>OY730179.1:16251869-17601301 GCA_963422495.1 Polyommatus iphigenia
ACAGTATAGTTTAACGTAATGTATGTTTAAATGAATACCGGAACTCAATACGATAAAAACCTGCAAAAGCAGAAACACTATGTTGAAATTACAAGAAAGGCTGCGTTTGCTCGCACAGCAAATATCATTCAGCATTATTTGCTTACTTTTCTTTTCTTTGTTTAAATCTGCACTTGACTCGCGTTACCCAGAGGCAGCAATTTTCGAGCCAAATCGAGTGTGAACCGACCATTAAACGTTTTTACCCTCCGCTCTTAAATATTCCAAAAGTCGACGCATCTTGCATTCAAGAAAATTGGAGAGTAGGGTTGCCGCAAACAAATGGTTGGGTAACGCGACGTCGTTCACTTAATAATATCTATGGACGCTTCACACCACGTCAGTCTGGCCCCGTGCTAAGTACCCGAAGGACTTGTGTTACGGGTACCAGACAACGGAAATATATTTAATACTTTTATACTATACATATATTTAAGATTTTTATTATATCATACACATATTTACTACACATCCATGACCCAGGAACATTGAAAAACTTTTTGTTCCGTCGGCGGGATTCGAACCCGCGACCCCCGGCTTGAGTTGCCACACACTCTAACCATTGAGCCACGGAGGTCGTCAAACTTGGGAAGTTCTTTGTTGGTTTACCAAGGATTGCTATTTAAAATTTGGGCATAGATCGTCATAGTTGCTTACGTACATACGTTCAAGTTAAATATTTTGTTGTAGTAAAATCTTCTTTCAACCTATCATCATCATCTTGCATTAAAGAAAATTGGAGAGCAGGGTTGCCGCAAGCCAACTTAAATAATCGCCTCAAGGTTTCAAGATTTGCCAAATATTTGCACATTTGGCAACCCTGGAGGCAGGCTGATTGGATGTCTGGAGGATAATTTAGGCTTTTCTTTATTGTTAGGGGAAAACAATTTAATTAAAATCTCGAAATGTAAATAAATGTAAATGAATACAGACTAATGATTATAATAAAACACGTTTAGTGCTCAAAATGTCGGTGAAATTGTTCTTCATTTATTTCTTTTAGAAAGTTAAATTGGAAAATCATATTTAAATAAGCGGACATTTTATTATGGATATCTTTTTGAGTTTAGCAATTGAAATATTTACTCCACATTAATTAAATTGATCCTGATATGTTAATGTTGATATCTTTGTCTTACACTTTAGTAAGCCATTAACAGAAAAAACAGCCAAACAAATTATCACAAGCGCAACTTTTAAAGTAATAAGCCTATGCACTGATGTAAAAAGTCTATGCACTTTCATTAATAAAAATAATTTATATCGCTTTAAGGAAAAAACATTTATAAAGCATATCTAGGTGGTACTAAACAATAAAGTTAACATACCAGTTATAACAAACAAGTTAACCCTAATATACATCGGCAATTCCGTGCAAAAATCAACTAGGAAAACTAAATTTTTCAATCGAATCTGCAATCCCAGACAAAGGGGTCCGAAAATCCACGAGGGTAAGACACGGAGGGTTAGAATCTAATTTACAAATGCATTGCTCTGCTGACGGCGCTTCCATCGGGCGGCGGGCCGTTTTGACCTCATCATGAAAAAAGCGAATTGCATTTGTCTATCCACGGCGATGCTCTTTGAGGGTTAATTGCAAAACTGATTGGGATCATCACGTGTTTTGTGACTTTTTAAAAGTTCATTTATTTATGGCATACACGGCGACTTCGGACAGGTAAATAATAATATGATCTTTAAATACTAGAGTTAACTAGAGCATCCGAATCGGCACACGCACACATAAGCGTGATTGTAGAGACTTGAGACAAACCTAAAACCAGCTAAAACTTTAATATTTTTTTCTGGCAACACTATCGATGAGGTGTGGTTTTAAAATGGGTTGGCTTTAAATATTAGTAGTGCTAGGCATCTTAGTTTCTGCGTTCTTTCTACGACGCTCAAAAAGTGTATTCATGATAGGTCTATTTTGAATAAAATGATATTTTATTTGTTTATTTATATATACTTAGTTATATTTTATTTAGGCTAGGAAAATTGATCTTCAAAATTTTTATTCGGATTTAGCCTACCCTTGCTCTTTTTAAAAATTTTGCTCGTTTTACAAGATTATCGCGTATAGTACAAGATTATTAGATCTTAAAATAATATTCCAGCGATACGAGACTCGTCAGCAGACGCGAAATGGAACGTAATTGGTCATTCTGCGGGCGCTGGGCCGGAAAAATGGGCCAAATTATACCAAGCTGATGTTTAGAAAATTGCCACTGAAATTGTGTGAAATCACGAAAATATACGGGACTGTGCTTTTGCTATGGACAAACTGTTTGTGCTTCTTTTATGGACATGTCTCTTCAAATTGTGTCTAGCCAGTTCCGAAATAAAACTAGGATACCAGCGCACAAACCCCTATGCTGCCAAATTGTAGAAGCCCTAGACAAGTGGCAAGCGATTATCGTAAACGCCAACAAAATGTAAAGGGATTTGACATTGGTATTCGCTAACGAAGCGATATGACTGTCAAATCGCATATGTACTTTTTGTTGGCGTTTACGATAACTGCTTGCCACTTGTCTACTAGGGCTGGTATACCACTGGTGGGACAAGTGTGACGTATTATAATGACAACAAAGTCGTTTATGTTCTATCAGAGAAGTTGATTGCGCAGATGGCGGATCAATGTAATTTAGTCGCATTATGTCAAACCCAGTCGACAGATTGCAATTCGCAACTAACATTGAATTGACATAGCCCGCCTAAATAACGTAGGCCCATCATCTGCCTATGAATCAATTAAATGGTTCAATGTTCATACGTCAATGCACTGGTGTGTATCTTAGTGCAATACAGGGTGCAATTAAACCTTCCTGCCAAATTTTGACATACTGATCCTTGTTAAAAATAAAAATACACGTATTTTTTCTTTTATATTCACTCAGTACTAAAATATTGAGAAATAGCTTCCGAAACTTATCCTAAAAAACACTACAATTAATGAACACGACGCGTCGCCTGCGCGTGACGCGCCCCTTCCCCCGCGTCACCCCCGCTCATTCCCCCGCGCCGCGAGTGACCGTTCTGCAACGGTTTTAAATGGGATAAAATATGTCATTAAAAAAAATATAACACCAAATTTTTTTGATTAAATGGACTCTCCTAATGATACCTGGGCCCTGGAAAAAATTCGGCAGGAAGGTTTAATAATTGCACCCTGTATAAACAGATCCTAAGCTGTAATTAATATTAAGATTTTAATAAAAGTAGTAACTAAAATATGTTCACCGCCGTCATATAAAATATTAGGAGCACATTTTGCAAGGGTCACCAAAATTTTGTCCTCGCTCGGGGTCCAAATTGACTTTCAGAAGTCGTAACACTCAAATCTGTGTATTCTAGTACGCACATTAGCATAATATTCCGTTATTATTATTCGGGATTATCGACTTATTTCAACTATATTATCATAATAGTACGCTAAGCAACATTTTTGAGAACATTTTTTTGAAAATTGTGCTATAACTTAAGAAGATGCCAAAAAATGTGGCAAGCTTATTATAATTATTTTAAAAGTAGGTACTTATAAATGCATAAAAAGTTTATTAATTAACAATAACGTATACAATATACATACACTATCATAGATTCTACTATACGTTATTAATTAACAATAACGTATACAATATACATACACTATCATAGATTCTACTATACGTTATTAATTAACATAACGTATACAATATACATACACTATCATAGATTCTACTATACGTTATTAATTAACAATAACGTATACAATATACATACACTATCATAGATTCTACTATACGTTATTAATTATTATTATTCTTTAGTTTTGAGTCTGCCAAAAGACTTAACATTTTTTATTGTTTCAAATTTCAAAGTAAAATGATAGTATTGATTACTATCTGACCTCCTAATATTCTGCCTGACAGGCACACGAAATTCCATTCAAATCAGTACAGTAGTTTTGGAGGTGTTTGGCAAAATACGCGACTTGAGATTTTCGTGGATAGTAATAGATAGAGAAATAATTTTTGTCTGCGAATTTCTACCACGAGTTTATACTACTTTAAACCTGACAATAATTAGAAATGCACCAGAATAATGCTGGAAGACAGGATACTAGAAATGGCAGAAGCCCTATCTGGGGACCCTGAATCCAGCATGGACTGGGACATATTCGCGAAACCCATCAACTACTCGTGGGTCAATGGGGTTCCTGGATGTGGGAAGACAACTTGGATCATCAATAACTTCAATGAGGAAACAGACGTTATAATAACAACGACGATCGAAGCAGCCGAGGATCTAAAGCAAAGGCTATCGCTAGGAACTGGCAACAAAGTTAAAGATAAAGTTCGTACCATGGCCTCTTTGCTGGTAAATGGGACAAAAGGAGCCTACAAAAGGTTGATAGTTGACGAGGCCCTCATGAACCATTTCGGCTCAATCGTCATGGCGAATCAATTAACAGGCACCAACGATGTCATCCTCATTGGAGATATTAACCAACTTCCGTTTATAGAGCGTGAAAACCTCTTTAAACTTAATTACACTCGTCCAAACCTGGTAACCAGCATCACCCAGGAGTTGTCTTGCATACACAGGAGCCCTATGGATGTGGCATACGCCCTAAGCATGGTCTATAATAACATCTATTCATCGAAGGAAATTGTGCGGTCCCTAAAGCTAATGAAGTATACAGGAGCGAGAATACCTAAAAACGATCTAAATACCCTGTATCTTGTCCACACACAGGAGGAGAAAGCAGCCCTCACTAATACAGGCTATGGATCGGGAACGGACTCTCGCGTCTTCACAATCCATGAAGCTCAGGGATTAACGAGTCCTTCGGTGATCATCATACAGACCAAGTCCCGAAAGCTGGCAATCCATGACAGCGTTTCTCATGCAGTCGTAGCTATATCCCGGCACACTAACACCTGTGTCTATTACACTGACACTGATGGAGACGCTGTGGCAAGCTTCATAAAAAGAACCACGGAGGTGTCAACCGAACACATAAAAGATTACAACATAAAAATGGCTATAAAAGACAGGAACGATAAAGTCCTAAGCCACATAGCGGGTCGTGACCTGTGATCCTCAGAGATCGGCAAAAATAAAATACCAATTAATAAAACGTAAACCTTATAACACTAACTTAGTCCTAAACAGATTGTTAAAACCCAACCTGGCGATTCCACTGGCTGGCATCTGGTAGATTCGACACAGAACGATATCCCTTTAACACCCTAGAAACTCCACCCAGCTTGAGTGACCCCTCTCCACCAAGCCAATGTCACAACATCAAAGGCAAAGGGTAGAGCAGCATAAAATCTAAGGAAATCGAAAAATGTAGGATCTACTGGCCGCCACACCGTTCAAAACATTAATATTATAATTATGTAATTTATTATATTTATTTATTATATGTATATATTATATTATATATAAACATATCCTATTATATATATTAAAAAAAAAGTGCATGGCGTGATGGACTGCAATTAATTAAAATTAATAATATCATATCAAATATCCTTGGTGCGAAAAATATAAATAATAAAATAACAATAAAAGAATATGGGCGAACAGCCCATAGACGGCTCCAATTTTATAAATTAAAAAAAAACTGACAATAATACGAGGGCTGCTATTTATGTATCCGGAACTGGCCACTTACAAGAACAATATTTAAAAAGTAATTACAACATTTGAAAATAGAACTCTTTGGTTGAAGAATACATTTTGTTTCATGTGACTGTCAATTATTTTTCCATTGTGGCGTCATTTTGAAAATTGCGTGTCTTCATTTGCCATGGATTTAACGCGTGAACATTTTCGTGCAATGATTTACTACGATTTTCGGCGTGGGCTAAATCAACAACAGTGCTTTATTCAACTCACCGCAACTTTTGGAGATGAAGCACCATCAAAAACCACTGTTTATCACTGGTACAGTGAGTTTAATCGTGGGCGGTCTATGCTCACGGATGAAAATAAAGAAGGTCGCCCAAAAACAGCTGTTGTCCCACAAAATATAGATGCTGTGCGAGAACTAATAATGCGTGATCGTCATGTTACATATCGCGAGATAGAGGCGTCCTTAGGCATAAGTATGACGAGCATACATAAGATATTACACGAACATTTGGCTGTAAAAAAAATATGTTCGCGTTGGATTCCGCACAACTTGACAATCGATCAAAAACGGGCTCGTGTCGATTGGTGCAAAAAAATGATAAAAAAATACAACCGTGGTACGTCAAAAGCCGTTTATAATATCTACACAGGTGATGAATCTTGGATCTATGCATATGACCCCGAAACTAAACAACAGTCAACGGTGTGGGTGTTCCAAGATGAGCCGAAACCAACAAAAGTTACTCGTGCAAAAAGTACTTTGAAGCAAATGGTCGCCTGTTTTTTTGGAATTAATGGACATGTGGCTACAGTGCCATTAGAGAATCGTAAAACGGTTAATTCTGAATGGTATACGACCATTTGTTTACCAGAAGTCTTTGAAGAAATAAGAAAGGACAACCGACAACGCAGAATCATATTACATCACGACAATGCTAGCTGTCACACCTCAGCTGAAACAACTCAGTTTTTGGAGGGTCAAAAGATCGAATTGACTGGTCATCCGCCGTACAGCCCAGATTTGGCACCTAACGATTTCTTTTTATTTCCATACGCGAAGAACAAATTACGTGGTCAATGTTTTTCGAGCCGCGAAGAGGCTGTTGATGCGTTCAAAATGCACGTTTTGGAGATACCTCAATCAGAATGGAAAAAGTGCTATGAAAATTGGTTCCAGCGTATGCAAAAATGTGTCGATCATCGCGGCGAATATTTTGAAAAGCAATAAAACCATATTAAATGATATATGTTTGTTTCTTTTTTTAATTCCGGATACATAAATAGCAGCCCTCGTATTATCATTATTTTTAGCGAATAGTCAATAAAAATGTCTCCTCCATACGCTTAAAACGGCTGCCAAACTCAAATTACGTAAAGAGTTACGCTCCACAAATTTACCAATTACTTCATATTATTCGCGGCCCGCTCTGCATTATTCAGTATCTTATTAATATTCAGAAAACATATTCGAGTCTCTTTTCAATTTTTTTCGCGCATATGTGCGGGGAATGCCAAAAGCTACATCTTAATACTGTATCGACGTCGATATTAACTTATCGATAGTTAATATCGATAAGGTAATATCGATGGGAATAGTCCCTACCTAATGATTTATTTTTTGGTATTACTGCAGTCAAAAACTTTGATTGGAAGGAAAATGGAAACTTTTACGCGAAACAAAAACTTTCTTCACATAAAATAGTTATTTTTAAAACTTTTTTATCCATTTAAAAGACACAAATTGACACGATTTCTGGTTTCTTAAGTTTTTTGGACTTGTTATCTGCCAAAGTGCTAGTGAATAAAATATAACATACATTAAAAAACCTTAAAATGTATAATATTACAGTTCTCGTTCCAGTATATTATAGTTCTGATTTCACACATACATCGTTGTAGTATTGTCACACAAAATGTCGAACATATAATTAATATCCAAATATGTATTCCGATACGAGCAATACGTAATCATTAGTGATTACACGTCATTTATGAGTATGGCGTAATAACTTTTGTGATTAACGTCACATCACTAAACCAGGCTGTTGTGAAATATCGAACACTGGAATTATTAATTAAAACAAACCTGTGCTTTGTGATTTATCAACGTAATCCGTTGCTCATTTTTATCGATATATTGACATCACTATTATTTACAACATGGCGCATACAAAATAAAAAACTCCCCACACGTACGTATGGGAGAGCCATGCTTCGGCACGAATGGGCCGGCTCAACCGGAGAAATACCACGTTCTCACAGAAAACCGGTGTGAAACAGCGCTTACGCTGTGTTTCGCCGAGTGAGTGAGTTTACCGGAGGCCCACGCCCATTCCCCTACCCTATTCCCTTCCCTACCCACCCCTTTTACCCTATTCCCTCTTAAAAGGCCGGCAACGCACCTGCAGCTCTTCTGATGCTGCGAGTGTCCATGGGCGACGGAAGTTGCTTTCCATCAGGTGACCCGTTTGCTCGTTTGCCCCCTTATTTCATAAAACCGGTTTCGGTGACGGTGGCCGGTTTGATAGAAACGCAGGAGTAATTTTATAGTCCCAAGTGTGTGCGCAGTACACAAGAGCACTCTCTATTCTTACTCTCATAACCCAGTGGGATGGACGACCGACACGACTGGCGAGAGATCAGGCGCAGGACCGACTTTTTACATGCCCATCCGACGCATATTAAAAATTATAAAAATAATGGGATACGACCTCATGGAAAATTGGCGTGCCAAAGACCACAGAAGTTATGGTGGCCTAAATAACAGTTATAGTGTACCCGGCCAAACATGGCGGTAGCGGTCATTGACTCCCTGTGAAAAATTGTCATTTTCTATACAAAGCCACGATTGACAATGAAGTGCCAGATGTTGTCAATCGTGGCTTTGTATAGAAAATGACAAGTTTTTGACAGGGAGTCAGTGACCGCTAACGCAATGTTCCGTCGAGTACAGTAAGTACTTATAGTAAACATTAAGAAGATATTGAGTCATGCGTACACGGTACAAGTTATTTCTATTGAATGACCGTTTAAGGGTCAATTCAGACCGCAACGCGACGCATGCATCTGCATTTCTAGTACTGAATAATTGACAGATTTCAATTATTGCTTGAGACGTCTTGCAAGCCTGCCAAATTCATACAAATTTAGAAATGCATCTACGCGTCGCGTTGCGGTCTGAATTGACCCTAATACGAAAGTGTCAGTTACTTATCTGTATTTTTGAGCAAAAAAAGGCATATAAAAAGTTGCTTATAGCGAGAAGTGTGTTAATTTAAATCAGTCTTTAAAAATTATATCCTGTGTATATATTATAAGTGTACATTAGCTTTGCATCAGGCAATTCGTCTGCCCGTGCGTTATTCGAGTCATATTGCAAAGTCGCAGTGGTCTATAATTTATGTAAGCGCTAGTCAAATCAATACTGTAGTCTGAAACAAAGGGGTTCGGCGAACGTTTGTGAATCGCTAAAAATACTGCCAAGTATCTACGGTCTAATATTTATGTGTTGTTCACTATTCTATGTCACTTTGTGAGATTTCGTTGAAAATAATTTCGCTTTCTAACTTTCGTTGAAGAGAAAATAATATGGACGCTTAGGGCCAACGCTAAAACACGGGCGGATGCAGGCGCGGGCGCACGCGTCGGAAGACCGCCGCGGGCGAGCGGGAACCCGTCGCGTGCGCCCATCTCATTTAGCGCTGCTAGTATAAATTTTTATGTCGAGCGTGTACAGTTGTGTCGAGTAGATTACCATGGATTACTTACTAATTTATAATTTGGCAAAAAGATGTCAACTTAAACAACGTCGCTTGCGAAAAGCGTGCGCCCGCGCCGTGTGCCCGCCGTCCGCCGCGCGTGTGACAGTCCGTCGCCCGCGTCCGCGCTCCGTCGCACGCGCCTGTGCTGCCCATACTATTTTTCATTATACACACGCGAGCGTGCGCCCGCGCGAGCTTTAGCGTTGGCCCTTAAGGTACAAGATGGAACCGAGCGACACGCGACAACTGCAGACGACGCGTCGTCGCGACACACTGGTTTCTATGAAATACCCTCCGCAGCTAGCGCCTAGCGACACGAAGCTAGCGACACTTCATAGAAATACATAGAAACCAGTATCGCGACGACACGTCGTCTACTGCCGCTTCATGTAGCGAGCTTCCAACTTGTAACTTTACGGTCAAATGGGACCGCAATGCGACGCGTAGATGCATTTCTAAATTTGTACTGAATTGACGGATTCCGTGAGCGTGAGACGTCTTGCAAATCTGTCAAATCCATGCAAGTTTAAGCTCCGTACTGACATACAGTTTTGCTCGATAGTTTTACTCGACGTCGAGCAAAAACCACTGTGTGGACCGCAAAACTGACGGCTCGAAGGCTCGCTTCGAGCCGGGTTCGATAGAATTAAATATGTCAAATATGTCATTTCCTTCGACTTGGAGTAAAACTGTCGAGCAAAACCGTATGTGAGTACTTAGCATTAGAAATGCATCTACCTACGCGTCGCGTTACGGTCTGAAATTGACCCTTAGAACCAGTCCACACGGCACGTTGCGTCATCGCAGCGTTATTACGAAGCAGTCTTAACGTCAACACCCCCTCCCGCTTCGTCTCGGGGGCTGCTCCGTCCGTCATGTGAGCGTCGCGTTGCGACGACGCAGCGCGTCGTGTGACACCTTGGTTATTTGTACGGTACGGCAGCGCTGCGTCGACGCAACGCTGACGCAACGCGCCGTGTGGACTGGCTCGTGGTAAATGCACATTACGACGGGGCGAGGCGGGGAAAATGAAATGAAATGTTTTATTTCTATATCGGTTAAAAATTGACACTTTAAGAACGTCTACATGAGGCCTACCACCGGTTCGGGAACTGACCCGGCGAGAAGAACCGGCGTAAGATATTCGCACGGAGGCAATTTTACCAAAAAGATGGAATCAAATACCAAACCAACAAGCTATAAATTACAAGATCAACTGAAACCTACACCACACCTGTTTTATGGTATAAACACTCGAAGACTATAAATCTTGATTAATAACAGTCAATAAACAGACAAATTAATTTCCATCGTGCTTAAGTAAAAAACATCGTTGACGGCTTGAGAAATTAGATGCTTACTTCGGGTTAGTATGGGATTTACAGGTAGCCAGCGAGCCACTTAAAAACGAACGTTGTGTTAACGCTGCTAAGGTTTTATTTACAACACCGTCGTGATGACAGTGCTAATGGGCCCGCCGTTGAAAAATGAACCCACTCAAATTGGAGGTAAGGTTTAATTTCGAACGACGCGCAACTTTGAGTTATACGCAAGCGCAACATACACTAAACGGTTGTTAAACTATGGTAGAAGTTAACTGATTTAAATTAAGACAAAGAGTTGAATAATTTACAACAGAAATTGAAGAACGGGGAGTCATTTATCACTCACTTGTATCGATCGACTGACCTACAAGGATCCATGGATGTTGGATGACAATGTCAAGTAGGTGTGGATGTAAAGTCCCTGTCGCCTAAGATGGGACAGACGATAATTCCTTATGCAGCTACATTTAAAACTTGGATGACATAGGTAGATAGGTAGGTGTGAAATTGTTACTTAATAGTGACACATTACAATATTACCTTTGTAGAACTGTATGTGTCTAATTAAAATATTTATGAGTTTTATGATAAAATACAGTAATATCTGCGAATAAATAATAATTATTTTAATTAATATTATCAGTAAAAACAATCAACGAAATATTGTTTGATAGCTCCACTCTTCTTGTTAGATATTCAAGTCCAAATAAGAAAAATAGTTAGTAAATCTTCTGCGTCCAAATAAATATTAAGACGTCGGCTATTTGCAAAAAAGCACTAAGCACTTGCAAGTGTTAAGATAACACGTTATATTTAGGGTTCGTTACAATAAAACCACTGTAATGTGCTCACAAATGCAATTTTCGACGATAAAATGCATATGGTCCATTAGAGAAGCAACGTAAACCTGTAGGGGGCTTTTACATTCACACTTAAGGTGATTGGGGTGTGAGTATGTGTGCACTACATACACAGTACAGTGTACACACCCCACTACATACACATTACACACATTCAGTTTTAAGTTTGTTCCTGTTAAGTGTCTCTGTGTGTAGCAAAAATGTACTCGCAGAAGTTCTGGGATTGAAAATAGATTAAATGTATATGTTACAGCTAAAGTAATAAATCTGGATATTATATATATTATCTAGCCATTATTTATAATGTCTACTCAATTTTGATAAAGTGATAAATGTCACAGAATTAATCACATTAACTAGCAATTTTATATAATATCTTCAAAGACTTGGATGATGTTATAAAACAGGTAGGTAAAGATTATAAAATTATATTTCAATTTGCTTTAAGGCTGCTCTTTCGAAAAAAGCGTGCAGATGAAACAACTTTTCATCGGCATTAACAGAGAAATTATATCTGAAAAAAATAATTAGTAATCTACATGATATGATACGTAATTTGGTTTTGCCATATTTTTTCTATCGGTATCACATAATAAAGAAATAAAAAACCAAATCACCTCCAAATCGTTGAATGAAACCACTCTACTCCTTCATTATTTATCAAAAGAATATATAAAAAATATCTACTGCTTTGCAATACATAAGTTAATAATTTGGTTTTTTACTTTTTTGAAATATGTATTATATTAAGCCTTAAAAAGGTTTTTTCTCCTATTTCGCCCTATCATCGCGGCGAGCGTCGTGACCGCCACCGTGCAAGGCGCGCTGTTATGAATGTTATTTTAATGTCATTTACGTCGATATTCGCACTGACAGACAATCGACCTGCTAATTTAGGGAAAGAGAGCCCTTAAGCATATCTAACTATATGTGTAGCAATATTATACTGTTATTTAAAATGTAACAATTATTATAAAGTTTATTTTAAGAATTAAAATAACATTGCCACAGATAATATTAAGCTACGTTAATTAATATTGTTTGAAAGTTATTTAACTTTTAATGCAAAAAGTAAATTTAAAGCTCAGTGCCATAAAAAAAGAAAAAATATATCAACCAATCGCGAGTTGGACTCGTGCACAAAGGGTTTTGTAAGATTATAGAATGGACCTGGATTGTAACCCATAATTATTATTAATTTTATTATGAATTATTAAAGTATAAATACAACTAAGTATTTTGTGAATATTTCAAGTGCCTACCTGTTGCCATTGTTGATTACGAACAAAAAAGGACAAAAAAATCACGTCTGTTGTAAGGAAATCCCTTTAATATTAATTTTATTTTGTTTTTAGTATTTCTTGTTAAAGCGGCAGCAGAAATACACAATCTGTGAAAATTCCAGTAGTCTAGCTATAGCCGTTCTTAAGATACAGCCTGGAGATAGACAGACAGACGGACAAATGGAAAGACATCGAAGTCTCAGTAATAGGGTCCCGTTTTTACCCTTTGGGTACGGAACCCTAAAAATACAGAGATCAATACCCATTATATTTGGTATCACTCTTTAAAGACTCTTTAAAATATTTAAAATGAACTGACATAATATGACTGGGTCATAATTATAATTTACTAGCTGTTCCGTGCGGCTTCGCCCGCGTAATTTAGGAATTTCACGCAACTGTACATTTTTTCCGCAAAAAATAGCCTTTGTCCCTTCACGTGGTCTATTCTTCATGTTTGCCAAATAACACATCATTGCTAATAACGTAAAAATTGCTCCAGTAGTTCTTAGGATAATAAGTAATTTCATATAATTTCCCCCGTATTTTCCACATTTTCCTCTATTTCTTCGCTCCTATTAGCCTATAGCCTTTCTCGATAAATGGGCTATCTAACACTGAAAGAATTTTTCAATTCGGACCAGTAATTCCTGAGATTAGCGCGTTCAAATAAGCCCTTACATGTAATTTCCCACGTTTTTTCCATATTTTCCTCTATTTCTTCGCACCTATTAGTCGTAGCATGATAAAATATAGCCTATAGCCTTCCTCGATAAGTGGGCTCACTGAAATAATTTTTCAAATCGGATCGGTAGTTCCTGAGATTAGCGCGTTCAAATAAGCCCTTTCATATAATTTCATCCGTTTTTTCCACATTTTTCTCTATTTCTTCGCTCCTATTAGTCGTAGCATGATACCATATATTCTTTAGCCTTCCTCGATAAATGGACTATATATCATTGAAATAATTTTTCAAATCGAATCAGTAGTTCCTGAGATTAGCGCGTTCAAATAAGCCCTTTCAAATATTTTTCCCCCGTTTTTTTCACATTTTCCTCTATTTCTTCGCTCCTATTAGTCTCAGCGCGATAAAATATAGCCTATAGCCTTTCTCGATTAATGGGCTATTTGGCACTGAAATAATTTTTCAAATCGGACCAGTAGTTCCTGAGATTAGCGCGTTCAAACAAACAAACTCTTCACAATTATAATATTAGTATAAATTCTTACAAGTGAGGAGGGGTGATAAGTCGGTTATATCGTATTTTATTACTTTGGCTAACTTCGACCAGCTATTATGAATAACATCCGGATAAAGTGATTAATTAATCACATTGTCTCGTCAATTTAGATATTATATATAATGACCAGTTATTATTAATAGCTATTTAATCACTATGACTGTAACATATATACAACTGGCTGCCCCGGTGAACTTCGTGTCACTTTAAAACCTTCCCTGGACTTCTACGAATATTTTAAGACTAGAATCAGCCCAATCTGTTCAGCCGTTTTCGAGTTTAAGCGCGACTAACATATTTGGAAATCCATTTTTATATATAAGAAGATATAGATGATTGATGAGAAATGAAAATCTACTGTCGAAATGACCGCTCCTTTTATGGAAACGCAGATAAAATGAAGGTTAAAACAATCATAAAAAGTAATACCTACTAAAGTTCTTTAGAAGTGACAATGGTTAGAAACTTACAACACCTAGCCTCTTTGAAAGTCAAAGTCGTTGATTAGACTCCTTCTTATAATGGACCGACATAAGTTTTTGGGTTTGAAAAATTCTGATGTTACAATTTTTTTTCCTAAAGTTTCAGGACCACCAGGTGAATCTTAAATATGATTTTTTGTCGTTTTCGACACTTAATTTTTATCGGCCAGTTTTATAATAAAAAAACTACAAAATTTGTTTTACTCAAAAAGAAATTATCAAAAGCGACACAAAAATTAAAATAAGCGTTAGGCATCACTCTATCCACGTGTAAACAAACATAATGCCTCAAAACAGGCTAAATCGGCCTAAAAGCAGTCGAGTAAAGTAGCATTGTTCTATAAATGAAGAAACAATAGATTTCTTCATTTAAAACAAATATATTTTCACATATCATTAACTAGATAACAAATAAGTTTAATGATAGGACAAGACGAAAAGGCTTTGGAGATTAAAAGCCTTTGTCTGTGCGACACGAGAAATCGTTTGTAAAGAACCCTCATTTACTCGTGTGAATGGAAAATGTATGCATACAATAAATACGTTTTATTTTCTATTGTTTTTCTATACATGGCCCTAGCCATCGCCATCGTTCGACGCGAAAAATATACCACTATAGATGACGCCCGCAACTCCGTTGGGCCAAAATTCGATTATCGCGCGGGAACCGTACATTTTCCGGGATAAAAAGTGTCATATGGCCTTTCCCGGGACTCAAAGTATCTCCATAGTCCATACCAAATTTCAGCTAAATTGGTTCAGTGGTTCGGACGTGAAGCGGTAACAGACAGACACACTTTCGCATTTATAATATTAAGTATGTTTTTTTTTTATATATATTCCATCACCATCGCCATCGTGCTACGCGAAAAATATACCATTCTCATCACCTTGATGAGGGGCAGACTTCTACCGTGCGTTTTCCCTCTTATAGGTCGGCAAGGCACTAGCAACTTTTCTGATGTTACGAGTGTCCGTAGGCGACGGTAGTCGCTTTCCATCAGGTGACGTGTTTGTTCAAATGCCCCATAATTTCATACAAAAAAGTTTATTTTTAATCGACTTCCAAAAAACGAGGAGGTTTTAATTATGTTCGGCTGAGGATATATTTTTTATTTTTTTATTTTTGTATGTTCAACGATTACTCCGCCGTTTGTGAACCGATTTTCGAAATTTTTGTTTTGTTGTATTAGGTTTCACTCCAATTTGGTACCATGTTCACAAAAGTGGTGACCTGATGATGGGATCCATGAGTAATCGAGGGAACTCCTCGAAATTTATACGGAAACATATTATGGTGATTTTGGTTTTATGTGAAGTGTACTAAGAATATGCTACCAAAAAGTCAAATATTGGGTCAAGGTATACCATGGTTTCGAAGATGCTGAGAACTCCTGACTCCTTATAGATACGCGTTTGGGAGTTTCGGCGTTGTTTTAAGAACAGAAAGCATATGCTACTATGCAATTCATATTCATCATCATCATTATCATTACCACGTCGTGTTAAGGTCACCAATGTCTCATGGCACAGAATAGATAATAGCACAAGGCATAGATATTCATACAATAATTATAATTATGTACTGTATAACACCAATAGGCTGTTTATACACGGCGGTCGGCGCCGCAGAGGCGACGGCGTCGCCGCCGCGCGCCGCGCGGCGCGTGCGTCTATCCAAGTTTATACAATTTTTTATTATCTGATAGATCCTTCGATCGTGGAAAAACGAGACACAATAGCCTTTCTAGTTTCTATTATTATCGCAGTCGCCGGTGACCGCTTGGGGCTTGAAGCGTTAAAATTGTTAAATTACCTAGCACATGTTCACTTCACTGATAATATATTATTTTGTGAGTGTGAGTTGTGACTCTTAACAAATTGTAATAAGATACGTAAAATATACGCGATGGTTTACCTACTAGTGTAACTAAAAAGAGTGCAATTATTATTTTTAACAAAAAATTAAAACCGACTTCCAAGGTAAAAACAATATTATCACTAATATTAACTAAAAAGTATTAAATAATTTTGCCTAACTAATAGTGCCTTTTTCCAAATTCGGCTAAACCTCAACTATTTCTGTACTCAATCTTCATAATTTTGAAGTCGGTGCCAGTTCCAAAAGTTTAAAATATTCTGTCAGAGAACTGAAGATTCAGCTATATCTGGTACCGACTTCAAAATGATGAAGATTGAGTACAGAAATAGTTGAGGTTTAGCCGAATTCGGAAAAAGGCACTATTAGTTAGGCAAAATTATTTAATACTTTTTAGTTCTTATTAGTGATAATATTGTTTTTACCTTGGAAGTTGGTTATAATTTTTTGTTATATTGCTCCAAAATCCGTCCATCACGCGGAAAACTTATTTTTTTCCGCAACACAAACTATCCTATGTCCTTTTCTGGGACCTAAAGTATAGTGTATACCCATACCAAATGTTATCTGAGCCGTTTAAGCGTCAAGAGGTAAGAGGCGGACAGACACACTTTCGCATTTATATTATTACTAGCTGTTGCCCGCGACTTCGTCCGCTTTAACATAGTATGCAAAGTCTCAGCTCGATCGGTTTACAATGGACAAAGTTTCATCCCCTATTTTATCCCCTTAGGCGTAGAATTGATCAAAATCCTTTCTTAGCGGATGCCTACGTCACAACATCTACCTGCATGCCAAATTTCAGCTCGATCCGTCCAGTGGTTTGGGCTGTGCGTTGTCATTCAGTCAGTCAGTCACCTTTGAGTTATATACATATATTTAGAATAGTAAGGAGAACTTCACTTATTATTTCCCTTACGCAGTACGCGTATAGGATTTCCAAGAAGAATTCGCAGATTGTAATGACAATAAAATAGGCAAGGTATTGATGTCTCCTTGTTAGAGAAGGAGTATAAAATGTATTCAAGATCACCTTCAAGAAGGCCGATCAGCGTAAAAACTAGTATTTTAGAAGAAGAAATATTTGCTTGTTTATGTAGAATATGCTCCGAAATTACAGGGCCGATTTTAAAGAAATTTGACACAGGCGTAGTATACGCCTAAGAACATAATATTATGCTACTTTTTAACGTTTAAAGACATTGAGAAAGATAATCTATTATTATTATAGCATTATATTGTAAAGAGGAAAAGTTTGTTTACGTTGCACAGCATATGCTCCGAAACAGATTTCGATGAAAAATTACACAGCATCGTAGAACATGCGGAAGGACTAGCTCAACGAAGGGATGGTATGTTCGACGAAGGGATGACAACTCAGATCACCCCTGTACGAACTGATTATTTTGTGGTGGCCCTTCAACCTCAAAAAGTACCTCGAACTCAAAAAGTCTACGGAACATTGGTCCAAACCACCAGGTTTGTCAGGTTTTTTTTTTACTTTTAATACGAGTATGAGAGTATAAGTATTGCGTCTCGTTTTACTTTTTAGACCATAATTTTAGGGACATAAATGAGTGTACATAAATAATGTGAATTTTTCGGTGTTCAAAGTTTAATGGCAAGAGAGCTGTACATAATATACAAGTCCCGGGTAATCCCCGGCTTTAGCGTCATTAACGCTGACGTCACAGCGATATATCTCTGTCCCTTTTTTAATCCGCCGTCTCCCTCCCTCGTAAATCTAAAATGTCGATTCGGACAATGTTTGCTTCCGCTGTCCTATAAATTAATGATCTTTGTTGAAAGACTTATTTCGGAGATATTTCGAGTTTTTTTGTGTTAAAGTTGGTTAAAGTCCAATAGGCGAATCGCACAAAACTTAACATAAAATGCCAATATTGGTACCAGAGTCTAGATGTTGCATCTTGCTACTTTTTGTGCGAAATTCGTCTATCGTATGGTTACACCCTGTATTTTTAAAGACTATGACACAATTTTATCTGTCTGTCTGCCTATCGTTGCTGGTTATTATGTAATACACAATTTCTCTCCAAATATTGAGCCGTTTATAGTTTTTAATCATCCGCATACCAGACTGGGCTTTGAGCGGCGATATTAATTCC
Organism: Polyommatus iphigenia; assembly: GCA_963422495.1. NCBI lineage: Eukaryota > Metazoa > Arthropoda > Insecta > Lepidoptera > Lycaenidae > Polyommatus > Polyommatus iphigenia. The sequence continues at coordinate 16,270,494 of OY730179.1, forward strand.
GTTAGCTACCGCTTAGAGTTTAGACTTTAGACCGACATATTTCTAGCAAAATAGACAATCATCTTCTGCTTAAAACATCCAAAAAGAAAGAAGGAAGCGAGAGAAAACACGTCTAGTCTGTCTAGCTTAAGCCGCTAATCCAATTTGGATGAAATTTGGTGTGATTTGTAGTGAAACTGACTCCCGAATCGCTTTCCAAGAAACCAGTTAATATCGCTTGTTTTTTTAAGTCGGCTTAAATGAACAGTCCTTTAGGATCGAAACGATCTATCGCAATATCCTTACAAAATTACAACCGATAGCACTAGATTCAGGATATAATATATCAGCTGTTTTTTCATTGTGCATAGTTTTAAAGGCCGAAACTTAAAACTTTATGAATTAATTTCTAAAGCACTTCCATTGGAATTTCATACAATAGACGGTCGATCAATATCGTCTCAGTTGGGATTTTCGGCCACAAATCAACGAACTACGAGCAATAATTGGATTAGACACGCACAACTTTAAATGATCGCTCTGCATCACGTTGTATGTTTACAAGTTGTTATTATTATTAATAGCCGATGGTGTCCCACTGCTGGGCAAAGGCTTCTCCTCTTTCCTTCCACTTTTGCCATTAACAAGTTGTATATTAAAAAAATAAAACCGACTTCATTCAGTAAATAATCCGACTAAAATCTAACATGTTTCATACGTCATATCAGGATATTAACAATGCTTTGTCCACACTGTGCCTTTTTCTGTTCGTCAAGGGCATGCGTTATAGTGCAGTCAATAGCGAACGTGAGGCATGCCCGCGACGCATGCCTTCTGACCGTATCCAAAACTTCAAAGTTCATGCATTCAATTATTGAATACGCCAAAACGAAAGTTGAATGGAAGAAGATGACGAAAATTGAATACGAAAGCGCCTAGTGTGGACATAGCTATAAACGTTGTCAAATGTTGAACATGATTCAGATTCATATTGAAGACAATGCAACGCATTCAATTATTGAATACGCTAATACGAAAGTTGAATGAAAGAAGATGACGAAAATTGAAGATGAAAGTGCACAGTGTGGACATAGCTTTTGATTGACAGCATTTCATCAAAAACATATTAACATGTATGTCCTATTAACCGTATGAAATGATGATTTTTGATTGACAGCATTTTATAAATTTTATGAACGCACAACTTATATCAACCTCTGAATTTTATAAAATTTTATAAAGTTTTATCAAAATCGAATACACGTTTTGACAAAAACAAAAACAGGGCAAGAAGGAAAATTGGCTTTTTTATTTATAGTTTTTGGTGTCAATAAATTTTTACTACATTGTCAGATTCCCCCATGATATATAAAAACTGGCTAAGAGTGTTGGCGTCATCTTGGGAGGGATTCCGTAGGTTTCTATTTATTAAATCCATACTAATATTATAAATGCGAAAGTGTGTCTGTCTGTCTGTTACCTTTTCACGCCCAAACCGCTGAACTGATTTTGCTGAAATTTGGCATGGAGATACTTTGAGTCCCGGGAAAGGACATAGGATACTTTTTGTCCCGGAATAATGCACGGTTCCCGTGCGATGAACGAGTGATGCAAGCAACGGAGTTGCGGACATCATCTAGTGACACTATAAATCAAGGAATTACGTTGAGGTTTCTCAAAATAAAATTGTTTTCCAATGCTCTTATTGAAGTGCCTGGGAGCTTCACCCAGAGTAGAGTAATAGTTCAAATCATAAATTATTTGAAATGTGAAGTTTTCCAGATATTTAACCTAGCCAGATTAGCCTGTAGAAAACACCGCCCTTAAATAACTATAGACTAAAAATGAATATACTTGTTGCCGTTTCCAATTCTTACTAATATTATAAAAAGTGTGTCTGTCTGCCTGTCTGTTTATCTTTTTAACCTCTTTTCACTTAAATCAGCTGATTTTAATGAATTTTGTTATGGAGATATTTTCATCCCGCGGGAAAGGACATAGGATACTTTTTATCCAGAAAAAATGTAGTTGCAACCATAACAGATTTTCTCGTTTCAAACTGTTAACATAAAATGACAGGCAATTTCACCGATAATTCGCTACGGAACCCTAAGCGCATAGAAACAGGGGAACAGAGCTCTACTTAGTATCTACCTATACAAGGCAGTCCGTTAGTAGTTATCACCTTTATGTGGACGATATAAGGACCATTTTAGAAGGTGCCACTCTGGACACAACTCACTGCATATTGCCTCGAAAGAACCATTTCCTTTTGTTCCAATGTTCTAGTGATTTTGGCGAAAACATTCTCTTGTGGGGGTATGTGACACATTTTCCTAGTACCGACGAATGCTCAGATAAATCACGAAGCAAACTTTTCCGCGTTTGACAGCCCTGTTATTTTTTGCTGTTTGTGATCGATTGGTTCCATAGTTATTTTCTTAACATTGCCTATATTCCTGCAAAAATTTTGTAATTTTAGTCTGGTTGCTGGATAGAGAGAAATGCGGTCATTGACCTATGAGACATGCACAAGAAAATATTAGTATCTTTTTATACATATACGACTTACATAATGTATGTTTGGAAATGAGGTTACAACTTACAAATGTTATGTAAATAAGACAAGTAACATTTTCGGTGACTACACTTTGATAAAACTTATAATCTTATAAAATATACTATTTTTCGTACTTTAAAAAATATCACTCAAATTATTTTAACTCAAAAAATATTGTATGTAAATAGTAAATACATTATTAAGAATGGAGATCTCAATTCTGAACAAATGAGATCTCCATTCTTCTTAAAGCCTCTAAAAGCGCATCACAATTTCCAAAATGCTCATAAAAATTTCCATATAAACGAAGTGAACTGTACGCGTAGGTACAGTACAGCGATAAAGAGCGATTTGGTAAGGGTTCATTTCCGGCGGCGACGCGACGGTTCGTTATATTCGGTTATGCACCTCCACTCCCCAGTCACCCCGACGCAGTTAAAATTTCATACTTATTCAAATTCGATGGCATGTAGAGAATTTTTAAAATCATATTCCTACTTTAGTCAGGAAAGTTTTTAAATGAGCCATCGGCGCCGTGACGTTTTGAAGGTATTTCTTTGCTGGTTAGTAGAGCTACATCCACATGCATATTACTCGAATAGCGTTGATGACCATTGTTTTTAGCCACGGAAGGACAAAATCACGGAAGTAATGCAAGTGAATTTGGAATATTCGAAGATTTTATTACAATAATAATTTTTCTAGGTCCAACACAAAGACTTCTATTTAACCTCAGTTTAAATCAAGAAACAAGGTTTAAATCCTCTTGTCTCTTAAATCAATGAACATCCTATACATACTTCTTTCACAGGCTGCTTTTCTGAATTTCAGCGATTTGACTTGTACGTCAAATACCAGTCTGTCAAGACAATAGCAAAGAAATAAACAAACAGAAAAGACGATATTTATAAAGTAACTGAAAATGTACAGAAACTCGTACCAACAGGGAATGGTAACAATTTTCTTCAGCGTCGGATCAAAGCCTTTAGCGATATGGGACACGCACATGCAGGACGGGTATATATCCAGATTTCTGGACCAGGACATCAAGTCCATGGTACTCGAGATAAGAGGAACCAACGTGAGTACAACGTACATAACATGCCCTAAGGGCAACATGGTGTTGGGCATCTCCATGCCGTTCCTAGTCATGATAGTCAAGAACCTACGAAAATATTTCTCGTTCGAAGTCACGATACTGGACGAGACGAGGACTCGCAGACGATTCAGGGCATCCAATTTTCAAAGCAACACCCAAATACTACCTTTATGCACCGTCATGCCCATTGGTCTAGCTGAGGGCTGGAACCAAATACAGTTTAACCTAGCAGAATTCACGCGGAGGGCTTACAAGAAACAGTTCGTGGAAGTACAGAAACTGAAGATAAACGCTAATATAAGATTGAGAAGGGTCTATTTCGCTGAAAGGCTAGTACCAGATGAGGAGCTTCCACCGGAATATAAATTATTCTTTCCTTTAGCATCAAAAGCGAAGGGTAAAATTGATAAACCTAAAGAGGAAAAAGCGAAGCCTCAAGTTGTAGATAAGGAGGAAAGTAAGGCTAAAGTAATTCAGGAAGTAGTAGAAACGCTATGTGGCGAAGGTGAAGGATTAATTAATAGAAGACTCTTGCCGACTAGTCCGTCTATGGAGACTATTCCTAGTATTTAAATATTGAATTGTCTACGACTTTTAAGTTTTTGAATACTAAAGTGTTTATATTTTAAATATTATATCAACTTGTAATGTTAGTATGAAATGAAATGTGATTAGTTAAAAGTTTTATTTTTGTTGTAATTGCTATTGTTGTCTAAATAAACGATGAATAAAAGCAATGTGTTTTATTTTAGTATGTAATAAAAACAGCAATCTATAGTGTTCAAAATGATTAATCTAGTTGGCCTATTTATTCGAAAACCATTCCCCGATTGTAGCAAGAAAAAAAATCTAACATCAAAATATATCCGCGTCACTGAAATATCATAATATGTCAAATCGATAGCAAAACTAAATAAAATGTTCAAAAACTCATATCAACGTGGATTATTATCAATATTTTATAGCTGCGGCTCTAATCCTCTGGGATTATGGGATTCGGAAGTGCAGAATGGACACATAAAAAGAGTCACCGACAACGATGTGCAGTCGATCGTACTGGAGATTTGCAGTGCAAACGTTGCCACCACATACATATCGTGTCCAAAAGGGAATAAAACACTGAGTATAAAACTCCCCTTCCTCGTGATGATTGTGAAGAACCTAAAGAAATATTTCTCCTTCGAAATCTGCATTCTCGACGACAAGAAAATGAGACGACGATTTAGAATATCCAATTTTCAATCGACTACAAAAATCAAACCTTTTTGCACGACTATGCCAATCGGCCTGTCTGGCGGATGGAATCAGATACAATTTAATTTAGCTGATTTCACTAAGCGAGCATACGGGACGAGCTACATGGAGACGTTGCGAGTACAAGTGCATGCTAATGCGCGTTTGCGACGAATTTACTTCTGCGACAGGCTTTATACGGAGGAGGAATTGCCGGAGGATTACAAATTGTATACACCGATAGAGAACAAGCAGAGGAAATCTCGGCCAATCAATAAAGTGCCAACAGCGGAGGAGCGACGCAGTTCCATGAGAAAGTCGAGTATAAATCCGAAGGTTTCGGTGGCTGACGCTGATTCCGTAGGGCCGAATTTACCAGGAGCCCAGGAGCTGACTGAGGCGCTAGAAACGAAGGGAAATCCTGAAATCACTGGAGATTTAGAAACTACTAGAGATCCAGCGGTGACAGAGGCTCCAGAAAAAGATAATGAAATGAAAGAAGCCACAGAAGAAACAGCAGCTCTGAATTTGGCACCCGAAATTGAGGTTCTGATGACTCATGTGTATAATAGTGTAGGAACTGAACATCCAGATAAAGATGTTAATTCAGAAGACAGGAGTATTCAAAATGAATTATTCCCAAATTCAGAGGCAGAAGAATTGAATGTAGAGCAAAATGATACATTTTGATGAAAAATGAAGACGTCACTATATTTTATAACTTTTCTTTTTTTTGCAATTATGTTAAACTTTTTTATATTGTGTAATTTTTATTGCTAATACATTTGAATTTTTAATATAATTTTGTTATTACTTACTATTTATTTCTGTCTTTTCTAGTAAAATCAGCTATATTTTACCTGTAACAAAAACAACAATATCATTAGTTTAATTTACTTACAAAGGCACAAAATATAATATTTCAGAAACCTTAATTCTTCTCCTTCTATGACCTTGATAAAGTATTATTATATAGTCTATTCATTAGGAAATTAGTAAACCGTGCAAATAGTGGCCAATTGCGCCTTATCTTTCTTATAAGCCAATTAAAATTGTTTATTTCTGGCATAAAAGATTCTCGCATCTGTCTATTCCGATATCTAAAAAATCCGCTATAATGGAAATAAAACCTTCATAATATAGTAGGAAAATATCAATAGGAGGCATTTCAAAATATTTGTACAGGGAAAACCCGCAAATACTTCGGGATCCGTCAGTCGAGGATGAGTGAAATTAAAGGACCAAAAGGACCATCCAAAACCCGAGCCTACTTTCTTTTATTACGCTGAATAAGTGAAGCTAATATCTTTAAATATGTAGACAAATCCTCGGTACCTTCGTCTCTTCAGATACAATGAGAGTGTTCTGTGGAACTATGTAAAGGTTTTCGGTATTAATATAGAAAATTGAAGAGTGCTCCACAAAAAAGGAATGCTTCAACACAAAGAAATGTTTTTTGCATAACGAGCTCGCGAATTATATGAAAGGTCTACAAGCAATAGCCGAGAAGACATACGCCTCTCAATACTAAACGAGAGGTTGGAGATAATGTAATCTATCCATACTAATAATATAAATGCGAAAGTGTGTCTGTCTGTTACCTCTTCACGCTCAAACCGCTAAACCGATTTTGCTGAAATTTGGTATGGAGATACTTTGAGTCCCGGGAAAGGAAAAATGTACGGTTCCCGCGTGATAAACGAATTTTGGCACAACGGAGTTGCGGGCATCATCTAGTAATATTATAAATGCGTGTCTGTCCGTCACTTCTTTTCTTTAATAAGTGAAGTAATTTTCATCAACAATATTATAATACAACTAGCTGTCCCGGCAAACTTTGTTTTGCCATATAAAGTATTTCGCCCACATTATTTTATTGAAGTGACTAAATAAGTTTGGCACCATGGCAACGTCCATCGCTATCCCGTCGCACAAACAATGGTCGCCGTCAGTCTCGAGTTGTAATAATTTACTATTATTTATTCAACAAATGCACTTATCAGTATAAAAAGTAGCCAGTAGCCGATTCTCAGACCTACTGTATATACATATAAAATTTGGTAAAAATCAGTAAAGCCGTTTCGGAGGAGTACGGTAACTAAGTACTAACATTGTGACACGAGAAATTTATCTATACATAAAATAAAACTGTAGAAATGAAGATTCTGTACATTAAAGATATTCAAAAAATAATAAGCGGAGGGTGTCACTACATCGCTATAGAAGCCAGAAATGTGGTCAGTTTTTTTGTCTGTCTGTCTGTCTGTTTGTCTGTCTGTATGTTTGTTCCACTATCACACGAAAACTACTGATCCGATTTGAATGCGATTTTCGCAGATATATTTGTCTTCTTCCAACTTAACATCTGATGTATAAAAAAAATTCCCCCCACCCCTCTAAAGGGACGAAAGAGGGGTCAGATTTTGTATAAGACTTTTGCTTTAACACGAAAACTACTGATCCGATTTGAATGCGGTTTTCGCAGATATATTTGTCTTCTTCCAACTTAACATCTGGTGTATAAAAAAATTTCTCCCCACCCCTCTAAAGGGACGAAAGAGGGGGTCAGATTTTGTTTAAGACTTTTTGCTTTAACACGAAAACTACTGATCCGATTTGCATACGGTTTTCGCTGATATATTTGCCTTCTTCCAACTCAACATCTGGTGTATAAAAATTACCCCCCCCCCCATCCCTCTAAGGGGACCAGAGAGGGGGGTCAGATTTTATATCAAACTTTTTTCTTTATTGGACTTACTTCATATTATTAACTGCTTTTCCAACTTAACATCTGGTGTATAAAATTTTTCCCCCCACCCCTCTTAGGGGACAAAAGAGGGGGTAAGATTTTGTATCAACAGCTGATGAAGTAGAAATACTTTAAATGGCAAAACAAAGTTTGCCGGGACAGCTAGTAATATATAAGACTAGCTGTCCCGGCAAGCGTTGCTTTGCCTTATAAAGTATTTCGCCCATATTATTTTCATTATTTTATTGAAGTGACTAAATAAGTATGTCGCCATGGCAACGTCGATCGCTATCACGTCGCACAAACAATGGTCGCCGCTGGAGTTGTAATAATTTACTATTATTTATTTAACAAATGCAACTATCAATATAAAAAGTACCCAGTAGCCGATTCTCAGACCTACTGAATATGCATATGAATTTTGGTAAAAATCAGTAAAGCCGTTTCGGAGGAGTACGGGGACTAACATTGTGACACGAGAATTTTATATATTATAAGATAAGATAATAATATGCGTATGTTACCTTGCTGTTAATTCAAGTTTGATCAAATTCGGTATAGTGTTGTTTGGGGTTTTCAGCGATTAAAAATTACTCTTTGCTGGTAAAGGGCGTAAAAAATTTGCTTTTCGTAAATTTTAAAAAATTTACATCATTGGAATAAAAAGCTAAGCCATCTTAAAATTTGTTCAAATAAAAAAATACTTATAATAACCGTGACCGAATTTACCAGATATCTAGTCTAGTATTATTAAAGTACGGTAGATACTTTAGGTACAATAATACCCCACGCGTCATATAAAACACGTAACACAATAACAATCCTACAAATTCGATTAATTTATTAATATTGATAACATCTCTTTATTCGTGAGACGGGTTGGGTAGGGTTTGACATTCATTAGAAATCAATAATGGGGTGCAATAGTACAGTGACAGTTGGGGGTTAAGAATTTTCTTAAGCCTATGTACGCCAATCTGGGTTAAAGTTAATCCTTGATCAAATACTTTAAGATGTTTATTTCTTCGTGCATTCGAAAATAAGTACATTATATTTTAACTTGTTAGTTAAAATGTCATGTACTTGCTTATTTTCGAATGGATGGATAAATTATTTTCAATTTTTTTGCATTTTGCTTGCGGCATTAACAAAAAAATGTCTCATTAATCAAGATCCGAACGATAGTTTAGGCACTTCTATTTACAGAAGCAACATAATATACATAATCATATCTTGCATTACATATAAAGATTCAGAAACCATTCAGAAACTGAATTTCAAGCACAGCAATAAATACGATCTTTTAAGACCTACTTGTGTAAATGCGGGTTAAACTTAATCTTTGATTATTATATCTCTCGTTCCTCATATCGACCGATAAGGGTAAATCCAAGTTTAACTCTCAGATTGGTGCAGCTGGGCCTTATAAAGTCGCTATACTGCTAACTTGCAGTGCCTAATTTTTGTGGCCATAAAATTTACGACGGTGCGGTATAATCTATCCCAAGTACGGGCCCGGACGTGCTTGGCCTCCCAAGTGGTAGTGTCAGCAAAAAATATCTTTACATTCATAGAATGTTTACAGCCCATAATATAATCACTTTTATTTTATTACGCGGGGCTCCTGTTACCGATCGCCAAACAGTATAAAAATTGATGGAAGTTTAAGCGCTGTTAAAGTATCTATATAAGGAGAAAACATTGTACAGTGCTCCCAAAGTGATAATGCGCATAGAAATTTTCGTAATTTTTCGGCAACGCTCGTATTTCCCGAGCGTCGGAAGACGTCGCTGCAAGTTTTGCAGTCACTTATGTTTCATAGATTCGGGTGTTTTCGTGATTACGACAATTAGCGAAGATTTCCATGCGCATTATTAATTTGGGAGTACTGTATAAGTTTTATTTTTGTTTTATTATAATTGCTGGGTTTAAAGTAATTGTGAACTTGAAAGCCGTTCATTTTTACGGGATTAAAACTATCCTGCGTTCTATGCCCTGCATGTCCCGGGGTTCATCGGTTCAACAGTTTGGGCATGAAGAGGTAACATACAGACAGACAGATAGACGGACAGATAGATAGTTAGACACACTTTTGTATTTATAATATTACATTAGTGTGAATCTATCTTGTTCCTAGTACTTTTGTAGGAGAAAGTCAAAATTTTTGGCAAAAAATATTAACCCAAAAAAAAAGGCTGTAACAAAGGTACTTAACAAAACTCTACAGAAAATGGTCCATAATATCATCTCCTTAATATGCGGAAGGTAATGTGCAAAAATATATCATGCTCGGTAAACAAGGGTTTAAGAGATTTGTTTGCTGTCCCTCCCACAACACTTACAGAATTAAAGCTACTTGGGAATGCAGATACAATTACTTCACGACAGAACCGGGTTTCACTAAATAGAAAACCTTTTTTTACACTATTTTGGGTTTACTCTTATGTCTTATTAACTAAAAACTATTTGCACTGGGAACTAACTTTACAATGTCTACGGCTTGTCTTTGCCTGGCATATTGGAAAAGTCAAATAAGAGACAAAAACAAAGAACCTAGAATTTGTGCGTAAAAATTGTAATAGGTATTAGGTACAAGAAAAAAAAAGAAGATCATCAAAAATAGTAACAGTAAAACGAATTTAAAATATAGGATTGCAATTGAAATGCATTTTTTTGTGTTTACATTAAATCTAATTTATCTTTGGTATCTGCATGTACAAGTGCTTCAAGTACTTAGCACGGGGCTAGACTGACGTAGTGTGTAGCGTAAGTTATTATCTTTGATAGCTGCGAGTCAACGTTTCATAGGAAAAATCCTAATGTACTTTTTTAATCCATTTCATAAGTCATCATTATTCTCCCTGTTAAATAGTTACTATGTCACATACATGGATGGCTAAAACTCCTTTGTTTTTTCGTCTGGAGCTAAAGCTATGCTCCCCTAGTTTGCGAAATGTTTCTGTCAGTTTTCAAGGTTTTCCTAGCTTGTTGCTAATTTAGAAAATTGCCATCCTGCATCATAACTCGCGAGACGACTCGCCCTTTTATCCATCACCACAATCTGTTAATGGAAGTCTGCACTTATGATGAGGGGAAACTATGCTTATTGATGTTGTCATCACTCATCAGGGGCTTACATGCGAAAAAACATAGGTTTCTGTGGGGAGGTAAGGTGTACAGGTTTTAAAGTGAAGTAGGTACTACCGGTATCGAATCATAATAATATAGTAGCTTGGTAAATACTGATACGAGAACATAGGCTTAATCAAATTGTTATGTAATGAACTATAGATACATGATTTACTATCCATACCTCCATACTAATATTATAAATGCGAAAGTGTGTCTGTCCGTCTGTCTTTTACCTCTTCACGCCTAAACAGCTGAACTGATATTGCTGAAATTTGGTATGGAAACACTTTGAGTCCCGAAAATTACGGTTCGATAAACGAGTGCGTCAAACAACGGAGTTGCGAGCGTTATCTAGTAAATTGTAATAAATCCTTTGAAAGAAACAAAACAGAATAAAAACTTGGGCATTTCCTCGCTCATGAGTTGTGTAAAAGCCCTACAAATGTCAGAGATTAAATGACAAAGAGGTAAGCGGCTTGGCAAATAGTGCAATACACAGTTACACCACTATCATCAATTACTTTTATATTTTTGTAGTCTACTTACTACTTTTATAGTAAACTACAATAAGACTCTTAAGAGTAGAGAGACTACAAAATAAAATTAGCTAGATGACACCCGCAACTCCGTTGCGCCAAAATTAGTTTACAGCGCAGAAAACGTAACTTTTTCCGTGATAAAAAGTATCCAATAGCTTTGTCCACACTGTGCCTTTTTCTGTTCGTCAAGGGCATGCGTTATAGCGCAGTGTGAGCGCAGTCAACAGCGAACGTGAGGCATGCCCGCGACGCATCCACCCTCGCACGCCCTCTGACCGTATCCAAAAAACAAAAATGACAATGTTGGCGTTGCGTTCGTTGACGTATTCAATTAGGAGGCGTCCACAAATTACGTGAGGTGTTTTTTTGAATTTTTTGACCCCCCTCCCCCCCTGGTGAGATTTCGTGAGATTTTATTCAACCCCCCCCCCACCCCCCCTCCCAAATCTCACGTGTAAAATGTGAAATACAAAATGTGGGTTTCTACTTTCTTACGTAAACGTTTGGTTTGACAGTCAGTAGATTTTCTTTCGAACGAATTTGTGAATGAACTTAATCATGTAACGATTAAATCTTAAGCATACGTACAACCATAGAGGTACAAACTAGATGAAATGGACCAAAATAGTATTATTATGTTGAGAAAAAAAATTACGTGAGATTTGCCGAGACCCCCCCTCTCCCCAACGTGAGATTAGATGAGATTTGACTCGACCCCCTCCCCCCCTAAGCACCTCATGTAATTTGTGGATTATTGAATGCGCCAAAACGAAAGTTGAATGAAAGAAGATGACGAAAATTGAAGACGAAAGCGCATAATGTGGACATAGCTATTGTCTTTTCCGGGTAATCAAAGTATCGCTAAACCCAGGAAGATCGGTTCGACGGTTTGGACGTGAAGAGATAACGGACAGACATACCGACAAGACTTCAGACAAGAGTAAACAATGTAACTTTATAACCCCTACTAACCAAACGTTTCGGAAATTATGACGTTCTAACCCTCTTGTCTTTTTCAAAGAAGATACTTTCTATGGAAATCAAAGTCGTACTTGTCAAATAAACAATAGGGGTCGTCATTTTATGTGAATTTCAGAGTAACAGAAACAGTTAATATTTATCTTCTGGAATTGTACAGGGGTCATCAACATTTTAAATTTTAACTACAAAAGTTACTGCAAGGAGGATAAATAAAAAATATAATTAAAAAGTAGACACGAGTCGACGCACGCTTGAATATTCATAGGGCGATGCTGTTTAGACAACACCCTGTGCTTGGCGCTCTCGTTACACTTAATTACGTGAAAATATAAAGTGCAAATTTGACCAATGACATGAAAGGGCGCTGTGTGTACAGGTCGCTCCTAAATAAACATCTCGATATCTGAGAACCAAGAAACACTATACTTGTTTTGATCCTGTAATGATCTTTTTGTGAACAAAAACCTCCAAGTGTAAAGTCACTCAGCGGTGTCCTTAAAAAATCGCTTAACTTAGTAAAAAGTTTTACAAGTTAATTGGTATATCCATACTAAACTTCACCAAAATCCGTTGAGTGGTTTGAGCGTGATTAGGTAACAGACAGACAGACTCACTTACGCTTTTATAACGTTAGTATGGATAACGCTAATGAATAAATGAACTATGAGGCCTATTCAGGCGTCTCGTGTAAAGGTATAAACTATAAAGTCTTAAACGTCACTATAGTGACATTTGTTAGCTTTCGCAGTGAAGTTTTTCTATGACGGTATATATCTTTGCGCTAAAAACTTTCCTTTCCTCTTTCTGAAGTCGCGCGACATAAAATCAAATATTTATTACTTCTCAGGAATAGAATGTATTTTACGTAACTTTACGTGCACGTAACAAATATACATTTACGTTGTTGATTGTACTTCTTTGTATGCTGCATATTGCATATTGTCATGTTACATGTATTAAATTGTGAAACGGTTCGTGAAATTTGAAAAGAATAGTGTAACTCTGACATAAAAGCGGTACGTTATTTACTTTAAAAACTATGAAAAATACTAGAACATTTTAATATCATATTTGTTACATAATGTTAACTTAGCGGTAAACATAAGTTATAGGTGCAGTAAAGGCTAAAGAAAATATTATGTAAAGTATATAAAATTCATAGCAAACACCTGAGAATAATTATACTTTCGATGTTTAGTACCTATTTTTTGTGCACATGACCGTCAATGTGTAAAAAATACAAAAACCTATTCTACAAAACACCTTAATGATTTCTTAAGTTTTCGCGAGTATCACTCATGATATTATAAGTTTTTTAAACACTTACGGATTTTGTCGCGGAGCACTTTTATTAAATCCCGACGTTTCGGCTACTTTACAGCGGCCGTGGTCACGGGCGGACTGAGGTGACAGGTGTCCAATTTCTTGAAGTTATCCAACTACCCGACGACTCATCAATATTTGTTCCGATCTACGCAGAACGAACTCACAGTGTCTTGAAGCCGAGGTATCATAGATTTGTGCTTTAGTTTGTTTATCACTGGATCCCAACTAGATGGCAGCACCCAACCATCTTCGCGGTTGAAATTAGGGTGTTTTTTAATTTCTATGGCCTCGCGTATCATTCTTGGGCGGTATCGTGCTTCTTTTGCCAGTACTTGTGGCTTATCAAATCTTATGTAATGGCGAGGTTGATCCAGTGTGTGTTCACAAATTGTGGACTTGTTGTTCCTACGGTGTTTGACATCTGCAATGTGTTCCTTGATACGGGTTTTGATGGCCCTTTTGGTTTGCCCTATATAAGAGAGGCCACAATCACAGTCGAGTTTGTAGATTCCTGCATCTTGAAGGGGTAAGTTGCATTTCACTGATGGTAAACATTGGCTGATCTTTTTGGGCGGCTTAAAGTATGTTTTTATTGAAGCTTTCCTTAGAATGTAGCTCACTTTATCAGTGACTCCCTTTATAAATGGTAACACTGCAGGTAATCTTTCCACTGTTGCCGGCTTCACTCGGTTGCTGCTCTGTTTGCGTGGTACCCGAAGCTTATTGTCGCGTAAAACTTGTGCAACATGATGAAGTTCGGTGTCCACATGCTGTTCATCGCAGATTCCTCGTGCTCTTTGAAATAACGATTTTCCAACAGTACTTAACTGTGCTGGGTGATGATGGGAATCACCATTTAAATATCTGTTTGTGTGTGTAGGTTTGCGATACACCGTATGACCTAATGTGCCATCAGGACTCCTTATTACTAATACGTCCAAGAAAGCTAAGGAATTATCTCTCTCCAACTCCATTGTGAACTGTATTTTGGAGTTGAGGCTGTTCAGGTGCTCAAGGAATATGGATACTTTGTCTGATGGTAATATTGTGAAAGTATCATCTACATACCGCTTGTAGAAGGTGGGTTGTACAGGTGAGGACTCAAGGGCTAACTTCTCGAAGTCTTCCATAAAAATATCAGCCACAACAGGTGAAACAGGTGAGCCCATCGCAACACCATCTACTTGCCTGTAAAAGTCATAATTCCACAACATATATCCAGATGTAAGGCAGTGTTCTAACAAGTCCGCATATTCAACCGGTAAGTCATTCTCTCTCAGCCTTCTTGTAACAATTTCGATACACTGTTGTATTGGTAGGCACGTGAACAGGGACTGTATATCGAAACTGACCAGTTGTTCATTGTCTCTGAGGCGTAGATGTTTAATCTCATCGACAAAGTGGTAAGAATCCTTTACATGGGCCTTGGTCTGTCCGCGTAGAGGCGAGAGTACATTAGCCACCAGCTGATGGTGATTTGTCGATGAGATTAAACATCTACGCCTCAGAGACAATGAACAACTGGTCAGTTTCGATATACAGTCCCTGTTCACGTGCCTACCAATACAACAGTGTATCGAAATTGTTACAAGAAGGCTGAGAGAGAATGACTTACCGGTTGAATATGCGGACTTGTTAGAACACTGCCTTACATCTGGCTATATGTTGTGGAATTATGACTTTTACAGGCAAGTAGATGGTGTTGCGATGGGCTCACCTGTTTCACCTGTTGTGGCTGATATTTTTATGGAAGACTTCGAGAAGTTAGCCCTTGAGTCCTCACCTGTACAACCCACCTTTTACAAGCGGTATGTAGATGATACTTTCACAATATTACCATCAGACAAAGTATCCATATTCCTTGAGCACCTGAACAGCCTCAACTCCAAAATACAGTTCACAATGGAGTTGGAGAGAGATAATTCCTTAGCTTTCTTGGACGTATTAGTAATAAAGAGTCCTGATGGCACATTAGGTCATACGGTGTATCGCAAACCTACACACACAAACAGATATTTAAATGGTGATTCCCATCATCACCCAGCACAGTTAAGTACTGTTGGAAAATCGTTATTTCAAAGAGCACGAGGAATCTGCGATGAACAGCATGTGGACACCGAACTTCATCATGTTGCACAAATTTTACGCGACAATAAGCTTCGGGTACCACGCAAACAGAGCAGCAACCGAGTGAAGCCGGCAACAGTGGAAAGATTACCTGCAGTGTTACCATTTATAAAGGGAGTCACTGATAAAGTGAGCTACATTCTAAGGAAAGCTTCAATAAAAACATACTTTAAGCCGCCCAAAAAGATCAGCCAATGTTTACCATCAGTGAAATGCAACTTACCCCTTCAAGATGCAGGAATCTACAAACTCGACTGTGATTGTGGCCTCTCTTATATAGGGCAAACCAAAAGGGCCATCAAAACCCGTATCAAGGAACACATTGCAGATGTCAAACACCGTAGGAACAACAAGTCCGCAATTTGTGAACACACGCTGGATCAACCTCGCCATTACATAAGATTTGATAAGCCACAAGTACTGGCAAAAGAAGCACGATACCGCCCAAGAATGATACGCGAGGCCATAGAAATTAAAAAACACCCTAATTTCAACCGCGAAGATGGTTGGGTGCTGCCATCTAGTTGGGATCCAGTGATAAACAAACTAAAGCACAAATCTAAGATACCTCGGCTTCAAGACACTGTGAGTTCGTTCTACGTAGATCGGAACGCAAACAAATATTGATGAGTCGTCGGGTAGTTGGATAACTTCAAGAAATTGGACACCTGTTACCTCAGTCCGCCCGTGACCAAGGCCGCTGTAAAGTAGCCGAAACGTCGGGATTAATAAAAGTGCTCCGCGACAAAATCCGTAAGTGTTTAAACTTATAATACAAAACACCTTGTTAATTTTAATTAAAAACTGCGTTTTGTACGAATTTTGTGAAACAGATTGACATTCTGTTAAAATTTAAGTTTGTAACACAAATTACATGTCGCCATTAGTTAACAAACTGGACGATATGAATGACAGTTTAATTTCTCGTACCAATTGTTTTGGTCGCCCCCGTCGGGAAATGGCGATACATAACTGCAAAATGTACGCAAACATATTGTAGGTACTGTAGATACATGTACAAAAACACAAACTGTGGAAAAATAAACATTAAAGTAACAAAACTGGGTTGAAAATAAAATCTGAAAAATGGTTGCGCTGCCCTGAATTTTTAATACGCAAGCAACTGCAATATATAGGCAAATAATATATTATAGTAGGTACATGTACAATGTTAGTCGTATTGGGGGGTGTTAGGTTTATTTCTTTACGGAATTTCTTGATTCGCGCTCAAAGCCTGCGATAAAAGCTACGCAATAGTTTAAAAATCGGCCAAGTGCGAGTCGGACTCGCGCATGAAGGGTTCCGTACCGTTATAGAGCAAAAATAGACCAAAAATTGTGTTTTTTGTATGGGAGCCCCCTTAATTTTTTATTTTATTTGAATATTATTATTTATTATTAAAGTACAATTATATTTAAGGCCTTCGTGAAAGTTTCAAGTGCCTTTCCTTATCATTATTGATTACGAGCAAAAAAGGCCAAAAAAATCGCGTTTGTTGTATGGGAGCCCCCTTAAATATTAATTTTATTTTTATTTTAGTATTTGTTGTTATAGCAGCACCGTAAATACACAATCTGTGAAAATTTCAGAACTCTAGCTATAGCGGTTCTTGAGATACAGCCTGGAGACAGACAGACGGACAGACAACGAAGTCTTAGTAATAGGGTCCCGTTTTTACCCTTTGGGTACGGAACCCTAAAAATTGACTACTTCCACAGACAAATATCAAGATCTTGATCTATGTCTGTACTCTGTGACTACTTCCCTTGTTACAATCCAATAACTTCTACAACCTGGGGGCACGGTAGTACCACCGCCAAGTCTTTATTACACCTCATTAGCAACATTATATAATTCTAACAAGTCTTAAAGTCCCGTATAATTATGACACAGATTAACTAAAATACCTAAACGAAATTACTGTCATAACTCTAGGTGGATTAATGCTGTGCGTGGGCCGAAACATTAGACATTTCTGCCTCTTATACATCACTAAAGATGATGAATATAAATTGACGCCATTACTGTGTATTTCATAACATAGGGTCAGTTTGTACCGAAAAAACGAGGCGCGCCTCGACAACGCGAAATATTTAAAACCATATTTAACTGTCAAAATATAGTGTACCTGTGTAGTATTTTAATGTGTCATCGAGACGACGTTTCGATAATAATGACGTAAGGGCATCCATACTAATACTTTAAAACTGAATGTGTTGTTTTCTTTGAGATATTTACATGAAGTCAATGAGAGGTATCAAGGAACACCCGGATGGAACTGATGGAACGAAGTTATAACTTTTCGTCTTAATTTTTTCTATCTATCCCCCTTTCGCAACGTGCGATAAGGAACTTCGTAGTTCGTTCCAATTATACGAAAGTGTCTGACTATCTGTAACCTCTTCACGTCTAAACCGCTGAATCGATTTTGCTCAAATTTGGTATGGATATAGTTTGAAGTCTGATAATGGAACAGGCTTTCAAAATAAGAAGTTTTGTGACACGATTCACTGTTTGGACTTTGAGTACTCGATAAGATAGAATATAGTGTACACTGGACAGGAACATAAGCTAAATATAATAAACCGTATAATGTTAAACCTAATCACAGCTTAACAACCGGTTAACTCAATCGGTTAGCAAGAATACAAAATATTAATAAACAAGATAAGTCGCGGTGTTTGCGAAATTGTGGACCATAATTGAAAAAGTTAATGCTCGCTTACATCGAGACCCGAAGAATTATTAAACCAATTAAAACTTAGCTACAAACTGAATACGGCACAGACATAGATCAAGATAGATACCACATGTGTATGTAATTCGCGTGCCATATCGCGGACCCAAACGACTAGCAATGCTCGTCTTTCGAAAGTCTGTTCTTTAGTCTGCTATCAAAATCAGACGTCAATCGGAATTTTAAAAATGCCTAAATTCCGTATAGCGCTGTAGAAATTCAAATAGAAACGTTGGCCTAGTGGACACGTCTCGTTCATATCATCGGTACGTCACAGTAGGTAGGAAAAAGTGGCACGGTCGTTTTCATACAAATGGAGCGACATGCGGTATCTATCTTGATATATGTCTGTGGAGTACGGCTAATTTCTGAAGTTACTGATGTAGCTTCTTCGGTCCTGAAGCGAAAAACTCATGTGTACGACAGTTTATAACCGGCAGACTAATTTGTTCACGGGGCTATCCGTACTAATATAAATGTGAAAGTGTGTCTGTCTGTCCGTCTGTCAGTTACGTCTTCACGCCTAAAACCATTTGACATGGAAATAGTTTGAGCAAAGGACATAGATTACTGTTTAACCCGGAATAATGTACGGTTCTCGAGTGATAAACGAATTTTAGTGCAACAGAGTTGCGGGCGTCATCTAGTGTAGTTCTGTAAAGTATTTTGTATTAAGTACGTCATTAATTAACTTCAATTGGCTGCGTATTTCGGATTTCCAGGATCTCAAAATGTTTCATTTCCAATAATAACTGTAGGTGTAAACAAATAATATTTTCCATAATAATAGTACACAGAACTGTTCTATGAATAATCACATAGTATTTTATATTGGATTAAATTTCTATGAATCTATAACAAAAGCCGTCCGTGGCTGTTGATTTCAATATAAACACGAAAATTGTTTTATGCGAAATAGCGTGATGCATCCTTTTTGTAAATAATTAAAAAATTCACGTGAATAGCGGACACATAGGTAACACGTATTATAACTAGTGTAGGCCGAATAAAGAATTCATTACGTACAAACTTTTTCCCGCTCCAATATGAATCTTATTACGTTAACAGCTAAGTTTAAAATTGCTAAGTCGACCCACCCAACTCATTTTCCGCCACCATTGAATATTCTGCCATGTTTGAAGGAAAAACAAAGTGTTAAATTGCGTGGGGACTCGCCTTTGAGTAGATCGACTCGGTTTTGGAATTGAGACTCTAAGTGTGGGTGGTTAAGGTGTGTTTTGGCTTGCACGCTGGTGTCAGAAGTGGGATGGTGTGACAGTAGTCTCGGATATGGGTCAAGTAGAGAACAAAAATGTATTGCCAGCACGCTCGGGGCACTGTCCGTCTGCTAACACGAGTGTTGGCACAGACGAGATGGGTTTATGGATATTACTACAAATACTTGTATGGAACTAGCTTATGACGTCATCAAGATAGGGTTGATACTTTTAGATCATACTATTCTCCAAGTTGGCAATGGGTTTATACTTTTAGATCATAATATTCTAGGAAATATACAACATAAAAAACGAGGGACCTGAGCGAGACAGTTTCGAGATAAATCTTTCGGGCAATTTGATTGGCCAAGAGCTCTGTCTCGCAGCTGTCTCGCAACTTTACTCGGCAGGTGTAATAAGGCCCTAAAGCAGTGTTTTTCAAACTTATTTATGACGCGACTTATTAATTATTATTGACATGACAAAATATTTCACGACCCCTCATTGGCTTTTTTATCATGTTTGTATCATGTAGGTATGTATTTTTGAAGATTTCCTTCTGTTAAATTTCATTTATAATCTTAATGTTTTTTTCACTAAAACAGTCCTTTTAACCTTTAGCGACCCCCCAGGGGGTCGCGACCCACAGTTTGAAAAACACTGCCCTAAAGCATTAAAGTGTATAGATTTTATGTTTTTAGAACATCGGTATCATGATTTGAAAATGAATAAAAATTTTAATAGAGCTAAAACTACAGCCTTTACGAAGCACACATTTACGAGTACATGACAAATAAACGAAAGCCAGACATGGATCCCCGAGCGCCACCCTGACAGGGCGACGAAATCATGAGTCATGACGCATCTTCAAATTACGCGAGGGCTCTTCTCAAATAAAAGGCGGAGGTACTGAGGGCTGTGGATCAATATTCCAGTCTAATTTTATTTCCTGAACGCCTAAAATGCTATGCATCATCATCATTATCATGTCTTGGAGATGCTCTGGCATCATTCCGGAAGTTTCCTTTTGAGAAAATCTAACAAGTAAAGATTTTGTTAGGAACATAGAATTCAGGAAGCCATAATTCTTACCATTTTTTTTCATACCATATTACAATATCATACTCAGTAGTTATAGTGTCTACTTCAGGTCCTGCATTAGGTGCAACCTGTCTTGCAGGTCCCCAATATCCAGATGATACATTTTGCAGTATTAAGATCAATGTAATTTTGTACGACTTTTGTCTATGTTGCCCAATCATTATAAAGGAGTGTGTTTTATTACATTTTGATAGTTGTGGTTTTAATGTTACCGATACAGTAGGATATCCATTTGGTCAGGTCTTTTGTTAACTATTACCGACGTAGTGCAAACCTTTACTACGTCTTAATCGCCGTATTTTACCTAATAAAAATTATTACATTTTTAGAACATTGTCAATTACAACAAAGTTCTAAGATACTTAAAAGCTCCCTCTGCAAATTACTGGCAATTTGATTTAGCAGATGGTTTGAATTGATCTCTGATCTGGATAATATCTCTTTTAGTTTGCTCAACAGCACAAAAGACTATAACAGTTTTATTAGGTTATAACAATGTTCTAGAATGGCTATTACTTTTATATAGCGTAGCATTAGAAAATAGAGTATAAAAAGATTTCGTTCTATAGTACTTTTCTATTCAATTTTATTACGATGTAAGAACTAATAGTAAAAATCTTCTATCTGATACTAAATACAGCAAATTGACAACATGAGCTCTAAAATAAAAGTTCAAACACAATCGTTACACGCCACATAATATTATGTGCAATTTCATAAAACTAAATGTGGCAGATCATAGGAACGTACAGTTACAGTACATAAAAGTCATAAGGGACAAAAATGTACAGAATACAGCGTGTTTCAAAATCGGGGACAGTTATTGTAAGAGCGTGCTAAGAACGTGCTAGGTTTTTTAAAGCGTAATGCCAACTCGACACAGGAAATATGAGATATTTTTTAATAATTACTTAAATGTGTTTTGCTTACAGGCACGTATGTAATGTATGTTCAGTATGTGGAATTCAGTTTTTGTTGTTTCCGTTGCTGGGTAGATACTATGAAACATCGAATATACGGCCGTAGCTAAGATTATTGAACAAATGATAATATAACAGTCATGTATATTTTGATTGAGTAGCCCATTAAAGTTATGTAGTTCTCGAATTGAAAAACCACTAATAATATCGTCATGAAAATACGATGAAATCATACTCAAGAGTTAAGACAAGAGAATGAATGGGAATGAAACAGGGAGAAAGATGATGAAAATTGAGAATGATTTACCAACCAAACCTGATCAATGATCATACCAAATCTTGTGGTAATCCATACTAATATTACAAATGCAAACGTGTGTCTGTCTGTTACGTAAATTTTTTTATGAAAATTTGGCATAGAAATTTAAGACGCAGGAAAGGACATAGCGTTCTTTTTGTCCCTGAAAAAGCGCGGTTCCGTAGCGATAGATATTTTGGCGCAACGGAGTTGCTGGGGTCATCAAGTAATTTACATAACAGTGATGAAACATAATCTTATTATCATCTTTGGCATCAAGTGGAGAATATTTCAACCCTAACTCATCTAATGATGACGTGTCGCCGGTATGTTTTCGAAGGACCGAAAGTTTGTGAATCAGATAACGCGAACTACCAAGTTTAATGAATCTTAATATCAGTTGAGAATTCCTCCGCAGTTAATGTAGCGAGGAGATGGGCCGATTATACGGATATGGGATATTTATGGCGTTTTAACCCTTCAAAAATATGCGCGATATTTCATCAGCTGAAAGCGTGGTATTGGCGCGGGTCTAATAAATCCCATACTTTTGCACTGTAATATATCTTCGATTTTTGTTTTTTTTTTACTGTTTTGCTCGCGGGTTATTTATTTCCATGTGGCTTTTCATTTCATAAGAACCTATATTTTGTGAAGTTGAATTAGCATTGCTTTTCAAACCTTTGATTTATTCGCAAAGATTGCCAGTTTTGAGATTATGATCAAAGCTATTTAATTATTACCACTTTCTTTGACCACTAAGCTCTCCCAATTACTAGGCTCAAAATGAAAGTTATAACGCTACTTCTTTGCATTTATAAAGTAAATTCGGAAGGCCTTAACACTTCATTAAATTTAGTACTAAGTTCTGCTGATTTCATATTCAATTTAGATCTTAGGGAGGCTATCATAAATTCTTTATGACGGTATAAAAAGCTGGCAGGAGCCTTTTTTCCTCGATGAGGTTACAAAATGAACGTCGATACGTGACAAAATTAAATCGTAACAAGTCCATGGAAGTACTGCCTTAACCATAGTATAAGGAGGGGAAGTAAGTTATCTTCATACAAAGGCACCGCGCGCGGCTTGTATGTGTGCGTCATAGTATCAATGCGTCGCCGCACGCACACTTATTAAAATCTCGGACCGTTTTCGGACCATACCAGTCGGAGCTTACACTTTACGCTGCACGCCCGCGCCGCGCCGCGCCAAACGAATCAAAAATGTCCGATCATAATCGCAGGAGTAATAAATATTGCTGTGTGTTTGGGTGTTTTAATAGTAATGCAACAATTCCAGAATTGTCTTTGTTTAAATTACCAGTTGAACAGGAAAGGTAAGTACTACTCACTTATTCTAGCATAATATGTATAATTTTTACTTGATGATCAGATACCTACTTACTTCTTTTTTTATTGTATTAGTTTTCTGTCACACAAAATTTCCCACTAGAACATAGTATAAAATATAAGAGAATGTTTTAGGTAAGTACTTTTGATCAGTCAACTAATTTGCCGCTATTGCTTTGTATACGTTTAGTAATGCCGATTTCTCTGTATTGTAGGTATATTAACTAACTATTAAAGTCAATTACTTATTTTAAATCGTTATTAAAAATAAGTAATTGACTAATTGTAAATCAGATATTAATTATACACATAAAGCAAAGTTCGAATCATAACAACAGATTTGTTTATAGTAGGTACCTATAAGAGACAGGCGTTAGTTTTCAATGTTGTTTTAAAGGGTATATTTATAATTTTATTTAGACATCGGATTATATGCACGATCCAAGTGCCGAAATATGCATGCAAATATGCACGAAAATTGGCCGAAATATGGACAATCAAGAGTCACTTATTATTATTAAAAGTCGGAAGACCGCGACGTTGCCGCTGTTCATGCGGTTGCGAACGAAGCGCGGACAGCCGCTTGCCGCTCCCACATCACGCCGCCGCGCCGCCGTCGCGCCGCCTAAAATTGACAACCCTAAGACAGTAGGTAATTAAATCGCGGATTGGGCCGGAGTTACCCTACTTCCCCTCCTTTTACTATGCCTTAACTACCTCGAATGATCACCATTATCATCGTTGTCATCATTAATGTCAAAATCATCATTATCATCATCTTTATCGTTATTGTCATTGTCAATATCACAATCGTTATTTTTGTCATCTTCGCGTTCGTCCAATTGTGAAGCCTCCTCCTTTTTGTTAAAGTCGGTTAAAAATAACAATAATATACGCAAAGCAATCTTATAGATCCATATCAATATGAACTATAAAAGTCCCGTAAAAACAATATTGTAGCAACAAAAAGCGATGGGAGTTATGGTTGATGCAAATCGGAAATAATAAAAACAATACGTCTAACGTATGAAAAGTTTATGGCTTTACAAAATGAATGTTTTGCACTAGTTTTGTTTTACGTCTTCTCATCTGTAATTTTGATCATCTTAAAGTATCTTATGTTATTTTCTCTTTAAAGTTTAACCAATAAATATACAGGATGATAAATTATTCAGTTTCGAGTTTTTTTCCAGACATACCCAAATATTTCTAAGGCAGAAACTTTCCTACTATAAAAATCGGTAGATAAACTAGGGTAATAGTCCATTGAAATGTTACATTTGCTTTGCATTTATTAGAGGACGCAATTTTATTTTTGGAATATGTTGGGGGGCTCAATAGAAGCTTAACCTCAAGTTTGTGGGGTCGCCACTCTTGTCCCCCGACCGCCATCTTGAAAAAAGGGGTGACAACACTATTTTCGTGATATCTCGGAAACTATACGTCTTACAAAAAATTTGTAAGAACATAATTTGTTGCAAATTATTTTGCCTACAAATATGCTTATATAATTTTTTACCCTAAATTAAAAATTTAAAAAGTTATAAGCAAAAAAGTGAGAACATTTTTGAAAAGGTTTTACTCGTATTATCACTTTTTAACTTTGTTTAACACATTTTACAAAAAAATACCTTAGACCAACCTTGTAGACGATCTTTTGAGAAAAAGATCCCCCGATCCCATGAAATTAATTTTCTGCAGATACAAAGGAAACTGTGGAACCATGTGTGGCTGCAGAAAAGCAGGCCTGAAATGCTTCATAGTATAGTAGGCATGTGCAGACTAGTATAGTAAGGCATACTATAATATAGTTTGCATATATTTATGTAGTGTAGTAGGCATACTGTAGACTGTGGCTGCAGAAAAGCAGGCCTGAAAAGCTTTACAGAATAGTAGGCATACTGTAGAGCATTTTAGGTCTGCTTTTCTGCAGCCACACATGCTTTCACAGTTTCCTTTGCATCTGCAGAAAATTTATTTCATGAGATCGGGGGGGATTGAGGGATCTTTTTCTCAAAAGATCATTAACAAGGTTGTTCTAAGGTATTTTTTTTGTAAAATGTATTAAACAAAGTTAAAGAGCGATAATAAACCTTTAAAAAAATATCACTTTTTTGCTTATAACTTTTTAAATTTTTAATTTAGGGTAAAAAGTTACATAAGCATATTTGTAGGCAAAATAATTTGCAACAAATTATGTTCTTAAAATTTTTCTGTAAGACTTATAGTTTCTGAGATATAACGAAAATAGTGTTGTCACCCCTTTTTTCAAGATGGCGGCCGGGGGACAAGAGTGGCGACCCCACAAACTTGAGGTTAAGCTTCTATAAGCCCCACTAACATATTCCAAAAATAAAATTGCGTCCCCTAATAAATGCAATATTCGGTCCTAAAATTGTAACAATTCAATGGACTATAACTTAGCTTAATGTAAAAGGCCCCAAATGACAGTTTTAAAAAAAGTACCTACCGCACAAGTTTATATACACAGAGTGTCCATTTATTTTACGTTTGTTATTAGGGATCTTCTGTTGTATATAAACTATAGTTACGTAAGTTTGTATTCCACATGACAATGTAAAGCCACACACATTTGGTCACTCGGCAAAAAATATTGGATCTTTAGGTTGGGATGTTTTGCCACATCCACCGCATAGTCGCGACCTTGCAACCATCTGATTACTTTTTGTTTCCACCTTTAAAAAACTCCTTGAATGGTAAAAATTTCAATCATAATGATGATATCAAATCGTACCTGATCCAGTTTTTTGCGAATAAAAACCAGAAGTTTTATGAAGGGGGGATTATGATGCTGCGTAAAAGATAGGAAAATCTCATTGATGAAAATGGTTAATAAATCCATACTAATATTATAAATGCGAAAGTGTGTCTGTCTGTCAACAGACAGACAACAACCTCTTCACGCCCAAACCGCTGAACCAATTTTGCTGAAATTTGGCATAGAGATTGGAGATACTTTGAGTCCTGGGAAAGGACATAGGTACTTTTTGTTCCGAAAAAATTTACGGTCCCCGCGCGATAAACGAGTTTTGGCGCAACGGAGTTGTGGGCATCATCTACTTACAGAATAAAGCTATTTAGTTCCATGAAAAAATTGTCTTTGATTTTCTTTAAAAAATCAGTAAATACTTACCGTAATTCCGTTGCCAACCTGTTAGTAGGTATTTAATCTGTAACCAGACCATGACGGTATATTGTTCTCATTACTGCTCTTATTTGCTCGACAAGGAGCAGTCCTCACCCCACATATTTAATCAATATCTGGCGGTAATCGTCGACCGGAAGTACTGTACCGGAAGTGGGGGGACGGGACTTAATTGTGCGAAAAGACCCCAATGGCGCGTACCACAAAAATGCATATTCATAATGTTAGGCATTTTCGAACAACATTCCTTAAATTCGACTCAACATGCGTAACTTCATTGGTTCAGTGGTTTAGGCCTGAAGAGGTAACAGACAGACAGACACACTTTCGCATTAAAGTATATTATTAGTATGGATAGTATGGATGAACTCAACATTCGGTACTTAATATTTGATGCCAGTTGTTTCTGTCTGTTATATTCACGCTAACCGCTGAACCGATTTGTGTGAGGTGCCTTTCTAGAAAATTTCCTAGGAATTTTCTTAGGGCCTTTCATTTCTTTCTAGGAAAGGTAGTAAGGTAGTGCTACACAAAGAAGTATAAATTGAATTGTCAGCAATTGTCAGGCTTACCACATGAGGTGTTGGCCTGTTCTAAATTTAAATAGCTCTTTTAAACAATTCATCGCATTGCCGCGTCTCATTGCAATATGAACTGACCTTAAAAAACATAAGTGTATGAACAGATTTAGAGCACTTTTTATCCTATTGCATACGAAGTCAGTCAGTTAAGAGAATATAATGACGTATTCAGCGTTTATAAAGGGGATTGTTACAATTTTCACTGCTCCTTATATTCGGTAAGTAGGTCAGATATTGATTGTATGTAAACGATACGGCTTGGATACGGCTTGGATACAGCTTCGACGAGCGATTGATACGGTTTATAGCTGGTGCAGCTGCGCCGAAGCTACAATCATCATCATGGCTTTGTCCCCAGCGCATTTGGCGAGAACTTAAGGCCGTTACAAACAGCAGTTATAATATATTTTGTACTATCAGAGAAAATTAGTTATGTACCGCTACCT
Source organism: Polyommatus iphigenia (assembly GCA_963422495.1). Taxonomy (NCBI): domain Eukaryota; kingdom Metazoa; phylum Arthropoda; class Insecta; order Lepidoptera; family Lycaenidae; genus Polyommatus; species Polyommatus iphigenia. The sequence goes on from OY730179.1 coordinate 16,298,034, forward strand.
GCTTTACTGATGTGCAACTTCTGAGGTTTTTAGGGTTCCGTACCCAAAGGGTAAAAACGGAGCCCTGTGACAAAGACCTTGCTGTCTGTTTGTCTGTCTGTATTCAAGCTGCTAACTCAAGAACCACGATACTTAGACAGCTGAACATGCAAAACTCCAAGAAGAGAGCGTATTCCCTCTTAAAAGGCCGGCAACGAACCTCCAGCTCTTCTAGTGTCATGGACGACGGTAGTTGCTTTCCATCAGATGACCCGTTTGCTCGTTTGCCCTCTTATTTTATATAAAAAAAACTGAAAGTTTCACAGAGTAAGTATATTATTTTTGTTGCCTCTATAACAAGTAACAACAAATACTAAAGTTGATATCCATAAATACTACCCATACTAATTTTATAAATGCGAAAGTGTGTCTATCAGTCTGTCTGTTACCTCTTCACGCCTAAGCCGCTGAACCGATTTTGCTGTTTGGTATGGAGATACCTTGAGACCCGGGAAAGGACATAATATGACACTTTTCATCCCGGAAAAATGTTCGGTTCCGGCGTGATAAACTAATTTTGGCGCAACGGAGTTGCGGTCATCATCCAGTTATATTATAAAGCTCTTTAATCCATCGATCGGGGATTCTTGGAAATGCTATTGTATTCTATTGTAGTCGCGATCACCAGTGCTCGTACGGGGCTTGATGGGTTAATTTAAAATAGCTGCAACATTTAAAATACTATAAATAATATTAAATACTACACTATACTCTATTTCGATGTGAAAATCGCGAGTTGATTAAACTTTGACGGTTCTGTAATATCTTCTACAATAGTCCTGGATTGTAAATGTTCGTTTTTTCTCGGAAACGGAAATCGTTTAAGTCGTCTCGTTTACTTGTGAAACTCGCCTTGTGGTCCTCAGATAACTTACTGCTTTCTACGAGAACTGGGTTTTTTCAATTGTTATACGAAAGGATATTTAATCGCGTTAGAAATACATTTTAGGGTCTACGCAGACGGACTGCATTTCAACTGCAATCCAACTGCAAATTGCAGTTCAAGTGCAGTTTGAATGCAGTTGACACGACTGCAATGCGACTGCAATAGAACTGCAAACCAAACGCGCAGTCGGATTGCAGTTCAGTTGCAGTCGGCGTGCAGTCGTGTGAACTGTTTGGTTTGCAGTTCTATTGTAGTCGTATTGCAGTCGTGTCAACTGCATTCAAACTGCACTTGAACTGCAATTTGCAGTCTGTGTAGACCCTTAGATTACATGGCTTTGTTAAAGAAGGTTTAATAAAATAAGCATAGTACTTTTTATTCTGTGCCAATTCAAATATTAAACAGTTTTGTTATATAACATAACATATTATATTAGGTAGATATTATGTCTTAAAGATGCCATTTTCTTTTGTGATTCATTGCAACATTAATGAAAAAATAAGACACCAAAAGACCCCATCAAAAAATTGCATTACCAAAACAAGATTCGCAAGACTTACAAAGACGAAACCTTTTAATTTTTGATTCGTTTAAAATTCGTCAACCCCATTTTGATATCATCAGCTTTTCCCCTCAGACGGAGAAGACACGTCAGTCCGTCTCGCTCTAATTAAGGAAAGCCAGCAATTAGACGAGACACTCAACAATTGGCGAATAACATTAAGGGTTTTGTTAACGAACTCCATCATTATTTTGTTTCGATTCATCATTATACAATAACGCTTTTAGATGATTCCTGTAATTTAATTTGAGTGGAGATATTTTCGGCTGATTTGTTATGGAATTACGACGGGAGCGTAATGAGAATTCGCGATTTCCGCCCATCACGAGGATCATCTTATGAAATGTGCTATTAAAATTATTTTGACTGTTTATACACACTGCTCATTGGTATAATAAACGAATACTAATGAAAATGGCTCTACTAATCTTATTTGTCGTGTTTTTTTTTTGCAATATGTTGGGATCTTTAAATACCCTAAAAATTTTATTAGCTTAATCCCTCAAGGCCCGTAAGGCCCATAAGGGCCGCGACAACAAAAGATTTCCTGGAATTGGTGATCGAAGGAATAAAATCGCCGTCACTTAATACCCATAATTTTGGACTCCGGCCTAAACTTAAGGGATCATGATGATTTTGCGTACCACTTTATCTAAGAACAAACTCTCATACGTATAAAAACTTGTCATCTCGGGCGCAATTTATTTGAGCACTTTAAAAAGTGCGCTGTTATCCTGATGGCAAAGTTGGTTGACACGTCGAAACTTTTTTATAACTTGTTCCTTTTTTAAAACCGCCATAAATATAAGAATCAGTCGAGCGGCAAGGTTAAGAGGGTTTTTTTTTTAATTGAAATATAAATTATCTTCACTGAACATTTTCAGATAAGCCTTCGGCCTGACATGATTTGATTGGGGGATAGAAATTAAGGCGCGGTTTTTCTTAACCCCTGATTGTCAACTGTATCTGGTCGCTGTTAAGCATTCGTGTACTAACCCACAAAAATTACGAATTGGGTTATGAATGCAGTTATGTTCTTTAGATGGTTTAGAACTAGGGTGCATACAAAATTTACCAAAAAAAAAATTGTTGGTTAGGAGACTAATGACCGCGACCATTATTCTATAATTTATGATATAAGTACAGAGATAAATTAATTTTAATAGTAGTTTATGAATATTCTTTTCGTTCCTTTCTTGAATATTTTTCGGAGCTGCAAATTTTTAAGAAATTACCTGAAACAAAGAAAATAAGTTATAAGAATACTAAATTCATTAAATCCACTACAGTATTTTATTAAACCTAGCTCTAATTGACTTGATCTGCCTACCATTTCGTAGACATAAGAAAGCATAATATATATTTGAAACCGCTTAAAAACGGTAAGCTTTGACCCTCCCATAATTTTATCTATATCTATCCTTTCATCTTTATCCAATTAATAGCAATATGCTAACAAACCTTTATAACGTGTATTGGATTATCTAAGGACACCCTATACAACAATAAGCAATAAGCAATCATATCTTATGTAGATCAAGATTTGTCCAATATCTATATCCCAAACGAGCAATAGCATCCCGAAGTTGGCAAGTTTGTTGATATAATCTTAATAGTTACCTGCCGCGTCAGCAACTTGCCAGACGATTTATGACAGCCACATCACAACTTCGGACCAACTTTCATTTTGGCCAAACTTCATAGTGCCCGATTTGGTACACTTCATTTTGGCAAACTAAAGCTGAGGCTTAACCTACGCGTCAGCATGTCAGTGATGGAGCGTCAAGTTGCGTCAAGTTGTCAAATTTGTGTTTTGTATACAAAAAACACATTTGACAACTTGACGCAACTTGACGCTCCGTCACTGACGCGTAGGTTTGTTCTAAGCTTTAGAAGTTGACTGAACCGGCCGCGTTGTTCTGCCATAAGCGTCATTTCAGGTAGACAAGTCGGCCCCTAGACGATCAATAATTGTATTGTGCAATATCACGCTCCAATTTTATTTGACAGTTAGATTGAAGGCGCGCGATGTTCAATATCTACCCTAGACTGCCCTAGACGGTCAATATTATAAATATTACGCAATTTGAGATATTGCGCAATAAAATTGCTCGTCTAAGGACCCGCTTAAAGATGGCAGATTAAGCACACAAAATGAAACGAAAATCGGTCTAGCCGTTTCTAATATCAATTTTAGTTCTATTACTTGTTAACTTACTATAAGTAACTCATTATAAGGCGGTAAAATACGCTCAGAACGGTGCTTATACTAAGACAAGGACTTGGTGACAATAATAATTCAAACGAGTAAGTGGCGAAACATGGGTAGCACCCAGCAATTAAAATATAATTACAGATCAAACGAAAATACGTCTTATTGGATTACAATAGAGTCTTAATCTTGGCGCTAAGACTAGGGTTGCTATAGGGTACTGACAAATAGGGCTGCACTTTGAATTACAACCTATAAATTCTGCGTAACGCTTATTGGGTTTCACTGACCCCTGTCTATATATTTGGGAAACCATTAAACATAATATATTGTTAGGGACTAGGTGACATAGCAGGGTAAATGTTTTTAAGACACGAATGCTTGGAGATTATTCAGATGCTGTTTTTTTCTACCCAGCTAAGAATTTCTACTGTAGAATAGACAAAGTGACAGATAGAAACACAAAAAATTTGACGTTTATTGATATCTCTGGTAATATTTTTTTGCATAACACAGTAACCATAGAAAGGGCCGCCATAGTCACATTGTAATACTGTGCCATAGTGACAGGTTCAGAAAATCTGTCAGTTTGTCACTCTTTGTCAGTATTTCTATTGTTTCAATATCTGCCATGCTTCATCTTTGCTCATGAGTGTAATGTTGTTGGATGTAGGTTTTGAAAAATTTGATGAGCTAATAAAAATATTAGTTTTTAATTAAAAATAGGAATTTCTTAGGAGACCCAATGGCAATTTTTCTTAAATAATAAATATAAACAATGAAAATTTTACAATTATTCAGAACAATCATAACAATATTTCATTTCGAAAACAAAACTAAGGATATACTTACCTCCATTAAAACTTATCTATTGTCTTAAGTTTACCCCAAAATAATCTAATTACAGAATTATTGGACAGTATTTTCCATGGGGCATGCCCCATCTCAGAATGGGGGGCAAATGGGGTATTTCATAGAGGAAATAATTAGTGACATTGTTTAGGTAGCAGTGGGGGCTGTGAGTAATGTCGCCATTTTGCCGCCAAACGCAAGAACGATTCTATTATTTATTAATTAGGGTACAGTTTGACCGTCGCCAGAAATATTATGTTAAATTATGAGAATGGCTTATAAGCAATTACTAACCTATATACTTTAATATAATAAGTACAAAAGAAAGATGTATACTAGATAAGTTTTTTATCAAGTTTTAAAAATACGAAATATTACATAACAAATACTTTGAATCGTTTTGGATTGGAGCCACTTTCTGTCCCAAGCCAGACAGAAATTACTAAAGGGGAGTTTAACCAGAATAATGTATTGGTGATAATACATATTAATATTATAAATGCGAAAATGTGTCTGTCTGTCTGTATACCTCTTCACGCCCAAACCGCTGAACCGATTTTGCTGAAATGTGGTATGGAGATACTTTGAGTCCCGGGAAAGGACATAGGATACCTACTTTTTATCCCGGAAAAACGTACGGTTCCCGCGCGATAAACGAATTTTGGCGCAAGTCAAAACGGAGTTGCGGGCGTCATCTAGTTTCAGTATAAATAACCTCACATAGGTTTTCCATAGTTAAAAAACACCGCGGTTGCAATAAATTTTTGATTCGGCAAAAGTAAAAAAGAAAACTTTAAATAACTTTTATTCTATTACGAAAAAGTAAATACAGGATGTATAAATAAACGTGACACAAATAAAAAGTGTGGAAATTCGCAATCCAAATATGTGCTGATCGAAGATTTGAATTGGAAAAATAAACGATAGAACTACAAATAGAATATTTTTCATGACAGTGGTTATTTTCTATGTTACCGGTCTCTGGAATTTTTAAAATAATATTAATTAATAACGCCATCACATGCCATGCTTCAGCAAATAAAAAAACGTTTAAAAATTCTTCGGATTTTTGTCCGTGAGGCAAAAAATGTTTATTTTAAAATACAAAAAGACGTATCACAAGAATAATTTTATTTTAATTAAGCATAACAGCTATTTTAACCGTTCTTATTCACATCTAAATTCTCAGAAGTATTACCAAAAAACCTGTACCAAAAAGCGAGCCTTTATTGAAAACCACTTAGTATCTAACATTATTTCTTAGAACAACAAAAGTAGCAACAAATAATTTGAGAATAAAACATTCTCTCGTTACTCGAAAAACTATTCTATTATATTGTAACAATATTTATTATATTGTAACAAGACTGCAAATATCGTACGTCTCATTTCAGGGAGCGTTTGAGTTATAGAGGACGAATACAGTATTCAACAAATGTAACGTGTTTGTTTTCAAATCACGTACACCCCCACTCTTCCCCCTGGGGAGAATAAACATCAGCCTGTATAACGGGCGAAAAATTGCGTACCAATGGCGTCCGAATTAGTATAAAGTAAATGAGAACGCCTGCCTACCCCTGTGAGCCTGGTACTTCGCGATTATCGATGGCCATTATTGTATAATTAACGCCAAGTGCCAAAAATCGATTTTGGGACTGCGCCAAGAAATATAACGTTAGAATGGGAATCACTAAACGTATTGTCTGCTCACCCTAACAATAATAAATTCTGTCTCAACTAGAACTCTTGTCAAATTGTTATATTCCAAGGATTTATTCGGTAGAGTTGTTTTTAATGTAAGTTGTAATTTTCTGAGTAAGTATTTTTTTATTAGATATATTTTTTACAAATTAAATACTCAGTCTCGCTTTTAAATTAAAAAAGTAACCAAACAGATAAAATCATCTCTAAATTAAAGTACGCTCAGACATTAATGAATAAAGTTTCCATAACTTAATCATAGCGGCTAAACTTTTTAATCTCCGACTCAGTAAATAAAGTGGGATCAGAATTATTATGTCCTTGAAAAACTTCACACTTACAACTGTGGTTCTATAATGGTCGAATAATAAAAGAAAACAGACGCTCTGAGTCGAAACTAAAGTTTCCCTTAAAGAACCGCTAGGGGGCGCAAACAATGGTCCGCCATGTTTGATTTTGAGGAACAAAGAACACAATGGCGCCCACAAGTACCGACTACCGAGTCATATGCAACTTTTGTATATGTCACCGTAAGATTGTAAATACCGTTAGATTATAATCTATCTCGCGAGATTGTAAACGGTCGAAAGATTGTGAACCGCAATATACTGCTTACAATTGAACGTATTATTATTCGTTAGATTGTAATCTATCGAAGTGAAACCGATAAATCACAATCTTAAAATTGTCAACTGTCCGAAGGCTGTCACTGATTGGTTGGCCTTACAGTAGACCGTTCTGTGTCCATAGAGTTAGGAATGAAACACAGGTGTCAGTCAAATAAAATAAATGCACTTCAAGAATTGTGACATGCAGTATTTATTTATTATTTAGTAGGTAATCAATAATGTCTAACAATTTTATCACACTTTGGATTCTTTGTTTTGTATTTTTTTACTATTTTTAATTTTTTACTATTTTTATTATGTCCGCTGTAATAGTTTTGTAACTCTAAGGTAAATTCATCCTGATTAACAATAACTGGTATTTCTAAATTTGTTGATGGACAGGCTTAATATCCGACATCGTAAATGTTATCAAATGAGATCACATAGGTTCACGAGCATAAAATATATCAAAACACGGAAAATGTATGTAATTTAGGCTATGTTCGGTGACTAACACCAACTCATTTATCATTCAAACTGCACTTCTTTGGTTAATAACAGATTAATTTTACTTCCACAACAATTTTATATGACTAATTCTAAAGCTGTGAGTTATTTTCAACACGAAATCAATTAACAATCATCCAAGCCCTGTTTGTTTACATTCGACAACAAACGAATAAGGCGACACGGGGCATATACCGTTCAACCGATCAGCGCCCGAGGTGCGTTCCGCTTCACAATTTGACGGTTTCACATCGATAGATTACAATCTACCGAATAATAATACGTTAAATTGTAAGCAGTATGTTGCGGTTCACAATCTTTCGACTGTTCACAATCTCGCGAGATAGATTATAATCTAACGGTATTTACAATCTTACGGTGACATATATAGCGCGACCGCGTGTAAAGTTACATGCGGATTGCTATTGAAGATTCAAAACGAATTCTTAAAAGCTACATTAATTTTTACTGAAGATCGTGAAGTAAGCCTTTAATAAAATTTATTATATTTTAAAGTTAAGTATGTACTTTGCATTTATTAAAAGTTAAGTTTTTATTAAAAGTTTTGACAGACTGCCATTTTTTGTTTCTTTGCGCTGGCTGGACAAAGGCGTATTAAGAGGGCGACCAACCCAAAAATCAAACATCGTCCTTCTCTCTTCACACTCACGCCCGTCTTTCATATGCCAGGTGAAAAAGGACGACGCGGAATGATCGCCAAGTTAGTTTTTTCTTAATAACTCGATGAATATACAACATTTTAAAAATCCGCTTTTAAAATCCGCTAGGTCTGTTTCTCAATGATAGAATTTTATACAATATGTTAAAATATTAACTTAGTGTAATGGACGGTTATGGCAATAAATGAAAAATTCGGGAAAATTAGATGCATCTTTGTGATTTTATATAAAGAAAATTTTAAGATGATGTGTTTTCGCTAGGTCGGATCTTCGGAAATATAATGTAATTTCTAGGTTTAAAAAATGAAATAATTCGGGGCCTATTTTCAAGTATAAAAATCTAAATATATAAAACTCAAAGGTGACTGACTGACATGGTGATCTATCAACGCACAGCCCAAACCACTGGACGGATCGGGCTGAAATTTGGCATGCAGGTAGGATTTTGATCAATTCCACCCCCAAGGGGTTAAAATATGGGATGAAAGTTTGTATATAATAATACTTCTTAACGCAAGCGAAGCCGCGGGCAATAGCTCGTGAATTATAAAATCGACAATTTTGGGTTAGTCGCCCCCTTAAGGCGGTGATGGTGGTAACATGTTTAAAAAATATTGGAATTGATTTTTTAGGAAAAAAATTGTCTATTATTTTATTTATTGTCCAACTTTATCTTGTAACGTTTTCCTTACTAACGTGGTTGTTTTATTAACAACGTATGTTGTGTTAGCCCTAATTTAACGGAGTGCTGTCACTGCGGGTAATCCTGAGTGAATTCATTATCAATATGACAGCTAATATTGTAGCGGATTACGCGTCTAGATTGACGAGTATATTGTACTAAATATAGCCCTTGGTTTAGGAGTATATTGTATATTGTACTAAATATAGCCCTTGGTCTAGACCAGAGGTTTCTAAACTTATTTTGTCTACCGCCCACTTTAAGAACAAGTTATATTTTAGCGCCCCCATTGTTTCAATTTAAACTGCATCCTGATGAAATAAAGCCTCTACACAACGCTCCCATTTTTTTCTCAGTTCCACGCCTACCTTCCAGACACTTTGGCAAAGGCTGGTCTAGACTCTAGACCAGTGGTCCCCAACCTTTTTTTCATGCGGGCTACAAACATGTTTTGGTCTTGGTGTCGCGGGCCGCAACAAAAATTTTTTAGGGTTGTGGCGGTACCCACAATTCGCCTAACATTCCTGCATCGCGCTATCGAAGTTTTCTGAGCGCGGCGGTATATATACGACAGCTGAAATGTATCACGCGGGCTCCGGCCTGACCGAGCATAACACCTCGCTCGGTCGGAAGATCTTCCTTTGGCCTCCACGCATAATTCCCACATTGGTGACCCTCGACAGAACACGCCTCCTTCATCATCATCGCTCCCCGCCCCTCCGCACCGCGCCAGCCAGCATCGCCTCATCGGGTACCTCGTCCACTAGCCGCAATGTACCGCGGCCTGGGCGACTCCGCATCGGCATCATCGGGCTTTCTCACTACACCGACCGGTCAGCAAGCAGAGCATATCTCTCCTGGTCAGCACGTAGCATCGGCCCCGCACGGCAGCTTATCCGACTCACTGGATCCCGTGCAGCAGCTTACAGTTCCGACTCACTGGGACTAACTGCAACAGTTCCGACTCACTGGGACTCTCACCGGCACTGGCGACTCAAGCGACAAGGCTTCAAGATTCGACCTCCAGTCCTCGGGGGGGAGTGATGTGGCGGTACCCACAATTCGCCTAACATTCCTGCATCGCACTATCGAAGTTTTCTGAGCGCGGCGGTATATATACGACAGCTGAAATGTATCACGCGGGCTTCGGCCTGACCGGGCATACCACCTCGCTCGGTCGGAAGATCTTCCTTTGGCCTCCGCACATATTCCCACAGGGTTAAAAAATAACATTCTTTAAAATAAACGATTTTAAAGTGAAAAAATTTTAACGACTATCACGTAGATTTTGCGTTATTTTGCCGGTGGGCGTGAACTTCAAAAATTTTTAACATCACGCGGGCCACAAATAAAGTCCCGGCGGGCCGCGGGTTGGGGATAGCGGCTCTAGATTCTAGTGGTTCGGAGTTAGTGGGTTCGATTTCTACTGTGGCACAACTAAAAATGTTTGCTAGGACTATGCACTAGGAGCTTCTGATAGTTCGACATAATCATGGTTTTATGCGTTTGATAGGCATGTAAAAAGTCTTGCGCCTAATCTTTAACCATTCTTGGCGATTTATCTAACTGGTTTACGAGAATAATAAAACAGAAAGTATGTATTGCGCACACACTTGGACTTGGAGACATTTTGTAATGTTTACAAAAATGTTTGCAGTTTAGTTACTTATTAGTTATTCTTCGTTTCTTCAACATATTTTGACTCTCAAATATCTGCCTATTTGTTACCCCTTCACACTTAAACCCCTATACCGATTTGGATAATATTTGGAATGTAGATACTTTAAGTTGCATAGATGTCCTTCAAAGAATAGCTTTAAATCCATATTACATAGTAATATTATAAATGCGAAAGTATGTCTGTCTGTCCGTCTGTCTGTCTGTTACTTCTTCACACTCAAACCACTGAACCGATTTTGCTGAAATTTGGCATGGAGATACTTTGAGTCCCGAGAAAGGACATAGGATACTTTTTATCCCAGAAAATATACGGCTCCCGCGTGATGAACGAATTTTAGCGCAACAGAGTTGCGGGCATCATCTATAAATAAATAAATAAAATAGCCTTTATTGCTGCTTTTGTACAAAAAAAAAAATACAAATATTTAAATAACAAAATCCTAAAACTAAATTCTTAACTGTAATTACTTATATTATATCGGCAAAAGGATGTTGGTTTTCAACAGCTTGTCTTTCGACAAAGGCCTCTTCTAAAGACTTCCAAGCATATCTATCTTGAGCAACTTGTAACCAAAATACTCCAGCTATTTTCTTAAAATCGTCCTCCCATCGTTTTATTTGTCTTCCTCTACTCCTTTTATTTCCTCTCGGGTACCATTCTGTAATCATTTTAGTCAATTTTTCCTTATTTTCTCTTATCATATGTCCCGTCCATCTCCATTTTAACTGTCTGTACACTGTGAAAGCATTCTTAAATTTTGTTTTTCTTTTAAGATCCTGTATTCTTACTCTATCTCTTCTTTTCACTCCTAATATACTTCTCTCTATTCCATTTTGGCATATCTTTATCTTATTGTCCATTTGTTCCGTTAACGCCCATGTCTGGCATCCGTATAAAAGACACGGCATTATGCAAGTTTCATATAATTTCTTTTTCACTTTCATAGGCATTTCTTTATTTTTCATTATGTATTTTAGCGACCAAAACCGTTTCCAAGTATTTGTTATTCTCCTGTTAATTTCTTTAGTCTTACAGTTTTCCGAGGATATTAATTGACCCAAATATATATTCACTCACATATTCTATTTGTTTATTGTTGACAACTATAGGTTCTCTTTGAGATGAATTAGTGATAATTTTTGTTTTTGTTTAATTCATGGATAGGCCGGCCTTATTGCTTTCATCTGATAACTCCTGTAACATGTTTTGTAATGTTTTAACATCTTCAGCGAAAACTACGATGTCATCTGCAAAGCGTAAATGGTTAAGGTTTTCTCCATTTATGTTTAATCCATTTTTAGTCCATTCCAGATTTCTGAAGATCATTTCCAAGACCGCTGAAAATAGTTTAGGTGATATAGGATCCCCCTGACGGACCCCTCTCTCAATTCTAAATATCTCGCCAGTTGATTCCAATTGGATTTGTGCCGAGCTTTTGGTGTACACATTTTTAATTAATCTTATATATTTTGGATGTACTCCTTGCTTTTCTAATGCCTCCCATATATACTCATGTTCTATTGTATCAAAAGCTTTGTTAAAATCTACAAATCCTTTATAATATATTTTGTTATATTCATTATATTTTTGTAAAATTTGTCTCAGGGTATGAATGTGGTCCAAGGTTGAAAATTTGCTCCGAAAGCCGGCTTGTTCTTTGGGTTGGTTTTCTTCCAGTGTGTTAGAAATTCTTGCTAGTATTTTTTTGGAAAACACTTTATAAAGATTAGACATCAAACTTATTGGTCTGTAGTTTCCTATATCGTTTTTATCACCTTTTTTATGCAGTAGTATAATTATCGATCTAGTCCAGTCTTCTGGGATTATTTCTGTACTAAGGATTTTGTTAAACAAATCTGTTATTTCTTTGCTCATAACTGGTAGTGACATTTTAAGTAGCTCATTTGTTATACGGTCGGATCCAGGTGACTTATCTGCTTTTTGAGTTTTTATGGCTTTTATAGTCTCTGCGTTTAAAATCGGTTCTATTTTATCTGTCTCAACTATTTCAGATTCTTTGAATTCTTAGTCCTCTTTTTTACTTTTGTACAGGTTGCGATAATATTCTGTAGCAGTTGTTAGTATTTGAGCTCTTTTACACGATTTTTCACCGTCTTTCTTCTTGATGTCTAAAATCCAATCTTTCTTATAAGTAAGTTCTTTTATAGCCTTTTTTATTCCACCTGTTTTCATAATATGTATTTTCCAGTAGCTTCGAACGTTTTGATTTTCTTTCTTTTCTCAATTCTTCATTAATTTTCTTACTTATGCATGTTATTTTTTGGCGGTCTTTATTTTTCTCTAGCATCAGTTGTTTACGTTCCTGTAGTAATCCTCTTATTTTCTGTGATACTTCTTTTTTATTGTTAATATTATTTATTTTATTTGCTTCGGTTTTTAATAATTGTTGTAGTAAATTATTGTATTTGACCTGAATTGATAAATCTTGTTTCCTCGTATCATTTAATTTTGTATTTCGGTTTTTAAGAAGTGAATCAGTACTACCTATGTATTTAATTTCTTTAATACTGTTTTGATATTTACGGGGATATTTAACTCTTTTTCCTAATACTGCTCTTACCATTCTATGGTCTGTGTTAAAATTAAAATTTTTAATAATTGACACATCTTTAAAAACCTTTACTTTATTGGACATGACATAATCAATTTCATTTCTGTGATGGCCGTTTGGGGAAGTCCATATCCATTTTGTCGTTGGTTTCTTTTTGAAAAAGCTATTAAGAATGCTTAGTTTATTTTCCAAGGCAAAGGTTACTAATCTTGTGCCATTCATACTTCTTTTACCAAAACCATGGTTTCCTATAGCAAATTCTTCTCCATTTTGTTGTATGCCAATTTGTCCGTTAAAATCGCCCAAAACTATTACATTTTTGTATGCATTATTATCAATAGTATTTTGTAGGTCTTTGTAAAACTTTTCTACTTTAGAAACGTGTTCCTTTCGGTCCGGTTCTGTTGGTGAATAAGCCTGGATTATTGACCACATATCTTCTCTTTCTCCGTGGATAGGTAATCTAATGGTAAGAATTGCGATACGTTCTGTAATTCCTCTTATTTCCTCTATATTGTTAGCTTGACTTTTTTTAATCATGAATCCAACTCCGTATAGTCCGGGTGTCTCCCCTATGTAGTGTAATATGTATATCCCATGGTCTTCTATGCCTTCTCCGAATCTTCTCATTTCACTGATGCCTAATATATCCCATTTTGTTGTTTCTAAAGCTAATTCAAGTTCCTGCAGTTTTTCAAAAGTTCTTAGGGATCGACAATTGATAGTTGCTATGAAGATATTATCCTTTGATTTGTTTTGTCTTTTATTCGTCTTTACAGGGTCTTGGTCGTTTTCCCCCACGAGGACCAGTCGGCTTGGAGGAGGGTGGGTATTAATATTGTTTTGTTTGTATTCTATGTTATTATGTTGTTGTTTTATCCGTTTGCCGATATCTGATTGTTATTGTTTGTTATCTGTTAAATATGAAGAGAAAGAATTCGATCTGTCTCTCATCAAATCAAATGCGTTTAGTCTATTATTTTTTGTTGGCATTGATGTTTGTTGTTTCTTTGTTTGTGTATTATTTTGTGGCGACATGGATAGTTCCCTTTTTCTTTTATCGTAAGTTGTATTATTTTCTTTTATTATTAGTTTATCGTATCTTATGTACGCAATATTTCCCTTCTTCCTTTCTTCTACTAATTGAGGCTGCAACGATTTCCTTTTTTCTTGTACGTCCTTAGGGTAATCCTCGGTAATATAAATATCTTTTAGGTTTTTGCGACGTTTCATTATTTCTTGCTTTTTCCAGAGACTAACGAATGAAAGCAAGATAGGTCTAGGTTTGCCATCTGTTCTTGACTTTCCAATACGGAAAATGTTGCTAATTTCATGTTCTACTATATTTAAATCCAAATCTCTCTCAAACATTTTCTTAACATGCTGTAGTAAGTCGCTCGTAGATTTCTCTTTTTCGCTAAAGCCGAATATGATTATGTTGTTTTTCTTCTCTCCTCTTTTTAGATGTTCTATCTCCTTGTCAAGATTTTCTATTTTTATTTTTAAGTTTTAATTTTTCTTTGTTATTGTTTCAAGTTCCGTGTCTATTTTTTCCATTATCGAATTAGTAATGGACTCCTTTAGTTCAGCCGATTGTTTTTGCAACTCAATTTTCATATTTTCAAAAAGGAGCTGAAATTGTTCTTCCATGTTATTATGCAAAGGTTATTTAGTTGGTGAAGAAAACTTAAGACGTTATAACGAAATGAAGCAGAAGCAGTCTTCGATTTTTTTTTCTGCTGGCAGCACTGGCAAGACCATCGACAATCACTTGACTAATGTCAATGTGGCAGTGACAGATGACGTTTGTCGTGGTGTTATATGACAATGTCAGTTCAATGTAAGAAGAAGAAGAATGTTTCGTTAAAAATAATTCTAATTCATACCCCAGGATAGGATTTCTTCTTAGGTTTTTTACTAGTGTTTCTGATCAAATTCACTGTAATCTGATGATATTCTGCTTACGTAGTGCCCGTATTTGTGTTTTGTTTTCTTGACAGTGAGCCACTGTCTTCCAGCTATTTTTAATCACAATAAGCTCGGAGCTATCACTTCAGCAATGTTGATAATTCGAGAACCGGAAACGGAAAACGAATTTTAGCGCAACAGAGTTGCGGGCATCATATAGTCTTTAATAAAATATCCTCAGTGTGCGCGGCTTTATCTTCCAAAAATCCGCGTACCGTATTAATTACGCAAAGCCGCGGGCTCCGGCAGTGCAAATATAATTAACGTCGGAACAATGGTCCCACATATATCATGAAGGTCGACGCGTGTGGCCAAATTCTAATGGAGTTTTGGCTTTTATCCGATAGGTGGCTTTTTGGGCATCGAAACACTTTGATATGGAAGAGTAGTTGAGTCAAAAAGTAATTCCACAATGCAAACGAGGCGTACATAAAATTTTCACTGCCACAGGTTTTATTCGATTGGTGGCTTTATTTTAAACATCGAAATACAATGAAAGAGTAACTAAGTCAAAAAATTCACAATATTACTTTAGGCATCGACGTGAAAAGGAAAAAATGGTTCCAAAATTTATGCATACCAAGATGTACTCTTAGTACGTTGTCACTTGTCATACTCCTGTCAGTCATACAATTTTTGTTGCCCTAGCTACGTATTTAAATACAATTATATGATAGGTGGAGCCGTATTTGTGAGGTCCGATGTATAAGAGCTATTGTTCTACATTTCATTGTATTTCTGTGACTTTAGGTGAGGAATACAAGATACGGTGGTGACTGGTGAGGGTGTCCCGTGACTGAGACACACTCATTTACGGGGCACCAGTCACCACCGCATATTGTATTCCTCACCTAAAGTCACAGAAATACAATGAAATGTAGAACAATAGCTCTTATACATACGTACGAAAATATCATTAATCCACACGGATTAATGATATTTTCGTTACGATTGAAAATATGAAATGAGAAAAAATTTGCTCGTTCAGCGCTGCTACTTTCACGGTTAACTCTCTAGTCTCTACGAGAAATACGTACACAACCAAAAGTGATAATACTTAGTTTTGTTACACCCTGTATAAGGGACACATACAAATATTAAAGTATTATCATTTTGTTTTGTTACATATGTATACCTGTATATAAGGATATCGATATATAAAACTTAATAATATAATACCTAATACGCATCGATTGACAAATACATTTCGCAAATACATAAATTATTGACCGTCCATTTAAAACCGGATTGTGAACTCAACCTAGCGATTTAATCCTCGCGTTATTTGAGCGCGTAATTGTTCTGTGTGCGATGGCCCTTAAGGCTTTATAACGACAGTGTGTGCAGCCCTTATCCACAGCTTTAGGTTGATTTCGCACTTGTCGAGTAGACGGCAAACATTATGTAAACCGGTTAAAAAGGAAAAAAATACGTGCGGCACTCGGGAACTGCTGCGGAAAAGCTGTTGCATAGCATTTTTTATAAACTTTAGCAATTATAATTCGCATACGTCTAGTCGCACGCACAGAAACAGCGTGCCGAAGTCTGGCAACGCCGCACCGCTGTGCCGGTCGGAGTGGGGCGTTTTAGCCTTTAGGTTTATTTTCTTTACGGAATTTCTTGATTCGGTCGCCGCGCTCAAAGCGCGATAAAAGCTATGCAATAGCCTAAAAAATTACAAAACTTATCAACTTACAACACTAAAATTAATACTATCTTGTGATAGTTTGTTCATATTATAGCGTCAAACTCAAAATAGTGAACATTATAAATAAGAAAAAAGCGAGCGAAAAATTTAATAAAATCCGTTTGAAAACATTTTGATCTGAATGTAAACAAAGCTGACCAAGAGATTCAAGTTTTGTCTTGATATTTAGTTCAAAGTGAATCTAAATGATTTTACACATAATTTTTACAATCGCACAGTCTGTGCACAGCCTTAGGCTAGTATGTGCAGACCCTAATGACCCTTACCTAGCGGAAATGACGCAGCTAACACGAGCCACCAAATTAATTTGGGATTTAATCTCGATTGTTACATAATATCACGTTACATACAGACAGACAGATGGGATGGAGGAATTTAATCAAGATTATGCTACACCAGCAAACAGGTAGGGCACTGACCAAATCCCTAATCATTGTATTGAAAACTTCTTTAGGGCCTGTTTCACCACTTCCTGATAAGGCTACCCACCACTTAACTTGACGGATGGAGTATGGAGAATCTGTAAAATAAGCCTATCCGGCACCTTATCAGGAAGTGGTGAAACAGGCCCTTAGTGTTCAGTTTTAATGGGTAGATGTTAAGGCGACGCCTTGATAATTTGGCTGTAGCGATATCGATTTTTCTCAGCAATGACTAAAGCTAAGAAATTAAAGTTCAATGTCAGTATTCATCATGCCTTTGTCTTTGAATTACCCATAGCATAACACGATTGGTCAACTTTTATAACACAGAATAATCAATCAAAAAGACCTCTGTAAAAAGGGATTCCTATTTTGAAAACAGAGGAGTGATTTAAGCTTCCAAAGTACATAGATTGGTTCAAGCATACAATTTAATTTGCCCATAACTAATAATTATGAAATGTATTTGGTTTTTAAATTACGCGACAAAAACCATTTTGTGGCTTACGTCCTTTTCATTTTTGCTGTTCCATTGCATACAATGGCATTTCCGAGAATCTCCGATCGAAGGATTAAACCCGCATCAGGTCATATGACCTGATAGAAAATTCGTAAGACGGAATAGACCGCCGGCGCGGCGTAGAACAGAATGTATTGACCTTTCAACCGCGAGTTGAAAATGTATGCCTGCGCCTGATGTTTCTTTAACGCTCTTACCGGAATTCCTGGAGTGCAACCCGTCCTTTTTAGTGCTGATGTAGGTAAGTACTCAAAACTCTTTTAAACTTTAAGAAAGTAATCGGATTGTTTTGTTACTTTATCTTAGTGTAAAAAATATTGTTAAAGCTACTTGACAATAAAATAGCTACAAAACTCAACAATATGTTTAAGCTCTACAACAAAACTCTTTGTACCTTTGTACACGGCCCTTTCTATTCATTTAATTAAATTAAATATTCCACGAATAGTTTTTAACCTAAATCCAGTCTTAATTAAAATAAAATTTTCACCTTTCATTTCTTTGCGGGGTACGGTCGCGCGGAATCAAATTAAAAATGTAAGTACCAAGAATACTCGTACCGGTACCATGGTACCGGTGTATGTACCCCGTATATGTACCGGTACCATATCCGTACTAATTGTGGGTTAATGAGTTGAATACGCACCTTGAGCGGGAAAATGAAGAGCCTTATTGAAGCCACACCGTCAAACGCCGAGTAATTACCTACTCCGTGTTCCGACCACGACAAACATGCCAAATTAAAAATTCCTACCTAAACAAAATAGGGGTTTGAATTGCTCGAAATTTAATATAATACTAGATGTCTTGGTGAACTTCGTGTCACTTTAAAACCTTCCCTGGACTTCTACGAATATTTTAAGACCAAAATCAGCCCAATCCGTTCAGCCGTTTTCGAGTTTTAGCGCGACTAACACATTTGAAAATCCATTTTTATATATAAAGAAGATAAGAAGTAGAAGACTTGCTGTCCTGGTGAACTAATAGTGTCACTTTAAAACCATCCCTGGAGTTCTACGAATATTTTAAGACTAAAATCATCCCAATCCGTTCAGCCGTTTTCGAGTTTTAGTGCGACTAACACACTTAAAAATCCATTTTTATATATAAGACTAGCTGTCCCAGTGAACTTCGTGTCACTTTAAAACCTTCCCTGGACTTCTACGAATATTTTAAGACTAAAATCAGCCCAATCCGTTCAGCCGTTTTCGAGTTTTAGCGCGACTAACACATTTGAAAATCCATTTTTATATATAAGACTAGCTGTCCCGGTGAACTTCGTGTCACTTTAAAACCTTCCCTGGACTTTTACGAATATTTTAAGACTAAAATCAGCCCAATCCGTTCAGCCGTTTTGGAGTTTTAGCGCGACTAACACATTTGAAAATCCATTTTTATATATAAGAAGACTAGCTGTCCCGGTGAACTTCGTGTCATTTTAAAACCTTCCCTGGACTTCTACGAATGTTTTTAGACCGAAATCAGCCCAATCACTTCAGCCGTTTTCGAGTTTTAGCGCGACTAACACATTTGAAAATCCATTTTTATATATAAGACTAGCTGTCCCGGTGAACTTCGTGTTACTTTAAAACCTTCCCTGGACTTCTACGAATATTTTAAGACTAAAATCAGTCCAATCCGTTCAGCCGTTTTCGAGTTTTAGCGCGACTAACACATTTGAAAATCCATTTTTATATATAAGACTAGCTGTCCCGGTGAACTTCGTGTCACTTTAAAACCTTCCCTGGATTTCTACGAATATTTTAAGATTAAAATCAGCCCAATCCGTTCAGCCGTTTTCGAGTTTTAGCGCGACTAACACATTTGAAAATCCATTTTTATATATAAGACTAGCTATCCCGGCGAACTTCGTGTCACTTTAAAACCTTCCCTGGACTTTTACGAATATTTTAAGACTAAAATCAGCCCAATCCGTTCAGCCGTTTTCGAGTTTTAGCGCGACTAACACATTTGAAAATCCATTTTTATATATAAGAAGACTAGCTGTCCCGGTGAACTTCGTGTCATTTTAAAACCTTCCCTGGACTTCTACGAATGTTTTTAGACCGAAATCAGCCCAATCCGTTCAGCCGTTTTCGAGTTTTAGCGCGACTAACACATTTGAAAATCCATTTTTATATATAAGACTAGCTGTCCCGGTGAACTTCGTGTCACTTTAAAATCTTCCCTGGACTTCTACGAATATTTTAAGACTAAAATCAGTCCAATCCGTTCAGCCGTTTTGGAGTTTTAGCGCGACTAACACATTTGAAAATCCATTTTTATATATAAGACTAGCTGTCTCGGTGAACTTCGTGTCACTTTAAAACCTTCCCTGGACTTCTACGAATATTTTAAGACTAAAATCAGCCCAATCCGTTCAGCCGTTTTGGAGTTTTAGCGCGACTAACACATTTGAAAATCCATTTTTATATATAAGATGAAGATGATATCTAACACTAGCTAGGTGCGATTTTGTTAGTGTGAAAGGAATCCTAACGATATGTAAAATGGCGATATCATAAGAAACAATTGATGCCGTTATACAGTCTTTACTCTCATAGGCTCCTTATAGACGATGTGTGAATCCTGTTGTTCTTTTAAAAGCATGTCCAAAGCAAATGCAAGTCCTGGTGAACTAATAGTGTCACTTTAAAACCATCCCTGGATTTCTACGAATATTTTAAGACTAAAATCATCCCAAACCGTTCAGCCGTTTTCAAGTTTTAGCGCGACTAACACATTTAAAAATCCATTTTTATATATAAGACTAGCTGTCCCGGTGAACTTCGTGTCACTTTAAAACCTTCCCTGGACTTCTACGAATATTTTAAGACTAAAATCAGCCCAATGCGTTCAGCCGTTTTCGAGTTTTAGCGCGACTAACACATTTGAAAATCCATTTTTATATATAAGAAGACTAGCTGTCCCGGTGAACTTCGTGTCATTTTAAAACCTTCCCTGGACTTCTACGAATGTTTTTAGACCGAAATCAGCCCAATCCGTTCAGCCGTTTTCGAGTTTTAGCGCGACTAACACATTTGAAAATCCATTTTTATATATAAGACTAGCTGTCCCGGTGAACTTCGTGTCACTTTAAAACCTTCCCTGGACTTCTACGAATATTTTAAGACTAAAATCAGTCCAATCCGTTCAGCCGTTTTGGAGTTTTAGCGCGACTAACACATTTGAAAATCCATTTTTATATATAAGAATAGCTGTCTCGGTGAACTTGGTGTCACTTTAAAACCTTCCCTGGACTTCTACGAATATTTTAAGACTAAAATCAGCCCAATCCGTTCAGCCGTTTTGGAGTTTTAGCGCGACTAACACATTTGAAAATCCATTTTTATATATAAGATGAAGATGATATCTAACACTAGCTAGGTGCGATTTTGTTAGTGTGAAAGGAATCCTAACGATATGTAAAATGGCGATATCATAAGAAACAATAATTTATGCCGTTATACAGTCTTTACTCTCATAGGCTCCTTATAGACGATGTGTGAATCCTGTTGTTCTTTTAAAAGCACTGTATTTAACTTGACTAAATAATTAATGACGTTTTTAGCACAAAAACAGCTTAAATTCAAGGGCGAGTTGATCCAAAACACACAGCGTATCACATTTTATCATGCATTTTAATTCCCATACACTTTTCACTATAAACGAGCACTAAATCATGTAAATAAACTATACATAAAATAATGACTTTAAACCGTTTACTTGACAGTAAAATGGCTGACGTGACTATTTCTTCTCCAAACTGTTGCGAAAATGTAAATCACTTATGACGGCAAAAAGGGCTAACGGAGTTTAACTCCCTTGTATCGGACAATAATATAACACGTATAAGGGTGATCGCCCGTATTAACGCTTTCCACATGTTTCTTATAAGTTGAAGTACCAAATTTTTCTTGGTCATTATATAACACGTATAAAGAAAAAAGCGGACAATAAAGCAACTATAGGGAGGGTATAAGGTTATTATCCTTATAAATTGTGCCCCAATGCACCCTTATTAGCGATAATACGACTCCTATAAGAATATTATTTTTGGCTATACAAGCCACTACAGGAGCAATTTTTGTTAGTTGAGATTACTTAGTCACAGCGTAATAATCATAATATTATATTATAAGGGTAAAGTTAGTATAGAACGCCTCGTATTATACTTTAAAGTTTAAACCCTAGCTTAAAGACAACAAAACACTGAAGACAGCGAAATTCTGTAGATATTCAAGTGTTCTGTGGACATTCAAGTGTAAGACGAAGACGGATTGGCAAAATTAATTACGTGTAAGTGTCGCCTAGGTCTAGATATATTACATAAGCACTAAGCAGGCCCGTCGCAAGCTGGCACGGACAGAAATAATTCATTACGGACACTGTACCGAATTGGTCCGTCCCATTCGTACTAGATACGAATTGGTACGATTTATTACGATCGTCCGACGAATATTTTATTCGGATCGCGTTAACATTTTTCCGCCCGATTGTACAAAGTGAATTAAAAAATGTAAACTTCAAAATTGTTTTGTACTGCACAAGATTGCAACATAAAATTAATATTAGAAAACTAGGAGAAGAAAAAATTTATTATGAAATTGTTAATAATATAGAGTACTAAATAGATGGAATATTAAAATTCCTAGATGCAACAGTACGCTACAAGAACTTTGTATTTTTTTTGGTGACAAAAGGCCATGGATTGCTAAATTTGATTATAATCCGTTCAGTAGTTTTTTTGTGAAAAAAATGGTTGGCTGTAAAGTCAGTTTACTGACGATAGTTGAACGTGACAACGTGCCTCTTTGTCGCTCGTTCCGCGCTCTCGCTTGCACTTCAAGCCTTAAATGGAACGCCTCAGAGCGAGGTAACGCCGCATGAGTCATGTTTTTTCGTGCGTGCAGCCGGCTCCATCGAATAATAAGACGTTGTCACGTCAAAACTCATTTCTCCGACTGTACATTTCTGCTTAGCACAATTTTCCCCGACTGTACATTTCTGCTAAACAACTCATTTCCCCGACTGTACATTTCTGCTTAGCACAATTTTCCCCGACTGTACATTTCTGCTAAGCAACTCGTTTCCCCGACTGTACATTTCTGCTTAGCACAATTTTCCCCGACTGTACATTTCTGCTAAACAACTCATTTCCCCGACTGTTTATTTCTGCTAAACAACTCATTTCCCCGACTGTACATTTCTGCTTAGCACAATTTTCCCCGACTGTACATTTCTGCTAAACAACTCATTTCCCCGACTGTACATTTCTGCTTAGCACAATTTTCCCCGACTGTACATTTCTGCTAAACAACTCATTTCCCCGACTGTACATTTCTGCTAAACAACTCATTTCCCCGACTGTACATTTCTGCTTAGCACAATTTTCCCCGACTGTACATTTCTGCTAAACAACTCATTTCCCCGACTGTGCATTTCTGCTAAACAACTAATTTCCCCGACTGTACATTTCTGCCTAGCACAATTTTCGCCGACTGTACATTTCTGCTAAACAACTCATTTCCCCGACTGTACATTTCTGCTTAGCACAATTTTCCCCGACTGTACATTTCTGCTAAACAACTCATTTCCCCGACTGTACATTTCTGCCTAGCACAATTTACCCCGACTGTACATTTCTGCTAAACAACTCATTTCCCCGACTGTACATTTCTGCTTAGCACAATTTTCCCCGACTGTACATTTCTGCTAAACAACTCATTTCCCCGACTGTACATTTCTGCTCAGCACAATTTTCCCCGACTGTACATTTCTGCTAAACAACTCAAATGGAACGCCTCAGAGCGAGGTAACGCCGCATATTGCGTCATGTTTTTTCGTGCGCGCAGCCCATATCGAATTAAAAGACGTTGTCACGTCAAAAATAACAAACATCCTCAACAAAATATCATCACCTTTATATTCAATTTATCATACTTATTAACCCTCCTGGCAGTCGGGTAGTAAAAAGGATAGACTCTTAAATACTTTAAGGGTGGGTTGCACCAGTAGTGAAAGTCATGGTCAAAGTTATGGTTATATAGTTAAGGCTAACTTAACTTTAACCTTAACTTTGACCACAGATATTGACAGATGTCTGTTGCGTTTATTTTTTTATTAAAGCTACAGGTAATGGAATTGAGAGTATAAAAAATTGAATTATCCGTAAAAATCGACAGGAAAAATATAACACTGTGAAACATAGTAAATTTTCACGAAAAAATTTAGATATAAGTATGAGCGGTTATGGTTAAACATGGCGACGGACGCCATATTTAACGGTAACCAAAGATTTGACATTTTGCACTGTAGTTATAGTTAAAGTTATAGTTAAAGTTACAGTTAAGTATAGTTAAAGTAAGTTGGTGCAACCCACCCTTATTTGATAATTTAAATTAGGGTTACTTACATTAAAGACCTTGTACATAATATTATTATTTGCATTAGTTCTCATGTACCGCGAATTTTGACTAGAGCACTAACTCATGTAACATGCTAGTGATTAACTAACAGCCACACTAATTATCTTAAGCTTACTTACTGATAAGTGTGCTCAATATTCACTGACTATATAACTCATTACTCCATAGTATATACTGTCTAGGTATAAGCAGACTTTAGTTTGAGAGGGATGTGTCTTAAGTTACTACTAGATGTCGTCTAAAAACAGTATTAGGGAGATCGCACACGACAGACTTTTGTGCGATCAAAGTCTGCGGCTTCCATACAATCTGATGGCGCGTGCCATGCGGAATGTATGGAAGCCGCAGACTTTGATCGCACAAAAGTCTGTCGTGTGCGATCTCCCTTATACAATATGAATTTTAAACAGAAATAAAATTTAGACTTTGACTTTGACGATGTTTAACAAAACCTACAAACTATAACTTTAAGTTGTATCTAAAAAAAGAAATTTACTTTAGAGCCGTACAAATATCAATCTCTTAAGCTTTGTCCACACTGTGCCTTTTTTTGGTCATCAAGGGCATGCGTTATAGCACAGTCAACAGCGAACGTGAGGCATGCCCGCGACGTATGCCCTCCGACCGTATCCAAAACTTTCGCTTTGTTCTTTAATGACAATGTTGGCGTTGCGTTCGTTGACGCATTCAATTATTGAATGCGCCAATAAGAAAGTTGAATGAAAGAAGGTGACGAAAATTGAAGAGGAAAGTGCACAGTGTGGACATAGCTTTAGGCTCACCACACACGTTGTTTCTGAGCATCCCGCTACTACGCAAAAAGTCTGCAAAGACTCAAAGTATGAAACGCGCCTCTCAAATTATTTGACGCGCTAAATAGGTTTTTCCTTTTTTCGCGTGTGGCGCGGTTCACTTTTCTTCTCACCTATAATTTAGTGTCGTATATCTTACTTTATAGCTGCATTCTGAGTTTATCTTCTTTATAAAATTCTCTCTTTATTACCTGAAAAAAAGATAAAGTTTTTATTAGTCTATTGTTATTTTAATATAACCTTTGCTCTGAATATCTCGAAAGTACAAAGATGTTATCTTTTTACTTATGCAAATACATTTGTATTTATCTTAAGTATAATTCTGCATAATATTGCATTTTAGCACTGTAATTAGTTTAAGTTTTTTTTACGCAAAAAAGTAGACTCTTCCATAAAAGCATCTCTACACGTTAGTTGATGCATCACTATGAATGCAAAATGTTTGTAGCATACTGCACAATCGGCGGCGATCATAGGCAATCATTCGTTAGGTTCGTCCATTATGGGTCAAAGAGACACCGCAATATATTTTTATGTAACAACGCAAACTTTGTTAATGGTACAAAAATGGCGTCCATAGAAGTACTTCTTGTCTATCATTAAAGGATTGTATTCCAATTGATACCCGATACCTTCAGAAACGAGTTCGGTAATTAAAGAAAAACTCACCAAAAGGGTCACAGTATTTTTTTCTTTTTCCTTATCCTTTATATCGGGAGAGGTTAATTATTTATTAGCACCCTTTATGGTTCTCAGTTAAATAGAGATTAATGACCTTTACATCGACAGATCTTTATGTAAGACTTTTATTGTTTTACGTCTTTCTGTATTTATTTATTTTCTTTTTGAACACCTAACTTGTCTGATAAGGCATTCTATGTTATTATGCCACTATTCACCTTTATATTTATTTTTTACTAGCTGTCCCGGTGAACTTTGTGTCACTTTAAAACTTTCCCTGGACTTCTACAAACATTTTAAGACTAAAATCAGCCCAATCCGTTCAGCCGTTTTCAAGTTTTAGCGCGACTAACACATTTGAAAATCCATTTTTATATATAAGATCACTTTCGTTACTTAAAAATCAAAAGACACAAGTAGTGTGAAATTATCCAACAATCACAATTTTGAACGACATTTTCTGAATAAATCCAATTTGTTTACTTACAAAACTTCGTCTAAATTAAACAAAGACATGATAAAATTAACCCTTATCTCCCTTCCTCCCACAGCACCTCTAGGGATCATCAAACGAAATTATCACATGTAAATAACATTTTGCTCAGAAATAAAATTCAAGTTTCTTTAAACAAGTGAAAATTTTAACGAAGAAGACAGGCGCTTTTAAGCCACTTTTTAAAAGAATTATTTAAAATGTTACGTGTTGTAACTTGTAAGGTGAACAGAACTTTTTAAATCATTAAAAAACCTGTCTTTGATTATAGAATCAAATCTGTAAGGTGCATATAAAAAGAAATGTGATTTTTACGAGGTAAAAAAACAAACGCTAGTCGCTAAAGTAATTACTACAGCGATTTTACAGCAATTCTTTTATTCTAGTTCAGTGTAAACGAGGCATAAGATACGTTTTACACTGTGGGAATGTGAAACACAACGCCTGGTGTCAAGTGACGATTGAAGAAACAACTGTTTTCTTAAGTTGTCACTGTCTTCGTGTTAAATTACCTATTATCTTCAGATAACAGGAAGACTTATAGTAATTCCACTATTCCAAGTTCCAACACAAATAAATAATAAAACTGCGTTGCCCGCTTATGAAAACACAGCCTCAAAGAACAAGAATAAATTATCGAATTAAAATATTTCCATTTTCTGGCACCCGTAACTTGAAGAACTTACAACAGACTGTGTGTAATAACCTCCTCGTTTTTGGAAGTCGGTTAAAGAGTCCTTAAGAAGATAATTATTTCAAGCTTATAATTTACGCTGTTGTTTCTTTTCCGAGTCCCGAAAAAACGAAATATGCTACTGACTATTTAATATTTATTTATTTAAGTAGTACAATTATTGTAACTTACTAGATGACGCCCGCAACTCCGTTGCGCCAAAACCGTGCATTTTTATGGGATGAAAAGTATCATGTGACCATTCCCGGGACTCAAAGTATCTCCATGCCAAATTTCTGCCAAACCTATTCAGCGATTTGGACGTGAAGACGTAACAGACAGACAAACAAACGGATAGACAGACAGAGAGACAGACACACTTTCGCATTTATAATATTAGTATGGAAGTATGGATATGGATTTCTAATTGAGAGTGTACCATAAACCTGAAACTACAGTATAATTATATCTGCAAACACCTGTTTTTGCGACCAAAAAACCCTTATCCCAAAATGGCTAAAAACTCATAACACTTGAGCAAACGAAGACAAATCTTGTGTAAATCACAATAATGTCACAACAGAACTCAATTACTCCAGGATTCGCGGGTTTTACGGGAAAAATGGCGACCATCACATCCCGGACAAAAGCGTGTGAGACCGCCATAAATTACGGCCTAAACGGAGGACGTGGTTTTGAGAAACAGAACATTATATGCCGCATCTTAAGATATTTTTAACCCCGAAGGGAGGGATACGTTATGTTTTGATAATTTAACACAATAACTTGTTAAATGCATTGATGCACTGATAGTAATGATTATTGTTGTGAAAAAAAAAATCGCGTCAAAATCTAAGATGGCATGCAGTGAAGGAAATGTATAGGAAATAGGAACTCTAGGGCCCGTATTTTTGGTCAATACTTAAGATGCGACCCGGTCTCAAGACGCGGTTCGGCTCTGTGATTGGTCCAAATTTTGACAGCCAACCAATCACAGAGCCTGAATAGTGTCTTGAGACCGAGATGCATCTTGAGTACCTACTGACCAAAAATACGGGCCTAGGTAAAAAAATTAGTAAAAGTTTCGGCTTTGTGACGCCAGAAAGCAGCACTATCTCCATGTAAGTAACATTTAAATGTGTCAAGTAAATAAATTTCTTGTATTATCTATATCATATTAGTAATTGTAATGCCAACTTAAACCATGTCTCATTTTAACCATTGTTTAAATCGATAACCATGCGTATATATCTGCATTCATAACCGGGATTAAATCGGCGAGACAGACCGCCATATTAAAAATCCCCGACTCATAATTAAGCGTCAACTCATTAAAGCCACGGTATTCCCGACACGTTACAATAAATCGACACACGCCATAACAGGTCGAAAGATCGAAAATTCGTTTTTTATAATTTCTGCACATCAGGGCTCTGATTCTCGGACGTGGAGGTCTACTTCACAATGCAAATTTCAATATTTCGAACGAATGATCCGGCCGTTTCCTACTCCGAAATACTTTCATTGGAAAGTTCGGGACATGGGCCGAGAAGTCTGTCACGTGCCTCCGAAGTTTGTCTCGTGACTACACTAGAGGATAGGAAGCCCTATGTAACTACGGAGTAAGGTCATTTCAAATCGTTGGTCGGATCCGAAGATTTGAACGCGTCGTTTCGGAGTAGGCCTCCTGAAGTCCTGAATATAGCTTCAAACTAATGATCACTTGCAAACAAATGATGTTTAACACGCAAGTAGGACAGTCTGCGCCCGAAACGACTTCGATTCACGAGAATCGAGCCCCTGTAACTCTCGCATGAAAGTCACGCTTGAAATGAACCTAGTTATGTACAGTCGATTACAATATTGATCAATGTATTATATTATTAATTGTATTTCGTAGGATGCTAGCATTGAAATCTTGAAATTAAATGCTAAACACAAGTATTTAGAAATCTTTATGTCATAAAGTGATATTTTATTTGAATTTTTGCGTTCCCGGTCGCTTGCAGCAAAGATTTGAAATCCACCACTAGGCCCACTTTCACCAACGTCTGTTATAGTGTTAACAGCAGCAACGAAAGAGGTATCGTGATACTAAATTGACTATTAACTTTAACAGTCGTTGGTGGAATTGTTTAGTTCTAATTTATTGCTGTGCCGCCGCATTGCCTAACATTTCAATATGGTATACTGACCATATACAATATAACTATTAACCTGCCAATATACAAAAAATCAGCTGGTTAGGGTTCCGTTTTAGGGTTCTGTTATCAGCAAAACTTGGTTGACTACGGTACCCTAAAACGGAACCCTAACCAGCTGATTTTTTGTATATTGGCAGGTTAATAGTTATATAATTTAAGAGTAACATTGTCCTACAAATAGAACAATCCATATTTTAGGACCATCAAATCAAAGTATGATATCCTTTTTATCTCTGTTAGCTACCACTTTCAAGATTTTTCGCAAATAAAATGGTTGTTTGTCTCAAAATGAAGCTACTCACAAAAATTTGCTTGTTAGTAATCACAAAAAAATTTGTTCGAGGGCTCCCTGACTATTACCTTTTAACCATTCAAAACAATGACTGCCTATACATCTACAGTTCTCTATAAAGATTTTAAAACATTCCTTACCCCTCAATTTCGACACACAGGGGAACAAAACAGCATAAATGGCTTCTGTTATTCAAGTGGCACATTATTATTTCTTTGTAAGTAGTGTTTAAATACAACTTTGGGGTGTTTAACGACTTAATCGCTTGCATAATACGGCTATTTACTTGTGGCTAGAACCCCTAATAGACACTGAAAAAATACTGCAACAGCAAGAACGAAATCGCAAATGTACTGGTAATTCAGTTTAAATTGTTTGGAATTATTTTTCCTCTGCCGATTTTGAGGTAATAACGGACCATCGTAATTTCGTATGGGTTACGTAAAGGTCACTCATTACTAATATTGAATATTATATATAAACCGACTAAATAACGTAGATCCGTTATGTGCCTTTAAAATCGAAATCAAATTTTCCATGCTTATTTCATTAATTGTGAAAATTGACATTACTACGTTAAAAATTGGTAGAGTTAACTCGTTACCTTTCGATATTCGATAACGTTAACTTCGTTTGCTTTACTACCGGTCAATTGTCTTAAACAATGAATTTTATTTCGTTTATTTAAAAATTTTAACCCCCCGATCCAAAAAAAAGGGTGTCTGAAATTTGACGTTGCTGTCTTTCTGTCCGTGGTATTGCAGCAATCAAAATTCAAAATCGGCAGATTTTTGTGTGCTGTGTTTTTGGCCATAGTACACCATCTTCTCCTCGCTTAAAGCTGGAAAGTTTCCGGGGTTTTATTAATTTATAGTATTAAAAAGTATCTCTAAAAGTTTCACGAGTATTTTTTAAGCATTAAACCCTTTAAATACCCCATAAAACCAGGCGCAGGAATCTTGGAGTCGTATGTAACTATTGCACACAGTAAAACACGTTTCTATACATTACTGTATGTAAATTTCCCAAACAGTTTAAAGTTGAGCGTGTGGGGAGCGGAGACCACGGGCCAAATGAACAGTTTGCATATTGACAGATGGTGGGTGCTAATTCCGTAATATAACTGCGACCGAATCTATTTATTGCACTGATTTGGGGCGATATTCCGTTATTTCGTCACGTTAGCAGTGCAGGGTTAAATTGTTTATGCCTTAGAGTCCAAAATGGGGTAAATTTGTAAATAATGTTTTCAGAAACTGAAAAAATATATCTATATATATAAAAATAAGTGGCATTTTTCGTTGTCACTTTATAACTCAAGAACGGGCTCACCTATCCAAACCAAATTTTCAGGGTTTATTCAGACTATTTAGTAGATGGTTTATGTGAAGTTTGCACAAAATCGGTGGAGTGGTTCTTCATTTATCACTTTTTTTGTAACAAATGATTAATGAATTCAATAAATGGCGGGTCATTTTTAACCGACTTCCAAAAGGGAGGAGGTTATATGTTCGGCTGTGGATATTTTTATTTTTATTTGTGTATGTTCAACGATTACTCCGCCGTTTGTGAACCGATTTTCAAATTTTTTCTTTTGTTGTATAGGGTTCAACTCCAATTTGGTACCATGTTTACAAAAGTGGTGACCTGATGATGGGATCCATGCGTAATCGAGGGAACTCCTCAAAATTTATATGGAAACATATAGTCATTTTGGTTTTATGTGAAGGATCCTAGGCATATGCTACCAAAAAGTAAGATTTTACACCAAGGCATGCTATGGTTCCGAAGATACTAAGAGAACTCCGGATACAAGTTTGGGACTTTCGGCGATGGTTTAAGAACTGAAAGCATATGCTACTCTGCAAATTACATTCATCATCATCATCATCATCATAATTATCACTACCATCACACGATGCATCGTTATGAGTTATGACCCTATTGATTGGTACTTTTTCATAGTCTTTTCGATCGAGACTCGAGTTTGTCGAGTGATTTTGAAAATTATATTAATGTTGTTACAAAGTAAATGATTTAAACTTGGTGTTGCGGTTACCAAGTTGGCAATTTGATCATGGGATCTATGAGGTACGTAGGAAAAAACATTTTTTAAA
Organism: Polyommatus iphigenia; assembly: GCA_963422495.1. NCBI lineage: Eukaryota > Metazoa > Arthropoda > Insecta > Lepidoptera > Lycaenidae > Polyommatus > Polyommatus iphigenia. The sequence continues at coordinate 16,329,334 of OY730179.1, forward strand.
ACTGCCTGAGTATAGTAGTTGTGATAGTTTCATACCTAAATCCTATATATTATCTACAACTGACAGTTTATATGTTTACCGGTAAATAACTAAAAAGAGTGAAATTATTATTTTTAACAAAAAATTAAAACCGACTTCCAAGGTAAAAACAATATGTAATAATATGAACTAAAAAGTATTAAATAATTGGAGCTCTGTTCACCACCTTCGAACCATGGCATATCTTGGTGCAAAATCTGACTTTTTGGTAATATTTGCCCAAAATACTTCATATGAAACCAAAATCACCATATGTCTCCATTTAAATTTTGAGAAGCTCCCTCGATTTCTTCTGGGTCCCATCATCAGATCACCACTTCTATGAACATGGTACCAATCCACAATCATACTATACAACAAAACAAAAATACATATTACAGATTCAGGGCCAGATTTATCATCAAGTTGGTTCGTTATTGCCGTACCCCGACGCTGATCATCAATTTTTGTAAATTTATTATATTGGTGATGAAAATCGTGAATTGGATCAACATTGTGCAATTATTTATAATACAAGACGAGAAATTATTCGTGAGCGTTTAATATTAAAACGTTTAAAATTATCTATTCAATTGTTTAAAATTGCACTCGATCGTATGCCATCTGACAATCACAAAAACGTTTGTGGTGTGAATTTGGAATAATCATGTTTTTCTTTATGTTGCCTGTTCCAGAGTCAGGCCCCCCCAGCCGTTTGTTAATTCACACTCAAAATGGAAATAAAAAAAATATATTTAAAAATCTTTTTAAAAACTAAATCCAAAACATTTGTATAACCAATACCTTTATAAATAGCTAGCAATTAAGTAATATACTTTTTTTTTTTTAAATGAATCGATATTCTAACAGATTTTTGTATTATCTCACTTTATACGTAGCGAAGCACGTACCGGGCCGCTAGTTATCTATAATATATAAAAATGTTACAAAACTACTGATTCCCATAAGTACCAAGCGTGTGCCAACTTACATGAGAACCTAAAATATCTAAAATAAAACCTAGCGCTCAAGTCTCAAGACCTAAATTCTAGAATTTACCACCAGCTTTGGGAGCTGTCAGTTGATGTGGATTTGGGTGCATTTTTCAAGGCGGGTAATTTAATTTTCGGAATGGAAATGTTTTAGGATTGTTTTCCGGATTAATATTTGGAACATCAATCTTGCACTCGTTCAGTTTAGCGTTTAATAGGGAGCTAGCGTTTAAGGTCAGTTCACATTGCAACTTTAAGGCTTTGTAATTGTTTTAACTACAAATGATCGTTTAATCCTTCGATCGGGGATTCTTGGAAATGCTATTGTATTCTTTTGTTGTCGCGATCACCGGGGCTTGATGGGTTAATACAAAGGATCAGCTTGTTCCAAATGGCTGGATTGGATTCTGGAATTAATCATATTAATAAAATCCACGTGCAACTTTTTAAGCCATACCATCTATTGCAATGCCATCAAAAGATCGATCGTAGTAGTAGTATCGATCGAAGATTAATTGGAAACCTCCTCAACGATTTTCAAGTCGGAACCTCTGAAGCCTATATACGAATTGGACCAAAATTGGGCCAACGCATGGAGCCAGCGCATTGGGCCAACGTGTGGAGTATGAAATGCCGCTCCCAGCTTATGGCCAAGTAGAGACATGTTGTAGTGTGTAGGCTGGCTAACAGCCAGTCCACACGGCGCGTTGCGTCAGCGCTGCGTCGACGCAGCGCTGCCGTTTGACGCATAGCTGGCCACACGGGCGCTGCGTTATTGCAGCGTTATTACGAAGCAGTCCGTCAACACCCCCCTCCCGCCTCGTCTCGAAGGCTGCTGTCCGTCATGTGTGCGTTGCGCGCTGCTGTCACGACGAAGCGCGCCGTGTGAACACCTTGGTTTGTATGTAAATCAACGCAACGGCAGCGCTGCGTCGCGCGTCGACGCAACGCTGACGCAACACGCCGTGTGGACTGGCTCTTAATGTGTACGCCAAAGTGTACACCGGGCTTTGAGATTGCTAACGTACGTTTGTGACGATGGATGTTTGTTACTTTTCCACGCAAACTACCAAAAGAACACTCCCCTTCAACGCATTAACAATGACAAATTTACAGCAGATTAACCGACGGAATGATGTAGACGCGAATGATACACGCCCACATTAGATGTGCGCAATAACGCCGGCGACATTAGTCAGGATAAAGATGAGGAAAAAGTGGAGTTTTGTCGACTAATATTTCACTTGGACTCGGCGCAGACGGCTGGGCCTCGATTCTCAAGCATCGAACGTCAATTCTATTGTAGGCTTTACTCGCGCACTCAAAGTTAAGACGTGCCTAAAGCCTTTAATATCCATAGAAATACAGCTGTTATATTTGGAGTCCAATTTCAGGACGTAGGAATAAAAAACATATTTAAGTACTTAATCCGATAAAAAAATGCTATTGCATTACAAATAAGTTTCCTTCCAATTTGGTGGCACTAGTTATTAATTTTAATTGTACACAGTGTATTATAATTATAAATAAAGCATCTTTTACAGATATTCAGCATACAACTGCTAGAAAGAAAAGACATAATATTACCTTTTCTTTACGCATTGTCCAGCAAAAAGTAACCTCAAAACTATCAAAACCAATAAACGACACGTTTTTCGTGGGTTTTAGTTTTTAGGTTAAAGTGTCAGTGGCATTTGGTGAAATTTATGCCTAGCGCCGAAGTTGGCGGCGCCGGGGAGCCAACAAATAAAGGTGAACGCAGATTTGGCCGCACCGCACGCACCGCAGTCGCCGCATTTCGAATTCTTCATATAAAGAATGTAGATTGTAGAAGTTGCGAAGACTGCGGCGCGGGTAGGTATGCGAGCTTGCCTATAACTTCGTATAAAGAATTCGAAATGCGGCGACTGCGGTGCGTGCGGTGCGGCCAAATCTGCGTTCACCTTATATCTACACTTTGCCGTTTCATAGTTTCCATGTTGTTCTTTTGTTCAATATTTCGAGTACTCATACAAATGAGTATTTGTAAACTATAAATGTAAAGAATTCGCAAAAAATAAACAGAAATACTGTTATTTTTTTCTTGAAACATTATATCGCGTATTTTTTCTAAGGTCATCTGAATTTCAGCGTAGGAAAATTGTTTTTCAAAGATCTAATAATCATCAAGCTCTAATTTTTACTAAAATCAAGCTCGCAACTTCTTTCGTTACCTAAAGTTTTTGGATTTCATCTACTATGCCTATTTTAATAATAATGCCCGATATAATTTGCTGTAGCATGGGCTGCATCATGCTCATGCATTGAACATTAAAACAAACAAAAAAAAAAACAAAAGTTAAAGACACGAGTCACTCACAAAAATGGGTTGAAATGATATTTTTATAATTTGTCAATGGTTTAAACATCTTTTCTGGAATTCATGCTCTTTATCCCTCGAATTATTTCATGCACGTTTCATCAAATACATTCAATTTCAAGCTCTATGAATAAAAAAATAAGAGTCTTAATGGTGTATATTCTGAAAGATATTAAAAGCAATTCTATGTACGTGCATTTCCAAAGGCGTATGGCTTCATAAAGCTTGTGTTACACTTTATATCAGCTTATGCTCCGATCGTGTATGGTTTCATTGAAATTGCACATAACATGTTATATACTTTAAACATCGAATAGCACAAGCATTTATAAATTACTAGCTGTTGCCCGCGACTTCGTCCGCGTGGACTTCAGTTTATAGCGCACGGTGTCATTAAAATTGGTGTCAAATTTAAAAGTTTTTAAAACCCTGGTACCCCTTAAATCAAAATACCCAAAAACAGCTGTGCAGTGTGCACATAATATTTAATTTTTTTTAATTAAACTTTATTTATACCAAATTTAAAGCTTATTTAGCCCCCCATTACACAACTTTAGCTTTACCCATAAATTATTTATCATTGGTAAGTTCACTGCATAGATAAAGTACTGAGTAGTGAGTTATTTTAATAACGATTGACGTGTAAAACTATCGAAAGAATCGAAAATTCTGAGTTAACATGGTACCACCTCTTATAGAAAGACTTATGAGCAAGCGATAGCGCGATGTAGGCGACTCTTAGCGCCACCTGTTATGAATTTTTGGAACTAACTTATTTTTACCAAATTTACGCATTTTCACCCCCTTACAACCCCTTTTTCCAGTTAAAATGTAGCCTATGTCCTTTCTCAGGCTTTAGACTATCTGTGTACAAAATTTCATTACAATCGGTTCAGTAATTTTGGCGGGAAAGCGAGACAGACAGACAGACAGACAGAGATACTTTCGCATTTATAATATTAGTATAGATATCTAATATATATAAATCTCCTGTCACGATGTTTGTCCGCGATGGATTCCTAAACTACTTAACCGATTTTAATGTTTTTTTTTAAATGTGTGCTTTTTTCCAACTTGAGAGATAGGATAGCTTAGATCTTTAATTATAGTCGCAATTTTATTTTATTGCAAATTATTTGTCTATAAAGAGCGACCATTGTTTATGCGACGCGGGTCACGGGATAGCGATGGACGTTGCCATGGTGACATACTTATTTAGTCACTAATTCAATAAAATAATACGGGCGATATACTTTATAAAATATGGCAAAGAAACGTTTGCCGGGACAGCTAGTAATATTATATATTTTAATATATTTTAAGAGCCTGCTGTCAAAAATATCAAAGCACGCTAGCCCCGCCTACACACCCCGCTATCCTCCAATCGTGATACTTATATTGATTCCATGAATCGTCCCCGGAGTATTGTGCTTTGCGCTGCAGCTAATAGTGAACAATATCGTGTAATAACGGTTTCCTCATTATAGCACGAAAGTAAAGGTCGAAAGTCCCAAAACTGTTTTTGATGATTACTTAAAAATTAAATACAATACTAATATTTCCTTTAGCCATTATTTTATAAAGTCTGTGATTGTAGTAGTGCAAGTTATTTAATGATAGTTACTCAAAAAGTTTAATAGATATTTTTTGAAAAGCCCAGAAAGATTCATAATTTCGAAAAATATAATTACTATCGAGTCAAAATAAGTGAATCGTGCTTTCCGTTAGGCAAATATCAGATAAATATACAATGATTAAATAAATTTCAATTTCATTTGAGTCAATCGTCTTCCGGGATCGTAATACTTATTAGAAATACAGCAAAATTTGGCAGCCCGCTGTTAAGCAGATGGCGCCCGCAACTGCGTTGCGCAGAAATTCCTTTGCGCGAGAACGCTATTTTTTTCCGAATAAAAAGTATCCTATGTCCTTTCCCGGGACTCAAAGTATCTTACATACCTCAGCTAAATCGGTTCAGCGGTTTGGGCGTGAAGAGGTAACAGGCAGAGAGAGAGATACACTTTCACATTTATAATATTAGTATGCATGCTACATACTGCAGCTCTTCTGATGTTGGGAGTGTCCATGGGCGACGGTAGTTGCTTACCATCAGGTGACCCGTTTGCTCGTTTTTAATAAAAAAAAATATTACTAAGTCCGTCATTTGCCTATGCATCAATTACTCTGAAGCTACCTGAGAAACCCAGGCTAATTTCAGCTTTGCTTGAAGTAAAGGAGAATGAAATGAAAGAACATACTAACATAAACACACAAATAAAGTATCATGCCACATTCCACACTTATGAAGTCCAACCTTTTCAACGACGTAAAATTAACTTATTCAAACTACACCCAGTACGCATCTCTTAATAACCCCACGACAGCCGTAGACAATTTATAATAATAATAAGAGTCGACGCGACGTGTTTGGGTATGCATCAATTATTCTAAAGCTGAGTAACCAAGCCTTAAACTTAGTTCAAGCAAAGGAGAATTGAAGAACTCAAAACTGCGCAGTTTTCTGGAGCCAGCCCCACTATCAACAGACTGTAACTACATACTAGTTGGTACTACTAATATATATTATGTGATACTAGTTACTACATAAACACAAAAATAGTATCATGCCACACTTTCGTCTGAAGTCTAACCTTTTCAGCGACGAAAAATTAACTTATTCAATAAGCCACACGCAGTACGCATCTCATAATAACCCCACGACAGCCGTAGACAATTTATAATAAGGGGTACTCCACATTGGGCGCAAATCGCGACGTGTCGTGCGTTTTAATATGCGTCGGAATTTAATTTTCGTTGTACATAATAGGTATGTGGTCACTTTTATTGACGTGAAATATTCACAGTTTAAATTGCAACCGCATTTATTAACGTCGGCGATTTATGGCGTAATTACACGCGTGTATGGCAATTGACGACCCAATATTGCAAGACAAACTTATTTTATACGAAGGCTATAGAATATTTAGCAAAAATTGGGTATATTCAGGGAAGAGTAGCTTAGTTACTTACTAATTACTATATAAAGCTAAAAATGAGATATTTAGCCAGTTGGGTAAGAAAAACCATTTTATAACTTGGCATGGATATTGACGACATGGTACGTCGCCATGTCACGCTATATTGACTCTTAGGGCCGATTGTTTGATCACTAGTAAAAAATAACTAATAGTATCCGTAACCATTAGTTAGTTGACTGTAGTTAAACCTTGACCAGTTGTTAAAATAGAAATACGTTGTTTCAACTGATTTTTGACTTTAGTTAAAAGTAACAATCGTCAATTGTGTTGCTATTTGAAGGAACATGGGAAACCCAAAATTCTGCCGGGAGATTTTTTTTACTACTGGTAACATCTGGTAATATTGAAACGTCGGCTGTAGTCTGTAGTGAACCCTTTGCGCTCACGCACAACCATAGTTCAAAGAACAACAGCTCTTAAAGTTTTGACATACGGACGTAATTAAAATGTTGTATTGAAGCTTAACTCAAATTCTTTGGATATAATAATCAATAAAGATGGGTTATGGGGACTCTTTTTGTGCAAAAATACAATAGTTTTAATTATTGCACGTGTTTTCTCTATTTTTTAGAAACTTTATTACTTATTCAAACTTTTTGCATAAAAATACTTTTTTTGTGGTTTTTTCATGATAGGCTATTTAATTAGCTTTCACTTAACGTTATTTTACGACAATAGGACGAAACCTCGCAAAGAAAGAATTATGCAAGCCAAACAGATCTCCAGAACACTGTCGAATATTTCCAGTCGCATAAGACCTTAAAGTTAGCAATCTAGTCTACTGCGCTCACTGCATAATTTCTGAAATATAAATATAGGGCAAGTTTTATATTTATAGTAATGAATTGGCAGCTTTTTGATATGATTAATTTGTTTCAATATATTTTATGTAATACAGCACTGTTGTTGTTGGTACCTACTTAGTACTTACCTATCCATTTAGTAAATAGTACACAGTATTACAATATTCCTAGTAGTTGGTCTCTCCAATGTAGACTTAATTTCAGCAACTATCCAAAGTACCTACTGTTTCTTTGGACATTCTAAACCTTTCGAAAAATTCGACTTCATCCCAATAGTCTATAGCAGGTAGCTGCAAATGTTTTCGGGCAGCATGTTAAAACGTATTCTAGAATAATCTCTTCATCAAAAGAACTTTCCGAGTCATCGAAATGTATAAGTACATTTAAATCCATTATTTTTATAAAAGCACTCTTTTTGGGCAGAAAATATCTCAACGCGACTAGATATTATACGCTACAACAAACAAATCAAACTAACGGTTAACGTTAACTACGCAGTCCGAGCGTAGTCATCTTATTTAACAATTTGTCAAAAACTTTAACTACAGTTAGCTTAACTATCGATTGAAAAACAACATTTTGTAATTTTTAAACAATAGTTAGTTTAACTAACAGTTCTTAACTAGTAGTAACCTTAACTAGCGATCAAACAACCGGCCCTTAGTGTCTAAACACACTAGGCCGAAGTTACGCGGCGTAAATTACGTCCGCAATGTCAAACGCATACAAAATACGGAGGGAACGCGACGGAATAGTGTGTCGTCGGCAATTTAAAATACATTGCAGGCGTAATCATGCGGAATTTACGCCGGCGTAACTTCGGCCTCGTGTGTTTAGACACTTAGCGATCTTATAAATTAGAATGGCTTATAATTAACTGATCACCAGAAATAGTAACATTTCACACACAAAAATAGTAAACGATCACCAAAATATAGACCACCATTTTAATGTAAAATGATAACCAAAGATTTAACACTTCGCTATCCTATTTATGTAAAATGACTCCAAATAAATCATTGTAAAACCAAAAATAGTAAATGATCACCAAAATTAGTAAATGATCACCAACATTATACTAGCATTTTAATGTAAAATGATCACCAAAGATTTAACATCTCGCTATCCTATTTATGCAAAATGACTCCAAATAAATCATTGTTAACCAAAAGTAGTAAACGATTACCAAAATTAGTAAATGATCACCAACATCATACTAGCATTTTAATGTAAAATTATAACCGAAGTATTTTTATTTTGCTATCCTATTGAAGAAAAATAAACCACAAAAATTATTGCAATATATCCAGTTAGGATAGTAATAAATAATAAAAACCAAATTTGAACTACATTTTAAAGAGAAACAAAAGAATTACATCTCGTTATTTGACTATCGTAAATAAATAATAATACTTATTTAATAATGATAACGGGACTCAGTATAAGTAGGCTAGGGTAGGTGTCCGTCTTTTATCTCTTCAGGTCCAGGTGAATATAACATAATATTATGGAGTTATTATACTTTTTCTGTTAATAGGCTTACATTTTTTGTCAATCGTAGTGATTTATTTGGACAGAAATATCGCATTGATTTGCTCGCTTTGGTGATCATTTTCTATATTTGGTGATCATATACTATATTTGGTGATCATTTACTATATTTGGTGATCATTTACTATATTTGGTGATCATTTACTATATTTGGTGATCATTTACTATATTTGGTGATCATTTACTATATTTGGTGATCATTTACTATATTTGGTGATCATTTACTATATTTGGTGATCATTTACTATATTTGGCGTTCGATTACAATTTGAAGTGTAGCCGTGACTAAAATAGCTGGTAGTATTGCAATTTTAGACTTTCCTTTTTTGGTGGTAAATTTCTTTTTTTGGTAAACAAGTTTAGGGTATCAGTGCATTTTTTTGGTGGTCATTATATTTGTTCCCAATTAGAATTCCACACAACTGAACTATTAATGAAACAATGAAAAAAGTATAAAAAGGAAAGTTTTAAATTAATTTAAAGCATAAAAAGATTTTTTATAACAATAATATAATGCACAGAATTTAGCAAGCTAATAGCAGTTTTATCTTAACATATTTCACAGGCATATAAAACAGCATTTCGCTCAGTAAACGTGCCCGTACACGTAAACGGTAAACACTAAACTCAAACTGCCTCGGAACTTTAAACTAATTGCATTTTAATTTTGAAGTGGCGGGTTGAAATTCTAAAACGCCAAACAATTTTATTATTACAAGTTCCAATTGTGAATACAAAACGCTGCGGCCGAAGCCTTCTGGCTATAAGACTAGCCTCACATCTGGCAGACTGCCAGCCGACTAATGTATACGGTCTCTAGCTCAGACGAACCCCGACCGAATATTGCGCACGCAAAATAAACCTTAAACTCTAAACAATAGGGGTGCAATTCAAGGTTCAGTGGAATATATTTTGAATTCAAATATATCGCTGACGGCGTGGTGTTTTCAATACCGTAGTATATGACTCCAATTTTGAAGTACAGGTGTAGCGGGGTATTTCCTTTTATAGAAAAAATGCGATTTGGCATTTTTTTCTGGTTGTTTTGATGGCATCAGGCCACCAAATATTGACTTTCTAGAATAAGTTGTCCAAAAGGTGTTTAATACTATACATAAATATTTAAGATTTTTATTATATCATGTACACATATTTGATACACATTCAGATCCGGGAACATTGAAACCTTTTTGTTCCGTCGCGTCGGCGGGATTCGAACCCGCGACCCCCGGCTTCAGCTGCCACACACTCAACCAATTCAGCCACAGAGGTCGTCGTGCTATCTCCTTGGCAACAAGCAATGTACTTATTTGAAATACCAATATAAAGCCAGTTTCAGTTAACTATTTCATCAAAATAGTATTAAATGGCTTCTCTTCGTGAATACGAACGGAACTAAAGAAGAGAAGATCCGACAGAAGAGAGAAACTTTGGATCTATCTCTGGCGCAAGTAAGTCTAATAATAATTATTGTCCTTTCTTTTTTTATTAATATCTAAAATATTCTTATTCTATATCAATTATACAAAATTGTATTTGTGTTCGTAAATTCAAATCGGACATGTGTGGTAGACAGCCTTTACGAGGGCTGCTATTTATGTATCCGGAACTGGCCACTTACAAGAACAATATTTAAAAAGTAATTACAACATTTGAAAATAGAACTCTTTGGTTGAAGAATACATTTTGTTTCATGTGACTGTCAATTATTTTTCCATTGTGGCGTCATTTTGAAAATTGCGTGTCTTTATTTGCCATGGATTTAACGCGTGAACATTTTCGTGCAATGATTTACTACGATTTTCGGCGTGGGCTAAATCAACAACAGTGCTTTATTCAACTCACCGCATCTTTTGGAGATGAAGCACCATCAAAAACCACTGTTTATCACTGGTACAGTGAGTTTAATCGTGGGCGGTCTATGCTCACGGATGAAAATAAAGAAGGTCGCCCAAAAACAGCTGTTGTCCCACAAAATATAGATGCTGTGCGGGAACTAATAATGCGTGATCGTCATGTTACATATCGCGAGATAGAGGCGTCCTTAGGCATAAGTATGACGAGCATACATAAGATATTACACGAACATTTGGCTGTAAAAAAAATATGTTCGCGTTGGATTCCGCACAACTTGACAATCGATCAAAAACGGGCTCGTGTCGATTGGTGCAAAAAAATGATAAAAAAATACAACCGTGGTACGTCAAAAGCCGTTTATAATATCTACACAGGTGATGAATCTTGGATCTATGCATATGACCCCGAAACTAAACAACAGTCAACGGTGTGGGTGTTCCAAGATGAGCCGAAACCAACAAAAGTTACTCGTGCAAAAAGTACTTTGAAGCAAATGGTCGCCTGTTTTTTTGGAATTAATGGACATGTGGCTACAGTGCCATTAGAGAATCGTAAAACGGTTAATTCTGAATGGTATACGACCATTTGTTTACCAGAAGTCTTTGAAGAAATAAGAAAGGACAACCGACAACGCAGAATCATATTACATCACGACAATGCTAGCTGTCACACCTCAGCTGAAACAACTCAGTTTTTGGAGGGTCAAAAGATCGAATTGACTGGTCACCCGCCGTACAGCCCTGATTTGGCACCTAACGATTTCTTTTTATTTCCATATGCGAAGAACAAATTACGTGGTCAACGTTTTTCGAGCCGCGAAGAGGCTGTTGATGCGTTCAAAATGCACGTTTTGGAGATACCTCAATCAGAATGGAAAAAGTGCTATGAAAATTGGTTCCAACGTATGCAAAAGTGTGTCGATCATCGCGGCGAATATTTTGAAAAGCAATAAAACCATATTAAATGATATATGTTTGTTTCTTTTTTTAATTCCGGATACATAAATAGCAGCCCTCGTACTAGCTTAAAATTTATTTGAACGTAATTTTAAAAGACAAATGCCAATCAGTTGTGTCATGTGTGTGAAAGCTAATGAACCCTTTTACACGGCATAGTGCGCGCGAAATTGATCCCTACGACTTAAGTAATAGGGTCTAATCGTTTTTCAGATGCCCGATAGAAAAGGTGAAGCGAAGTTCACGAAAAGATTTTAATAGAAACTATTGTTATGCTAAATTGAGCTTTAACACGTGAATGCGAAGGTCGGGTTTCGGTCACGGGCGAGGATAACCCAGGGACATAAGCTTCGCCCTTGGCAAGCAGCCAGGGTCTGGGCACAAAGAAGGACGCGTCTAGCTCTGTAGTTTTACGCTTTCAAGATAACTGATGTAGCAAAAAATTCTCAATACATTATGTCCACGCGCTTATGGCTGAATTGCCGCAAAGATATCTTTATATTGGCTTTTTATCGTGGTCACCATAGAAACGGTTCCTTTCTACGGAAGAATAGACAAAGTGACAGTTAGACAAGACAAAGTGACAGTTAGACAATGGAAATCCGCCATTTTGTCGATAAGATCTGTGAGCATGTAGATTCTTTCCCATGTCTACTGAGTACTGTAATTGTTATGCCCGCAACTCTGTTGCGCCAAAATTCGTATATCGCGGGGGACCGTACTTAGTCCGGGATAAAAGGTATCCTATGTCCTCTCCCGGGACTCAAAGTTTCCAGATACCAAACAGCGGTTTGGGCGTGAAGAGGTAGTAGACAGACAGACACACTTTCGCATTAATTATATTAGTATGGATTAACAACAATATAAGTTTAACACCTAGACTTTTATGACCGTCCAATTTTCTTTAGGTACTTCATTCGGGGGTTGAAAATCAGGGCTTGATGAAAAAGATAGAGAACAGTGATCATAGTAATAAGGCTTGAATAAACATCAAGAACACATTTCAGGATGTGGTTCACTCATTAACCCAGTTTTTGTGAATCTTTATTTACCTAGTTGGTTTTAACTTTTAAGATATTCTTCATGTAATCAAGCAAATTAAAGCGCAACCAAAGAACGAGTAGTCTGAAAGAACTATAATAAATACCAGTTAAATAAAATATAGGTCAGTCTGAAATAGGAATCATAAAGAGAGTGATAAAATTTACGAATTCATAGTTTTCATATCTCCGTGTTTTATATTCGCCGAGTGTGTTGAACAAACAGAGTTCCAGCTTGCACCTGCTCAAGATATAACGAAAAATAACATTGCACATACACCAATTTATTTTTCGATGCTTTGTTACAAAATTTTGCTAGAATTCACATATTATATACGATTCATGCAGAAATAAGCGTATTAACACCTTTTCAGTAGGTTTCATAATATTATAACTCCGTCGTATTTACTTGGCTGTTTTATACTGGGCGTAACAAAACTAATTAGTGATTATACTTTTGGGTGTGTATGTGTTCCTTGTAGAGAGTTCACTATGAAAATAGCAGCGCTAAAAGAGCAAATTTTTTTGCGTGATTTGTATGGGCAAGCAACGGTACCCCACGTTGTGAATTTTTTCATACAAAAGTTTAAAAAAAAGTTATTCTTTCAGCGCTGCTACTTTCACAGCGAACTATTAGCGGACCCATACACACCCTAAAGTATTATCACTTACTTTTGTTACACCTTGTATAATTGTCCCAGTTTTGGAGTCCAAAATTACTATTAATTTCAACCTGAAAATGTAAAGTAACACCTGTATCTATGTGAGAATACGATATGCTTTTAGAAGGGTATCTATTTCATAGTCCTATTAAGTAAAATGGAATAAGGTCAGAGCAGAGGGCGCTACTAACACAGACAGCATATTGTGAGCGCAACCCCGCCTAATCTGACGTAAGATTTATCAAAAAAAAATAGTGGTTGAAAAATAGCAACCACAAACAGCAACCAATTCACTCTGCATCCTCTATCGGTTGTATCACGGGGAGTGCTCTGAGGAATTGTTCGGAATCATACCACCTGCAACTTTTCGCCATCGTTCCACGCGAAAAATATACCATCCTCATCACCTTGATGAGGGGCAGTCTTCCACCGTGCGTTTCTCGCGTAACTTTCTGCCGCGCACTGTAAAACTATGGAACACACTGTAACCAGCAGTATTTCCGGACCTATACGACCTGCAAACCTTAAAGAAAAGAGCGTATTCCCTCTTAAAAGGCCGGCAACGCACCTGCAGCTCTTCTGATGTTGCGAATGTCCATGGGCGCGGTAGTTGCTTTCCATCAGGCGACCCGTTTGCTCGTTTGCCCCCTTATTTCATAAAAAAAAGAAAAACATTACAGAGCAGTAAAAAATTACTGAAGTACGCCTAGCTCGAAAACATTATACTTCAGTCAACGAGAATCTTAGACTCGCCCCTTTTCCCACATGACATTTGGTGAGTTCGCTTCCTCCCCCCAAATATTTTGCGTAACTTATAGAAGCCCCTTTATTTAAGCTAGAAAATAAGTAACTCATTAATGAGGTTAAGCTTTAATTGCGTATCAAAACGATGTTTTCCTCGTTTGTTTTGCGATCTAATAAAAGGAGAGATAGCGAAAATAACGCGGTTTTATGGCCATTACAGTCTAAGTGATTTCGAGTTTAGTGAAAATTATTTTTTAGAATGTTCCCCCATTGTATTGTTATTTTAAACAGATTGTGGCGGTTTGTATTCTACGGAATATTAGGAGATGATTAAAAATACGTCCATTAAGTATTTTAAATCTTGTATTAAAGAAAAAAGCACTCTTAAGCAATATCAGAGCAATTCATAGTGGCATATTGCCCATAAGTTATGTCCACATTATGCGCTTTCGTCTTCAATTTTCGTCATCTTCTTTCTTTCAACTTTCGTTTTGGCGCATTCAATAATTGAATGCGTCAGAACGCAACACCAACTGTCATTTTTAATAACAAAGCGAAAGTTTTTGACGGCCAGAGGGCATTCGTCGCAGGCATGCCTCACGTTCGCTGTTGAATGCTCTATAACGCATGCCCTTGACGAACAGAAAAAGGCACAATGTGGACAAAACTTTATAGGTAGATGGCAGACCACTATATATTCTGGCAATGTAAATTGATTGCGATTTGAGATAACATGACAAAATAATATACTAGGAAATTGATTCGGCAGATGGCGGACCTACGTAATTTGGTCGCGTTATGTCAAACCCATCCGATAGATCACGAATTATCATGAATTGATATAATCCAACCAAATGAAGTAGGTCTGCCCTGTGCTTATGAATTTAATTTCTTCGATGGTACATCTTACGTCTCCCTAGGAAAAATGACTCTGATCTTACATAATCTCACTCAAATCACTTACAATTATTGGAATCTATACTGTCTGTACGTCAATTGATAAGATGGGAACTAAAGTCCAATGTAACTTTCAAAATTCACTTTTTTTTACACCACACTTTTTAACTTTCACACTATCCCCTATTTATTATACACCGGTTCCCTAGTTTTCGGTATCCGGTTGGACATCTCATTCCTCCACAGTATAATACACATGCTATATCTATCACCTCTTCTGTTGCCCCCGTGTCTTCAAGACCTGGATTTTGTGTGCTAGATTCTAGATTTTTAACTTGATACCCTCCGTTTTCTATTTGTCCAGGGTTATTTGGGTATTGCGCACTTTTGGGTGTAGTGTAGTATACATAGTTGTTATTGTTCATATGATTTGTATCTGTATATTTCTCGATTTTAGGTTGGAGAGCCGTATCTGGAATGACAACGTGAATCTTCTGTTCCGTTCCAGTTATAGCGTGGAATACGTTTGACACATTTGCCCAAAAACCCCTCTTCTTCTCCACATTTCTCTTGTCACGAAACAATTTCTGCAGTAGATATGAATTCACCTCCTTATTGTGTGCTTCGTTATCAATACGCTTTTTGCTCGTCCGTATTTTGTATATAATGGTTTTCAGTAGTTCTTCTGCTTCTGCTGTTTTTATATCTTCAAGATATATTTCTTTAGGGTTCATCTCTGATGTAGTATTGGCTACGTCTCTACGCACTCTGAGAGGCATCTTTGTATTCTTGATATTGTAGTTCCCGGCACTGCTTAGCAGTAACATAATTATAGCTGGTAACGTCACTAGTATAAGCATCTTATTAGCTTCGAGTTTCTGAATGTAATAAATGAATTTAACTGTTCATCACACTATAAATAGTGTACGAGTATGAAGTTATCGTGGCCAGCCACAAGCGATAACGTTATTTACGGAAAACTCCTGTATTTTCGACGTTTGACGTTGTATTCATGGAATTGTGATTATGTCATCTCACTTATTGGTACATCGTATCCTTTTCTTTAAAAATTCAATCGTTTGGACGAGAAAATTCGAAATTATTCCTATCAATTTTATTTATAGTTTCTGTTTGCTGTCTCAAGATGTAACAAAACAAATGATAATAGGGCATGGGTCCCCCATATAGAACTCTACCTTTTTCAGCACTGCTACGTTAAGTTTCTAAAATATTGTGAAACAAACTCCAAAATTACATCATAAGCTTAAAGAAAAAACCCTTACGTTATAACGTAATTCTAACACATGGGGGATATTCCTCTCAATTTCGGTAATAGGTGTCAATTTTTCAAAAGAGTTTCGAGCTTGATAGATTCAATAAATGATTATATACGGGTTCAAGATGCTATTATCCGCAGATGCCACCCCGAAAAAATTAATGCAAACGAGCAAAAAGTACGATAATTTACGATTCGGATCCTTCTGGAAAAAACGTTTCGAGGCCCTCGCATTTCTGCGATTGTATTTAATTAGCATGTTGTCAAAACATCATGAGCTGATCTTGGGCTAGATGTTGCCCGCAACAGGAGACTCTGTAGGAACCGTGCATTCTGCTGCAGTAGCGAAAATAGCTTACACTCTTCGTGATTTTGTCGAATTTCTTTACAATAAGATTAGCAAACAAACAAATATACAAGTTGTTCTACTTCTTCTTTTATTAACCGTAAACCATCGCTTTTTACTGTCAAGTAAATAAACAAGCTATGAATCATTTCGTCATTCATGTTATTACTTTTGTTAAAGATCATATACAGGTGTAACAAAATTAAGTAATAATATGTACTTTAGGATGTGTATGTGTTTCTTGTAGAGAGTTCATAGCAGCGCTGAAAGACCAATTTTTTTTTCACTTTGGTATGGGCGCCCCAGCGTCACGAGTTTCGCCAAACAAAAGTGAGAAAAAAAAGACGGGTTGCACTCCGGGAGTGCCGGCAGAAGTGAAAACTTGATTATTAACGTTGTGCATTATTTTTTTTAACCCATTTTTTATGAAAATAGATTTTTAAGAAATCGATTTTTTTAATTAATCGAAACCCTTACAATCGATTAAATTTTTAACCCATTTTTTATGAAAATCGATTTATAAAAAATCGTTTTTTTTTTAAATTAATCGAAACCCTTACAATCGATTAAAAATATCGACAATCGAAAAAAAAACAATCGATTGTTCGATTAATCGATTTCGATGTTACAATACTACTCTCCAACCGTCTTACGGTTTTTCGATCAGCAAGAGAATCTGACGCAAGTTTCACAGTTTTTACCTATCCCACAAAAGTGCTCAACGCCGCTAAAGAAGTTTTCACTTCAAAAATGGTCTTTCAGCACTGCTACTTTTACAGTGAACTCTCTACAAGAAACATACACACCCTAAAGTATTATCACTTAGTTTTGTTACACCTTGTATAATATAGCAATTTCAGACAGACCAAAATCTGTAACCCTGAGCTTAGAAATGCTTACTCATTTGGTCGATTAGCGCTAGCCCATTGTGGTTTTGAGAGTAATAAATTCAGCCCAACAACCGACCAGCGACTGGAGCTATTTGGACGAATAAATCTGCGAATTTAACATTCAGTGGGTGTACCCTGACAGAGCAATTGTGACCCTCACGTGCTGTAAGTGGTCAATAAGAGTTACAAGTGTGTAACCGAACCCTTACAGATGACTCAATTTTAGATAACGTTCCCTCCGCGGCGGCCCAATATTTACAAATTCAACACTTCAAATGACGCCAAACCCTCCATTGCAGCTTTATTTACTCGGGAGGATAAGTTGCGGATAAGTTCGGCCGAATCTCAAAATGGCATCAGTATTCCGACGGGTGACGATGGGTTAGCATTTTGATTGCGTGACCGATGAGCCGCGCCGGACAAAGATTGATGTAACACTAGATATTTTGTTATTTCGTCGCGTCCTCGTGATAAATATGAGAATAAAAATGGATGTCGTGTGCCTAGAATACGAAAGCCATTTCGGAGTTTGTTTTTATATGATGTTCCACATAATGGAGCTAAATTGGCACCGAGTAAAGACTTTACTAGATAAATAGTGAGGCAGAAGGATGAGATGGCTTGTTTGTCTCACTTCATGATTATAACGAAATTAACGCGAGCGGAATAGAATATAGATTAACGAGTGAAGTGTTTGCTAAATGAAGACATTAATTCGCAGTTCCCAGCTAATCACTTTCCCATTTCGAAGTTTTTATTAGCAGCTTGTTAAGCTGTGCAAAAACGAGTACTTCAAAACCCAAAACTTGTACGAAGTTTGAGAACAGAAAAAATTGGAACGGCACGCGGCAGCTGAGAACACTTTGTTGAAAGGTTTAGGTGCTGGTGCCAATTAGAAATAGATTTTAAATGAATTTCTCTTATTTCGTAATTAAAATTTCGAACAGCAAGTCAACGAAAAACATTTAGGAAAATAAAATAGCTACATTCTATTTTTGAAAAATCGAGTCCTTCATTTTATTATAACTTAATCAAAAACTAAACAAAGGAACAAAATAGTAAAGAATTTCAAATAAACTCGTACCCATAACACAAACGACAAAACGATAACCAGATGCAAAAAAGTTACAAGCGTGTCCATGTGAAATAAAATTATCTTGCTCTTTAAAAAAGACCTAAACGGCAACACTTTAAGCAAGGTTGGCAACATAAACAATCGTTTACAAGGCAAACCACCGGCAACCGCAGAATCACGACCCCACGATTAAAACGGGAAAGAGAATCCCTTGGAATCAGCGAAAATCAATAGTGGGCAGCACTGCGGAAAATCAAAGAGACACTGCCCGGAGACCGAGATTAAAACCACCATGTTTTATATAAGTTATGACACATTGGAGGGTAGATAACAATGAGTCGTTGTTTTTAGTGGCCCCGTTCAATTTTGCGGACATAAATTGTCTGGGAAATTTTTAAATGCACACCCGGAGCGCTGCGCTAATATCTGTGGATTTGTTTAGCTGACTTTAATGTTTGTGGCTTTTAGTTATGTTGCTGTTTTAAATATGCTGACTGAGTAGTAATGGAGTATTACAAAATTATTTTATCTAATATAATTTTACACCCTCTTCAACTTCATCTAGACACGCGGTAGCGTGTCAAGCCAAGTTCCAGCATAACAGAATGGCGAGCAGCACCGTGTGTAATATTATACGAACCATTTGCAGGTACTTTTGACCCTCTCATAATTCAGAAACTATTTCACATTAACGTTTCAAATTTGGTTCATATAATGAAACTTGCAAGATAACTACATGCTCTAAATTTCATAAGCACAGCTCAAACAGTTATTAAGATATTAACGTCCGAAAATCTACATTTTTATCACTGATAGATCTATAGATCAAAATTCTAACCCACTTCCAGATGACCGAGAAGGCTGAAATTTGGAATCCAGCTCGGTAATTGTGTGAAAGCGTAGGGAAAAATCAGAAAACAAAAAAAATCGGTCAAGTGCGAGTCGGACAGAGCGAAACTAGGCAAAAATTGTGTTTTTTGTATGGAGACCCCCCTTAAATATTTATTTTATTTTACTTTTATTATAGATTATGAAAATAAGAATATAATTAAAGATTGTGAAACTTTCAAGTATCTACCGGCTGCCATTTTGACCAAAAAAGGCCAAAAAATCACATTTATTGTATGGGAGCTCCCCGTAAAATATATTTATTTGAGAAGTGAAAAAACTTTAGGAAATTAATAAAAGGTGACTGTATGAAGTATGTCTGTCTGTCTGTTACCTCTTCACGCCCAAATTGCTTGTACCGATTGTTATTAAATTTGGTATGGCGATATAGTTTGAGTCCCGGGAATAGACATAGAATTCTTTTAATACGTCTGTCCGTCTGTCTGTCCGTCTGTCCGTCCGTCCGTCCGTCTGTCTGTCTGTTTGTTAGACAGCTATAATAATAGTAAGCTGTACCCTATAGTTTATGGTTGGAAATACACTTGTGTTATACCGTATTATTCCAATGCCTCCTGATGGTAGCTGCTTTTTCCATTCGCTTGAATTTTCTTTTTTTATTCGTCTGATACTCAACAAGGCTTAGGGGCTATTTCCCTACTTCCTGATTAGTTTCAGATAGGCTATCCACAACTTATCTGACAGATGAAGGATCTGTCAGTTAAGTCTCAGATAGGCTATCCACAATTTATCTGATAGATGAAGTATCTACCAGATAAGTTGCGGATAGCATATCCGGTACTCGTCGGAAAGTGGTGAAACAACACCTTAAGGTTGCGATTGAATATAGTCGAATATTATGTATGTTTGAACTGGGAAGATTAAGATGTCTACAGTCTACCCTTGCTCGCAAAGTTTTCTTTACAAAAAGTAATGATATCCCACCAAAAACATAAAATATGTAAAAATGGAAAGCCAAGTTCCATACAAACATTATTCTTGTCTATGGACTTCGCCGTAAAAAGGATGGAGATCTAAATGAGTGCCAAGTTCCATGGAAAATCGAAATATGTACGTATAGGAACCAAATAACATTATGAACAAATAATAGAGTCTATTTCTTTGCTTTATTGAATATCTATAACAAATAATGTTATTTAAATAATTTAAGATCTTAAACTAGATTAGATTCTACTTGGCTAGTTTTCATCAGAATTAAAATGTTCAATAACTTTATGAAATGACTGATGTAATGAAAACTGGCCAAGTTAGATCTAATCTAGTTTAAGATCTCACATTATTTAAATAACATTAATTGTTATAGATATTCTATAAAGCAAAGAAATAGACTCTATTATTTGTTCATAATGTTATTTGGTTCCTATACGTACATATTTCGATTTTCCATGGAACTTGGCACTCATTTAGATCTCCATCTTTTTTACGGCGAAGTCCATAGACAAGAATAATGTTTGTATGGAACTTGGCTTTCCATTTTTACATATTTTATGTTTTTGGTGGGATTTGTTATACATCTTAAAAAGACAATATTTATTTTTGAGATATCTACGAAATTTTAAAAGCCTTGGTTAGATGAATTTGGTAATAGAAGAGGTATATTATGTAGATGATGTATGTATTTTCATAAATGAACGCTCTTTAAGTGTCAACACACTAGGCCGAAGTTACGCCGGCGTAAATTCCGCATGATTACGCCCGCAATGTATTTTAAATTGCCGACGACACACTATTCCGTCGCGTTCCGTCCGTATTTTGTATGCGTTTGACATTGCGGACGTAATATACGTAACTTCGGCCTAGTGTGTTTAGACACTTACTTAGACGAGTAACAAAAATCAAAGAAGTAGGTAGTGCATAAACTCGTAAAAAAAAGTAAATATCGCCTTTACTGCGGGAATTTATAAAATCTGCCACGCTTATAGGGACCTTTAAGGTGTTGGTATCGGATACGTTAGCCATGATTGGTGGCACCCGCGCAGCGGGCGATAAGCCCGGGAAGAAATTGCAATGAAACCGCATTACCTCCCAAAGATAATTTTTAGGTGAAGATAAGTTTAATACAGACGCTAAAATGGCGTTTATTTTAGGTGTAAATGTAAACGTTTCAGCAGTAAATGAGATTGCAGATTCAAGGCGTGATCACTGATCACGTACACTCACGCTAGATTTCAGCTAATCTTGATGTCTTAGTAGATAATTATTAGCAGGTAACTTGAACGGTTTAAGTGCTTTGGAAAGCACTTTGAAGGAATCAAGGTAACGTGAGAATGACTTCATTGATGTTACTTATTAAAGGTGAACGCAGATTTAAAACAATACAGTAACATAAACTACTAGTTAACGCCCGCAACTCCGTTGCACTAAAATTCGTTTATCGCGCGGGAACCGTAAATTTTTCCGGTATAAAAGAAATTTATATCCTTTCCAAGGACTCATAATATCTCCATACCAAATTTTATCAAAATCAGTTCAGCGGTTTGGACTTGAAGAGATAACAGACAGGTGACAGACAGACACACTTTTGCATTTATAATAGGGAACTAATTTTTTGAGCTGTTATTTAAATATTCGAGATGTTATTATGATCAGTTGAAAAAATTATTGAGCAGTTATTTAATTTAATAGCGGTTGATTAATTATTGCGACAGTAAAACATGGACAGTAATAAAATATCAATTGGACGGTTATTTTCTCATACAATGTCAATTCTACAAATAATCGATCAGTTCAATTACTGAACGAGCGGTAAAAATGATGGAATGGTCAGTAAAATGATGGAATGGTTAGTAAAAAAGATGGAATGAGCGGTTCGATAACCTAAGTAATATGTTTCGAATTACGTATGTTTAATAAAAGTTTATATTATTACTATAAAAACCTGCTCTTATTATACAATAAGTTAATTTTAGCTGCTACTAAGCAAATTATGTGGTTGTTAATATTTGTTTTTATAATATTATGTCATTTTGATAAAGAACCTAAGTATCTTTCGAATTACGAATAAAAGTTCCTATTATTTTTAATTTAGTTTTTAATTCATTCAATGTTGCAGCGCCTAAATCTTTTAATGTTAATTTAGTTTCTTTTGTTTCTTAAAATTATGTTTTGCAATGTAATTTTTACAGGCGTTTTAATAATTTTTATTTTTGCTAATTGGTAGGCGGTAGTCGATATATTCTTGTCTCGTCCATTCTTTTATTGGATAGTAATGCTGTTCAATTGTTACAAAAGTTCATATAAATTGCATTTTATTCAGTATCCTCAAAATAGGATCAAAGTTAACTAAATCCAGTTTCAATACGAAACATTCAATGAAAGTAAAAGTAATTTAATTTTTCATTACCAAGTACCGTCTGTCCGTCCGTCCGTCCGTCCGTCCGTCTGTCTATCTCCAGGCTGTATCTCAAGATTATGTCTTAGACCACAACACAGAGTCTAAGTGTCTCAACACTCTAGGCTGAATTACACCGGCGTAATTTACGTGGCCGAAATTACGTTCAGCCGCTTACGTCTGATGCGACCCACTATACATTACGCGAAGAACCGACATTTCGCGGCGTAATTTCCGTTGCCGAACGCGCGCGTAAGTATTTAAAATTCTCAGATGTAAAGTGTGCGTTAACGCTTTGGAGATAAGGTTGGATTTGCTATGTTCAGTTTTGATAATTCCGTCACGTATAGTGTGTTGCTATACAAAACATTACCACCGAATCGCTGCCGAATTTTACGCTCGACTCGGCTCAACGGAAATTCGGCTCACGACGGAATTTCGGCATAGTGTGTCGTCTGTCGCGTTCCGCCCATATTTTGTATGGATTTG
The DNA here is from genome assembly GCA_963422495.1 of Polyommatus iphigenia. Taxonomy (NCBI): domain Eukaryota; kingdom Metazoa; phylum Arthropoda; class Insecta; order Lepidoptera; family Lycaenidae; genus Polyommatus; species Polyommatus iphigenia. The sequence continues at coordinate 16,352,564 of OY730179.1, forward strand.
AAACGCGGTGTAAACGCGGCGGAATTTACGTCGGCGTAATTCAGCCTAGTATGTTTAGACCCTTAGGGCCGTCTTAGGGCCGGGACACAAAATCACGACACGATGTCGTGGGAATCTACGACGCACGTCGTAAAAAACCACGACACGACATCGTACGACGTCGCGTCGTAGAAACTCATCGTTGAATTTCTACGTGAGTTTCTACGACGCGACGTCGTACGACGCCGCACGATACCGTGTCGTAGCTTCTTACGACGCGCGTCGTAGATTCCCACGACACGACGTCGTACGACGTCGTATCGTGTTTTTGTGTCCCGGCCCTTAGGCTGGTATAAATAGTCAGTACTTAAGATGCGACCCGGTCTCAAGACGCGGTTCGGTTCGGTGATTGGTCCAAATTTTGACAGCCAACCAATTACAGAGCCTGAACTGAGTCTTGAGACTGAGATGCATCTTGAGTACTGACTATTTATACCAGCCTTAGTTTCGCTTTATAACGGTACGGAACCCTCCATGGGCGAGTTCGACTCGCACTTTGCCGATTTTATTTTATTTTACTACCTCATTGTCTAAGGCGTCTCCTTGATAATTTGGCTGTAGCAATATCGATTTTTCTCAGCAATGACTAAAGCTAAGAAATTAAAGTTCATTGTCAGTATTCATCATGTCTTTGTCTTTAAATTACCCATAGCATAACACGATTGGTCAACTTGTATAACACAGAATAATTAATCAAAAAGACCTCTGTAAAAAAATGGATTCCTATTTTGCCAACAGAGGAGAGTGATTTAAGCTTCCAAAATTTGTACATAAATTGTTTCAAGCATACACTTTAATTTGCCTATAGCTTATATGAAATATATTTATGGTTTTTAAATTACGCTACAAAAACCATTTTGTCGCTTACGCCCTTTCCATTTTTTGCAAGCAATCTAAAGGGCCCCCGAGACGGTCAAACGGTTTGATTCAAACATTACGTGTTTGATGAAACCGTTTGATGTCGGTTTGAACGGTTGTCAAACGGCATTGCGCATTTGGTTCAGTGCGCCGCCATAATTAGACGTGTGTGATGCAGACAAGATTGCTCTCAAACTTCAAAATCCAGTATTAAACTAAGCCGAGTTTGTTCAAACGCATTGGAAGTCGGAACACGATCAAACGGCGCGTCAAACACAACAAAAATATGAAATTTTATCAAACGAGCTTCAAACACGTAAATGTTTGAAAAACCGTTCAAGCTAGCTTTGTAAACGATCAAAATGGTTTGAGTCGAACCAAAATTTACGTGTTTGAATCAAACCGTTTGACCGTCTCGGTCCCTTAAAACATATCCAACACGGTTTTTTACTTTAGCGCGGAGAACTGCTTAGAATGAGATTTCTTACTGACAAATTCCGATTTGTTACTGCCCAGACGTAACCGCTCATTCATTCATTTTTACTGCTCATTTAATTATTTTACTGTTCAATAATGTTTTCAATTATCCATTTCATTATTTTTTACTACTCATTTTTGTTTAATTTACTGCTTAGTTTTAACTGCTAAAGTAGTTATTGAACGTGTCATTTATAGTTTTTAACTTACCAAAACTGCTATTTACAACTGCCCCTTTAAATCAGTGCCTTTATAATATAGGTAAATAAGTATGAATTCCAGTATATTCTGTACCACCAATTAAATTGCTGCTGGGGTTGCAAGTTTACAGCAATATACGATAATGACACACCTTTTAATTGGCACGAGTTGCGATAGATTATCGAGTGGAAAAAAGACATTTTGACACGGCATACAGTGATACGGGCGCTGTTTGCACATCACTCATACGGGCCGGGTGCTGTTAATGTCGGAAAATGTTGAAAATTTGAGTATTCATTTCGTTACCCGCGACCACAGTAAATACTAGGTATATTTACGCTGGTACCAATTATCGGATTTGGATAAATGACTTTCGGATATTCAAATATGTATGTAGATTTGCCAATCTAGATTTAGGAACTTATGCTATATAGGTCATAGAATAGGATCTTTAAAGGTACCGTTCCGATCATAAAATTCAAATAAAATGTCAATTTATGACATACAGGTTTCATTTTCCACTGTCATTGGTCTAGCGACTCATGCCACCGCTGCTTTGTTTAGGCTTAAAGCAAAATGAAACCTATAGCCTATGTCATAAAGTGATATTTCATTTAATTTCTGTCACTCGTGGTAGCTTGCCGCGTTGATCAGAACGGTACCTGATTCTACGATTCTATTCAAGTTTTCATTTCGGCCGAATGCAAAAATTATTTGGATAACATATTTTCCAGAAGAACATAAAGGTGCGTCCACATTTGTACCATTTGCGCGATCAGATCCCCGATCAGATCTCCGTCGCGTATCATCGAAGCGTGTCAAAATGATACGCGTATCAAGATACGCCCCGATCGCTATTAATCGCGTATCAGATACGTGTCGTATCAAATACGCGCATGATCGGCAGAATGATCTAATAGGCGTCCACACTATGATACGCATACTTGATACGGCGCGATGATCGCGACGGAGATCTGATCGGAGATCTGATCGCGCAAATGATACAAATGTGGACGCACCGTTAAGGTGGGTTTAAACCAAAAGAACATAGAGCAAGAACTGCACAAGAACATTCTTTCGCATTCGTTTAGTGTAAACTATAATTCGTTACAACATACTTTAGATCGTTTACACCAATCGAACCAACAAGAACATCAAGAATAAGAATTTTTGCTCTATAGATGAGAATCATTTAGACCAAACGAGCGAATGTTCATTGCTCATTCGTCAACGATAAGTAGTAGGGTTCACACTACACTCAAAGAGTATATAAACTACGTAACAACTACACTATGTCTGACTGTGATAGCGATATTGTGATTTCAAGTGCTGTATTTATTGTTATAACGCAATTAATGAAAAAGAAAAGAAGGAAAAGACGTTGGTGGGTTACGAATTTAAGACAAAGAAGAATACTCGTTAATTAAAAAAACCCGCCAAAAAGTAAAATATTTCAAGAACACTAGAATCCCTTTGAAGAGACCGCCTCGAAGAGCGAGCACGTCCGAACACGAAAGAATGCTCTAAGCAACTGCTCGAGCGCTCTTGCTTCGGTTACACCAAACGAGCGAGCATTCGAGAGGATTCTACCTATTTACTGCCGAACACGTGGCGAACACACTAGAACAACTAGAATGCTCGTTGTTTGTTTACATCAAAAGAGCTTTACTAGAATGAGCATTCGCTCGTTTGGTCTAAACGGAGCTTTAGACGTCAAATTAAGCACATATTATTGTCTCAGATAACATATTTAAATATAGCATGGCGGCGTTAGTTCTGATTTTGCGACCAAAACAGTCGTGTATGCGTCTGTACTCTGTTATTTTGTTTTACACCCTTCCGTTTACGACGTCAGATTTGATTTCCTATGCTTTACGAGGGGCTTTCAGTTAAGAATCAAAGTGATTTAAAGAACCCGTAATTTTCCCGCGCTTTTGACTTCTTAAGGGTGCTTGTAACTTTAAACATTTTCTTGGTTTTTAACGACCTGCATCATAGGGAGTAACCCATAACACCACCAGGTTTTTGATCGCTGTTGTGGAGTTTTGTGATATTTTCATCATAATTGGCGTTGTTAGGTTTGGTTTCTAGAAATGGTTAGTAAGCTATATTTTTGTTACTCGTAACAATTTTATATACAGCTCTGCTACGTTGGTCCATGATGGTCCAAGCGGTTACGAATGTGTGATATTTGACTGACCCTAAGCCGGCCCCTAGATGATCAATATTATTGTTGGTGCAATATAACGCTTCAATATTATTGAACAGTTTATTTGACAATTATTAGATTGAAGGCGCGCGATGTTCAATATCAACCCTAGAAAATTTAAAAAAGTTGTTAAAGAACGTTTGTGTGCTAAGGCTTATTATAAGGTTACTGATTTTCTCAATGATAGCACACCTTGGGAAAAATTAGCTGACAGACCATAGGTCACTTCTATATAAATGTACCACATTTTCACTTACTTACTTTACTTACATACTTAGTGTAAATTAGCTTAAGCTACCATTGTTATTTTCCACCTTTTTGGTAAAAGGTGGACCCGCGCGAGTTTCTTACGCCGGTTCTTCTCGCCGGGTTAGTTCCCGAACCGGTGGTAGGCCTCATGTAGACACGACGTTCTAAAAGTGTTAACTTTGTTAACCTATTTGGAAATAAAATATTTTGATTTTGATTTTTGATTTTAGAATAATATTACGCAATACGTGATATTGTTCTATATTATTGTAGATCTAGGCGCCCGCTAAAGGTCGTATCAGGGTCAATATAATCTTTATTCTCTATATACCAATGCCGTTGTTTATGTTCATCTAAAATGTTTTGTTAATAAATCTTTGCTCTCCAGCAAAAACTAGACAATTTCTCAAAGAACATTCCGTTGAATCTGTTCGGGCATATATTTATATTTATGGTTGTATGTGTCATTAATCTTTGTAATAAATATCGGCGTTCCCCCAGTCTCGGCGGGCGTTATGATCCTTTTGATGGTACCAAGTATACATTGCATGCAGTAGAGCGAGAATGGCGAACAACTCTGCGTTATGGCGCGGCGTCGCATCGCAAAAAACTACATTGCTTTTTAAAAGTTGTTTTTGCAATACGACGTCGCAACGCGTTGTTGTGGGCTGGCCCTATGGCACGCGTGCCACCAGTGGAAAATATTTTGGGCACGTTACTGATGACAAAGTTTCGTTAGCAATTATATTTTTACAAATCATATATTTTACTAATTTTATCATTACTGCTATTCGGGCGACAATTTTTTATTGGCCCGGGGCTAGTGTTTAAACCGCTAGTCAGTAAACTCATTGAATTTAAAAGAATGGTACGCTGATACGAAAGGTTTGTAATTTCTGCAGTAGAGGTATATTCACACGTATTATAGAAATCAAATTCTCTCAACACAGAGACACGATTTACGGGCATGCGATATTATGATAATGTTTTGTTAAGCTACGTTAATTATTATAGTGCTACCGATTCGGGCGGTCTAGTATGAAGATGGATTACTGTATATGATTAAAGTGTGGTACCACCGTGGAGGGCACTTAATAAAATGTATTTTTACAATTTTTTTCTCTGTTTTTCCTTTTGCTCTTTGTGTGTTTCTGAAGATACAAAATCTCATTTACCTAATACCTATCGTATCGAAGTTTTTATTGAGCAATAAATGTAAAGTTAAACTGAAGTTATAAACAATAAAAATTACAAACAAGATAAAAAGACAATTAAATTTAATTATATTGAATATAAAATAGCTTTAATAGATTATTACTTTGCACGAAATTAACTTAGAAAAATATAAAATATAAGAACATATATAACATATTATAACATAAATGCATATTTTCTTTACATAACTCAATCCCGCAAATACCAAAACTGAACAAAAAAAACGTTTTACACATCGCTACATGATAAAAAGTTTCCACTTTAAATCCAGTGCAAAAAGCTGCTTATAATGCAAGCAACTTTGAAAGTAATATTGTACTGTCATCTCTATTATATTTTAATGTTAGTTTACTGATATTATCCTCGCTTTCTTCGGCTCAGAACCTCAGACACTCCGAGACTCCCAGTGGAAATTCCGAGTCTTATTTCAAACAGTCTTAGATTTCTTAGATTGTTAAAGAATAATGGGATAAAAATTACTACATGTTTTATGAAAGAGCTGAAGAAGTTTCTGATGTAGATAAAATTTTTGTATTACTTGGAGATTTTTTGGAAGAAAATTTTATAATTCCGCCAATAATTGCCTCTTTACAACATACTAGCTACCACCCTTATTTCACATTGCTGAAAATGACACAAATTTAAATAGTCCAAAAGATAATATAGAAATTAGTCAAAGAACTGACTTCATTCTAGCCTATGCAAAGAATTCAGAAAAGTTTCAGTAACTTCAGAGAAGCCAAACCTTTTAGGAGGCGGACGAAGCAGCGGGCCGCACCTGCCAAATATTATTATCTCTGGTTTTTATTAGTTTGTACCTACCACCCTTGTTTCACATCTGTATACCTATAAAGGGTGCAAATTAACCTTCCTGCCAAATTTTTTCCAGGGCTTAGGTATCATTAGGAGAGTCCATTTAACCAAAAAAATTGCGTGTTATTATTTTTTAATGACATATTTTATCCCATTTAAAATCGTTGCAGAACGGTCACTCGCGGCGCGGGGGAATGAGCGGGGGTGACGCGGGGGGGAGGAGCGCGCGCGGGGGCACGTCACGCGCGGGCGACGCTTGCGTTTACACCTTTCACGCTCAATTTGGCTTAAAACTGTACTTTTCAAACTTGAAAAAATCATCAATCACTTATCTTGATAAAAATGTAGATAACTTATTTTTATAGGAAATTTCACTGTTTAAATAGTTAGCAGAGAAAAAATACGATTTATAGAGTATTTGTACTTTAAATCTCAATACCTTAACAGAGGTTTTCTTAAATTCCGTTTTAGTATCAGTTTCGAAGCTTAAAATTTACGAAACCAGCGATAGATCTAATTAAAAAAAATAACAACCTATTGACAAGATCCTTAAGCAAATAGTTAGCAGAAAAAATATTTCGTTTAGGTATTTAACTTTATGTAATTTAAATTCAAAGAATGAGAAATATCAAAGAAATATCAAGAAATTAAAACTTTTTTTTACCTATTTATTTAACTTAATTTAATATAATAATAGCTTCATATCATAGAAGAATACTTTAATTTTAAGATTTGTTTTTAAATATCAACAAATCTTTTGTTATTTTTTTTCTACAAATATTTTAAATCGCTGCGCGCAAAGCAATTCAAACAGTCCGCCGCAGGTTTGTATGGAAACTTGAAATTAGGTGTAAACGCTCTTAATTGTAGTGTTTTTTAGGATAACTTCCGGGATCCATTTCTCAACATTTTAGTACTGAGAGATTATAAAAGAAAAAATACGTGTATTTCTATTTTTAACAAGGATCAATATATCAAAATTTGGCAGGAAGGTTTAATTGAACCCTGTATAGAAATTAGTCAAGGAACTGACTTCGATCCAGAATACACAAGGAATTCAGAAAAGATTCAGTAACTTCAGAGAAGCCAAACCTTTTAGAAGGCGGGCGAAGCAGCGGGCCGCACCTAGCTAATATCTCTGGTTTTTGGTGGACGTTTAACGTTTGAGCGCTAAAAGCTTAGCGGTTAGTTTCCAGCTGCGAGTAAATTTTGATGGAGCGGTGTTTGTGTACAAAACTTTGACGAAATACGATAACACTGTTAAAAATGGCGGACCACAATTACGCTCCCCTTTGTGTTGTCGCTATTAATCTTTTTTATTTCTGACGGATTTTGGGTGGTTCTTCTATAAACTAATAGATGACGCCCGCAACTTTGTTGCACTAAAATTCGCGATAAACGCGTAGGAACCGTATATTTTTCCGGGATAAAAGTATCCTATGTGCTTTCCCGGGATTTAAAGTATCTCCATACCAAATTTTAGCAAAATCGCTTCAGCAGTTTGGGTGTGAAAAGGTAATAGACAGACACACTTTCGCATTTATAATATTAGCATAGAAGTATGGATTAATTTGGTTAATACCACGAGACGAGTGACAAAATTTCTTCGACATTATATTTTATGAAGTTTTATAACTCGGGCCAAAGCAACATTTTAGGGATTACAATAGCAGAATCTAGATTATTCGAATTCTACTTACAAATTCGTTATAAGCCTATATCCAAAACAGAGAGTACGAACGAAACAAAAAAACAGCAAAAAATGTCACAGAATCTGACATTTAAAATTCCGGCTCAATCAGAGAGGTTTTATCCCAACTATTATCCAATCAAAACAGAATGACGTTTCAAAACTGCACAATATCGGGCGTACACTGTAAATGAATTAACTTCGCATTTGCATAGAGCATGGCGGAGCATAACTGATACGCGAATCGTTAAACGAACGAACTACGAAGGAATATAGATACGGCTCAAAACGATTCCGTGTGATTTGTATCTGGACGAAATTCATGTATCTACTAAATTCAAAATATGTGTAACTGCCATCGAATTTCGTACGCGTCTTCTAGATATTGTTTTGATATTATTCTATTTGAAGCTTTGATCAAATACGGTATTTGGGCTGTATTACTGTAATTTTTTTAACGCAATCTATCTACATATAAAACACAAATTTGAAGCAATTTAGAGTGCCAAAGTTACTGAAGCAACAGAGATAACGACACGAGAAAGAACATTCGTAATTTGAATTATTCTAAAGTAGATTTTTTTAGAAAATGGAAAAAGTAGCTAGAACCTTCCACCCAGAAAACCAAGTTTTTGTTGCTTGTACACTATAGACTTGTAGATTTGTATTTGTATAGCATCTTGCAATATAAATGTGCCTTTATACACATTATAAAGTTAGAAGTAGATTTTTGCTGATCACATGCATAAACTTTTCATCTGATTGATTTCCTATATCACAAACAAGGTACTATTGAATTAGCTGGTTGACAACCCCTGACCGTATAGAATTGCCGTTGACATAGTGGGGTATTGTTGTACATAAATTGGCAGAACTTCTGACAGCTCCCGCGATAAGGCAGGGGTGCGCCACTGGGGGATCGCTTTATCACGATTATAATCGGCTTTGCTCACTTGGACAGGGAAGTGCGTTGACCGGTTCGGTGAAAAGCACTTTTTCGGTCCAGGCGAGGCAATATTTTACGAATTTATTGGCCACTTTGCGGCTTTATTTTGAGCTCAGAAATAACTGAGGAGATCTCGAAACATTTTCGATAACAAGGAAATGTTAAAATAAGAAAATATTTGTTTATAATTTAGAAGAACTTGAAGATGCTGCTTTCTTTTTGAAATAGGCTTTTTTGTGAAAATTTGGATGAAAATGTGTTTGTTTGTGTGTAACCGTAAATCATCACCGCTTACACTATTAGAAGCAATTTTGATAAAAGGTATGAAGATTTTAAAATACCTCAAAAAGATAGAATAGTTTTATAGATAGGTAGGTTTAACTTCTACCTTTTTTTTTAAAGGTAGAAGTTAATATTACAAAAGCAACACTTAAAAAACCACAAAATTAATTGCAAGTACTAAGCACAGCCACAACTTACTACATAAACAATTTCAATAAGCCCGCAAACTTTTTTTAATTTTCCCGTAAAACCTCAAAGGCGCGTAAAAACCGGAAGAATGTAACGGGGGTGCATCGAACAATGGTGAGCAAACATTGCTGAAAATAGACGAGCCTGGCCCTTTGTCATGCTAAATTCGCCGTCTCCGTGAAAATAACATTAATTTTATATTAGAGTTGGTCGAAACTATAAAAATTAATGTCAGTATGAAATGTTGTGACTAGTCGGGCTTCGACCATAGTAATAATAGGTTATTCTATCATATTTTTAACGCTATCACTAATATTTAAAGGACAGCGCGGAAATTCTGCTGCTATATTATTTCAAACAAAACGATCGTGCTGTATTGTAACGTGGTCGATTGAAAATAATTTGCATCTTTCTAATTATTACAATTAAATATTATTTAAAGCCATCGACATCATCTAACAACCACCTCACAAATAGACGAAACATATTTTATGACATCTGAAAAATTCCCTTACCCAAAACAGATTAGGCATCTCCGAATTTTCAATGGCACTCCAAATAACAAAAGCAAGAAAACGCTTACTAACGTTCACGCATCAATTAACGCGCAACGCCAGGCGATAGACGCTCACAATGCCGCCAGATTATTTGCAAATTGATCCAATTTGGCGTACACGGGTACGCTTTTAGTGCTTAATGTATCTTCCGACTCGTATCGACTCATTATAATATTTTATGTGCACTATGATAACGCTCTGGGAATGCGAGAAATCGAATTAAAGAGAGGCATCATTATATTACTTTCGTCGGGTTTAATAGTATTAGAATTGAAATCAGCAGTTCCATTTATTAGTTTTATAGTGGCGGAGTAAGAACAAAGTGGCATTGTTGCGTTGTACTAAATATTAAGTATGTACTAAATAATAAGCATCGCTCCCACTCGAAAACTTGATAAAACAAAACCTACACCCAAATATAATACTGAAAACGAAATTGAATTTACACAATATTACAACACTCAATTCTATCCGCCAGTGACCGCTTAGTATATTCCAAATAGAGTGCGTTAGATTAGAGTCGATTATTTGAAATTGCACAAACATTTCCAAATTGTAATTTCACCATCTGAAACCTCAACAATCATACGTACTATTGCTGAATATGTAGCTATTTTACTCATTGAATTCTCTATGTTCATAGAATAACTTGCAGCAGAAAAAGAGCTTACAATGTATTGCGTTTTAATCAAAACTCTAGACAGAGTAAAATCTACAAGTATATTTACTAAATTCAAAGATGAAATGTGTAATGAAAAATTTACTCCGAGGCATATGGTAGCTATAAATTTCGCAGCGAGAATTTCCCTTATACGGAGAACAATTACAAATCTTCGCTATACTTTGGTCATAAAGATGATTTTCATCTTGAAACTTTTCTCAACTCCCGTCTTTAATTCCTGGGGGAAGTTATTTCATGTTTACGATCAAAAACAATACCCAGAAACTATGAAAGTTATGCCGGAGAAGCTTAACATAACTTTCATAAGAATTTTCAATGATAACCTCATCTTATTGTACAAATTTAAGTGTGGATGAGATACTAAAATTATCTTGTGCTCTGTGTATAATTTATTTTGTTATACTTGAGAATTTTACGATACAAACTGAGTATGACGACTAGAACATAAAATAAAATATGATAAATTATCAAATAAAGTAACTGATGATAATGATGACACAAAGGGCAATAAGATGAAGTTCATTTTGCAGAGCGAAAGACAACTTTCGCCCGGTCGCTTACGTTATCCCTTCTTAGGGTTTATCGCTGAAATGTCAGACGTTCACACAGCTTATCAAAAGATATTTTGCCTTTTCCTAAGTCGTTCGCATTCTCAAGGTCACTCAGAATTTTGCACGCATTGATTTATTTCTTACTATTGTCTCCACCAACCTTAGTATTGTTTAAAGCACTCTTTGCTCACGGGCAATTACTATTTTGGAGTATGATTATGACAGACAGACTATTATTCGAGAGATTTTAAAATTCAAATTCTTTGTTTGTAAACGCCGCATTATGGCCAAGCTTTGTAACATCACTTAGGTAATGAAAAAACGAGTAAAATCACACTTTGTCCATTAGTGAGTCATTCCTCACTCACAAAGCTCAGCTCTCTTTGACGCATTGCTTAATTATGATCCGCTTATGTCTTGCTTGTTCCATAAATTTTAGTATTTTCACACCACGTCCTTGTTCCAAATTGCTTCGTGAAGAAAAGAGACGATTGTGAATATTCCCCCATCAATCTCTATCTACGCGATGATCAATTATCAAAAATCTGAAGCTGAATCGTCAAAACTCGAAAAACGTTGTGGCTGGAAACACGAAATCGGTGTAAAGACGTAAAAAATCAATAGCGGAGAAAAAGCAATCGTTTGTTTATTCATTTGAATCGCCCTTTATAAGTCTGGTTGAAATCGGTTTGGACTGGTTTCAAAACTGAGCCCCATTGGTGCGTGAAAAACGAATAAACATGCAAGGGACATGCGGGAGACAACTCTTCCTATTTTAAACAACTGAGCAATGTTTCCGTTGCGATGAATCGGATGGAACATTTGTATCCACACGACAATGATTTTTACTCAGTGCTTGAGTTTGTTGATGAGTGATTGGAATTACACAATGTTTCATAGACATAAAATTTTCAGAAAATAATAACACATGAATAAAAACTATAATATTATAATAGAAGTAGAAGTAACTAACCACTGTCCACTTTCCATTAAGAGTAAGGCATAGAAACTGCAAGTTCCTTTTACACAGAAATGAATAATCGAGGGAGCATTAATACAGAACAATGGTAATCAAAGAACCAATCTGGACCGTGCGAAATCCCAGTCGCTTAAAATTAAATGCACTATCGAGCTCAAATCTGGGTGAAATTTGGAACTAGCGAAATGAAGAGGTAACGGCTGTGTCGCATAACACATCCAATCAACGCCACTCAAAGGAACAAAGGGTGTAAGTGACCGATGGTTAGAGTTACGCGGATAGACTCCAGTGTTATTACGGTTCTCGGCTTTATGGCGCTCACTTAATTGGGGACGAAATTTCGGTTTGTTCATCTTTCAGATCGGTCCTCAATATGCTGGCAATGTTTGTCCATAGCCCGATTAATTGCTGGCAGGGATCTGACTGAAAGTGTTTTATGTAAGACACAGTTTTATTAACATGTGTTTATAAACACATTTTAATCTTTTTAGCGCGTAATTTTGCCGTACCATAGTCTTTTTTTATTTATTATTAAAATGCTTTCAAGTCTTAATTATTAATTTGCATTTTTTCTATTTATTCGATTATCACAAAAAATAATTCAGTTGATCTAGTTTGTGTTATTCTTACATAAGTATACTTATATCTATTTTTTGACCATTAGCTAAATATAAAAGCGCAAAAGTTACGCTTTTCCTTATTGACATATTGATGGGAAGTCAGCAAGATCGGAACGGGTTTCGGTGCGTAATTACGAAGTTTGTCGTACAAGTTTTGTTGTGTCACTCTAGTGTGATGGATGAGTATCCCATACGTCCTCACATACAACCTTCATAAATGGGTCATTGGATATTCGTATACGTTTTCCGTATATTTCTAAAGCGAAAATGTTATTAGCGTCACTTTAATTTAAAACATGATGAAACGAAAAAATGTAAAATGAAACAATAGGCATACAAAAAGAAATAGAGCACAAAATCCAAATACATAAATTCTAGTAGATGTTTTTGTAGATGAATAAATAGCAATGATCGTAAATCTTTTTCTTTTCACACTTGATTTATCGTTGACAAAGTTATGAATACGTCAGAATATATAACAAACATTTATGATGTCCAAACATTTGTCCAAATAAACATTTCTAACGAAACTTTATTCGTTCTTTATTTAAGTAATTGATGTCTATGTAATTCTTTTTGATTGTCTGCAAACAGTTTTATGAGAAACTCATATCAGGGTGCGTATTATAGGATTTTGTTAACCATTTATATGTAATTTATATTTTGAACCACCAAAAGTATTTACCCCGTGCTTTTTTCAGCTATCAATAACATCACATTGAATGAAAGGTATAATTTATTCCATTCATAATCAGAATTAAGTTGTTGAAGAAATGGATTAGATGTACCCAACGATTCAATTAGAAAATGCATCCAGTTTTCTGTACCCTAATATCCACCCCAGTTCGGCACCCCAAAGTGGAGGTCATTGAACCCGCTCGTGTCATTACCAATTCCGCTATCTGTCCCTTTTATTCATACGAAATGTATACCAGATATGTTAATAATAATATATTGGGTCTATCGCGATGAATAAATCATTATACATTTGGAATAAAAACGGTTGACCTCATTTAGCCTAATTCCAGAGTCCTGCCTTAATTTGAATGTCTAGTAGCAATATTTTTTTTTACACGAAGAGTGTAGTTTTTATAATATGGGCTTTTATTTATCCAATGTTTTACTTGACTAGATTCTGAAAATCGATTTTTCTTAATTTATAACATCCCTGATTAACTAACGGGAGAAGATCTTGGCTGAATGTCATTTCATGCTTTATAGAAAACCAATATCGCTATGTCACTTCGATCGCGGATTCTTGGAAATGCTATTGTATTCTATTGTTGTCACGATCACCGGTGTTCTTATGGGGCTTGAAGGAATAAGGAAAAAGAAATTGTATGATGATCATTCATCAACGTTATTTATAAAGTAACAAAGGAAAGAGAGAATAAAGTAATACGAACATTTTGTAGCCTTAAAATCGGGTACAAATTTGGCGCAGTGATATTCATTTAACTAGGTCAAATGTCCTAGGAGTTGAGAACTTTTGGGAGAGTTAAAAAGTGGACCAAAATAATGGGTTTATAGCATCTATGTTTATAGCGCTTGTAAAATATAAATTTGTATTATAAAACTGTTTTATTTTTTCTTGGTTTCAGTGGGTTATTCTTCATGTCTGTATGGACTATGGATTGTGTGTAATGTGTATATTTCGGAAATATTGTTTTCATATCAATTATTCGAATGTTCAGTTTATTATTATCAGTCATTGATTTCGGAATATAGTTCACAAAATTTTTCATGTATGTATTGCCATAACCGTGCGTTAAACTAAGTTAATATTTTTACACATTGTATAAACTTTAAAACTTTCGCGTTGCATTATATTTGACACTTATTATTCGGGACTTAACGCGACTTATATTCTAGTAGTAATGCTACTACATACTTTTCTCGACGTTTCGGCCGTGTTGCAACGGCCGTGGTCACGAGGGGACTGCAGGAGCGCGGCGTCTTCGTTTGCACTGGGCGGTCTGATCTACGACTACCCTCGAATTGTCCAACATTTGTGTTCCAATGTATTTATAGTCAGTAGGCTCAGTGCGACACACACACAATTTGCAACACGGCCGAAACGTCGAGAAAAGTATGTAGTAGCATTACTACTAGAATATAAGTCGCGTTAAGTCCCGAATAATAAGTGTCAAACATTGTATAAAATTCTATCATTAAGAATGTGACCTAGCGGATTTTAAAAATATTGTGTATGTTTTCGAGTTATTTTCCTCCTGTGTGTCCTTTTTCACCTGGCATATGAAAGACGGGCGTGAGTGTGAAGAGAGAAGGACGATGTTTGATTTTTTGCGTTAGTCGCCCTCTTAATATACATTGATACAAAATATACAACAAGACGCTAAGCTGATACTAATAAAGAAATCCGTATAACAGACAAATCGTTTTTCATATCGAGGATTTGATAAACAAGTATCTTGCGTAGAAATGGAAAACCCCGGCTGTGGAGCGGAAAATGAAAGGCAGTCAGCTGTCAGTGGCCAGAACTGACTCCGCATTGTCATACCAGATATACATCGCTAGATACACCCGAAGATTGAAAGAGAAGAGATTAGAAGAGTGGGGAAAACATTTGTGCTACTATTGACGTTTAGCGTTTACTGTTTAGGTAGCTTTTAAAAAAATCGGCCAAGTGCGAGTCGAATTCGCGCACGAAGGGTTCCGTACCGTTGTAGAGCAAAAATTGGCTAAAAATTGTGTTTTTTGTATCGGAATTTTATTGGAACGAAGTTCCTTATCGCACGTTCGACGTAAATCTGAAGGATAGACAAAATGATATTTGACCTTGATTTGACCTCGACACTTTTTTATTAGTACCTGCATGTTAGGGGCAGATCGCGTTGATAGTAAGTATTCCTGTGCGTCAACTAGATGGAGTTTTTTTTTAAATAAACAGCGACGCGTTGTTAGTATTTCTAGGCGTCAATAGATGGCGTTTTTTTAAAAACTTTTTGAGTGTATAATTATTATTATGTACTTATACAGGTTTTTTGAACATAAGAAATAACTTCGTTCCATTCGGGTGTCCCTTGACACCTCTCAAGTTTTTTAAATAATATTATTATTAATTATTAAAGTACACATATATTTTAGGCCTTTGTTTAGTGGCTACATGTTGCCATTATTGATATCGAGCAAAAAAGGTGAAAAAAATCACGTTTGTCATATGGGAGCCCCCCTTAAATAGTAATATTATTTTATTTTTAGTATTTGTTGTTATAGCGGCAACAGATATACACAATCTGTGAAAATTTCAGATGTCTAGCTATAGCGGTTCTTGAGTTACAGCCTGGCGACAGACAAACGGACGGACAGACGGACAGACAACGAAGTCTTAATAATAGGGTCCCGTTTTTACCCTTTGGGTGCGGAACCCTAAAAAACTGTTTTCTCTAAGGAAAACTCTCTCTCTTGTATACCAGTCAAAATCACATTATAATTTTGACTGGTATACAAGATTTTACTTTTTTTTTTTTATTAAATAAGTTTTGAAATTACAAATCAGATTTTCAAAAACGTGTCGCTTTAACTAGGCCATGGAAAATTAGACGATTTTTATAGCAGAAAATATACGCTTTCTGCTTTCATTACCTTTCCACCACAGAAACATTGACATAATATTATTACGATAGTAGGAATCGTCCGTTGTGCTAAATTCACTATTGTAATCCATATTAATAACATGACCGTACTTATCAATTAGCCGTGACATCAATAACTGACATGACATGTCAGGCGGGCTGATGTATGTCCACAGAACTGTATAACATACATCTACAATAGACTATATCATGAAAATCAATATGATTGTGTTACGACGGTGGATGTTAAGAGTCTTGTGTCAATGTAACGTTGGTGTAATGCTTTATTAATTATTAAATAAATAAATATATATATATATATATATATATATATATATATATATTACTTAAGGTGGCGTTCCGATCTTTTTTCGTTTTTTTACACTAATAAAATACGTAATTCTTACAATACAATAACACTTACGTAATTCGTCTATCACTGTGATGAGGGTATCGAATCTTCAATCGTGGATTTGAAGTAAAATATTTGAAAACACCCACCTGAAACAAAATAAATAAGACGTTAATACAAACGCTAACGATATTGTAGATGATTGTGTAACAGAATATAAAACACTAATAAAAAAGCCAATAACGACGATAAAACAGTGAAAAATACAACTCAAAAAGCAAGTTCTAAAACGTTTCACTATTCACGTCAAAACATCGAAAGCATTATTTTATTCGGAACGGAAAAATCGAATATTCTAGTCTAAGCTGGAGTTGAAACGAAAACATCGAAAAGGGACGCTAACTAAGGGAGCGTTTATTTACGGGAGTTATCCCGTATGAATCCGTAGAAATGAATAAAAAATATCATCCACAAAGGGAGTTGGATTCAAAGCGAGCCTCCGTAATAAAGTCTTTGGGCCCTAACATTCGAAATTAAAAAGTAATGCGGTTTCAATCGCAAAGATCACGCGTTCCCGAATTCTTTTAAAATGGGTGACATAAAAGTTTATCGTTGGAATATTGAAATTGATTGAAATCGCTAATTTAAGACGATTTTAATAGAATTCTAAGTTACGATTACCTCGATGATATTACGTAATAGGAACATACTCGTACTCGTATATTCCTATTTTGCTCTTAGGCCCAAATATATAAAAATACAATGAAAAATTACATAAAACATCATAGACTTTGGCATAAAAATATGTAAAAATATTCAAGCTGTACGCTGGCGTAAAATATACTGTAGAGATGCTGTTGTATAGTAGTTGTATATCTAAATATACAAAACTCAAAGGTGACTGACTGACATGGTGATCTATCAACGCACAGCCCAAACCACTGGGCGGATTGGGCTGAAAGGCATGCCGGTAGATGTAATGACGTAAGCATCCGCTAAGAAAGGATTTTGAGCAATTCTACTCCCAGCGGGTTAAAATAGGGGAAAGTTTGTATATAATAATACTTCTTAACGCGAGCGAAGCCGAGGGCAATAGCTCGTTATAAAAAAAAGACGGGTTGCACTCCGGGAGTGCCGGCAGAAGTGAAAACTTGATTATTATTACGTTGTGCATTTTTTAACCCATTTTTTATGAAAATCGATTATTAAAAAATCGATTTTTTTAACTAATCGAAACCCTTACAATCGATTAAACTTTTAACCAACTTTTTATGAAAATCGATTTAAAAAATCGATTGTTCGATTAATCAATTTCGATGTTACAACACTACTTTCCAACCATCTAACGGTTTTTCCAAGGTTTTTCGATCAGCACGAGAATCTGACGCGAGTCTCGCAGTTTTTACCCATCCCACAAAAGTGCTCAACGCCGCTAAAGAAGTTTTCACTTCAATATAAACCTTTCACATAACAATTTTCAAAGGCCAATATATTTCATTAGTGCTGGGTTATTAAACTGCGTCTGACGTACAAGACAAAGAGAATTTCAAGGTAAAATCTACGAGCAAAATAAAGAGCACAATATTTATGTAATAAAAACTCAACCGCACTCCACTTTGAAGCTTTTAATGAGACAAATACAGTTTTTAACAAAATGCATTGTGATAATATTATTAAATTAACCATAAAATACGAAAAGGCAAAACCGAAAGTAAACTACAAACATTTTTCTTTCACAAAAAAATATAATTTGATTACGATTCATCATAATTTTCAAAAAAGGTTTAAATAATGCTACAAACACTTAAACTATTGTTAAATAAAACATAAAAATATATGCGTTCGTTTTCTTCAAAGTTATAAAAATAAACTTCAAAATAATGAAACTAAAGCTAGCAAAGCTAGCACTTAGATAATAAGCAAGGAAACATTAAAAATTTTCATTTACACGTATATTTTGGTTAATATACAAACAGTGAGCAGGACTAAGATAAAACACAAACTAAGCGCATTAGTTCAAGGAGAATGGAGACTAGTGTTATCTTTCACAATTTGTTACATTATCTCGAAGCTGGCTTAATAAAGAACTGAATTATGCTAACACTAAAACAAAATAGTGTTTGGAAGCTGCAACAAGATAAATAAGAGCTTGAACTTTGTTAAGAAGAATTAAAGAAAAACAAAAGAGCTCTAAGACAAATAATCCAACTGCGCTAAACGAAGCAAAGGTATTAATAGTATTCTTAATAAATTATAAAAATACAGAAGTAATCTTAAGTGAAATATTAACAAATACTGGTCTTTTATAAGCATACGCTTGTAAAAGACTTTATAAGTAAACAAAAGACACAACTCGAATCTATAGCAAATCTCTTTAAGATGCTCTAAATTAAGTTAGATTAAACAAAACTCCAAAAGGATTAAATACTTTGAATGCAGCAAACAAATTAAAAGTATTCCCTCCATGATCCAAGTTCTCGTAAGTCCTCACATCGTAAAACATAAAGAACGTTAATACACAACCCATCTTGGACTCGTAAAAGCAATTCATTCTGACATTACTCCACTCGGATCAAATGGGCAAGTTTATCGGAGATTTTTATAAAGATTTCGCGTCGGCATTAAGTTGAAACCACAACCTCCTTCAAACAGAAATAATGGGTAGAGATAACGAATGCTGGTTCATTACCCAATTGGAGGAGATTCTTTTGTCCAAGTTTATCTCTCTGAAATATGATCAGAGGACTTTGATTGTCGCGAGCTTTCAATTCGGGAAAACTTGGACCTTCATTACATAAAGGGCACCGATATAGCATAATCCGACCATTGTTCACAACTACTTGACTTGGGAACTTGTGCATTCTCTTTATCGTTAATAACGAGACGTTTATTATTGTGTTCGATTAAATAGGTTTTTGATACAAGTTAAGTACATTATTTTGTGATGTTATGATTTATATTAATTTCTTGGCTAGTATAAGAATATTTGGAAACGTCGGCTTTCTAAATGATCATTTAAAACAGCTATATTTTACAAAACATTTTTTATTTTTATTTATTTTTGTTTAAAAGATGACGACGACTAAACGGAACATTTATTAGACATTAAAAATAACGCAAAAACACCTCAACATTTGCACGAATTATGACACGAAAGTGGTGAAATTCCTGGCAATGAATCTAAGACAGGGTTATGGATGAAATTCCTCCCAAACTATGCGTAGTGCCTAATTGCAATTCTCGGGTAGGCTCGACTCGAAGTGGTCCGGAGAGCTATTGGAAAGGCCGAGTTATAGCCATTGGAAAGTGATATTGGCTGCGAATAATTTCATAAAGATGAAACACTTCTTATATTTCATACCATGTTTTATACTTTGTACAAGGCTGTTTTGGATTGTGGCCAAGAAAACTACCGTCGCCATATTAATTGTCAGGAGGTAAGTGTAAAAATTTCCTCCTGAAAATTAATATGGTAATATGACTTGCATGACAATGTCATCCAAGTGTCATTTACAATTTACACGTGTAGATGCATGCATTTGCGAGTACATGAAATTGACGCTGGTGTCATTTTCATTGAAATTTCTCGCATCCTACAGTTTTTCAAGTCGTTACATTAAAATGTAACTGACAAGAAAGTACCTTTGTATCAAACGGTACATTTATAAGAATAAATAATGGCAATAAAAGTCACCTTGCGCAACATATTCACAAACGTGAACTTATAAATCAACGTTCATTCTGCATTCCTTAAAACGTACCGAATTCTATTCGCAGCGGTCGGAAGGTAGGCGATATAATTTTCAACGCTTCCGGCAGTTCTGCGATTAATGCCCGACCAAAGACGGCTACGATGAATAATAATACTGAAACAATAGCTTTTGATCCTGAACAACGCATTAATTATGAACCCGATATCGGCTCTAGCGTTGGAATAAGGATTTGTGATAGGAAAAATGGCGGTGATAGAAACGACACCTGAGATGTTAAAAAACTGTATTGTGATAAAATCAACAGATTAGGATCCGTGAATATTGAGACAAATAAAAATTTATACGGTACCTTAGATATAAATAAAATCTGTATAAAAGTGAATTATAATTTTGTTAGTCTGAAAACAGCTGAACCGATTTGGCTAATTTTAGTCTTGAAATATTCGTGGAAGATGACAGAAGGTTTATCGGAACGAAAATTTTGGAGTGATACGAAGATCGCGGGTTTGGTACTGCATGCGTTAAAATAAACTCAAAATACCCATTTCATTGACGGTATTATTATAAATGGCGCACTGAAATTCCATGTACAGTTCACATAACACAGTTACTATGATAAATGCAATTGTTACACGCTAGTCCCCTAATATTTAATGCAAAACCGTAATAGGCATTCATATTGAATTTCCTTTAGGCCTTTCAACTATTAAAATTATTAACTCCTCTCATATTCAAAATGTACGGCTCAAATCAAACGTAGAGTGAGTAAAGGATATCGCAAATTACAACGAACTATATGAGTGTTTCATACACATACATCTATAGTCCATCATTTTCATCTACTTTAATAACAAACAAACGTCTATATGTGCGATTATAATGCTACCAATTTAAATGTCATAATATCACATTGATTTGGACGAGTTAGTTACATTTATATTTAAAGAAACTAATACAAAACTACAACGCAGAAACGAATTATAGTTGATTAACATTATAGTTGAACAACTTATAGAGATGAAGTAAAATTATTATTGCCGACCTGTATAAAAATTCTAATCAGCATTAAGATTCATTATAAGAAATATAAAGTTCGCGAAATAACAAAGGCCGACCGATTGAACTAGAGATAAAGTAGGACAACCGACAAGATGGTGTATCATAAAATACAACATAAAATAACGATAAAATAGAAGCATGGGATATATCTGCAGTCATTTCTGTTTATGCTCTAATATTACATCCAATGAATCAATTTCTTTAAGTAAAGGTGGATTCCTACAAGCCAGGTTGGCCAGCGGTGACATTAGAACGAGACAGATGGAAGTGAATAAGGGAAATAATCATTCAAAAGCAAAGGTTTTCAACCTATAATTCGTCGACACTAACAGAAATATTTTTGTGTACTTGGTTTTTTCACCTTAAAGAACTAACCGGTGTATTAGTATAACTGATGGAGCCAATAAACTAGCGAACCTCTGTCGCCAGACACTTGAATCAACAAAGATTCACTTCACAACCCACAAGATATTGAGATTTATCGCAACCAATTAAGACACTTATAAGCTGAGAATATAACAGTTTATTTTGCTAATTGAGTGGGTGAATAATTACCAATTAACTAAGCTGAACAATGATATTGACATGTTCTCATAATAGTTACAATAAACACACTCTTTGAAATATTGCAGACACTTAGATTTAAATACTTTTACAATCAATAGTAATTATGTAATACGTAAGAGCAACATGCATATCATCGTCGTATTTTAAAATGCTTGTTAACCCCACATTTCTAATAAACATGTATTTTTAAGTTATAAAGTAAACATTATAAAGATTAAAAACATTACTTTTAATGAAAGTAATTTAGAACCAAATTATAGCTAAGTGCTAGAAAATTGCAACGAACAACCTTGCCCGCTCGGCGCTTACATAACTGACTTTATTTTTTCGTTCATACCCAAAAGTACTAAAACAGTGACCTAGAAACTTCGTTCGCTTAAAACTAGTCCATCTTCATAATAAACTTTCATATTTTCACGTTCCTCATAAATAGGTTAACTAGAAGATCCGAATTCCATTTTTGATGTTTCGCAAATAAGCGAAGCGATAAAGCTAGGCCCGTCTGAACCACTAAATAATTTAGCCGAAGCAGTCGTGAGTAAGCAAACAGAATCAAAAATTAAATCTAATTCGCTTTCGAGCTTCGTTAGTGATGCAGCCCTTTACTGCTTCCCTTTAATAAATGTTGAGGATCACTGAGTCAAGCGCTCGAAAGTAATATCTGAAACTTTTATATATTCCTTTTAATGCAGCAAATATTTCATTCGTCCGGCTCATTTAACATCTCTTTCGGATTGTTTGTTTTGTGGCAGCGCTCCGGAGTAATTCTATTCAGATTATATTTTTCTTCATGAAGCTACACAGCTGTAGGCAGATTCTTCGCGGATATTCAACTGAAAAAGTTAATAAGTTTTAGGTTTAGACGTCGAAAGTTTCAGAAGGAGGTGTCTAAAATCTTTATCGTCGTTTAGGGCTGGTTTACACGTATCAAGTAGATAAGTAGTTAACTAAATTTTAACTTAATTTTAAGTTACTTATTGCATGTTAACACAAAATTTAGTAGTAAGTAGCAAGTTAAAATTTAGTTAAGTACTACTACCTAAACAAGAAAATTAGAATTTTGACTAAGTATTTTCTGCTAAGTTGGCAGGCGGGGCTTGTCACTTGACACATTTCGGTCCGGCACTTCAAATTAAGTTAAAATTTAGTTACTACTTATCTACTTAATACGTGTAAACCAGCCATTACGTCACAAAATACAGTATCGAACTATACCTGAAAGATTCGAGAGCAATTAATGCCAATGACAGCCAATAAATGCCACAATATATCATTAGATAAATTAATCCACACAAAAATTATATTCTGAGGGAACAAACGTTTCTTTGTAATGAAACCTACGCGCGTGTAACTAATTATAATGTGATAACATATTGTGATGGTATTTATTTTAGACACAGTTCTTCTCGTTCCTTTAAGGGCTCATCAAAGCGTATAAGTGGCTGTAAACAGCTTTCAACTTGAGTTAACTCGGTTAATTTACATGGTTTATTATATGTAACGTTATGTACGTGCATATGTTTCTTCTTTGTTCGTATTCCTTTTTTGCGTCCGTTTTGATCTCTCTTCATAAATTTTAAATAAGCTGAATTTTCGGCGGAGATTGCATTATTATTTATTCAAATAATGATAACAGGAATAATATTAAAGGTCTATTTTACTGAACTTGTGTAATCCGATTTTATTTGGATATGTAGTGTGTGTAGTCACTTTCTCTAGGCAGCATAAAATTTAAATGTATTGGATTTCTTCTGCAAAATTTCTCGCAATTTCTTGTGTGAAAATTTCCGTTGATACTCTTATTTGCTCAATGCTTCCAACGTCTGAGTAAGAAAATGTAATCTCAGTGTAACAAAATTTAACTTAATAATCAAGCAACGTCAAATGTCTTGTACATTTTATTAAATAATAAATAAATAAATAATAATTTATTTCCTTTTTACACAATTTTGTTACATATACATAAAAGAGATGAGATCCACCTAGTAAGTATCTTGAGACACTTGTGTCAGGTGGACTCGCCCTTCCATAACTAATTACAATGTTACATTACAGGAAAGAAAGAGATAGATTAACAAAAAAACAAGTTATAACAATATTAATTAAGTTTATGTGTGTGTGTGTGTGTGTGTGTGTGTGTGTGTGTGT
The DNA here is from genome assembly GCA_963422495.1 of Polyommatus iphigenia. Lineage (NCBI taxonomy): Eukaryota > Metazoa > Arthropoda > Insecta > Lepidoptera > Lycaenidae > Polyommatus > Polyommatus iphigenia. Next base: position 16,376,556 of record OY730179.1, read on the forward strand.
GTATGTGGTGTGTGTGTTTGTGTGTGCGCGTGTGTGTGCGTGTGTGAATATGTGAATAAGAAAAGATTAAATTAAATTAAGTTAAATTAAATTACCAGGTATTTGAGTAATGCTTCAGTTTCATTAAACGTTTTAGTAATTAACCAAGTTTGTACCATTTTTTGACAGATTTGATAAGAGACCAGATAAATTTCAAGAATTTTATTTACTTTATTATATATGTGGACTAAGATTGATTTGTACTGTCTTTGAGCAAAGGTTGTGTTTGTTTTAATCGTATCTGCGACTTTTCCTTTTTTTCGCCGTGTGTTATTGGCTGAAGATTCAAAAGGTAAGTATTTGTGACATCTTAGGACTAAAGACAGCACATAGAGTTTTCTCACAGATAAAAGTTTGCACAAGGAGTAGAGTTCTTCTGTTGGAAACCGATACGGCTTACGGTACATTATTTTCAGCAAGCAACGTTGGCTTCTTTCGATGTTTATAAATTTATCTTTACTAGCACCGCCCCAAGCCGTAATACAGTATCCAATTATTGTTGACTGCCCCAAAGAAAGATAAATTTGATTTAATAGTTTTTTGTTTGTGATATATCGTAGTTTTTTAAATATCCAATTAAGTTTTCGAAAACGAGTAGTGGTTTAGGTATACTCAATATGAGAATTCCATCGTAGAGCCTGATCCAGCATAACTCCAAGATATTTAACAAACTTGACTCTCGTTATTCTACTGCAAGTACAGTCATTATTCAAATAGTTAGTTTGTCCGCAATCATGAATGGCTAGAGAGAAGTTAACATATTTTGGTTGGGATTTTTCGGTTATGCTAAAACATATATAATTTGTTTTTGAAATATTTAGTGTGAGAAGATTGAGTCGCAACCAATCAGCTACCCTAGACAGACCAACACTAGCTGCTTCGAATGTTGATTCCCAAGAAGCACCGGTAAAGACTAGTGCTGTGTCATCCGCATATGAAACAATACGCCCATTCTTTAAATTCATATTGGTTAGAGAATTAATATATATGAGAAAGAGGGTAGGCCCTAAAACACTGCCCTGTGGTACGCCGTAAGTAATATCAGCTGCATTACTAACATGGTTGCCTATTTTTACCATCTGTACGCGATCCTGTAAGTAGTTGGCTAGTAATTTAAGGCTAGTGCCACGTATACCAATCGCCTCTAATTTCTTAACGAGGATAGGCACCGAAACAGTATCAAAAGCTTTTTTTAGATCGAGGAATACTGTAAGGCATTTTAGATTACTATCCAATTGTTCAGTTATAAGAGAAGTCAAAGACAATACAGCATCCTCTGTAGATTTGTTCCGTCTAAAGCCAAACTGCGAACTATATATAATGTTAAATTCGTCAAGGTAATTGAGTATTCGTCTATTTATAAGTTTTTCAATAACCTTAGATATACAACAGATATAGGCCTGTAATTCTCGACGTCATCTCTTCTCCCGCTCTTATACACTGGAGTAATGAGAGCTTTTTTAAGAGGACGAGGAAAGACACCTTCTTTAAAAGATTTTTAAGCTTAATATCGTTTGTCTAACTTCATCAGGGTCAGTATCGAGCAGCGCAAAAGAAGAAGAGTGGGAGCAGGAAAGTGGGGTGTAATTATGGTTTACGTCTATTTTTTCTGCTAATGTTCTTCCTATACTTGCAAAGTACTCGTTAGCGTACTGATCTTTATCCGCTGATTCTTTAGCCGAGGGTTTTATATTTAGTAGATCTATGTTGGGAGTTTTATTAGTATTTAGATTAGTTACGTTTTTGATAATGTTCCAAAGTTTTTTCGTATTTTTTTATATTTTCATTTATTTTGTTTTTATCATATTTATTTTTGAGTTTCTTTATTAATTTGTTGCAAAAATTACGATATCTCAAAAAAGTTATTTTTAAAATTTCATTATGAGGATCTTGTTTTAAATTAAGTTGCATTTTGTTGCGAGTTTTTATACAGCGAAGTAACCCTGGGGTTATCTAAGGCTTGATATTGCGTAGTTTTCTAGGTTTTTTCTTAATTACAGTTCTTTCATCAATACATTCATTGAGTAAGAGAATTAGTCGATCATTCAGGATATTTGGTTCGTTCAGAGTAAGTAATCTCAATATTTTTAGCACGTAGGCTATTATATACTAAATCATAATCATTTTTTTTTTTACTACACTTGAACTTTGGTTACTGTCTTTTTTGTAAGATAAGCCGAGAAATATTGTGTAGTGATCTGTGGTAGACGTTTCTAATATCGCGATTTTAGCTGGTGGGTAGTGAGGAGCCATCCATGGTCCAGGCAGTTTGTCTGTCTCGTTGGAAGACAATGACCAGGAAGTATACCATGAGACGACAGCATATTTAAATAGTCAGTTCTGTTGTGGCTATCAATGGAGGTTTCATTTGGACTTGGGATGATGTTGATGTTTAAGTCTCCGGTTATTATTGTATTACGACTTGTTTTAATGGTGTCTAGATACTGATTAAGCGAATTAATAAAAGTGTTAGCATTAGAATGTGAAGGAGATCTGTAAACACACAATATAGTATAGCCAAAAAGACATATTTCTATGCAAGTGGCATGTGATATTTTGATCTCTTTGAATTTAAATTGTAAATTATTTTTTATATAAACTGCAACACCATCACTTTTATTACTATTATATTTAGTTGAGATATGTGTGTAGTTGGGAAGAGACAGGATTGGTTTATCAGAATTCGGCCAGCACTCAGTAAGTATTAATACATCAACATCAATCCCTAACTGAGTGAGAGTAACTTGGTTATCCTCAAAATTGCGATACGTAGATGCTCCTAATATTTTGGACTATGATAGAGATATTGTTAACTTTTATAATATTTGGTAAATCTTGTAAGTTGCCGTCAATTATTTGGGCGAACTCAGTACGGTCGATTTCATTAATGGTTTTGAGTGTATTATCCATTATAAAGTTTAATAATTATATAAAAGATGTGGCATGTTTTTTGGTTGTATAAAATAATATTAATGTTTAATTTAGTAATAAGATACCTGGTTTCTAATAAAGTATTAATAATAATTATATCATGTAATTTATGTCTATTTACTATTATTATTTTGTATGGATTTTGTGTAAGAGGGGTGTGTGTTCTGTATAGTGTTATGTTTGTTTTAGTATGACTTTTATACAATAAAATAGTAAGCACAATAAAAAACTTTAACTGATTATATGTAGACTTAAATAGTCATTTTTCATTTAGCAATTGTTGCACTTGTGCTTCGTTAGTTATTAATATTATTTTAGAGTGGTCTTCCTTTCTGACATAAACTTTCCCATAATATGCAGTCCAGCAAAATTTATATGAGCGTGTCTTATTATTTTAATATTTTAAAAATGATGTGAATGAAATATGATGAATGAGGTCTGGAATGTAATTTAATTAATTACATTCCATACAATAAAAAATTAAAATGACAATTATATTATGTAAAAGAAAGAAGGTAACGCAAATCTTTATTAACTATCCTTTTGTTACTATCCACATTCGATTCAACTGTCCTTGAACAAAGTATTAAATCATTAAATTAAGTAATTCGACCCTAAATCCGGCCTCCATTAATTGTACCATTTCATATATAGCCTCGGTTGAAACATTAGGTAGGAATGTCACAAGTTGCTGATATATTGTCGGTTTAGGGGCAGAGATTGTGTTGAAATTCGGGAGCTCTCATGTTTATACAGGAATACGGTGGAATATTTTTGTTTGCTAATGGCGGAGTTTCGAATTTGAAATATGTGCTTAATGACATACGGTCATTATTTAAGTTTAATTTAGAATTCCAAATCCAGAATTCTATCTCACATGATAATTTTGTTTCAAATAACATGGTTATTGGTTCCATTTGACTCATGCCGACGCAAAAGTATTAAGTGTTTATGAGAGCAAAAGCATGCTTTTATACTGAAACTTAACTGCCATTTCAGTGTTATAAACAATATCAAACAATTAAGGAAATATACCTAAAGGAATTCACAATACATCCACGAATTTAATAAACATCAAAGACAGTGAAGATGGTCACCATATTAAACATACAAAATTATTTGCTCAAGAATATAAACAACGAGTAAGGAGGTAAACAGTTACACAAGCGAGTGTGTAATTCTCACAAGTTTTAGTATCTCAACAAACACTAGACTTGTGTAGTCAGTAAAGTTTTAGGTAACGGTCTCAAGATTTGATATCTCTATTATGTTGATTTACACTTTTACTGATTAGTAGAAACAGAAGTGGTGATATCAACCACATTCCTAGCAGATTCTGCTAGGAATGTGGTTGATATTAAAAATTTATTTAATGCTACAGAAATAGAATAAAATACTTAAAGCAATGTAAGTTATAACAATCACTTACATTGCTTACATCACTTGTGAACATATCACTTTCGACAAATATTCTTATAGACATTTGGTTTCAACAACATTCGTAGTTCTGTAAAACAACCAAAAACAATCGCATAAAAAATTATCAACAAAACATCAAAGCAGCAACTTTGCTCCCTCTCACCTGTACAAGCGTGACGTTAAGAGTCCGTATACGAAATTTTGCCGATTTCGCTCATATAACAGACGTGATTTAACAGTTAAAATACAGTATTTCTATAAGTTTTAATGCACAACATGTAAGATCATTACAATTATAATCTAATGTTGCAGCTAGATTTTTTATTTTTTTTTAAGCTTCTTAAAATAATCCAACTCAAACCCGCGACAGTTTTGTGATTTTTGCTGTAAAAGGTTTAGAATATCACCTTTTTATGGATTGTATTGACGTCTTAACGGTGTGAAAAAAATACAATGTACTGTTGAGAAAGTCGTCTTATACAATGTTGGAATTACTTTTTACCACTTTCATATAAAAAACCCTTTAAAAAACAGAATACCTATAACTGCCCGCTAACTTGGCGATCGTCCTTTTTCACCTGGCATATGAAAGACGGGCGTGAGTGTGAAGAGAGCAGTAGAAAAGATAGTACGGGCTCTTAAGTGTTTTCTGACACCCCGCCCGAAGACCGACGACCGTGTAACGTGGCGTCGGCAGGTGAGAGGGAACTATTTGATAGCAATTAAATTCTTACAGGTATTAAATAATGCAGAGGTCCGTCTAAACTCTAGACTAGTTTCGTTCCAAAGACCCTAAGGTGAGAAGCCTAAATGCTAGCTTTGTCAGATTCCAAAGCTTCAGAAACCAAGTTTGAATATTAAGTACCAACTTAAGGTGACGTTTAAAAAAATTGTGTATAAGATCTGATAGATTCAATACAGAATATTAATAATTAAAATACTATAGTATTATTAGTTAAAATTTAGTTATCTCATATTTTGTGATAACCTTTATTATCTACTAGTATTTTTGGCATTCGAAGAAATACCCCAATACATATATCGCGTTGGCAGTTCCAAGATTTCCAATTATAGTTACTAAAGAAATGAATCAAAGTTGTGCCTTTGTGATTCTAACAAATATATAAGAGGCTCGCTGATGTCACCTAGGGTTATCTAGTAACAAAAATAGAGGAAACAAAATTTATGCAATACAAAAGAACAATACCGTATGAAAGAACCTTGATTCTACATCAATATTAAAAGTGTCTTTCATAAGAGATACGCAGATTGATAATGAAGAAACACAAAAAATTGAGACACCAAGCAGACGTCACATTAATATAAAATTAATTGTGTCAACGAAGGAGAATTAAGAATTCTACGCTGAAATGAGCTTCCTTAAGCGCTTCGAAAATGTTGACAAAAAAATCTGAAGCCATTTTAGAGAAAATTCTGGAAAAGCTCCCAAGGAAAGTATCTGCTGGTGTAATTAAAAAAACTTGGGCAATTAAAAGCGTCGTAATAAGCTGAAACTAAAGTTAAAGCACTACATACAATGTACAAGAACTTCAGTCGATTTCTTTGCTGCAGAAAAAAAACTCGAAGAAAAGGAAATTTGTCTCTATTATAGCTTCTTATAATAGTGAGAAGTTATTTATATTTGTAAATGTCGAATATGTAAATAATTTTACCACTACCTCCATTTCGTTAGTAACTGAGAACTATGAGAAGACTATTGTCTAGCTCAAAGTGCGAAAAATAATACCCTATTGTTTCAAGACTACGATACAAGTTCTGTCTTTAGAGAATTTTATTTCGAGACAATTTGCCAGCATTAAGACAATAGAAAGGTTACGCTGTTTGTTTTGTCGCATCGTTAATTTGGAAATTTATACCTTTTCATTTTTTATGTTATGCCCAGATAAAAATAAGAATAAGAATGGATTTATTTTTAGCATCACACGATACATCATGATATAAGTCAGTGGTACAGTTCGACTATAACATTAAAATTAATTTACTACAATGCTGATTATGCTGTGTGACGCAAAAAATTGGCCCCAGCTCTGCTGCGACAGTCTCAGATAATAATAATAATATAATATCTATGGACGCTTCACACCACGTCACCTACCAGACAACGGAAATAGATTTAATACTTTTATACTATACATATTATATGTATTTAAGATTTTTATTATATTATACACATATTTAATACACATCCAGACCCGGGAACATAAAAAACTTTTTGTTTCATCGGCGGGATTCGAACCCGCGACCCCCGGCTTGAGTTACCAACGCGCTCACCACTGAGCCACAGAGGTCGTCAAAAGATTTCCTTTTCGTATTGTGAATTTGTTTAGGTACCTGGTTAGATTAATTGTTTGATATTGTTCATTACACTGAAATGGCAGTCGAGCTTCAGTTTAAGAGCATGCTTTTGCTCTCATAAACACTTAATAAAAAAATAAAGATGAAAAGAGAATTCATATAAATGTGCAATGTTTACTATCGGTACATTGCAAATCCTTTTAAACGTTCGAGTTTAGTAGGAAATTAGTGGTCAAGTAAAAGAATTTTAGTTGGCAACAGGAAAATCGTTACGGGTATATCTCGAAAGATTTATAGGTTCACGGACGCCCCTATATGTTTAGTTTTCCTCGTCTTATATCCGCAAAGCTTATTTCACGTAAGCGATGATATATGACATAATAACTGATAAAGGAAAAGTTAACTTTATAAAAAACACAAAACTGGGATCATCAATTTTGTAACGAGAAACATCAGCGCCGTTTTTATCACTTTTTGACTTGGTATCGTGTATTTTTTTGTAGAATTAACTTAACTAAGCATCATGCGTAGTCTGAGAGGTAGTTCGCAGCGGCTAAAACTCCTGAAAGCAAACGCTATAGCTGCGCCAAATGTTTCCCAGCTTCTTTCAAGGTTATTTACGAGATATTACATAATATTATGACTGTCCATTTAATAAACATAACTTACTAAGCATATTCGAGATTTTAGATGCAGACTTTACTTTGGCTAAATAAAATACAAAGCAACTTCCATTAACAAAACCGCAACGCCATAAAAACAATAATTACAATCACTACAGCAGTAGTCAAGTGCGTACAAAAGCTTTTATTTTACCCATACTTACGCCATTTTAAAACCGTTAATTTGGAGAGGCGCCTGCGAATTGAGCTCAATTTAAAACAATTGACAGGATCCGCCGTTAAATACTTAAAAGACTTGTCATGCGGTAAATAATTGTGAAAAGCTCAAATATCTGTGACAAACAGCGAGAATCATGACCATAAAGTAGACAAGTATTTACAATTTTATCAATCTTGTATTGGTCTATGGAAAAAGTCAAATTAGATCGGACGATTTCAATAGCTATACATTAAAATTTTGTCACTTGAGTTCATATAAAACAAAAATAATTTCACAAGGTGAAAAAAATAGTAGATACTGTATTTTATGATTTTATGATAATTAAAATAATTCGGGCTGTAATAATAATTAAATGGGCTGTGTAAATAATAATTTGCACAAGATAAATAACAAAACTGACGTTAATAACGTTATTAACGTTAATAACGTATACGTATACGAACCACGTACAAAATGCTCGCGATCAATAAGCGGACATTTTAAAATACACCACTGAAAGCAGTTGTCCGGCGGGATTACTGCACGTTTTTCATAAATTCCTCCCCCTCTCCCGTTCTTGACATTCCGACGTTCTTAGCGACGGCCGATCGAACGGATTTCAGAGATTAGGCACGTCGATGCATCCTCCTTTGTCCATGTAGGCTTGCAGGAATCGGATTTATTTACCACGATGGAAATAGTTCTAAATTCTTATGCATTTTTAGTGAGCGTCTCCTTGGATGCGTCTTTGGGCTTTGGTTTATTGTTTGCTTTTTATGGATTACAATCGTTTAGAGCCGTTGGATTCTTTGCATCAAGATAATCATGAGTATGAAGATCGGTTCTATTAAGATTTGCAACAAATTTATATTAAAAAGACGATAGTTAATAACAATAACTTTAAAAGAATCATGCAAAATAACATAGCATAGTGCATAATTGACAGTACATTAGAGTACATTGCAGCGTGGTCTTGCTCATTTAACTAATTTCTTTGATATTTTGCTCGAAAGCTTCACAGAGAACATTAATTAAGTATAACGAAAACAGACTTTAATAAAGTAAAATCTGCAAAGTCGCAAATGTACAATTAACGAGAGCAACTTGCAACGAATATTATTCATGGCGCTGCAATTTCTGAACCGGGACAGTTAAAATTCAAAGTCAAAACGCCACGAACAATACCGCCAAAAGCGTAAAACCAACCGCGAGTTTTGAAAAGAACCAGCGAACCGTGCGAATTTACGGCCAACTCGAACAAAACCATGTCCTGAAGAGACAAATTCCAGTTTATACGAATAATAACTGCTCCTGCTGACGACAATCTCTTGCACTAAATTTTATACCGATTGTCAACGAATTCTCGGACACTTGACACTACCTTTTCTTATTGACTTTATTTTTCAGGTCAGTTGATACAATTTACTTGGCCTAATTCGGCATTTGCTAGAGTCGGGATCTATAAAGTCTCTAGTCACCTGTCGAATTAAATTCAGGACGTTTATTTTTATTTCATTACAAAAATGGGTTTATTAGGTCTAAAAATTGCTTGAGATAGAAAATTACTATATTTAGGGCAGGCGACACTTTATTTATCTGATCACCATTTTTTTTTGGCTTTGTATCAAACATTGCACATAAACAGCCTTATTACTTCGTAGTGGTAAGTAGCTGCTATTTCAGCTGACTGAGAGTCCCAGCGTTGAGCACGTATAATGTTTCAAACCTTTGCTCTGTGCAAACACTGTGTGTGCAAATTCTAATCGGCGTAAAGGCACTGTTTTGTTAGGCACTGTACTGAGTGTGATAGCTGGTATTAAAATTATATTTGAGCCTGTAAAGCCAGGGTCAGCACTCATTTAATATTGAAAGCAGTGAAAATCCAGCTTCCTCTCTATTTGATTTACATTTTATGTCCGTTTTAAATTTTAATTTCGATTTTAATTTGCTATACTTAATCAAGAATTCGTACTGAATGTTTTTATTTCATCCGAATCAAAATAGTTTAAAGCGCAGTAATTAAAACACATAAAATCGATGGCTCATCAATCGACTTTCATATGCTCCTAAAAATTTAACGCTTCCCTGAAAAAATTCTATGCGAAGCAAAAGAGAACTCCAGTTTTAAAATTACCTACAAATTATTCTTTTGTGCAGACACGCTAAAGAAAGTAGTTGATACGAGCATACTCTTATCGCTTTTAATTTGAAACGTTGCCAGAAAAATAAGAAGGCTGAAACGAGCGCCGCCATTGGTGTGAGCCTTAGTTAAGTTTAACGTGGTCGCAGGCGAATTACATGGGATGGCGCCCAAACGGGGGCCGGTGGAAGGCTTCGTGCAGACGGACTACTCCAGACTAGTGCAACTGCTACTTAATTTGGACATGGTGCTTGACATAATTTTCAACATACCACTACCAACAGTTCTTACGACTAAAAATAATTACAATTAGGTAAAATTACACACACAATAAAACCCTAAGCATGTAAGGAACCTTAACTACAAAAATGACCTGTGGGTGAAAAACATCAGTCATGAAAAATTACACTAGTATAATCATTATATTTTATTGGGGTACATACAAATAGGTGCATAAATGATACCGATAGGTCGAGGACTATAGTCCTCGAATGTCTAAGTTTCGAGTCATTGAAAAATGGCAGCACTGCGTTTCACAATCCTACGAGGATTTTTTTTATGTAATTCTTTACATCGAAAAAAATCCTTGTAGGATTGTGAAACGCAGTGTGTGAATATTAATTCACAGCTAGTTGCTAGATAAGCGAGTAGCCATTGTAGTCGCAGTTGGTGGCCAGTTTGCACCGAACCTAACGTGGAATGGCGCCCAAAGTGGGGCCCGGTAAGCAAATTGAGAAAGAAGCTTTGAAAATGCAAAGCAGCTACACGTTCACTACGATATCATTGCAACCCTCATCTCCATATTAAGCTAACTGAATAAATTGTTTAAATCTTAATTTTAAACGGACTAAAGATATTCATCACTTTTGAACTGACAAATTTTAAAACTGATCTAAGCTTTTAATACACAAATGTACTTAATAAAATGGAGAGCTAAAAGATTTATAGTAACTCTCAATTCTCGGAAAACACAGCTCCCTAAATAATTTAGACTAAATAAAAACAAAATCTGGCTAACAAAGAGAATTCACAAAACAATAACAACGAAGAAGTATTGATTAATCTCGTGATTATACTAAGCCATATCTTAATGTAGTCACACTAGGATATTTGGACGAGTGCTTCTGACTGCTATAATATATCATTCACATTACCACAAAACGCCTGTTAGATACCGACAACATGAAATATTCGGGACGTTTTGATATATTCGAAGTATATGGAAATCTGCGCTCGGCGTCAGAATATGAACAAAAACACCGAGATTAGATGCGGCCATTTTATCAAAGACAGGCGTGTACTTTACGAGTGAAATGTCGAAAAAGTCTAGGAAGTTCAGACAAAATGCTATCGACATTTTCACTGTTAAAACCTTAAAAAATAGGTAACTAGTTCTATGTAAGCGCACTAGTTACAACCACATTCGATTTAGAATTATTATGTTGTTGCTTGACTAAAGTTAAGCAAGGCACATTAAAATGTGTAAAGGGTAATATAAATAAAATTATATTGTAAAGGGTTTAAATTATAGAGTTATAAGTATAACCTTACATTACCTATCATTATCATAGAAAAACGATTATTGACGAGGGTTATTAAGAGTGTAGTTTAAAGGGGTTGTTAATTATAGAGTGGCTCGGCGAGTGAAGTTTCCGTATGTTTTCCCTAAACGCTAATTACTCGCTGTATTAGATAGCAATTAAGATTGTTAGATCCCGAGCTATGCCGATGTAATTTTATACCTGGTGTGACAGTTTACATCACGTAAATAATGGTTTATTTTTAAAACGATTTAACACTAAGGGCCTGTTTCACCACTTCCTGATAAGTGCCGGATAGGCTATCTACTACTTAACTTGACAGAAAGAGTACATGGAGAATCTGTCAAATAAGTTGTGGGTAGGCTATCTGGAATTTTATCAGGAAGTGGTGAAATAGGCCCTAAGAAAAAAAGGAATGTTGAAATCGGTACCGATAAAGGGAGTGGAAAGACTGAAAAAAACATTAGTTATTGAAAACCATAATAATTTTAAATGCATAAAATTAAATACTTCTAATTCGTAATACTTCTGCCAATGCACTCGGATTGTAAATATATAAACAGTATATATAAAGCCACGTTTTAAGTTAAAAAAAATTGTGTGAATATTGAATGAATTTTGACCATTGGCGGATCTGTAGTTACTGCTCGAGCAATTGAGAAAAAGAGTGTGTGATGTCAGTACACCGGAGTGCTACCAATCTATTTTTTTATTCTATTTTATTTATAGGACCTTTATAACAATACATATCGGTCCTGTTAAACATAATACATAATATAGAAACAAACCAATCTATTTCATTCACTAACATTTGTTAAATTACACCTTTGACGCGTCTTGAATCTACTTTTCCATTTTTACCCTGCTCTGACATAAAAGGTTTCCGCAAAAAAAAAAAAAAAGGTTGCGATATAGTTACATGTGCAAGTACCGTTAAGGAACCATGCATCATTAAAACTTAGTTTATCGATCTATCCATCGGGTTTTCTATCACTTGCAGTGAGGTTACCTCGGTACATTAACATAGATTTGTTAAGGTGTTTTATTTATTTCCTTTCTTTAAAGACCGATTGTTCAATCGAAATGATCGCAGGCTGACTTGTGCCCCTAGCCAAGAATTCTCTTTATTGCCGCTTTATAAAATCGCTGATCAAAATGTATGAAATTGACATAATATAATATAAACGTTCGATAAAATAAAGTCGATATTCGACTAATGTTATGTCAATTTCATACATTTTGATCGACGATTCTATTCTATTCTATCTAAGAAGCGATAAAGAAAACGTCTTGGCTCAGGGCTCTGGTCGCACGTCCATACACGGGAATGCACAAAACGAGTTCGGTCAAATCGGCCTGCGATCAGGCCAACCGGAAGACCGGCATCCCCACTCTTCCCCGGGGGCTTAAAATAAATATTTGTATCCTCTGAAATTTCATTCTTATAACACCGATTTGAATTTGTAAAAATATGTCAAAGAGGTTTCTCCTTAAGAAGAGATTAATGACGCCTATACACCAAAGAATGTTTATCAGTATAAGGATATTCGTAAGCGTAGAAGTAATAGTACAATAAGTTGCTCTTGAATGTAATGAGCATAGTTCAAGATCAACTCAACTGCAAAATTGGACTCCACAAACTACCACACAATCAGGACTATCTAACATTACAACTAAATTAACTACAGAGTGAGTACTAAAATATAATTTGTGGGGTCATAATAAAACTTATTAACAATAATGCACCTTAAGTAGGTAATAATAGAATTCAGAATGGCTCACCTGTGTTCGCGGTAAGAAAACCGTAGTATGGCTATTTGCCAGCTGCATAAGCTAATCTAGCTAGGCTTATTACTCTTATGAACTTAACGGCGAAGCCTTAACTTGGTTTAATAGTTGTAATTTGTCGTATTTGGGAATGTATTAACTTAACCCTGGCTCTTATTTAATGTGATTTAATCTACCCCGATTCAGTTTTCTTAATCCAGCATTAATACAGCTTCAATCTATTACAACCAAATACAGATTCGAATCTGGATTTTTTATGCTTTACATAAAAATAATATTTTGAGTTGTGACAATTACTCAGGACGCATTTGAGGTTGGTTTTTATTCGATCACCATTTTTTAGCAACAGTAGTGCAGCAAAATCGATCTATTGCTATATTTTATCAATGATTTCAAAAGTTAGCATGGAGATTAGTTACATAAAGAAAACCTTGATAAGAATTAAGGAGGAATGGCTTGAAATAAAATAGATTTATGTTGAAGTGAAAAATAAGTGACTTAATTAAACAAAACATTATTCACTAAACCCGTTGTACTACCAAAGATTGTGAAAAGGCTATCATTTTTAAATGGATAAGATCAAGAAGATGTACTGGTAACTAGATATGCTAGCACATAAACTAACACAAGGTGTATACCATGTACAATAATATATTGGACCACAATACATCGTTATCTAAGACCGAATCACATTGTAGCAGTAACGTATATGTCAGGTTCCGCCTACATATTAGGCTAGGAAGATAGAGAGATAGATTAAGATCTACAGGCTTGTTATAAACTATGACAAAGCAAGTGCGAAGGCAAAGACAACATTTGAAATTCCAAAATGTAACAAAACTGCAGTATAAGTAAAAACAAGATAAAAACATGGAAAACTAAAACTTTTGAAGTGATAGAAGTTCTTACTTCTATCACTTCAAAAGTTTTAGTTGTCCACCTCTTCAGGTTATTTCAAGATTTTCCCAATTTTGGAATCCGATGTAACTAATTGGTATAAAGAAAAGTGACTTATAAAATAAACGCGATAAATTCGCAAGTCTATCGTCGTAAAGTTCAATACCAAGTCTTTACGTCTGAGGACACAACAATATTTTAGTGCTTTTTTTTCGATACTATAAGTCTTCTAAAAGTAAAGAAATTTGAAGTCCCGGCAAAAACGAAAAGTATGGCTTAATTCCATCAAACGAACACAAATTAGTATAAAGTATACGTATCCTCAAAACGAAAATTAAACATCAAATTAGAGCGTGCAATACAAAATGCTATTAACCTGATTCCGCTGAATGGGGCGGAAAAATATACACCAAATATTACAAATCCCGATGAAAAGACCTTTCAGAAATAAAAAATATGGCATCGTTTACGAGGTACAGTGCAGCGTAATAAATTCATTTAGCCGAGCGCCCGGTGCATAGTTGAGCGAAATTAAGCGGGTGCAATAAAGATTTGCTCGTAAAACTATTCGGGCGGAGCCAACTATTCGGATTAAGCCTAGCTTCGCAAGCGGAACCTGGAACGAAAGGGACAATAACAAACAGAACATTTTATGGCCCAATGAAGTACATCTTGGTGAATTGTTTGCTGAATTCAGCGTAGCCACATGCGAGCAATTCCGGAATACATTACAAGTTTTTGCACATGGAGATTACGGTAGACGTGTCGCAAATGCCGCAAATGCTGCCTTCGAAAGTACGTGGTTAGGAGAATAATTTCTGAATGTTAAATAAAAATATTTGTGAACCGTTTTATTTTGTAGAGCCGAATATAATTATATTTAACTGTTTAAATTTTTTGTTACTTTAATGTTGCGTACGAGTACAATTTCTTCGGATTAGCTATTCCTGCGATCGGCTCAGGCCTCAGATCACCATAAATTAATTGTGATTGGCACTTGTACTAAGGTATTACCATAATGGTATTGACTTTAATTAGTTTATTATTAAAAGCATTGTTAAGGTACCAGGCAAAATCATCAAAAAGGGTTTATTGAATAATAATGGCAACAAATTACGTACATAAAACTGTACTTTCGCAAAGTACAATAACGGACATTTATTTTTAATTAAAACTATATGTGGTGTTTGTATAGAACTTTTTATATTTTACCTTTTTAATAAGTATTGTTTCTGGTCTATTGACATAGAATTGTTAGATGTCATTCCGTAAATAAATATCTTTTCATCAGCATGTCCTAAGTTGTTTAATTACTACAATACGCAGATATCTTAGTGGCGACGAGGTAAAAACGTTAAAATGTCGGTAGGTAAGTTGGCCGAGTTTAATTTGGAGACAGATTGCTGGGAGTCGTATATAGACAGACTTGAACAGTATTTTATATGCAATAACATTAAGGATGAGCTAAAAGTGGCAACGCTGATTACGGCTGTAGGCGCCGAGACATACGAGTTGATGTCAAGCTTGTGTACTCCGCACAAACCAGCTACAAAGCAGTACTCGGAGCTCATCGAGATTGTAGGAAAACATATCAGACCTAAACCGTCGATTTTAGTCGAGAGATACAATTTTCGGAGACGTGTACAAGGTCGCGCAGAGAACGTTGCAAATTTTGTTACCGATCTTAAAAAGTTGTCCAAGAATTGTGGATTCATTGACGACTCGCTATCAGAGAACTTGAGGGATCAGTTTGTATGCGGATTAAGGAAAGACGGCATAAGACAAAGGTTATTCACCGAGGAGAATGTGACTTTTGATAAGGCGTATAATATAGCTATAGCGATGGAGTCGGCGGAGTCGGACGCGGCTCTTGTAGTTGGTGACCGGGAGTTACAGGTACCAGTCAGTACCGATCCTGCATACAGACAACCCGCCGTCTATAAGCTTGATGAGAATCGGGATTTAGATCATGGTTCAAGAAGGCACCAGTCATCATTCAAGAATAAGTCTCTAGTGACCTATAAAAGCGCTATAATCAATAATAACAAGAATAAGAGTTGTCCTACTTGCGGGTACCAACATAGTCCGGAATATTGCAAATTTAAATCTTATACATGCAAGATTTGCAACAAGGAAGGTCATCTCAAGCGAGTGTGTCCCCGCAGGAAAACAGCTAGTACTAGCCTAAACTGTCTCGAAGAAAAAGGGGACGGCAGCTCGGGTAGTGTAGATAGTGAGGAGGTATTTAATTATTCTATTTGTAATCGCTCTTTTAAGGATTTCCCCCCCTATACTATTAGTATCACCGTTAATAATAAAACTTTAGTTATGGAAATTGATACAGGAAGTGCAATTTCTTGTATTAATAAGGAGACTTACGACAGAATGTTTGACAATTGTGAAATTTTTCCTAGCGAGATTAAGCTTAGGTACTACACAGGAGAACTGAAGGAGCCTATTGGTAAAATTAGGCCTCTAGTTGTGTATAAACAGTGTAAAAAAAATTTAGACTTATTTATAGTCGAGAAAGGCAAAAGTAACCTTTTGGGTCGGCAGTGGATAAGCGAATTAAAAATATATCCGCAGTCATTTCAAGTGTGTAGCATTAGCGAGGATTTTAATTGGACGTATTTCAGTTCCAGGTTCTCTAAGGTGTTTGCGGACGGACTCGGGAAGTATACAGGTGGAACAGTCGGTTTTCGTTTACGAGAGGGGGCACAGCCAATCTTTTTACGTGCTCGCCCGTTAGCTTACGCCTTACGTGAACCAGTAGAACGGGCACTCGAACAACTGCAGCGTGATGGAGTCATTTCACCTGTGTCGAGTTCGGACTGGGCGACACCTATCGTGCCGGTAATGAAAAAGGACGGCACAATACGTATTTGTGGTGATTTCAAACTGACGTTAAATAAGTGTTTAGAAATCGATCGTTTTCCGTTACCTCGGGTTGAGGATCTATTAGCTAAATTGCATGGAGGAGATAAGTTTTCTAAAATTGACTTATCGCAGGCTTATACACAATTTGAACTCGATGAGTCCCAAAAATTCACCGTTATTAATACACATAAAGGTTTATTTAAATATAATAGATTAATTTTTGGCTTAGCATCTAGTCCGGGAATTTTTCAAAGAAAGATGGAACAGATTTTTGCGGGATTGCCCGGGGTAGGCGTCTTCTTGGACGATATTATCATAACTGGTAAAGATGATGCGTCACATTTAGCTACTTTAAAGGAAGTTTTTGCGAGATTGGAAAAATGGGGCTTAAGAGTTCGAAAAGATAAATGTACTCTTTTCGGCAACTCAGTTACGTACTTAGGCTTTGTTATCGATAAGAACGGAGTTCATACTGACCCTCATAAGGTTGAAGCTATTAAGAAGGTTAAAACACCAACTAATGTTTCCGATTTGCGGTCTTTCCTAGGGCTAGTGATCTATTATGCTAAATTTGTCCCCAATATGAGTACTATGCTAGCACCATTATACAATCTTCTAAAGAAGGATTCTAGGTTTAGGTGGGACCAGAGATGTGAGCGGGCATTTAACGATGTTAAAAATATTTTAGCTTCTAGTGAAGTCCTCGTGCACTACTCTTTAGACTTACCACTTATTTTGACGACAGATGCCAGTAGTATCGGTATAGGAGCAGTCATCTCGCATATCACGTCGCAGGGTGAGAGGCCGATCGCATACGCTTCCCGAACACTTAACTCGGCAGAGAAAAATTACTCCCAAATTGAGCGGGAAGCTCTGTCTATTATATTTGGTGTACGGAAATTTCACCAGTTTTTATATGGACGTAAATTTCTTTTGAGGACGGATCATAAGCCCCTAGTTACTATATTTGGGGATAAGGCAGGCATTCCGGTCATGGCGGCTAGTAGGATGCAAAGATGGGCCGTTATACTAGGTGGCTACGATTATAAAATCGAATATGTTAGTAGTAAGAATAACGCTGCGGATGCCTTGTCAAGGTTGCCAGTAAGCCAGCAGGTCAGTGTGAAACAGGAGAACACATACCTTTCTTTCGTGCAACCCTTTTTACCAGTCACTAGGAAGGAGGTGCAAGAGCAGGTCAGCTTAGATAGTAACCTAAGAAGGGTGATGTCGTATTTACATTCAGGCTGGCCCGATTCGTGCCCTGATTCGGAATTACGACCCTACTTCGCGCGCCGTAACGAGTTGTATATCGATATGGGGTGTGTCGTATGGGGCTATAGGTTAGTTATACCGGCTAGCTTACGGTCATATATGTTGAGCGAGTTGCATGTGGGTCATATGGGGGTAGTCAAAATGAAGAGCATAGCTCGAAGTTTCGTCTGGTGGCCAGGCATAGATGCCGATATCGAGAGAGTTTGTAGAGAATGTGCGACGTGCATAGCGGAGAGTCCGGCGCCACCCAAGGCGGCGATACAGCCGTGGCCGCATGAGCCGGAACCGTGGTCGAGGTTGCATGTTGATTTTTTGGGTCCATTAAACGGTAAAACGTTTCTAGTAATTATCGACGCGACCAGTAAGTGGCTAGAAGTCTTTCACATGCCGAGGACCAACGCTAGTGCGGTTATTAAAGTGTTGCGGGAGACGTTTGCGCGGTTCGGACTGCCGAAGCAAGTGGTGTCCGACAATGGGCCCCCTTTTTCTAGTAGGGAGTATCTGGAATTCATGGCTAATAACGGTGTCAAAATTTCTTTTTCGGCCGTTTATCACCCGGCCTCTAATGGTGCCGCCGAAGGGGCGGTTAGGATATGCAAGCGGGCGTTGAAGAAATCGGCCCGGGATGGCTGCGATCTAGATGCGGCTTTGCAGGCATATCTGCTGGCATATAGAAACGTAGAGCATAGCACCACGGGGGTGTCGCCAGCCATGATGTTGCAACGTAGGTCGTTACGTACTAGGTTAGATCATCTGAGGTGGGGTAGGCCGATTGAGGATAAGGTGCGGGTAGCTCAAGAAAAACAAATAGAGTCCGCCGGGGGTCAAGCGAGAGCTGTTCAAGTTGGGGAGGATGTCTTGGTGCGCAATTACGCGCAAGGCGAAAAATGGGTGCGTGGGAGAGTAGAAGAAGGAGTAGGTTCGCGGCACTACGTAGTGAATACGGGTCTAGGGCAACTTAAGAGGCACGTGGACCAAATCAAGCCGTGGGCAGTGCCGTATGAGCCGCCGGATTCACATACACCGGGGACCTCGAGTGGTGCCTGTAGTCACCCAGCTGCGGGCGAGAGTGGCGCCCCTGTACTAGTAGGACCACCGCCCCTAACCGACAGTCCCGTTGCGACGGATCCGCCTCCCGCCGTTCCACCTGTACGCTTGCACCGGCCCAAACGTCTTACGAGGCCCATAGATAGGTGGGGCTATTAGTTAGTATAGGTTAATTACATATTATGTTTCATAGGCTAATTATTATGGTTGTCATGGAATTTTGTTATTTAGTGTGAGGGTGTGGTGTTTGTATAGAACTTTTTATATTTTACCTTTTTAATAAGTATTGTTTCTGGTCTATTGACATAGAATTGTTAGATGTCATTCCGTAAATAAATATCTTTTCATCAGCATGTCCTAAGTTGTTTAATTACTACAATACGCAGATATCTTACTATAATGTAGCAGTTTTTATTACTGTCGATACGCAAAATATCATGCATATTGAAATCCTGAAAAATAATATGAGACATCGCTTTATAAAACCATGCATAAAATTATGTCTTTAATCCGACAAATTGGCTTTGAAAAGACATAATTTATCGATGATTCAGTATTCATTTAAATGGATTAAAAAACTTCAGTATGAATAAACAGCCATATTTCCAGAAAGCGATATAAATTTTTAACCTATTTTATTTTATATTTCTTTGGGTTTTGCAGCATAGTTGCAGATATCAGCCGTGTTGCAAAGCGCTTTTGATGTGTGACGCAAAGTCCAAATTCCAACAAGTAAGTTATCAAGTACGTCTGAGTTTCAGTTTTGAAAACATCACCTATTTAATTTAATTCTTCTGTTAAATTGATATCATAATTTTAACATCGATAAAATGTTTTTAGGTTAATATAATATTAATTTAAGTTGTTTTTTTCTTACATAGAATTTTCCGACCAATACACCAACGCAGACCTTCAAGAAGAGAGCGTATTCCCTCTTAAAATACCGGCAGTGCACCTGCAACTCTTCTGATGTTGGGATTGTTCATGGTAGTTGCTTTCCATCAGGTGACCCGTTTGCTTGTTTGCCCTTAATTGTATATAAAAATTAAGCATGCGACACAGTATTTATTTCATCACCTTCCTTCCCTCAAAAGGTATCACTATCCTGCCAACACCTCTCTTCCACTTACATTTCTTTACACTGCGGGTAGTCCCTAGCTAGGGATTGCAATATTTAATCTACGAACGGTAAAGTTCTTACTCAGAGACAGGAGATTGATAATTTTGTACCGATGACTCGATCCACTAATCTTGTTTAGTTACATTTTGGTTTCTATCTTGTCAGCTCTTGTCTCTAAGTTGCATTCCTGTATTTTTGTCTGTTTTCAAATTATTATTGTCTTTTTACCCTGGTACTTGTTTGTTAAAATTTTTGTTTCTTGGTTTCTTGACTTTCTTGTTTGTAAAGTTACTATTTTATATAAGATATGCTTTTAAAATAACCAAAATTTTAAAAGCTAAAACGCGTCCCAACTTTTCACGTCGGTTTTCTGTAAGGTCATGATATTATTCCGGTCTAACCGGCTTTTTAGTAACGAACCGAATCATCTCTCGAATTTAAATATAACTTCAAATAGAGTTACGAATAAAATGCGACAAAATAATTCAAACAATTTATTTGCTGGTATATATTTCACAGTAATCAACTGACGCGTCTATTTGACTAATAAACATTGACGGCCTTTGTACGAGCTGTCAACTTCACCTGATGGAGGTCTACTTGAAACGATACTCCCAACTTTTGCTCCCAAAGGTTTTTATAATGTCGTCTTGTCGGTCGCAATTTCTTTGATGATATTGAAAGCAGCCAAGTTGTAATTTTCGTTTTGTTTCGACATAACTTCCACGATATTACGTCCCAAGGGCAGAAACCGTACATTTTCCTGCAGTTAAAAGTAGCCTATGACAGAAACCACATAAATACAACACAACTACTATACTCTAAGGCAGTGGTCCCCAACCTTTTTTCCATGTGGGCCACAAACATGTTTTGGTCTTGGTGTCGCGGGCCGCAACAAAAAATTTTTAGGGTTAAAAAATAACATTCTTCAAAATTAACGATTTAAAAGTGGAAAAAAATTAACGACTATCACGTAGACTACGTTATTATTGCCAGTGGGCGTGAATTTCAAAATTGTTTAACATCACGCGGGCCACAAATAAAGTCCCGGCGGGCCGCATGCGGCCCGCGGGCCGCGGGTTGGGGATAGCGGCTCTAAGGCATTACCTAAAGTGCATTTCATTCAACAAATTATAAGTTCTCCAGATTTTGTTTTCTATAAGACTAAGCCTATAAGCGTTTAAAATAATAAACTCTTTATCCCGAAATAATAATGAATTTAAATGATATCGAGGGTAATAAACGTGAATACTAATAGCAGTTACTTCTGATAACCCCGATGAACATTTTAGGATCGGTGCAAACGAGCAGCTAACGCCTGGCGACAATTGAGCAACCTCGCGACACAAAATTCAAATAAGTATACTTTATACATAGTAGGTTATGTTAAAGATAATAATAAATGTTTAATCGTGCTATAAAATATTGTAGACGCGGCATGTTAATTTGAGAGAGTTTTCTATTTGACGATACGACAGACTTCGAGTACATCTTTAACAAACTCTTTTAAAAATCAAATATCATTAGTATCTCTTTTGTCTTAACAGCTAGCTAATATTTAAATTGTTTAATAATTTACAAAAACTTCAAGTTGAATAAAAATGTATGAGAGAAATACAAAGCTTAAAGACACAGTCTTTCGTAATTCGTCACAGTACGACTACACTCTACAGAGTGGCACAAGACAAGTCGCACGCAACAGCTACAGTCGCTCGTCTGCGCTAAGCCTTAATTAAGTGAATTGAGTCCACGTCGGAGCCTATTCTGGCAGTATCTTTAACTAAATTCCACCTTAATCTCAATAAGTGCGTTTCTCGCAGCCATTGTAATGGAAAACAAAATGCGCTCGTTATCAAAACCCTAAAGTTTTAGTGCCAGGCTTAGAAGTTGTCGAATCGCTTATATCATCAACTTAGGTAAAAAATATTGTAAATTAAAAAAAGTGCTTTCAAAACTGTCCTACTCATTGACCCCCAGTGGTGGGTCAATAAGTAGGACAGTTTTGAAAGCATTTTTTTTCGGGAACTAACCGAAAAAGCGAAAAGAATCAACATAAGGAAGAAAGGGTATAGGATAGTAGTTTAGCATAGAAAAATAAATTCTTCCCGTGCATTACAAAGTTGCAATGTCTTATTTTTCTTATCATCAATTTAACTTTGTTATTCTTGACTTGATAATAGTCCTCTAATTTTAAAACTTGATATTTTATTAAATGTTAGTCAAACAAATCAAACCTTTTTTTAAATTTTTAGATTTTAGAAAATGAGCCGCAAAGCTTTTTGCTCTAAAATCAAATATGATAACTAATATCCTAAGTGAAATGTGATTTCGGTAGGTACTCTAAATAATTCGCGGGCGGCATAACGGGCAAAGGGAAATTCTTTGATTTCGGGAACGCAATATAACAAAGTTTCCAAGTTAGTAGAATGCTGTTAGATATGAAAGTAATACTTTGGATCATGGGACCTATTTAAAATCGATATAAAGGAGATTTTATTGTATGTTAGGTCATTGTAAATTATTAACTTATTTTTTGTCAAAATGGCTGACAAATAGTGAGAAGTCAACCAATAGGAGAAGTTGATTCCTAGGCAGATGGCGGACCTAAGTAAAATGGTCGCGTTAAGTCAAAGTCAAAACCATCCGACCGATCACAGCTAACATTGAATTGACATAAGCCCTCCAAATGACGTAGGTCCGTCAACTGCCTAGGAATCAACTTCTCTGATTACTTACTTACTTATTACTTATTACATTTTAAGATCTACTATCACAAGCAACACACACTTGTAGCTCACCACAAATGGTACCAGACGACGGATGACGCCGCCGTGGTCGGCTTAGAAAAAGATGCCGCGATGAGCTAGACATAATATGTACGAGTCAGGTTGGCCTACGGTTAGGTTAATGGGACTAGGTAGTAGGACTGACGCTCTTGAAAAAGTTTTCTGTAAGTCCTAATGGAAAGTGTGAAAACTCGTCGGCCATTTTGTCATTTACAACGACGGTTCACACAAACTAAATGGAGTACAAGATATCAAAGTGATCAACCCGTATCGTCTAAGAGAAAGGTCTTTGTGACGTCACGACCCAATGGTTTTAGGCCGAGAATGCTTATTCACACTTCGCATTCTAAAAAATCAGATTTCAGAGGTTACATTTCACACTTATAGTCAAAGCCTAATCTGGATACCCCTTTAAAGTGACTGTCCGATCTTGTTGATGTCATAAAGTGGCATTTTATTTGATCGGAACATATAAAATGCCACTTTATGACATCAACAAGATCGGACAGTCACTTTAAAGGTATATCCAGATTAGGCTTTGACTACAAGTGTGAAATGTAACCTCTGAAATCTGATTTTTTTTGTTGTATCTCTACACCTAAAAGTCTTTACTTGTAATACTCCGAAAATGCAGCCAGAAGTCATAAAGACATTTCGTCTGGCGCTATAAAGAGAGCGACAGATATATTATTATAATGTTATTTCCTATTCTTGGCCAGAAGTCTACTCTCCCTTCGTCTTACGAGATTTCGATCAGGTCCTGGTGGTAGTTTAAAATTTTGCTCACATGCACAGGTTTAAAATTTTTTGAACTTTATTTTAATGTCTTCATTACATTATTTTAATAGATGTAAGTTTTCAAAAGCCCGTAAGCATTAAATCTTTTCTAAGTATTTATATAAGACAAAATCAATAAGGGACGAAATGGATCCAAGAAAGGTATGTGTAAGGAACACATTCATTTCTTCCACTTCCATTTAAGTTGTAGGTGGGCTCGGGCGGTTGGAATGGGTTTGATTGTTATTTTCGTTTCCTTTCAACGAAACTGATACGGTTTCACGTCATCACGTCAGTTACACGTCCACAAAACATGTTTTACCTTCAAAATGATCCACAAAATGGCGTGTACGGTGGTTTGGTCCCGTACAGATTAAAAGACAAGTTAGGTTCAATAGGTTTATTGAATCCTTAACTTATGCTGAAATGGTTTAATGGTTAAATGGTAAAGAGAGCACGCGAACCGATTGGCGGCTTAACGCGAACTGGTTAATTAAAGTAAATTATAATACCGCGTGGCGGCGTATACGCTGACAGTGCGAAACGTGATGTACTGTCGACAAACTGTTGACCGTACATGGCGTATCCGCAAAATGGCGGCTATATGCAATAATTCATTGTTATATAACTGATACAAAATATATTTTGTTTGTATGTGAGGGTCTTCATAATTATTATATAATACGAGTATGTATTGCAATAGTCATTTATCTTAAGACTTGGTTCTTAAGTGAGCGCTAGCACTAATACATTTTTTTTCAAAATTTTCCCATTATTTCTTAAAATTATGTAAGCCAGGTATCCGTGTAACAATAAATTGAATATTTATAACAATTAAAGAATGTAATCTAAAAACGACAAACCCAACAAAAGGAGATTACGTAAAACGAATTGACCAGAGAACTGACTTTAAATCCCCATCGTAATGTTACACAACGTTTACAAACAAAGGAAAATTGGAAACAAAAAAGTGTAATA
This sequence comes from Polyommatus iphigenia, assembly GCA_963422495.1. Classification (NCBI taxonomy): domain Eukaryota; kingdom Metazoa; phylum Arthropoda; class Insecta; order Lepidoptera; family Lycaenidae; genus Polyommatus; species Polyommatus iphigenia. The sequence continues at coordinate 16,401,309 of OY730179.1, forward strand.
AAGATAATCTTGTCAGATTGGAGCTTTTAGATAATACGATAAAGGCCTTAAGTAGAGCCACGCTAATAACATTATGCACGGAGCCGAATCGTCAGTACCCTGTCATTTACGACTGTTTATTCGAGATACGCAGACAAAACTTACTTCTAATTACCCTTTAAATTTAAACAAAGGTGAAATCGCGTTGAATAAACTTTAAAATAATTAAAGTTTTGTTGAGGACTATTATATTTATATTAATTATGTTATAATGTCTTTCAATTACTACAAAGTTTAAAGGAGTCGCTTTCGGAGTTAGTCACTAAGTATTCTAAGATCTTGAAAACTATAATATAACGATACTTGTAAATTATACGCATAAATAAATATCTATATATATAAAAGAAAGTGGTGTTAGTTACACTACTTATAACTCAAGAACGGATGAACCGATTTGGCTGAAAATTGGTGGAGAGATACTTTGAGTCCCGTAAAAGGACATAGAATACATTTTGTACCAGAAAAATGTACGGTTACTGCACAATATACTTTTATGATTTGCGCGTTAACTACTCAATCGATTTAGATTTTAGATGAATTTTGGTATGGAGATACTTTGAGTCTCGGGAAAGGACAATGGATACTTTTTATCTCGGAAAATGTACGGTTCCCGCACAATAAACTTTTATGATTTTCGCCTAAACTATTCAATCTATTTTAGATGAATTTTGGTATGGAGATACTTTGAGTCTCGGGAAAGGACAATGGATACTTTTTATCTCGGAAAATGTACGGTTCCCGCACAATAAACTTTTATGATTTTCGCCTAAACTATTCAATCTATTTTGATGAAATTTGGTGTGGAGATACTTTGAGTCTCGGGAAAGGACAAGGGATACTTTTTGTCCCGGAAAACGTACGGTTCCCACACAATAAACTTTTATGATTTTCGCCTATACTATATAATCTATGGAGATACTAATTTTAATCTGCACGATGGCACTCAAAAATAAACACACTTTTTTTTATTAATTATGCCAATTCGAATTTAATAATCGTTAAGACAGGACAACGTCTGTCGGGTCAGCTAGTATAGATTTTCCCACAATATAGCACCTAGAAAAATGCTATATTGTGGGCCAATTAAATGGTATTAACCTATCAAGCCCTATAAGAGCACCGGTGATCGCGACAACGATAGAATAACAATAGATTTTCAAGAATCCACGATCGAAGGATTAAATGATGAACTCTCCCTTCTATGAAAAACTATTTTCATAGAATGGTGCTATATTGTGGGCCACTTAAATGGTATTAAACGATGAACTTCTACGAAAAACTATTTTCCTAATTCGTAGTATGAAGACTTAAGTTGCACGTACTTGTCGCTCCTTATTAACCTTTTCAGTGTGTCGATGATTCAACGTACTCTATTATTCACCTCCGTTAGTGGGAAGAAGTAACAAACTAGATAAGTTTTATAGGAAAGTTAGATGAATCTTGACTGCATAATGATGGAGATTAAAAGTTGGAGATTGTGAAATTCTAATATTTTATGACCAGAATAATGCAGATACATTTAAATATAAATTGGTGGTGTACTTTATAATGAGAGTGGAGTTATTTTCAAGACAACGTTTATTTAAATACCATTAGTGTTATATTCGTATTATTTATTTTCTTGTCATAAAAATTAAGATCAAGTTTCAAGAAACATTATAAAAAAAACTAGGACGGTCATAAAAACAAGGCTTTTTTAATTTTTTCCGACTTTGATCCGTAACACTAACAGCAAATATTCGTACAAGAATGCGAGTTTACGCATACTGTATTTTCTTAATACAGTATTTCGAACACTTGCTACAATTTTTTATTGTCATATGAGATACAGCTGTTTTAAGGCTCCATTCCACCGCGGCGCACGCTGTGCACGGCCACGCGCACGCGTGGACGTGCACGGATTTATTTCTTTGACTACGTGGGTCAACGTTTCCACTACAGCACACGTTATACAAACACGTTACCTCAGACTTATATCTTGATCTATTTCTGTGGTGGCCAGCGTTGATGCTACGTGTGCACCATATTCGAGCAAGCTACGTGGGTCAATTCGTGCGTAGCGTATCCGTGGGTTACAGTGGACACAGTCACATATTTTCTTACAAAACGAAGCTTGACGCACGTGCGTAGTCTCTCCGTGCGCCGCGGTGGAATGGAGCCTTAACACTTACGTTCTCTTGTCATTAATTCATTATTTGGACTGATGTTAGCCTTAGCCAATCAAAATCCCTAGATAAATGAAAAACTTAAGTTAAAAACCCCTCAAACCGGACATAAGTTTAAAAACTCGCGGCAAATTATTTTGGTATCAACCCGCGACGCCAAGACTACACATTGTTTGTAGCCCATAAACAAGGTTACCGGTACCGCTGATCTAGATTCTAGTCTAATCCAAACGCAAAATTATACGAATACATCAATTGCCATACACTACAGTCTACCCCTATTGATAACATATTTGCAAGTAGATTAATAAGTGAGATGGAACCCAATAATTCGGGTAGCATGTGTAAAGGAGTAATTACCGCAAGCTGTTGAGCATCAATGCCGCATTAGCATGTAAAAGCGACCTAATGGTTTGTGTGCCAGTAATAGGCCAATAAATTGTCAACCGAAATTCTAAGCCAGACGACTCTGACCCTTTTAATACCTTTGGGACCATAGCTGAAGGAATTTTCAATGCGGTCATTTAAAAAAGCAACACAGTATATCCGTTTTGGTACCCATAACACAAGTTTTTCAAGAAATTAGCACGGTGCCAGACTGGCGCGGTGTAAAACGTCCAAAGATAGATTGAAAAACCTGAATGATAATATATATAGGTACGTTCCAACACTTTAAAGAACCTGATGTAAAAAAAATCAGTTAGATAAGTTAACATTTAGGAAACGATCATATTTTATCCAACACAACGTGCTTCCACTGGTACCTATAAGGCCGTGTGGCCGGCAAACTCGCGGAAGTCTTGCGTGAGTTTCTTGCAATATTGTTTACATTTCATACTAATTCCTGCAATTTATTGCTGCAATAAATGTCGTGTGAAAAGCTCGCGGATAAATGCCATACGAAACTAGACCGTATATTATCTGCGGTGAGTGGTGAGTGGTGACCCGCAGCGAGAACTGTCGCGAGTCCTCGCAGACATGTTTAGACATCCTGTCGCAACTACTCGCAGGAAGCGCTTGACAAATTGTCGCGACAGCACTCGCTACGGTTTACACTTGCAAGCTGCTGTCAGACAGACTGTCAGACACTTCTCGCGACAGTTGTCTTGCAGGTGGAAACACGGCCTAACAGTTGAACGCGCGTGCAAGTCAATGAAAGAGACAGGTAGCGATAGGTCCATAAATGAACTTGTTCGGAGACCAGACTATAGGAATACTCAGAGTGAGTTACAATGTAGTTGGTGACGTCAATAGAAGGAATTACGCCTGAAAGGGTCACGTACAATTCACACCGAACAAATATCTGTTTGAAGTTAACTTTACAATCACGCCCATTCACCACCGCTGTAAATGTAAACTTCAAACTAACTCATGTATACCGAATCTACTATTTTATTGCAGTACTAGAGTCTGGAAGACCCCGGCAACTCCGTTACGTCAAAATTTGTTTATCGCGTCGGAACTGTAAATTTTTTGGCGATAAAAAGTATCCTAGGGACTTAAATTATCTTCATCTATCAACAAAATCGATTCAGCGGTTTAAGTGTAAAGAGGTTACAGACATACAGATACACTATGGCATTTATAATATTAATAAGTATGGATGAGAATACCATTTTGTAGTTTTATAAGAATCGGATGAGGCCTCTTTACTGTCGCATTAATATAGCAGAATCTGGATTCAGTATGCCCTTTTTGTCTAACACCTATTAAATCTATTTATTATGTAGAACATAAGCCTAAAACATCAACATAAAGTTATTTGTAACTTCAGCAGTATTCAGTCAATGATCACAGACAATTAATCTTCGAGGAATTTTTAATTTCCCCTCCCACAATTCTATTCCAGAATACCACTTAGCGAATTAACGTGTCAGAGTAACGGTCAATTTGGACGAGGGTAGCATTAAACGAATTAGCCATGTTGACCAGCGACCAGGGCACCAGGTCTGGTGGAAAATCTTAAATAATGACCGGATTAAAAGCCGGCGAAGAAAGATTATTACGGCCGAGAGGACAACCCTTTGATAAACGTGTCATGTGCTGGGCGGTAATTTAATGAAATATTTCCCAGGAATCGGGAGGTTAACTTGGGATTATTTTGGGAGGAACTAGACTCGCTAATTAAGTTTGGTTGGCGGATTTTTTAGCAGAGTATCTTGGAAAAAACTACACGATGCCTCCGAATTATGTACTGAAGTTTGACTGTTATGTTTCAGAAGGTTTTTTGACAGATAATTTCGAGTAAAGATGGTCTGTCCAAAATCCCAATTTCTCAGGTGTTTGGCAGGGGTTTATTTATTCATCGGAGTTATTGATCGGTTAACGTTAGCCAATCATCAAACTAGTAGGTAGAATTCCGTGAAAAAACCTTACAGACTGTGCCTAAGAGTAAGAAATATTTATGACGATCATACTATAAGATCTAGGGTGTCCGATTTTGAGCTTGTAATATCGAGTAGTGTTGGTCCACAATAAATCCCATTTGAATGGACACAGCCGACCGCCGCAAGCCGCTTAATGCAAGTGTCATGTCGTACTGTGAGGGTTTAGACAATCTGAGTGCTTCGAATTACATTGCAATATCGGTGGGTATTGTGACGACTTAATTACTGCTAAATTCTGAAAATTGCTATATCTTAACAGGGAATACTAGGCAAAGATCGGAGCAGAGGGTGCTACTAGCACATAGGTACAGCAAATGATCCGACATGTTGCACAAAGTTTCTATCAATATGATGTCATATCAGAATATTGATAGAAATGTTGGACGTCGGACAAACCTTTCGGTTTACTATCTATGCTGATGCTGTACTCTAGCGTCTAAACATGGCAGTAATCTTATAAATCTAGCTGAACCGATTGTGTCTTTCTTCAAAATGTTGTGTTCTCACCACAGCCGAACATAGAATCTCCTACTTTTTTTCAAGTCGGTTAAAAATATCGAACGTTACAACTTTCCGAGCTGCTAAAATAATATTTTTTAACAAAACAAGTATGTAACGATCTATGTGTATGACGTAAGTGTGAAAAATATATAGCTTTGGGGAGTGAACGAAAAAGTGTTTGTCGTAGCCTCATCGGCGACGGAGAATTCATAAATTTCGTACTAACTTCTATATTAGGAGATTAATTCAAACTTTTAGGATAACATCGGTGTCACGTTATTCACACTGACAGATGAAAACAGCTGAATTCTCTCTCTTAATTTGTGAACCGGCGTTCATTTGAATATAATTGTATTATTTAACTCGCGTCCGGACGATAATATTCATAAAAGAAGGCCATTAGACGACTGGTTTGTATATGAAATACATACAAACAATGAAATACCCCCCGCAGCTAGCGACACTTATTCATAGAAATACATAGGAACCAGTAGTGTCGCGACGACACGTCGTCTGCTGCCGCTTCATGTAGCCCGCTTCCAACTTGTACCTTTAGGCACAGAATATATTATATTAGTAGTACCAACTTTAGGCTCGAATTATATGCGTCCGCACGAACGCGCGGTTCGGCGGCTACACCGCGAGATCACAAGCAATTGTATTTAAGAGGCCGGGTAGCCTTGGAATTTCTCATACATACGTAATTCCAAGATCATTTTCTCATACGAAAATATTTAACATGTTTGAGTTGTTTTTCAGTTTAAAATAGTAATTACCTAGGTTTCTGCACAAAAATTTACTTCAAAATATTTAAACACATTTTTTTTTGGTTTTAAATTTTTTTTAGTAAATTTACTACTAAATATTTAAACACTAAAAAATAGAGTAAAACACTAAAAAATATATAAATAAATAGTAAATTTACTACAAAATATTTAAATACTAAAAAATATTTTTAGAGTGTAAATATTTTGTAGTAAATTTACTATTTATTTATATATTTTTTAGTGTTTTACTCTATTTTTTAGTGTTTAAATATTTTGAAGTAAATTTTTGTGCAGGAACATAGATAATTACTATTTTAAGCTGAAAAATAACTCAAACATGTTAAATATTTTTGTATGAGAAAATGATTTTGGAATTACGTATGTATGAGAATTTCGAGGGTACCCGGCCCCTTAAATGACAGCGCGACTACGCCGCTAATCGCTATTGAAATAAATATTTACGTACTAAGGGCCGGGACACAAAAACACGATACGACGTCGTGTCGTACCACGACGCGGCTTCGTTTCACGATTCGACGTCGTGTCGTGGGAATCCACGGCGAGCATCGTAAAAAACTACGACGCGACATCGTGACGTGCCACGATATACGGCACGACGTCGCGTCGTAGAAGCTCACGTAGAAATTCAAAGATGACGCATCGTGAGTTTCTACGGCGCGACGTCGTGCCGTATATCGTGGCACGTCACGATGTCGCGTCGTAGTTTTTTACGATGCTCGTCGTGGATTCCCACGACACGGCGTCGCATCGTGAAACGACGCCGGGTCGTGGTACGACACGACGTCGTATCGTGTTTTTGTGTCCCGGCCCTAAAACGCGGTCGCGGTCGCATTCATATGCGACCGCGACCGCGTTTTAGGTCAAGGCTGGATTCATATCCAGCCTTGACTTGTAAGGACTTGTCTTTAGTTTTGCCGAATTTTTGTCGGTCGCGGTTAGCCGCGGTGAAGATCGGAACGGTCCCTTTAGTTTATCTCCACAGTGTTTCTATACTTTCGCATTTATACTGTGGCCATGCCAAAGGGGCAGGTCTCTCGAAGAGTAACGCTTTGGGCCAGGCCACACAACTCTGCGTTGCGGCGGCGCGTCGCATCACAAAAAAATACATTGCTTTTCATCAAAGGTTGTTTTTGCGATACGACGCCGCAACGCACTGTTGTCAGTTGTGGCCTGGCCCTTTGGTTTTCTCTGTTTACGTTTATTTTCGAAAAGTGGCACGTATATTAATTGTATTTTCTAGAAGCCTCCCGCCGTAAAAGAACAAAAAGAACATTTATACAAACGGCCATTTCCTATAGGAAAACCTTTTAAACGGTTCGCAAAAAAGAAAGGAATAACGACCATATAAAACTTCACAAAACCTTTCAATTTTGTCGAGTGTTGTACAAAAACAATTTGGTTTTCGTACAGAATAAAATGGACTCGTTACAACTCGCCGCATAAGTGAGTTAGATTTTCATCACAAAAACACATGCGTTAGGTTATTCCATAAAATATTATATTGACAATCGAAAATTTCCATTTCGGTAATAATAAAAGTTTTTGTCGCGACGTAATACAAAATTCGCGAATGAAATGTGACGTTGTTTGCTGAATTCGATGAAGCAGCGCTGTTTGTTGTATTTTATAGTATTAAACTTAGTACTTAAAACTTATGCTTGATGTAGTAACATTTTGAGTCATTTTATATATGACTTGATAGTAAAAATAGAAAAATACGACCTAGGTCCTAACCCATAACCTCATTTGAGCAGAAATCCGATTATCACGCTTTTTTAAGATAAAAACTTGTCCTAAGCCTTATCATGGACGCGAAACTCAAAATCTACACATAAAATTCATCAAAATCGCTTCAGCGCTTTGACACTCATGAGAGTCATGACTCTCATGAAGTCAACAGTCACACTTTCGCATGAACACAATATAAAACATTAGTATTATAATATCCATATAACATACAACTTTAGTTTAAGTACTAACAAAATTATATTAGTCTATTGTAAATGTAGATAATAATAATTAATTTGTATCCACTATACTCGTAATAGTCGAGTTGAAACAAATTCGTTACTCCTAAACATATTATAATTTAACGTTTAGTTAGACAGCTTATTCATTGTCCTGTAAATGTGCAATTTTGAACTTTACAGTTTAGACTAATTTCCACAACTCGCAAACAACAGTTCCTACAGTTTTGGAGCTATTCAGTGTGTTTTACCTGCACATAATGTCTACAAACTAGAAACGTGAATGGTGGTAAAGTGCAAAGCTGAATCTTTGCAGAAATACGCGGAATATACCCAAAGACATGGAAATAATAAGTTATAGAAGTAAATAAAACGATCAAAGATTTGTGAGAAGACTAGTTTTTGCCCGTGGCAACGCACGCGGAAAAATGTATTTCTGGCATATTAACTTTAATAAACGCATCGGTGCTTTCTCTACAGTTAATCTTCTTTGCTATTTTGCTGATATAACTAAAGAAGATTCTATGACGACTTTAGACGATTCTATGACTACATTTACGAACGCAAAATTACAAAGATCTCGACATATCTGCTTTCTCTCCAAATCCTTTGCCTTTTTTACTGACATATAATTAAAGCAGATTATATGACGACTTTACACGATTCTATGACTACATTTACGTACGCAAAATTACAAAGATCTCGACAAATCTAATAACAATACAACATAATAAATTGCGTGTCGTTCTTTGATGCGACTTATTTATAAGGAAATAACAGAGAGACGACGTTCAAAGGATAAGTAACGAGACATAATACTGCTGCAAAAGATACTAAGAGTACTATACGTAATCCGGGAACAAATAAACGGATTATCCGTTTTAGATGCTTCCAGCGTCTCACGACTACGGCATTTATTAAATATACGTTAAATATTAACAGAAATGTATGCCGCATTAAGTAATGTTCACGGTTGATGGGAGCTATTACACGCAAATCTATTACAATATGACTTGATTTACACAGTTTTTGCAGTTGTATCGAGAACTAATTACAAAACAATTGGAATGCGTGAATAAATATAGAAGCAGAAATGTAAGAAAATAAAACGGCGCTACTATTTTAGCAATCAACAAGTCATTTTTGAATAGTTTTTTAACATGTAACTTAATATAGTTTACTACGTTAGATGAACCAGTGAGCATCGTATCACTTTCCTCTTAATGTAAACTTTCCCTGGACTACGAATATTTTGAAGGCTAAAATCAGCCAAATCGGTTCAGCCATTCTTGAGTTTTAGCGTGAATACCAAAATTTAAAATTCATTTTTATTTATTTATACAGGTGTCACAAGTAACTTTCACAGTGAACTCTCTACAAGGAACACATAAGTACACGCCCTAAATTATTATCGCTTAGTTTTGTTACACCTTGTATAATATCTATGGTGGTGGTTAAAATAGATATATCTATTTATAAAGATAGATAGAAAAGATCTTAAACCACACTTTACGTCCTTAGTCAAATAACACTGATGATTGGAGTAACGACGGCAATTAATTTACATAGAAATTGGTTTGATCTATTGCAATAAATGTTTAACGGGACTGACACAAAATCAATAACAGAGCACAGTTCGTTGTAACATTTGTATAAACAAAGTTTGAGCCCGAGGGTAATCAGAATGTGGAGTAGTTCGTGCCAGACCCTTCAAGTTACAGGTCAATTTTCTTGTTAAACATTGAATTTCTAATGTAATTCGAATTGAACATAAAATTATGCGAAATAAATTGCAAGAACTAAAGTATACTTAGATGATACAGAAGAATTATTTGGACTATATTTAGCGCACAAACCTAGAAAATATAGACCAAAAGTATACTAAGAGATAAAAGAATCAATCTGTGAATCCTTCTACTAATATATACTAAAATACCACTAAAACACAATACATGCAATTTTCCATTACAAAAACAACATCATCTCACACCATTGTAGCACATGTTTGTTCTGACCCTCTTGTAAGAGGATGTGACTGTGTAACTTTGATGAAAACTGAAAAAGTACCTTGGCATAATTATCGACACTAACCTAAAATTTCAAGAACATATAAACATTCTCAGTAACAGGTTAAGAAAGCTCATATACGTATTCAATAGTCTTAGAAATGCAGTCGATAAAGAAACTCTAAAAACAGTATACTTTGCCCTAGCGCAGTCTTTGTTGTGTTACTGTATAACAACATGGGGAGGGGTGCCGACGACTAACCTACTAGAATTAGAAAGAACCCAGAGAGCTATCTTAAAAGTCATGTCCTTTCGTCCTTTTAGATATCCCACTAGGCAGCTATATAAAGAAAGTTCTTTACTTACCGTACGGCAGCTTTTCATACTGCAAACGATATTAAAACAACACTCTGCTTTAATATATGATCCTCTACTCACTCAAGGTAAAAGAAGATACAACCCTGTTCAACGTCCTTCCAATTGCTACAAAACCTCGTTCTCCAAACGATTCTTTGGTTATCTAGGTGGCTACCTTTACAATAAAACACACAAGCTACTAAATATATTTCATCTCACAAAATATGAATGTAAAAATACGTTGACAAAGTGGTTATTAGGATTAAACTATGATGAGACTGAAATTATACTTACCAACATAATATGAAAAGACCCAACTGGCACTGCACCCACTCACGTACATCTAAACACACACACATACACACGCACGCGCAATGACACTCACTCACTCATTCACTCACACACACACACACACTCACACTATATTTTTTTTGTTACTGCCATAATAATGTACTGTAATTGGTTTTAGGAAAAAGTATTTATATTGTTATGTAATAAGTAATAACTAAAATTGTGAGGATGAGGAGCCTGGTGACCTGAAACACAGGCCTAGCCTAGCTTGGGCACCAGACTCGTACAATATAATATTTGGGAATAAGAATGTACTTAATTCTAAGGACAAGAATGTACTGTCAAACAGCTCTATATTGTATTGTACTGAGAAATAAATGTTTATCTTATCTTATCTTAATATCGTGGAAGAGAACATTAAAATACTATTCCATGAAACATCCTGGAGCATATTTCAATATATTTTTCCACGTCACCGAAGGCTCCGGGAAGTCTTCCGCAGTTTTCGCTTTAAACTGTTGCAAACTTCTAATATTGAAATGCACTCTATCTCGAGTATTTTACGAAGGGTGCGTCAAAAGAACGTCTTCATTTTTGCACCTGTTTCACCTAAGGCGATGAAATCTTCACGCAAATTGTTACCTTAATGGAATAGTTTATGGTATAAATTCCTCCGCTCCGCATAACGCTTGCTGCGTTTTTGTATTCAGGTGCGCTCGTTGCGAGCGTAACAAAGCCAATAAGCTGATACTATTATCTCTATTCAGCAGCATCTCACGTGAAACTATATCAATAGAATTTATCTACCGTTTAGACATGTTTGTGTTAATTAAACGTTCACATTAATGGCCGTAATGTTTGCTCTGTCTAATTGCTTCGTAAGTCGCTCGAATGTTTTCAAATTGTCTTTTTAATTATGGAGCTGACGATTAATTTGTTTCTTTAGAATCGTTTGATTATTTACCTACCTAGTTTATTAGTTACCTATAAAATCTGTAATTACTTAGGCTTTTTATTTAGACAGGCCAAAAACATTGATCAAAAATTTATTTACATGAACCACAATGTTCAAATTATTAACTGATTGATTGAAAATTATTACTAGAATCATGTCTCTGGAATAGATAAACGAGACACGACACCTAATTATGATTTTCTTCATGAATCAGATTAAAATATGAATATATTATAATTTATTACTAATTTAACAATTAGTCACCATTAGATATTTATAGTCCGCGCGGAACTAGTTGGCCGCTCTGCCGGTATGTGAGTATACGGGCAGAGCGGCCAACTAGTTGCGCGCGGACTATAACAATTACTTCTTTTTTTTTAATCCTATAACTATTTAAATTACAAGTAAGTACCTAAAAAAATCTCAGCAAATTAGACCTTCAGAACAAAACTTCAGACAAAAACATTCAGAAAATTTTCCCATTAACATTTTAAGCGATAATTCCATAATATAAAGTAGCCTTTATGTAAAAAACAAAAATGTAATTTTACCACTATCCTCGTAAGACGTAGTCGTAAAGTTCAGCCATACCTGCAACAAAAATGAAAAGATTATCAACACATAAATTGAAACATGCGAGAACGTTTTGTTCTTTTTATCGAAAGCGTCGCAGAATTCCAAATAATGTTTTAGTCGAAAACAGTTTCCTAAAATTCCAAGTCCAAAACAGCGGCGATAAATCTTTAAGTGATATATCTTATGCCAAATTTATGGATATCCCACACTGGTGACTAACAAGGCGTAACGGATACTATCATGAATATTCCGTTTTCTCACATCACTTAACATCCTACTGCCCCGTTACATAATTCATAATTATTTCCACAAGTTTCGGCACCTCTTTCACGTATCGATTCGGTTGTTTTTCAATACGGTTTTTTTTTCTTTGTTTTTTTTTATAAAAACTGTCATAAGTACATCTAATGTTATCAGAATTATAAGTCTAAAGTGAAAATCATCTAGCGATTACCTAGTAATATCCGAGGCCGCTAGTTTGAATGTTAATTTAATTTCCACAATGGCTGTCTAAATGCCAGAGGACAAGTCTAGTGCAAAAAAATCCACTCCACCAGATCTCGTAATTTCACTAATTAACTCCCTGAGTCACGTACAAATTAAGATGGCGAAGATATTCAAGTGGTGCATTCTGAACAAATGAACGGACGCTTCTACCGCGTGGGCCCCAATAAAAAATATAAAAACGTGATAATATTTTTATTACCTTACAAATGGCAGTCGATTTATTAACGGAAATTTAATTATCACAAAAAATGCGATCACGTTCCGCTAGAATAAGTTCAGGGATGTTTAAAAGAAGCGATTGGGTGCGAAAAGTGTCCCTTGCGGTAGTCACTTTTCTGATATTTTAATAATATCTTAAAAATAATATCTATGGACGCTTCACACCATGTCAGTCTGGCCCCGTGCTAAGTAACTGAAGGACTTGTGTTACAGTGTACCAGACAATGGAAATATATTTAACACTTTTATACTATACTAGCGACCCGCCCCGGCGTCGCACGGGTATAAAATATATAGCCACTGAAAAAATGATTAAAATCGATAGCCTATGATCCTTCACGTGGTCTACTTCTTATTTGTGCCAAATAACATAAAAATTGCTCCAGTAGTTCGCGAGATAAGCCCTTTCAAATAATTTCCCCCGTTTTTTCCCCATTCTCCTATTAGTCTTAGCGTGATAAAATATAGTCTATAGCCTTTCTCAATAAATGGGCTATCTAACACTGAAATAATTTTTCAAATCGGATCAGTAGTTCCTGAGATTAGCGCGTTCAAGTTAGCCCTTTCAAATAATTTTCCCCGTTTTTTCCACATTTTCCTGTATTTCTTCGCTCCTATTAGTATAAGCGTGATAAAATATAGCCTTCCTCGATAAATGGGCCATCTAACACTGAAAGAATCATCAAAATCCGTTGCGTAGTTTTAAAGATTAAAGGGAACAAAGGGACATGAGGGAAAAAAGCGACTTTGTTTTATAATATGTATAGATGTACATATATTTAAGATTTTTACTATACGATACATATATTTAATACACAACCAGACCCGGGAACTTGAAAACTTTTTGTTCCGTCGGCGGAATTCGAACCCGCGAACCCTGGCTTGAGCTGCCACACACTCAACTAATTGAGCCACTGCAGAGGTCGTTATTTTGACTCGATATGGCTCCGTGAAGTGTTTTACTATTTTCAGTCCTGAGTGTTAAGCTTAAACTATTAAGCACACCTAGGCTCCTCAAGTTTAATATCGGTAATGAACGCGCTATGCAGTCGCGTCACATGTCAGGCGCGTGTTTAATATCAAATTACAGAGCGGAGTTCAGTCTGCCACCAAATTATAATATGATAATAACATGGATGCCTTCACTGGCGTAATGTAGCCTATTTATGTAGCACGTTCAATAATCCAGATTAAAATCCACTTGGTCTAACAAGAAGGTTGTACGTTAAGATAAGTTACCTTAAACTACATAATATCAGAATTATATTTTCACTTGTAACAGAATATAACATATTTTGTTAATTTACTGTCAACATTTTTGAATTTACAAATATTTTCATAAATATTTTCTGTCACAGCACGGATTCTTTGAGCAATTTCATACTTGACAATATTTTTTAAACTATAAAGGCCATCCCATGAGCAAACGAGCTTGACCATACATTTGCCGCGTTGCCGTGATCGCGCCAAAATCCTATTTTTTTACTTATCTTAATTCAAAATTGACCTAAAAAAATTCGAACGTCCAATATGTAGTTAATGAAATTGTCGATCTATTGGAGTGTGTTTCAAATAACTGTAATTTGTAAACACTAGGGAGATACTGAATGTATGCTTAAATTTAAATAAATTGGTATTACCTATGGTATTACTTTGGAAGCTGATATCATGAGTATAAAAAACAAAAATAGGAAATTAATAACTATGAAAGGAACGTTCATATACTGAATATTATTGCTATATATATATATATATATATATATATATATATATATATATATATATATATATATATATATATATATATATATATATATATAGCAATAATATTATATTATTTATTATAATTTTGTAGCTTTCAAATGATGAGTTAACAAGGCTCTAAAAACGGTAAATAATGGCATCTCCGTAAGGAGAGCGTCTTAACTCTAAGTTTAGATTTTGTCATTATAACTTTATCTTATACCCATCATTAGTATGTGTCTATGTGATGGTTCTAAGCAAACGTTACAATTAAGACTAACACTCGAGTCTCAAACTCAGTGCTTTTAACACCACAAACTCTAGAACCGCACTAACTTATGTTATAGTGGTCCTAACTCACTTAATATTCCTTTTCACGATGTAACTTCACTTCCGAATTCAGATGCAATAAGAACCGCGTCTTAGGGAGCTTTCGTTTTGCATTTTTGATCACGCGCCTTAAGGCGAAGACAGCTGCCAATTCGACATCTTTGTGCAGTTTTCTAGACGTATTATATTATTTCATTGATTGGCACAAAAAATATATGTGATTTTTGATTATATTTGAAAAAGCTTCTTTATTTCAAATAATAAAATAATGCATTCCTACTGGATGAAAAAAAATACCAAAGTCACATCTTCCAGGAACTTTAAACAGTTCTAACTAAAATAATCAAATATAATAATCAAATAAACAAAATTTTAAAAGCATAGTTTGTATAGCTATGCTTTTAAAAATTTGTTTATTTGATTCCTTTTACAAAAATCCAAAGCTTGTAAGATTTAATTTTCGGTTCTGACATCTAGATTTCCCATATTGATATTTATTTTTTCCTCTAACAAACGAAAAATGTATCCACGCTACCGAGTGAACATTTCACATCTTTGTCTCTCTGGCATAAAAATCGACAGTGGTGCGAGAGTGATGCGAGATCAAGGTCATTGGCAGTTATCAGCGTCTTAACTGTGTCGAGTGCTTTTATATAAGGTCTAGAGCGATTGATACTCGATACGATGGGGATAATCATCTTTTTAAAAATGGTGAAAGATCACATTCTAAACGAGCATAATTTAAATGCTAAAATAGCAAACAATGTAAGATAATTGAGTTTACTAGGTACTAACCATCTTCTCATTTTGAAATCTCCTCATATTATCAATAGCATTGATACAACAGAACTCGTATTTTATCTATAAAATAAATATCACAAAAAACGTAGCATTGAAAGGATAAAAGACGCTTCAATGAAATTCATTGTTGATGGAACCAAAAATACCGAAGTAAAATTCAATGTTGCTTTTCCTGTTAAAGCCTATCATATGAACGATGGATTTAAGTTCGAGGAAATTATTATGGATGCCATGTAAAATAGGGTAGATGAATACGTGAGTAAAATAATTGGCATGGTTAATTGTAATAAATTCAGGAATATTGAATATTATTATAATTTAAAATTCGTAGAAGAACATTCCATACAAAAACTAAACGGATGCCTAACATGTAAGAGTGATATAATATTAGGTCAGTAAGCCAACACACATAAATGGTACTATTACGTCTTATTGATAAGGAAAGCGGGTTTTCAAGCTTCCATTTTCACCTGCCCGACTCCCTCCTCTTTAATTACTCCGAGTTCTGAGATATCACTTTGCTTAGCACTAAGCAAGTAAGCACTGCATACAATTCTAACAGTAATTTACCTTATCGTGAATTTTGACATTAAGGTCTAAGTACATCTCATTTAAATAAACAATTTGGAAAACATTAATATGTAATATCAAAAATTCATAACAATAATAAATTTATTTGCGGATTAACTTGCACAGTTTCGAATAAAGAATGCCGAATTTCGTTCTATCAATACAGCATGGCGGCAACTGTCAAAACGCATAGAAGATAAATGTTTGGCCGTAACTTGACACACGTCAAAATGATTTGTGATCTAGTCAACAGAATACAAGCTCGAATTGGAAATACCTCCGTCTATATTGAAATGCATTTATTATTAAAATATATTTGAGCGCATGCAATAATATATTAAACGGCAGTGAACAATAATTAGTGAGCAAATCTCTGCGTTCTGCATGACTCGTTCTTTACGTGAGATAAAATGGTTTGTAAAGACTCATACATACGCTCAAAGAGTATATTTCAATTAAACATTTATAAATATTCAAACCTTTGCTATTATATTCGCTAGAGGAACCTAAAGTATTTTTTACGACTGATAATAATGAAATTCTTGCGTCAATTTTTCTGCATCAGCAGAATTTTTTAATTCTTCAAAGGAAAAATGTACTTCGATCTGGAATCAACACTTTGCAACATAAAAACCTAAGATAACCAAACTAAGGGATCAAAATGTTGGATACAACAAAAACTCTGGTGTAAAACAATATGATCACAGGTGGTCCTTGAGTAACCTGTAAGGGGATTACCACAGTAAGCTGCTCAGACCTCAAAGAGACTTTACGAACCTCTTTCGGTGTTTTATGTAGGGACGTATGCTCATCGCGTTAAGGATTTCGGTTCAGACATAAACATCGTAATTGTTTTTTGTCAGTAGCTCAGACACGGTTTTACATGTGCCATATAATTAATTATATTTTGTTATCATCTGGATCTAATATGCAACTTTTAAGATTACTTATTTAATTAACGCAATTATTTTACTCAAATAAGCTTAAAATTAATTTCGTTGAATAGGAAACAAATATTCTTGCTATTCTATCAATATCGTTATAAACAGATTTTTGGATTTTAGTCAAACTTTAATTATACGTTTGGCCATCGGTTTATAATCTTATGGGAACACCATTTTGTAGTTTTGTATTGAGGCTGCATCAGAATATTAAACAGCTGTTCTTGTCAGATTATTTAGAAAAATTGACATACAGATAATTTTTGTATTCTGAAAACAGAAGAGAGGACTAGGGGGCACTTACCAAAAGAAAAGAAAAACTTGAAAGATCATTTTTACGAAATACTAATTCTCCATTATTAAACACGCTACAAAGGGGGTCTTTCTTGGTTAAAATATTATAATGCTGATACCATAATATTGACGCTAATGAATGAAGGAAGACAGGTCTTGAGGGACAGGGTTAAGTTTAGCCACAGCTCCGGCCCTTCGATGAATACTTAAAACGTTGATTATATCATTTTCCTCCTTGAAAATGTCTTGAAAGGTCACGCTTATTTTAGGAACAATTATTATAGAGGGTACCTGTTGCTTGCAATCTTAAACTAATTGAAGACTAACATTATATAACATAAGAGCAGTTACTCATTTCTTTCTTTAAACTTTAAGGAACCTTGTTCGAGTACCTTACCCATTTCACCGCCTGACTAACTTTGTAAGTAATACATTATACAGCATATCCACATTTTTCGATTGCTAATCATTTTTCCGGTCCTATAGATAGAAAAAGTTAGTTTAATTGACAATACTTATCTGAATACGGTGGATTCAGCCCTGGCTATTTTCTGAAATGCGATATATAATCATGAATTGGTTCAAAATTGAATAGTCACAAAGCATAAGATGTATTAGTAGTTCATTGCGACTATGGTCGGGTGTAATGGACGCAAATAAAATATATTTAATCCTTTAAGCCCCATACGAGCACCGGTGATCGCGACAACAATAGAATACAATAGCATTTCCAAAAATCCGCGATCGAAGGATTAATTCTTAATAATGATTATTAAAATAGACAATACCTTATTATTTCTTTCTCTTTTTTTATTATTATTTAATTAAAAATTTAATTTAAAAAAACTACACATGAATATCATCCATGCAAGCCCTTTAGGATAAAGTGATGATGAGCTAAACATAATACACAAATGTTACCCTAGCTTCACCAGTAAAAATAGCAACAATATAAGCATTTATTACAATTCTCATGGTATTGATAATTCCTCCCAGTCAGATGCCCCTGTCGATGTACTGTCCCCTCAGGGAAATCCGTCTGATTGCACTCATTCACTATTCCACTTCACCTGAAGTGAGTGCGTTCTTTCCAGCTATTTCCTATTCTAAATCTATTTCAGTTATTGTTCCATTCTATGTCTTTTCCAGTTATTGTTCTATTCTGTCTTTTTTAGTTATTGTTACTAAGTCATTTGTTCAACGATTAATTAATTTATTTATTTAATACTGTAATTAACATTATAAATCCAAGAAAAGCCTAAAGTGACTTTGATGAAACAATGTAAAGATAAAGTGTCTCAAGTCCCGGAAAAAAAAAAGGATAATTTTTGTCACACAAAAATAACGTGGTCCCTACGTAATAAACGAGATCTGACACACGTTGCAAAAAAATATAGTGTATATGTTACTGTAAAAGCTCGAACTTCGGTAAATCTTAAGATTTAAGTGTCAATCTTAGGATTTACCGACACGAGTTGGTAAATGTAAGTATTTCTAATAATACGTCGATTTTTTCGAACATTTACCATTAAAATTCGGTAAATGCTAGGTTTTACTACTGTCAACTGGTAAATGTCGGTTTTAGGAATAAAACAAAGATTAATTCTAAATTATTTACCTTAATAAACTATAAGACAAAACAGGTAAGTAGGTACATATTATAGTTAACATAATGCTTACCTAAGCTACTATAATTCAATCAGTATTCTTCTTATATTTGGTTTTAAAAAAAGTAAAAAGGCAATCAAAATATGTTATTAATGAATAGGTAAGGTATGTATCTAAAACAAAATATTTCACTTGATGGAAAGCAACTTCCGGTGCCCATGGACACTCGCAACTTCAGAAGAGCTGCAGGTCTGTCGGCCTTTAAGAGGAAATAGGGTAATAGGGGTAGGGGAGGGTAGGGGAGGGTAGGGGGATTGGGCCTCCGGTAAACTCACTCACTCGGCGAAATACAGCGCAACTGTTTCACGCCGGTTTTCTATGAGTCCGTGGTATTTTTCTGGTCGAGCCGGCCCATTCGTGCCGAAGCATGGCTCTCCCACGGTTAATTATACCACTTTAATAATTTATAATAATATTAAAATAAAATAAAGATTTAATGTTTTTGCTCTATAACAGTACGGAACCCTTCGTGCGCGAGTCCGACTCTCACTTGGCCGTTGTTTTTCAACATAAATCATGCCATTACTGTAAATCCTAAGATTTACCAACTATATGGTGGTAAAATTCGTATCGCAAACCTTTTCGGACATTTACCATTAGGGATTGGTAGATTTTAGGTTTTACTAGAAAATCTTAGGATTTACTGCAGTTCGAGCTTTTACAGTAACATATAGATTAAATATAAACGTAAAGAAAACAAAATCGAATCAAGAATTTATACAATTTAAATCTTCGAATCAAATAACCTCACCAGTCACTGCATCATTAAATACAGATACTTCATTAATCAAGCCTTTTAATCTCTCTTAATTCAGCCAATGAACAAAAATTGGACTTTCATTAATAATTGGAATAATAAATTGAAGAATAATTGAACGAATAATATTTCAATCGCACTCCGCCTTGACATGCTACAACTGGTTATAATGAAATAGCAGTAATGAACCGCGCAACCAGAGCATCCCCGGAGACTTTAGCAATACGAAACTGTTATTGTTATTGTTAATTATGTCACAATAAACGTCACATTTAATGTGTCACATTTTTAATTGATTTTTGCAGTGACACAATTTTATTGATTTTTTAAACGACTTCCAAAAAGGAGGAGGTTTCTCAATTCGACCGTATATATGTTCTTTTTTTATGTTTGTTCGCGGATAACTCCGTCGTTTGTGGACCGATTTCCAAAATTCTTTTGCTGTTGCAAATTCTTTTGTTGTTGTTCTTTTGTTGTTGGATATAGTTGGAATTTGGTACCACGTTCACAAAAGTGGTGATCTGATGGTGAAATCCATGAGGAATCGAGGGAACTCCTTAAAATTTGTATGGAAATATATAGTGATTTTAACTTTTTCTGAAGGATTTCAAGCATATGCTACCAAAAAGTAAGATTTTGCACCAATGTATACCCTGGTTCCGAAGGTGCTGTACAGAACTCATGACTCCTTATATCTAGATGTTCGGGGATTTCGGAGTTATTTAAACAACTAAAAGCAAATGCCAATACATCAATTTCATCAATCATCATCATCATCACCATAATTATTACGCCACGCACCATTATATTATGAGCCTATAACACATTATAAGTACATAACTAAAAAGAGAAAAATAATTATTTTTAAACAAAAAATTGAAACCGACTTCCACACTAAAAACTACGGTGAATAAACTAAAAAGTGTTAAATAATTCTAATTCTATATTAGTGGCTTTTTTAGGATTGGCCTAAGCCTCAACTATATCTGTACTCAATCTTCATACTTTTGAAGTCGGTACCAGCCAGCTAACTTCTATGTCAAAAATCTCAGAAATTTTAGGAGCTGGTACCGACTTCAAAAGTATGAAGATTGAGTACAGACATAGTTGAGGCTTAGGCCAATCCTAAAAAAGCCACTAATATAGAATTAGAATTATTTAACACTTTTTAGTTTATTCACCGTAGTTTTTAGTGTGGAAGTCGGTTTCAATTTTTTGTTTAAAATAATTATTTATTTTGCATTAAGTGTCTAAACATACTATGCCGAAGTTCCGCGGCGGAATTTCCGCATGATTCCGCCTGCAATGCATTTTAAATTACCGATGACACACTATGCCGAAATTCCGACGCGTCATATTGTATGCGTTTGACATTGCTGACGTAATCATGCGGAATTTCCGCCGCGGAACTTCGACAGTGTGTTTAGACACTACGGGCCTATTTCACCACTTCCTGATAGGCTATTCCCTACTTGATAGATCAAGTATGGATAATCTGTCAAAAAAGTTGTGAATAGCCTATTCGGCACTTTATCAGTGAGTGGTGAAACAGGCCCTTAGTATGCAATTGATTGGATCAACTTTGTAGGTGCTAGATCTATATTGCATTTCAATTCATGTCGATCTTAATGAAATCGAAGCTTTGTATGCGCTATAATGCTAACAAAATAAAAGTAGCCTATAAACAACCTCAAAATAAAGATAGTAATATATTTTGTCAAGCTTAATTGCTTGAAAAAATTAAAGCCAATTTTTTTATTAATCTTTCAAGCATTGAAATATGAATCAAAAAATTGGCCCCATAAGAGCACCGGTGATCGCGACAACAATTCCATTTCCAAGAATCCGCGATCGAAGGATTAAAAAGACAGAGTGAATAGTGATGGTGATGGTAATTTCAGTGATAATAAGGATGCTGATGAGCTGGGTACCCATAAAATTGGTGTAGCACAGTGCAACGCTATTTGTGGACGAAAGAGACATGCACAAAGCGGTCTGCTGAATTAAGCACAAAGGAAATACCTCGGTCCCTCAAATTCGAAATCTGGATATTGTTTTTCACCATGCTGGTACGGGTTTCGATAATCCGGTATTTTGTGCACCTTGACTAGTTGTTTCTGTCACTTACGGCAGTCTAGTTTAATTGTAACCTTTCTTTACCTTCATAAAAAGTACAGTTATGTAGTAAGTTACCTTCAATAATCTTTTGGGTTGTTAATAGAGATTAATAAAGACATTAATGACATTAATTTTGACATTACAATAAGATCAAGGGTTTTCATTAGTACGAAGAACTTAAAACCTCAACACACTTTTGAAGTGAAAACTTCTTTAGCGGCGTTGAGCACTTTTGTGGGATGGGTAAAAACTGAAACTCGCGTCAGATTCTCGTGCTGATCGAAAAACCTTGGAAAAACCGTAAGACGGTTGGAGAGTAGTGTTTTGTGTCGAACTCGAACTCGAATTGATTGTAAGGGTTTCGATTAAGTAATTAAAAAAATCGATTTTTTTAAATCGATTTTCATTAAAAATGGGTTAAAAATTTAATCGATTGTAAGGATTTCGATTAATTAAAAAAAAGATTTTTTAAATAATCGATTTTCATAAAAAATGGGTTAAAAAAATGTACAACGTTAATAATCAAGTTTTCACTTCTGCCGGCACTCCCGGAGTGCAACCCGTCTTTTTTTCGTATGTATTTAAGCAAAATCATAGTATTGACGCAAACGTAGAAACTTCGCTTTTTAGTTGCTTGTAATTCAAAAGAAGCATTAACACATGTGACCTGCTTACGGCCCGTTAAATAAGAAGTATGTACGTGTTTGTTCTAGAAAAGTCGTTTGTTATGTATACTCCTGCGTGACCAGTTGAATGACTATTTTTTGCGCATGTACTATGTACACGAGGCGTATTTATTTTCTTTGCAAACAGTTGGAGTGACAGTAAATGAAAATAATGTAAAAGTAGAGTTACTTGGATCTTTGTTGATCAATCAAACTAAATAACGCCTAGATAGGCTTTATTTAGTTGGCATTTAGATTTGCGATTTTCGTATTTAAAATAGTTTTTTCAGTATTCATATCGTATGTTAAATGACTTAATTTTGGTGACCTCCTGTTTGCCCTGTTTTGACAATTTTGTTGAAATTTTACCTTTCAAGGTGTGCAAGTTATTACTTAGTTTTGGTGACCTCCTTTTTGCCCTGTTTTGACAATATTGTTGAAATTTTACCTTGCAAAGTGTCCAAAATATCTGTCATTATCTCTTTTACCCCCACGTGATAAGTCTGGAGTCAGCTTTTTGTACTTTGTACATACTTATTTCACTACTCCTCTTTTTTAAACCATTTTGGCCAAAATGAATGCAGCCTTACTTAAATTCTTTCGTCCCATCGATCTATTTACAACGCTATGATTTTTTTTAAGTCGGGTTTTGGTTTACACGCCTCTTCTACCAAAGGTAGCAAATTAGCATTATATTGGCTACCAATATTGTGTACATACTCCTGATCCAGTCTTGCACAACCGCGGTAATATTAGGCGCGGCGGTGGACGCATCGGCTCACACGCATCCAACGCAAACATGATACGCAACGTCGCTGTGAGTCCTTTTTTTCTTTTTTTTTAAATTCTGATTTCAAAAAAATATAGGACTACCAGAATCTGATGGCAATTTTTGACAGTGCCAAATTTTCAAAAAATATCCTTGATCATTGGATAAATTTTTATATTTGCATGTTTCACACACAAAATAAGCCGCTAAAGGAATAAAAAAGGATGAAAATGTTTTATGCCTATTACCCCGGTATTGCTAGAGTCAATTTATTTTCTCACTTTTTGCCATCAGATTCTGGTACACCTATATGTTTGTTTTCCCATATTATTGGGCGATTAAGTGTCATTCCTTGACAGTTTTACAAGTGTAATAAAATCCTGATTGTTAATTAATAAATTGATTAATTGATGATACAGTGCGACAATTCTGAAACTAAGGCGTCGCAGGTTTAATTTGGATCTTGGTTCAAGCATGGACAATAAATATAAATAAATAAATAAATAATAAATAAAATAAATTACTGTTTTAAAATTATATTAGAATTTAATAATAAATTCTAATATAATTTTAATGCAGTTGATTTTCATTAAATTATTGATCCACATTATAGCAAATGCTATTTAAAAAATCTACATGAAAATATTTTTTAATTATTTTTTCTGAAATTTCAGTTAGTCTGGGCCGCAGTGATCGCCAGCCACCTGTGCGCGGCGTTGCCCTTCGCGGACCCCGAGCCGAACCCTATCCACCGAACCCAGTAAGTCTAGTCATCATACTAATTTATTTTTAGTAAATCCACTAATCTAATAAATAGTAATCATAGAACCAGATCTAGTCTAGTAATTTAGAGAAACGGCGCGTTCAGACGTGCGGTTTGTTTCTGAATTTGGGAAAACACGCGTGTTAGATCGGCGCGCGCAAGAAACGCGCAGAAAACGCGCACATCTGAATGCCCCTATGTCTAGTGACCTTACTAATTTACTACTTAGTAAGCCTAAAATAGTAAGTCTAGTGAACTTACTAATTAACTCATTTTAGTTAATCTACTAATGATGTAATCTTCAATTGATTTTCCAGTCCAGTAACTTTAGGTCCAGTGCTAACTGCTAATCATAAAGTTAACCTTAGTAAATCTACTAATTTACTGTTGTTAGTAAGTCTAACCTAACTTAATAGACGTTGTAGTAGTAATGATAAACCAAATAATAATATTTGTAAAAGTAGCTATTTAACTAGTCATCATAAACCAAATCTAAAATGTTTGTATTACAGTTTTTATTACTTTGTGATAAGTTTATGAACGTATATTCAAATATTTACACTTAAAAAAGCCTTAATTCTTAATACAATTATTAACAACCCGCCAAATAAATGTTATTTCATATGATTCGGAATTCATGTCGATTACCTGTCAAGCCAAAATAACTTAAATTATTTTTAAGAAAAAAATTAAAACCGACTTCCAAGTTAAAAACAATAGTAATATGAACTAAAAAGTATTAAATAACTCTTACTCTTTAATAGTGCCTTTTTCAGAATTCGTCTAAATCTCAACTATTTCTGTACATACTACAGTCTTCATTATTTTGAAGTCGGTACCAGCTAATTTAATCGTGAGTTCACTAAAGTCTAAATATCTGAAACTTTTAGGACTGGTACCGACTTCAAAGTAATGAAGACTGTAGTATGTACAGAAATAGTTGAGATTTAGACGAATTCTGAAAAAGGCACTATTAAAGAGTAAGAGTTATTTAATACTTTTTAGTTCATATTACTATTGTTTTTAGCTTGGAAGTCGGTTTTAATTTTTTTCTTAAAAATAATAATTTCATTCTTTTTAGTTATCTACAAAATAAGGCTTTATGCGTAAATAACCAATACGAATGTTAACTATTCACATTATGTTACTGTAAGCGAAATTGTGGTAAATGCTTGCAGTTATCTAAGCGATGCTGTAATTTCCAAACTTTTATCTTCAAAGGTTTAGGAGTTCTGTTCAGTGCCTTTGGACCAAGAGACACCCTCGTTTGAAATTTCTCTTATTCTAAACATATGTTTAACTTACTAGAAACATCATTTTAACCACTATGAGTGTTTTGATAAATTTAAAGGATTTCCCTCGATTGCTCGTAGATCCCATTATCAGCTCACCACTTTCGTAATTGTTATACAAAATTAAGATTATATCCTATACAATAACACGACAATTTTGAAAATCGGTCCACAAACAGCGAAATCATCATCAAAAACATCTGCTTAGATGCAAAATATCACGAAAAGTACTAATAATTGGGTCATAGTGTGATGACCCATGGTATAATTATGGTTGTGATGATGATAATCAATCAAATTGATGTGTTGCCTTATGCTTTCAGTTGTTTAAACAACGCCGAAATCCCCGAACCTCTACCTTTAAGCATTCAAAAGTTCTGTTCGGTACCTTCGGATCCAGGGTATAACCTGGTACAAAGTCTTACTTTTTGGTAGCATTTACCTCGAATGCTTCAGAAAAAATCAAAATCACTATATGTTTCCATAGAAATTTCAAGGAGTCCCCTCGATTTCTCAAGGATCCCATCATCAGATCACCACTTTTGTGAACATGGTACCAAATTCGAGCTAAACCCTATACAACACAAAAGAATTTTGAAAATCGTACCACAAACGGCTGAGTAATCGTGGAACATACAAAAAAAAAAAGATAGATACAGCCGAACATATTACCTCCTCCTTTTTGGAAGTCGGTCAATAAAATAATTATACCCATCCGGTGGAATGCTCAATGCTCGTTACATAATATTATGTTAGGGTGAAGCCAAACGAACGAAATTTGTGAGCTGTTATGAGTTGCAGAATTTCGGCTGGCAGAAATTCTGCTGCATTCAGTTTCATACAAAAGTCCTGTTTGATTCACACGAGCGTAATTTTGTGAACTTCATGATTTGTATGAAAAGATATTTACGCGGACCGAAATTCTGCGAGTCACAAATTACGCTCGTTTGGCTTCACCCTTAGTGTCTTAACACACTAGGCTGAAGTTACGCGGCGTAAATTCCGCATGATTCCGCCTGCAATGTATTTAAGTGTCTAAACACATTAGGCCGAAGTTACGCGGCGTAAATTCCGCATGATTCCGCCTGCAATGTATTTTAAATTACCGATGACACACTATTCCGTCGCGTTCCGTCCGTATTTTGTATGCGTTTGACATTGCGGACGTAATCATGCATCAAGAATTTACACCGCGCTTCGGCCTAGTGTGTTTAGACACTTACGGTTAAAACTTGCAGAACGGCTACGTCTAGCCGATCTTTGCCGCAAGCGACCGCGACCGACGAAAATTATAATATAAAATGCAATTTTATGGCTATCTAGTAATAGCCGATTGTTTTCGGATAAAACTAGTTCTGGCCGACTTCATTCCGGAATCCGGCTAATACTAGATCCAACCAAACTATAGCAGCTGATACGAGATTTTACCAATCAGCTTCAACTATATCCAACAAATCTCAGCACTTCCTTGCCTTAGCAACTCTACAAATAACAAAATAGACTTTCCAATATTTTAGGTTAATTTGCGGTAAATATAATATTAGAGTAAACATCAGGTTATTGACGCGGCAACTCCGTTTCAAATATGTTTTAATCCCCACCATCAATTATTCAACAAATAATGAATATGAAATGAACGCTTCGAATTCTCTCTCTTTGTTGATTATTTCATATTCGCTTATAAATAAAGCAAAGATTTCATCAGATTTGTGAAAATAAGTTTTATTTTAGGAGTACCTAGCTGTATGGAACAAATAATGTGCTCTAGTTTTGTTACCTTTAATATCTTGTTACTATATTTGACTACTTGATATCAATAGCAAATTCCTTTTATCTATCAAAAGTTTATATTTATTAGGTGACCCAGAAAAGCTTGCCTTGCCACATAATATTACTTATGTTGTTACGGTCGAATGAAAAATAGATATTAATTAGTAATTACTGATAAGAACAAAACACCGTTTGGCTATTGCAAAAAATATTTTCTTTGCTTAAATATTTCTTAAGTAAACGCCTGCACAAGGTACTAAGTTTGTACTTACAATTATTTGTTATTTTTATTTATTTCACAAAAATACATTTTTAATTTTATGTGTTGTTACAAATTATAAACTCGACAAACTTTTACGTTTGAAGGCGAAAAGCGCTCAATGTAACACTAATAATGACATAATAGTATAAAATAAGTTAAATAACTACATGTTAAACCAAGTAGAATACCCTTTTTTTGTATTCTACTTGGTTTGCAAATAAAGTCTTTGAATCTTTGAAACTACTTACAAACTTAAAATTTTCTTTTCCTTTTCAGCGTCAGAATTCATATCCCCCACGAAATCCACGAGGTGCACCATCACCACGTCGAGAAGGTACCAATCCTGCACGAGGTACCAGTCATCAAGGAGGTACCAGTTTTCCACACGGTACCAGTTGTGAAACACGTACCAGTAGTGAACACGGTACATGTGCCAATCATAGACACGCATATCGTGGAAAAACCCGTCTTAGTACCTTACAAGGAGCATCATAGCTTATGGCATTAAATTTGGTATTTTTTTCTTAAGCTGTATAATACTCACAAGGTAATTTGGTATTAAATAAATAGATTACTTTATTTTTCTTTGATTTTCCCTATTAAAACCTTTAGGAACAGGGAGGTCAGGTGAATATATCGGCAAAATAAAAAGCTACTGCTTGAAACATCAGTCAAAAGTGCTACGAACACGCTACGAAATTCTACGACACTCGAAAACATACTTTAACGATTACTTATGTAGAACTTAGAAGTTGACAGAAAATGCATGTTAATGCATCTACAATGAAGGTAGAAAACTCTTTACATTAAGTAATAATGAGAATTCTATTAGCAATGCATTTAAGGTAACTACTGTTACATACTTAGGACTTAGGTATATAAACTTTTTAGACTTGTCAATCTTAGAATGAACATTTTTGTTAAAAAAACATTAATCCTTCGATCGGGGATTCTTGGAAATGCTATTGTATTCTATTGTTGTCACGGTCACCGGTGCTCGTACGGGGCTTGTAGGATTAACATTAACATAAAGTATTTCCTTTATATTGATACATTAAATATTCAATACAAAATAATATTTATTGAACATTTTTTCAACAAAACATAAGCTACTTAACAATTGTCAAGCCGGATGGTAAATCCGGTAATAATCGCGAGATTAGCGGGTAATCGTGACCTCCGTGTCACTTTGACAACTTTGTCCATTGTTTAGTCAGTACAGCTACACGCACATTATGACGCGGGGCCAACCGCAAGCCCAGTTTTTATTTAAACATAAAAAAATATATTTTTTTTTAGTCTCGCTGAAACTTGAGAGCAGTTGAACCGATTTGACTAATTTTAGTCTTGAAATATTCCTGGAAGTCCAGAGAAGTTTTATATTAGGAGGGAAGTGATAGGAAGGTCACTGGGTCATCTAGTAAGTAATTAAAATAAAATTGTATCCTAAAATATATTTTTCAAATATTCAGGAACTAAGTAATTAAAATAAAATTGTATCCTAAAATATATTTTTTGAACATCAATTTTCAAGCAAAAATTCAAAACCAATAACCAAAACAATTCAGTCAGTTACATAGTACTGAATACTGATCAATAATATTAGCAAACACGCCAATGCGCTTTATCTTTACTATAAAATTTTCAGGCACTGACAACACTCTAAGGTCTCGTCCACATACACGAATCTGGTTAGGTCAGCCTGCTATCAGTCCGACCGAAACGATCGACCTTACGTATATGGACGCCTTAATAATAATTGCAGGGGAACGTAACATGGGGTGGCCGAAAAAATAAAATAAATAAATAAATAAAATTTTATTTCCATAGAGAACAGTTTACAGCAACCAACAGTTCTGGCCCCCACGCTAGGCGAACTCTATAATACCACAAAATTAAAATGACATAACTACCCCATGCCCCACGGTTAAAATAAAATTGCTCTTATATGTTGGGTTGTTATTTTCATGAATATGCTAACTATTCAATGGCCAATAAAGACAATAATCATTTAATGATAATATGTAAATTGCAAACAGTTACTTTCATTAAATAGCAGTGCCCCCTGATGAACATTTACGAAACTAAAGTACTACATACAAAGTACACTTTAATTATAATTATTGTGGTTACAATTGTCCATTTGCAAAATAAACGATTATTATTTAGAATATTATCATTAAAATAAATATTAGAATACTCTCATAAGCCGTGACCGCATCGCTACCATTCTGTATTATTTCGCAAAATACATCAAATAATTTAATTTAAATTGTTCGTGAGAAACAAAAAGAAAGTTTAGCAACCCTGAATTCAATTTAAAATTTTCTCTTCAAAACATGAAACTATTACTTTCGTACTTTCGAATATTTCAAGCGACACATGGCGCTCAGTTTACTCGGCGTCGCAAAAAGATAACTGCACTTTTTGTCTTGTTGTTGTGTCTAAAAAGGCGAAAACATTGTGATATTAAAGTCAACCAAAAAATGGTGAAAATTGGCGAAAAATGTTGCGAACTCCTGACACCATGTGCTAGAAATGGCGCGGGGAAGTTTTCACATTGTGTCAAAAGTTCCGCCGTACTGTGACCACTTGTTTTCAATTAAAACACACATGGTATACAGGGTACAGAGCAACGTGATAATACCTTAGGATGCGTATCCTTTATACATGGTGTCAAAAAATTAATTGATATTAATAGTAGGGGGGTATATGTCCTTATAATATAGATTATAGAGTTTACAGCGAAAGTAGCAGGGCTGAAAGAGCAAAGTAAATAAAATAAATAATAAAAAAGCCTTTATTATATCCTTAAAAAGATTAACATTACATTACATTTGGATACAATAATATTATGATATTATGATAGATTGCATAACATCACAGTTATTAATAATTTACGTTATATAAGTAAGTAGATTATAATAATTCTATTTCTGAATATTTTATTTTGTAATATTATGATTAATGATTATTTTATAGCAATACCTATTGTTTATAACTAACATCGATCTTTATTTTTTAACCGACGTCCAAAAAGGAGGAGGTTATATTATGTTCGTCTGTTTATATATATATTTTTTTTGTATGTTCAACCATAACTTTGCCGTTTACGGACCGATTTTCATGATTCTTTTGTTATTGTACAGGGTTAAATCCGAGGTTGGTACCATGTTCACAAAAGTGGTGATCTGATGATGGGATCCATGAGGAATCGAGGGGACTCCTTGAAATTTATATGGGAACACATAGTGATTTTGATTTTTTCTGAAGTATTTCAGGCATATACTACCAAAAAGTAAGATTGTGCACCAGGATGTACCCTGGTTCTGAAGGTACCCAACAGAACTTTTGAATTCTTATAGATACAAGTTTGAGGATTTTGGCTTTATTTAAACTACTCCAGGCAAAAGCCAATGAATCCTACATTATTTCTGCTGAACATAGGATAAATTTAATTTTGGAAAAAATAGGGTTTCGTAAGATATTTGGGTTTTTCGGACGCAAGGTGTAAAAATCAACCAGAAAAGTTACTTATTTTGCGTACGCTGCCGAAACTATAAAAGATAGAACCATAAAATTGTCTAAATAATTGTAGATCTTATAAATATCTACAAAAAAGTCCGCGACACACTATACTTATCTATGTCGAGTGAGGCATAATAACCATTTTTTTATTTAAAAATCTTGAATTTTTTTGGACTACATTTAAACGCGTTTGGAAGTCGGTACCAGCCCGGAAAAGTTCTGAGATCCTTGACATAGCAATTACGCTAAGGTAAGCTGGTACCGACTTCAAAAGCATGAAGATTGAGTACAGAAATAGTTGAGGTTTAGGCGAAGTCTGAATACGCCACTATAATAAGGAATAAGAATTATTTGATTCTTTTTAGATTATGAATAAGTATTACCTACTTTTGTTTTTACCCTGGAAGTCGGTTTTAATTTTTTGTTAAAAAATAATAATTTCACCCTTTTTAGTTACATAATATGAGACGACAAGGCTATATTATAGCTTGTTGTCTTGTATAGTAGAGTTGTACATATTACCAGCGGTCGCCCGCGGCTCCGACCGCGCGCCCGCGTGGATGTCGGTCACGGCTGCAAAAAGCCTTCCCAAGAAAGACTCGGTCAGCAAAATGATTCCCAGGTCAATTCACAGACTCCGACACTGACATCGACGACGCGGACGCAGTCATTATCCGAAGAAGGTGCACAGTGCACACTGCACAGAATATTGTCTTCCTCCCGCACGCGCACCCCGCTTGGTGACGCCCACTACCGTAATATTTTAATTTCGCCATAATTTCAAAACCAAACGTCCAATTTTAATAATTTAAAGACCAAATTTTATCTACATAAACTGTACTTAGTGATGAAATAATTTATTTTGATAAGGATTAATAGCATGAGTAAAATAAATCTTTATTTTTATTTCTTATATATTAAATATTTCTATTATGTACCACAATATTTATTTATGTTTCCTAAAGATACTTACAATATTTACATTTCTAGTCATTTTATTTTTAATAATTTATGTTATCATTTATTTACATTTTTATTATAATTTCTAGTTGCTTACTAATATGCTTTACTAATATTTGGCACTATACAATATTATTATCACAATATTTATTTACAGTTTGCATAATGGTAGTGAGTAATTTCGATAGAATGATAATATTGTGATAATTTTTTAACAATATTATTGTAATATAATATTTCAATTAAATAAAGATCTCAATCTTATTTCTTATTTTAAATGTCTTCTAGA
Source organism: Polyommatus iphigenia (assembly GCA_963422495.1). NCBI lineage: Eukaryota > Metazoa > Arthropoda > Insecta > Lepidoptera > Lycaenidae > Polyommatus > Polyommatus iphigenia. The sequence goes on from OY730179.1 coordinate 16,433,587, forward strand.
CTTATATTTTTGTACATTTTTGTGTTACATGTAATTACCACAGTATTTATTTGTAAATTTTTACAGATACAACATTTATATTTCTAGATAGTCATTGCAGTTTTCTATATTTATAATTACAACATGATTTATTTTCATTGTGAAAGAATTCTACGTCTCTATAGCTATGTCACCACTATGCGCTTTACTATACTATATTGAATGCGTCAACGAACGCAACGCCAACATTCATTTTTGTTCAGTTGCAGTGTCTGTCAGCTTATTGTAATATGTGCGACAAGAACATTTTACTGGGTGGAATATGTGCGCCTTATTTGGTCATAACTCATAAGAAATTCCAAAGCGAAAGTTTTGGATACGGTCAGAGGACATGCGTCGCGGGCATGCCTCACGTTCACTGTTGACTGCGCTATAACGCATGCCTTTGATGAACAAAAAAAGGCACAGTGTAGACACAGCTTATGAGAAATGCCCCAACGTCATGAATTTGACCATACCCATAAAAAGTAACTCTTTCAGCTACTTTTATTATTCATTCAATCTGTCAGTCATTTCGATTAGCTGTCACACTCGAACCCACACATGATGTCTTACGCGCGGAGTGAGACAGTTTACAATCGAAATTCGAGGCATGAGAATCGGGCCCCTGATCACTGAATGCCCCTCAAAATGAAAATCAGCAACGAAAGTTCGCGTCCATTGTTTGGCGTTATCGCAAATTGCAGCGGCTATCTGCGTGTCAAACTTGCACGTCACATGTAAGCAGTTTACCCGTTACCGCCCGTTCGCTGTTCGGTATCCATTTTGTAACGTTTTGCGTCCATTTTGTAACGTTTTGCATCCATTTTGTGTCCATTTTCATTGGGAACATTGGTAAAAGTATTGTTTTGGCATTAGAACTTCTTTGGTTTTTTATTAACCTATCAACCCCCAATAAGGACACCGGCGACCGCGAAAACAATAGAATAACAATAGATTTCCAAGAATCCGCGATCGAAGGATTATAGCCAGGGAGCCCTAGAACATTTTTTGACGTGACAACGTCTTATAATTCGATATGGGCTGCGCGCACGAAAAAACATGACGCAATATGCGGCGTTACCTCGCTGATCGCTCTGAAGGCGTTCCAATATAAAGCCTAGTATCCACTTGAGCGGCTCGGCCAAATGAGCGGGCTCATTGACGCCTGAGCACGCTCGAACTCGCACGAATGAGCGGCTCATTCGCCCGAGCATGCTCAAGTGGATACTAGGCTTAAGGCTGTAAAGACGTCATACGCCTAATACTGGTCCAATCCGTTCTGTAGGGTTACCCTGGGACGCAAATCCCTCTGGCGTAATAATAAATAAAACAACCAGTGAGTGTCAGCGAAAAGACGAAAATTTATTCCATTGAATTACATATACCAAATGTTGTCGTATAAGCGATAGCGCGATCCAGAGGCCTAACAGCGACATATGTTATCAAATCGCGGAACTAAATTTACTTATAAAATATTATGAAGTTTACAAATCTCAACAAAGGTAGTTGTCACGTTCAACTATCGTCAGTAAACCGACTTTACAGACAACCGATTTTTTTATTACTAACCAAATTACTAACAAGCTAATTTTTTGTGAGTAGCTTCATTTTGATAAGACAAAAAACTTTTTTATCTGCGAAAAATCTTGATAGTGGTAGCTAAGCTAACAGAGATACCTAGAAAGGATTTCATATTTTGATTTGATGGTCCTAAAAAGGCTAAAATATGGATTGTTTTATTTGTAGGACAATGTTACTCTTAAATTATGTAACTATTAACCTACCAATATACAAAAAATCAGCTGGTAAGGGTTTCGTTTTAGGGTACCGTAGTCTACCAAGTTTTGTTGATTACAGACATAACACTTTGTATATGAAAACCAGTAGCAAACAGACAGACAATCCCCAAGTCAAACCAAATAAAGATAGAAAAGAGACTACGAAATATTAAGGTATTTTTAAATGGAAGTTGTTCCAACTCTGACCGATTTAAAAAAGCAATCGACTTTTATCTTTTTCGAGCTCAATTGATCATCAAACGGCTCATTTTCACCCAATTAATTCTTTTGACAGTCGCTTGACGCGTCTTTATTACCCCTATATGGCGATTTTTAAATGGATAATCGTTTTGACGTGTTGATTTGACTATTTATCATGATCGACTTTTTGTTCGCGATTTGCGATATTGATATCTAAACTTTGGTTACCCATTTTATTCCACGATAATGTTGTTTTGTATTGCATGTAGGTCTTTTCTGCTTTATAAACAGGGTGTAACACAAATAAGTGATAATACTTTAGGGTGTGCACGTGTTCCTTGTAGAGAGTTCACTGTGAAAGTAGCAGCGCTGAAAGACGAATTTTTAAACGACACTGTATAAACTAAAAATATTACAGTTTCGAGGCATTAGACACTTTCATAATAATATGTCACATTATTTTTTGTTTCGTGATTACTATCTTGTAGGTTACACGCTCAATCTGGCATTAGTTCAGTCCAAGGGCGTCGCCAAGGGGGGGCAGGGAGGGGCAGCTGCGCCCCCTAGAGATTCTAAAAAAGTTGCCAAATATAATGCAACCAAAGTCCTAAGTCTTTGAGTTGATTTGCTTGAAGTTCAAGCCTCGAACAATCATTCCCGTACGTCGAAACTCGAATGAATTCACCAATTCCACTCTAATTCATAGAGAATGAGAAAAGTATGAATTGTAGTAGGTAAAGTCAACTTGCCCCCCTGCGCTGTTGTCGGCTGTCGGCTGGCGACGCCCTTGGTTCAGTCCATCAATCTGAGATTGACGCCAGGTTGATGGCTAAAAGGTGCATAAAAAATGGGTGCGTGTACTTATGTACGCGCGTGAGAAGTTATACTTCTTTGGCATCATTAAATAGCAAATATTAAAAATTAATATTATAATTTGATGTTCAATTTTAATTTTTATCACAAACTTTTTATTAAATGTTTTATTAAATTTATTTCTTTATTTTGTGAATATTAAATAACCAATAATAAGTATTTAACATTAATAATTTAATAATATTTAGTGTTAATTATATTAAATAAAAGTATTTTAATTTATATCAATAAATAATACATACGGATAGTTAACCTCAATTATATTGGAGCACTTGAAAAAGTATATAAGCACAATTTTTTTCACTAATATTCACAAATAGTAAGTAATATCAATCAAAATATTTAATTTAAATCACTACTGAATATAATTTATTAGCACATATATAATTCGCACTTGTATGAAACTCAAACACGTGTTGTGAATGTATAAACTAGAGACATGTTGATAAATATTATAAATATGAAAACAGTGATCAGAGGTGACGAGCGTACCAACATGCGCGACTAATATCGAGGTTCAATTCCTATTTTGTTGGTAGCTTTTTTTTCGAGACTTAATGAGCGGTTAAGCAGACGGCTTCATACTGTTAATTTTGTGTCACAGGTGCGCGCGCATCTTAAAATTTCACTCTCATAATTTTTTCATAACGCGCCTAAAGAAGTATAACTTCAATAAAAAATGATCAGTCCATTAATCCAAATGATCAGTCCATTAATCCGTGGGTTAGAAGTTCAGTTTCGCGTCAATCTTTACCAGATTGATGGATCAGATTGATAAGAAACTGAACGTGTAACCTACGTCTTTCGGCCAAGTCAGTAATTCCTTATTTCAGGCGTGAGTTAATTTTTTTTACCCTTCTCACATAAGAGCACAAGCCACAACGCCGCTAAACTTGTTACTTCAAAATGCAGAAGTCAAACCATCTAATCCAAAACACCTAAAACACCCAATCTAAACTATTTCCTTTATTATACGGATATGTCTTCCACTGCACCTGCGTCACAGCATTGCAATATATTTTAGAGCCTGCGTATACCGAGGTCAAGCCTGACATAACCATGTAGCACACCTGGTTTCGTTACCTTTATGTCAACTGCATAAGGTTTACTTTCGTAAACTCAGAGGTAAAATAAAGCGATAAGATATCAGGTGTAAAATAGAGCTTGTTAGGCGCTACAAAAAGCGTGTTAGAAATCCTAAAGCTGATTTCAGATGGTGCACCTAAATAAGGTGATAATATTTTAGGGTGTACACTGTACGTGTCCCTAATATAAAGTTCACTGCTTGTTCCTTCCAAATTGCTAATTTAGGTTAGCTCAGTAGGAAAATTACAACATAAGCTTTGTTTTACGGCGATTTTCTGTGAGACCGTGATATTGATCAAGTCAAGCCGACTGCCGACCCATTAGTGACGAATTACGGCTCTCCCACATTTAAATATTGTGCATCTAAAAAGGCCGCATAGCTTATTATAAAGCTCATTACAATGATTTTAATATTTACCCGCGACGACACACCTTTGTACAGCTGTTAAAACAATACGAGTACTTGACTAGTATTGTGTAGCCACGTGTCACATGATGAGAACAGGAAGTTTGAGGACCGGAACTACTATATAGCTTTTTGAGCTTCAATCTAGTGCCACGCGTTTCAAATTCCCCGTGAATGCTAACAACTATTCCATCAGCTAAGTCAAGACCAAGGCAAAAATAGGAGATGATGCGAAAGTATCCATAAAATTAAATCAAACAGATCATTGTAGCCTTGCGAATCATAATATGATCAATCAAACCCATTCAATTAAACATTCTTTGATTTCAGTCTACGTTTAGATGTTAATACTTCGAACTGAACCTTAGTAGTAGCCCAGGGCCCTTTAACTCACGGTCTGACCCTGTAACTAGTGCATTATTTAAGACTAGATAACACCAGCAACTCCGCTGCGCCAAAATTCGTTTATCGCGCGGGAAACGTACATTCTTTCGGGATAAAAAGTATCATATTATTTATGTCCTATCTCGGGACTCAAAGTATCTCCATACCAACAGTGAAATTGGTTCAGCGGTTTGGGCGTGAAGAGGTAACAGACAGACAGACAGACATACAAAGAGATACTTTCGCATTTATTATTGAAAGTAAGTTTAAGTATGGATGGAGATTATAGTTACCTAAATAATCTGATGAAATTATACCGTAAAAGTTCAAGTATCTCCAGTTAGTTGCATGAATGGCGTCCTGAAATATGTGAGAACGACGAAACATCTCAATAAGGACCATCTATCTTGCCATCATTCGCATACGAGTTTTTGTCCTGTCCTGGCTGTCACATAGGGCTGGCAACGAGAAAATTCCTGACGTGAGCAGCGTTTGAAAGACGTAGGGATGAGCGGGATGTTAGGTTGGTAACAAAGAATGTAAGGGATAGGCAAAGTGCCTTTCAGGAAGAAGCAAAGGTCAGAGTAACTGTCCCACTTTTGTTCTCGCCTTAAGTTATCAGCAATACTGTTAAAATTTACAATTTATTCAATATTCATCAGAAAAGTGTATGAACCTAGCATGGCAGCCTTATACCAGATACGCGATTAAAATTACTTGGGGTATAATATCTCTATGATTGCCCATTACTAACGTTAATTGCGCATGCTATACCTTTAGTCCTTGAAACATAGCTGGAATCGATGAATATAAGCCATTACGTACATGGGACATATTCTTCCATAATTGACTATCATCGACGTTGATTGAGCATGCTAAAGACAGCATCAAAGTCGTAATCATGGCAATCAATAAACCTCCCAACGTGAAGCTTTAAGAGGCCAGGTACACTTGGAATTTCTCATACATACGTAATTCCAAAGTCATTTTCTCATACGAAAATATTTAACATGTTTGAGTTGTTTTTCAGTTTAAAATAGTAATTACCTAGGTTCCTGCACAAAAATTTACTTCAAAATATTTAAACACAAAAATTTTTTTTTCTTTAAATTTTTTTTAGTAAATTTACTACTAAATATTTAAACACTAAAAAATAGAGTAAAACACTAAAAAATATATAAATAAATAGTTAATTTACTACAAAATATTTAAACTAAAAAATATTTTTTAGTATTTAAATATTTTGCAGTAAATTTACTATTTATTTATGTATTTTTTAGTGTTTCACTCTATTTTTTAGTGTTTAAATATTAAGTACTAAATTTACTAAAAAAAATTAAAACAACAATTTTTTTTAATGTTTAAATATTTTGAAGTAAATTTTTGTGCAGGAACCTAGGTAATTAAGTACTATTTTAAACTGAAAAACAACTCAAACATTTTAAATATTTTCGTATGAGAAAATGATTTTGGAATTACGTATGTATGAGAATTTCGAAGGTACCCGGCCCCTTAACCTGAGAAAACATCGCCAACGTAGTTGCGTGTGGCAACCCTGGCGGAAACGTGATGTGTGTCAAGTGTCGGTATTAGTTGGTGAATAAATAATAGCACCTTGGGTGTCGCGTGTTCCCGGGGGGAGCGGCCTTTGCCTGTTTTTCGTCATGAGCCTCGATTGTTTTCGTATTGACGTATAGAATGTTAAACGCGTGCCTTGTTTGCCCCCATTATGTACTGACGTATATTCGATAGACCTATGTTATTTTACACGAGCAACGGGGGTAATCTATGTTGTTCTTGTCTTATATGCTAAGAAGTCATTTGGATAGTGACAGCTAAATTAGTTAGTCATGAGCCTTTAGCCAAGAGTTTTTCTTTATCGCTTCTTTGTAGAATTGCCGATCAAAATGTATGGAGTTGACATAAGCGTTAGATTATATTATAGAGTTGACGTCGACTCGTGTTTAATCTCAATTTCATACATTTTGATCGACGCGACGATTCTATAAAGAAGCGATAACGAAAACGCCTTGGCGAAAGGACCTGTACTATTTTTAGTTTAATCCTTCGATCGCGGATTCTTGGAAATGCTATTGTATTCTATTGTTGTCGCGATCACCGGTGCTCTTATGGGGCTTGAAGGATTAATATAAAGCAGGTTAAGATCCCTTAGAAATAATTTTGTGTAATGAAACGAAAAACACCTTTGAAAGGTAATTTAAAGTAAACATGTTGAAAATGTTTTGAAAAACTTTAATAAGTTTGGTTATTATTTCTGAAACTGCTCTATCTGTCCGTTTGTTTGTTTGTCTGTAACTAACATCTATCTTCATATGTAAGTGGTTTTAATTTTCGATTAACAATACTATCATGTACAACGACCAGTCTTGCCACTCTTCGTCGAAAAAACCGTTTATCACATCAACTTTTTAGGTTAATGTTTATTAAAAGTTGATAACATATCAGAATTCTGTACAAGAAAATAATTTATTTTTAATTAATAGCGTACAGCCACACCTAGCCGCGCCCTTTTCAGTGTATTTGCTTACACGTAGCTTTGAAATTACCGTAATGGTTCAGCAATTGCTCGACTCTGAAGAAGATTGCATTAGTATTTCATCGATATCTCCCGTTTCACCTCGTTACTTGTGTAGCAAAATATCTAGAGATAAATTTCTGGTTTATTGCTTTCAAATTGATCTAATATCAGTTTCGTCTTCACAATATATTATTTAATTTGGGAAAATTACCTGAAGGAATGACTATTTTTACATAAAATAACTACGTCATGATACCCGTAACTTTGTTGCGCCTAAATAATTTTATCACGAGAAACCCGTACATTATTCTGGGACAAAAACTATGATCTGTTACTTTCCGAAACACAAAATTTCTACCTACATACCAATTGGTTCAGCGGAGTAATAGACAGATAGACTCATAGACACAATAACGAGTTTATAATATTAATATGGAAGTATGGATTACTTTAATGCTTTGATCGCGGATTCTTGGAAATGCTATTGTATTCTATTGCTGTCGCGATCACCGGTGCTCTTATGGGGCTTGAAGGATTAATATTAGCCACACTCACATTTATAAAAGTCCCACACTAGCTGCACGGGTTCATATCCATGATGATTAAAAAACAATTTAACCATTTAAAGACACAAAAAAAAATTATTTGAAACAAAGATTACATTAAAAATACAATTACTGAATTTTATTAGTCGTTCCATTTTATTTAACCACGTTGTTTTATCTAAATTAAACGCAAATTTTCTTCAGATAGAATCACAAATTCTGTTGGGAAAAATCACGAGTACTGAGACTAATAACTTAAAACCTTTGTATATCATGCCGTACTAAATACCAAATTGGAGCACTTATTCACTTCATTTTCCTCTTTTTTACTGTCTCTTCTTTTCTTAACAAACTTTTGGAGTGAAAACTTATCTAATGGTGCTGTGCATTTTTGACATGGGTAAAAATATATTAAATTCACGTCAGGACATCTGACCAAAACTTCGTAAGACGGCGTCAGAGAGTAGACTTTCCCTATATAAAAAAGTACTCTATGGAGTAGACCACTGGTGCAACATTCGAAGAGTAATATTTACTCGTACCCCGATAAAAATAGTAAGCTTACTTCTGCTTCTACTTCAGCAAAAATTTATGCCTGTTTTTGCTTCTACCTCAGCTAAAATGTATCTGTTTTGTTTCGTTTTCGCTTCTTTCGGCACTCCCAGAGTGAAAGTAACGTTTTTTTTTTGTTACATTTTCATCAATCATGTGATCAAAATTAATTGAAATGAAATATAAAAAGATACATTTCGCGTTTATTGTGGCATCGATTTATGGCAGGCGTTTGATATGATCAGCCATAACATGGACACTTAGCTTTACGAGCTACGCGTTATTGGTCTTGACTTCAGCGTATGTTATTGTTATTTTAGAAACATAATTTAATGTTTGATATAGTTTCTTGAAATGATATGAATCGAGTAAAGATTTTAATTTATCATTTATAAGCAATTGTAATTGTTATCAGAACTCGTTACAATACATAACAAATAGAAATAAATTTAATGGTGAAGGCGTTGCAATAATAAAATGCAAAGGCATAGCGAGCTAAATCTTAAAATAAGAGAGATATCTCTAGAATTAGGCCCCGTCTCCCCGCTCTACCTATCTCAAGTTATGACGTAATCTTTGAAAGAGACAACTAATATTCTTAATTAATATTCCTTCGCGAGTAAAGTAAACGCTCCCGAGAAAATTTCGCTTTAACAGAATTTTGTAAGTTGGAATTATTTTTGTTTTTTCCCCGAGTTCTCGAAAAGGAAAGCTCGTATTTGAGTTTGTTCATATCACGATAAACTCATTTTAATAAACGTTGTTAAAGAAAATATAATTCTTAGTACCAAGAAAAAGCTAGACTTTATACGGTAGATACAATTTATGCGTAATTATTAAAACCTAGAAAATTCAAAATTATATCTCAAGACCTACAAATAAAAATTATTTCCATTTCAGCAAGACTTACACCCGGTTTCTGAAAGGTCTGTCAAGTCACTGATCAACTAAAAATGCTGTTAATTTAGCATGGATGTCAAATCAATTTGAGTTTCTGATACATTGATCAGCCGAAAATTAACTAATCTATGATCATTTTTAATTTGACTAGCGATTTGTTATTTTTCGTTCATTACTTCACTATTAACTATCAAAAATGCCAATGAAATGTCAAAAGAAGGAATTGCAGACTGTCATTGCTATCAAAAATGTTCTGGGAATTTCAAATCTGATGTTTTCTGAATCATTGATCAGACGAAAATTAACTAATCTGTGATCATTTTGATTTGACATGCGATTTGTTTATTTTCGTTCATTTGTCAGAATTTTGATTTTCAATTTTTCAGACGTTATCGATTCCTAAATTCTTCTTCATTATAGAAACGAAATTGATTATAATATACATTTTTTGAAAATAAAGCAAGTATTGCAAATAAAACAGTTTATTTGCATTATCGACGTATTTATTACGAAGTTTTATTAAAACTTCATAATAAATGTGTTTACAAACCTTATAGCAACGTAGGTTCAAAGAGAAAATGTAGATTTACATAAAAAAATCAATTGAATTCATAAGTTAATTCACCCACAATTACCGATTAGTTGACACTGCTTTTGACAAACGTTTAATCTATGATCACGGCTTGACAAGCGTTTCGGAAACCCAAAATGGCGGTTGACATATGATTCTCGAGTCAAATTGAACAGCCGTGTCAACTGACGCGCTGATCAAATTAAACTAACTAATCATGCTTCTAGCAACCCAATTGGTACTTGAAAAGAGATTTAACAGGCGATTAGTTAATTTTAGTGTTGATCAGCCTTTCAGAAACCGGGTGTTAGTTGCGGCCTGCAACGGCTAAATTAGAACTGTCTATTACTGTCTATATCAGTGTCTACTCCGGATATAGTTTAATATGTATCCGAAATGTATCCCAATTGAATTACAGAGCAGTATCGTACAAAGACTCAGTCCAAACTTTGAGATCAAAGACAACTTTGGGGTTCAGTAGACCTGAAACAATACATTGTATGAATTATCCTTGCCAAATACCTATGTTATTGTAAGCGTTTCCAAGAATTTGTGTTTGCGCAGTGGAGTTTCTCTCAGCATAACATCTAGATGACTAGTCAATAGTCATTAACATTGTGGTTTGTGTGTTACGGCTTCAAATCACATTTTTTATATAGCATATTGTTTAGAATTAGGCAAAAGATATTTGCCCAATAGTGGGACAAGCTGTAGGCTACAACTTTTCCGCAGTAAAGTCGATAGGTTGCTCAATGCTCAACCTTCTAAGAATACATTACAAGCCGCAATCAACATTATCTTGCCCATATTTTCATTAAAAAAAACAATGGCCTAGAATATCATTGTTTACAAGCTGAATGTGGCTGAAATGAGAGTTGAATACAAATGGCGGGAATCTGTAAATGACAGGTCCATTGTTGTTCCCATGCGACGATCATCCCGCCAAATGATCCATGCTTCACTTCAGCCTTGAGATTCTTGTTTTTCATCGATTTACTTGATCGACATATTTCTTGTCTGCTAGTTTTTATAGTGAAATGATGATATAAGTATAAAAGTAGTTGTAGCAATAATGAAAACTTACCATAAACTCATTATTCGTAGTTTTAACTTCTAATACCCCCAAAAATATGCTTTAAAAGTCTACATGTTCTTAAAATTGTGGCAGTGCGTCAGAAAGTAATTATAAAGTAACTAACATTTACTCAGACAAAATGGACGAAACCAACGCATGTGTTAATTATTATCGAAACAAAGATGAATCAATCGTTTAATTGAACAATAAATGTTGCAATGGTGTTTAAAGTACTAGCACCATTGAAGTTAAATTAAAAGCTATAGAGGCACTAGATGTGAAAGTCTCTGAGCACTCTAATGAATCGTTTCCGATGCAACGAGGCGTTGGCACTGACTCCAATGCAATTTTACTATTGTTCACGCGGATTTTCATATTTTTTCCATATGCCGTTTAAAACATTCATAACACGGCTTAAAATGATTTTGTAATAACCCGAATACGCAAATAGCATTTTTGTTACTTTGGCCATTTTTATAAAATCCACTTGCACTTTATTCATTCGAATGTTTTAGATCTAATAAAAATTATTTCTGCTTCGTTAGAACAAACAAATATTATAACATTTTTTTTGGCTTTGTTGTAGACATGAAATAGAGAACTATTTCAAATGTAAACAATTAATTATTTACATTATTTACATGATTTTGATAAGAAAATATTTTTTTCATCATATTTCAGCTTTACCAAGTAACATTAAAAACAATTTAATGTTTAGAGCGTTGTATTAGTGAACAACAAAGGCACTAGGCCAGAACCCTGGGGAATTCCCGTTGTTTCAATGCATGCTACGCCAGAAAATCATTTAACATGCATTCGAAATAATATATTTAGCGTATATTATGTTAATTCAATATAAAACTAGCTATCTCAATTAAGATTTCAGCACGGAATATAACAAACATTTTTGTCGAATGCTTTTCAACAGTCAAAAATGTCCTAATTTCTTACAAAATTATTGTTTATAGCTTCAACACCACGGTAGCTGGGGGGTAATTAATATAGTACAAGCATTTTTAATTACAACAAATGTTTTTATACCGTAAATTATACGAAAATACATGCTTCGCGTGATAAGAGTTCGAATTAGCGTAAATCATTACAATCTAAATTAGAAGCTTTGTAAAGCTGAAGTTTTAGAAATTACTTAATAATTCTGTGAGCAGTTTGACGAAGTTATATTAAATATAGGTTAACTTCGGCGTTTAATTTTATTCGGTCTTAGATGTATCCTTCTATTTTTACTGGCATTATTGATCGATACTTTTATTTCCAATTTTGTTAATTTTTGTTTGGATGATGAAGATTTTAGCGGTAGATTAGCACCAGTTCAGCGCGCTTCGCCATCTTGAGTGTGTCACCTAGGAGACAGTCTTTTCACACCAACATGACAATGTGATCCAAGGATCATTATGCATGTAACTGAATTGTGAATCACATTGGTGTCATTATGAATGTTTTGCATCCATGCCTATGCGACTATGACATCCACTCTGACCTACAAAGTTTCGGGTTTTAACCACCCTTAAAAGTTTCTAATTTCTTGTCTTGTCTTACTTACATTTCACTCTCTCCACTATCATTTTTTATCTACCTCAATTTAGAAAAATCGTATGAATAACGGCAGAAAGCACATGAACTACGTTGAGAGCTTAAGATTAGATTGAAAGTGTTAAAGCCATTTTTCTAGTCACAATTCCAGTGCACACTGAACTATGATATCTAGATCGAATTTTCCAGAATCCTATAGCATATTTTACGTCAATGAATTCAATGGAAGCTCGTAAAATACCTTTAAATTACGCTTTTGTTAGATTATTTCCACTTAACTCGTCTGTACGGAGCGAAGAATGAATATTTCGAAATCTTTTGTGCGACATGTCACCAGCACTGTGCTCCAGTTTGAAACGGCCTCGTTCCTTCAGGTAATGACTGCGGACGAAATATAGGTTTCGAGGTTTGACACTTTGTTTTGATGATAGTTTTCAAATCTTTGTTATCTCTAACTACGATGAAAAGGCAGGTTTAATAGAGTATTTATGCAGGTTTATTTTGTTAGTTTCACCATAGCGCCTAAACCACTATAAGATAAAGGTTTAAGAGTTCTGACGTTGGTTCTTCTCCAGGAATGTATTCCAAAGCGGTTGTTAACAAATAGTTAACAATACTAAAATGTTCGTTATAAACCTATCAACCCCCATAGGACACCGGTGACCGCGACAACAATAGATTTCCAAGAATCCGCGATCGAAGGATAAAATTGATTAAAATTTCATTTCATAATGAATCAAAGTTATTAAAATTAAATTATTAAAATCGTACAAACAAGTAAAGGGTCCTACATTATATAACTCATGTTGAAGGTTTATAGTTTTTAACTTTTGATCATTATTATTATTTATTCAAGCTTGTTTATGTTGGTCGCTAAAAAGTCCTGAATTTTTAAACTAACACGTGTATTGATTAGGAAAAAACCTTTGTCCAAAGTTTTTAAATTCAAGGGTATTGTTGTTGTTTGTTTGAAGATAAAAACGTTTGACATTAAAAAGCACTTCAAAATACTGATTAAATGAACTACCTACTCTATTTAGATGAAAATAAAAGCGATTGTGTTTCTACTTTCTTTATTTCGAAGCTATTACGTGACATTTAAATTGATAGAATTGAAGGTGTCCATCATAGTGTGCTTTACTATCCATACTTCCATACTAATATTATAAATGCGAAAGTGTGTCTGTCTGTCTGTCTGTCTGTCTGTTACCTCTTCACGCCCCAACCACTGAACCGATTTTGCTGAAATTTGGCATGGAGATACTTTGAGTCCCGGGAAAGGACATAGGATAATTTTTATCCCGGAAAAATGTACGATTCCCGCGCGATAAACGAATTTTGGCGCAACGAAGTTGCGGGCGTCATCTAGTAATATTATAAATGCAAAAGTGTGTCTGTCTGTCTGTTACCTCTTCACGCTCCAACCGCTGAACCGATTTTAATAGGAAGAAAAGAAAGGAAAAGAAAAGGACATAGGATAGTTTTTGTTCCAAAAAAAATACGGTCCCCGCGCGATAAACGAGTTTTGGCGCAACGGAGTTGCGGGCATCATCTAGCTATGTTATAAAACGGTAGAAGCAGTAGTAGTAAGGTACAAAAGTTACAAACGTTTGCCATGTAGTATTTTGTCCCTTAAATTTTCAACCTTTTACTACCTTCTTTTACACGAGGACATAAAACAGGGTCCGAACTCCGAACGGTTTACTGGCTTTATTACAATAAGCCCGATTGAATTGGTTAAAAGGATTTCCATAATGGAAACCCCTAGAATACATTTTATTACCCTACAAATTACGGAAGACTTCGTCACTCCTAATTTCTATGTTCCGGCTTAACTTTGACTATCTACTTTAGTAGCCATTGTTGTCAAAATATTTCTTTTTCTATAATAACTTGAGAAGTAATGTAACAAAGAGGGGATTGGTATTGCTTGAAATCAGACTTTTAAAGCTGTATTGCTCTTCATCAAAAATTTTCCAGTAGTTTTGTTGCCTATGCATCCAAATGACAAACAACAAAACAAACAGTACATCTTATTAAGTATACCAAAGACACAAGATTGAAGATTGATATCCGACACCAATAATATCAATTGAAAAATGAAGGTCTCTGAACCTACAAGATTCGATTCGGTCTCTGAACTTACATTCTGACCCTTATATCTGTAGGATTCTAGGATTCTTAGACTTAGAACGAGGCCACACTGCTCTGGTGCGGTGCGATGGGAGTGGTCGAAATACAACACTGTGATCATCACAGTGTGATTGTATTTATTACAATTTACAACCAGCCCTTCTTAGATCCTTCATTCTGTCAAAAAACTGCGTCCAATGATGAAAATTTTCATATTATAAAACACTAGCTATATGACCGAGCTTGGCTCGGTATTCAAAAAATTAAAAAAAAACATAAAATGACATTTTATGAAAATGATTCCTAGCTAGATCGATTTATCGCCCGATCGAAACCCCCTATATACTAAATTTCATATATATATATATATATATATATATATATATATATATATATATATATATATATATATATATATATATATATATATATATATATATATATATATATATATATATATATATATATATATATATATATATATATATATAAGAATTGCTCGTTTAAAGATATAAGACTAGATATGCTGGTAACAACTTCGTGCCTAAATTCATTTATGACGTTGGAAAAGTGCATTTTTTGGGATAATACTACACCCTATGTACCATAATCGACTTAGCAGTTGGAACATGTAAAAAATCGTAGACTTTCGCATTTATTATATTAGTCCACAGTTTTGCGTAATATGTTAAACCGTACGTGTTGAATATCCATGTGAAACACTGAAACGGCGCTGAAGCACCCCGGGGGTATGTGAGACTCCTACTCACTAAAACCACCTGCGGTTCGCCTTCAGCCGTATAGAGGAGGAACACAGGACTCCCTCCACGACTGGTCGGTCTACCTCGGACCGGACTTCCACCAAAGTAAGGGAACGCTTAGGCAAGGCACTGAAACGGCGCTGCGATAACGCACCGCAGCATAGCAATGTGGCTCTAAACTGTACAGAGAAGTCAGTCCTTAGCGTTTCACAAGTCAAATTACCCGGCCAGGGGATGGACGGGACGTCGATACTCCCATCTCCAGGGTACTGAGCAACTCGATTCACTGCATTATACTGCATAATTATGCTGCTTTCAGTTGTGGTCTACATTCTAGAATTCGCTAGAAGTAAGTTGACGAATACTTTTAACTTATTAGGGGATTGTGACGCCCGTATGTGTTTAACTGTAATTGCACAGGGTAACTTTGTTTAACAGTTTGGTATTTTTAATAAATTTGTTCATGCTAGACCTACAATAAAAAAAAATTATACAATGCAGAGCAACAAATAAAAATGAGGCACTTTACTGAAAACTAAATATTATAGTTCAATGGTCAGTAATATGACGACGGTAAAAGTTAGTTTCCATTATTGAGAATCGCATTGTATGTCTGTCAGTTCCTCTTCACGCTCACGCCAAAGAACCAATATAAGATACTTTGAGAAAGGAAATATAATACTTTTGTCCCGGAAACTGTACGATTTCCACCTGACAAAAGATATTGTGACTTGTGGCTAACATGTATTACACAAGACTGCAAACGTCATCCATACTAATATTATAAATTCGAAAGTGTGTCTGTCTGTCTGTTACCTCTTCACGCCCGAACCGCTAAACCGATTTTGCTGAAATTTGGTATGGAGATACTTTGAGTCCCGGGAAAGGACATAGGATACTTTTTATCCCGGAAAAATGTACGGTTCTCGCGCGATAAACGAATTTTGGCGCAACGGAGTTGCGTTCGTCATCGAGTATGAAATAATGGTACTATTTAAAAGTCTGTAAAGAAAGTCTTTTAAAGTGAAAAAGTCCTGTGTTACATAAACCTCCTTACAGTTCATTATTCCCTCGGCGTATTATAGCAACTATTCACTAGTCGTACCTGGAACAAAACAAAACAGTTGTTAGTAAACTTAGCAATTTAAAAAAATCCGTTATGAACATAGTTATTGCACTCGGGTTTCGATAGAATGCAATAGCAATATAATATAAGATAGCAATAATATAATATCAGACGCATGGAGTCAAAAATATGAATGATGCAATGATTGGTCGTACGAATTTACAATCTACTTCGCGAGAGTACCAGTATTAAATGGTAAGCAAACATTCAGAAAGAAATTTTATGTAGTTGACAGCTCGAAACTGCGTGTCCAGCCTTTTAGTAGGGGAGGTGCTCGTACTAGTGCTATTTTATGGAAAGTCATTTCATACCGACCAAATTTTTGTCCAGTAGTTGACTAATATTTCGCAGAGGTCGCCGCACCCGCGGTGGGTTGTAAATTGAGAGTATCTAAAAGTTGTAAAAAAAATTGCTAAAAGTACATAATTTTAATTTTATACCGACTTGAGATACTCCACAGCTACTGAAGCAGCTGACGATCAAAACTCTTAAAGGGGTGACACACGTACGAACTTAAAGTACGCGGGCTTTAAGTTCGCGAACTTACTCGTCTCACGTCGGTGACACACGAGAATCGCTCACACTGAATTACCGTGCCCCCAGGCTCGCGGCTCGCGGCTCGCGGATCTTTGCTGACACACAGGCGATTAAGATCGTCGTCCGCGTACTTACTCGCGTGTCTGTCACCCCCTTCAGGTATATTGGAATACTATTGTTGTTACGATTTTCGCTCGGTTTGAAATGACTATTCAAAATGTAGCAACACCTCCCCTACCATTATATACTATTGCGTGTGTTGTCGCTATGTAGCGGCCAAAACGCGCGTTCGGGCGTCAACGCTCAAAGTTAAATAATCGGCTGAATCTGAAGATTAACTAGAATTCCGCATCCATAACTTAATGGCAGATATCACCAAGATTTCAACTAGAAACTATCCTACAAATTATACAAGTTGTGTCGCAGTTTTGTGCACAACGAGACAGTGAACTAATACGTTTATGACGTAACTACTCTTTGGCTTCCAGTTCGGAACAATTAAGTCAAGTTACCGACAAACGAGCCAAATATAAGCCGGTCGATAATTTCCCTCGGTGATAACTTGCTAGTGCTAATACAGTAGCCATTTTATTTGCCTTTTACGTTTTAGCAGCGCTGTGTGCTATTTTGGGACACGTAAAAAAGGTTAAACTCAAGAAAAGCACGTAAGACAGATAGAGAGTAGAGTGAATCTTCTTAATAATTGTGCGTTTCAAACTGAAAGAAAGAAACTTTATTTGGTAAAAATAATTGTAGGTATATTATAAGAAGAAATAAGACATTTGAAAACCGTATCTACCAAATTGGTGCTTACTCTACAAACAGGTAAAATTATGGTCGCTTATAGTGAATTTTGTTAAGTATTTGAAAGTTAAGTATTTCTGCTTCGTTTTATTGGTAAACTAGCTGACTCGACAAACATTGTTTTGTCATATAAATTATTTCTAGTATCAATATAAAAAGTAGATAAAAACCTATTCCCAGGCCTAACGAATGTACTCACATACAAAATTTCATTAAAATCGGTTGAGCCGTTTTGGAGGAGTTCGCGCACAAACACTGTGACACGAGAATATAGGTTATTTATAGTTTCATATAGATATTAGAAAAAGTTAATTTACAGTTGTCTTCGCCTTAAACTCTTAACATAATTGGGTTACCTAAAATAAAATAAAATAAAATAAAAGAAGGTTCAACTCGTACACCTTTCAAAACACCTAGTTAACCTTTTTGTTAAAATTCTGCACGCTAGCTCGGAACTGGGTCAAAATGCACATTTCCAATATTAATACATTAACGAGGCAAATTAAATAATTGTTTGTAAAATGCGCCATTTTGAACGCGATGACGTGTAAACAAAATGGCCGATTGAATTACAATTTACAACGAAATGCACACTGCAAAAAAAATGCTTTCTGAAAATGCTGCTTTTTAACCCTGACGAAAAAAGAGTGTAAGTTTGACGTGTCTGTCTGTCTGTCTGTCCGTGGCATCGTAGCATCCAAAGTCCAAACGAGTGAACGGATTTTGATCTTGTTTGTTTTGTTAGAAAGTTAACTATATCTAGAGTTTTCTATGCCTTATTTCATCATCATTGCTGTAAATCATAAAAAAAATCATGAACAATTTGCAGTGCTCTATGTTATGTCAATGTTTTGCATTGCACCTAACAAGGAATTTAGTGTGTCGTATCGGGGTTTGTTTTTAAATTGCTTAATTTAATACTATTATAAAATAATTCTGATACATATGCGTCGACTTCCCCCTTCAATTATTTCGACTTATTTTGCGCTACATAAAACATCTGAAAAGTCAGCCAATTGGATCAAAAATACACGCTAGGTACAAGTGAAGGTTTCTTAAAATTCCCGTAAGCATTATCATAATTTCAACAAATTTATAAGCCCCGACTTTCGACCGAATTTTTCACCGCGTTTTATGTTAAAATATCTTCCATGAATATTCACGAATACACTTAAAAGAGTGCTACATTTTTTTGAAACGTTAAAATTGACAAGGTAAATAATAATGCTTTGTGAGCTATACAAACTGTTAGCGACGACGAAATTGGACAAAACAGTTTTTTAAAAGTTGTTTTTTATGAAACTCGAGTAGGAGTTACCATGACCAGAGTGAACTCAGTATTAATTAAGATTTTGACATCAAATGTATAAATTTTCAACACAATAACCTAATATTGCTAAGTAGTGCTATATACTGTTTATAATTATTATAATGTTTAACCTTTTCTAATTCTTTGGAATAGCCGTTTAAAGATAGTACAAAACATTGTATAAGCATAATATGTTGCTTTATTTTTAAGCTATATTGCATAGCTTTTATCGCGGGCTTTAAGTGCGGCGAACGAATTAAAATTCCGTAACGAAAAACCTAACAACCCCCACTTCCACCGGCACTGCAGTGCGGCATTGCCGTACATTGTCTACAGTCGTTTCAGTTCGGCAGACTTTGGCACTGTGCTTGTGTGCCACTAGACGTATGCGAATTATAATTGCATAAGTTGATGAAAAATGCTATGCAATAGCTTTACCGCGGCAGTCTTCGAGTGCCAATAATTTTTTATTATTTTAACTTGGTATCGTATAGGCAAACAAACTCTTCAATTTCTGTAGTATGATTCAACTATTTTCCGAGTTTGCTGACTAAACTCGGAGACTCCCATCCAGCCCGGGCGATCAGTCAACGTCAGGCCGATAGCGATAGAC
Organism: Polyommatus iphigenia; assembly: GCA_963422495.1. Classification (NCBI taxonomy): domain Eukaryota; kingdom Metazoa; phylum Arthropoda; class Insecta; order Lepidoptera; family Lycaenidae; genus Polyommatus; species Polyommatus iphigenia. The sequence continues at coordinate 16,453,352 of OY730179.1, forward strand.
TTATCGCTAACGATATTTTTTAATCGAAATCTTAGTTCTATCGGGAATGTAGTGGGGTTAATTAATCAAAATCCGGTCAGTAACGCCGATTTTCGGTGACGGTGGCTGGTGAAACCAGGCCAGCTACGAGTGATTTGAATTTTGATAGTGCCGATCAACGATGTGCCGATGATGTGTGTGCACAATATTCTCTATCCCAGTCATCTCATAACCTAGGGACGGATAACCGACGACTGACAAAAGTTCAGGCCCAGTGCCGACTTTTCACATGGCCATCCGACGTATTATCTTTCGTGTTAGGCAATCAGAAAATAATGTACTATGTAAACTTGGAAATAACATTTTTCCAACGCGAAAATCGAACCCACGACTCTCAAGATTACGATCAAAGCCACTGGACCAAGTTGACGTTATTGTTCTACAACAAAATATGACAAATCGTAAAGCAATTTAATGCTTCCGATAAGCCTCAAGGTGTAAAACAGATCGTGAATGCAAACACCTGAAAATGATGATCTACCTGTCCTTGTCATTGTGGTAAAAAGAGACTGAGACAACCTGCGAAGTGCCTCTTCGATTGAGTATTCAGCCATTTGAGGTATATTTAACAGCCTTTATAAGTGCCAACATAAAATCACGATAATTACAAAATATAAATTCAAAAGGCCGTAAAAAGCGAAGTCATAAATCCGAGAAAATAACTTCCCAGAATTCGTAATAATTTTTCTCTATAAATCAGATTCTACGGGCAGGAATTAATCTCGAAAAATATTCGCAGAATCATAATATTTATAAGAACCAAAGGCCAGGACACGAGTGTAAATTTTTTACAATTACTAAACCGATTTAGATTAAAAACATGGTAGTAGTTTAGGCTCTCTAGTATGGGTAGATATAAGTCAGAGAATACAGAGTCAGGGCGAGCCCTAGTGTATCCACAACCTGAGCACTTTTGTGGTACACTTTACGGAAAAACTATCACGCCTATTGATGTGTTCTTTGAGTGTGTTAGTAATTTTTATTCCTATGTACCATCGAGGAAATTGATTCCTATGCATTTGAGAGACCAACGTCATTCTGGTCGATCATGTCAATTCAATGTTAATTGTGATCTGTCGGCTGGGTTTGACGTAATGCGACCAAACTACGTAGGTCCCCCATCTGCATAGGAATCAACTTCTCCGATAGTACCTAGATGTGTTATAATCAGCCAGTCAAGGTGTGACGGTGTGAGCCCTCACAAAGCTCGGCTTTTAGCTAGTAATATTATGTAATGTGGTGGAGCCGCGGGTAAAATTAAAGTAAGATAAGTTTAAACCTGGCGCGCTTGAAAACGCGAATATTAATTAGAAATTAATATGTTTTTAACACCCAGAGAGGTGTGAATTATTTAAACCTATGCAAAATAGAGGTATCTAATTAAGAACTCTTTCCCTATACTAATAAAATTATTTGCATAGTAAGTAACTTCAATATTCAAGGTCTGCTTGTCTTTGTGTAACACATTAGAAACGTCATAATATGACAGACAAAGACATTTTTATTAGTAAACTAGATAACGCCCGAAGTTCGTTCATCACGCGGTAACCGTACATTTTTCCGGGATAAAAAGTATATACATATGTCCTTTCCCGAGACTCAAAGTATCTCCATACCAAATTTCAGCAAAATCGGTTCAGCGGTTTGAGCGTGAAGAGGTAACAGACAGACAGACAGACACACTTTCACATTTACAATATTAGTATAGATGGGTTTACGTATCCGTTTTAACATGTCAATTCCGAATTTGTGTCAATACTGCTCAAATCCATTTCCAAAGCTGTGGAATTCTTTAGTGATTCTTTTCAATTACTAAAGGAATTTTGTGAGGAGCACGTATTACTTCCTTTACCGACTGCACTGTAAAGCAACGTGACGAAATCCGGTGCAAAAAATGCAGTCACTTACAAAGTTGATACTTTTACTGTATTGGAAGGATTCGATCAAGATAAAAATTAAGTATCTAGCTTCCTACGAATATAGTTTTTATTATTCGTAGCCAACTTCCATCTTATTTTTGTTTGCCCTCTAGCGGAAAATATTAAAAACCCTTATTGTAATGATCTCTATTGATTGATCTTCATTGCAGGTAAAAAATTTAACGTTTCAACTTTTTAAAGCACAATTCAAAAAGTTGTAATGTCAATATTTTGTCGTTTATTCTAATAAACATGAAAATACAAAAAAGTAGTGAAGTTTGCTGTCTATGAATGTACAGTATGCTAAATAAGCGTTTTATCAATGCGAAAAGGCGTAGAAAAGACGTAGATCAATTTAATACTCTCTATTTACATTTTCCCCGCGTAAGTAATACCTCTAATGTAAATATCAGAGAAAGTATAAATGTATAGGTCAACGGACAAAGGCCACAGTATAATATACAGTAGAGTAACTCAGCAGTGAAATTAAAGGCTCCCGCACACGGGCCACCGGCCACAACCAGAAAACGCCGCTTCCAGCATATTCCTTGTAGTTTTCATACATTTTTTGACGCCAGTGGCCGCCACACGCTACAACAATTCACTTTACGACCAATAGACTAGCTTAAAACGGCGTTTGTCTGTTGCGTGTGGCCCGTGTGCGACGACACTAAGCTCGCTTACCAAAGAGGCCTACTGGTGCCGCAATAATTTTTCGTTTTTATGAGACAAAAAGCACAATATATAAACCTATCGTAATCTATATTTAAAATTAAATGCATTGTTTCTTACGGTATTTCAAATTACGTATAACATATTGAGTGGGTGCGCCGATCCGGGGGTTTAATACTTTAAACTTTAAAGTATTGGTATTCAAACGGGAAAGTTTGCCAACTAATTTTAAGTACTATTTTTCTTACTTACACTTTTGACTTTACAGTTAACTCTACCATTTACTAGTGCCATGCACCTTTATTGTTTTGTTACTCCAAATTATCCTAACATTATAATAATTTCGTGCGTGCGCTTGTGCAATCTCATCAGCTGTTAGTCTACTGTATTTTAAACTGTACCTAGACTTGGAATAAAATATGAGAATAATGTAAATACATTTTGAAATATAAGAAAAGGCTGAGACGTGGTCGGTGGAGCGTTAAGTCAAACGTCCAAGGAGACTGCAAATACGGCCGGGGAAAACGCAGTTGATCGCAGTAGATGTAGAAAATGAGGACAGTAAGATAGTTGTCTAGCATTTTTCTAGGTTTGTACCTTGAAAATGTGGGAAGAAGAATTCTTACTTAAAATTGGTAAGGAGTAAGATAGAAAACGCATGTTGATCGCAGCAGATGTGGAAAATGAGGACAGTTAGATAATATTATTATACCATTTCTTTAGGTTTTTACCTTGAAAACGATAGATTTAGGAAGAAGAACAAAAAAGGAGTACATTATGTTACGAGTTTGTCGAGCTACTCAGCATTTATTTTCCCCGACTGTACATTTTACTGTCAATAATAAATATATAATAACTAAATATATTTCTGAGTTCTGACTTTAACTTTAGATTTATAAATAATCTGTTAACTTATTCAATCAACATGCATTTTTTAATTTCCATAACGAAATTAGGCAACGAAAAATTGACGGGGTTTATCAAATCACAAGCGTTATAACTTATAAGCGACTCGCAACCCGCCCCGGCGTCGCAAGGGTATAAAATATATAGCTACTGAAAAAATTATTAAAATCGATAGCCTATGATCCTTCACGTGGTCTACTTCATAACATTAAAATTGCTCCTATAGTTCGCGAGATAAGCCCTTTCAAATAATTTCCCCCGTTTTTTCCACATTCTCCTATTAGTCTTAGCGTGATAAAATATAGCCTATAACCTTCCTCAATAAATGGACTATCTAACACTGAAAGAATTTTTCAAATCGGACCAGTAGTTCCTGAGATTAGCGCGTTCAAATAAACACTTTCATATAATTTCTCCCGTTTTTTCCACTTTTTCCTCTATTTTTTCGCTCCTATTAGTCTTAGTGTGGTAAAATATAGCCTATAGCCTTTCTCGATAAATGGGATATCTAACACTGAAAGAATCATCAAAATCTGTTGCGTAGTTTTAAAGATTAAAGGGAACAAAAGGGACATGAGGGAAAAAAGCGACTTTGTTTTATAATATGTATAGATATAGATAGATATAGATGCGATGCGTCAAAACTCAAAAGTCAAAACTCAAACCCCTTTATGTTTTTGTTTTACAAGGTCACAAATAGATAAACTTTCAGCTTTTCTAAACTGAGGAAAGTCTGGCCGTCGCATGCTCTTACGGCCAGGCCACACGGTGCGTTGCGTCAGCGTTACGTCGTAGATGCATTTCTAAATTTGTATAAATTTGACAAATTTGCAAGACGTCTCACAAAATTGAAATCTGTCAATTCAGTACAAATTTAACGACGCAACGCTAACGCAACGCGCCGTGTGGACAGGCCCTTAAGGCACAATTCCGTGCATCGCGACAGTCGTAAGCCGCGCGCGGCCGACGACTGTCGTCGGCCGCTCGCGACAATAGTCATTGTATGAAAATGTATGGCACCGCTTCCGAGGCCCGCGACAGACGCGCGCGGCCGACGACTGTCATAAGCCGCGCGCGGCCGTGTCTTGAATTTCATACGTGTCTTGACGGCCGCGCGGGGCCTACGACTGTCGTCGGCCGCGCGCGTCTGTCGTAGGCCCCGCGCGACCGTGTCAAAGTTATATGACACGGCCGCGCTTTTCAAAACTTTCACTGTCAAAACGCAAGTTGTGACTTGGTGTGTGCCCAATATGTCAAAAGCATTGTTGATTTCAAACCTATACTGTCCGAATCCTTTACAATCCGAGACGATTGATCGAGATCGTAGTCGAAGGGAAAATAATTAAAAAGTTATTTTTGCCCCGAAAAAAGATCCATTGAATTGGAGAAAATAAATCGTCCGATCGTACCATTTGTAACTCCAAACGTCGGGGCACAAAGGCTGGCCATTGTCCCCCCGACAGCGAAGACTTATACGAGATCAATTTACCGAATTATGTTGTATGTATCAAAGTTTACCGGACGTATTGTGATAGTTTTCATTAAACGTCTTATTCAAGTGACCGAAAAGGTTCGCTTTGTTGCGGGAGAAACGTCTCTTCGTTGGGCCATTGTTGATTGAAGGCTCGATGTGAGCCGCTCGAACGCGCGGTTTGGCGGCTACACCGCGTGATCACAAGCAGTGTATGACAGCGAGACAGCGCCCCTACTAAGGCTGGTTTTATCGAAGCGTTTTGGCAGCGCCGTTGGAGCGCGCGTTCGAAGATGTATGGGGGTACCGAAACACTTAAGACGCTGACAACTGCCAATGACCTTGATCTCGCATCACATCGCACCACTGTCGATTTTCATGCCAGAGAGACAGAGATGTGAAGTGTTCACTCGGTAGCGTGGATACATTTTTCGTTTTTTAGGGGAAAAAATAAATATTATGGGAAATCTAGATGACAGAGCCGAAAATTAAATCTGGCGATCTTTAATCGCCTGGCGCCTGGCGCCTGGCGATCTTTAATTTTAAAATTAAATATATTTAGTTTTTGCTGTATTCAATGGCAACAAATTATGTGATAGCCAGTTGGCCACTTTCATCATTCCGTGCATGTTGTCTTAGGATGGTCCAAATTTTTTCAAAAAATACGATAGCCGTATCATCAGCATAGGCAATGATATTAGCTTACATAGGTCGTTTATATAAATAAGGAATAATGTTGGCCCTAGCACACTGCCCTGAGGGACCCCATATGTGACGTTAGTATCATCACTGATATGCTGGCAAATTTTAACCCTCTGCATTCTTCCAGATAAATACGATGTAAAAAGGCAAAGTGCGGTACCTCTGATCCCAACATTTTCTAGCTTTTGAATTAGAATAGGAATAGACACGGTGTCGAAAGCTTTTTTGAGATCTAGGAATACTGCCATGCATTTTTGTCCCTTGTCAATATGTTCTGTTACTATTTGGCTAAGTGACAACACTGCATACTCTGTTGATCGATCGCGCATAAATCCAAATTGTGAGGAGGAAATCAAATTATATTTATTTAGAAAATTTGGAAGTCTAGCATTAAGTAGTCTCTCTAGAATTTTAGAGATAGCTGGCAGGACAGATATTGGCCTGTAATTGCCAACGTCAGATCTGTCCCCACTTTTAAATACTGGGGTGATTATGGATTTCTTTAGGAGATCCGGAAATACACCACTCTGGAAGCAGATATTTGCAAGGTGAGTAAGAATTGGAGCTAATTCGTTTTTGGCCAGTTTTAGAAAATTTATCGGAATGTTATCCCAACCTGATGCACTATCAGACTTTAAATTCTTTACGATTGTTTTAACTTCGCTCACATCAGCCTCCAGTAGGACAAAAGAGTTTATAATTGATGTCGAAGTGTTATCAGTATTAAAATTATTTAGAGGGGGATTACTCTGTACATTTTGAGCTAGTTCTTTACCGATATTTGAAAAATAATTGTTGATAAAGTTTATAGATTCAGTGGGATTATTTTTAATATTAATTAATTCATTATATATTATATTAAACCTCTACGATAACTGGCTTATTAAAATTTAAAAGTAATCTTTATTCTTTTAATTTAATGTATTTATGGTGTGTTTTGGTAAAAAGTAAAAACTAAAAAGTATGTTTAAATAAGTCTTTTAAGTTCCTTAACCTCTCATTGCCTACAAATTTTTTGATCAGAAGAAAGTGTACGGTTCACGCAAAGGTATTTACGAAGTGAACTATTCAAGGTCCACTTTTTTTATCTGTCAAATGAATTTTGCAACGTGCCAAACAAAGACTGCTTTTAGGTATTAAAAGTCAGGACAATTTAAGGTGGCACCAACGATCATTGACCTTTCTAATGTAGGAGCTATGTGAAAAATACTAGCACTGCATTCTGTTAACTTAAGAATAAAATTGAATTCTTGTAAAGAAAGAGACTATAATTATAGTTTCATCGGAAAATATCGCGCACTAGAAACATCTGTCACTTCATTGTCAATCGTGGTTTGTATAGAAAACGACGAATAGTTTCTTGACAAGGAGTCAATGACCGCTACAGATAGAATTCCGAGATTTGAAAATAGTTATTCATTGCGTAAATATTTTTATTAGCAAGGCGGTACATAGCTCATGGCGCGAATAGACAATATGAATAGAAATGTAAATACTATTTAGAACTTAGATAGATATAGTTAGTATGAACTATAGATAGTATTGCAATAGCAACCCCAGCAGCCATCTTTGTATTGCTCGCAATAAGTTGACACAGGCTGAGCAGTGAACCGTGAGAGCCGGCCCCAATAACTCTGACCAACTTTTCTCATTGTAAAGGGTAGCATTCAGGACGTTGTACCTTGTATCAGATTGTAGGATAAGGCCGTGTTTCCACTGACGCGGAGCGGAGCGGAAAGGAGCTTGGCGGTGCCCGAATTGACCAATCGTGCTATTCCAGCGGAATAACAGCGAAGCGTAGCGAAGATTTCGTGCATGGTCAATTCGGCCCAAATGGTTCTCGTCTCGCTTTTATGAGACGAGAACGAGACGAGACGTTTTGGAAAAAATTATCGGAAATACCGAGACCACATACAGGGCAACCCGAGAGTCTCGTTATGGGTCTCGTAATTTTTTTTTTTATGAAGTTTTTATTCGAAACCTCAGAAAAGGTGTACTTAGAAAACAATATATTTTACAAAATAAAAAATCTGGTAACCATCCAAACTGCATTTTATTATATTATAAATACGCTAGTCATAAAATATTCCTTATTCTCTTTATTATATTATATAAATAAATCATTATTTACAATTAAGCGAGACGAGACGAGACAATTACTAGTAACGAGACGAGACCGAGACTTGAACGAGACTAAATTTTTTGAGGATTGACGAGACCGAGACGAGATTTTTGTTACTCTCGCTTAGGTACTCTCGTCTCGTGTCACGAAGCCCTAAAAAAACACGTCCTTCAAAAGTGCGTGACGCTAAAAAGTTTTCACTTTAAAATCTTGCTATAATTATGCTACCATTCCAACCCAAGAATAGTATGATCCAATCATTATTCGGAAATCAGCTGAAATCTACCGGTTGAAGGTAATTCCGTACGGAGTTCAAAGTGCCAGAGACGTCAGTCTTCATTATGAGAGATTAACTGCCTAAAGGCTGCCTGAACTATTGATCTATAAAGTCTATATTTAGAATATCAAAGGATCTAAGCTCCCCCGGAAAAGAAAGGATTTCGAAATCAAGACCTTTTTTGTTCGAGTGGTTTAAATCAGTTATGAATAAGCCAAAACGGTTAGAAGCTATAAATAGTTTTCACAGATTTTATTTTAGCAAATATTGTACAATTTTTCTGTTGCATTGCTGTTGCGATACACAAAATAACTGCGGGCTATAGACAAGTACAACCTGGTCAAAATATCTTAAGACTCCGAGGGTATAATATGATAAAGCCGCATCGTACGCCTTCAAAACAAGTCTCACGATATTTTGACCGGGTTAACGTAGCATCAACGTAGCTTGGCAGGTAGTAACATAACCAAATCACTGAAGCCGAAAAAGGCTATCTAGACTATTATTCTTGTTATTCAGGTAGCTTTGTAGTCTTTCATCGCTCTCGATCGTAACACACAAGATATTTCCTTGGCAGATATCTATCTGAGAGAGAGAGGTGTACATTGTTCCTTTGTCCACAGCTTGACCTAATTACAGCCCAGCCGACGCCGGAAATTAAATTTTTACAAACGTTTCAATAACATTGTTGCCCTTAAATAACTGTTTTTATGTGAATGCTATGTTTTTTATAAAATAATTATGTTAGTGTTTGTGTGAATACTGTACTTATATCGTAAAATTAATTAAAAAAATGGATATTATTAATGAAAAAGTCTGATTATGATGTAAAGCCAAAAGCCTCACGAGAAGACACCAGATACTTGGAAAAAAGTAGAATTCTTGAGCGAAACACGAATTTTAACGCGCAGAAGTTGCAGGCAACATTAACTGGTGTAAGTTTTAGAACACACATAATATCAAGTATTGTACAAACAATATCAATGAGTTGGTGCATCTCATTTTCTTCAAGAAAGAGAGAGTTGATTAAACACAAATAAATAGTAAAAGTGTGAATAAAACAAAAGAATGGAGCGCTGGAATTTTCAGAACACTTTGTCTTATCTCTCCCATTGTATGAAGTGTCGTTGGCTAGGCTTTTAAAAAGGATTTTAAGGAAACGCCTTTGTTCGTTCTAGACCATGGCCTCATTAACTATCACAGAAAAAGATAAAAGATAATAATATAGTTCTATGAGAATTCTTACACCGATATAAGAATTGCTGCCTGTGATTGCTGTTTCACATCCACAATGTTTCCAGCTAAGTAACTCTAAGTATCCAAGTATTCTGTAATTGGAATTAGGTTCCGAAATAAAACCTAGGCCTACTGAGCAGTGCTCAAAACGTCATGGATTCGACGTCATATTGTGCTGCCATAGGTAAGGCAATGACTGTTACATTGGCATCCTAACAAAATCATATACCTACTAAGGTATATGATTTTGTAATTACACCGCCATATACGCCATATATTTCGGAACAAATCAACATGGCGTCGTTTCTAGACGTCACAACTCACAAGCATGGCTGGTCAGTTTACTGGGTTATAATTGAAACATACCCTAAAAATTATCGATGTAATTTTAAGTGGCATCTGTTTCGTCCATGGCAATGGTCCACACGCCAAAACGTCCTTGTACATCGTGTTCATTTTCTAAAAGCTTACATCAATACCAATCTAAAATATCAATTTCTCAAATGGAGAAAAAAAAACAATCCGCGATGGAAAAATTTTTCGTGGAATCATTTAGATCATAAATTGACAAGGGTACATTTTGAGTTCATTTCATTCAAGCGGGGGATCTCTACTGGTGGCTCCAGGATCCACGTTTGGTCCTTCTAATGGTGGATCACATTACACTGGTCGGAGGATGGGATTTTCTCGATTCATTTGTTATTTCAAGACCGCAAAGTGATCAATTCGCTAGTGGGGTATGGGTATTGTGGACCGGGCCATTGTGTTTTTTGCGCTGACGAAGCGTTTCCCATCCGGGAGTACATTGTGCTTATTACTTGTACTTTTGTCATTAGTACGCACTTTCATGGCAAATGGATTTATGTTGGTAGAATCGAAACAATTATATCTAAGCTACTTAGTTATTGGAATTCAAGAGTCACAATCTACCAGGTTGTTGATCCCTCAGCAAAATTATGAAGTGTTAGATTTTTAGGTCTCTTTGGTGGGGGAGGAGTAAGTGTTGCAAGTGCACGCGCATTGAGTAGTAGATCTGATTAGACCTACGTGATTAGACCTACGATTAGACAGTTCATTATTGGTAGATCATGATTAGAGAGTGACACGTTAGACCCCCCGCGCACTTTGCGGCCACGTCTGCGACCACACTCGTATGAGAAGTGATTTGATGAGTAAACTCATCATCAAGTTTTGGAGAAGAAGTCAGGGGACAAGTAATCGTTGATTTTCTGTTATTTTATTAGAATTTTCAATTCAAGCTGCAGTTGTCTCTATCGCACTCTGCGCTAGTCTTGAGGTTAGGGAGACAGCAATCGATTTTACAAAATATACATACTTGTTTTTCATTTCTCTAGTCTTCTTAAAATTGGATAGTGCGCAGTTTAAGCTAAGGAAGTAACATACAATAATGAGAAAATTATTCGCAAAATGAATATGTTCTAAAATCGAAATTGATTTAGATCTAGAATTGTATTAAGACTTATTTGCAATGTCGGTCTTGATCATAATTTGTTTTATGATTCTTTTTGTCGCCAATAAATAACTCCCACTCGAGGTTGTGGGAGTGGGAACGATCTACAATGTGGCGCTTCACCCACCTATGTAGACCACAGGGAAAGGATTTTGGAAGAGGCGGAGGTAAGCATTCAATGTTTTGCATGTAGGAGTTAAATAAGCGCGGGTGCTACAATTTTTATGCGAAAGAAGAAAACTCTATCGTCTAAATTGTTTGATTGCATAACAATTGTAATCAACCTATTTAGACGATATAATATAATTAGCAGGTGGATAACAAAATCAACCTATTTAGACCATGGAGTTTTCCTAAATAGTGTTCTTGTATAGTGTATAGAGAACACCATAATTTTTCTCCCTTTCAGGTAACCAAGTACCTATCAGGTTAAAAGATAATGGGACTTCTTATTCGTTTACAATTCAATATCGACTATCGAAATGGCTAATAATATACTAATGATATTAAGAGATTACTTATTTTTCATTCAATTGATTTAAAATACATAATTATAATTCCAGGAAGCGTTTGTTGCCAGTTTGATACTAGAGAACAAGCATCAGTACCTGTATCAGTTTAACAAATGATTAGCCAAACTCAGAAGTAATAGTTAACTTGTATCGATCATAAGCCGATGACCGAGCGTGGCCATTAATATCCCGATGCAATGTTGTGTTAGCAAACAATACGGGGCCAATCAGGCCAGCCCGACTGCACGGGTAATGAAGACACACTTAAGCCATTTAAGGGTTATCGTGGCCCTTTTTTGAGCAACAGTACCTACTCGATGTTAGAATTTGCAACTAACGATACAACTAAAATAGAAACTACACAACTATCATTTATGTACCATCGAGGAAATTGATTCCTAGGCAGTTGACAGACCAACGTCATCCAACGTCATTTGGTCGGATCATATCAATTTAATGTTAATACTTAATTGTGATCTCAGATCTATATGTCGGCTGGGTTTGACGTAACGCGACCAACCACGTAGGTCCCCCAATCTGCCTAGGAATCAACTTCTCTGATGGTACATAGACGGACAATGGACATTTATATGCCATCAGAGAAGTTGATGGTACATAGATGTCCATTTATGTACTATCAGAGAAGTTGCTTCCTGTAGATGGCGGACCTAAGTAATTTGGTCACGTTAAGTCAAACCACATCACACACACATTGAATTGACATAAGCCGACCAAATGACGTAGGTCCGTCAACTGCCTAGGAATCAATTTCCTCGATGGTACATTATGATGTACCATCACATCGACATCACAGTCCTGTGGAATGTGGAGGTATGCATCCACATTCCACAGGACTGTGATGTCCTAAGACTTAAAGAATCTTTATTTTCATATTATTATTTCATCAAAATTGGTCCTACGGTTTAACCGTTAATTCAAAGTATCCTCATATCTTTCAACAAAGGCGGTTCAGCAGTCTATGCGTGAAGAGGTAACAGACAGACAGACACACTTTCGCATTTAATATAATTTTAGTATGGATGAATGGAGTATGGACATAATAGTAGGTAGGAGTGATAGTGATGTTCGACGCGAAATTTATCGATAAAATATTATTATAAAAACCACTAGAAAAACTCCAAGTCGTGGTAGTTTTATATCGTTTCATCGCTTCGCCATCATGTGCCAAACATCTGGCGTTGGTTTTTTATCCCTCTCCCTATGATCGTTCATGTGGGAATTAGATCTGGATACTGATTTTGAACCTTAACACTGCAGTGTAGGGTATATTATTGAATAAACAACCTCAGCTACTGTTATGCTTACAAATTAATAGGTTGATGGCTATTACTTAATTTAAGAGATTCTTTAGGTTTTAATTAATTAAAGTTTAAAAGAAATCAGTGCTTCCATCTTGATCTATGGGAGAGATTTAAGTAATTAATTTTTACTATCTTTTGAATTAATCAATGTTATTTTAGATTACTATGTTCAATCGATGTTAACAATTATTTTGAACCGAATAGAAAGCGATTTACATCTCTTTGTAAAGAAATTGGATTTTATCCCACTGCACCGTGCAGTGTGCACTTTGCCGTGGTGATGAATCATGAAAATCAATGCTGCTAAAAAGAGTGATAGATTAAGCCAGGGGTTCCCAATCTTTTTCAGCCTGCGGCGCACTTACAAGTCAATATTTTGTCATGGCGTCAACATATCGAGCGAAGTCCAGGTCCGATATCATCTAGAGGGTAAGGCCAAATTAGCCTCGAAGAAGCTTGGTGTTGTTAACAGAGCGAGACAGTACTTCAGTCCGGACATCGTATCCAACTAAGGGCTGCTCGAATTGTTGACTGCCATAGTGTTTCAAACAGCTTGGACCCCTTGGAATTACGCCGAGATGTAGCTTCACACTGCATCCTCAATCGGTTGTATCACGGGGAGCGCTCTGAGGAATTGTTCGGAATCATACCACCTGCAACTTTTCGCCATCGTCCCACGCGAAAAACATACCATCCTCATCACCTTGATGAGTGGCAGTCTTCCACAGTGCGTTTTTCGCGTAACTTTCTGCCGCGCACTGTAAAACTCTGGAACGAACTGTCACCAGCAGTATTTCCGGACCTATACGACCTGCAAACCTTCAAGAAAAGAGCGTATTCCCTCTTAAAAGGCCGGCAACGCACCTGCTGCTCTTCTGATGTTGCGAGTGTCCATGGGCGACGGTAGTTGCTTACCATCAGGTGACCCGTTTGCTCGTTTGCCCCCTTATTTAATAATAATAAAAAAAATGGCGTACTACTCTACCTGGCTATTACAAAAATATACATAAACTAGCTGTCCCGGCAAACGTTGTTTTGCCATATAATATAGTAATTTAGATTTCGCCCATAATATTTTATTGAAGTGACTAAATAAGTATGGAACCATGGCAAAGTCCATCGCTTATCCCGCCGCACAAACAATGGTCGCAATAATTGTAATAATTTACTATTATTTATTCAACAAATGCACTTATCAATATAAAAATTACCCAGTAGCCGATTCTCAGACCTACTGAATATACATATAAAATTTGGTAAAAATCAGTAAAGCCGTTTCGGAGGAGTACGGTAACTTACATTGTGACACGAGAATTTTATATATGAGATAAACACCTATAATAACTACATAGGCTGCTATTTATGTATCCGGAACTGGCCACTTACAAGAACAATATTTAAAAAGTAATTACAACATTTGAAAATAGAACTCTTTGGTTGAAGAATACATTTTGTTTCATGTGACTGTCAATTATACCATTGTGGCGTCATTTTGAAAATTGCGTGTCTTCATTTGCCATGGATTTAACGCGTGAACATTTTCGTGCAATGATTTATTACGATTTTCGGCGTGGGCTAAATCAACAACAGTGCTTTATTCAACTCACCGCAACTTTTGGAGATGAAGCACCATCAAAAACCACTGTTTATCACTGGTACAGTGAGTTTAATCGTGGGCGGTCTATGCTCACGGATGAAAATAAAGAAGGTCGCCCAAAAACTGCTGTTGTCCCACAAAATATAGATGCTGTGCGGGAACTAATAATGCGTGATCGTCATGTTACATATCGCGAGATAGAGGCGTCCTTAGGCATAAGTATGACGAGCATACATAAGATATTACACGAACATTTGGCTGTAAAAAAAATATGTTCGCGTTGGATTCCGCACAACTTGACAATCGATCAAAAACGGGCTCGTGTCGATTGGTGCAAAAAAATACAACCGTGGTACGTCAAAAGCCGTTTATAATATCTACACAGGTGATGAATCTTGGATCTATGCATATGACCCCGAAACTAAACAACAGTCAACGGTGTGGGTGTTCCAAGATGAGCCGAAACCAACAAAAGTTACTCGTGCAAAAAGTACTTTGAAGCAAATGGTCGCCTGTTTTTTTGGAATTAATGGACATGTGGCTACAGTGCCATTAGAGAATCGTAAAACGGTTAATACTGAATGGTATACGACCATTTGTTTACCAGAAGTCTTTGAAGAAATAAGAAAGGACAACCGACAACGCAGAATCATATTACATCACGACAATGCTAGCTGTCACACCTCAGCTGAAACAACTCAGTTTTTGGAGGGTCAAAATATCGAATTGACTGGTCATCCGCCGTACAGCCCTGATTTGGCACCTAACGATTTCTTTTTATTTCCATACGCGAAGAACAAATTACGTGGTCAACGTTTTTCGAGCCGCGAAGAGGCTGTTGATGCGTTCAAAATGCACGTTTTGGAGATACCTCAATCAGAATGGAAAAAGTGCTATGAAAATTGGTTCCAGCGTATGCAAAAGTGTGTCGATCATCGCGGCGAATATTTTGAAAAGCAATAAAACCATATTAAATGATATATGTTTGTCTTTTTTTAATTCCGGATACATAAATAGCAGCCCTCGTATAGTTAGGTTAAGCAAGTAAATAATAATAAACAAATATTTAATCATCTGCCTGCTTTGTATAATAATTAATATGTATTATAATTTTATTTTATAATATTTGTGGTTATGGATAATAATGATAGAGGATCGACTCACGGCGCCCCTCTTGCCTTTCCACGGCGCACCAGGGCGCCGCGGCGCACAGTTTGGGAACCCCTGGATTAAGGGGCCGGGTACCCCCGAAATTCTCATACATACGTAATTCCAAAATCATTTTCTCATACGAAAATATTTTACATGTTTGAGTTGTTTTTCAGTTTAAAATAGTAATTATCGAGGTTCCTGCACAAAAATTTACTTCAAAATATTTAAACATAATTTTTTTTTTTTTGTTTTTAATTTTTTTTAGTAAATTTAGTACTTAATATTTAAACACTAAAAAATAGAGTAAAACACTAAAAAATATATAAATAAATAGTAAATTTACTACAAATTATTTAAATACAAAAAAATATTTTTTATAGTTTAAATATTTTGTAGTACTTAAATTAACTATTTATTTATATATTTTTTAGTGTTTTACTCTATTTTTTAGTGTTTAAATATTTAGTAGTAAATTTACTAAAAAAAATTTTAAAGCAAAAAAAAATTTTTGTGTTTAAATATTTTGAAGTAAATTTTTGTGCAGGAACCTAGGTAATTACTATTTTAAACTGAAAAAAAACTCAAACATGTTAAATATTTTCGTATGAGAAAATGATTTTGGAATTACGTATGTATGAGAAATTCCAAGTGTACCCGGCCTCTTAAAAAGGCGACTAACCCAAAATTGACGATTTTATAAATCATTTTTGTACTTGGTAATAAGCCCCGAATCGTTTAATTTTCTAAACATAGATACTACATTATATTTCCAAGAATTTTATCTGAGCAAAAACACGATATCGTGAAATTTTCTCGATAGAAAAAAATCACAAAGATGCATCTAACTTTGACGATTTTTTTCCTATATTCCCAAAACCATGCAGTAAACTGAGTTAATATTTTTACATATCATATAAAATTCTATCACCGAGTGTTCGTTCTAGCGGATTTTTAATATTCTCTATATTTTTTAAGATATTTAAGAAAAACCACATTGGCGCTTCACCGCCAGATTTGTCTCACCTCTCAGTCGCCAGCAGCAGTGTTCCCGAACCTCCCGATTTTACGGGAGATCTACTGATTTTGTACTTCGTTTCCCGATCTCCCGTTAGGCAATGATTTCCTCCCGAAATAGGCGATTCACGCGCTTCGATTCGAGTGTAGGTGTTGAACGCAACCCAGAGGTAAAATGAACGCACCCTATCTCCTTATTGAGAAATCTTTGGTCGGGGATTACCCTTTTACTATGACCGGAATCAAGCAGTAATGTGAAACTATCAGTCATCTTCGTCTAACAAAATGTTCTATCACCCCTATTTAGTTGTAGTAAGGTAAGTTTTAGCTTGGCATTCATTTGACATTCAATAGATTCGCTTTCCGTGGTTCAAACGGTCTGTTTATCGTCAGACGTCAGTTCGTTTTTTTGTTCGCTCATTCAAAAAGTACTTTTTATGTTTATTGTACAAAAATTAAAAAAACACAATATTATCATGAGTTCAAGTGACAGTGAATACAATACGGATAATGAACCAAGTACAAGCGCAGGATGTAAAAGAAAGAAGAAATATGCGCAAAAGTACAAGAAAGATTGGGAAAAAGTTACAGAGTTCGCAGGCTGGATTGCTCCAAGCAAAAAGGGTGAAACTTATGCATTTTGCAAATGTTGTGACAAAGATATCAATATATCATCTGGTAGAGATGCTCTATCAAGGCATTTAAAGTCACAGCAACATTTGAAAATCAGCCGGTCTATTCTAACTCAACCGAAAATTACTGATCAGTTCAAAGAAAAAACAACATTTTCTAACCATATAAAAGAAGGTATTATAGAATTTTATTATTTCTTCATAATATCTTAGTTTTGCAACGTTATTTGTTTTCTAAAGTTTTTATTGTTTTTTTAGGTGAAATCCGCTTAAGTGCATTCATTGCAGAACATAACTTGCCATATACGATAATGGAACATTTGCCAAAACTATTATCTAAAATATGCATTGACTCGAAGATAGCCCAGGAACTCCAGTGCTCCCGTTCTAAATGTCAGTCAATTGTGGAAAAAGTTATAGGACAAGAAAGTTTCGAACAATTGTGTGCAGATTTAAAAGAAAATAAGTTTTCTCTTATTATAGATGAATCAACGGATTTGAGTACAACGAAACACTTGTGTCTTGTTGTACGATATGTAAAACACGATAGAATAAGGGACTCTTTCCTCGCTTTGCTTGCAGTTACGTCAACAACTGCCGTAGTTTTGCATGAGACTATAGTAAGTTTTTTCATTAAAAATGAAATACCATACACTGAAAATATGATAGGTTTTGGAGCTGATGGCGCCAACGTGATGATGGGTGCGCACAATTCAGTTATGGCTCTACTGAAAAAAGACATTCCTAACTTATTTGTGATGAAATGCATCTGCCACTCATATCATTTGTGTGCTTCCTATGCGTGTGAAAAATTGCCCCGCTTTGTTGAGGATTTCATTCGAGACGTATATAATTTTTTTTCAAACAGCCCTAACAGAAAGGCAGATCTAAAGGAATTTCAGACGTTCTGCGATTTAAAAGTTCATAAATTGCTGCACCCCTCACAAACACGATGGCTCTCTGTTCATGCGGCTGTAAAGCGAGTACTTGAACAGTATTCCGCGTTAAGGCTCTACTTTATAGATGCTACCCAAAATAATAATGCCTTATTAGCCGCGGAAAACATCTTGCAGAAAATGAATGATAAAGTGACACTATTATTTTTGCAGTTTTTAGACTTTGTTTTACCCATTTTCAACAAACTTAACAAAGAAATGCAGGCAGAAAACCCTCGAATTCATATTTTATATTCTAGAATCACAGAAACACTCATGACTCTGTATGATAATTTTATAAACAAAAATTACTTAAGCTGTACGGTCATTGAAAATGTCGATTTCACAAATCCGCGAAACTTTAAACCAATCAATGACCTTTATTGTGGTGCCTCAGTAGTAGACACAATTTTAAAAGGAGGATTGTCAAGTGAACAGCTTCAGTTTTTCAAACTCAGGTGTTTAGATTTTTATGTAGAAGCTTCTAAACAAATAACGGCGCGTTTTCCATTAAAAAATAACATTCTAAAAGAATTAATAGCAATTTCCCCACACTCCGTAAAATCACGCACATGTGAGTCAATTGTGCCAATTTGTCGTCATTTTCCTAATTTGGTGAATGACTTACAAACAGTTGACACTGAGTGGAGAGAACTTCGTAATTTTAATTCATTTCCATCAGAAGCAGAAGATGCAGAAGCATTTTGGTACTTCATTAACAAAATCAAACTGGCAGATGGTACTCCAAAATTTCCACATTTATGTAAATTTGTTTTTAATATTTTAGCTTTGCCTCATTCTTCTGCCAATGTAGAGCGAATATTTTCAGCGGTCAATTTGATTAAAACAAAGCAAAGAAATAGACTATCTACTTCTTCAATTGAAGGTCTGCTCCTTACAAAACAGTATCTTGACAAAGCCAGTTGTTATGATTTTAAAGTAGAAAAGAAAATGTTGACTGCTATGTCGAAAGCCCGTTGGTATGAATAAATTAAATAATGTGACTTAACCATGAAAATTAATATTATAAATATTAATATAATAAATTGAATATTCTAACATGACTTTGTTTTATCTCCCGTATTCTCCCGATTTTCGAACAATAATTTTGCTCCTGAATTCTCCCGATTTTCGAAGCATAGTTCTACCGTATTTTAAATTTTGCGTTCGGTAACACTGGCCAGCAGTCGCGTTCGCGCGCGCCTGAGGAGAGGACGTACTTCTTTTGCCTTTACTCCGGAGTGAGAAAATATTTAATCGAAACCATGGGAAACAAACAAAAATTAAATAAACACACTAAAAGCAACATTTACAGGAGAAAACGGGAGCCGATGAACCATTGTAGAAGGCTTTTTAATTTAATGTAAAATATGTATTATTTGTTTACAAATATGATAATATTATCATGACAAATAATTTGTCAAACCCATATGTTGCGACCGCACATGCGTAGTGCTTCGTGCTTGATTGGACGATCTGCGTGTATCGTCCAATGGTATCGTCTCATAGCTCGCAGCTTCGTGACGATCGACGAATCAGCGGCCGCAGCAATAGAGATTGAAAAAATAATTCGGATTTAAATCGATATAGTTTTGACAAAAACTAGTGTATAACAGCGATTTGAAAATCGATTTGGTTTCAATGAATGTCGTACTCGATACTATGGAAATATCGAATAAATTTCTTTGGTACAACGCTACGATCTTGAAATGAAAAGATTAAATTGTTAAACAGTGATAACATTATAATATTATATGCAAAATTTTCTACTTCGACCATTCGCTTGATAATAAATATTAATCCTTCGATCGCGGATTCTTGGAAATGCTATTGTATTCTAGTGTCGCGATCGCCGGTGCTCGTATGAGGCTTGATGGGTTAATAACAAAGGTGACGGCACATTTATGAAAGGATTTAGAAGAGTACATACTACATAATAATATACTACATAATATAATATTATAAGGTCTTTTATGCCTATGATATTGCCGTTTTGTTTGAAAAATGTTCTTTTTAGGATTCCGTACCCAAAGGGTAAAAACGCGACCCTATTACTAAGACTTCAATGTCTGTCTCGCCGTTGGTCTGTCTCCAGGCTTTATTTCAATAACGGCTATAGCTAGACTTCTAAAATTTTCACAGAATGTGTATATCTGTTGCCGCTATAGCAACAAATACTAAAAACAAAATAAAATTTATATTTAACGGGGGCTCCCATACAAAAAAACAGATTTTTTTTGCTATTTTTTGCTCGGTATCAATAATGGATATAGCTAGGCACTTGAAATTTTTACAAAGTCCTTAATTATATTTGTACTTTAATGGGCATTGTCCAAAAAAATCACATGTACTTTTTTTTTTCGTTAAAATAGGGTATTTAAAGAATATAAATTAAATAATTTTGAAATTCATTGGCTAGTTTTTTCTCAATAAATTTTTAAAGTTTCGCTCTGACGTCATCATCGGCGGCCAATTGACCTCTGCAGTATGTTTTAAATTTCCTTTCAATCTTATTTATAATGGCTGGTTCGTCAAATGCAAGTTCTCACTATGTGAAAGCTTACCAAAAGTTCGAAACGTAATGTTGGTCGAATTTATTGCTAATTTAACGCCATTGAAGGTCAAACTAAGGTTAAACATATTTGTTCAAAAATATAAGTAACTAATGGGTATATTTTTCGTTTATATACAGAAAAACGATCACTGACCTTATTCCTCGAAATGTTTTTGTAATGAGCAAAATTAAAAAAAAATGGACAATCCCCATTATGGATAATAAAAATAAAATAAATATTCAAAGGGGCTCCCACACAAAAATTACAATTTTGGGCTATTTTTAGCTCTGCGGTACTGAACCCTTCGTGCGCGAGTCGGACTCACTCTTGGCTGATTATTTCGAACTTACTTATTTCTGTTTATCAAAGTAATCACCCCTGCAATCAATGCACCTTCGCCAACGCAGTGGCAGTGTGTAGATGCCCTATTGAAAATATCAGCTGGACGGCAGACTACACTTCTAAGGCATTTTGTACAGCGTCTCGCGATTTGAATTTTCTTCCCGGTAAAAGTTTTACCAATTTTGGAAAAGGTTATAGTCGGTATGGCAGATGAGGGAGAGCTTCCAAACAAAATGGAGTCGCGCGTTGTCATCAAGGAGTAGCGGAGACGATCGACTGACAAAAACTAGTTGCAGACGTACGAGCATCGCCATCATTGTGGGCAGTTTTCAATGTACACATCTGCAGTAATGCTCTCGCCGTTTTGTAAAAAGCTGTTACTTATCACACCGGCAATTAGACCACCAAACTCCAAAGTGTGACCATCACATTTCTAGGGGTGATTTTTCGTTTTGCACATTGCTTTGGTGTCGAACCAGGATCTTACCAACTTGCTGAGCATTTTCAAGTGTCAACCGAATACCATTTTCGTCGCAGGTTTGTTAAGTTGGCTGGTACCGCCTATAAAATGTGAAGATTGAGTAGAAAAATACATGAATTTTAGGCGAATTATGAATAAAAGCACTTTATATAGAAAAAAAAATCTAGCTAGTTACCTACGAGTTTCTAATTAAGGCCAAAAGTTCCTGATTTTAAGTTTTTAGCTCTTTAAAACTGAAAACAGTGAGTCGTAAAGAACTTTATGAAAGCTACTAAAATTTACTACGATTTTGTCTTTCAAACTTTGTATCTAACTCCAATCATTGCCTTGCTATGAGCTTGTGGCCGATTTTTTCAAATACACATATCAAGAAGGTCTTAGGATATTTGTGTTTTATGGAATATCTGAAAATATCTAAGAATCTATTTGAAAGAGCGTAAATGAAAGAATTTTAGCTTATTTTTAAAGTTATTAATAACAAAAGAAATCTTCCGGATATTTTTATTTCCGATTTAATAATAAAACTAGGCCTTTTCATCCGTTGTGGATGATTTATACAGTATTTTCAGAGCGATGTTACTCAAATACTGTAGTAGTTGGGACAAGATTTTTTTAAATGTCCGTGTCTTTTTTAATTGCCCAAGCACATACGGCATTCTCGCAAGTCGCAACATAGTCGGCCTAGTCCAGAGGAAAGAACGAGTCAATAAGTCTGGGACCAACTATGTGCGGGTTTCCTTACGATGTTTTCCTTCACCGTACGAGCGTCCGTATTATGTACTTGAGATCAGAAAATCTCTTATTGGTACACGCCTCCACCCGGGATCGAACCTGCACCCTCTAAGAGTGCGAGCCAAAGCTCTACCTATTAGGCCATAGACGCTCCTATATATAATAATAAATATTAATTATATTGGAATTTCAAGTAATCTTTTGTTCTAACTTAAATACTAGAAAATCTTTGAAATTTATTCCAGTACTGCAATCTGGAAAATGTGAAGGGTTGTTTTTTCACGAGTTTGGAAGATTGATAATAAATTGATAATGGTAACACCTAATGGGACGAATATTTTTTACGCAAATACACACAATAACTAACCAAATTCGGACGTGGTCGAAGACGTGCCTAATAGATTATATTAAATAAAGTTATAATATTTTTGTAACAACTACAGCTTAGGAATTCTAACCAGAATCGATCCAGTAGTGTCAGAGCCTATTCGATTTCGATAAATAAACATATTATCATAAAATATTACTAGTTTATAAGGCAAAAAGTATTAATTTTATTCTCAAAGTGCAGATGGAAAATATGACTCAAACTTCTCAAAATTTTATCTGATATATTTGGATAGACTACGTTCGTACAAAAAGTGGTTACGAGAGTAATTACACAAATTTATAGCCGCGGTGACATTTTGAATGCGTTGGGCGAGTGCGGGGGGTATGAAGTGCGCGGGTGAAAACCAATTTTTTTCTGTCATAGGTCGCCTTCTTAAGCAATTATTTCTTCTCTTTTGAACCATTAGGTGCTATCACACCCTTAAAACTTTGGGATAGTCTGGCTGGTTTTACGCAATGCAAGATGATGTTAGACGACTAGCATGGCTACTGCACCTTTTTAACTGACTTCCAAAAAATTAGAAGGTTCCATGATTATTAAATACGGTCGAGAAGAACATGAGTATGATGATTTTGTATGCAACAGCAATGCAACAGGCGATATTTGTACAATATCAACCGAAAAGAAGTAATTTATGAAACTAATAAATAGGAAATTGCTACTTTATGCTATTATGAAATTATCAAACGTAGACATTATAAATATACCATTTTAAGTTTAGTTACAGTAATAACAAAATAATTTCGTGTTGCGGTCGTCCGGTTTACTACCCGGTTTATAATTAACAATCTGCTAATGGTTCGTTTTACGACACAAATGGGTCAAAACAAAAATTGTTATGAATTACTCTGAGGGTGAACGTATGTTTAAGTATAGGTGGTGTTTTGATGACATATATAATTATTTTTTAGACCAAGAGATACCTTCATTATGATCATCAGACACTGATGAAAAATATGATGCTTATTGAAATCGGATGATTTAAGAACATCAGAAAACAATGAAGTATCCAACACAACTCCTGGACTATAAATTGCAATTTGAACCGTAACCGTATGTAAACCGTTTATAAACCGTATGTAAACGTATGTACTTTTCTAGTGTCTTATAAATTATAATATACGTATAATATAATCTATTTTATCTATAATCTATCTTATCTATATCTTTAAACGAGAAATTCTTGTATATATATATATATATATATCTCGGAATCGGCTCGAACGATTTTCATGAAATTTTGTATATAGGGGGTTTCGGGGGCGATAAATTGATCTAGCTAGGAATCATTTTCATAAAATGTCATTTTATGTGTATTTTTTTTATTTTTTGAATACCGAGCGAAGCTCGGTCATATAGCTAGTTTTTATAATATGTAATAGGGTCACTAACAAAATGAATTAATATTATTTACCATAGAAGCGATTCAATTCTAATTTGCAATTATGATAAATTTTAAGATAGTGCAGAAGAAGCAAAATGAATAGTTATGAACAAACGAATTTTGGCATGGCAAAGTGAGTTTAAGTTTAATTATTACTTTACAATATTAGTGACTAGATGACGCCCGCAACTCCGTTGCGCCAAAACTCGTTTATCGCGCGGGAACCGTACATTTTTCCGGGACAAAAAGTATCCTAAATAGGTCCTTTCCCGAGACTCAAAGTATCCCCATGCCAAATTTCAGCAAAATCGGTTCAGCCGTTTGAGCGTGAAGAGGTAACAGACAGACAGACAGACAGACAGACGGACAGACAGACAGAGACACTTTCGCATTTATAATATTAGTATGGATGAGATTAAGCTGCATTATATTTTATGATTGTAATTAATATATTTATTTCAGAATAAATTCGCATCCGCAACCGAAATTTAACACCGATATCATATCCGTAATTATAGTGGATCATATCAAATATAACAGAACGACAAAGGTTATTACGAGTGCGGTTCCCGGGGGAGACGTGGCCAGAGCAATTAGGGAACATGTAATAAAACCGTTATGGGGCAAAATATGGTAAAAATATCCGAATTCCGAATATTCTAGTGTCGGATTTCGGATGGGGACTGGAGTGGCCATTTTGTTTTCGGTAAGGGATAAGATTAGTTTTGGTATGAAGCTGGATCGACCGAAAAATACTAATGTTCAAAGAAGTAGAGTATGTTTCGCCTATTCGATATACATAGGTACAATTTGTCAGGGTTTCAAAAGTGAGGCAACGCACTTATAACTCATCTATAGCTTTAGCCAAGACCTTTTCTCTATCGTTTCTTTATAGAACACATTTGACATAAGCGTTGACAGAACACTACTTTTTTTTAATTTCTCAAGCAATTCTTCATTGGTCCGAAACACGAAAATTGGACCTTTCCTTTGGCGTATAACTACCATGAAATGCGCGCGTAAAACAAGTGCACTCACGCCTCTCTTGACTCCTACCCTATATGGGTGAATGACCGACACGACCTAAAAGAGACGCAACATCGATTTTACTTAAAAAAACAGCGTTGACCCAACTTGCGATAAACTCTGTTAATGCATTCAATGTAAACGTTAATTACAACAAAATATGTACCTAATTATTAGGTAAGTGCATAATATTATATTGTATAGATCGAAATCCATACTAATATCCATAGGTATAATTATTATTATAAATAGGAAAGCGTTGTCTTTCTATCCTTTCAATCTCATTACCTCTTCTAGCATAAACTGCGATCTAATTTTCATGAAAATTGGTATTGGGACTTCGAGCACAGAATACATAATTACTACCTTACGGCTTCGAGTTTTGATAACTGATTACTTGGAAAAAACGGCAATGTAATTGGGACAAAATTAATTCTGAATACTTTTAGATACTAGAGTATCTAAAAGTAGGTAGACCTTAAAGTATTTAAATTTAGCTGTAGTCTAGTAAGAGAGCTAAACTTAAAAAAAAGTAATACGACGCAAGTTTATTGTGAATCATTTGGCAGTGTGCTTGAATATCAATTGTTTTCTTTGATAGATACGCCAGGTGGCTTGCAGGTGCCAGCCTTGACTTTTTCTCTTTTGTTCTATACCAAGGTCGTATTGTCGAAATCTGATATGAAAAATATTTGTGAAGTTTCTAACTTCAACTTTTTGTTCTGCAGGCGGGATTTGAACCCGCGACCCCCGGCTAGAAAACCACACACTCAACCATTGAGAACAAAAAAGGCATAAAACTGAAAACAAAAATCTAGGATATCTGCTGAAAAAAAAATATCATCCTCAGAACCCTAGATTAAATTAAAAATAATAACAATATTTTACTAGCAGTATGGTCGTATAGTAAAAGAACCAGCTTGCAGTAGTGGTCAGTGTAGTCAAAGAGCCAACGTGTCAAAGCTTTACCACGTTATTGTTGGCGCTACAAAATTTAGCGCACCAAAGACTCGGAACCGGCGCTTAATTTTCTTTGCAAACTTACTTAAACGGGACTGTAAAGTTAAGGATTTAGTTAAAAATAACTCAGTTAAGGTTCAGCCTGAACTAAGTTGGTTCGTCATTATCAAAACGATATTATTCAGTTGAAAGTTTTTTCAGGTTACGATATTACACGTTTAAAACTTAATATGCTTTGTTGCAGCAAGCAGGGAAGTTCTTTTGCAATATAATAATTTATTTTTAACTTTACTTATAAATGTAACTTAGGTACTAGTCTACCACAAATACCAATATTTTTGTAATAAAATCGACTCTTCAATGTTTTCTTTTGCATCACAAATCAACTTAGGACATTATACAGCCACTAAGCCCCTTACTACTTAAAATGTTTACACATATTATGCATTTGCATAATATGTGTAAACATTTGTATGTTATGTGTAAATATTTATTTACACATAACATACAGTTTTGCCTTACTAATAAAGACATTTTTTTTAAGTTTAAGGTATTTGCCTGTCATGGCACTACTCTAGGTATGCCAGACTTTTACAAGCAGACATTATCTGTGTAATTATTTTAATAAGTGACGGGGCATAAAGTAGACCATTTACCAAAAAAAAGACAATAAAGTTCCTCTTCCTACATAACTTTTACTTACACATTTTTCTGTCCACCTGTTATACATTAGAAAAGTAGCTTGGCCGACAAGGACAGAACAGGATAACTAGAACGTCTATACTCTATAGTCTATACAATATAGATAATTTTATTAGTTGGGTTTAATAATTCAAATTTCAAAAAAGGAATTTTAACTGCACATTACCGCGCCAGCAGTTCGGTGTAAGTCTAATTGCTTAAGTAACGTCCAACAGAGAATCTAAAAGGTCCTATTTATTATTCAGCAGAGTCTGAGTTAAATATAGGAAAAATCAATACTGAATTCTACACACATACTTACATGCGAATCTTGCCTAGGTTTTGGTTATCACTTATCAGTTTTAGGAGGTTTTAGGGTTTGAATTTGACCAATTAGGCTTGAATTATTCAAATTATTCGAAAATATTATTGTTGATTTTTATATTATAATTGTTATAACATAATAATAATATTATATAAATACATATTTACAAAATATTCCCCCTTTATTCTGCGGTAACGAAAAAGAAGATTGCATTGGCATTGTACAATATGAACATTTGACATTTAGGGACAGTCTGTTATCTAGAACGGAAATTTAGCAGCAAAATATCGCTAAATAACAAAATCCCATTCAGGAATACCCTTTCGACGATACCCTTCTAAATTCAAATGTCAGCATGAATTGCCAACAAAAACCTTGCAATGTTACCAACATTTTAAAAATATTTAGTTTTGCGGTCTGACCTTTGGATCTAGGACTATGTTTCAACATTCTAGAATATTTTATTTATGTCTAGACATTTTGTGTCGCATATTTTTGTAACCTTTACGAAATTTCGCTGTATATTTTCGTATGTAAATCTTATTAACCAAAGTTATTGGTCCAAAAACTGTATTATCACCACAACGATATTGTGTATCAATATTAATGCAATAGTTTAGAGTATCTATAATCTAGCTACTAAGTAGTGTCTGTCTGTCTGTTACCTCTTCAAGCTTTATTTGAAATTGCAGTAAAATAAGCAAAGGTGTGTCCTTTGCTTATGTGTAAGATAAGGTTTTCATCTTAAAATCTGATCAGATGCTGGCAACACTTTGTAAATTATAATCATAAAATCAAAATACATACTTATGAATTATGATTTATTATGTTAGTCAAAGTCCTACTTATAGCAACAGCTATTAATATAGATTATAACCTATACCAACAGAAAGAAAGTGGTGGTTATTGAACCCAAGTCAAGTTCAAGATTAGAGCGCATGGGTTATTTTTGTAACGGCAACGAACGGGTTAACGGAGTTTCCTGTCGTTTTATTTTGGTTACAAAGTTATTTGCAGATAGGGTTACTGATTTTATGCAATTTTCACTGGAATCTGCGAATAGATGGCAAATTAAAATCTAAAACATCCACAGCTGCACAGTTAAAGGTACCTAAGTGGTGTAATATTTCACATAATATATTGTATCACATTAAATAAAACCATTTAGTTGGTCAAAACTAAGAAGGACAGTTCTATGAATGTAACCAACATTGCAATTCGACAATTTTTTTACAGTTACATAATTATATAATATACATCTATACATAATATTATAAAACAAAGTCGCTTTTTTTCCGTCATGTCCCTTTGTTCCCTTTAATCTTTAAAACTACGCAACGGATTTTGATGATTCTTTCAGTGTTAGATAGCCCATTTATCGAGGAAGGCTATAGGCTATATTTTATCACGCTAAGACTAATGGGAGCGAAGAAATAGAGGAAAATGTGGAAAAACGGGGAAAATTATTTGAAAGGGCTAACTTGAACGCGCTAATCTCAGGAACTACTGGTCCGATTTGAAAAATTATTTCAGTGTTAGATAGCCCATTTATTGAGGAAGGCTATAGGCTATATTTTATCACGCTAAGACTAAAAGGAGAATGTGGAAAAAACGGGGGAAATTATTTGAAAGGGCTTATCTCGCGAACTACTGGAGCAATTTTTATGTTATTTGGCACAGATAAGATAAGAAGTAGACCACGTGAAGGATCATAGGCTAACGATTTTAATAATTTTTTTCAGTGGGTATATATTTCATACCCGTGCGACGCCGAGGCGGGTCGCTAGTTAAGTATATCTAACTTTCCTATAAAGTTGTCTTATTGTTATTTTGATTTTTTAAGTAATAAATAAAAAACAGAATACGATTTCGAATATGAAAGTTTCACAATTTATTGGTACAAGATCTATTTATCAGATTATATTGTTGCGGCCATCTTTGTTTCCAACACATAGGACCACACGCACGAATGTCCCAGTGTGGGCAGTAACGTTCTTTAAAGCATTTCATGAAAGCGTCCTTTATGAAGTGTATCTGCGTGGGTTCATTTAGTAAAAGTGATGGGAGTAAAGCAATCAGCAGGGTTATTATATGGTTTCGATAGGATTTAAAAACTTCGGCCTGACCGGGCATACCACCTCGCTCGGTCGGAAGATCTTCCTTTGGGGTCGCCACGCATTTATTCCCACATTAGTGACCCTTGACAGAACACGCCTCCTTCATCATCATCACTCCCCGCCCCTCCGCACCGCGCCAGCCAGCATCGCCTCATCGGGTACCTCGTCCAATAGCCGCAATGTACTGCGGCCTGGGCGACTCCGCATCGGCATCATCGGGCTTTCTCACTACACCGACCGGTCAGCAAGCAGAGCACATCTCTCCTGGTCAGCACGTAGCATCGGCCTCGCACGGCAGCTATCCGACTCACTGGATCCCGTGCAGCAGCTTAAAGTTCCGACTCACTGGGACTCACTGCAACAGTTCCGACTTACTGAAACTCACTGGCATTGGCAACTCAAGCGACAATTAATGGACACGACGCGTCGCCCACGCGTGACGTGCTCCCGCGCGCGCGCCACCCCCCGCGTAACCCCCGCTCATTCCCCCGCGCCGCGAGTGACCGTTCTGCGACGATTATAAATGGGATAAAATAATTTGTAATTTAAAAAAATAATACTCGATTTTTTTTTGTCAAATGGACTCTCCTAATGATACCTAAGCCCTGGAAAAAATTTGGCAGGAAGGTTTAATTGCACCCTGTATACCTACTCATAAAATGCAATCTACTCAAAGCTCTGAAATGTATGAGATAAAAATATGTATAGAGATACGATAAGTCCCAGAAATGATACTTCCGGACTCAGAGATGAATATTAATTACTTTAAGTACTGTATTTAATGACGATTTTGACGTAAAATAATGTATAGGTAATGGGAAATCATATTCTGTTAAACTCATCATTAAGGTTTATTCATCATTAATGTGTCGGAGTAGTTAGAATAGAATTGTTGTTACAGGTCTTGTAGAAAATAAGTTCTCAATAATCCAGAAACAAACAGAAATAAAAGGAATATTGGAAACAAGAGATTTTATGGGCGAAGCTACACATCAGGACACATGGCCAAGACACAATAGCACTATTATGTAAATGCCTGTGATGAGCATCTGCAATGCGACTTCGATATCTACATTCAAGGCCTCCGAATAGACCTAATACTGGATTTGTGATATACGATTCATATTCAAACTAGCAAATATAGCTGGGGCTAGAATTTAGAACGAATGAGCCTTTTATAGAAATACGGTTGTTTTGTATTTCGAGGGGTTAACTAAAAACTCTTACTTTAGACAAAAATCTATTAATTATTAGAACAACACGTAACGTTATCCTTGTCCAAAGGCCACCTCAACTGAGTCATGGCTTTAAATAATTAACAAGTTTTAAGAGCGTTACATTTACATTTACAGAACGACAAAGTATCCAAATTAGGTGGTACCACTATGGTCAGTAATCTGATAAAGGCGTTAATTCGTTACACATCAGATAAAAACTTTTGGTTAGTTAATATTACTGTGGTAGGGTTCAAATTTGACAAAAAAAAAATCAGGAAACTAGCTCGGTCAGTTAAGGAAAGACAAGATAACGACAATATATTATGTACCTCAATAGAAGTGGTGAAGGCTGTAAAATTTAGTGAACTCCGTTATTTATTACCTCTAAATATAGGAACAACCTGTAGTTTAAGTGCCTTTAGTTTGTAATCTATACTGACATGAAATCAGATGTATTTGTTGGAGGTCTACAACTTATTTGGGAATCATTTTACACAGGTGCGGTAAATAGAGGTTATAATATTTTAGTAAAAGGTGTTTTTATAAAGAACCTGTGAGATTTTAATACTGACTAATCAATTTGCGTGAAGACGTCAGCTAACCCATCAAGTCCCATAAGCTCACCGGTGAGCGAGACACAATAGAATAACAATAGTTTTCCAAGAATCCACGATCGAAGGATTAATGGCTAATATGAATTTACACAATATGAAGTAAAGATACTTACTGCGTAGATTAATTTATTTAAACAAAGATAAGTAAAGGTTAAACTGCAAGCTAAACTTAGCCTAGACTAGATAAACAATAGTCGACTAAGTGTTCATAACAATCAAAGGCTAGTTAGCCAAAGCATCAGCTGTTTGTAATGACATAACAAATATGCAGGGGGAACAGAAATTCTTTGGGGTAATGCAGGGGAACTCCCGATTTGTGAATCATTTTTACGAATCCAAAAAAAGAATTAAATATTTTTTCTATAGTCGAGAGAGCACGCGATAGAAAGCTACCCTCTATTGTTAATAGGTCACATTGTGCCGAGACCACCTGCCTCATTATTAGGACTCCAGTCGCCGCCAACAATGACCCACGCTCGATTTAAATCGAATCGAAAGTAACAGAAGGTAAGATTGAAAGTAATTAAACGTTAAAGTCGAACCACACCAGTTAATTAATAGGGGACGCTATTGTAACGAGTGACTTATGGAGTAAAATCAAGTTAAATTGAGGGATATATTGCGTTTGAAATAGATTGGATTTCTAAAATTGAAAAAAGACATTGAAGTAAAAGTTATAACTTTGATTAATTTCATTAAATAACATTGGCTAGTAATACAAAAAGAATAATATGTGTATGAATCAAAAGAGACAACTTTTGTAATAATCAAACTCAAAACTTCGCACTTATAATGACCAATTAAAAACGTTAAAGGTACAATGAAATTCGATGAGAGTGTATGAATAAATTGCAAACTTTGTAGGCAAAAAGGGGATTTTAAAAATAAAACGTGCAACAAAATTGCAACTCGGAAAGGCGTCCTTTATCGACCTTATTAAGCTTCCTTTTAATCCGGATTTAAAAACTGCATGACAATAGTCTAGACACGTCGCAAAGCCGGAATCCTTTGCATGGAATAAAGATTTAACAAATATTATTACAACTAAACCAATATTTACAGACCCTCAGGAAGGGTGCAATAAAAACATTATCTAACAGGGCACCTTTTTCTTTTTTGGATTTGAATTGAATCACAGACATGTGACCTGATACAACCCCTTGTTATAAAATGTAAAGAAAGAATTATCGACGAACTCAAATGGATTTAGATGAAGTTATAACTAAGGAACAACTACGGATACTTTATAAGCCAGAAATTGCAATTTTCAGCTCTCCAGATATTATGAGTATGTCGCGAGTACGAAAATGCAAATGACATAAAGTATTCTTTGGTGGTGGTGTGCAACAGAGACACTTCAGGAACTACTAGGGTTGGCAGTTGTACCGGGACACGGCCGATCACACAATTACGGCGTGTCCCGCTTGGTCGGAACAACGAGCGGAGCTCTCATCCGCCATCGGCGAGGACATAACGCTCCCAGCGCTCATCAGGGCCATGGTGAGGAGCGAAGAAGAGTGGACAGCCGTCGAGACGTTCGCGCACAACGTCATCTCGACGAAGGAGGAGGCCGAGCGCGCGAGAGAGCAGGCGGCGCTCGAACTCCCAGAAAGAAGGCCGAGACGGAGACGTGTCGCTCGCAATGGCCACGACATCCCGCCTTAGCCAGGGGACTCGGGCGGTGGTATGGGGATGCCACCGCCCGTTACATCCAGTCCCCGACCGGGTCGCGATGCGCAACATGTTCCCGCGCATCGCGACACAAGTAGAGGAACGGACTATGCATGTGGGGCCTCAGTTCGGTCTGAGGGGCCTTAAAGCCCCCACAATGTAAGGGCCTGCGCTGTACAGCAGGTGTCGCCGGCCGAGTCCCGGACGCCATGTCGCAGTTACCGGTCGCACTCGGTCCAGCGTGTCGAGGGAACATCGCAGTGTTTTAGTGGGTAGGGCCGCGGCACCTACCATCTTCGCCGCGGCGAGCCCCACATATCCGCAGCGGAAGCCCCCATCCCCTGCGTCGAATGCGTCACAGCATTTCACTGCGTCAAAAAAAAAAAAAAAAAAGGGTTGGCAGTTGTACCAAGTTTCAGAAACAAAGTGATGTTATCACGAGCATAAAAAAGTCAAGCAGTTGCCAACCCTGGGAACAAGTGTAAATAACTGCATGCATATGCAAGACCCCTGCCCGGAAATGCAAATGCCGCAAATGTGATACACGTGTGAAGGGAGTGTGAAATTCTGCAATAAATAGCTTTTAATACAAAAATCTCTTTTGGGGAGATCGCAATTTTAGCTCAAGTTCTCTGGGATTTTTGTTGCACATAAATTTATCAGAAGATTAAAATTTTAAAGTGTTGTGCAATACGTTGAATTCTTGCTGAAAATTCAAGAAAAATTATCGAGAAAGATACGAAGTCTATTTGCATGCCGATACAATGCGTCATCAACTCATCAGACAGAACGATTATAAAATGTGATCGACCTACCTTTAATCTACATAGACTAAGGATTACCAAAGTAAAATAATAATTAAGAAGGAAAAAAATGTTTTGGACGAAAACAACTTATTCAAATAAACAAACACAAAATTAGGAGTATTGTTTCCAGGCACAATGGGGGTGACGTCAGTTTGCATCTTTGTTGTGGAGATAGTCGTAAATCGTTTGTATTAATTCATATTCATTATACGTCTCTATTCTCCATTTCCAAAGATCTCTTAGATTGTGATTTGTGGGGATAGAAAGAGAGAGTATCTACCATCTCTATCGCATGTCCTGACGTTTTTTTGTTTCCGCTCAAGTACAATGGCTCGTCTCGTGTTTGATAGCGTTTGTAATTTAGAACTTTTTATTCGTTGCTCACATACTTGCGTACTCTTTGTAGAGCGGCAGTAGAAATAATGAGAACAAAAAATGTTAATATTGACCTAGATTTTCCGTGAAATCAGAACAAAAAGGTCGGTACAAAAACTCTTTGGTCCATTATAGAAAACAATACCAAACAGAATTCTTATAAGAACTTCGGCCAAAAACATAAGGAAATAACGTTAGCGCCATACTGTGTAAAAACAATATTATGGTATGGTCGTTAAACTGTCCCTCTCCCGCAAGGCGGCGCCATGATACCCCGTCTCCCGTACCGCACGCACGCACGTGCGTACTGTCTCCCATCTGCAGACTAAAACGTACCTTATTCGGACCCTACAAGGTCCTCATTCGCTCGGAACCTATCATCGGCTTTCGATAAAACAGTTGTATACCCTATTGCGTCATTCATAAGTTCGTTTTCTCAATTACTGGCCACAACAAAACGCATTGAAGTCTGAACTTTTGTCGTTTGATTAGCGGTTATCGTTGTACGAGCCCGACCGATTTTTATCTCCGTGCTTGATTTTTAAATGATTCACTTTTTTAAAGCATTCGCAGTGTTCTCAATGCTCATTCTTTGGTTTCATTACAAGCTTTAGAAGACGACTTTTAAGTACTTTTATTGATTTTACTTCTATTCACTCTTATTTCCTTTTTTCATGTTGACTGCACTTTTACTCATACTTTATTCATTTTAGCCGTTTAGTCTCTAATGTAGAATACTTAATTTAGCATCTCATGCATCATCCCAGCCGGATGCACTTAAAGCTGTAAGTACCGTGACTCACAGCACACATTTTAAACCATTAGCTAGAGCAGTCACAACTTTCTGGTCATAAATATGTCTTATACACAAAAATGTAATCTCCATTTTACCGTTTGTGTAAACCAATAAATTCACTCACAAAAAACGCTTGTTAAACTCGAATCCCCTTTAAGTCGTAACTCTAAAGGAGTGAAATATAATTTAAACTTCATTACCGAAATGAGCCCCCATCGACTTGAGTTAATAAATTGTGCAGGAGACTCCAATCATAAACATAGTATTATGCACCCTAGCCGCAACAGCACCCCTGGGAGTACGACGATTCTTTGACGAATGACCCAATATTACTCGGAGGCAAAACGCGTCACGTACATGGGAGCATTATTCGTAAATTTATTTCTTCTTCAGGTAACGTTTTTTATGGCCCACTTAAGCGTTCTTTAATCCGACCAGTTATAAAAGGGAGTGTAAACGTAATGCAATATCATAAACCGTTTCAAAGAGTACCGGCCAGCACCTTAGAGTAAGTTTACTCCATAAATCTCCATTTGAAGCAATTCCGAAATTTATGTTCACTTTACAGTTTAAATGAGGTTCTTGTTATGTCCTCAGTTTTTACTCGTGTTAAGATTAAAGTTTTCGGGTTAAGGTTTATTTATGTGACTTTAGTTGTGTGTTGTATTAGCATCATCTTATTTAAATAAGACTAACACAACAAGATCACAAAACTTCTTGGCCCTCGTAGCTTTACTAATATTTATTTATGAGGTAAAATAGTCTATTTGGAAATTTTAGAATTTTAAACATATTCATAAACAACGCATGAATAATGCAATCTTTATGTATTGTTATTATACGTTCACATTTCGTTACTTGCTTTGTTTGTATTGTCTGTCCTACATCCGAATGTAATGAGTAGGAATTATCACTATGTTGTTGTATATTTTGTATTTTACTTTGTATGTAGATCAAAAAATTTCTTTCCTGTGATAAAAAAAGATCTTATAAAAAAATAGAAACACAAAAACCTACAAGATAACCGAAAACAAACTTTTTTCACATGATCCTTCATTTCTTTTGTCGATCCAAGTGTCAAAAGATTAAAACTCTACCAAATTAATGCAGCATTATAGCCTTTTTTGGCGCTACGAAGAAGTTATAGGATATATTTAAACTGCACTAGTGCAGTAATATTATATCCTATTATATGTATCAGTAATATACCCTATCTATGTTGGTGCTGCCTCTAGCATATATAGTTATAGTAGGGGAGGTAGTGCTAGCGTTTGCTAAGTCATTTCATACCGACCAAATTTTTGTCCAGCGGTAGCTTAATGTTTATCAATCAATATAATCAGCGTCAGTCGCCGCACCCGTGGTGGAATGTTAACTGAGAGTATTTCAAAGTTGTAAAAAAAATCGTTGCGAAAAGTGATTTTATACCGAATGAAACTTTGATGGATGATTATTGAGGTCATGTTTAACCAAAAAATCACCGTCAGCCGTATTGCAGACGGGGGATTCAACGTCAGTCGCGTTACTGAACATGTAAAAAAATTTTGAATATAAAGTCATTTTATACCGTACAAAATTTATACAGGTGAATGTTTAGACTATGTTAATAATAAAGAAAACCGTCAGTCGCTAATACGACGGTGGAAAAACCGTCAGCCAGCGATATAAGTTATGACCAATATAGCCCTACTTCGCGCTCAATGTATCCTAGGGCGTCGCGTAGACGACACTTCCACCTGCAAACATTCAGCTGACGGCGATTTTCGTTTGAATTAACCATAAAATTATCTCACATAGCAATTTTAAGTAATTAATTCGATAGTCAATATTTGTGAAGAAGAATTATATACATTTTACTTTAAAAGCGCCATCTGTTGTTATATACTAAAACTAAAATAATACCTACCGAACCTAAACGTGTATAATCTAGATATAAACCTTTATTGGGTGCGAATTGGGATCTTTTTAATGTCAATTCAATACGATTCCCAACAACAACTTTGAGATACTCTCAATTTTTATTCCACCCATTATGAAGTGGCTGACGATCAAAGCTGTTATGTATTAGTGGAATACTATTATTGTAACAATTTTCGCTCGGTATGAAATGACTTTTTAAACTGAGCGCGACCTCCCCTACTATAAACAAAAAGTCATGTTCGATGTGTGACAACATTTCTGTCAATTTTCTGATATAACGAGTCGGGTTTTTTCACTAGCGCTCTCTGCTCCTTTGCGTAATATTGTGGTGGCATTATACTCAGCTTTCTTTACGTTCAGATCAAAATGAACTTGAGTATAATGAGTCATATCTCCGGAGTATCGAGCTCAATCCCACCCACAGAACCGGTTAAAACAATACTTTACGATGCCACGATACAATATACACTATTATCTCCAACGTAAACTTACATAATGACATAGTGTGGGCTGGTTTCACCATTGAACGTGTTATCACCACTTATGATTTAAATAAAAATGCACCAGAATTTAATCAAGCTAAGTGACCAAGAAGATATTATAACCTCAAGAGAATAGCGTAAGCTGAGATAATAAAAATATGTATGATTAAATCAAACAACAAAACATATTTGCCATTGAAACGAATTACAAGAAAATGCATGAAATGCGTAAAAAGGATAGAAAATGTATAAAAATATGAATTATTTTACTGGAATGCTTATAATTATTAATATGATAAGACGCAAAGCGTATTTAGGAAAAAATAGTGTAGCTTTAATTATGATTCGTGTTATGATTATAAAAGATTAACTTTTAAACATGTAATTTCTGATAATAATCTTTTACCAAAGGTAGCGGTTGCAGTTTGTACTCCGGAATCATAAAAAAAAGATATGGTTCCCGTGAGATTGCATAAGTCATAGGTTTAAACAAATAAAAAATCGTATAATCAAAACCAACTTACAAACTACTTAAGAGGGCGACTAACGCAAAAAATCAAACATCGTCCTTCTCTCTTCACACTCACGCCCGTCTTTCATATGCCATGTGAAAAAGGACGACCCGAAATCATCGCCAAATTAGTTTTTCTATACTAATATTATAAAGAGGTAAACTTTGTTTGTTTGTTTGTTTGTTTAATTGTAATGAATAGGCTCAAAAACTACTGGACCGATTTTAAAAATTCTTTCACCATTCGAAAGCTACATTATTTACGAGTAACATAGGCTACTTTTTATTTTGGAAAATATAGGGTTCCGTAAGATATTTGGGTTTTTCTGACACAAGGTGAAAAAAATCAACCAGAAAAGTTACTTATTTTGCGTACGCTGCCTAAACTATAAAAGATAGAACCATGCAATGTTCTAAGTAAATGTAGATCTTATAAATATCTACAAAAATGCCCGCGACACACTATACCTATCTATGGCAAGTGAGGCACAACAACCATTTTTTTATTTAAAAATCTTGATTTTTTTTTGACTACATTTAAACGCATTTATTTTACTCATGCTGATAATCCTTATCAAAATAAATTATTTCATCACTAAGTACAGTTTGTGTAGATAATATTTGGTGTTTGAATGATTAAAATTGGACGTTTAGTTTAGAAGTTATGGCGAAATTAAAAATTGCGTTACGCCCGTTTCGACGTGGGCGCTACCAAGGCGGGGGTGCGCAGTAGCGAAGATTATGACCGGTCCTGCAGCTGGTGAATTAGCTCATATACCCGTTGCATATACCAAGAATACCAATGATCCCTACATAACAGCTGATTTGCCTATACCCTGCAAAAGGCTCCAATTCCCTGTAAGACGTAGCTTTTGCGGCGGTACCGACTAATGCGGGCCACGGGTAGTAATAATGAATACAAGTCAAAACTGCTGAATCGATTTTAATCATTTTTTCTGTAGATATATATTTTATACCCGTGCGAAGCCGGGGCGGGTCGCTAGTTCTTAATAACTCTATGAATAGGTATACAACATTTTAAAAATCCGCTAGGTCAGTTTCTCGATGATAGAATTTTATACAATGTGTTAAAATATTAACTTAGTTTAATGCACGGTTATGGCAATATGTATTTGAAAAATTCGGGAAAATTAGATGCATCTTTGTGATTAAGATATCGTGTTTCCGCTAGGTCGCATCCTCGGAAATATAATGTACCTAGTATCTATGTTTAAAAAATAAAACAATTCCAAGTATAAAAATGAATTATAAAATCGACAATTTTGGGTTAGTCGCCCCCTTAAGATAAAGCAATCGTTAGCTTAGTTTCAATTATGAACTCTTCGACCTCTAGTATTACTGTCGTCTCTTTTACCGATAACATTTATGATTTACTCGCAGCGATCTATCGCTGTTATCTAGAACACGAAACTGGACCTGGGAGACTAATAACTAATGTCCTCTGAACAGCTTATTACCATTACTTCGAAGTTATCGTTGGACAAACGAACATAAATTCTGAGGCTGACGAGACAGAACTTTGTAGTCCTACGGAATTTTATTTGCATTTTCTCTTTATATTTAAGTTAATATAGAAAGAAGGGTTTTATTAACTCAAGACGTCTAGTCTCAATCTAGTCAATAAAACCCATCATGAATTGTAAACATCACAAAAGCTTTCAAAATGTTATATTTTGTTAAAAAATTCTTTGATCGGTTAGTAAATATATATTAATACTTATGTTAAGAAACGTGTAACTTCACACAATAGGATATCTTCTTATGTATGTATAAAATTCTCGTGTCACAATGTTAGTTACCGTACTCCTCCGAAACGGCTTTACTGATTTTTACCAAATTTTATATGCATATTCAGTAGGTCTGAGAATCGGCTACTGGCTGCTTTTTATATTGATAAGTGCATTTGTTGAATAAATAATAGTAAATTATTACACCTCAAGACTGACGGCGACCATTGTTTGTGCGACGGGATAGCGATGGACGTAATTGCCATGGTGACATACCTTATTTAGTCACTTCAATAAAATAATATGGGCGAAATACATTATATTGGCAAAACAAATTTGCCGGGACAGCTAGTTGATTTTATAAGTCTTCGTGCATGCAAATAATATTCATATCCCCAAAATTAACACGAGACACAAATCAATATTTTTAATTGTCTTAGATGCATATTATTTTGAATTTAAATAAATAAAACAAGTTTTATTTCCAAATAGGTTACAAAGTAACTCTTTCTGGAAAGTCTGCGATGGCTACCATCCATTTTGGTGTAACTCAACTGCCCTCCTAGACAAGTAGCAAGCGATTAACGTAAACGCCAACAAAATAGTATGCGATTTGACATAAGTCATCGCTTCGCTAGCGAATACTAATGTCAAATCCCATACATTTTGTTGGCGTTTACGATAATCGCTTGCTACTTGTCTAGGCTCTCTGTAACCTTATAGAGTTACAAATAATCCTACAAACTCTTCCATTTACAGTAGTAGTTTAATTAAATTAAGTGAAGTTACAAAATTCCGGTGTCCCACTTTCATATCGCACTGACGGACATAACATTAAATAAATTGTGATGTTTTTACCGCATCTGGGCCGAGTTCATAATTACAATTATGTTTCGTAATTAGATTTTGAGGAAACTATAGAAGTTGGAGTTAGAGAATGCAATAATGTTTATTGAAGTTCTAATTCTAGATGAATGCATGGAATAAATACGGTTAATGTTATACTGAAAATTTGCTACAATTAGCCTTTTTAAATGGCCAACCGACCAAAGACCCAATGGTCGGTTGGCCATGCACTAGAGCAGCGCCTTGACAAAAATAAAGATCTAAGTAAAATGACTTGACAATGGATATTCAAAGCTTCGTATTAATCCATCAAGCCCCATTAGCTCACCGGTGAGCGAGACACAATGGAATAACAATTGATTTCCAAAAATCCACGATCGAAGGATTAATTAAGAACATCATAAACATAAGTCTTTGACCATTTTCAAACGATTAATAGAAATATTTTTTTGAAATCACACGAATAACGAAAATTAAAGTCGCAATTGTAAACATCTCAAAAGCTTTCAAAATGTTATATTTTGATAAACTTGTATATTTAGTACTTTGTTATATCACAAACACAGAATATACCCCTAATCGATTTAATTGGTAAAACACCAAACACAAACAAACGTAAAAATAAACGAACTAATGAAATTCACACGAACTGTAGAAGGGCTTATAGCTTAATCCATTTTCCAAAACCTTTATTACAACAAAGTTTGCTATCAGAACGACTGAATTTTTGAACTGTTACATTCTAATTAATTTGGAAACCCCCTGGGGCTATGACACTTAATTATTCATTAAGACACGAACTGAAGTCTGGCATTTTAGTTTTAATTAACACACAATAAAGTTACTTAATGAAATTTAGTGTTTTATTACGAAACGGGCTTTGATATAATCGATATCGTTAATAACATTGAATGTATTTTTTCCTAAAGTTTTCTATTGTACTTATGTATTTATTTTAGGAATAATGCCACTTATAATATCATTTCCTACTCTCCAAAAATTTTATTTAAGTCAACTACATCAGTGTTTATATCTATTTGTTGTGTTTGAAATACAAGTTTGAATGGTATTTGATATGGTGCATAGAACCAGTGTCTAACAGTACCTGCGTCGCCATTGCAATTTCATATCAGATTACAATATCTATAAACTAGCATCTGTTCTTGTTATAAATAAGTACAATAAAACAAGATTATTGATGTTCCCTTGCAGCTTATAAAGCAGCAAATCTATTATGATCGTCAGCATTATATTATTATAGTGTCGAGTGCATACAAAAATAGGTTTTATAAGTTGAATGTCTGTCATATTACAATATATCATATTATATAGAACGTGAATCAGAAATTGAATAAAACACAAAACAGTGCTATATAATATTCAAAAAGAGATGGCAAAATGGCAAAATTCAGAAAAAGAATTCAACAAAGCTGTTAGCAGAAATATAATTCCAACCCTTTATTTGAGGCCTAAATAAAAATACCAACCCTTAATCCCCATGGCCTTTGATCGTGCGTATATTAAACCTCAATGTGCGGTCAATCAGACCCTGACTTTGGAAACGGATCGTGTTACGTAGGTGTTGACTCGGACATCAAATAGACACTATGCTCGAGTAATCGAGCTGCGACAACCCTATACTTCATTATATTGACACACCAATATATTATTCGATATTGATTCGAAGTAAATTAATTTATCACTTTAGGGTAAGATATTATCTGATAACAATGGTAATTCCATTAATTTTAGGTTTCCGTCTTATCATCTTCTATTGTTACATAAGAGCTTTATTTCTATTGAGTACTTTCAAGTAACAATTTAGATTATAAATCCTTCAGAGCATTTAATTTATTTACTCAATGTATTTAAGTCTGATGAGACGAATTTCTTTGTCATGATGTGATTTAACATCTGAAAATGTAAAGTATGTTCATAGAACATTCTGACTAACATTAAAAAATTATAATAAAGAAAGATTTAAAAACAAGCTGTGTAAAGCATCACATTTTTACACTACTTGATAGAGCATCTGAAATATGAATGGAACAAAAACATAGTTTAGTATTCAACGGGTATTGTACATTCAAACAATGCAGGATACAATAGGCGGATACACGTCCGATGACCACCGATCCTTAAATTGGTAGCCGCATCCTCAAGAATTTTAGCAGGTCATACCTATGAGCTTATGATATTGATGAAGCATTTGAATTCGCAAATCATCGCTACTTATATGCAGTTTTTAATGACTCGTCAAGAATTTTAACAGGACTTATGAATTGAATGCAGATACCAAACATCCATGAGGAATATTAATTCGCAATTTAGCAACGTTTTCATAAGCCTTAGGACACCTTGTAAGGGAGTACAGTTTTACGATTTACATAATATTCATGAAAAAGTGGACCTATTATAGGTCCTTGTGGCAGGCACTCCTCATTACAGTATCAAAATAAAGATTTGGATAAATCTATAAAGTAAATTGCTAAATAATATAAACCTAAAATAAGGCATTGAATGAACACCGCATGGTGTCATTGATTAAGAATATTGACCGATTTGATAACTTTAATAAAACGTTGCCACTAATTTCCACAGCGACTGGGTTTAAACGATACAGTGAACTTCAATAAAGTAAAACAATAAAGCTGACAGAATAGAACCTAATCTAAAGCTAAAACTTTCTCAAACTTAAATGAAATCACCATAATTACTAATTTCATTTGCGTTAACAATAAACGTAACAAAAGCTTTCAAAGTCAACCGAGTAGAAACTGCAATAACATTCCAATAGTAACAGAAATTAAACCAACCAGACATATTTTAATTGGACGAAACGTTAACAAGTCTATTAAAGTGTTTTAGACAATTGCGTCCGTTTCGTCCGGCAAGTTTAGCTTGCATCGTTCAGTGCTCGCTTTGTGCATGCAATGTAGTCCATGCATGCAATGGCACTAATAGGAGCCACGTGGCAGCCCCCGCATTGCAGACTGCAAGACAATACCCTGCCTTATCCCTAAATATATAAACAATCGCGTGACTGCGAGCCGCGTCCGAACGGGGGTATCCGATGCAGTCGAAGCTTTATTTACCAACTTGACTTCGTTGCTTTGTACAAAACCATCAGAATACCATGTTCAGTTATATGATAATGATGAATGATTAGAAT
This sequence comes from Polyommatus iphigenia, assembly GCA_963422495.1. NCBI lineage: Eukaryota > Metazoa > Arthropoda > Insecta > Lepidoptera > Lycaenidae > Polyommatus > Polyommatus iphigenia. The sequence continues at coordinate 16,496,483 of OY730179.1, forward strand.
AAAATATAGTTTATGTTACTCAATTTATCTGTATGTAAATATGACTCAAAATGTTTGCAACTTTAAGAACGGCGTGATTCTAATAAGATTGATGAAAGCTGGTATGGTTATGTTTATAAACATGCAGTGGCGAACTTTGCGAAATGGGACATTGAACTGTGTGTGGGGGTGACTGACCTAATTGCGCGAAGACCTTGGGCCTGACGTTCTCCTGCCAGGCGGCGGCGGCGGCGGCCAGGAGGCCCGCGAAGAGGGCGCAGCGGAGCACGAGCATGGCACTAGTCACTCATCACAGTCACTCGCGACGCGCGGCGGGCGCGGGGGCCGACTGCCAACTGAGTAGGGGACGCCTGCGCGCCCGGCGCCCCGCGGTCTCGCATGCGTGCCTCAGTGCGGACCGCCACGTGACGCAGCCTTCCCCTAGCCTCCCCTACGACCCTGCGACGTCATAATCGCGTTAAAAACTGCATACGCTAAGGGCTTTGTTTATTTGGGTTGTTAATATCCTATACCTTCGTCCTTCATGCAAGAAGACTTAGGACGGCACAAGAATTTTGATGAGACCTGACTTACAGTTACTAGATTTTTCTGAGTTTTTTAGACAGGATTTTATCCATTCAACCTGAGAGTTGTTGATAGGCTAATGTTTTGGTACAAACGCGCTAGGGCCATAAAACCCTTTAAAAAAACTCAAGTATTGGATACATTACTTGTCTGTAATTTCAAATTGTTTTTAACCTCTCAATAAACATGATATTAAAACAAAATATGTTTTTTATAGATAATCACATCTTAAATTAAACAGCAACAAACAAAAATACATAAGCATTACAATTTACATCCCAATTGCTTCATGCAATTATATTGCGGCATAATCGTCGAAAATAAGCAGGGAGCACTAATTAAGCGGAAAAAGCGTAACGCGAGCTTTGTTCAAGCGACTGTTTATTTCAGTCACTGCAAACTTCAGTACTATTGCAATAAGTAAAGTTGCAGTAAAGAAAATAGATTTTAAATGTTAAGTACAAGCGATGTTAAGGCTGCAGAATAAGACTTTATTTTTAAAGTACCCTTTAAAAATAAAGTCATAATGGCTTGATTTTGAAAGAGGGCATAATATTGAGCTTAGGCTTAGCAGAAAATAACTAGAATGATTTCTTACATCTTAAATAAAATAAATACAATTACTCAGTACTTACCTAATACGCCTAAGAAAATAAAATTAACATTAAAATTACACACAAAACTAATATTTACTAATAACAAACAACTAACGCTACACCAATATTACAAAGTGCTTACAATAATTTAAAAACAACACGACAAACGAAAAATTCTAATAACACGCCTAATAAAATTAATCACACGTTACTGAACAAAATGGCGGACAGCAGTGAAGGGAACAGAGTTCCAACTGGTGCCACACAAAAAACATAATGGAACTTTGTCGAAATAACTTCGTGGCCTGAGGGTTATTATTAATACGACAAAGTTGTTGGTGAATTAGGGCCTTGTCCGAGTTAGAGATGATATATCGTGTGAAAATCAATAGAATAAATAAATATTTATTCTATTGATTTGAACAAATCTAACTCCTGAGTAAACCATACGCAAATGCGTATGGTTTACTCGGGAGTTAGATTTGTTTGACTTTGGGGGTCATCATATTTTTTCTGTAACTACTGCAATAATTTAATATATGATTTATTCATAATTCATAATCTTCCTCTTATGTTCCTTTTGAATCCATTGCATTCCTATAAAGAACTGATGTAAGCATATTATTTAGGGAAAGACTATGGGAAGCTACAGGTCTACCAGGATCTGATGGCAAATTTGGATGGAAAATTTTCAAAACATATCCTTGATCTTAGGATAAATTTTTATTTTTGCATGTTTCACATACAGAATCAGGCGCTATAAGGAAAAAAACCGGCCAAGTGTGTGTCGGGCCACACGCAATAATATAGGGTTCCGTAGAACCGCTAGTTTTTTTAATTTTTTGTATGGTCAATGAAGGTACATTTATAACGTGTTCATTACACTACTAACAACATCATCTCATGCAGTTACTTTTAAAGGAATTTGAACGAAAAGTTCCTTTATACTTCGCCGAATACATTTTTTTTAGTTGATCGACTATTACTCAATAACTTATGAAGTCTTGTTAGCCGTGATAGTTTTCCTTTTAAATTCAGCATATTTCCTACTCCCGTGAATTTTTGCACATTTCCAGAAGCCACCGTTTAGCTGGTAGAAGGGGGGAACACTGGACTCTAAGGATTTTTTCCACTTTAAAACTTAATATTTATATAATTTATATAACAAACCTGAATTGGAAAATGATCTGTGAATACTCATAATATTTTTAAAAAACCTATCCAACTATATAATCTTTCAATATTAGACAGGACAAGGAAATAAACCAAAGAATTGAGAAGGCGTGGAGAAGCTTTTGGTCCATGAAAGAACTCATGAAAGGGGATCTTCTACTGTGCCTCAAACGTAAACTCGTCGATATGTGCATCCTACCCATCCTAACCTACGGTGCTCAGTCTTGGTCATTGACCGACTTACAGACGTCCCGGCTCGGAGTTTATCAACGAGCTATGGAGCGCAGCATCTTAGGTGTCAAAAGGACGGATCGTATCCGAAACACTACTCTGCGCTCCAAAACGAAGCTTATGGACGTGGGCAGGAAAGCGGCTGGCTTAAAATGGAACTGGGCAGGACACGTCGCCCGCATGCACCCGGACAGAATATGGGCGCGTCTAGTTACGGAGTGGCTACCGAACGGTCAGCGAAACAGGGGCAGACCCAAGAAAAGGTGGCGCGACGAGCTAGACGCTGCAGACAAAGAATGGCCAAATACAGCGAAGAATAGAGACACGTGGAAAGAGGCAGGGGAGGCCTTTGCCCAGCAGTGGGACACTAACGGCTGTTAATAATAATAATAATATCCAACGACACCCCACACGATAGGGTGGAGGCGAAAAAAAAATTCATCCCCGCTTGATGTGTAGGGAAGGTACCATAAAAAAATATTTTTTTAAGATTTCATGTACCATTTTGTCGGCATCATTAATAACAAGACCTACAAAGCTGTAATTTGACATTCATGCCAAGTTACAGCTTTGTAGGTCTTATAGTCTCTAAGCAAAAGCGCGGACAGACATACAGACAAACAGATGGACAGACAGACGGACAGACAGACGGACGGACAGACCGAAACTATAAGGGTTCCTTGTTGACTACGGAACCCTAAAAAGGATCAAAATGTTTTATTCCAATTACCCCGGTATTGCTAGAGTCAATTTATTTTCTCACTTTTTGCCATCAGATTCTGGTAGACCTATAGTCTATACTTTGTTTTACACTATTCGTTTAGCTTTATTGCATAGCTTTTATAGCGGGCTTTGAGCGCGGTGACCGAGTCAAGAAATTTTGTAACGAAAAAAACCTAACACCCCCACTCCGACCGGCGGCCCAGCGGTGTGGCGTTGCCAGACTTCGGCACGGTGTTTGTGTGCGTGCGACTAGACGTATGTGAATTATAATAGCATAAGTTGATAAAATACTATGCAATCGCTTTACCGCAACATTTTCCGAGTGCCAGACGTATTTTTTAATCCTTTCACCAAACATAAAACAATGTTGTAAAAGCAGACTTGAACTTTATTACTTTAGCGTATATTAGAATTATTTAATTAACACATATATAACTTCACGCGGAGTATAAAGAGGCGTGGAATTAATATAAGAAAGTTATCCCGTATAGAAATTTAATAAAATTGTTCCCGCAAGAAACCATTTCCAATCTTGTAGGTGTAAAATAAATTAAGTCGAACATTCTAGAACATGTACTGGGTATAGATTTAATTAAAATTCATATTTTACATAAATTAGTTGTAAGTAGTTATAACTTATAAGTTAAAAGGTTTGTTTTATAGTTTCTACTACATCAAATAGAGTTTTATGTCTTTCTTAGTTAAAAACTGTCCAAATATCGATTTTAAATGTCTTCGGATTTGTATGTGAAACTTATTTATACAAATCTTCTTATCTTATATATAAAAATCGATTTTCAAATGTGTTAGTCGCGCTAAAACTCGAAAACGGCTGAACGGATTGGGCTGATTTTAGTCTTAAAATATTCGTAGAAGTCCAGGGAAGGTTTTAAAGTGACACGAAGTTCACCGGGACAGCTAGTCTCATATATAAAAATGGATTTCCAAATGTGTTAGTCGCGCTAAAACTCGAAAACGGCTGAACGGATTGGGCTGATTTTAGTCTTAAAATATTCGTAGAAGTCTAGGGAAGGTTTTAAAGTGACACGAAGTTCACCGGGACATCTAGTATATCTATATATATAAAAATGGATTTTCAAATGTGTTAGTCGCGCTAAACCTCGAAAACGGCTGAACGGATTGGGCTGATTTTAGTCTTAAAATATTCGTAGAAGTCCAGGGAAGGTTTTAAAGTGACACGAAGTTCACCGGGACAGCTAGTCTTATATATAAAAATGGATTTCCAAATGTGTTAGTCGCGCTAAAACTCGAAAACGGCTGAACGGATTGGGCTGATTTTAGTCTTAAAATATTCGTAGAAGTCTAGGGAAGGTTTTAAAGTGACACGAAGTTCACCGGGACATCTAGTATATCTATATATATAAAAATGGATTTTCAAATGTGTTAGTCGCGCTAAAACTCGAAAACGGCTGAATTCGTAGAAGTCCAGGGAAGGTTTTAAAGTGACACGAAGTTCACCGGGACATCTAGTATATCTATATATATAAAAATGGATTTTCAAATGTGTTAGTCGCGCTAAAACTCGAAAACGGCTGAACGTATTGGGCTGATTTTAGTCTTAAAATATTCGTAGAAGTCCAGGGAAGGTTTTAAAGTGACACGAAGTTCACCGGGACAGCTAGTCTTATATATAAAAATGGATTTTCAAATGTGTTAGTCGCGCTAAAACTCGAAAACGGCTGAACGGATTGGGCTGATTTTAGTCTTAAAATATTCGTCGAAATCCAGGGAAGGTTTTTAAGTAACACAAAGTTCACCGGGACAGCTAGTTTAAAGTAATTATTTTTGCAGTTCTAAAAAACTGTTCACTTTCACGATGTAATAAAGTGAGAATTTGATGAAAAAGTTCGGTTAAACAATTTAAAAAATTCAAAACGATACAGCCGCCATATTGGAAGTTATCGGGCGAATTTGCGGTGCGCTTTCGTACAACTCTTGGCAATATCTAACTTTTCAACTCAACTATTTATCATTGGGCAAATTGGTTTTATTGAAGGCTTAAAAACTTGATTGGTAGTTTAATACTAGATGACGCCCGCAACTCCGTTGCGCTATAATTCGTTTATAACGCGGGAACCCTACATTTTTGGCATAAAAAGTGTCCTATGTCCTTGACCAGGACTCAATGGATCTCCATACCAAAAGTCAACAAAATCGGTTCAGCAGTTTGGGCGTGAAGGTGACAGACAGACGGGCCGTCACATATTCGAATTTTAAATATAAGTATGAAAGTATGGATTAAATATTTCAGTTTTATTTATTCTTATTGGGTAAGCTGACGATGAACTATTAAAGTTTGATAGAAAAGCGGACAGATTCCTAGGTTTAAGTGTGAACAAGAAACAGTCTGTCTTCACACTTAAACCACTGAACCAATTTTGCTGAAAAGTATGGATATAGGTACTAAGTTATGCCCTGAAAAGGGTATAGCATACTTTTTATCCCGGAAAAACGCATGGTTCCCACGCGATAAACGAATTTTGGCGCAATGGCATAAAATATATTTTGAACTGTAGGTATAGGAAAGGAAAAACGAAATTGGAATATAGACCAACAAAACAAAATCAAAATGAAATCACACATTTACAGTCCGAAAGTCGAGAGCACTTGATCTTCAACTCGCAGAACAATCGACTCGTATTAATTGAGGGAATAAATTATGAATAACGACCATTACGCCACCCTCCTTCATGGTGTTTAGTATTAATTATAACCCATACCCCGTTAAAACTTATAACCAGAGCTATAGAAATATCCATAGTATACGTCATAACCAATAATCAAAGCCATGGAAATATTCATATAACATCCTCATCACATCACCTTGATGAGTGGGAGTCTTCCACCGTGGGTTTTTCGCGTAACTTTCTGCCGCGCACTGACTATAATAAAACCATTAAGTAAAACTTTGGAATGAACTGTCTCCAGCAGTATTTCCGGACCAATACGACCTGCAAACCTTCAAGAAGAGAGCGTATTCCCTCTTACAAGGCCGGCAACGCACATGCAGCTCTTCTGATGTTGCGAGTGTCCATGGGAGATTTACTCGTTTACTCCCTAATTATATAAAAAATCCATACCTACTAGGTATATCCAATATCCATCAATACCAATAGTAGATCATTCTCTGAACTCAATCTTCACACTTTTGAAGTTAGTCGGTGCCAGCCCCAAAAAATCCTTGATGTATAAAGCTTATTTCATGTAACAAGCGCAATGCATTTAACACAATAAGAAGCAGATGTGTTGTAAGTTGTAACAGACCTGTAAAAAGCAAAAACGAGTGAAATAAACCACGCTCCGTCCTGAGCAGCTAAGATGGATGTTAAAGTGTTTCCTATGTTCTACACTCTTCTGGTCTTGTCTTAAAATATTAGTCAAGTGTCAACACATCTTATAACACTTAAATTTTTTTTTTTATAAAATAAGGGGGCAAATGAGCAAACTGGTCACCTAACGTCACCAAGTTAAAACAAGGGAAAGCAACTACCGTCGCTCATGGACACTCGCAACATCAGAAGAGCTGCAGGTGCGCTGCCGGCCTTTTAAGAGGAAATACGCTCTCTTCTTGAAGGTCGGTCGTATAGGTCCGGAAATACTACTGGTGACAGTTCGTACTTGAGCTGCGTTGAGAGGACTGTGTTTTTTGGGAATCAGTAGCTTCATTTAACAAAAGGCTTTGCATGGTCACACTAGAAACGGTTTCTTTCTGCTTTTATGCTTTGTTCGAACCTACGTGACCAAGCGACTGCGAAGCGGGAGCGTCAAGTTGCGTCAAGTTGTCAAATGTGTGTTTTGAACTAGACTTCTTTTTTAAAACCATTTGACAACTTGACGCTCCCGCTTCGCAGTCGCTTGGTCGCGTAGGTTTGAACAAAGCATGACGGAAGAATAGCCAAAGTGACAGATTGACACAGGAAATCCGGCATTTTGTCACTAAAATCTGTCAGTATGTCTATCTGATCTTAAAGTGCAGTCCTGTTTATGGAGTTTTTTGCTTTTGACCTTGTCCGTTGTTTCGATACCATGCATTTTTCCATGATAAAAACTATGTCGCCCATTCACTCTTTTATTCATTCCATTTTAAATATATTATTAGAATAGGTTAAACGGTAACACTAAGAGTTCACAGACATACTTCCACATTATTATTAGTACTGATAGACCTTAGAATAATATATTAATGTAGGTAATTATTTCAAGATAACATATCATCGTCTATGACGCCTTCAAAATCTAGACTAAAATAAATCTCAGATACTGTTAAAACAAAAAAGGGTAACCTAACCTCGAAAAATAAACCTTTTTTAATCAATCAAACTTTAATATATCGCCGTAAAATAAAAGAGGAATACTTGTTAAACTATTTTTTGTATAACAATAAAGAAACACAAGAATTTATGAAAGTAAAAGTATTTCTATCTATGCCTCAAGACAGATATTATGAAATATTTCAGTGTCTACTTTATAGGTTCAGCCCTTGAGACTTGCTAACTTTTTAGGGTTCCCTGGCCATCTTGAATTATCGGTGAAAAGCAATATAAAAGGCATTTTTAGGAAGAGCTAGAAAGAATCGATCTTGTATTTTTAGTGTATGGTGGAAAACCATTTGCCTGTTTAGAATTTTCTCTATCCTTCTCACCTCCATATCCACACTAATATTATAAATGTAAAAGTGTGTCTGTCTGTCTGTTACCTCTTCACGCCCAAGCCGCTGAACCGATTTTGCTGAATTTTTGGTATCGAGATACTAATTGAGTCCCGGGAAAGGACATAAGATACTTTTTTTAACGAATTTCGGCTCAACGGAGTCGCGGACTTTCAATAAATTTACACTCTAGCTTTTTTAATCTTATGTAATAAACTTCTAAAATTTGAATAAAATATGAAGATTTGCTATTCTTACTAGCGTCTTTCGTCCACGCGTGAAAACATTTACCAATCAAAACGCTAGTGAAAAGATCTCCAGTCAAAAAAACCTCAGAAATCGGGCAAAAGTAAAAGAAACTTAAGACTGACTAAATCAAATTAAGACTGACTACAGTCTACGGAATCCACACCGGATGGTCCGACTCACGCTTGGCCGGCTTTGAAATATGAAGTTTGGCGTCGTGTAGGACGTGTTGTGGAGATATTGAATCAACACAAACATATTTCACTATATTGGGTTATGTTGGCAGTGTTTTTGTAAGCATTTTTTATTAGTATTATTCGATAAAATGCTTTCCGGGCATACATTTTCTGATATACTGACTCCGATATCACATTATAATAGATCCGAAATCAGAGATCAACCAACCCGGCGTGCCATCTGATTTTTAAATCATAATTTTTGTACAAAATTCATTGCCTGTAAACAAGATGTAAGTTTTTGGGATATCAATAAACGTATTATTATTATTATTTTCCCCACGTATTAGAAAAAGAGGAGAATTCTCCTACCCCGCGTCGGAAGTCTTCTCTTCCTCCGTCTTACGAACTTTCAATCAAGTCAAGTGGGTTTCACTTTTTATTCATCCTAAAAAAATGCTTCGCCATATAAGTTTTTTAAAAAATAAAAATCTATTGCGGTAAGCGATTCCATGTCAGTATTTGATTACCTGCCCACCCAAGTAGCACACTTCAGACACCTTAAATATATTTATGCTTTAGGAGTACTAATCATGGCTTATTTATAGACATAATAGACATTGGCATTCTATACATAGTTTTGAATAAGAACTAAGTTTCTAATAGAAAAAAATATCTAGTGTTCCTTGCTTTAAAACCTTTATTAGTTCATTACACTGAGATAAGAGCAAATTGATTTGTTATGGACTATATCTGCTCCGTTAAAAGCGCTGCTCTAGTTCAATTATTCTATAGACTTATTATCACAAATACTTATTAAGAATTGAAATTATTTGTAGAACATTTACTCTTAAAGTAATCAAAAAGGTTTTTAGATGGATTTGTTAGGCACTATTTTAAGTCTATACTTAATAGAATCAATGACAAGATACTCAATAGTGTATACTCTAGTGAAAGTCCAGTTTCCTCCTTCATTAGGAAACTTAGTCTTTAAGTATTTTATTTTAAGAGTATTCAGTATATAAAGGGCAGCGTTCTGCAAGCATGAAGAAAGCATTTGGAGAAAAAGTGGAAAAGTATAAAAACGTGCCTTTAGACAGTCACATCAACTTTCTTTGCCCTCAAAGTCATCAGTAATCAGACTAATCACTTCAGCTCGAATCGACATATTATTTTCATCAAGCTGCGAAGAAGAAGAATTGACACCGTCTCGAAAATCGATTCTTGATGAAAACCATGATGAACTACAGACTGACAATGAATGAAAGTTATAAAACCTAGAACAATTTTTTTTTAATTACTAACAAGCTAATTTTTTGTGAGTAGCTTCATTTTAATAAGACAAACAACTTTTTATCTGCGAAAAATCTTGAAAGTGGTAGCTAACAGAGATAGAAAGGATTTCATACTTTGATTTGATGGTCCTAAAATATGGATTGTTCTATTTGTAGGACAATGTTTCTCTTAAATTATATATAAGTGATATATGTATAACTATTAACCTCCCAATATACAAAAAATCAGCTAGTTCCGTTTTAGGGTACCGTAGTCAACCAAGTTTTGTTGAATACAGAACCCTAAAACGGAACCCTCTTTGAGAAAATGAAGAAAAAATTTTAAGTAAGTAGTTAAATTATTTAAATATATAATTTTTTAATCTTTAATCGGCTTTGTAGCACTAAGTGCCGAATAGAGAAATCAAGTTTCAAAGTCCCATCATTCTTAATGGAGGCACTTCATATGGCTATTTGTATTTGCTATTGGCTATTTGTTGCATTTGGAAAAATTATTGACAAATACACAAACAAGCAAGTAAAGGCAAATACGGCCTTCCACACATGGACGTCAAATACCAAACTTTTACTTGATTTTCTTTACTTGCCTATTTGACTCTTTTGATGTGCGTCAAAAACCGACAAAGGTACGGATATGTGTATTTGGTATTGGTCATATTTGTCAAATAGGCAAATAAGGCTAATATTTGTCAAACATACCGTCTACACATGGTGATTGTTTGGCGAATACATCAAATACGCAAATAAAAATAGCCATGTGAAGTGCCTCCACAATAGTCTAGTCATTATAATGTGACAAAAATATTTGGCACGCGTATTAATAACACGTAAAGGTATAAAAAACTCGATCTTATTAATCACTCGATCTCATAATCGATTATTATTAAAATCGGAGACACCGACTTTTTTTTCCTGTCCGCTTGGCGTGGAACGCCTAATATAAAACAGGAAGGCCACCAGAAATATTGGTTCTCTATGGTATTGCACTGAAAAATCACCAAAACGCGAACAAAACACCTTCTTCTTATGCCAGTCTGATAATTACTCTGGTAGATAATTACGAGAAAAAATAGTTTACAAACATTTCTTTCTATAGATTACGATAGGATGATCTTGAGAACAATTAAACTATTGAAAGATTATTTTTTCTTGTGAAAGTGCAAGTTGACTTGTCATGCTCTTAAAATTACCTTTAGCTCAATTTTAGGAGTAAATCTTCTAATCAATGCTTACTTATAGATAATTTAATCTAGAGGCCATTTTATTAATAGAATACGATGGTAATCACCATTTTGGTAAAAATCAAAAAAATGTGTTATAATAAAATACGCGATTTATTTATTTGTAAACATAAAAATACTTAAACAAGGGAAAAGACCTAATGGCAGACACTTTAAGGAAACATGAAACATTTGAATGTTATAAAATATATATTTATGAAAATAAAGGATTGATAACTTCTTCCATGTCTTCAGTAACTCTTACAAAATAAAACTATTATAATTATTCTCTGACAAATCAATTAAAAAATATATTATTGGTCTTTTTGTAAACTTAGTCATAAGTACTAATAGATGACATCACAAAAAACGAACATCACTAATAGTAGACACCAATATGAACTAAAAGTTGACATAGAACATTACATTACATTTTACATTTTTTCTATTATTAGGTCTTTATTTGCCATTTTTCAAAAGATTTCATTTACTTCAGCATAGTAACTACATGCATCAGAAATATTATCCACGTTGTCTCCAGATTCTATTCATTCTTCTTCCATGCTGAAACTATCTTTCCTTTTATTTTTATTTTTCACATTTTTTTTCTAGCAAATTTATTTTCAGTTTTTAGTCTCCATGCTTCTTTTGCCTCTTCTTTTTTCTTCTTTCTTTTCTCAGCTCTCCTTTTTCTTCTTTTTACTGCTAAAAAACTAAAGCAATCGATTTTTAGATCAGTACTAAGGTCTAATATTAGACACCATGTCCATTTTTAGGTGCAGTAGTTCTAAGTTCTTAGATTGTTAATAGAATTATATTTTCAGAGAATAGTGATGATTTTTGCAGTAGAATAAAGTAAAATAACTAGTATGTATTGCAAAACTCAAAGATGAGATCCATGTCATCTATTAGGTTTTTTACATTTTCAAGAACTAATAGTAGACATCCTTTATATTGTTAGGGAAAAATGGATAAAAAATCTTAAATAAACATTAATTAGTGTATGCAACATGACCATTAAAATGTATTCAAAACTTACGTGCAAAATTTCGCCTTCCTTAATCTATTTGCTAAGAAATTACCGAGCGCGTGTTGACGCGGTCATATTATTTACGAAAACTGATCCCATTTTAAAATTTTGTTCCCGAAGGCGTCTCTAATATATTTTTTCAATTCAACAGATAGCTTGAGAAGCTTACAAAATTTACAATGGTGAGAAATAATTAGAATAATTCCTATTTTTATGGTATTTTTGTCATAAGTGTCATCTATTAGTTCAGTGTCTAGCATTAGGTCTTTTACCGTAAATGATAATTTTATCAAAATACATCATTTAATTATTTATTTTCACAAAATATGTTAAAAAATATGTATCAATAATATTTTTTATTGAAAAAATATTATTTAAATTTACGAATATAATAGGCCCATCAGTTTTTTAAGACTATTTCATCGACTTTCACGATAAAATAAATTCGGCACGGATTTTGAGCCCTCCGTTTGCGCGAAGCATAAAAAATATAATACTATAAGTACTTATTTAATTTCATTTCGCCATTAAAGCTTTGACTTAAAATACTTTAAACTACGGTGTGCCATTAGAAAATAGGAAATGCTTTTTAAAAGAAGTAACTCTTGTTGATGTTTTTATTTAGTTGATTTTGATTATTAGTGGTTTTAAAAATATTCACCACTAGAACATCAGTAGAGTAATGGTGTTATCTTAATGTTGGCTACAAAACCTAATTCCTTTCTTATGTGCCTCTTATTATGTTCTTATAATAGTTTTGTAGATATTCCCTATAGATAAATATAAATTGCTCTTATCGTTATCTAATAATGAATTCTTATGCTGCTCTTGTCATTATAGTGTAGATAGGTGCCCATTTTTACTGAACTCGGTATATAGGATATCTTCAGGATATCTTCAGGGATTATTGACTCTTATGTAAAAATACTAAGTTTAATTCTATAAAATAACTAATAGTGCTTCACTAGATACATTTGTGCTGCTTGGGCAATATTCTGTTCCTTGTAGTATCTAGGTTACCTGTTCCTAGGTAAACCAAGACTTCAATATCGGTTCAAGGAATAGCTACGATTCCTAGAATCGACTATCAGTTAGAAAGTTCGTCCACTGGGTATAACATCTATATCTTTATTATAAAACAAAGTCGCTTTTTTCCCCTCATGTCCCTTTGTTCCCTTTAATCTTTAAAACTACGCAACGGATTTTGATGATTCTTTCAGCGTTAGATAATAATAAAGAAGGTTATAGGCTATATTTTATCACGCTAAGACTAATAGGAGCGAAGAAATAGAAGAAATGTGGAAAAAACGGGGAAAATTATTTGAAAGGGCCAACTTGAACGCGCTAATCTCAGGAACTACTGGTCCGATTTGAAAAATTATTTCAGTTTTAGATAGCCCATTTATTGAGGAAGACTATAGGCTATATTTTATCACGCTAAGACTAATAGGAGAATGTGGAAAAAACGGTGGAAATTATTTGAAAGGGCTTTTCTCGCGAACTACTGGAGCAATTTTTATGTTATTTGGCACAGATAAGAAGTAGACCACGTGAAGGATCATAGGCTATCGATTTTAATCATTTTTTCAGTGGCTATATATTTTATACCCGTGCGACGCCGGGGCAGGTCGCTAGTAAAATATAGAACAGTGTTTGTCAAGCTGTGGGTCGCGACCCCCTGGGTGTTAATAAAGGTAAGGTATAAAATAAGGGTGCAATCGATCAAACGGGTCACCTGATGGAAAGCAACTACCGTTACTACGCTAATACGCTACAGGTCGTATTGGTCCGGAAATACTGCTGGCGACAGTTCGTTCCAGAGTTTTACTGTGCGTTGCACAAAGTTACGCGCAAAACGCCCTGTGAACGCTCATCAAGATAATGAGCGTTTTTTATTAGTAAGGGGTATTAAAGGTAAAATTTACCTCGATTTTCTACCTAGGTTTACTTTTAAAACTACCCACAAAACTATTATCAGTAAAGTTATCCCACGATTAGTTTTAAATCTGAGCTCGCTCAGTATTTGCTATGCTAACAACGTCCGCGGTAAGTTACGTTTTTCATAGCTTTCCTTTTACTAGCTTCTGAAGATAGTGATTAATCTTGTTAGATTTATTAGATTCCACATAGCGTAAGTGTATTGTTAGCAAATGAAATATATGTTATTTAACGGTACAAATGGATATTACGTAGAATCGTGCGTTTTTCTCTCAAATATCCTTTAACCTATCAATCCCCGTAAGGCCCAAGTGGGCCGCGATAACAAAAGATTTCCAAGAATTGGCGATCGAAGAATTAAATAAATTCATATTATTATGAGAGCATAATCTTATATCTTTAAACGAGCAATTTATTAAATATATAATTGGAATCTCGGAATCGGCTCCAACGATTTTCACTGATTTTCATGAAATTTAGTATATACATAGGGGGTTTCGGGGGCGATAAATCGATCTAGCTAGGAATCATTTTTAAAAAATGTCATTTTGTTCGTGTTTTATCGAATACCGAGCTAAGCTCGGTCAAATAGCTAGTGTGAATTGAAAGACGAAAGTGTGCACCACACTTAAATCTACAATAACAACCCTTTTTGAAAAGACTAGGTAATCGAAATATCTTCTTTTATTCTATCCAATACATTCTGGATGTTAGGTTTAACAAACCATCAAATGCGTCTTAACATCCATACGGATGCCCGGATCGGCAATTTGTATGGGTATGAAGACGGATTTTTTTGAGTTCCCAGCATTGTTCTCATAGAAAAAGTTGTTCATTTTGACGGGCTCGTTTGATGGTTTTAAGGATAACGGTGTTAAACCTAACAACCTGTTTAATACGAATAAAACTTGTCCATTGGTATGTTGCCTTTTATCACCGTACTGTATCTGAAAACTCGTCATCAAACATTCACGATTTTATCAAGCAGTAAACGTATTCTAAAATCTAAGCCTTCATTAAAATATAATAGCGATTATGCGAAGAAAACAGCAGAATAAAGTTAGTTAATCTTAATCACAATTTGTACATGTAATCGGAAAATTCCTTGTCTAATAAGGGTTCGGAATTCGGATGAAGCAGATATTATCCTAAATCATAAAGACAAGATTGGATCTGCGATGTAATAGTTGCAATCATAAAAAATACAATCATACTTTTTGGCAAAAACGCCAGAATATTCTATGTTAATTTGGCATCAGCCCAAAAAGAGATTGAAACAAATCCATTTGCTTCTAGGATGTATCAAACTGTTTTATCGCAGTGCAGGGCAATAGTTAGAATTCCACCTGGGCTGTAGCAAAGGATACCAGTCATGGCTAAGGCCGATTCTTCTTCAGACGAAAGCCCGATAGAGATTTGTACGATCTTCAAAGAGGTAGGTAAGCAAAATCGATAGAAGTCATGAACCTCTTTAATTTCATTCCACGTGAAAAACTACTAGGATATAAGGCATTGCACCCCCTGCCTGCCTTATGGGCAAAGCGAGTACCTACAACTCTATTTTAACCCTCGACTTAACTTCTACATAGCTATGAAAGTCTGTTAAATCATCAAGATGATTGTGATTAGGTTTTCTTGAATCATGTAGCGTTGGAAAAGTATAACTAGAAGTGGGAGGTATTACAGAAAAGTAAAATACAGAAATAATACAGAAAAGAAAAATACAACAAAAGAAGGAAGAGTTTTATCAAATTCTAAAGCTACTGAATGGTTCATGCACTGGTCATTGAATAAGGGAATAAGAAAGTAACCGACTTTCAAAAAAGATGAGGTTCTAGGAGGATGTTCGGCTGTGGATATACGCATTCCTACATTTAGATGTATTTTCTTATGTCCTTCCAATTCCTATGTCCTTTCCAGAAACTTAAAGTATATCCATAAACTTCAAAATTAATTCAGCGCTCAAGATTTAACACATTCGCAATTATATCGTTAAACTCTAAAAAGTTTGTACCGATTTCCAAAAACAGAAACACAATTGAAACATAAACAATGTGAATAAAGTTGTTAACCGAACTTAAGAATCTGGAGTATCCGAAGCGGTTATCGCGAGAAGTTATTCCGAAGGTAGTCGATTCCAGTTATGAAATTGAATTGATACCAGCATACCGGGCTCCGCTCGGGGCGTGAAATTATCTTAACTACATCTCAGATTAAGTGACTATCTAACCTAAGATCGATCCATGTCCTAGTTTGTGGTAAATAAACACTCGACTGAGGTTGACTTGGGACGCGTCTACATCGCTTAGTGGCATCTAGTTTTCTTGGAAGGTTTTATTTATGTAAGTCGTCAGACTTTATTGTATGACGCCTTAATATTGGAACCATTAGACCATTAAGAAGGACATAGGCTTCTTATTAACGCGGCATGATTTCTAATGTGCACTAAGTCTTGGTATCGTTAATTCTTCGAATGGGCATAATTAACAGAAAACTACGGTCAGGGCCCCCGCTACCATATGTGCAATGTATGCAATGCACACGGGCGCCACCCTTTAGGGGCGCCAAAATGCCATTTCTAGAGGCGCCAAAACCATTCTCAAGAACAAGATCCTCTCTCGAAATTGAAGAAGACTTTCCACCGTTACCAACGGTTAGGAGGAAATTTAAACCAAAACTGTTTGACTATGAACACCGTGATGAGAGTTGAGACCCCTCATGATCCAAAAACCGTCTTCAAAATATAGTTCAACTATAATTTTTAAGAAAAAAAAACGAATTTTGAAGACGGTTTTTGGATCATGAGGGGTCTCAACTCTCATCACGGTGTTCATAGTCAAACAGTTTTGGTTTAACTTTAAGCTTTTTTTTTTAAACTTTAAGCTCTCTAAAAAACCGATTTGAGTTAATAATTAATTAATGAGTATGATAATACAGGGTGCAATTAAACCTTCCTGCCAAATTTTTTCCAGGGCTTAGGTATCATTAGGAGAGTCCGTTTAACCAAAAAAAATTGGGTGTTATTTTTTTTCAATGACATATTTTATCCCATTTAAAATCGTTGCGGGGGAATGAGAGGGGGTGAAGCGGGATGAGACGCGCGCGCGGGGGCACGTCACGCGCGGCCGACGCATCGTGTCCATTAATTGTAGTGTGTTTTAGGATAACTTTCGGAAGCTATTTCTTAACATTTTAGTACTGAGTCACTTTAAAAGAAAAAATACGTGTATTTTTGTTTTTAACAAGTATCAATATATCAAAATTTGGCAGGAAGGTTTAATTGCACCCTGTATATTTGGATTTTTCAACGAAATATTCAATTTAAGTGACAGTGAACTTTAAATGTTCTGTTCTTGAAAAACGACTGTCAGCAGATCAAGATAATAAGGACATAGATTGCAATGATTTATTTCATGAAATTAGAGCCTTAAAGTTATTTTCGCTACCTGATGAATGATGATAGTCACTGAGACCCATTTAAAATTTTACAATATATTATATTTCAAAATAATTTAACCTCTACCCTTCCAAATGTAAGCATTGCATTAAGAATCCTCTTGACATTGCCTGTATCGGTAGCCTCTGGCGAGCGATCTTTCTCTGAGTTAAAAATTATTAAAAGTTATTTAAGATCGACTATGCTGCAAGAAAGATTGTCCGGGCTAGCTATATTAGCAATCGAACTCGAAATTTTTGATGGCATACATTTTGGCGACGTAATTAACGAATTTGCTACAGCAAAGTCACGAAAAATATCATTATCGTTACAGTAGCGAGACTGTTGTAGTCGCGACTAGCGACGCTTTTACAATTTACAATATTATCTTATTTAATTTTCCTATAGTCCCATTGATCTTATATTGAACCCAAGCAGCAACCAAGCGTAATGAACATCTAAAAAGCAGCCAATATAGCACTTAACGCTGTTTTAGAGCTGTATAAGAGCGTTGAAGAGATATTGTAGTGTTATAATGTCGGTTTAGGAGTAATTATTAAGCTCTAGCTGTATTAAGTCTGTATTAAGAAGTCAAAGTACGCTTAAAGTTCTAAATCAGTGTATCGAAACTGTCATGTACAGCTTTAAGTTTCCTGTAACGCTTTGATCCGAATTTTAGTATTAAAGCTGTACAATAGCTGTATTATGCATACCGTCACTTACTTAATACAGCTTAGAGCTGTATTATGGTGGTCCTCAAACCTTATTGCTGTATTATGGAGTAGCCAAACTCTCTTCTACAGCTTCTCTTTATGGTGTAATTGTACACCCTTTTACAGACTAAAGATTTTATACAGATAATTTCTCTCTTTGACAGTAATAAACAGCAATAATAGTAAATTTATTCCTTTATACAGCCCATCAACCGCTTAAAGCTGAATACTATATCCATTACCTACATAGTACAGCTATTAATGCTATAAGACCATCAAAATAAAATTTAGGCTGCTTAGCAAATCATCGCCATTTTATCAATTACAAATCGAAGATTACGAACATGAGTACATAAAAATTAGACTAATGTTATTATATTTATCAATATTTTTAGTTTGTCCAACAACCTTCTATGCACCAACGAGGCTCTACGTCCATTAATTCAAACTTTTTAATTTCTAACCTATAAAAACCATATTTAGTAACCTTATTTAATATCTCTTCCTTGATTATTTTGCTGGCGCGTTTATTTTTTATCACAAAACATATATATAACCACAATAAATTTATTTTTGCACGATAATGCACTGTATCCTGCCCCCATCGAATCTCCTTAAACACAGCGTTTATAATATGTTACTTCAATCAACAGTTATTATAAACGCCATCATTAAAATATATCTTCTGTTTCGTTTTAATTCTTTTGTTACTCTGTTCAACAGACTTTTTACAGCGTAAAGCTGAGCAAGTGAGTTACGATGGAATAATTGGAGTGTATTAGTTTCTTCGTACACCATAGTACAGCCGAAAAACAGCTATTATACAGCCTATTTTTGCTTATACAGCTACTGTACAGCCAATATAACGCAAAACGCTGTTTAATTTGTGCCCATTTCAGGGGTATAAGGGCTGTATAAGCGCTTATACAGCCTTTATGCAGCCTGGAAATACAGCATTAAGAGTATAAACGACCTATAATACAGCTGTTATACAGCTTGTGATGCTGCTTGGAAAGTTACCTAGTTATTTGTATTAGTATTATTAATAACGTGACCAAAATGTATACCATCAAAAATGTCGTGTTCAATTGCTATATATACAGTCTGTCAAGAAAGTCATGACAGGCGGGAAATTTTTAAAATTAAATAAAAAATATGAGAACTTTATTAATTCGAGATAAAAATGTGCAAGGTGACAATATTTAAAATGTAATTAGCGTTCTCTGTGAAAATACAAAGTAAAAAAATACACTTTATATGCGTGATTAGTGATCACGTTTAGAAAGTTTTCCCGCCTGTCATCACATGACTTTCTTGACGGACTATAGTTTTTTTAAAAATGCTTTAGTAATAGTCGAGTTCGTTTGGTTTTTCAACTGCGCATGGGCGGCTTTTTTGTATGTCACTTGTCAGTGGGAATGTCATATTTTAAAATACCGATCAATTTCTGTCAGATTTTAGAAAATCTGACAGGTATTTTAGAACATGACATTCACACTGACATGCGCAAAGTTATAAATTGATGTCAGTGTGAGTGTCATGTTCTAAAATACCTGTCAGATTTTCTAAGATCTGACAGATATTGATCGGTATTTTAAAATATGACATTCCCACTGACAAGTGACACACAAAAAAGCCGCGCATGCGCAGTTGAAAAACCAAACGAACACGACTAATAAGTGTGAACAAGAATTTATCATTGTCTCATTGTTAATTCATTTTGATATTATAATTTGTTATCATGTTTAAAAGAAATTTTTAAGTTAAATAGTTCTTTGCTTTATGTCAAGCACTTTTTTTTTTAGTCATTAAAAATGCCCAAACGGGCGCCAAAATCATTTTTGCACACGGGCGCCACTTGCCCTTGCGGGGGCCCTGACTACGGTAAATTTTTAACTTCTTGAAATAGGCGTAATTCCTAACAAGTACTTTAAGGAAAATCTTTGCTTCCATAATCTATTCAATAAACAAGGGATAAATAAACGATGTAACAATTAGTACTTATCGGAGAAAAGGCATAGGCTGAAAAATTAAAAATTTATTGCAACTATCTTTTAAAAAATTCAGGTAACATACAATCAGACACACTTTTGCATATTATTAATGTGAAATTATGAATTGAGGTTTCACACACGTGTGCTACAGAATATCAGAGTGCAATATGCATGCACCTTTAGAATTTTATTCGAGAAAGAAATTTTCTTCATCCCGTATGCGTATTAGGACATTTTCATCTTCCAGATTGGAAATGCGGTGGTATATTATATCGATGAGTTTTTAATGGAAACAACGATGTAAGCATAAAATCAGCACGTGTACCGAATAAGGATTTTCAAAATTATTTCTGGCCAAAAATATTGGCTTGAAGAAGAATAAACAAAAGACCAAATACGTGGATGACTTTTTCATAGGGGCAAGGATGCAAAGTACATTTTGTGACCCAAAATGGCGGGTGCGTTAGTTTCTATTTTAGCCTCATGCAATGTTTAATGACTGTCTCAAACGGCACATTACAAGATTACAACTTCTGCCTGCCCAAAACACCTTAAAATACTTGCGAAAACGAATAAAGCGAGCAAATATGGAATACTTACCTACTTAAGTTACATCCGTTCAGGATAACTTTACTCCAGATTCCAGAGACAAAAGGCAAAAGGATCAATCTCATAAAAGTACTAGCCTACGAAACCATTGAGATAATATACACAAGGAGAGAGCCTTATATCGGTGTATAAGCGTCAAAAGCGTGTAATGTTATGTCCTACTTACTCGGACATAACAAAGGAGTCGGTCTGCATATTTCATGTAATAAAAGTGTTGATAAAGGTTTTTAGTGATCATTTTATGTTAGATATTGTTGAGTTTTGTGGTTCCGCTAAATAATAAACCATAAGAATGGCCAAAGAATGCCTCAAACACGTGGATTTAACATTAAATACGTAAGTTTTGAACAACGTTTTTTGGGCTTTTCAATCGGTATTTTTGTAAGCTAAAAAGATAATTTATAAGTTTAATAATCCTTTATTCGTGCTATTTAAAGCATTAGTGCTAAAAATGTCACATCAATTAATAATTTGTCTACAAAAATTGCATAGCTTTTTACGTGTGTTTACGGATTCTCATTACTTGAACTATAGTTTATCGATATCATGAACTAAATGACTTTCTTTTCTGTATAATAATGTGCTTCGAAGTGATCGACAAATAGAAATATTCAAGAAAATAAACGCACACTACTTGTATGAAAATAAGCACAAAATGGCCACGCGATGACGGGCTAAGGTTACATCTATATATATATATATATATATATCCTTAATCTGTGTACGAAACTGTAGCAAAACACAACACGACCGCTTGCCAACGCCATCTATTATCAACTTCCGATAAATTACGCTTTATTACGAACTAGTTTTATTGGCCCTACACTGCGAACATTTCATGAGACTCTTGTAAAATTGAAGTCGTAAACTCTTCTAAATTATTTTTGCTTTTATTAAATGAGCACATTTAAAGTGTTTAACGTTTTACTGTTGATAACTTCTTCGAGCATCAAAAATAATTATCAATTTAGTTTTTTACTAAGATGACCCGGTGAACTTCGTAAACTTCTCCTACTATAAACCTTCCCTGAACGTCCACGAACATTTAAAGACTAAAATTTGCCAAATCGGTTCAGCCGTTTCCAAATTTTAGCGAAACTAACAAAATTTAAAATTTATATTTCTAATATACAGGGTGTAACAAAACTAAGTGGTAATACTTTAGGGTGTGTACGTGTTTCTTGTAGAGAGTTCACTGTGAAAGTAGCAGCGCTGAAAGACAAAAAAAACACTTTTGTATGGGGAAACTCGTGACGCTCGGGCCCTTGCTAGTTGCGCGTACAAAAGTGACAAAAAAATTTGTATTTCAGCGCTGTTACTTTCACAGTGAACTCTCTACAAGGAACATGTACACACCCTAAAGTATTATCACTTTGTTTTGTTACACCCTGTATAATATTCGTGTCACAGTGTTTGTGCGCAAACTCACACTCGCGTACATTCGTAGGCACAGGCCTGAGAATAGGTTTTATTTACTTTTTAAGTTTTTATATTGATACTAGAAATAATTTATATGGCAAAACAATGTTAGCCGGTTTAGCTACTATTTACTTAGATTTATTCAAAACAAACTTCTAGTAAAATGCACTTATACTTTAGTGCTTGAGAGTTGAGGGTAGAATTACTCAACATTAGAATCACGACCACACCACACTTCCTCGTACAAATAAATCCAATGAATTGAATTAGTGGTTCCTTAAAGAAAACGTAAGAACAAAACTTGTGTTTTGATGTTTTGGGTACATTTGGGTACAATAAATAAATCCAGAATCCTACTAATATTATAAAGGCGAAAGTATGTGAGTTTGTATGTTTGTTACGTTCAGGCGACGCCTTGAAAATTTGGCTATAGCGATATATGATGAATACTGACAATGACAATGAACTTTAATTTCTTAGTTATTTTTCTCAGCAATGACTAAATCATTGCTGAGAAGAATCGTTATCGCTACAGCCAAATTATCAAGGCGTCGCCTTAAACGGCTATAGTTTCGATATTCCGACATACAAGGAGTTAGCTGAGTGCTAATAGTTAGCTGAGATATTGCATTCTACACTCAATACCCACTTCTACTTTTTAACCGACTTCAAAAAGGAGTAAGAAGTAAGTAAAAGTATGAAGATAATACGAGTCCCGGGAAAGGACATAGGATACTTTTTTCCGGAAAATGTGCGGTTCCTGTGCGATAAACGAATTACGACACGGCGCAACGGAGTAACGGACATCTAGTTAAAAATAAGTCATGCCCGATTTTGAATTTTGACTGACCTAAAATGCATACCAAGCTATACAAAAACGTCACAAGATTCAAGAAAATTACCGAGGCAGACTGTTTAACGTAGTTACCCGAAGCCGAAATAGTATAAGCCGAAGGGTTAATAAGAGGGAGTGAAGTTAATTCCGCCCTGAAGATGCCTGCCATTACAGAAGCCTTACTGTCTAATTAGGGGAAAAAATCGGTTACATCGAATTCGACAGGTTTCTTAATGTTTCGTTTAGTTTTCCGAAAAGAAGAGTTTTTCTTCCTCTTACTGTCCTGCTACAGATACTAAATTCCAGGAAATAGATTCTAGACTGTTTGTGTAATTTAAAATTTTTACTAGCTTTTATTTATCAGCGGTCTACATATATACACTACACATATGTGTTATGTGTCCCAACACCAGTGTAAGATTCTTTATTGTTATGATGTAGGTATAGCATATTTTTTTGACAAATTGGATCTCAATTTTTTTTTTGTCTAACTTTTGATTTTTTTCTCTGGCTCTCATAGTAACCTGATCAATATTTCATAAGAAAACTTATAAACTATCTGACTTGGAGGATAGATGTAGGTAAGTATATGAATTTATTGATGAAAATATATTTTTAGAAAGGGGTGAATTAATCTTGTATTTTTTTAGCAACAATACAAACATTAAAAGAATGCTAACCTATTGTTACAATCACACTGACTGCTGACTGCTGAGTCCTGAGAATACATTTTACTTTGTGATCCGGATGCGGGCGAGCGAGTAGCTAATTGTCTAATTTTCACACACACGCTCATAGTTCATACTCTCACACACACAATCTTTGTTTTATACTTCTTAATAGGATGAAATATCATTTAGTGGCTGCGATGATAAAAATCAACTACACAAATATTTTGTGTAAATATGTGTGTAGTTGATTTTTATCATACGGCTTACTGAATTAAAAAAATTGTCATGCCTACTCAAAGAAAAACATTTTATTTCACGTACTCTCGACCGCTCACCGAAAGCCAATTTTTAATGACGATAACATTTATTTGCCTAAACGTCTTTATGTAAGCAGTAGATCACACAAAATAAAAGATTTCTTTACACGTTTATATTTAATTCCTACATAATATTTATATCTACATATTGTAGTTTTTTGTTTTGCACGTCGCGCTCTCAACACGAATCTAGAGTCTAGGAATTTTCGCCTTGTACCGTGTACGTAACTAAATGAGTTCTAAGGCAATAATTTTGTATCTTCCGATCGCAAAATGTACTTCAACCCAATCGATATCAAAGTTTATACTAGGGTAATGATACCCCGTTTCATCCCCTATCCCTCGATGATGCAATATAATTTATAACAAATGTTTACACACCCTCTCTCTATCTCGGACTAAACAATTCGTTCTGCTACAATTTATACACATTACTTTATTAATCAATGGTTCCCATGGAAAGATTTAGATTAAGGAAAAGATTTCAACATGAATTTTATGGTTAAACCATCATTACGCAGAAAAAAGGCTCTTATTTTCTTACAACTTTCATCTGACACGTTTTTGTGTATTGTATACCTAATATGATAATTATTGATAAGGCTCTTTCCAAAATTTTCTGTTTATTTCTTATCTAATTGCGACATTTTTGTTCCTACTTCCTACGTGACTTTGGAGCGTCCTGCTTATTAGGCCTTCTTATGGGCCTGAATCGCGCCTATTTTGACCAACATTTTGTTTTTTTTTTTATAATGAATTTTTGGCTTAGTCCTTTTTCCGGGCAAATTCAATGAACAAACTGATGTTATTTCGGCTTTACGTCCTTGGTACGTATAAAAATAAAAGATAACCGTTTTTATCTCAATTTGGCGCATATCAATAAAACAAACGGTAGTGTTTTAATTTCCCCATGGATCGCGAACACCTTTTTAAATGTATCCTCCGAGTTGATCGTAAACGAGAATTACGTAACGTTTCGTACATCGTAAAGGATATTATTATTATAGGCCTCGAGAAAGCTAAAAAATGCATAACACGAGTTAATACAGTCAAGTCAATAGATTCTAATATATTTTAAGAGCTAGTTTGCATCAGGTAGATCCCGAATGTGGAGGGAGTCCTGTGTTAGACAGATCCAGGATATCCTCCGTATACGGCTGAAGGCAAACCGCAGGTGGTTTTAATGGGTAAGAGTCCCAGATAACCCCGGCGTGCTTCAGCTAACTGAGGCACATCCTCAACCCGGGGCACCCCTAATGGGTTTCCCCTGCGCATAAAAAAAACAAAAAAAAAAGGTAGATCCCGAATACTTAACCGATTTTAGTGAAAAATTGCATATTGAAAATTATAAATCACGGCGAACAAAGGCCATTTTCTCGAAGTAAAGTGTAGTTTCAGGGGTAATATTTTTCGACAAATCAGGGGGCAACATCTAGTATGTAACATAACAAATGTGAGACAAGACAGTTTATAGTTACGGGCATCGTGGCTACAAAGGGCCATTATGTCAGATACAGTTTGGCCCTTTTGGCCCTAGGTCCCTATAAATATGCAAATACGGTGCTCCCCTCGCCAATCGCGTTAGCGAAACTACTATTAACCGTCACAGATCACTACAATTTGTAGTCCTACTAGATTATAAATTAATTTTGAATTTACATCGAACAGTACCCCCGATTTTGCTATTTCAATCCATAGTTAAACGTCAAATGGTTTTGAACTTGGCCCAACAAGAGCTGCAATGTTTTAACAACGCGTAACACCAGCATCAGCAGAATAAAAAGTAAACAAAAAGTTTAGTGCGACGTTTGACAACGTTTCTACTTTCTGGCAATGATATGACGTGTGCAACATGTCAGATTTTGGTCGAATTATTTACTGTATGTGATATTAGCGCCCTCTGCTCTAATCTTTTCGTAATATGTATTCCTTGTCAAAATGAGTTTGACGTTGATTCGTTTTGCTGAATAATCCTATGATATGTGTCCTTTCCGAGGACTCTAGGTATCTTCAAAAATCAAAACCATTTCAGCAGTATAAGCGTATAGATGATGTTAAATTTTAAGACAGCAATAAAATAAGTGCCAGCAAAGTTGTAAAGACAATGTCTGCAGTCCACCACTTAAACTAATAGAGGTTTTGTCATAAAAATACGCTACTTTATACTGTCGTCACCGCGGACTGTGTGTTACAGCTACATTAAGATAAATAATGTAGTATCCAGTTTGTAATAAAGTCTAGGAATCGTAGATACTTATGGTATCAGCAATTATTTTAAGTAGTGGTACGCGCGACTTCGTACGCGCAATATAAAATCAATGCTCTTTGTTTTTTTAACTTTGCTGTTTGGCCGTGTTCACACCAAACCGACTGTGAGCCGCCGAATGTGAGCGCACGTTATTTATTGTATTTCCATACATATTCACTTTTTTGTTCACACCTAACCGACAATACGCCATTACGCTAGGCGTAGGCGCGGACATTCGATACCGTATATTTTCACGTTCACACTGGGGCTCACAGTGAGCCTGCTCACATTCGGCGGCTCACAGTCGGTTTGGTGTGAACACGGTCAAATACTGGCCTCTAAGCAAAGGTTTTCCAGTGTCCAGTCAACCTATCTTGACACTATGTCTAGTTCATCGCGTCATCTTTTTCGAGGTCGGCCACGGCGGCGTTAACCATCGTGTGATACTCATTCCAGGTGGAGGTTTTTTCCCAGCGGTCGGGATGCATGCGGCTAGGCTAGTATGACCGGCTAAAGTATCTATTTATTTGCATGAAATCTATTCTCATTTCTGTCTGAAATACAATTCTTCAATCGGTTTTTCTAATCAATAGAGCTTTCGTACGAGTTTTGTTTGACACGCGAAATCGATTTCAACATCGAAAAACAAAATACGCAATCTAATACACACAATGACAAAGTCTAAGGTAACTTGGAGTTATAGCAGAATAAACTTTTCGGGAGGCACCTTCGCGGAGTTTCACAAACGACCCCTATTTACATTCTAAACTTCTAATTAACGCTATTAAGTCTAATCTTATTATCATCAATGACTTACAAATCTCAATCTAAGAGTTTATAAAATGAGATGATTTCAGATTGAGAAAGCAATCTTGAATTTTAGGAATAGAGGTTGGTATATTATAATACGAGTATAGACATGGCATGACATGGTTGGAATTGCATTTTTTTTTGGGATATTTTGACTTTTTTTATAAAATAAAGGGGGAAATACGCAAAACAAAACGCCTCCGTGGTCTAGTGGTTAGAGCGTGGCTCTCGACTCCGGAGGTCGTGGGTTCGAATCCCGCGTTGGAAACATGTTATTTCCAAGTTTGGTTAGGACAAGGCAAGCTGATCACCTGATTGTCTGACAAGTAACGGTGTGTCCACATTTGTATCATTTGCGCGATCAGACCTCCGATCAGATCTCCGTCGCGTATCATCGAAGCATGTCAAAATGATACGCGTATCGTGATACGCCCCGATCGCTATTAACCGATGATCCATGCGTCGGATGGGCATGTAAAGTCGGTCCTGCGCCTGATCTCTCGCCAGTCGTGTCGGTCTTCCGTCCCACTGGGTTATGAGAGTGAAAGAAATAGAGAGTGCTTTTGTGTACTGCGCACACATTGGGCACTATAAAACTACTCCTGTGTAACAGGCCTGGTTTCAATGAAACTGGCCACCGTCACCGAAACCGGTGTGGGGAGTATTATTATTATAAATAAGCAAACGGGTCATCTGATTTAAATCAACTACCGTCGCCCATCAGAAGAGCTGTAGGTTAAGTTATATTCGACGTGAGGATTTTTCGTTATTGTTTCTTGTTTACGTCAATGATTGCCCATAAAATCATAATCAATAACGCGTTTTATAGCTTCGTTATCATGGTGAAAATCATGGATTTCAAGCATGGCCTAACGTAGTAGGATTAACCAAAGCTGTACCAAAACATGTAACTATGGAGTGTATTAAAAAAGCCATCCCTGCGTGCAATTTAACTGTTGTACCCGCGGAGCATAAAATGAGATTTCCACATGGATGACACTGTCAGTGAAAACTCCAGTGTTGCCATAATTCCAAATAATTTACTCCCTCTGTAATTTATTGGTTACAAACGTGATTCTAGGTGTTAATGCAGATTTGCTGCGAGTTTACGATTCTATAAAGTGTCACAAAAATGTAAAACTGGGAGAATAGGATAAGCCCTAATATTTATCTATACTTAGTCTTAATGTGAAAGTGTGTCTGTCTGTTACCTCTTCACGCCCAAACCACTGAACCGATAGTACTGAAATTTGGTATGGAAACTTTGAGTCCCGGGAGAGGACATAGGATAGTTTTTGTCCTAGAAAAATGTACGGTTCCTGCGCGATAAAAGAATTTTGGCACAACGGAGTTGCGGGCGTCATCTAGTTTTATTATAAATACCAGAGCCTCTTAGAAAGCCGGCGTTTAGGGGATGAAATATTAAATTCATTAAACCAGCAGTAAAGTTTTACCATGTTAGAAGTTACTCTAACTTTTTAGGTAGGTATAGGCTAGTAGTAATAAAGATTTAAAGGATTAAAAGCATTTTCGATTCTTGTTTACTTTGGAACTGATTGGTTGATTCGTTCGGCTAAAATATTAACGGGCTTCGATTTAAACACAGCGTCGAGTGTTAGTTAAAATTGGACCTGTGTATCCTTTCGACCATAGATGGAATATCTACGAATAATAAGTCCTACAGAAGAGTAACCGAGTCAAAAAATGGTTCTACGAAGTTTGAAGCATTTAGTATACTATACCTACCCATCTCGATGACCTATGCGTACAAATACACAGGCAGCTACGTAGGTTGCATATTGTAGGGTCGGTCATATAATTTTCGCTGCCCTAGCTACGTTTTCATGACAGTAAGGCCGTGTTCAGACCAAACTGACTATACGCCGCTGAATATGAGCAGGCTCACTGTGAGCCAGCTCAGTGTGAGCGTAAGTGAACGTGAAAATATACGGTATCGAATGTCCGCGCCTACGCCTACCGTAATGGCGTATAGTCAGTTAGGTGTGAACGAAAAAGTAAATTTGTATGGAAATACAATAAACTGCGTAACGCTCGCTCACATTCAGCGGCGTACAGTCAGTTTGGTGTGAACACGGCCTAACTATAGTCCGCGCGGAACTAGTTGGCCGCGCCGCATACCGGCGGGCGGCGGCGAGGCGGCGCGGCGCGGCCAACTAGTTCCGCGCGGACTATACCGCACTGGTGAGACGAAAATTAGTTACTTAACTGTACTTAATTAAATTAAGATTTTTACATAAGCTCTTCAAACTCTTCATTAAAATAAAAGTAATACATACTAATATTATAAATGTGAAAGGGTGTATGTCTGTCTGTCTGTTACCTCTTCACGCCCAAACCGCTGAACCGATTCTGCTGAAATTTGGTATGTAGATACTTTGAGTCCTGGGAAAGAACATAGCATACTTTTTATCACGGAAAATGTACGGTTCCTGCGCGATAAACAAATTTTGGGGCAGCGGATTTGTGGGCGTCATTTAGTCATCATTAAATTTTCCTGAGTGGCGAGTGCGGCCGTAAGATCTATATTTGGGCGGTCAAATAAGTTATCAACTTATCACCTACGTCTCCTATTTTAAAATATAAAAATAAATATTCCAATTTCAACAAAATAAAGGCTATACAATGAAGGAATCAAAATGAAAACACGTAAAGCGACCGCAGCCGTTGCTCGTAATAATTAATAATTTAACCTAATTAATTATGCTCGTTTTGCCGCGCTGCACGTTCGCCCATTCGTAACGCATTCAGAATTCACCGATATCATAGGCGGATCACTGCAAAGGTATGCTCACACTGACGCAACGCCACAGGACTATTTCTATTAGTATTCTGATATACATAAACGATTTCCCTCGCTGCATAAAGTACCCCATGACTCTATTCGTAGACGACAGTACTGTCGTGTTTACCTGTTATGATCTTAGTAGTTACGAAAATGACATAAATAAAAGTTTAATTGACATTAGACATTGGTTGAAATCTAATAACTTACTCATAAATCTAAAGAAAACACAGAAATATGTTGAAATTCCAGCAAAGAAAGCCACTAATGAAGATAAAATTGAAGATATTGGAGTTACAAAATTTCTTCGTATATACATCGAAAAAGATCTTAAATGGGTAAAACATTCGTAACATGTCTGTAGAAAAATAAATCAATTTTCCTATGCTCTATATACTACCTCTAAAGTGGTTGATGAAAAAGGATTGTTAATGGCCTACAATGGTTTCGTAGTCTCTACTCTTCGTTATGGTATCATATTCTGGGGTAACTCTACTATGGGTGAAGATATATTTAAGGCGCAAAAGAAATATATCAGAATTATAGCCAACATACGTACAACTGAGAGTTGTCAGCCGTATTTTAAAAAATATAAACTTCTTACCTTTCCGTGTTTGTA
Organism: Polyommatus iphigenia; assembly: GCA_963422495.1. Classification (NCBI taxonomy): domain Eukaryota; kingdom Metazoa; phylum Arthropoda; class Insecta; order Lepidoptera; family Lycaenidae; genus Polyommatus; species Polyommatus iphigenia. The sequence goes on from OY730179.1 coordinate 16,526,818, forward strand.
CATATACGAAGTAGCATTATTTGTGCGATCAAACCTACATTTGTTTGAGCGTTTCAACACAAAAAGACTAGCCGACAAATTATCATGAGTTGGATCAAAAACCACCCTAATTAGAAAAAATGTTTTTGGTATGACAACTAAAATATACAATAAACTACCGCAGAGTCTTAAAGAAATAGACAGCATTCAAAGATTTAAAAATGAATTAAAAAAGTATTTGGTTGATAAATGCTTCTATACTATCGAAGATCTCTTTCGTGAATGTAAATTTTAAACATAATATGTATCTAATTTTTTATTGCCGACTTGTTATAAACATAGAAATCAATTTAGTATTGTAATAATAATATTATTCTAAATGAATAACGTACTATGACATGTTTTAAATATTTTTATGGAGGAATTACTACCTGTTTACACTGACATCTTAATTTAATAATGACATTTTTATACATAATAATTTATAATAATATTAATGAATTAATTTTACTGCATTATATTAATTATTGTTGACTGTATAATTCTCTTATAACCTGTTTAGACTGTAATAATTTTCTATTGTTAATTTTGCATGCCCACAGAGGCCTATGTGTTGAACCTAATATCAAATATAAGACCTATATTATTGTAACACACATATGCAAAAATAGATGAATTTGAACTATCAATTTAAGGCGACGCCTTGATAATTTGGCTGTAGCGATATCGATTTTTTTAGATTGGTTCAAGCATACACTTAAATTTGCCCATAGTTAATATATTATGAAATATATTTATGATTTTTAAATTACGCGACAAAAACCATTTTGTCGCTTACGCCCTTTCCATTTCTTGTTTTGGCCCGGCCTCACATAGAAAACAAGCAATCTAAAACATATCCAACACGGTTTTTTACCTTAATGAAGTAACTGACAGATTTGCCTGATCTATACAGATAAGCTTGATCCAATAAAGGTCCCTAAAATACGAGGAGGCCGATTGGATCCGGTCGGAATCACAGACCGACCTGACCGGAATCGTGTACACAAACATGAATTGACAACTGACAGATTCACAGGACTGTTTAATAAGTTAGGCTGTCCGCTGTACCTATATAAAACGTAAAAGGAGTAAACGATTTCATTTTTATACAAATAAAGTTTATTTAGGTTGACGTGGTCCATAGACCATGTGTGTAGTCATAACACTTGCTACATAACCTTTAGGTCTGACACTCACGTGCATAAAGGTGTGTCTAGACGCAATCAAATTTTATGTCGAGGGCAATAATTTCACTCGGAGAACAAATGTAGTTCAGAGTTATTTTAAGTCTGAGCTTCTATGAGAATAATCCTTACATAGTTGGCGCAGTCCTGTGATTGTAGTTTAAAGCTTTAGAAGTGTATCTTTTTGCGAGAAATCTGACGGTTTATGCGCCAAAAACCCTCGTAGTATTGTGTTTTTTTAAATCAAAGTGTTTTATACTAAACTAACTAGATGAGGCCCGTAACTCTGTTGCGTCATAAGTAGTTTATCACGATTCACGCAGGGACTGTAAGGGTCAATTTATAATAGCGTAGAGTCGAAGCGCATCGAAGCGTCAAATTCGCAACAAGTCGAACGAATGCGCGCGAATTCGTCAGAATGCCTACAGTGATGACGCGTAGATTCGCTTGTGGGCGCATGGATGCGCGAGAATGCGCGCGCACCAAAAAGCGTTGCTGAAGCGAGTGTGCGTGCTGCGCTAGTATAAATTGACCCTAATGTTTCCGGGATAAAAAGTGTCCTATGTTCTTCCCGGGAATCAAAGTATCTCCATACCAAATTTCAGCAAAATCGGTTGAACGGTTTGGGCGTAAGGAGGTATTACAGACAGGCACACTTTGGCCACAATAGATATTGCTTTCGCATGTGTATTATAGAGGTCAGTGTTTGGCATTGATAATACTCGTATTAGTAATTAGTATCAGTATGGATTATTCCGTCACGTGCACAATGTTTTCAGTTCGATGTAATTAATTGTAAACATATACCTACATATTTTCAGAGCAACAGAATATTCAAAAGGTGATGTCATCAAAATTTTCCCGTGCTCGATATTTAACAATTTTAGAACTTTACCTTAAGGCGACGCCTTGATTGATAATTTGGCTGTGGCGATATCGATTTTTCTCAGCAATGACTAAAGCTAAGAAATTAAAGTTCATTGTCTTTGAATTACCCATAGCATAACACGATTGGTCAACTTTTATAACACAGAATAATCAATCAAAAAGACCTCTGTAAAAAAAGGGATTCCTATTTTGCCAACAGAGGAGAATGATTTAAGAGTCCGTATACGAAATTTGCCGATTTCGCTGATTTAACAGACGTGATTTAACAGTTAAAATACAGTATTTCTATAAGTTTTCAATCATTTCAATTATAATCTAATGTTGGAGCTAGTTTTTTTTTAAGTATTTTTAAATAATCCAACTCAAACCCGCGACAGTTTTGTGATTTTTGCTGTAAAAGGTTTAGAATATCACCTGTTTATGGATTGTATTGACGTCTTAACGGTATGAAAAAAATACAATGTACTGTTGAGAAAGTCGTCTATACAATGTTGGAATTACTTTTTACCACTTTTATATGAAATAGTTGAGTAAAAAAAATGTAACTCGGCAAAATTTTAGAGAAAATGGGCAAAGAATTGCTGTTAATTTCGGCAACTTGGAGCTGTTATTCATAAAAAGAAAACGACAGAAATAATCTATAGATAAAATTCTATCCAATTCGAGTAAAAAGAAAAAAAAAGAAATTATGCCAAAAAACACGATTCAAAACAACCTAAATCTCACATATTACTCGCCGCAAGGCTCGAGTCGGCAGTCCGCGCTTAAATATATTTTTAAATCTAATAATTAATATATATATTTTTAAATCTAATAAGGGGAAAAAACCAAATAATATTTCTGTAGCGAACCTTTGCAATTTCATATTCATCGGCAAAATTTCGTATACGGACTCTGTACATAGATTGGTTCAAGCATACACTTTAATTTGCCCATGTAACTTATATGAAATGTATTTATGGTTTTTAAATTACGCAACAAAAACCATTTTGTCGCTACGCCCTTTCCATTTTTTGCTGTTCCATTGCTTGTTTTCTATGAGAGCCGGACCGGCCTCTCATAGAAAACAAGCAATCTAAAACATATCCAACACGGTTTTTTACTTTAACGCGGCGTCACCTTAAAATTAATATGAACCTCAAACCTAACAGCTCTGGATTTATGTATAGGCAGTATAGCCCATGGCCTATGGGGGGCAGCGTCCTAGGATGGCGGCAGAGCTCGTACATGAGGCAGCAAAATTAAAATGGCCTATAGTCATAAAAAATATAAATCCGGCTCTGCCTTAATACTCCAAAATATCTCAATATACTAAGGGCCTGTTTCACCAGTTCCTGATAAGTGCCAGATAGGCTACCCACCACTTAACTAATGACTTGACAGATAGAGTATGGAGCATCTGTCAAATAAGTTGTGGATAGCCTATCCGGCACTTATCAGGAAGTTGTGAAAATGGGCCCTAAGTGTCTAAACACACTATGCCGAAGTTCCGCGGCGGAAATTCCGCATGATTACGTCAGCAATGTCAAACGCATACAATATGACGCGACGGAATTTCGGTATAGTGTGTCATCGGTAATTTAATCCTTCAAGTCCTATATGAGCACCGGTGATCGCGACAACAAAAGAATACAATAGCATTTCCAAGAATCCGCGATCAAAGGATTAAAATACATTACAGGCGGAATCATGCAGAAATTCCGCCGCGGAACTTCGGCATAGTGTGTTTAGACACATCAATAGCATTTAGGAGCTACGTAGCTACGGCTCTAGGAAGGTTAACCATACTACGGCGTAGCAGCACACGACCGGAATAGCAAGCGGGCGGCGGCGGGTCTGCATATTGATTCTTTCGCAAACTACCCCAAAACTGTACGGGTTATAAATCATTATTTGTCAAGTAATATTTCACTTATCCGCGTTTTGTTTTTCAATTTGCGTTTGTATTTTCGAATATTGTCTATTTATATGATGTTATTCAACGTTTTTCACAGACCCAGTAATCAGTATGCCTAATTCCTGCCAAAAATTTTCGATTAATGGCCGCACTCATTTAATGACGATTAAACTTCAATTTAATGAAGAGTTTCACAGATAATGTATGGAGCTTATGTCAAAATCTTAATTTAATTTCAATTTTCGTCTCTGAGAGCGGCAGTGAGTAACTGTATTGTTATTTTGGATTCTGCAGTGATGAAAGACAAATGCATGATATTATTTTGAGAAGCAAATACACATTATAGAGCAAATTACACCTAACACACTTCTTTAACTTTTACGCAATAAAGTGTAGATGTTCAGACACAAGTTTTTTATCGGAAAAATATACAGTTCCCAGGGATTTTCTAGATCAAGTGCCAATATACAGCAGCATAAGACTGCGCACTTGATTACTTTCCGTAATATAACTTGACCGGCTCTCTTTTAATTGAAACATTGGAGTTTCATATAGAATCAATCATGGCGGACTTTTTCTTCGCAATCGAATGCTCTAGTCTCGTATTGCCCAGCTTGTAGCAATTAACGAGTTCGATTTTTCCTTCTTTAGTGTTTGAAAATAGAAAAGGGACGCAAAATATACACGTATTTGCGAGCGCGTTAGAAGACATTTTTGTAGTTTAACCTCTTTACAGATATTTACTTATTTTTTACGCTAGTACAGAAAACACAGTAGTGTAAAAGAACTAAGTGACAATAATTTAGGGTGCACTAATAGTAATTAGTGTTGTTATACCTACCCTGTGTAATCCGTTCAATTTATTGCAATCTTATAAGTAAAGCTCAGTCTGCAACTCACGAATCACTTTCACGAATATGGAAAGAACTATGATGATAACTACATCGCTCGCATGATGTGTCGTGTTCGTATCTTGTCAAATAAATGATTTTATAATCCCACATTTTACAAGTTTGATAGAATATTATGCGTACAAAAACCTTTTATGTCCTAAATTCAGACTTCTGTAACCTAAAAACCCGCATAGAACTATCTACAAATTTAATGGCGTCATAAAAAACGAAGATACGATCGCTCCGATTTCTGCGACGTCAATAACGGAAAGCAAAAAGCTTCGGGCAAGTTATCAATTGTCTGAGAAACTTTCCCATTCATTTATTGCACGCTGAGGGAAAACTCTTAATGGTTATTCCCTTAAATGTACAGTTTTCTCACCACTAGTCCTTAAGGATACAATTTTGTATAATTGTCCCAGATATAATTGTCCTTAAGTGGTCTCCGAACAAAAGTCTAGTAATTATAGAAGGCAAAAGAAAACTTTCTGATTTTAGTAAGATAGCTTATTTGGGGTTTCGAGAATTGTTTGAACAAGCCCTTAGTTGTGCTTCAACAATTCTAATTGCTATCCTAAAATATACAATAAACTCATTGAAATAAACTTAGCCAAAGTCAAGATCATAATCTGCTGGATTAGATCAAACATTGACCTGCCTTAAGAGGCCGGGTACACTTTGAATTTCTCATACATACGTAATTCCAAAATTATTTTCTCATACGAAAATATTTAACATGTTTGAGTTGTTTTTCAGTTTAAAATAGTAATTACCTAGGTTCCTGCACAAAAATTTACTTCAAAATATTTAAACACAAAAATTTTTTTTTTGCTTTAAAATTTCTTTTAGTAAATTTACCACTAAATATTAAAACACTAAAAAATAGAGTAAAACACAAAAAAATATATAAATAAATAGTTAATTTACTACAAAATATTTAAACTCTAAAAAATATTTTTAGTACTTAAATATTTTGTAGTAAATTTACTATTTATTTATATATTTTTTAGTGTTTTACTCTATTTTTTAGTGTTTAAATATTAAGTACTAAATTTACTAAAAAAAATTAAAAACAAAAAAAAAATGTTTAAATATTTTGAAGTAAATTTTTGTGCAGGAACCTAGATAAATTACTATTTTAAACTGAAAAACAACTCAAACATGTTAAATATTTTCGTATGAGAAAATGATTTTGGAATTACGTATGTATGAGAATTTCGAGGGTACCCGGCCCCTTAAGGACCTTTCCTCGATCGATAGAAAAACGACAAGTACGTCTGATATAATATTATATTACAAACTTCAACCCCGACGCAAGTGGGCTTCAGGATAACAAACATTAACCCAACTATTTAAAAATTTAAAGTGTAGGGACGTAGAGAATCCTTTTTTCTACTTACAACTTTGGCACTACTATTCCAGGCTTATCTATATTAATAATTTCGTGCAGGGGTACGGTAGACTCGATCGAAACCTTATGTGAATAATAGAAAATAAAAAAATATTGATTTCGAGTCGACAACTTATATCCGCGAAATTCGGATTTTGGAGTATTTCGTTAAAATGTAATGGCACTGACACTGAATTCTAAACAAACTTCACGCGCCATCTTGCTGTAAACTGACACATGCCGCATCATGTGTCATTGACGTAAAGAGTAAAGACAGAGTTGCCAACTTAAAAAAGTAGTGAGTTAGATTTTCTTTTTCTACCTCCCCAGTGCGCAGTGCCCAATGACAAAAGAAACAAGTAGGTACCTGCCGGCCGCGGCAGTGTGCACCCTTTTTTTTGTAGTTGATAGTTCCCAATGGCCAATGTAACTACTATGAGTGTTCTGACGGTGTTATAGTTGAGGACGATTTACGATTATAATGATGTTTTAAATTATCCTGTAGAGTTCCTAAATTCTACAACGCCTGCAATAATCCCTAAAATAACATATAGTAATGCTTTTAAGAAATTTAAACCCGACTGTCGGGTTGTGCAACGGGGTTCGAATGGTTAACCTAATTTTTTTGAAGTCGGTTAAAAACACTATACTATTTGTTTTTAAAATTAGTAAGCACTCAGTACTCACCTACCAGTGCCAATGTAGAGAAATCAGAAAAAGACTGAATGCAAGAGAAATTATTTGAAATAAAAATGTTTTAAATGTATAGTACATTTGAAGAGAAGTTGATTCCTATGCAGATCGGGGACCTACGTAGTTTGGTTGCGTTACGTCAAACCCAGCCGACAGATCACAATTAACATTGAATTGATATATTCGACCAAATAACGTTGGTTTATCAACTGCAGGAATCAATTTCCTCGATGGTACATAAAACTTTTGCAGTTTATTTGCCTACTATTTTTAAATATTATGTTTAATTAACTAAGCCAGGGGTCACCAAATGGCGGAAAGCGATCCGCATCCGGATCGCCGACCCATTGTGTGCGGACCAAGCATTATTATGGATGAACTTCGTTAAAAATTAATTTCGGTCTCGACTTACTGATGGTCATCTCCAGGATTTTATGTCAATAGCTTCAAGCTTGCACCAATATTTCACTCCAAGCTTCAGATAGATAATAATTAGGGCCTACAAAAATAAAAAAATTGTCACTTTTCTCATTGATAAGCCTTTGTAAATTCCGTAACTATCCTGACTTAATATTTTTTTTAATGTGTGGACCGCGAAGGTTTTTGCATTTCTCTAATATGGACCCCGAGCGAAACTAATAGGTGACCCCTGAACTAAGCTATGTACGTACTTATCTATGTCTTGCTTACCTTTAACATTTCTTGAGAAAAGATGACTACACAAAATATATTTACCCACATTTTGTACCTAGATGTGTATTGAGTTACAAGTTTACCCGAGCGAAGCCGGGTTTTCATCTAGTATATAATAATATAATAGATAATTTCGACAACTAAGTTACTATATCAAAATTGTATGGGATTTGGTTGGGATTTTGAAATATTGTCTAGAATACTGGCCAGCGCTCTTGAGGTCTAAAATCACACCATACAATAAGGCGTCAAATACATATACAGCACACACAATACACATATTCTTGGGCACTGGTCAGTATGCTGGGTTTTAGGCCGTGTCACACCAAACCAACTGTGAGCCGCCGAATGTGAGCGAACGTTCGCAGTTTATTGTATTTCCATACATATTTACTTTTTCGCTCACACCTAACCATTCGACACGGACAGTCGATAGCGTATATTTTCACGTTCACACACAGTGAGCCTGAGCCTGCTCACATTCGGCGGCTCTCAGTCGGTTTGGTGTAAACACGGCCTTATTTCGAAACCTGGGCTTAATTTCTCAGCTCTCTTTGCTGTCAAAATCATCGAATGCAAATTGTCTATCTTCCCTAGATTCTAAACTACACGTCATGTACTTTATGAAAAACTTCACCGAAACGTGAACGAGCTTAGAGGTCGACGGGACACTTGTATTAAAATTCTGTGAATAACAAAAGGGACGAAAAACGGTTTCCCTCGTCCACCTGGACAAAAGGAATGTGATACAATGCCAGTAATTCTCATTACTTAGTGAAATAGGTGGAAATTTGTGTATGGAGTATGGACACAATTTTGGAAGAACAATCTTGTTTTAGGGAAAATGTTTTATGAATTTGTTTTGTGGTAATATTGTTTAGCGTTAAAAACAATATTACTTGAATGTTTGCTACAATACGAGTTGAGGCTGTATTAGGTAAGGTTGGAATAAAATAACAGTCTAAGTCTGGAAACGCCTACTGGAAAATGGAATACGTTTAGCCTCAAATAAATAATAAAGAGCAATCCTAATCCAAATATTTTCATAATTAATAAGCCTAACGATTTTAAATTGCAACCCTGCAATAATTCCGACAAATAATGAACGTGCAAATACCTAAACGTTATACGAAATACGCGATAAACATTTTAATATTTCAGTGTGCAAATATGAAAATGAATTATTTACTTCGCACACACCGAAATGAACTGCGTACTGCACAAGACCGACTTTGCAATTACGATAACAAAAGCGCACGGGTACCCTGAAATATGATTTCTAAATGAAAGCGCACAAAAAGAGTTATGTACGAAAATGGGTCATCGAATGGAGTATCACGCGTCCGATGTAAAAAGTCCTCCGTGAATTTTCAATTCGCTTTGAAAATGTTACGACCGGGGCACCGACGGAGGTCTCTGATGGTGGACACGATGTTTCAAAACGCATAGGACAAGACAAGACCACGAAAAGAATACTAAACCTGAAGCAGCTAATTGTTTCACGAAACATTATACGCAAAAACGGATGAAAGTGAAAGAAAAATATAATAAAGGTTTTAATTTTCGGTTATTTTACTAATTTGGTCCTAGTTTTGGACTCCAAATTTGCTATTGCTAGTTGCTTCCAACTTCAAAGGTCACCTAATAGAGCAGTAATTCCAACACCGAAAAATAGAACTCCTCGAGTCACGACCTTCTGGGATGAGTGTGAATTTTTTCTTCTCGTCGTTTTTACTTTACGAAATATTTGTAACGTTGAATAAGTTACAATTGTTTACTACAAGAGGCGCTTTTTCGGTCCTACGTGCACAGCGACCACATAGTACGTGTATTATGTCCACGTGAAAGGTGACAAAAATTACACTACTCTACCAGTCAAGTAAGTACTCTACGTTGTTAAATTAATATGTATTCTGAGCTCTAGGTCCTAGAGCAGCTATACTTAACCCGCGGGACTTTACAGTGGCCCGCGTGAAGTCAACCCATTTCAAATTTCACGCCCACCGGCAAAATAATTCAAAGTCGTCACGATGGTCGTGAAAATGTTTCGCTAATTTTGAAGAACGTTATTATTTTAACCTATTAACCAGTATAAAAAAAGTTGAGTACCACTGTCCTAGAGTATTTAGTGAATAGTGTCATTTTTATCACTAGTAGAGTCACAGATTATATATTAGTACACCAACTAGAGTCTAGAACACAACATCGCTTTACCGCTCTCTCACTATATACTAGTCCACACTCTGAGCACACGACTATCCCAAGTTACAATCGCGGCAATCGCTTTCTTTGTGTTCGAAAATAGAATACTGGATGAGTTAGCTTTTATCGGGCAGCCATTTTGGGTGGAGCGATTAGGGAGACGACTGAAATTACAGAATAAGACCTTTTTTCTTTTGCCCATTTTTTTACTCCATGAAAATATTTAAAATATGTACGTTTAAATCATTGTCTTATTGTAGCTAAGGGGCCGTTCATAAAATACGTTCGCATACAAGGGGGAGGGAGGGGTTTTGCCGAGTGTGACAAGATGTGACAAGGGGGGATAGGGGGTCTACGGCAGCGTGCTGCGTGACGTTCGCCGTTCATAAAAATTTTTTACTGAGTATTCATTCTCTCGACGCAGACGCTTTTAACTCTCTTCTCAATTTAATGATTTTCATTGAAGTGATTTTCTAATATCAAAATTTGTGTACCTATTAATTATCAATCAAAATTTATCATGTTTAGGGGGGGAGGGGCCTTACTTTTTGTGACGAAATATTTACAGGGAGGGGGTCACAGAAAGTGTGAGACAGCGTGACAACTGGGGGGAGGAGGTCAAAAAAAGTTAATTTTAGTGTGACGTATTTTATGAACGGCCCCTAAAATTAGACCTGCGGAGATAGCTGTACTGACCGGTCAGTCGGTCTCCGAACACGAATGCCGAATTACGAATTCACCTACTCCACTTGTCCGTCATCGAAACCCAAAAATACTCTTTTCGCACTTCTTTTATGCATAGAAACTAAAGAAAAGAAAGATAGTTTTTTTATTTTATTTTTTTATATTAAGTAAAAACAATGATTAAAATGTTGTGCTTGAAATGTGAATATAAAACCAAACAACTATTTTATATTTACTACAACTGCTACAACCATGGAGCTAATATAGAGCTAATATCTTTTGAAATTAGTACCTACAGCGACATCTAGTTTTAACTTGTTGAAAATGTTGAATGTACGCTGAGCAGACACCACATAAAATACTAAATTGCTTTTTAATATAATTTATACTAAATGGTATAGCATTTATTGGCCTAGTATATGTATGTATATATATATATATATATATATATATATATATATATATATATATATATATATATATGTATGACTTTTGATATTTTTGTAACATTTGTGAGTTGTGCTTGTGACACATAATAACAGTTAAATGGTTTTTTTTTACTTTCCCCCGTACGTAATACAGGTCCATTCTTACAAAAATTTATGTTTTTTACATTGGCCTTGATTTTTATGGTTTAACATTTTTATTCTTACATTCCTTATATTCTCTCCGACATTTTTATTTTTTGTTTTACCATACTATTTTCTACTCTTACACAGTTAAGGGGCCGGGTACCCTCGAAATTCTCGTACATACGTAATTCCAAAATCATTTTCTCATACGAAAATATTTAACATGTTTGAGTTGTTTTTCAGTTTAAAATAGTAATTATCTAGGTTCCTGCACAAAAATTTACTTCAAAATATTTAAACATTAAAAAAAAAAATTTGTTTTTAATTTTTTTTAGTAAATTTAGTACTTAATATTTAAACATTAAAAAATAGAGTAAAACACTAAAAAATATATAAATAAATAGTAAATTAACTACAAAATATTTAAATACTTAAAAAATATTTTTTAGTTTAAATATTTTGTAGTAAATTAACTATTTATTTATATATTTTTTAGTGTTTTACTCTATTTTTTAGTGTTTAAATATTTAGTAGTAAATTTACAAAAAAAAATTTTAAAGCAAAAAAAAAATTTTTGTGTTTAAATATTTTGAAGTAAATTTTTGTGCAGGAACCTAGGTAATTACTATTTTAAACTGAAAAACAACTCAAACATGTTAAATATTTTCGTATGAGAAAATGATTTTGGAATTACGTATGTATGAGAAATTCCAAGTGTACCCGGCCTCTTAAATGGTATTTGAGGACTCAGCAAAGTAAAAAATAAGAAATAACCAATGTATAAAGGCCGCTGCTTGCTGGATGCCTACAAGTCAGGCTGGCCTAAGGTAGTACTAGAATAGGAAAAACAGAAGATCTTGGGGGAGGACTTTGCCTAGCAGTGGATCAGCATAGGCTGGTAAAAAAAACCAAAATACAAACATTATTTAAAATACTACATAGCAAACAAAACTACTTTTTACTTGTTTTTTGCTCAGTTTGGCTACACATTTACATACCATGTTATGGTTAGTTGTAGATAACAGAAAAGGATCGTGTAGCCAAGTCGTTGGAATCAGGATATACTAAAATGGAAATATGTAAACCATAAATACCTTGTAAAGGTAGTTTTATTTGCAATAAGTATAATTTTGACAGTAATAAAAAAATCTATTGATTTTCTACGTCATTAATTTACTATCAATTGAATCAGGCATGCAACTAGAAGGAATTAAAATAAAACAAATCAATAATAATATAAAACAATTGAATTTATTCATAAATCAGAATCAGTTCGAAATAAATGAATATAAATAAATGAATACAAATAACAATAAGAGAGTTAAGCTGGGAACAAATTATCGGACGAACGTCCGCAGACCTTTGTATCAGATGCGGCTTGTTTCTATCTGATCAATACAAAATACACTAAACTGTGCATGTTGTCTTACATAAGTCGCGGACGCGACCTTGAGCGTTCGGACGTCCGAACAGAATCTGGCTGGCCGGATGTTTTTGCATCCGCGGACGTCTGCTATTGACAAATAGGTTAGGTCTTTGACGTCTGCGGAAGAACCGTGCACATTGTTAAGCCGCATCCATCAGAAGCGACTTATGGATGCGTCCGATAGTTTGTTTCTAGCTTTATGTTGTACTTTACCCTTTTTGTCCGAATTAATGTAAAATTGCAAAAACCTCAATTAAGGGCATGGGTGCTTTTATTCTACAAATCTGATTAAAATCATCAATCTACTTTTACAAAATCATTGCAAAATAAGTCACATAACGCGAATAAGGATTTTTCACAATAATCAAGCTTATTAACATTCATAATTATTACAATGCAATAAACTTAATTTACAAAAGTAATGATTTGATTCAAACATGCACTACGGTCTACGACACACTTACATTAAATAAAAATCTTACCTTTTGTATAAAAACAGAGAAACTTTATTCTAAAGTCTATATTTTTCACGAATAAACACAGTTCACAACACAGTTTACAAAATTAGTAATGTAATTTACACTATGTTCAAAGTTATAGCACGTACAGTTATTATTAACAATTGTAAACGTTTCCTCAACCAAGAATAAATTTATTTTCTTTTACTGTTTAACAATTCATAAATATTGTCCGATTTAATAACAAGCGACGACGATCGAAATATTGTTTTTGTTTTCAAAACGCAACACGCCCGCCATTTTGTGTCAGAGTTTTGACAAGTATCAATGACAGTTCACTCAGTTGACATATTGAGGGATTTTCTTATTTTTTTAATTTGATTGTCAAACAGTTTCCATTTTAGCAACTAGATGGCGTATGGGTAGACAACTATCGGTAATACCAGGGAATACCATCAATACTTGCTACAAAACTGGGCAAAAGAATGTAAAACTTGATACATTTCAATTTAAAAAAGACGCAATAATATTCCAATGAATAGGATAATAGAGTTATTATAACGATGTTTTAGTTAAAACTCACGGAAGAAATAGCCCTGTTTACCGATATTCACACCAAATGTCACAGGAAATATACATTTTGGTTTTGACAACATCTTACCTGCACTTTTGCAAGATGACGGATATTTAATGGCTAATATTTTACCAATAATGAACATCAAAAACACAAATAACACAATTTGGGAAAAAAATAATAAAAACCACACCAACAATAAAAAGTAGAAGAAGTTTTGAAAGTGAAATGCCCACCAAAACTCTCTGTCAGAGTTTTGGCGGGCATGTGAAAGAGTGCTGTTGTGTTATTATATTATTTTCCTAAAATTGTGTTAGCTGGGTTTTTAATGTGTAATATTGGTAGAATATTAACCATTAGATATTCGTGTTCATGCACAAGTGTAGGAAAGTGATGTATTATCCAGAAACGTGCTATTTTGTGTTCCCTCCAAAACTCCATCGAAAGTTTCAGTTAAGCGTCTACCACTTTACTGAATCGACTGACTTGACTCCTGTGACTGTATTGACTTTTACTTAGACTTTGACTAGACTTTAGACCTGACGATACATGAAAACGATGATGAAAATTATAATAGGAGGAATATGGTTTTCCCGCCATATTCCTTACCTTTTTACCTTGTCTGTGGCACAACATACACATCCTTTGTGTCAAGTTGCCAAAAAAGAAGAAAAAGAAAGAAAGAACTCTCTGTCAGTTGTCAGTTTTCAGTTTGACAATTTGCGTGTTCCTAAACTGTTACCAGTATACTGGCCTAATCGCTTAGGCCACTGATGGCTTAGATTTAAGATATTTTGATTTACGTCACACTTGACAATACACTGATATTTTTTTGAAAAACTACCAATATGTTGTCAGTGATGCCAACCTGCAGATAATTTCAGATGGGTGGGGAACCAATAGAAAATCTAGAATTGTCTACCGTCGTGCCGTCTGGTGGAGATTTAAAAAAGAAAACTTCCCATTGATAATATTATAATGGCTTCTACAGAATGCGCGAACCCGGTCTGCAGACCGCGTCCCCCAGGGACGCGGTCCGTCCGTGAGAGACAAATTTGACAGTTTTGACGGTTTGTCGTCCCGCACACTACACGAACCTCGTCCGTCAAACCAGAATGACATTTGTAAAATTGTTTTCGGATTTTAAACTCTATTACGTTCCAATAGAGTTCCAAATGCCCAAAAGCTTCATTTTCGTAAAGTGTTACCAATTCTGAAAGAAATATTTTCCCCACACTGTATTTGTATAACTCCGGCCGCTGGCGTGATACAAAAATCACAGATTAAGGACAAAAATGTTTTTGTGAGAAGAAGAAAGGATTTTGATGCTGTCCATTAATTATTTGAATTTTATTTTTGAGAATATATCGGTTGTAACTTGTAACATGGTTGTAAAGCCTGACCAAAAAAATAGAAAACCTGCCCTGAGGGCGCTAAATGAACTATGAATATGGCAACATCTAGTACAATGATACACTTGCGAATTGGCTAGTGTACAATTTTTAGCTAGTGTTTAATATAGACTAATTTTAATATAGACTATACAAAACCATAGAATTTATGTATAGTTTTAAAGTATATAGGCAGTTTAAAAAAGTACAACTTCATAATTTCATTATTAAACTTTTATTTAAATTATTCATCAAACTCAGAATCTAAATATTCAACACATTCATATATTATTTCATCTTCATGGTCAGATTGTAGTGGTTCAATGTCAGATATCTCTGACTCATTGCCACTTGTGGATGTTTCACTGTCATTGCCGCCAACATTTATGATAAATTGTTCAATTTCTCCATCAATTACTGGTCCCCTTTGTCTATATTCTTTTTCTATTTTATTTGTATGATCACAACAATTACTCCATGTATCGGCAGTAATATCCTATAAGAATAATTTAAAATCAGTAATGGTAAACAAAATATTTAATTTTATTTTTGTCGAAATATGTGATATTTACCTCAAAACAGTTTTTTACAAGCTGCATGAATGTGATATTGTCTAAACCAACATTCTTTGTGGCAACCTTCCCTCTTACAATACCCCATATCATCTCAATAGGATTGAGGTCACAATGATAAGGAGGCAGTCTTAATATTTTGTGACCATAATCCTGTACTAAACTATCAATTTCATATATCGGGTCAGGTTTGTTTTGATTGACTATAACCATTAGCATACTTTTGGTGGCATAAGCAGGGTAGGCAATATCATTTGATGTAAGCCATTCTGCAATTTCATGTTTTCTATTATTCATGTTTGGTGGCTTGTTAATTTGGCTAGAATGATATCTAGCATTGTCCATGACTATACAGGTTGGTTCATGTAAATTGGGTATTAATTTATCCAATACCCATTTTTTAAAATTAACTTTATTCATGGCTTCGTGGAAATCTTCTTTTTTTTCTTTGTCATTGTAAATTAATAAAGCATTCGGGACGAACCCAGTCTTGCCGCCACAATGGACAATCACATATCTTTTGCCTTTAGCAACAGACTTAGACACACCAGGCTCATTTTCACTTTGCCAGCATTTTGCATGATTGAGAGAAGTATGAATATAGCTTTCATCGAGGTATACAACTGGCATACTGCTCTCCTTTACATCTTTGATTTCTTGTAGATATTTATCCCTCCAAGCTACTATATCATACCGCTCCATAAGAATTGTCCTTTGGTTTCTACATTTTTTAAATTTATAACCTAATTTGTGCAAGAGTAAACGAAGAGACTCTCTGCCACCAACAAAATTTATGGATTCTTTCAGAGCTGCAAGCAACAGCTTCAAACTCGGTACTTCTTTTCGGACGGTATAAAATTCTTGTATTTTATGCCTAATTGCACAGAGATCGAAATCATCCAGATTGATTTTCTTTTTTGTTTTCGGTTTATTTTTCTTTGGTGTAGAAAATACAACTGAAGTCTGACCTTCTCTTCGTATTTTCATTACGGACGATCGGGATACACCTAAAAACAGAACTTTTAAATTAAACTAATCACAAATTAGCCAATTCAAATTGCACACACTATATGAGGTACCTACCAGTCATGTTGACAACAAGGTCCGTGATGTTATTTAGAGGAATAGAGTCCATTCCTTCAGACTTTCTTTCCGACAAGTAATTATTGATATTATAAATAACTTTTATCGCGTAAATAACCCACTTGTCTAAGAAATATATCACGCACAATCGAGAACACACTTTGACAGATGACAATTATGACATCTCATAAAGATTATTGCCAGTTGAAGAAATTAGTTCCAGTAGTTTTCCGCAATATGGCGAGGTTTTTTATTTTGTTGGTCGGGCTTTAACTTGTATCTAGAAGTGGTTTTAATTATTATCGTGGAAAATATCCTTAGTTTGCAATTAAAATTTTGGTCGCATTAGAGCTGGATCGAAAATATTAATTAACTATTCAAGAAGAATTTACCCCAATTATTTTAAAAGTAAAGACAAGAGCCGTAAGTAATGTTAAGTTTTGCGTGAAATTTTATACAATAAATATTTTTCCTTATATATAGGCAGATATTTGTTAAATTGTCAGAACTAAGCCCAAGTGTCAAATTTGACGGTTCACCGCGAACCGTCAAAACCAAGAAGTTTATAGGTAAATGTGGAGTGCGAACTTCAAACAATGAAGTGAAGAGTGAAGACAATAAAATTGAACTCTGTTGACCCGACGTGTGTATGCCATCTTTTTCTATGGATACCCTCCTAGAATAAAAAACAACCTGTAATCAATAAAAAACATAAAGAAAAATATTGTACATTAGAACCATCGCTCGTTTTGTGATCATAATTCAATTTCATGAAAAACTAAACTGTATTTTTACACTTTATATATTTTAGGCAGTATATTATGTATTTTTTTAATTGAAATTAGAGTTCTCCGATTTTCCTATTTTACCCCAATTTTTGATATCTTGCAGAGTTATTTTACTGGCAACATTTAATAGAAACGTCATTCTACGTGATGTGTATAATGGCGGATGTTTATGTCGATTCAGGTTTTCATACGGCTTTTTTTGTGAAAGTTTTAAATGAAGATTAATAAATGGCGCATGTATGTGTTGTACATGGATGTGGAAGTGAGTGGTATCCAGGCTGTGCCGTACAATTTCACGCGTAAGTTCACAAATTGCAATTATTGTTGTAGATTCTTCATTTGCTTATTTTCAATGTTTTCGGTCACTTCTTTAACTAATATTGTAAGTTTTGCTATGTAAATACCAGAAATAATTCACTGGTTTTATGTTCCGTAAGCTATTAATGTGATAAAGTGGTGATAAATATGAATAATTTTAATTTATTTCCATCATTACATATTGTGAAAAGTGCTAGGGTAACCATAATGTTTGCAAAAGGTAGGACATATCCGATGGCTTTTATACATACATAAGAAATTATCGACTGTAGAAAGTTTTATGAACATTAAATCCAGTTTAGAACTTTATTGTTTTAGATTTCCGAAAGAAATAACATTCGTTAACGTTGCCCATCAATCATGCTTTTGAAAAGTCAATTTCAGAAAAAGGCAAAAATTTGCAGACTACATTTAAAAACAAGTGATTATGACCACACTGGCAGACGCTTACATCAATCTTACCTTTTTTTGAAGACAAAAGTTTGGTGATGGTAAGTGAATATGTATGAATTTATACTCAAATTTTATACTGACATTTAAAGAGCAAGTGGAAGGAGGTTTACTTTTCTGGATAATCTCTTATCAGATTTACTAATAACTCACAGCTAGTAATGAAATGGCAAATAATATCTTGTGGCATACATCCGGCTGTAGACTTCAATGCGATGATGTGATGAGATCATGAGACATGCATAATGTTAATAATTGTGCATTACCAATTTATTTTTCTAGAGTTATATGCACATAATATTATGTTGTATTGCATAATCAAAGTAGGTATTTAAATGTTGAATGTGACATTTTCAGGAGCAAGATGAAATAAATAATACATTTGCCTTAGCAATGTCTTCGCCTGGCTGTAGCATTCACAATGAATATTATGTTTCAAGCGACACACAAATGCCTTTAGCAACATCACAAATTAATTTCAATTTTCAGGTGCAGCAAAAGTTACTTGAAGAAACCATCTGAGAATTTGACCTTAACCATGCCTAGTACTAGCTCTGGATTTCCTGTAAGTAACATAAACCATTAAAAATATATATTTTGGAAAATTAGGGTGTGTATGTGTTTCATAACTTTAATATATTTTTTTGTTTACAGGACAGTCAGGAGTTATATAAACGATTAAGTGGACCTTCTGATTCATTTCAAATCACAAACAGACCACGTATTTTACAAAAATGTAGAGAACCAAAGAAGCATTAGCCAGGTAAATTAAACTTCATTCTCATGATAATTAAATCATTTTAATGACCTACTTTATTCCGAATGTATGATTCTGAATGTAGTGTTCTTCAAGGCCGCTAGGTGCATATAAACATCCTGCTTCTAAGATAATATGGCATCTGGGACTTTCTGATCAATTCTGTTGTATTCTTGTTGTGATTAGCTTTTATGCAGGTACTCGCCTGTACCTACACAAAAGTCAATATAATAGATCAGCTATCGCCAATCCGCGGCCCGACTTTATAATAATATGTGGCCCGCGTGATGTGAAACCATTTTTAAATTCACGCCCACGGCAAAATAATGTAAAGACACCGTTAAAGTCGTGAATTTCTTTCCACTTTTAAATCGTTTATTTTGAAAAACGTTTCTTTTTAACCCTAAAAATGTTTTGTTGCGGCCCGCGACACGTCAAGATCAAAACATAATCGGTCTTACCACAAAAGATGTACTGAGTTTTTCTCTAATCAACTGTTCAACAGGTGTTTAAATCTTTTGTAGTAAGACCGTAAATATTTTGTGGCCCGTATGAAAAAAAGGTTGGAGATCACTGTACTAGATGATAGTGGCATAGGAGTATGTAATTGCATATTTTTTTCTTTTTAGGTTGTTAAGGAAAATATTGAAACCATGAAGCCTACGTACATAAAAAAAGCATATAAGATCTGTTCGAGAAAATTTGTTGGTAAAAAGAAATAAGGTATTATATCAAGCTGTCAAACGAAAAACTGCCACTTGTTCTGTTCATTCACACGAGACAAAAAATATTAAAGATTTAGCCAATTCATTTTTTAATTTGCGGATACGATCAGCGGGGCTAAAATGGTCGCATAGCAATTCCTCCCAATCAATTCACAAAATGAAATGTCAAAACTGTCAAACTCACGAATGTCAAATTTAGACCAATTCAATTGGTCTAAATTCGTACTAATTTGATATTCGTGAATTTGACCAATAGGCTACTTGACCTATTTTTTTTTCTTCATTCTAATCGCTTCTTAATCATTCATTTTCACCAAAAAAACTAATATTTTAATATTTTAAACAGTAGAAACCCATAAAAATGTTGATTGAAAAATATGCCTTTTATATGGTGCCGAAAACACTGTCCGCCATTGTACCGCCATAGTGTGACGTCATGTTTTTTGTATTTTATACTTTCTTTATTGAAAAAAGTTTTATGTGCTAAGCATACGAGTCTAACAGTGCCAAAAAATTAGAAAAGAATTTAGAAATCATTTGTAATGTTGAACACTTTTGAAGAAAAGTTTTTACCATTTCATTTCCCAGCTACAATAAATGGAGATAATATATAAAACTGATGTTTTATTTGAATTATTCAAGAAAATATATTTTATAAATCTTTCTAGGCTTATTCATATTATTTATGTGCAAATAAACTTACATATAACGAGCGCGATAAATAAAAGATATTAAATTACAAATAGGATGACGTCACATCCAAATCGGAAGTACCGTAAAAGCGTTTTCGTCAATACAATTCCTATTTTCATAAAATCATATTTTCAAATCAACTTTATTTATCAATCATAAGCTTTTATTTGATGATAAGGGTGAAATACGGTTTCCTAGGCCAAGTTCCAATAGAAATATGCATTTTTTCAATGAAATTAAATATAAGTCAAGTAGCCTATTCAATATTGGTCTAAATTCGTACTAATTTGAGATTCGTGACTTTGACAGTTTTGACAATTCATTTTGTGAATTGATTGAGAGGAATTGCTATGCGACCATTTTAGCCCCGCTGTATTAAAATCAATTACTGATAAATCACTAAGCCATGGGGCAAGCGTCAAAAACTACATAAGACTGTACTTTTCAGCCATGTATAAAAACCTTGTTTTTAAGAGTTTTAAAATAAATTTAGTTTCTTTTGTTTTATTAAAATATCATTAATAATGTAAGTAGTAAGTTTATGTGAAATGTAAAATAATGTAAAAAGTGCGCATGTATCTTTGATCGATCACTATTACCCTTTATTATATTATGCCAACATCTTGTTTTGTTTGTTTGGTGATGCATGTTTTACAATTTTTAATACTAAAGGGTTACACAAATTCGTAAGTCTTAAGGGTTGGATCATGAACGTAGAAAAAAAGGCGGACGTAGTCTTGTTATATACAAAACTGTGTCTTCACTTTTCTTCAGAGTCGGCCACGCACACATTCTGACGCCTGTCAAATGGTATGGACTAGCTCAAGAATGTGTGCGTGCGGACCTTGTACTGTATACAGCCAGCTGGCCGACTCTGAATGACACAGTTTTGTGTATGGTGGGACTCCGTCCTCCTTTTTTTATACGTCCATGGGTTGGATATTGTTTTTAAATAAATAAAAGACTTCATAGTTACCTAAATGGCGTTTTATTTTGTTTCACTGGTAAAAGTCAGTCACGACATTAGTATGTCCCCCCGTAGCTAAAATCTCGTGATGTTTTTGAATGGTTGTCTTCATTTGATCATGGGCGACAATTACATTCAATCCACCACGAATCACGACGAATCTCCATCGTGTCGTAGTTTTTTACGTTTGTTACGTTCCCAGTACAGTCTTTTCCTTTTTAGACTCACCTTCTCCTTCATAATTATTAGAATCATAATTTCAATACTTTTGTTCTATCCACGACAGAAACTGAATGAGTCTGTGAATTTGTGAAAATTTACATGACTCTTAATTCGAACTTTGTTGAAGAAGGGTGATCAGTTCAAGGAAAAAATCCATTATTTCCATAAAAATAATGCAATTCTATACAGATAGAAAGTGTTATTTTCAAAAAAAAAAATCATTCCCTATATTATGTAAAACCATCAAACTAATTTGTAAAATACCCATCGATACAGAAAAATGTCCAATAAACATTGATCATTATGGATACCCTATGTTAGAGAAAGAAGGCATCCACACCAAGAGTGAGACAGCGTTTCAAGGTCAAATTAATTGTCTTCACTTTTTTATTACAAGTAAGTACTCCACCTTTCATATAAACTTCTTGGTCAAAACTGTCAAATTCGTACGAAGTGAAGTACCTACATACGAGTTTGACAGCTGTCAAACTCGCCTACGCCTATCTTCACTTCGTACCGGGTTCGTCCGTCTGTAGACACCAATGTCTGTTTTTAATGGGATGTTTTCCAGGGCTTCAAATAACGTTATTTTTTCATAACGTTACTGCTTCAAGGGCATAGATATAACGTTATGAAAATTTACCCGATATTAAAAATAACGTTACAAATTGATATTAATAACGGTTAATGTTATAACGTTATATAGGATTTATAACGGTAAATATATGTTCTTTGATAACGTTATAGTCCGTCAAGAAAGTCATGACAGGCGGGAAAATTTTCTAAACGTAATCACGCTTTTAAGGTGTATTTTTTTCTTTGTATTTTCACAGAGAACGCTTATTACATTTTAAATATTGTCACCTTGCACATTTTTATCTCGAATTAATAAAGTTCTCATATTTTTTATTTCATTTAAAAATTTTCCCGTCTGTCATGACTTTCTTGACAGACCATACTTTTTGTAAAATAAGTACTTAATTTAATCAGTCAGTTCAGTATGCAGTATGCACAAAATTAAACTAGAGTCTAGACGTGTCTGGTGACCAGTAGGTGTATATTATAGGAAAAATGACGTCTAATGAGAATAATATAATAATAATAATAATATCTATGGACGCTTCACACCACGTCAGTCTGGCCCCGTGCTAAGTACCTGAAGGACTTGTGTTACAGGTACCAGACAACGGAAATATATTTAATACTTTTTTATACTATACATATATTTAAGATTTTTATTATACCATACACATATTTAATACACATCCATGACCCAGGAACATTGAAAAACTTTTTGTTCCGTCGGCGGGATTCGAACCCGCGACCCCCCGCTTGAGTTGCCACACACTCTAACCATTGAGCCACGGAGGTCGTCTGAGAATGACACGGTCAGTAGTTCAGTACTCAGTATCTTTGTTCAAATATTACTAATTTATGGTTTGTAGAGTAAATTATTGTATTGCCAGCACGTGCGCCATGCGCTGGCTGCCGGGCGGACTCTGTTGTTTTGCAGACGACGGGGCGGGGCGGGCTTTTTGTCTACGAAGGAATAAAGATCGCGTCTGCCCGTCGATGTCTGCAGCTGCCCTCGCCGCGTAGGTACACAAAGCATACGACGGGTGGAGGCAGTCAGTTCAGGACGTTCGTTCTAGTGGAGATAGAGAGAATAGAGCTAGCTGCCGCCCCGCGCCGCCGCGCCGTCTGCGTTACTGCATTTTTTGAAGTGAAAGTGAAGAAATTGATTAATCGAACAATCGATTTTTTGACGTGATAACGTCTTATAATTCGATATGGGCTGCGCGCACGAAAAAACATGACGTAATATGCGGCGATACCTCGCTGATCGCTCTGAGGCGTTCCATTTATCCTCTCAAGTCTCTCAACAACTGTAAGGGCCACCTGGGCCGCGCTCTTTGTTTCGATTATATTACGTATTTCGATGACTTAGAGAATACTTTTGTATGAAGAAGTTTGGTTAGTTATGACCTTTGATGCATTGACCACACTGAATGAAAAATAAACAATCTGTGAGCTATTAGTATTATTTCGGCTATTCAAAATTGTGCTCTATTTCCTACGTGTCAAGGTATGACTTGTGCTTTGTTCGAAGATTTTACTGGATTTCACGAATGTATGTAACGTTTTGTATTGCGAATAGTTTATTTTAATCATTATAAATATTTTTAGACAATCATTTGAAATAAATACATCGAAATAACTTTAGGTTACACTCGAAAAAGTTTGTTTCTATTTATAGAGAATCGGATGCGATTTGTTTATTATGTTTGTAAATAAATTACGTTAAAAGCTTGTAGAACTACTAGTCACTATTGTACGAAATGATTTATTGCCCTATTAAGCACACAGTCGGGCAGGGAACCGATAAAGATTTGACACAATATGTTTAAGTGCCACAGACGTCACACTTTTTGTGTGATCGAGTCTCTTACATACAGTCTGCATGGCGCGCGCCATGCGGACTGTATGTAAGCCGCAGACTCGATCACACAAAAAGTGTGACTTCTGCGGCGCGCCTTAGTATTACCAACGCATACCAAGGGCAAAAAGACCGCGCCGCAGGTCTCCGGCGGGCTCTGGCGGCGCGTCATGTCCGCGGCTGCCCACTGTGGATCGCACACACAAACCAGTTTACATGCGTATAGTATACGTGGGAGAGCCATGCTTCGGCACGAAATGGGCCGGCTCGACCGGAGAAATACCACGTTCTCAAAGAAAACCGGCATAAAACAGCGCTTGCGCTGTGTTTCGCCGAGTGAGTGAGTTTAGCGCTTGAAGGCACGGAAGTTCCTAGCGCTGTCCACGAGATCACCGTAGTATGCGACTCCAGAAGTACAGAATAGTTGTTGTTTAGCATAGTAGTTCTTTCGTCCTGCCAGAGACTGCACTCCCAGAGAACATGATGAGTGGTTTGTTCAAACATGTTGCCTTCAGTCGAGCACTCGCACATGGGTGATGCTACTAGTTTGAATCCGTAAAGTTTGGCCTTAAAATTTCCATGACCGGTCAGGAATTGAGAAACGCAGTGATCAATATCCATCCAATGTTTGGATAGCCGTTCACGAATATAAGGGAAAAAATTATAAAGATGTCGCCCTTTGGTGGAACAGTCCCATCGCGACTGCCATTCGGAGATTAGGCTTTGCACAGAGTTTTCATAAGGTTCAAACAATCTTGCTATTTTAATTTTATCGTGAGTGCTTAAAAAGAACGGGTTGTCAATGTTTTTGTTATGATAATACATTGTCGCACGACGCTGAATCTCAAGGTCAACGGGTAAAATTCCGGCTAACACAGGCAAGGCTTCGGTGCTTGTGGTCCTGTAAGCTTTGCACAAGAATATAAGAGCAAGACGTTGGCTTTGTAGCAACTTGCGACGAGCCGCGCCGATTGTTGCCCTGTCGGCCCACACGGGGGCCCCGTAGCAAATGCTGCCTAGATAAGTAGCGGTGTAAATTAATTTTAGGGTTTTGAAAGAGAGGCCCCATGTCGACGTAGATATTTTGGTAAAGGAGTAAAAATTGCGCTTCGCTTTCTCACCGGTTTGAATTATATGTTCTAAAAATGTAAATTTATTTTCCAAGTAAAAACCAAGATAACAGAGTGACTGTTTGCGTTTAACGTTAATATTGTCAAGTTTAATGCAAGGGGAAGATATAAGGGAACCTTTTAAAAGAATTTGGTAAGTTTTATGCGCTGCAAATTTCAGGCGATTACGTTTACCCCAACTCGATATTAAATTAAAACTATCATTGGCTTTAGATTCAATTTCGGAGCGTGAATTTGCTTGAACGATGAGAAATCCGTCATCGGCGTAGCCAACTAGTAGGCACAGCGGTGGTAGGGGAAGACTTAATAAATCATCAAATCCGAAATTCCATAGTTTTGGCGAGATAACAGAGCCCTGAGGGCAGCCGCATGTTAAATCTTTGGCGTGTGTACAATGGCCAAGTCGAAGGTTAGTTTGACCATTAGAAAAGTAAGAACGTATTAAGGCATAAATATTACAGTAGCAACCTCGATTTTTTAGTTTTAATAATAACATCGGCCACCAAGCGTGATCGAACGCGCCGGAAATATCTAATGAAATGGCAACCACGTATTTCGATTCCGAAAGATTTACTATTTTTCTAACTTCCATAGCCGCGTCAACAGTCGATTTCCCGGCGGTGAAACCGAACTGATGGCTATGAAATTTAGGGCCACCGGGTAGCAGGCGAGGTACGATGAGACGTTCTAGTAATTTACCTAAGCAAGGCAGTAACGTTATCGGACGGTAAGATTTTGGGTCGTCAGGAGGTTTGTTTCCCGCTTTAGGTATTAACTTTAAACAACCGGTGCGCCAAATTTTTGGAAATATACCTTCTGCGATACATCTGTTGTAAACATGTAGAATCGATGAATTGGCCGCTAAGTATGCTTGTTTTATCATAATATTCGATATTTTATCCTCGCCCGCAGATTTTTTTATAGGCAAAAGGTTTACTATTTTACTAAACTCCTCCGAAGTTGGTAAATCTGAGACCGGTGTATGAATGGGGTCTAACATTCTACTCCTAATTTCGCGGTGGTGTTCATCATCCAAGGAGGGCTCGTCGTCTGGTATGAGAACGTTTAGATATGCCTTCGCCGTTTCGTCTAAACTATAAGTGTAAGAGTTGTTATTTTAATATTTGAGAAAAAGCTTGGCTCATTACTACTACTGGGTTTAAGCTCGTGGTATAAGGAAGACCAGGGGCCCTCTTTATCCAGTCTATTCGCAGCATTCTTCAACATATTATTTTTTGCTAACGTAACGGCGGCGCGATAGCGTGACCTTGAAATGCGTAGGTTATTTAAACTATTTATCTTTAATATATTCTATCCGCGGGGGGAGGGGGGATTACAAAAAAATCCCCCCTCCCCCCGCGGACTCGGTACGGTTAACATCGTCTGACGTGCGCTCCGGGAATTAAAATTGTTTTCCGTGGTTAAAATCGTTAATTGCGTGCTGAGTGTGTGTAAAAAGCTAGGTAACGGTGTAATCTACGTTTGCTGTAAGTTTTTGAACACATTTGCCCGTATTTTATTAGATTTATCTCGGTAAGTAATTCCCTTTGTTCATTTATAACAGTAAGGAATTGTAGGTAGGTAAAAATATTGTATCGTCGGTACCGCGCGCGCTGCGCCGGGCACCCGGCCTTGCGATCAGCTGATCATAAATAGTGTTATTGTTGTTGTTAACTTTGAACACAAGACAAAATGTCTAGTCATAATAACATGCCGCCAGATAAAAATACCAACCCATTTGAAAGAAGGGACGGCATACCTCGTTTCCCGCCAACTTCGTCCGGCAAACGTTTGCTGTCCGAACTATCGCCTTCTACCGTGTCACCTGTCGAAAAACGTCACCAACCCATAAGGGACGAGCCGCAGTCCCCGGTAATTTCACTATTAGACACTAGCAGCGCAGTCGATGATTCGTTTAAATACTGCGAGTTAGTCCGCGAAGCGTCCTCGTACTTGGGAAAAATTAACGAATTCGCTAACGACACTGTCTCGAGGCGCAACAACTTTGCCAATAAATCCGATATAATGAACATGACACAAAAACTGACAACTATAGTTTCTCTTCTTGCCATTAAAAACTCGTCACTTGAAACCAAAGTCGCGAATTTGGAGCGAGATTTACTATCCATTAAACTTAATCAGGTCGTGAAACCGGCCCCCGCGGCGCCTCCGGTCTCTTATTCCGAGGCTCTCAAACTGAAACTCGCGAAATCGGTTCCCCCCGTCGAGACACGTAAACCACTCCCGTGTGTTTTAGCCTACCCCACGCAAGAAAAATCGGCGGAATTAAAATCGGCAACTGAGACAAAGCAGGCTTTGATGAAGGTCATAAACCCGGCCGACGGTTTTCAATTTCACGGCGTTAAGAAAACAGCGAATTCGGGCGTGCTTCTGCGCCTCACGAGCTAGTCGCAAGTTAAAAAATTAAAGTCAGTCGAAGCGCTAAAATCTGCTGGTCTCCGTCTCGAGACACCCAAGGGGCGCATCCTTATCAAAGATGTTCCTCAACACATTACAGACGATAATTTTCTATTATCCCTGTACAACCAAAACGTAAACGGCGAAATCAATGTGACGCAAGATCAATTCATGAGTTCGACAAAAATAGTAAGACGTCGTATTTTAAACAAAGAATATAATAACCGAAAATGGATAGGTATCGAACTAGACCCTAAAGTGCGTCAACACCTCATCGAAACAAAAGAAAAACTTTTTATCGACTGGGCGATGTGCCGCTTCGTAGATGATGTCGAACTCGTGCGCTGCGCTAACTGTCAACAGTACGGGCACACAGCTAAATTCTGTCGTGACACAAAGCCATGCTGTAAACATTGCGCCGAAGGTCATAGCTCGGATAGCTGCCCAAAAAAAGATAAAGACGACGTTAAGCCGGTTTGCGGTAGTTGTTTGCGTTATAAAAAACCGACCGACCACCCCACAGGCTCCCCAGATTGTCCTACGTATAAGTCTAAAATGGAGCAACTTATTTTAACGACTCGGTATGGATAGTTTAAACATAGGACAGTTAAACCTCCACAACAATAAGCACGCAACGATAGAATTAGAAAAGTTGGTTTCCGATTACAATTTAGACTTAGTGCTCGTACAGGAGCAATATCAACTCGCGTCGCTACGGTCGAAGATAATACAAATTAATAACTTAGCTCGCGCGGGTATTTACACACCTCAGTCTAGATTTTCAGTCACGGCCTTAACTAACCTTTCGACGTCGCACTGTGCGGTAGCCGAGGTATCGTGTCCTCAGTTTAGACTATACGTTGTAAGCTGCTATTTTCAGTACGCGGATTCCGTAAGCCCCCATTTACATCAACTTCGCCGCGTATTACAATATCTCGCGGGTAATAAAATTATTATTGGCGCCGACGTCAATGCATCCTCGCCCTTATGGCACGGCCAACTTAGGTACACTGGCCGCGACCGACGTACCGCTGTAGAAGACTTTATTGCGGAGTTTAACCTCCATATTCACAACACCCCCGATGCACCACCTACCTATAGTAGCCCAACGGGTGAATCGTCGATTGACGTCACGCTATCCAGCGCGTACGTCCAGATTAGGCATTGGCGTGTCCTTCCTGATGCGTCATGTAGTGATCACCGCTTATTGGTGTACGAGTTTTCTCGTGCAGTCCCGAGTGATACCGTAGTCAATTCTAATGACTATAAATACAATGTAAAGAACGGCGATTGGAATTTATTCCGCTCCCTCATTACCGCTCATGCCGGAGACTTCACTCGGCCGGATTTAAACGTCAATGAGTGCGCGGAAATTATGACAAACACATTTGTTTACTGTGCCGATGTAGCCTTGGGTCGTAGACCTCTTAAAAAAGATCACAACTGTAAATGGTGGAACAGTAAACTTCTTAATCTTCGTCGGGAATTTAGAAGGGTCAGGCGAAAAATTAATAATATTCGTAAATCTGGCCACGATCGTTCGGATGATAAGTACATAATAATATATTATATAATTATTTAATTTTATTATATTATATAATTTAATTATATTATATATTTATATAATATAATAAATTATAATATAATATATGTCCGATGATTCCAAAAACGTGACACATTTTTTCGTTACTTGTTTAATAGGTTTTACCCCTCGGATTTTTCTCATACCGGGCGCCTTATATATGAAAATCGATTCTTAAGGAGTAAACTCTTCTTCTTCTTCTTCTTTAAAAATGGCCTCCCTTGAGGAATAGCCAATGTCAGTAAATTGGTGACGTAAAAAGAATACTATTGTCGATGATGAAAACTTTGCACTATAGGTAGTGGCGTTTGTGAAAGTACAAGGTAAAAAAAAACATTAAAAAACCAGATACTCGTGATTCGTGAATCAGTTTCCTTATTATAATAAATCTGAAACAATACAAAACATGCAAAAATTAGTTTATTAGTATAACACACACAATTTCTACAATTTAATATTATTATTGTTAATAAAATTACATAGAATATCTACAAAAGGAGTATGAACTAAAGATAAAAGGGAACGGAAATCAGAAGGACGAGGGATATTAGGGGGTAGTGAATCGTATAGTGAAGACAGACGGTTTGGACAGCTAAAGAAAATATGTTCAGTAGAGCCTTCGTCATCGTCGTCGTCGTCGTCGTTCGAGCCTCTAACCCTAATTTTGTTGAGGAAGACAGGAGTACAGGAGTGGCCTAAACGTAATCGGCAAACTGTGGAGGTTACAGACTTTGTAGCCTTCCTGTATTTAAAAAACCAAGGCTTTACTGGTACCTCACTTTGCAATGAAAAATAAAATGTACCCTTAATCCTTCCTGATGCAGTCCAATATGCATTCCAATCAGTCAGCAAATGTTCTTTAGCTAATGGGATAAGATCGTTACAGTAAATTTTGGAGTGGCCAGGACCACCCGTGTGAATAGCCTGTTTTGCATAAAAGTCAGCGCTTTCATTGCCAGCTATACCGCTGTGCCCGGGGATCGAAACCATCTCAACCCGTATATTTTGCGAGTGGCATTTAAAAATAATATGTCTAATTTTAACTATAAAAGGGTATTTAAATTTAGACCGAAAAGGTTTGGCCAAAATAGCCTGAAGGCAACTTTGTGAGTCAGAAAAGATGACAGAATTATTAAGGCGGTGAGATTCTATAAATGATAGAGCTTCAAGAATTGCCACAGCTTCCCCAGAAAACACAGAAGATGTAGCAGGCAGTTTGAAATTAAGGATAACATTGACTTTTGGTATCCACACTGCTGAACCCACACAACCTTGATTGTCAAGTTTAGACGCATCAGTGTAGATGTGATACCAGTTTTTATATACCGAATTAATAATATCTTTAAATAGACTATTGGCAGATGGAGAGTTTTTAGGGATACCAGAGCTAAGTGAAATACAAGGAGGATTAACAAGGGATTTATAAGGAACTTCATAAATAGGGAGCAATTTATTTTGGTACACGGGACAGGGTAAACTAGTGAATTTTTGGTAACTTTTAAGTAAACAGGGAGGGTCTTTATGAATCCAGTAAGATGAAGAGTGGAACAGTTGAGATAGGGTATGTAACTTAGAAATGAGAGGGTAATGGGCGAATTGAAGGGCCTTGAAGAGGAATCTATCCGATAGATATTGACGTCGCAAGCTTAGGGGAGGATCTGCACACTCAACCTGTATATTATTCGCAGTTGATTTCATCGCCCCAACTATCAGACGGAGGCACTTAGATTGGATTTTGTCCAATTCTTTCAGAGCAGACTTATTACAGGGCTCTAGAATTATAGATCTGTAATCTAAGTGACTTCTAATTAACGCGTTATAAATTAATTTCTCAGTGTAAGGGTGAGAGCCCCACCATACACCAGAGAGACATCTGATGATATTAATGTTTTTTTCACATTTTTTGATGATATGGTTTACATGATGAGCCCCTGTCATTTTGGAATCTAAGTAAACCCCAAGGAATTTGGTGTTATTAGAAACTGGAAAAACCATACCATCAAAAGATATGCAAACGTCAGGGATAGACCTACGCCTAGAAAAAACGACAACGTTGCTCTTTTCCACGGAAATGCTAAGACCATGATCAATCAGCCACTCGCAAAGGTAAAAAAGGGCAGAATTAAGACATCCCTCCACCTCTGAAACAATTTTGGAAGAAGCATAAATGGTTATGTCGTCCGCATATTGGGAGATTTTGCAAAAGGACAAGACGGATAAATGTAAATTATAAGAGTAAAGGTTATATAGGGAGGGACAAAGGACCCAACCTTGGGGGAGACCTTTCCAAACCAATCTAGAGATGGGAGGAGAATTTTCATGGGAAATAACTATGGACCCGACCGGAGAGGGAATTACAAACGTAGTTAGCTATCTTTATAGGAATACTCAGCTCTAACATGGTCTGCCTGAGCACCGTAAGTAGGACGTTATCATATGCGGACGACACATCCAAAAATACCCCCACCAGAGTCTCTTCATTCGAGAAAGCAATTCGGATGTCTGAAACTAATGTACACACGTTATCCATGGTACAAAAGCCTTTACGAAACCCGAATTGATTTCCAGAAAAAATACCTTTACTCTCCAAGAACCAATCAAGTCTGTTTTTAATTAAATGCTCCAATATTTTTGAGAGGGTGGAAGAGAGAGCTATGGGACGATAACTAGTTGGATTATTTACAGACTTGCCCAGCTTCAAAATAGGGAGAATAATTTGGCATTTCCATTCATCTGGCGGGCATTCTGATTCAAAGGTGGAGTTAAGAAAGTCGAGGATTAATTTTTGTGTACTAAGACTGCTATTAACAACAAAAGAGTATGGGATACCGTCAGCTCCCGGAGCAGAATCTTTAAGAGAATTGATAACTAATTTAAACTCTTCAAAGGAAAATGGGGCATCAAATTCAGTGGAAGGGGATGAAGAAGGGGACATGAATTTTTGGGACTCTTCATATGTCGGAATCCAAGGAGGGGCAAGTTTTTGGGAAAATTCATGTAACCAAGGAGAAGGATCATTAGATAGAGGATTAGAGATGGGGGAAAAGGATCCACGGAACTTTTTTAAATTGCTCCAAACTAAAGACGGGAGGGACTGGGGAGACAGGCTCTGACAAAAATTATGCCAACCCAGACGCTTCTTGTGAGACAGCAGCCGTTTTGTTTCCGCTGCTACTCTTTTGTAGTCATTATAGTTTTCCAAGGTCATGTTGGATGAAAAAGTTCTCTCTGCCTCTTTGCGTTTTTTACATGCAGAGGTACACTCTTGATCCCACCATGGAGGAGAGGAGATACGGTCAAAATGAGAACTACGTGTAGGAATAGCAGCCTGCGCGCTTTCAAGAAGCGCCTGCGCTAGCCGGGGATACAGGACATGTACATTATTGCTGTTAACAGGAGGAAAAGAGGCAGTAAAGTCTTCAGTACGGATTTTAAATAAAGGCCAATCAGCCTCGGAAGTTTTAAATTTAAGTCTAGGAGGATTCCTGACTATATTGGGAATGGAGGAAAGGTGCCAAGTAATGATGATGGGAAAGTGGTCACTGCCACAGGAATTTGACTCAACTGACCATGAGACCTGGGAAGATAAGGAAGGGGAACATATAGATAAATCTACTGCCGTTCTAGGGTTCTGGGATGGGAGAACTCGACGGGTAGGAGCTCCATTATTTAAGATAACTAAGTTAAGGTCATCAAGGTGACTAATTAGTAAATCTGCAAGGGAGTCACGATTATGAGAGCCCCAGGCATGATGTTGCAAATTGAAGTCTCCTAAGAGGAAGAGAGGAGGGGGAATGAGGTTGATCATGGAAAAAAGATCGGAAAGGACTGAGGGGGTGGGGTCAGGAAGGTATACAGACAGGAAGGACATATTGTGAATTCGAACGGCAGTAATGTTAAAATTACTATGTGGAGGGAGAGGGATAGAATTAAACATCACAGACATAGAAACTAAAATAGCTGAACCAGCTCTTCCATCATTTCTGTCATCCCGGAGACAGGAGAAGCCAGGAACTCTGAATTGAGAACCCGGCCTCAACCAAGACTCCTGAATGGCAAAAATAATAGGGTTAAATTTATTTACAAAGTATAAAATATCATTGGATTTATTTCTAATGCTACGACAGTTCCATTGTACTAGAGTCCTCTGACCCATTATGTTTAGTGTTTATCTTTGTAATGTTTATAAGCTTAGTCAAGTTTTCACGGAGAGTATCAGACATGCCTATTCCAGTATCACTGAAGCGGGACAATAAATTTAATAATAGGGAAGAAAGGAGTTCTGGGAAATCATCGTTCTTGGATAGGGAGTTGTTTGGGAAAGCACATCCATTGGGAGACTCAGAAATGGGATTTTGAACAATAGCTTGATGAGCAAGACGGTCATAACCGGGTTGAGGAGTAGGAATACTCGTAGTACGGCGAGGTGTACAAACTGTCTTTCTATAAGAAACAGTAGGAGAAGAAGGAGTGGAATGGCGGACTTGTGAGGGATTAGCTGAACGGGTAGACACAACATCTGTGTAAGCTCTTCGCACACTAGGGAACCTGGCTGAAGCCTCTGTATAGGAAATGTTGTGTTCCGACATAGCAGTCTTAATTTCTTTCTGTCGTATGTACTCGGGACAGTTGAGATTGTTGGCAGAGTGAGCACCAGAGCAAAACAGACATGACACCACCTGGGTATTACAAGAGTCACCCTCATGGGGTTGTGCACACTTGTAACACCTAGGGTCAGACCTACAAAATGACTTTACATGGCCGAATCTGCAGCAACGATTGCATTGTATTACCGGGAGCTTATATAATTCGACTGGTAATGAAGTGAAATATAAATATGTATGGGGAGGAAGTTTCTGCCCACTAAAAGTTACCACAACAGTTTGTGTTGGAATCCATGATATACTACCGTTGGAATCTGTGGATTTGCGACACATACGACGAGCATTGATAACGTCGCCATAGCCTGTAGGTACAGAACAGTTTAGTGAAAATTCCTCCATTGAGATATCAATAGCAACACCTCTAACTATTCCCATACGAGACACATTATACGACGGAATGGAAGCAGAAAAGCCTGCATCAGTAAGGATTGAAGAATCCAAGAAATTGTTAGCGTCATCTACATTTTTAAACTCAGAGACCCTATTTCTACCTATGCGTTTAGCCCCACCAAGGGCAACTGTAGTAATATTTTTCTGAAATAGATAGCGGCCGAACTCCATTGGACGGATCTGACTACTTGAGTCTGTCTTGGAAACATGCACAACAAAAGGAGAGGAGTCATTATGGGAGTACTTACGTTTATTTAAAAATTCTGGTTTTGCGAATGTATACTGGTCGTTATGGGTATTACCGGTTGAGGAAACGGGGGGATTGTATCTTGGTCTCTTGTTGGGAACATTTTCTGTGTCCACATCTGGGACAGTTCTAAGACCATTCGATGGCGTGACACAAACATAACCTCCACCGGGGTCCGGCGGATCGGTATCCATTTTACTATGTTAAAAGAACACTTACACACACAAAATAATACAACCAACACAAAAACACCACAAGAAGTACAATAATAACAGGAAATCACAAAAAAATTCCAAGGATATGGCGAGAAAACTTTACAAATAGTCCGAACACTTGTAACAAGCACGCAGCCTAAGAGCAAAGTTCAAGGAGTAAACTCCAAAAACTTGTCCACAACTTGTCAAACTGAAAACTGACAACTTAACGGCCTAGTGGCGGCCATGTTACTTTGAAACTTCTACTTTTAATTGTTGGTGTCAGGTGGACGAAATTTCCGAACAAAAAAAAATGGGTTCCAAATTTAAACGTAGCTACTAGAGTAGTGCTGATAATCTGTGCAAGGTCGACTGTGATTGGCTGATGAAAAAGACCATAAAGGATATAAAGTACATGAGAAAAAAGACGAAGAAGAAGTTTAAAACTCAAAGTTCGATTTTCATTTTGGAGTTTTGCCGGGAATGTAAAAGGGTGCTGTTGTGTTTTTATATTATTTTCCTAAAATTGTGTTAACTGGGTTTTTAGTGTGTAATATTGGTAGAATATTAACCATTAGATATTCGTGTTCATGCACAAGTGTGGGAAAGTGATGTAATATCCAGAAACGTGCTATTTTGTGTTCCCTCCAAAACTCCATCAAAAGTTTCAGTAAAGCGTCTACCACTTTACTGAATCGACCGACTTGACTCCTTGACTGTATTGACTTTTACTTAGACTTTGACTAGACTTTAGACCTGACGATACATGAAAACGATGATGAAAATTATAATAGGAGGAATATGGTTTTCCCGCCATATTCCTTACCTTTTTACCTTGTCTGTGGCACAACATACACATCCTTTGTGTCAAGTTGCCAAAAAAGAAGAAAAAGAAAGAAAGAAGAAGATTTTCATTTTGTGAAAATTATTATGTAGCAATTCATACAAAAATTGTAAATTAAGTGGATTAATTATTGAAAAACGAAAGGTAAGCCATTGTAAAATGGAAATGTAACCGTAAATTAATAAATTGAAGCAAAACATAACTATGTTATACTATGTTCTAATACAAAGTATGTCGTAGTGTTATTTGCATATTTGTACAATAATTTACAAACTTAAACTATAATAATATGAAAAAGATAGATAATTATTTCATAGAAAATATTATAATGTATATCAGTATGCAGTTAATTTGGAAAATGTTGTAATGTGTATAAGTTATAACTGTATATTGTTTTATTGTATTATTACATAATAAGGTTGTTAACTAGGTATACTTAATAATTTATGTAAACTGTATGGAAATGTAGTAAATGAAAAATGTTTCATTAATTTCAGATTTTTAGGTCCCTATACTAGTTTGCCACATTTTAGTCTGCAAGCAATAGCTGTTAAGGAGATTTTAGGAGAAGGAAGGTATGGGATTATGAGTGGTACGACCACCAAGGAAAAATCCTCTGATAAAGACGTGAGGTGGTATGCAGCTGGCCTGAGCCCACGCCTACGCCCACGCGATAGATTTCAGCTGTCGTATACAGGGTGTAACAAAACAAAGTAATGATACTTAAACGTGTATGTATAAAGGTGTGCCTCCACTGGATCGGAATCAGAGCGTAGGTACGTAGCGGACGGATTTGTTGCTTTGTATGTATGGTATTAACTACTGTGAACTGCACTAGAAGTACTGGAACGTCATTCTGCGCCTGACAAATATATGACGACACGACGCGCCGTCCGCACCGTACGTCCCATTCCGACCTGGTGGACGCGCAGCTTTAATGCCCTCCCTATATAGTGTTTACTGTATAAGCCAATCAAGTAATTAGTAGAGTAACATAGACAGCTATTCTATTATATTTATAAATAAAATACATAAAACTGTACTGTAATATTATAATATTGAATAATAGAAATCAACAAAAGCTTGTGGATTAAATCTGTTTTATTGTTTAATTTACCTTATTAGCCTATTTTTTTAGCTATGTACAATAATTTTTATTGAAATAAAACGTTTATTTGAGCTCATTCCTTTTTTATTTTTTTAAATTTTTGGTATGTTTAGAGTGAAAGGTTTTGCACTTAAAAATTTTAACTTCAGTTTCAAATTAAAAAAATAACGGATGTTTATTTTTTTTCTTCTAAGTCCGACCTCTTGTTACGTAGTATACAGTTTACATCCTCTTTGGTTGGTGTGGTTTTTATTATTTTTTCCCAAATTGTGTTATTTGGGTTTTTGATGTTCATTATTAGTAAAATATTGGCCATTAAATATCCGTTATCGTGTACAATTGCAGGTAAGATGTTGTCAAAACCAAAATTTATAATTCCTGTGACATTTGGGGTGAATAACGATAATAAGGGCTATTTCTTCCGTGAGTTTTAACTAAAACATCGTTATAATAACTTTATTATCCTATTCATTGGAATATCATTCTGTCTTTTTAAAATTGAAATGTATCAAGTTTTACATTCTTTTACCCAGTTTTGTAGCATTTAATGATGGTATTACCGATAGTTGTCTACCCATACGCCATCTAGTTACTAAAATGGAAGCTGTTTGACAATCAAATTAAAAAAATAAGAAAATGCCCCATTAATGCCACAGCACTAACCGTTTGCCATCATCAAGTAGGTACCTACCAATAATTAAAGGTATTCTATCTACCGTAGACTACCAGTCATTGGACAGCTAAGGATTTTTTTTTACAGAAAAAGCTCTAAAACATGAAATACTTCGCATGAAATAGAAATAGATATCATATTTGTGTTCATAAATTATCAAACTTAAGATAATATGCAAACATAAAAATGCGATGGTTTTTCAGTTTATATTGCTTTTTGGTTAAAACTGAATGGTAGGTAAAACACAGTCATGGGACGGAATTACAGTAGTTGGGAGTTGGGACACCCAAAACCAGTAGTTGGACAAGCAAAGTTTGATTGAAATTTGGTTAAAATTGGTATTGTAAGTAGGAAACATTATAAGTAATTGTTATTTTACACATATATTTTTATTATTTATTGTAAAATAAGGTATTTTAATTAAATATTTAACAAAAAATGACTTCAAAAAATTAAAATTCTTATCAATATTACATCTAAGTACTATTGTAACAACTAATATTATAACTTTATAAGTATGAAAGTCTGTTCGTCTGTCTGTCTGTCATTACTTCTTCACGCTCAAACCACTGAACGGATTTTGCAAAAATTTGGTATCATATATGAGGTATCATATATCACTGAGTCCTGGGAAAGGAAAAATAGTACTTTTGATCCCGGGAAAATGTACGGTATCCACCCGATAAACGGACTTTGACGCAATGGAGTTACGGCCGCCATCTATTAATATTATAAATGTGAAAGGATGTCCGTCTCTATATCTGTACGTCTGTATATTACATTGTTCAGGTAAAACGTAACTCAAATAGTTAGAGATTTCAGATTGTCCTCATCGAGCCAATCGGCATACTCAGATAATATTTCAATATGGAGCACAATGCATAGCAGCTCATTTGCCTATCGCTGTGCCCGTACTCTACTTTCAGGAGGAAGTTGGGCTTGTCTAATAGATCCCACAGGTTTTTTAGTCTGGATTATACTGATGGGTAGCAAAAATTGTATGGCATTTGTTTAATTTAATTCATTATTCATTATACACAAAGTCGAGGGATTTCATGAAAATATAGTATAAACTAAAGGCTTGCCATTTGCCTACTTCAGCGACAAAAATAATAGGAACGTACCTACTACACAATCCAGGGATTTCCTAATAAAACATAAACAAAAAAAAGGGTAGCTGATTTTGAAAATTCTTATTCCTCTATAAAACCGAAAAAAAACAATAACGCGTTGTTTAAATATCAGCCCTTGTGCAACGCACTGTAGCGTTTTACAAGGCCCCCAAATTGCGTTACGTTCCCTTATTCATTCCATACAATACAACTAACGGCAACAAGTAGGTTTTTGAAGTATTCAGAAGTCACACTTCATTGAAATATTCAGAAGACACAAGTCAGCTGCAAATTATATATATATATATATATATATATATATATATATATATATATATATATATATATATATATATATATATATATATATATATATATATATATATATATATATATATATAAGTTTTACAATACCAGTAGTAGGACAGGCCAAAAAAACCTTTAAATGAGATAAAAGGTTATTAAGAATGTACAAAAAATACTTAGTAGATTGTTATTTATACAATAACACGTTTATAACAACATACACAATGACGTGTATCTTTCTTTCTTTTTCTTCTTTTTTGGCAACTTGACACAAAGGATGTGTATGTTGTGCCACAGACAAGGTAAAAAGGTAAGGAATATGGCGGGAAAACCATATTCCTCCTATTATAATTTTCATCATCGTTTTCATGTATCGTCAGGTCTAAAGTCTAGTCAAAGTCTAAGTAAAAGTCAATACAGTCACAGGAGTCAAGTCGGTCGATTCAGTAAAGTGGTAGACGCTTTACTGAAACTTTCGATGGAGTTTTGGAGGGAACACAAAATAGCACGTTTCTGGATATTACATCACTTTCCTACACTTGTGCATGAACACGAATATCTAATGGTTAATATTCTACCAATATTACACATTAAAAACCCAGCTAACACAATTTTAGGAAAATAATACAAAAGCACAACAGCACTCTTTCACATGTGTATCATAAAAAATATTATTAAAAACTTTAGCATGTTTCTAATTTTTTTCTTTTCATTTGCAAAACCAAGGCGCACGTGATGACCATGGCGACAAAAAGATGTTTTATTTTGGTTACACCGCAACCTGATAAAAATACTCTATTTTTATTGTAGCGTGAATGCCTCTCAATATTAATTCCATTATTATTTACATCGTATAAAAACCACAAACTTTTATTTTTACGATCAAAGTGTAAAGTGTCCCTCTACTGAAAAAATCTAATGACTCGTAATTTACCCTACTTGACTTGATCTACATAATATAATACCCCTGTGGTGGTTTGTAATGCAATTCCATAATAAAACAAATAAATTAACGTAATATTAGGGCCAATTCACACCGGAATGGCAGCGGCCGGCAGCGGCGCCAAGAGCACTTTTAGTGTGAAATAATTGCAAACTTTATCTACATACTTATAACTACTAGTATCGCTTGAAAACTTCAAAAAGGGCTCGAGGCGCCGCGAGCGGCCGCGAGGCGCCTCGGCGACGCGCGCGGACGCTGGCAGCCGCGAGCAGTTTCCGCCGACGGACGCGCGGCGCCTCGAGGCGCCTCGCGGCGCTATATATACGCTATATATACGCGGCGCTAGTTATAAGTATGTAGATAAAGTTTACAGTTATTTCACACTTAAAAGTGCTCTTCGCGCCGCTGCCGGCCGCGGCAAAATGCTGCAGCACTCAGCAGGGGCCGTACCTCCTACCATGAGATATGTACTATCAGAATTCAGAGAAGTTGATTCCTATGCAGATCGGGGACCTAAGTAGTATGGTTGCGTTAAGTCAAACCCAGCCGACAGATCACAATTAACATTTAATGACATATTCGACCAAATAACGTTGGTCTATCAACTGCATAGGAATCAATTTCCTCGATGGTACCTCACGGCTCACCTGAGTATATACTCACTGGGTAAATATTGCTGGGTAGGTAGATAATAATTATTATTTTTATAGGAAGTAGGTACGGTAACTGTACGGTGTAACGGTACTTCAAGATGATACAACTGCAGTAGACTGTTGCATCATCTTGAAGTAGGTACCTGATTACCGCCGTACTGACTACTGACTGTTGTACTGTAGACAGCAAAGGTGTAGTGAGTTAGGGTGTGTTCCACTGAAGCGGAGCGGAGCTTAGCGGTGCCCGAATTGACCAATCGTGCTATTCTAGCGGAAGATTTCGAGCGTGGTAATTTAGTGGAAATGCGGCCTTACAATACTGGCACCAGACAAAATAATTATTTTTTGACGGAAACGTTGTCAATCAACATTGCAAACATCAATCACACTTTGTCAGAAATGGCCCAAAGATAAACTACACAAAATTAAAAATTTACAAGTAATAGCTTATAATGTGGCTTTGTAATCCGTTATGACATGATACACCATAAATTCTGGATGTAATTGATATGCCCGGCCCGAATATACGAACCGACGAAAATGTCTTTGGTGAAGTGTCCGCGGAGCCAACAGCTCCTGGGCAGAGTGAAGAAGTAAAGGACCGGAAGCTAACAGTCCTAGAAACACATGGCTACATCTTAGGCAGGACTATAGGTTCGGGATCATACGCAACAGTAAAGGTACAGTCTCGTGCCCTTTGAAAGACCATGTCACATGTGGTATATAGACTGAACAGCATAAGCACGACCCTCGTAGCAATATCGTAGCATAGTTTTAGTACACTACGAGGGTCGCGCATAAGCTGGTCATACCAGTAGTCAGTACCTACTCGGGTACTGCTAAGATACTGTAGTTATTTCTGAACATATAGAGAAGACTTCCTCACAACACTACAGTAGAGCAAATTGCAGGTAGCTTCCAGTGAAAGACACAACTGTCAAGTGGCGATAAAAATCATTAGCAAATTCCAAGCACCTGGAGACTATCTGAAGAAGTTTCTGCCGAGAGAAATAGAAGTCGTAAAGGGACTGAAGCATGAAAATCTGATACGTTTCCTACAAGCCATCGAAACCACTCATAGGTACCTTCCTTATTTTTTACTAGCGACCCGCCCCGGCTTCGCACGGATATAAAATATAATATAGTCACTGAAAAAAATGATTAAAATCGATTCAGCAGTTTTGACTTGTAAGGTTGTACCTATTCAGTATTTATTATTACTACCCGTGGCCCGCATTGGTCGGTACTGCCGCAAAAGCTACGTCTCACAGGAAATTGGAGCCTTTTGCAGGGTATAGGCAAATCAGCTGCAGGGATCATTGGTATTCTTGGTATATAATAATATATTCAGAGCTAATTCACCAGCTGCAGGGCCGGTCATAATCTTCGCTACTGCGCACCCCCGCCTTGGTGGCGCCCACTTCGAAACGGGCGTAAATCGCAATTTTTAATTTCGCGATAACTTCTAATCCAAACGTCCAATTTTAATCATTCAAATACCAAATATTATCTACACAAACTGTACTTAGTGATGAAATAATGTATTTTGCTAAGGATTATCAGCATGAGTAAAATAAATGCGCTTAAATGTAGTGCAAAAAAATCAAGATTTTTAAATAAAAAAATGGTTATTGTGACTCACTTGCCATAGATAGGTATAGTGTGTCGCGGACATTTTTGTAGATATTTATAAGATCTACATTTACTTAGAACATTGTATGGTTCTATCTTTTATAGTTTAGGCAGCGTTCGCAAAATAAGTAACTTTTCTGGTTGATTTTTTTCACCTTGTGTCAGAAAAACCCAAAAATCTTACGGAACCCTATATTTTCCAAAATAAAATGTAGCCTATGTTACTCGTAAATAATGTAGCTTTCGAATGGTGAAAGAATTTTTAAAATCGGTCCAGTAGTTTTTGAGTCTATTCATTACAATTAAACAAACAAACAAACAAAGTTTACCTCTTTATAATATTAGTATAGATGAAACCCATACTCGTGGTGGAATGTTCTACCTATCTAACGCTGAAACATTGAATAGTAGGTAATGGTGGCTAGACTTGACATAAGTCATAACCCGGCCAAATTACGAAGGGCCGCTAGAGTCTGGCCAACGAAAGCTGAACCCAGCATTTATTTTGACTGGCAACACTATTCTGACATTAGTAGTCGATGGTTTGCGGTTGCACGATTTCATGATCTTGATACTTGGTCATGATTATTATTTTATACTCTTATGATCTTTTGATTTTTCATACTAGACATGTTATTTATTTTAATAAATGGTATTTTTATTGAAAATCTTCACGAAGATTCGGATGAGAAACAGGAAGTTTCCACCATACCATTGTGACCTAATTACCCATCAAAAACACGACCGGTTTCGAAACAATTCTACTAGGCTTAGTTAGCAATATATTTTCTGAGTCAGTATA
The DNA here is from genome assembly GCA_963422495.1 of Polyommatus iphigenia. Classification (NCBI taxonomy): domain Eukaryota; kingdom Metazoa; phylum Arthropoda; class Insecta; order Lepidoptera; family Lycaenidae; genus Polyommatus; species Polyommatus iphigenia. The sequence goes on from OY730179.1 coordinate 16,569,494, forward strand.
GGCTATAATATTATGTTAGACTTTTCTTTTATAGGTGCATAATTTTTTGCACATTGGAGTAATAACTAGCATCAGCAGAAAATGATCAAAATCTTTTTTTTCCTACTACATTAAGTGATACCATATAAATAATTTTTAAATTTCCCGCCGTTCGCCGGGTTCAGCTTTCGTTGGCCAGACTCTATCTGCCTATGAATATATTTGTCGGATGGTACATCTGACACCAACGGTCAATGGAGTGATCTACTTTTGTGTTCGACTCGGATTTGAAAACTTGCCAAGGAGCTTTTATTAGCGGTTGTACGCCTTACCAGGGAGCTTTTATTCACCTTTAACTTACCAAGGAGCTTTTATGAGCTGTTGCGCCAGGTAGTCGTCGAATCGGAGACGAGTTTTGGAATTTTAATTCTGGCCCCAAAGGGCTAATATCTAAGTCTCATGGTGATGGCACATTTTAGGGTATACATTGTAATGGAGTACGCTGAGAATGGCAGTCTCCTGGACATCATTAGGAGGGACGAACACATCGACGAGGACCGCGGTCGCAAGTGGTTCCGACAGCTTGTAGAGGCGGTCGATTACTGCCATGAAAGAGGCGTGGTTCATCGGTAAGCCGTTAGCAGACCCTTCAGAGCTATTTACGGGCCTCTAGTCCACCGACGCTGTGAACTGCGAAACAGCGGCGAACCGATTTACTGTCTCATCCACGTCTCATCCGCCACGTCATGACAATGCGATATATTATATTGCATCTCGCTCTATTCCTGCTTCGCGTTCGGTTCGCCACTGTTTCGCAGTTCGCAACGTCGTCGGTGGACTAGAGGGGTTTAGCCCCCGGCGAAAAATGGCGTTATAAGTTTGACGTGTCTGTCTGTAGGTATATTGTGACTAATATAAGTCGGTATGCCTGTTGTTTCTGGCATCGCCGCATCCAAAACGGGTGGATCGATTCTGATCGAGAGTGTTGTTAGCAATCCACAACATATTATCTTAAAAAGATTTCCATGATAGGGCCGGGTAAAACTGGTACTATTTACTATTTCACAAGCCGTTTCTCTCTGGCTAGTTTCTAAGGCCGTGTTTCCACTGACGCGGAGAGGAGCTTAGCGGTGTCGAATTGACCAATGATACCATGCTCGAAATCTTCGCTCCGCTTCGCTGTCATTCCGCTGGAATATCACGATTGGTCAATTCGGGCACCGCTAAGCTCCGCTCCGCTTCAGTGGAAACACACCCTAACTTCTGTTTTGATTATGGCGTAATGGCACTAACTTCTGTTTCTGGCACTCTCTCCTTTTCCTTTTTAGCGACATAAAATGCGAGAACCTACTGATGGATTACAACTTGAACATAAAGCTATCGGATTTCGGATTCGCGAGAGGTCACATGAAACCGAAAGACGGGGTTTATACGCTCAGCGAAACTTTCTGTGGGAGTTATGCGTACGCCTCTCCCGAGATCTTGAAGGGAGTCCCCTACAAGCCACAGGAGTCCGACGTTTGGAGCATGGGTGTGGTCCTTTACGCCATAGTCTATGGACGCTTACCGTTTGACGATTCGAATTTCGCGCAACTGTTGAGGGTAAGTTTACTTACTGCTACTGGGTTATTAACACTCCACTACCGCTGCTCCAGCCGCTGCCGGAAATATGCCCTTGTATACTTTTGCGGCGGTAACGACGGGAGTGTGTTCACACTCAGCGTTCACACCCAACTAGCAAAATTTGGTCATATAATTTTCGAGACAACGTTTTGGTTATAACTTGAGGTCAGGCCTTTTTGGTTATATAGCATTCGTAATAACCTTTATATGACGCGAAATAGGCGCAAAATATATAACTTTTATTTGTATAACGATCGTGTCATGGTTGTTTTAGTGGCTAAATATTCGTATAGCAGTCGTAAAGTGATTAATTTTATAACCGTTTCGTCGTATTGTGATCCAGTAGACGTTGTATAAACATTGGGAAGTAGTCATCAGCATTACCTTTTTGCGGATACTAATTATTTTACAGTTCTGTTGAAGTAAGATAAAAGAAAAAGTAGCCATCATGTTGGTAAAAGTTTGTCTGCCATATTTTTTATTGAATGAATGCTATTGACTATAATGTATTTGGTGTTAGTCGGTATCCATATCTACATTTCTAAGGGAAATTAAATTTCTCGACGATTGTATATACGTTTTTTAACAAATACTTAACGCCCTATTCGAATAATTGCAAAATAATATTTATGAATTTAATTTAATTTAAGATTAATTGTACTTTTACAATTACATGATTTTAGGTAATGATGAATGACTTTTATATGATGTCTCATGACTATAAGTCGCATATCTTACCATTTATTTATTTTATCATCCGCCATTTTTAGGGTACCGTAACAAAGTGGAAACCCATGCATTTTATCGAATCCTCAATTATGGTGATAATTTCTGATGTCGAAAAAAAATCGTTCAGTGGTTCCTGAGATTAGCGCGTTCAAACAAACTAACTAACTCTTAAGCTTTTTAATATTAGTAATAGATCGTAAAAAGTAGGTGCATAAAATATTCACAAAATATTCAATTATATATTTTGTCATTTAATAATAAAATTAAAATAAAATAAATATTTAAGGGTGCCATAAGAAAAACAATTTTTGGCCAACTTTTGCTCTATAACGGTATAGAAGCTCTCGTGCGCCAGTCCGAATCACACTTGGCCGATTATTTCTTGGCCGAAGTCGTAAAAGAGAAACATGAAAATATCATTAAATAACTAAAATGTTTTATAACAGTAAGTTTTAAAAGTATTTTAAAATCATAACTTAAGTAAGTTATTTATGTTCGCAAAATATGAAGATTAGGCTTATAAACATTTTATAATAGTCGTATAAAGAGAGTCGAAAATCATGTAAGAAACGTTTATTTAAAGATGTATTTTATAACAGTTAAATATATTATGGACCTTACATGATAGCCATGTAGAAATCTTATTACTGATAAAGAGTAGTGTTATGGTCGGCATTACAACCACATTTTGATTTTTATATAAATTAATTTTATACAACATCAAATATGTATTTTAAAGGTCACAACTGCGATATTTATGGGATAGTCATATAATTTGGTCGTGTTAACGATTACAGGGCTAAATTAAATGACTGAGCTCTTATACGACATATTGTTCGTTTAGTATATTGTTACACGACTTTAGAAACTTTAATTACAACTATAAGATTTCTATACGACTAAATTTTTATTTAGGCTTTTTGTTAAAGGACTAATTTGCTAGTTGGGTACTCACTAGCTAGTTGCTGGGCCAGCAGCAGCAGCGGCATGACGAGTGGCACCGCGAGTGACATAATATATTTACATATTCGCACTGCCCACTTTCCTTCTCACTTCCCTGCCCAACAGAGCTGAGTATAAATTCAGCATACCTACTCAGCGACCTAGTGAATCTTGGCCTCTGAGTTCTGTCACCAGGTGGCGCCATACGTCACGTATGTTTCTCATGATTGCAGATTGCACCGATATTGTGATAGATATTGTACGTTATCGATGTGATGATGACCTACTCTAATGCTCAGTACTGACATACGGTTTTGATCGATAGTTTTACTCCAAATCGAGTAATAATTACTGTGTGGACCACAAAACTGACAGCTCGAAGGCTCGCATCGAGCCGCTCGAAGGATTGATGGAACCGTATCGAGCCGGATTGATGTAATATATCGATTTAGAATAAAACTATCGAGCAATGCTGAATGTGTGGACGATAGCCCGAGCCGCGGGTTTTTTTTTTGACGTTTTTGCTCGATTGAGCAAAACCGTATGTGAGTACTTACTACTTAGCATAAAACTAGCTACACAATATGACTCGCCTAACAAGAGATGTTATTTTCAGCAAGTTCAAAATAAGGTTTCCTTTCCACGCGAGCCAAAAGTATCTGTGGAGTGTCGCAGGCTCATCAGCAAAATTCTATCGCCACTGAAAATTCGCGCCAAAATACCGCGAATTCTGGCAGACCCCTGGCTTAACCCGCAGCAAGCTAAAGACGAAGACGACGATACGAAACAGGTAGTTAAAACTTTATGTAGGCTTATTTTAGTTTTAGAAAATATCCAGCAAAATTTAATCATCTTAACCACACTGAACCACATCCTTCCCAACTAGCAAATTAGTCCTATAATTTGGAGCCTAAATAACATTTGCTCGTATATAACTCGTATACTAGTAACCCAAATTTCCAATAATGGTGTAACAATATATTTAACGAACAATAAGTCGTATAAGCTTTTAGTCATTTTATTTAGTCCTGTATTCGTTAACACGACCAAATTATATGATCATCCTATAAATATCGCAGATGTGACCTTTCAATTACACATTGATGTTGTGTAAAATTAATTTATATAACAATCATAATCTGATTATAATGCCGACCATTACACTACTTTTTAACGATAATAAGATTTCTACATGACAATCATGAAAAGTCCATATATTTAACTCTTATAACACGTGTATGTGTATACACGTTTCTTTTATGATCTTTACACGACTCTTATAAATTTTTATAAGCCTAATATCATACTTTTATGCCTTAAATAACTAACTAAAGTTATGAGTTTGAAATGCTTTTAAAAGTTACTGTTATAAAACATTTTAGTTGTTTAATGATTTCATGTTTCTCTTTTACAACTTCTTTTCGACCAGAGCAAAATGCATTGTTATTTATACAAAATAATCGGCCAAGTGCGATTCGGACTCGCGCACGAATGGTTCTATACCGCTATAGAGCAAAAGTAGGCCAAAAATTGTTTTTCGTACGGGAGCACCCTTAAATATTTATTTTATTTTAATTTTATTATTAAAGAACAAATATAATTGAAGATTTTGTGAATATTTCATGTACCCACCTACTTTTTACAATCTTTACCTACTAATATTATAAAGCTGAAGAGTTTGTTTGTTTGAACGCGCTAATCTTAGGAACTTGAAATCGTTAATTAGTTAAAAAATTTTCGACATCAGAAATTATCACCATATTGAGAATTCAATAAAATGCATGGGTTTCCATTTTGTTACGGTACCCTAAAAGTGGCTGATGATGGTGGTAAGATATGCGACTTATAGTCATGAGACATCATATAAAAGTCATCATCATTACCTAAAATCGTGTAATTGTAAAAGTACAAGCAATCTTAAATTAAATTAATTTCATAAATATTATTTTGCAATTATTCGTTTTTAATAAATATTTGTTAAAAACGTATATACAATCGTCGAGAAATTTAATTTCCATTAGAAAAGTAGATATTGTTACCGACTAACACCAAATACACTATAGTCAATAGTATTCATTCAATAGTAAATATGGCAGACAAACTTTAAACAACATGATGGCTACTCTTTCTTTTATCTTACTTCAACAGAACTGTAAAATAATTAGTATCCGCATTAAGGTAATGCTGATGACTACTTCCCAATGTTTATACAACGTCTACTGGATCACAATACGACGAAACGGTTAAAAAATTAATCACTTTACGACTGCTATACGAATATTTAGCCACTAAAACGACCATGACACAATCGCTATACAAATAAAAGTTATATATTTTGCGCCTATTTCGCGTCATATAAAGGTTAATACGAATGCTATATAACCAAAAAGGCCTGACTTCAAGTTATAACCAAAACGTTGTCTCGAAAACTATATGACCAAATTTTGCTAGTTGGGTTGAGTGTTGACCAGAAATTCCATAAAGTGTAACTAACAATTTTGCCTAAAAATATTATATTTTTTATACAAAACTGTGATAACTTTCACCGACCTACAAAAGTAAAGCTTAATAATTATTAATATTCTGAAAAGCAAAAAGTTCAGGCGCCTCATTAAAATATTAATTTAACAGGAAACCGCGACGAAAGAAGAAACCAAAAACATTGGCACCATAACCTACGACAGGCCATACGAAGTTAAATGAAAAAAAAAATTGAATAATAAAATGTGATACCCTTATATTGCAGTTTTCTTTCTTTACTACTAATATATATTCTGTGGTACGACTAGGAATCTTTGGTATTATTTCTATTAGTAAGTATTATTGTTTGATCAATAGAATAAGTTGCCAGGGTCACAGTATAGCAATATCTCTATACCTACTGTGCCTGGGTGGTGGTCGGCGTGTGGATCTGGGTCGGGTTTCTTCAACACGCACATGCGGTTCCTCTCGTGGCTTGCAGTTTTGTCTATGGGCGAGTAGCGTCCCGCGACTGTGATCGCTTTCCATCAGGTGACCCATCTCCTCATTTCCCCCTAACTTATAAAATAAAAATCGTTTGGATAGGTAAACAACAATTTATTTAGCCATACTTTGCTATAAATAAAGACTATTAAAGCTACTTTGGAAATGTGGTGTTTTGTGAGCATAGGACGTCAATGTCTTTTGATTGTTTGGCGGCAAGCCTCTCGGCTTTTTTAGACCTCCATAAGCAATAGTAGGATATCAGTGAGAATACGAAGTATACGGCCGCAGCTATCCAGCAGTTAGTAGCTATCTGAAAATAAATACAGTTTTCAACTATGTCGCGTCGCGTTGGCTATATTGTTCGATATTATGCTTGCATTTGGCCCGGCTTCAGATATTTATTTGGTTTAATAGTAACCAAAACAAGCCGTTACCGTTACCACTGTTTAGCAATGGAATAGGCTGATGATGATGAACCAAAATAAATATCTCGCGCCGATAAACGACTCATAATTACTATAGGCTACTAGACTAGATGGCACCGTAAACCGTTTAAAGTTAAACTATGCCGCGTTGCAACATGCGGAGAATGATAATATTATCCTGTGAAACCGTACATTTTTAATACGACTGTGTTTCCTTATGAACTTCTCTTAAAACAAAGTTCATCAAAATTGGTAAATATTTAATTTTGCAGTTTGTAACTCGATTACGCTGGGCTTAGACCTCCCCATGTTTCTTGGCAAAAATAATATTGTACAAACAAGTTTGAAATTATTGTTTTCCATATTTTAGTAAAACAAAATATAATAAGCCGTACCGACTGGTAGTTCTGTTTAGTTTTCTTAATAAAATCCTCGTAATTATCATAGACGCTGGCTTCTGCTTCTTCTATGAATGCAACAACTTCCATATTGAACAGTATTCCCATTATAAACTTAAAATATTATTACCATGAATAATTAAATGTATGCACACTATGTAGGTAAATTTTATTGACCCAATAGGCCAGGTAACCACTAACCATGTATAGCAGCGGTTCCCAACCTGGGGGTAATTACCCCCGCGGGGGTAAAATAGCTATTCTAAAGGGGTAACAGAGGTGGTACCCAAAATAGATGAATTGGCAGAAAAAAATTAAAAACTCTGTACATTTTGGAGAAAATCTGCTACAGAATACCCTATCATTGCCGACAGAGATCTGAAAATGTTGGTACCGTTAGCTACCACTTGTAATTATAATGCGATAGCGGCCTCTCAACTCTGGTAACATTTTTAAAAAGGCAAGAAACCGTCTGAACGTGGAGCATGATATGAGATGCGCGCGTTAAGTGTAAGGGTCTACACAGACGGACCGCATTTCAACTGCAATCCAACCGCAAATTGCAGTTCAAGTGCAGTTTGAATGCAGTTGACACGACTGCAATACGACTACTGCAATAGAACTGCAAACCAAGCAGCAGACCAAAGTAGTCGGATTGCAGTTGGCGTGCAGTCGTGTGAACTGTTTGGTTTGCAGTTATATTGCAGTCGTGTCAACTGCATTCAAACTGCACTTGAACTGCAATTTGCGGTTGGATTGCAGTTGAAATGCGGTCCGTCTGTGTAGACCCTAACTGAAGTCTGAACCTAATTATATTAAAAAACTTGCGAATGTACCAATACAAATTTGTAGTTGTTTTTAATTGGGGGGGGGGGGAACCAGTTTCTCTAACAGGCCATAGGGGTAACAGCTCTAAAAAGGTTGGGAACCACTGATGTATAGGTTGACTCATGTTGTGGTGTTTTTGTTTATATTGTTGTCCTATTGCAAATACTTAAGTTTTGCTTGCCAAACTCCATTAGAAATTATAATGAAGATCGGAACGTTTAACGGAGTTCGATTAATGGATCTATACCCAATTTTAGAGATGGTGCCCAAGAATATAATAAATTAATAGTATTCTAATATTACCAGTTGCGCAACCGCCCAAATGCTCAAAATTATACAGCTAACACTACAACAATATGAAAAACTCATTATTCATATGTACTATGATCTTATCTTGCAGAATTTTTTGTTTGAACTTTTTTTTTTTCTAGCCTTTGAACTTCTTGCTTTGACAATTACCATTTGAAAACTACAATTTTTTAAAGACTTTTTATGTCTGAGAAATAAAATAAAAGCGTACTAAGCATAACATTTATAATTTATTGGAGAAAAACTATTAGAACCAATTTACAACATATTACATACCTATCGTTAATTACAGTATTTTTACAACATGGATCAAAATATAATACTCTATTTAAAGAAATCATACTCATGTTTATGACACAATATCAATAAAATGCATTCTTATAATTTCTCATTATTATATTTTTGTGTGTTTTTAACTATACATAGTAAGAATAAAATGCATTAACTTTTATTCTTTGAGAAACTATGCCATGTTAGAAAGGCATGTGCCATTATTTCCTAGCACTTTGAAAATGGAATGGAACTATTAATAAATTAATAAACTGTGTATTCCTATCTTTACATGCTAACTGAAGAACGGTTGTTCATCCAAAATTGGTGACCCGAAACTAGTAATGTGATGACATACAGCAAAGCAGCAATCCAGCAGTTCTGGGCATTCTGAAAATGAAAATAATAATACAATAAACACTATAGACAATAATTGAAATTTAAGACAGAAATATAATAATTGAATATATCAATAGTGCAGTCGCCAGAGGTTTTAACCTCCGAAAATTGTAATAGTGAATGGATTTTTGTTTTTGAGGTGTCATTTTCTTTTTTACACTATAACTTGCAAAGTTTACCAAAAATTTTTTTGTGCTTTTAATTTTTTAGTTACTTAATTAAAAATTAATATTTCACCATATAAAACAGGTCCAGAAAAAAATTTTTTTTCTTGTTCCTGTTATTTAATGATTCTTATCCCATTGTTTACGTTGAAAATTAACCAAATACACAATTTTTAAAAAAGAAAGTTTGCTTTGCTAAGCTAAATACAACTATAAGGTTTTTACAAAGTTTTTAGAGATTAAGCTCGTTGTAACCAAGATAAAAGGGTTTGGGTGGATTTAAGGGTTGTAACGAAAAGTGTGTTACTTGTTGTGCATATTTAATTTTTAGAGAAATTATAACTTTTAAGTACTTAAAAACGTTTAAATATCTCCAAAAATGTGTAAAATAGACCGAAAATATTTTTCTATATTTGTTGAGAATTTATTTAAGTGAGAGCTAAAACATTAAATGCATCGACAAATGAAAGACTTTTTCTAGTCTTTGAAATATATTTAAACTTCCTACTTAAAGCCAGAAAAAAATGGGTGCTACAAATCTCACGTACATACTAAAGACGCATGCTGCGACCTATGTTTGGAAAATGCTTACCTGAATACAAAAAATATCTGTTCTTAACCTAATTTATATTTTTTCCTTTAAGTATGTTTTAGCAAATATAATTAATGAAAAAAAAAATCAATTTTATTCTGTAAAAACCTAACCAAAAGAAATAAAATATAGATTTTCTTTGAAATATCCGTGAAAAGTTTGTGCTATATTTTGAGAAAATTTAATAAAGTAAGAGCTAAAAAGTTATACACATTAAGAAATAGAAGGCTTTGTTAAGCCTAAAAAATAATTTTAAACTTCCTATTTAAAACCAAAGAAAAATAGGAACGCCATTTACCTGGCGAGGCACACAACAAGCACATTTGGAGGTATGCTCATCTACATACAAAAATATTAATTTTAAATCGAAATTATATGTTTTTTCAACTTATTTTCTTTCTTTGGAATTTAAGCAACGATACAAATTAAAAAAATAATAATATATTTTATTATTTTGCTATATATTTAAAAGAAAGAAATATGCAAATTTTCAAAATTTTACAGTTTATGAGTTTACTTGAAGTGGAAGAGAATAATTTAAAACTCAAAAGCACAACTTTTCAATAGGTAAACTTTTTTATTTATGTTATCAGCTACACATTCCTTTTTTTCTTTTCAATTTTCATCCACAATTGCAAAAATCGGAGGTTTGCATGATTTTTACACTCTGGGAACTCTACTACAACAACAGTTTCAATAGTATCATGAATTACTTATAATTACTTTCATGGATGTACACTGCTGTAAACAATAAAATCTTTGGATTTTAATGTTATATGTGTTGAGGAAAACAGGATTAAGTACATCGCAAGGTGTATGGTCTAATAAAAAGCAAATAAGGTAAGTAACAAAAGTGCAAAATAACACAACATAACTATTTTCTCTTTGACCTTGAACCTCCAAGATTCTAATCTCGGTTTCGCTAAGAAACTATATAAAACAGAAGTACATGCGTACATAATGCTCAATTAGCAGCACATAATTTGTATAAAGGGCAAATTATAACAAATTAACAAGTCGTACCGTTGAGTAACCAAGTTCCACTGCAGCAACAAAGTCTTCGATACTATTGTGTTCCTCGCCAAGCGGAAGATCTTCTAGCAGAGCCACAGCTTTAATTTGGTAAAATACGCCCATGAGAGTCTGTAAAGATATGGTTTCATGTTCAGTTCAGTGTGAAACTTGGTGAAACGAATTATGAGGAAAAATGTTTAACATACCAGTTGGATGATTCCCCAAACACTCAATACAAGTCCACACAGGGATAGTTTCGGGCCACAAATTGTGAAAGCCATTTTGTTCGTTTATTTTATAAAACTACGAACAAAATAATTTTGGTATCGACCAGAATTTGTCAATAAATGTCAAAATTCAGAAAATGAAGTACACTCACATGATTTTTCCTAGTCTATGGTTTGCCCCAGTGTTGTCACACCAAATTTTAGAAAATCAGTAGACGTCATGCCAAAAATTGGTAGAATTAGGTAGATGTTAGAACCGAAAATTGGTAGATCTACCACCCTCATATCAGTAAATTTTTTAGAATAAAAAATGCTAGTTTATCCATAGAGAGAGTTATAATAATGGCGTTTATGCATATTTTTATTGAGTAATAATTTTAAATGTTCAGCACTCGGCTCTTTGTTCTTTGAAATGATTTGAAATTGTTTTGATTTTGAATTTTTTTTTATTGAAATGGTTTGTTTACGGTACCTCCCCTACACAAAGTACACATCAATACGGGAATGTTTTTTTTTGCGTTCACCTCATCATATGGGGTGTCGTTGGATAGGTTTTTTAAAATATTACGAGTGTAATGATTTTCGAATATTTCTAATATTTATTTAACGATAATTTGGAAAATGTGATTGTAAATTTTTATTATAAGTACAATTATTTTATTGTTTAAATCAAATTATTTTATATTTACACTTTATGATAAATCAATACTATTTATTTCATGAATTTATAGGAAGTCATATTAATTTTATGTTTACATTTTATATTGTTAATAAATTATTATTTTAATTCTTAAATATTAATGTTAAAGCTTCTATTATTATATTTTTATTTCTTGTTTATTATTCAACTGAGGAGAATGCCAATTCTTAATTAAATGAAAATTAGTGGGTGTATTTCCGGTCGGATGAAGCCGGAACTGCATTTTATTAAATATATTTTTAAAATATCGTATTTCCGGTGAATGATCAATAAATAGTTGATTTTTGATTTGAAAGGGGCATTCTTCTTAGAGCAGCCATAGAGCGAATATCTTTGGAGAACTAGAACTGTAATTCATTTGGTTAGAATAACTATAACTTGAGTGTTGTGATTGTGAAGAATTTGGAAGTGAAAAATTAAAAAGTGATTTAATATACTGAAGTGTTTGATTTCTTCACACGAGTATTCAAAAAATATTTTCCGATTTAGGGATCTATTTTTGATATTATATGAAGTTTAAAAGTGGAAAAAATCGTTAGAGTCCAGTGTCCCCCCCTTCGACCAGCTAAAGTTCTAAACGGTTGCTTCTGAAAATGTGAAAAAATTCACGAGAGTAGGAAATAATATTATGCTGAATTTAAAATGTGAGGAAAACTATCATTGAGTACTTAATATTTGATCAATTGCAAACATTGTATTCGTAGAAGTACGAGTACAAATAAACTTTTCGTTCAAAATCCATTGAAAACACGTTAAAATTATCAAAAACTAGCCGTACTACGGAACCCTATATTGCGCGTGGCACGACACGCACTTGGCCGAGTTTTTTTAAATGATAATTGCTGAAGGAAGTATTGTTACACCAAGACGAATCAATGTACCAAAATGCTATCCGAGTAGTCTGTAACGTTTATTGTTTGTACTTTGTACGTGAACAATGAGTTGAAAAATAGGTAGATTTGATACCGAAGTTGGTAGATAGGTAGAAGGGAGGTGAAATAGGTAGATCTACCATAAAGTTGGTAGATGTGACAACACTGGTTTGCCCTGTCCCGACTCGAGACCACAGATTAAGGATAGTGTACCTCGGGACTCCCGACCGGGACGAATAGGCTACTTGACCTAAATTCAATTTCATTGAACAAATGCATATTTCTAGTAGAACTTGGCCTAGGAAACCATATTTCACCCTTATCGTCAAATAAAAGCTTATGATTGATAAATAAAGTCGATTTGAAAATATGATTTTATGAAAATAGGATTTGTACTGACGAAAACGCTTTTGCGGTACTTCCGATTTGGATGTGACGTCATCCTCATAGTAATTTAATATCTTTTATTTATCGCGCTCGTTATATGTAAGTTTATCTGTACATAAATAATAAGAATAAGCCTTTTTTTTTTTTTTACGCAGAGAAATGCATTACGCATTCGACGCAGGGGATGGGGACTCCCGCTGCGGATATGTGGGGCTCATCGCGGCGAAGATGGTATGTGCCGCGATCCTACCCACTAAAACTCTGCGACGCTCCTCTCGCCAACCAAGACGAAGCCACGGGCACGACACACCCACCGCAACTCCGTCAGTGGCCGTCCGACCTTTGTCAGACCACACTCATTTGGGGGCGCTTCTCGCCCCGCAGGCCGACAGAGGCCCCACTTGGGGCTTGCTTGGGCCCGCCTTCTCTGGTGTCACGATGCACGGAGCGTTTTGTGCATCGTGACTCACTCTGGGACTCGAATTTGATGACGGCGTCCCCACGCCGCCACCACGAGTACCCCGGCTAGGGTGGATCATTGTGCTGGCGTCGCACACGTCTCCGCCTTAGCCGTCTCGAGGGGTCGACCGCCTCCCTTTCCCTGATGCGTTCGGCCTCCTCCTTAGCAGCCATAACCTCCTGGGCAAAGGTGTCAACTGCCGTCCACGCGGTCTCGCTACTCAGCATTGCACGAATGATAGCTGGTAGCGAGAGATCCCGTCCAATTGCGGCTACGAGGGCCGCACGCTGTCCTGTCCATGAGGGACAGACCATCACAGTATGTTCGGCCGTGTCCCTTTCGTCTCCACAATGATGACACCTAGTGTCATTCTCTCTCCTCACTATCTCACACAGGTACCGACCAAAACAGCCGTGCCCGGTCAGCACCTGTGTAAGACGGAAGGAGAGTGCGCCGTATGTCCGGGTGATCCACTCTTTCAGGAGCGGGCGTATGGCCGTTATTAGGGCAACGCTCACCTGCGGCTCTTGAAGCCGCTCCTCCCACAGGATCAATGTCCTTTCCTTCGCCGCTTCCCTCCACCGACGTACGGCGTCCGGTAGGGGGTTGCCGCCCCCGGCGCGGACCTCTGCGCAGCGCCAGTAAACGTCGGAGAGGGCTCTCGCTTGTAAGTCCCAAGGGACGCTTCCAGCAAGTAGGCAGGCCGCATCCCTTGAGATCGTCCGGTATCCTCGAACCGCTCTTGAGGCCATTACGCGCTGAAGCCTCCCAAGACTTAGCGCATTTTTAGGTGACAAGTTTCCAGCCCATATCGGCGCTCCGTACATGGACATTGAGCGGATAACACCCATGTACAAGCGCCGACAGCCCAGGCTCGGGCCCCCGAGATTCGGGAGTAGAGTCGCCAAGGCCCCCGCAGATCTCGTGACCTTTTCGGAGAGCCGACGGAAATGCTCCCCGAAAGTCCAACGCCCGTCCAATACAAGGCCCAGGTACGTCATCGACGGCGAAATGGCAATCCTCGTTCCGCCCACGACAATCTCCAAACCCAGTGGTGGCGCATTCCTGGGCCCATAGAACATAACGGCCTCGGTTTTGTTCAATGCAACTGTGAGGCCCAACGCTCTAATTCGGTGAACTGTCTGTGCGATAGCTGCTGTCGCCCGAATCACCGCCTCTCTATGCGTTCGTGCGCGAACAACCACACATGTATCGTCTGCGTAACAAACCAACTCAGCTCCAAGTATGAGTACAACACGGAGAACCCAATCGTATCCGATGTCCCACAGGGTCGGTCCCAGAGCCGATCCCTGTGGGACACCGCAATCGACTTCCAGCTCCTCCCATCCGTCCTGCGTCGGGTACTGAACCGACCTTTCGGAGAGGTAATTTTTGATGGTCCGGCGTAAATAACGCGGCACTCCGTGGTACTCTAATCCGGCTTCGATGACGCTCCAGGGCATGGAGTTAAATGCGTTGGAGATGTCTAAGGACACTGCCAACACAACTCCACCCCGGGACGTCTCCTCCTCAACTAAGTCACGCAGACGAGCCACTGCGTCAATTGTGGACCGGCCGCTCCTGAACCCGTACTGGGAAGGACTAAGGTTTGGCCCGGTGCACTCCAAATGGCGATTAATTCGCGCCACCATTACCCTCTCCAACATCTTGCCCGCTTCGTCCAAGAGCACGATGGGACGATAGGCCGATGGCTGATCCTCTGGCCGCCAGTCCTTGCGCAGAAGAACCAGCTTGCCTGTTTTCCAGCGCCGCGGTACTCGACCCTGGACCAAACAATTGGTCAAAGCGGTGAGTACCTGTGGCTCCATGTGCTTCATTGCTGCACTCCAGACACGACCCGGCACGCCATCCAGGCCTGGGGCCGTGTTCTTCGAGCCCATTTTGTGCACCACCACGGCCAACTCAGCTGACGTGACAGGTGGTATCTCCTCCTCTACAACTTCAGCCCCGGAGTTCTCCATTCGCGGAGCTACGAGGGGAGGACAGTTAGCCCCACGTGGAAACAAGGTCGACAGGACCCGACCTCGGATCTCCGGCTCTATTGTCTGCGTGATTGGGGCGGCTGCAGGACGCAGCTTTTGGCGTACCCACTTGTACGGTCTGCCCCACGGATCCTCCTCGAGTGTCCGTAGCCAATCCAGCCAGGCGTCTGCCTTTGCCTGCAGTATGGCATTGCGAAGGGTGAGGCAGGCCGTACGATACGCAGTGTACAAGTCCTCCTCCTCTTGCTGATCCCTTGTTCGGCGTCTGCGATACCTCTTATAACGGCGACGGGCCGCCGTACACTCTTGCTGTATGCGTAGTAGCTCAGGGCGCCACCAGTACATCTGGCGCCGCGGCCTAAAAGTCCCTACACGTGGCATAGAGGCGTCGCAGACGCCTTGCATTGCCTTCCTTAACCACTCCTCACAGTCGTCAACATTCTCGGACGGCAGAGGCACCCAGGATGCGACAATCGCAGCCTCGTCGAGAAGCTCCCGGTCCATCTTCTTCAGAGACCATCTAGGTCCGCCACTGGTCGGCCTGGGACTGTCTGACCCTGAGCTGGAGGCGACGACGTCAAACCTTATATATAGATGGTCTGAGAGCGTCTCGACCTCCTCCAAAACTCTCCAATCCACAATGCGGCGAGCAATAGCTGGGCTGACAAAAGTCAAATCAACTATTGACTCGCCCTGCCATCGGACACAAGTGCTAACCGCACCTTTGTTAGCCACCACTAGGCCCGTTGTCACTAGCCATTCGGCAACCGCCCTGCCTCTGGCATTCGTCGCCGGGGAACCCCACAGCGTGGACTTCGCGTTGAAGTCCCCGGCAACGACTACTGGGTTGGCAGCCCTGCTCACATAGGTGGTGAGCCGCAGGAGAAAGGACTCATACTCCACGATAGGCCGGTTTGGGGAAAAATAGACCCCCACCACGGTGAGGGGTCCCAAATCGGCGACGACGAAGCCGTGCCCCTTAGTCACGCTCCTGATAGAAGGAGGCATGATTCCGGGGCCCAGGACTAACGCCACCGTTGAGTCCTCGT
Organism: Polyommatus iphigenia; assembly: GCA_963422495.1. Classification (NCBI taxonomy): domain Eukaryota; kingdom Metazoa; phylum Arthropoda; class Insecta; order Lepidoptera; family Lycaenidae; genus Polyommatus; species Polyommatus iphigenia. Next base: position 16,585,831 of record OY730179.1, read on the forward strand.
CCCCGATCCAATCGCTCCTGGGCAGGACACGATACGGCTCAGCCATCACTGCAACGTCGATCATCCGTTGCGCCATCTCATGCAACCAGAGATCTTGCGCCCGGGCGCAATGATTAAGGTTGCCCTGCAGAAACTTAAAGGACGCCGTTATGAGGCGTCCATCGGTGCCGCTTCAGCAACGGTAGTCGCCGTGGATGTTGTGGCGACTGCCTTAGGTGCCTTGCCCTTCTCTGGACCGTCCCTCTTTTTCTTAGGCGCCGTTTTCCCGCAGGATTTAGCTCCCACGATGTGGTCCGCCGGCCTACCATGGGCCTCACATAGTGCACAATGAGGCGCGTTTTGGCACCCCGCAGACGTGTGGCCCGACTGACCACAACGGAGGCAAAGCTCACTGCGGTCTACCTCGCTCTTGCATATTGCCCGGGTATGCCCGGCCTCCTGGCATCGGTAACATATCATGGGGCGTGTGGCCAGAAGTACCACACGCACGATGGTCCACCCAACGCAAACTTTTACGTTTGGGGCTGTTACCTTCTTTGCCGCCTCGACCGGGCACTTAACCCAGACTGATCCACGGCCTCTGCGGTCTCGCCTGATCTCTCCAACCTTAATGTCGCCAACTGCGCAACCACCGGGAATTGAAATGGCCCGCGCCACTTCTGCCGGGGTGGCGGAGTCATCCAGACCCTGTAGGCGCAGCTCCGCGCACTTTTGAGGTCGGTGGATGCGGACAACGTCCTCCTCCATCACCTCCTTGAGCTTTTCAGCAAGTTTGTCCGCCTTTTCCTTGTTAGCAACCCCTGGAATCTCGAGCAATCGAGCCCCAGTGACTGCCACCTTAAACCTTACAGCCGGGATCTCCAGGCTGACTAGATCGACCCGTTGTTTGGCTTTTTCTAGTACATCTTTGTACGAGATGCCTCTTTTCTCCGCCTCTGACTGCAACGTTAGAACCACGGCTGCAGTTTTCGGAGTGCGGAGACCTCCATTTTTCTTTTTCTTCCTCTTCTTAGGTACCTTCTTTCCTTCCTCTCTTCTTTGTACCTGTCCTTTTTTCCTTTTGACAACCTGCGACCACTCCTCGGTCACATGTTGTCCCGCCGCAGCTGTGGCAGGGACAGCATCGCGCCTAGCCGCCGCCGCCTCCACAGCTGCAGCAGATTTCTTTATCCTCTTCTTTTTCTGTTTCGCTGCTGGACCTGGATTGAGTGGGGGTAACAGCGTCGTCACCATCGGCTCCAGCTCCGAAGCCTTCTCTTTGCCCTTCGACGTAGACGCCATTGGGACACTTGTGTTCTCCTTCTCCTTTTTCTTATCCGCAGCGAGGGGGGGTCGCAGGCACGGCTCCGGCAGCAGCCGAGCCTCCAATCCCTCTAACCGCGCGTCCATTCTAGCACTCGCTACGGACACCACCTCACGCACCGCTCGCTGGACAAGCTCCTCCACATTCAGCTCCTTGTTTACGGGAGTGATTTGTGGCTGAGCTTCGGCCATCCTACGCTTGATGGCCCCCAGTTCCTTTTTCAGGTCTTCGAGCTCCTTGGATAGGCGTTTATTATCGGCTTCCAGTGCTCTTGTCTCCGCCGACGCTGAGTGCTCGAGCAGAATCGCACAGGTTTCCCGTATGGCAAGGGTCGCCTTGTTGAGAGCCGCCACAGACGTTCCCTTGAGGTTCTTTTTCTGGGCTACGCTGCTGATGGCTCTCAGGCTCTCTGTGATGATTGCACCCAGTCTAGCTGAAGTAACCTCCTTGGGTTCTTCCAGCATAGTCACGTCAGAGGAGGATTCCGACACCCGAGAGTGTGACCTCACCGATGGGATCCTCTTTGTTGCCTCCAAAATCTCGCGCTCCATTTCGGTTTGCAGCGCTCTATCTTCCTGGTCTAGTTGACTTTTTCTGGCCTTGGCCTGGCCAACGTAGCGTCCAGTTGTGGGTGGCCGGCCCCTACCACGCTTGGCAGTGGGTTTCCGGGCACCCTCTTCGTCCTTTTCAGGACTGCGTTCACCGGGCCTCTTACGAAGGAACCTTTCTCGTTCCTTCTCCTTGTCCGTATCCTTATTTCGAGAGGATGCAGTTTCACTGCCACTCTCCGTGTCATATCCTAGTCCATCCCTACAGAAAAACTTACTAGGGATTGGACTGCCGGGCGTAGGCGTCGCTGTTCGCGATCCTTCGCCTTCGCTCGCTGTCAACATTGCAGCCGTAACAATATGCCTATCAATGTCAGTGTTCGTGCCATAGTCGTCGTTGTCATCTCTCCTCTCCCTCTCCTTCGTAGCAACAGGTGCTCCCCCCGTATACGTGGAGCGATCCCCGGCCGAGGCCGGAGTATGGGATTCCCCCTTTCGGAGACCCACCCGGGGATTATTTTTATCCTTATTGCTCTCCATAATTGATCATTAAGGGGTGATTCTGCCCCACATCCTAATTGCGTGGTCACCCACCCGCCATGCACCCCGTCACCGGACGTCACCAGCTTAGGGTTGGGGGCCCACTGGCCCATCCATCTCACCAACACACACTGATTTGCACACACAAACACACACTATTGTAGAGAAGAATTAACTAAACAGGAAAGATAGAGAAGAAAGGTGGTGAAAGATAGAATAACGAAAAACAAAATAACAACGAAGTGTAAACTACTAAAAAGAGAGTGAAAGACAGAGAAAGACCGGCGATCAGCCACCCTGAGTACCTCGCTCCGTGTAAAGGGCGGAGTGGCGTACCCAGGGGCTCAGGGACACCAACGAGAAGGAACCGGTACCACCCCCAATAAGAATAAGCCTAGAAAGATTTGTAAAATATATTTTATTGAATAATTCGCTTAAAACATCAGTTTCATATATTATCTCTATTTATTGTAGACGGGAAATGAAATGGCCAAAACTTTTCTCCAAAAGTTTTCAACATTACAAATGATTTCTAATTTCTTATTTAATTCTTTTATAATTTTTGGGCACTTTTAGACTCGTACATTTAGCACATAAAAAAATGTTCAATAACGAGAGTTTAAAATACAAAGCGTATGACGTCACACTACGGCGGACAGTGTTTTCGGCGCCATTTAAGAGGCGTATTTTTCAATCAACATTTTTATGGGTTTCTACTGTGTAAAATATTAAAATATTAGTTTTTTTTTGTGAAAATGAATGATTAAAAAGCTATTAGCATGAAAAAAAAAAGTAGGTCAAGTAGCCTATTAAAAAAAAAGTCTATGGTTTGCCATGTACTTGAACTTCACTATAAAATATTGATAAAATAGCACGATTTCTTAGTGAATTATAAAACTTCTTATATTTTTACACACAAAAATGTTCACCACTATATTATTGTCGCTACGAATAATGAAATACGAACTACGAAGTACGAACACAGAAATCATGTAGAAATAAGAATGAAAAAATAAATACATTTGCCTTGTATTCAGATAGCATAAATTAAAAAAATTTCAAATGACAATTGTGAATTGACAGCTGTGGCACAGAATGACACATTTTTTATCCGTCATTTGTATTTTGTAGACCGTAATTTTTGCTGTTCTATAAATCCATCGAAATAGTATTATAAATAAAAGCTAATATAATGGTGGATCGTTTAGGTGGGTAATATATTGTAATTTAAGTCCTACAATCTCGTACCTTGATGTTCAAATACCATGCAAAATGTAAATTTTTGTTGGATGACATTGTTTGTTCATTCACTGTTTGACGTCAATTTAGAGTTGTGTACTGAAATTTTATGTGTTAACTTTCCATTTTTACAGTAAATAGTGAAGCAAATGCTAGAAGAATTGCTATGGTCGAGAACTGCTTCGGCAGTTCTGGACAGGTATGTATTATTTTTATTGCAGGCGTATTGAAGATAAAACTATAAGTCAGCTTTTCCCTTATTATCAACCGACAAAAAGCAAGATAAAAGTCTGTAACAAGTACCTACATTACGTGGGTTCGATATCATTTTATCAACATGATTATTTTTGCTAACAGTTATCTCAAATTACGAAAATAAAAATTATGTATGTATGTGAATGTATGTGAAAAATGTTTTAGTTGTATAACTAATGAACTACATAATAAAAATGTTAAACTAAAATGCATATTATAATGTTTGTCTATTACAGAAGGAGCAACTTGAGCAAAGTATCTATTTTGTAATATCCAACATCAATTTCTTCATTTCCTTACACTAAACTTAGAATGATGATTCTTAATATGATTAATTTTCAGCCATTGGCAGAGAAGGGCAGAGTGCTCGTCGGCGAAGGCGTCCTGACAAAAATGTGCCGGAAGAAGCCTAAGGCTCGTCAATTCTTCCTCTTCAACGACACATTGGTGTATGGCAACATTGTGATAAACAAGAAGAAATATAACAAACAACATGTGATTCCACTGGAAGAAGTCAAACTGGAGTCTTTAAAGGATGAAGGCCGTAAGTAATTATTTTCTTTCTTTCTTTTATTCTTGAGGTCCACTCGCACCACTTTGGGTTATTGTTAATGGTGAATTTAAGCTCATTATGCTATCTCCCTCGTTCATTGTGTTTATGCAATAGAAGGTGTGGCATTTTGTGTGGTTTATTAATCTTATAAACAGTAGAAGTAACCTTACCCACTAAAGCCACCTGCGATTAGCCATCAGCCATATTATAATGAGTGTCCTGGATTTACCTCATAAGGGACTGGACTTCCAGCCAAGTAAGGGAATGCTTCGGCAACTGTAGAAGTAACCCAGACTGATGCATGCTTACCTTTCATGAAATATTTAAAAATATTATTCAATTGTTTTTCGATTAACAATGTTAATAAAAAATTAAATATTTGATACAAAAAAAAAATTATTTTTTTCTTTCTACTTGTTAGTAGGTCATGCACCTTTTCATAGTTTATCTTGTAAGATATTTTACCATACCAAGACAAAAGAATATCAAATATATATTAGCAGTGTATGTATGTTTGTTATGGTTTGTAAAATGAAATGTTGGATGATTGGTAATAATGCAAAGTTCTGTGATTTTTGTGACTGCATACTCTTTAGTCTTCGCTAACTTAATCTGACTTCTCACATATTATTAGGATGGCTTTGCGGACCACTTGGAATGGCTTCAGGGACCACCAGTGGTCCGCTGACCACCGGTTAAGAACCACTGCTCTAGAGTCTAGAGCCGCTATCCCCAACCAGCGGGCCGCATGTGGCCCGCGTGCTGTTAAACAATTTTTAATTTCACGCTCACCGGTAAAAATAATGTAGTCTACGTGATAGTCGTAAAATTTTTTTCACTTTTAAATTGTTAATTTTGAAGAATGTTATTTTTTAACTCTAGACCCATGCTTAGTACCTAAAGGACTTATGTTACGGGTAACAGACAAGGGAAATACATTTAAATACTTCTACAGTACACCTATTTTATATTTAAGATTTGTATTATATTAAACATGTATTTTATGTACACATCCATGACCCAGGAACATTTCAAACTTTTTGTTCTGTCGGTGGGATTCAAACCCACGACCCTTGGCTTGAGCCATCACATGCTCAACCATTGAGCCACAAACGCCGTCAAATTGTTTAAATGTAGTTTATCCTGTTACCTAATATAGTGATATCTATTTTTTTTTATTTATAAAAGTAAACCTTGTTGAATTGTGAATCATATACACCATTATCATTATGACTCAGAGTGTAATAATATTTTTATTTGAGTGCTAGTCAATGATGTGACTCAGTACATATTATTTGTATGTATTGCTGGGTTTTTCTTATCTATATTGTGTCTGACCAAAGCTTCTTCTTAGGGTCACTTCACTTTGCAAGTTGACGAGCTGATGTGATACAATGCACGTTTAAACTATAATAATATAAATGTGAAAGTGTGTCTGTCTGTCACCTTTTCACGCCCAAATGGTTGAACCGATTTAGCTGAAATTTGGTATGGAGATAAGTTTGAGTCCCGGGAATGATCATATAGGATACTTTTTATCCCGGAAAAATGTATGGTTCCTTGGCAATAAACGAATTTTGGAGCAACGGAGATGCGGGCGTCATCTAGTGTTTAAATAAGCCTTTTCAAACTCAACTTTATTTACTCTACAACGAGATACACGTTAAAATAATGAAGACGTGAGTGGAAGAATCGAACTAGTAACATTTCGTAACATTCAGACAATAACTAATTTTTTCCCTAATTATTTTAATAAAACTTGTAACTTATCTATCTTCTTCATAACCTAGCTAATGTATCTGGCTACACATATAATCCATAGTTTTTCTATTTCAAATATTTTTTCCGGCCCTAAAGCCTCCATTTAAGCAAAAAACGGGAAGTTTTTGCATGTTACTTACCTTATTCTTCCACTCACGTCTTGAATTACTTTGCCGCCTTGTTGAGCTGCCTGTCCCAATTTTGAATGGTTCACTTAAAAATCATGGCTATCTTGTTACCTCGTTACATTACAATATGAATTGATCCAAAATATTGTTGTCGATTTTCCATATTTAATTCCAGTTCAGTTGTTCAACTCGCCAACATTTTTTTAAGACCTGTTCAATTCATAAAAATATTACTTTTCAGAGTACCGCAACGGTTGGCTTATTCGCACCGCTTCGAAGTCGTTCGCTGTGTACGCGGCTACCGCCACCGAGAAAGAAGAATGGATGGCACACATTGAGAAATGCATAGAAGACTTGTTACGGAAAAGTAAGTTTTTAATTTAACTAGAAAACGAGACTTAGCAGCACTGCAGAAGTGGTCGCTGTTAAGCATTTGTGTCCTAACCCGCAAAATTTTGAATGCAGTAGTGTTCTAAAAATCTAAATCATCTAAAGAATATTTTGCATTCATTACTCAATACGTAATCTTTTGTGGGTTAGTACACGAATACTTCACGGCCTCCATAATAGGAAGGAAACACTGACAGAATTTAGGGAAAAACTGACAGATTTATTTTGTGTATTAGTACTTGTACTATTATCTATTCTGTGGTATTAGTCACTTTGTCTTTTCTTTGGCGTAAAGAAACTGCTTCTATGATGAACATTCTGAGTGCCAGTAAGCCGCTTTCTAGTCCCAAAAGTGACCACTAGGTTACATTCCTAACACAAGATAAAATTCCATGAAAAGCTCTTAATTGGAGTCCTATTTCTGGTCCCAAAATTCAGCTACCTACACTGGTAATGTGATTAAAAAAGTCAGGCTTTCTTAGCTCAAGATGATCAGTCATTTATCATTGAGTCCATGCCCTATTCTTTAAAGTATATAACAATCGCATTCCGCATTCAGGGATGTAATAATGATGGTTCAAATTCAATTTAATGAAGAGTTTGAGAGTTTGACAGATTATGTATTCAATGAGGATTATGTTATCTTCATTTAATTGCAGTTAAGTAATTTATACTCATCTCTAACTGTGGCAGTTTTTCGGACATTAAGAACACAAATTTTAACACGCTTTTTATACGTTTGGGCTCTATGTATGTAACGGAATCTTTGAGCACGATTTTTACCTATCTAGAGTAGTCTAACTAATTCGAAACTTTGCATACGAATTAAGAGCCAATGCAATGGCAATGCAATTAAAAAAATTGAATAATGAATTGGAAAAAAGCGTTTTTTTAGTTTTTCTAACTACATACATATTATTTTTTTAAGGTGGCAAACAACCGCCGTCGGAGCACGCGGCGGTGTGGGTGCCGGATAACGAGGCGGCCATCTGCATGCACTGCAAGAAGACACAGTTCACCGTACTCAACAGGAGGGTGAGTTACCGTTAAGAGGGCGACTAACACAAAAAATCAAACATCGTCCTTCTCTCTTCACACTACGCCCGTCTTTCATATGCCAGGTGAAAAAGGACGACGCGGAATCATCGCCAAGTTAGTTTTTTATTAATAACTCGATAAATATACTTACAACATATTAAAAATCCGCTAGGTCAGTTTCTCAATGATAGAATTTTATACAGTGTGTTAAAATATTAACTTAGTTTTATGCACGGTTATGGCATTATATGAAAAATTCGTGAAAATTAGATGCATCTTTGTGATTTTTTTATATCGAGAAAATTTTAAGATATCGTGTTTCCGCTAGGTCGGATCTTCGGAAATATAATGTAGTATCTATGTTTGAAAAATGAAACAATTCGGTGCTTATTATCAAGTATAAAAATGAATTATAAAATCGTCAATTTTGGGTTAGTCGGCCCCTTAAGTCACGGTCAGTGCCGATCCGCAAGGTTATACTGTACAATATTTATGTTCGTATATTGATGTAAAGTTTCATGCTTTAAATCAACAAGCGTGCCAAAATAAAACAGTCAAAATCATAACTGCTGTCACGGTACAGCCAGAGCCCAGACTTACTAACTTGCATCTGTCCAGGTTAAAATTATGCTGTTTTTATTTTTAGTGTTAAGGTAAAACCAAACGAGCGTAATTTGTGAGTTGGGAGTGGCAGAATTTCTGCCACGTAAATATCTTTTCATACAAATCATGACTCACAAAATTACGTGTGAACCAAACAGGACTTTTGTATGAAACTGAATGCAGCAGAATTCTGCCGAACCGAAATTCTGCGACTCACAGCTCACAAATTATGCTCGTTTGGCTTCGACCTTATTGTAATGATTTGAATAGGGGCGAAAGAGTGCAATCTAAACGACTTGGCACGCCAGTTATTTACACACAACACAAATGTAACTGATAAAGGCAAATTTATTATTTCGTGAGTTTCGTCGCCGCATGGCGATCTGCAGTTTCCACACTAAATTCATATCCACAGTACACGGACCGCTCGAGCAGTTCTTGAGCGGTCGGTGCAAATTTCAACGCGACCGCTCTAGAGCAATTGATCCCGACTGCAACTTGCGGTTCGTCTATACTCTATGGCCAGTCTAATAGCTGTCAATCCCCGCGTTCCATTTGGTGTTAAAAACGATCAAAACGCTCAAAATAGAAGACATTTTGAGCGTTTTTATCGTTTTTAACATCAAATGGAACGCGAGGATTGTGTACGTTCTAAGTTATTTATCTTCATTCCACAGCATCACTGCCGCAAGTGCGGGTCGGTGGTATGCGGTCCTTGCTCGTCCAAGCGCTGGGTGCTGCGCGGGCAGAGCGACAAGCCGCTGCGGGTGTGTCTGCAGTGCTACGACGAGCTGAACCGCGAGCGAGCCCGCTCCGCCGCGCCGCAGGAGGCCCCGCCCGGTGTGTACACGCCCTTATATTATACTAATGTTGGAACGAAGTTCCTTATCGCGCGTTGCGAAAGGGGGCTAGACGGAAAAAGTTGTAACGACATTTTGTACCTGCATAGTAGGGGCAGAGGGTGTTACTAGATGGCGTTTTTGAGAATAAACAGTGACATCTACCGGATGTTAAAATAAATGTTATTACAATTCCACAAAAGTGTCGGTCTTAGTATTCCTGGGCGTCAACTTGATGGCGCGTTTTTAGTGTTCCGTACCCAAAGGGTAAAAACGGGACCCTATTACTAAGATTCGATGTCTGTCTGTCCGTCTGTCTGTCAGCAGGCTGTAACTCAAGAACGGTAATAGCTACAGAGTTGAAATTTTCACAGATTGTGTATATCTGTTGCCGCCATAACAACAAATACTAAAAACAAAATAAAATTAATAATTAAGGGGGGCTCCCACACAACAAACCTGATTTTTTTTGGCCTTTTTTGCTCTATATCAATAATAGCAACAGGTAGGTACTTGAATTTTTCACACAATCCTTAATTTTATGTGTACTTTAATATTTTATAATAATATTAATATAAAATAAAAAAATAAGAGGGGCTCCCATACAAAAAACACAAATTTTGGCCTAATTTTGCTCTATAATGGTACGTAACCCTTCGTGCGCGAGTCCGACTCGCAATTGGCCGATTATTATTTATAATTTCGTTCCATCCGGGTGTCCCTTGACTCCTCTCAAGTTTTTTATATTTAGTGCTAGTTCAGACACAGTGAAATTGCCCGTTTCCCATGAAGAAACCGATCGTTGCGAGCTGTTAAAACGCATGAGTCTAAACCGCGCGTTTCCCGCTGTGGCGGCTCTTCGTGACGATTCGAATCGTAAAGTATTTTGAAGTGAAATTTGAGAGTGAAATGTCAAGGTCATGTCATGAGTAGTCGAAATAATATTGCGTTGCGTACAATTAGAGCCAGTTCACACGGCGCGTTGCGTCAGCGTTACGTCGACGCAGCGCTGCCATTGCGTTGTTTTACATACAAATAACCAATAAACTCGGCGCGCTGCGTCGTCGCAACGCACACATGACGGACATCAGCCTCTGAGACGAAGCGGGAGGGGGTGTTGACGCTAAGACTGCTTCGTAATAACGCTGCGATGACGCAGCGCCCGTGTGGCCGGCTATACGGCAGCGCTGCGTCGACGCAACGCCCGTGTGGACAGGCTCTAAGGGTCTAAACACACTAAGCTGAATTACGCCGGCGCAATTTACGTGGCCGAAATTACGTTCAGCCGCTTACGCCTGATGCGACACACTATAAATTCGCCCATGACGATTAACAATGTCGGATGTGCAAAATCGTCATTTTTATTGTATTTCATAAAACATGTCCTTATAATCAAGGCTATCATTAGCTGAAAAGATAAAATCTATATTATGCATAGTTTCTGAAATAGCTACATTAAAAATGTTGTATATTACTAAGATAGTCCGCTAACAATGTCGGGTAGTCACTACCTACGTTGTTAACGGGACGCGGGGGCGAGTGAGAGCGCTCGATGTGCCACTTCCGACTATGTTAACGGAGGAAATGGACCTCGCGCTGTCACTTGTTTTTTTTGCAACCCTAGTTATATATTTTTTTTAATTTTCGACGCCATTTTTAATGTCTACAAGATCAGCACGGCTAACCAAACTAGGTACTCAACGAAATTAAGAAAAATATAGTAATAGGAAAAAAAATGCTGATGGAAATATTATGATCGAAGCTAATACTAGTGCGGAAAATGGTATTTACTATTCTTTATTATATTCTTTAAAGATTTTGAACAGTATAGCTTATGTTTTATTGCTTTAGATTTGATTATAAGAAAAACATTTATCTTCATTAACATTTTATCGTAGGTCATTTAAAATTGTCGAATGTGCCACATCCAACGTTCTTAACCGGTTTTTCAAATGTGTAAAATGTCGGTTGTATCACATACGACATTTTTAATCGGTTTTATAAATGGTTAAATTGTCGGTAGTACCACTTCCGACATTGTTATGGGGATTTATAAATTGGCAAAATGTCGGTAGTATTACATCATAATCATTTCACTTATTTTTCTTATTGGTTTAATGCCACTTGGAGTTTGTTTCATATCTGCCGTTGCTTACCGGATACATAATAGTAATAAAACATAAGCTATACTGTAAAAAATCGTAAAAATGTATTAAAAGGACCTTTTTTCACACTAGGTTTAACTTCAGTCACAATATTTCCATGAACATTTTTTTCCTATACTATTATTATAATTTTCTCAAATTCGTTGAGTAGCTGGTTTGATTAGCCTTTTTGATCTTGTAGACATTGTAAATGCAGAGCTTGCAATATGTCTTAACAAACATATAGATTTACTCAGATTATGTAAAAGTGAAATTTTTCTCAAAAAATCGGTTGTCTGTAAAGTCGGTTTACTGACGATAGTTGAACGTGACAACGTCATAGCCTTAACCCCTCAGTTCCAGGAAAAATCTATGCAAAAAAGTTGGCAGGTCAGTGTGCAAAAAAAATGGCGCCCGGCCTACCCTCTTTGGAAAATTAATGTAATATGAAATATCCTTACATATAATCCAGATTTTATGTTTGTGTGAACTACATTATAATATATGTTAAATTTTCTATCTATCAAGCCATCATAATATAGTATTTAGTCCGATGTGATATTAGTTTCTCAATTATAAACTTTCGAAACTATAATTAGTGACTTGTTCAGAAGAAATAAACGGATACTCTGTTCTTCATATATTAAGTCACTAGCTGTTGCCCGCGACTTCGTCCGCGTTAACATAGTATAATAACAAAGATGGATAGTTTTCCCCTTTTTGTGGTTCCTTATACAAAGGGTAAAAACGGGACCCTATTTAAGCAAACGTCAAACGAAAACGTCAATAAACTTTCATGTTTCTAACTCAAGAAATGACGGACTTCCATTGAAACTTTATACCCCAATTTCACCCCCTTGGGGGTAGAATTACCAGAAACGTTTAAATACGTATCCATTCATTTTAAATCAGTAGCACAAAAATAACTTTCATGTTTCTAACTCAAGAAATGACGGACTTTCATTCAAACTTTCAACCCCAATTTCAGCCCCTTGGGGGTAGAATTTCGAAAAACGCTTAAATACCTATCCATTCATTTTTAATCAGTAGCCCAAACATAAAATTTCAAGTTTCTAACTTAAGAAATAACGGACTTTCATTCAAACTTTCAACCCCTAATTTCACCCCCTTTGGGGGTAGAATTTCCAAAAACGCTTAAATACATATCCATTCATTTTTTTATCAGTAACCCAAAAAATAAAGTTTCATGTTTCTAACTCAAGAAATGACGGACTTTCATTGAAACTTTCAACCCCTATTTCACCCCCTTCGGGGTAAAATTTTCTTAATTCCTTCCTTAGTGGGTGTCTACTTAATAAAACAACCCTACTCACCAAATTTCGTGGCTGTAACTTTAACAGTTTTTGCTCAGCGATGATGAATCAGTGAGTCAGTCAGTCAGTCAGGACATGTAATTTTATAAGTATAGATACCTTGACACGTAGGAAATAGAGCACAATTTTGAATAGCCGAAATAATACTAATAGCTCACAGATTGTTTATTTATTTTTCATTCAGAGTGTGGTCAATGTATCAAAGGTCATAACTAACCAAACTTCTTCATACAAAAGTATTCTCTAAGTCATCGAAATCCGTAATATAATCGAAACAAAGAGCGCGGCCCAGGTGGGCCTTACGGTTGTTGAGAGACTTGAGAGTGTAAATGGAACGCCTCAGAGCTGTCAGCGAGGTAACGCCGCATGAACTGTCATGTTTTTCGGGCGCGCAGCCCATATCGAATTATAAGACGTTATCACGTCAAAAATACCATAGAATAAATAGAGAATCTCGGATGAAGAAGACTGCTTTTGATTAATTAATCTAATAAATATTCATCTAAGTTTTTCTTGAAAATGAAGGCTGTGGTAGTACGTAAGTGCCCTAAAAATGTAGAGATTTTTAAGAACTGCTTGATTCCGCAAACTTCGTTTCGCTGACAAATTAATGGACCTGCAAAACAGTCAGTCCTTCGTCAGTATTTTCTGTATTTCCCACATATTTGGGCAAATTCATCTCTCCAGCGTATTTGGCATATGTCGATAAGATCCATAGCAAGTTGTTTGACTTGGAAAATATAATATTTTGCATTACAAATTCATGGTAGCCATCGCCGTTGCCGCGTCGGCGCCTTGTTTTGAGCTTTAATCAAACTGCCCTAACTTCTAAAATATTTGCCACATGGTAATAATTTAAAAGACAATTTACAGAATCACAATTAATATTTTGATATTTATTTAGGTAAGGATCAATTGTTTATATGCAAAAAAGCCACGCTACTAGGAGATGATTTGAAGTTAATTTTTTAATGAAGGAAATGGTTATTATTCGTTAACCATAAAAGATACATATATGCTGTCCCGAACTTTTTTGAAGATAATGATGAATACTATATATGAAGAAGAAGATGAATATAATATTTGTAATATAATTTCTATGAATTAGCTGTATTTTTCGCATCGCAAGCGAAATAATGTAATTTATTGCAAATGTTTACCACTTTGGGCTATATTTTTGCGATTTTCGGTATGACCCCTAATATTTTTCTGAATAATACACCTATGTTCTTTGCAAACAATGTAGCTTACCAAGGGTAAAATAATTTTTAAAATTAGTTCAGTAGTTATTGAACCTATTCAATACAAACAAAGATATAAAGACTTTTCCAAACACGAAACAAACTTTTCCTCACTATGATTAATACAAAAAAAAAAAATTAATTTTGTTAAGTTTATTTAAGTTATGGTATCAAAAAGTTAACAAAATAGTGATGGCAATAATTTTTAATTTCAATGTTTTAGTTTAATTTACATTTCGGACGAAAATTTGATTTTCCGAATTATTTACGTCATAAGAAATATTTTGTATTTTCATACATACATACATTGTTTTTACGTTTTATTTGACAGAAGTCCATAAAAAGGATATATTATTTTCTTTAAATTGTTGTCATTATTGTTGGTAATTTCTACATGCGACATATTTTTAAATTAAAAGTTATCACTTAACAATGGCGTAAGTGCCACTTCCGACAAGCAATCATTGATTTTGTACAAGCAACAACGTCGGTTCTGGTACTTCCGACAAATCAGCATTACTCGTACTCCGTTAAAAAGGTCAGAAGTGACTTTTCTCATATTTATTCATAAAATACGGAATACCCCTAATAATATATTAAACGTAAATAACTTATAGAGCACCACCCTGAAATTTCATGATTCTACTTGAAATAAGTAAAAAGTAATTCACAATTTAGACTTTGAATCGCTCTCCTGTAAAGTCGCTGTTTTTCACATCCGACATTGTTAATAGTCATGGGCGAATTACGCGAAGAGCCGAAAGAATAATGCCCAAAACTATATGGAACTCTGTACCATTTTGCTTCACGACCAAACTTGGTTATTTACAGTCTATAATTATCATATTAGCTCCTATAAAAATTTCTTTGTAAACAAAACTGTGGTTTCGGAGTAATTTGATAAAATCTAATATAACCTCAAAATCTTCAAAGCACCTTTTTCATTGACATGTCATACACGTGCGAACGTTATTGCTCTAAAACAGAGTAGGGCGCTTAAATTAGTAATAATTTCTAATTAAAGCGTAGGTATTTACTAACCTAATGCTCGTTACCCGCTCATGGTTACCGTTACCTACAATAATTTTCACAATTGACACTTATGATGATGACTGTTGACTGGAGTAAAAAATAAAACAAAGAGAATCTATTTTATTTTATCCAAACATTATCATGAGCATATTATAACAAATACATCATACAATTTGGTGCAGTTAATCAAAAGTTATGATTCGAGAGTTGGAGTATGTACCTATTTATCATTAAATAAAATTAAAAAAAAATCTTTTTATTCATAAACAGTTAGAAGAACGGTGCCTACCACCGGTTCGGGAACTAACCCGGCAAGAAGAACCGGTGTAAGAAACTCGCAGCGGGGCAATCTTTTACTAAAAATATGGAAAATCACAATGGCTTACAGCTATGTAAGAAAAATTACAATGTCAATAAACATAATCTAATACAATTATAAAAAAGGTAATAGTTACATAATTGTAAATCAAAAATGAGAATTAAAGTATGTAGAAGTAAACTAATTTAATATAGTAATATATTCATTGTATTGTTAAATCGTACAAATAATTGTGACAACAAATAAAAATATATTATGAAATTATTTGTGAATCCATGTTTATTAGGACACAATAATAAAAGCACTACCAGCAGTAACAAAATATGTTGGAGACTGAAAATGAAAAATATTAATAAGATATAATTAAGTATAAACATAAATATATATTAGTAAATGCAACGGAACTAGTCTAATTATAATGTTTCTCTCTTGTCGATCTTGTCGCACAGGATATTATGTTCTAGATCTAGCATGTAGAATAGACCGGCCAAAAGAGTTGTATTCACTTTGTCTGGAAGCCGTGTCAAACACTCTGTACTCTGTACGGAGTACATGATCTGAAGTCAGCTGTAATAAAACAATAAATTAAATAGTGTTTGTAATACATTAATATAAATAACACCTAAAATACTCTAAAGTCTAAATAGTAATTGTGAAATCAAAGACTTTCTAAGCTTTTAATGTTTTTTCTAATGTTATATTTTCAGGTGCTAGTTTAAAATATTTCTTTGGAATGATAGAGATTTCTCTATAATGCCCGGGACACACGAGGCTAGTTTTTCAAGCCAGGATAGCAAGCTAGTGTTAGTAAGCTAGCAAGCTAGTACTTCTGGCCTCGTGTAGACAAAACTATCTTCATTTGTCAGCTAGTAAGCTAGTTTACAAGCCAGGACAGTTTTTAATAGGATGGAGTTCTATTTTCAGGCTAGTAGCGTCCCCCCACCACTGATTTTACTATCCTGGCTTGTGTACTAGCTTCATGTGTCCGGCGAAACTAGTTTTCAGTTGACTCGTAAGCAGTAACGACGCGTTTTGGCGTCACAAGACTCAACAGAATATCATACAAATCAGGCGTCATTCGCAAAATACTCTTATATTTGCCTAAGCCCTAAAGCGAAATTCTTCCAAAGCAAAGCAGATGGTCCACGTTCATCTCTTTTTAAAATTCACGGTCGTGTCCACACCCATCCTTGTAATTCATCATTCACATTTGACAAATGCCACAATGACAGATGTCAGAAGAAATGCTGCGGGATATAGGGATGCAGTCGATAAAAGGAAGTCTATGAAAAAATCGATTTTGAGTCTTGTAGCAGTACTGAATCGATTTGATGTAACGGATTAGCTTAATTTTACTATAAATCTAACATACATATTATAGAAAAGGTTATACACGATATCATTATGTAATAATATTATCTTAAACTGTTATTAAAGCAAGTAATATTTATAACGATTGCAATAATAATTGCTTTAGTTGAATGGATCGATATTGTTATAATATCGATTCTTTGATATTATGTTTCTAATAATGCACTACATCACTAACCAAACATGGAGGAAATCATATGTAGTAATTTTTATTTTTTAATTTATATTTACAGTTCAAATATTGGATTCCTGGCGTGGAATTACGTTAAAAAATTCGAAAAAGAATTACTATTATACTTTCATTTTGAAGCATGAGACAAATTGGTACCACCTTTGAGCATTCGCCTTTCGCGGCGTAATTTCCGTTGCGGAACGCGCGCGTAAGTGAGTATTTAAAATTCTCAGATGTAATGTGTGCGTTAACGCTTTGGAGTTAAGGTTGGATTGGCTATGTTCGGTTTTGATAATTCCGTCGCGTATAGTGTGTTGTTATACAAAACATTACCGCCGAATCGATGCCGAACTTTACGCTCGACTCGGCTCGACGGAAATTCGGCTCGCGACGGAATTTCGGCATAGTGTGACGTCTGTCGCGTTCCGTCCGTATTTTGTATGCGTTTGATACGCGGCGTAAACGCGGCGGAATTTACTTCGGCGTAATTCAGCCTAGTGTGTTACGACACTAATAGTAATAGTTTCAATAGATTAATATTTATTGAATTTAATTTCAGGCAAGCCGGTAGCGGACGCGGCCGGATCCGGCGGCGACTCGTCGGCCGACGACGACAGCGACGACGACGACGACCGCGACAACGCCGACGAGAAACACGACGAGGTGAGAATACGACGAAATAGTTGTTGTAGATAATAGAACTCGACCAAGACAAGTTAACACGACGAGACGGTTTTTGTACCATCGAGGGAATTGATTCCTAGGCAGTTGACAGACCAATGTCATTTGGTCAGATCATGTCAACTTCATGATCTGTCGGTTGGGTTTGTCGTAACGCGACCAAACTACTTAGGTCCCCCATCTGCCTAGGAAGCAACTTCTCTGATAGTACATTTTTATAATTTATAATACTCGATAAAGCTAAGCCCCACTCCGTCGAGATGTTAGAAACATGAGGTCAAAAATGACCCAATACCTATACATAAAAGTGCTTGCGAAACTGTGTGAATAGTAAAATGTTACATACACTTCTTAGCTTGGATTAGTAAAATTGCAAAAGATATCACTAAAATGAATTAATAGCCTAGTTAAAATGGCACATTTTTTGAAAAATAAATAAAATGCAGTTAATTTATTACATTAAAAAATAATTGGGTCAAAATAGACCCCTGTGTCAGACAGTATCTGCTGTGTATAAAAAAATGTTTATTTTTAGGGTTTCACAAGCTATAACGGTGTCAAAAATGGAATCGGAAATAAAGTGACGACCGTATAGTATTTGAGTATACTGAGTTGGTGTAAGTCTTACACGTTGGCTTCAATGTCAGAGCTTCACATGGATTTTTCCCACTTTTTGTGTGATTTTTTTTACATCGTCATCGCATTTTTTCCCATCTCTCTAGTGTTGCTGTTTAGAGTGTGGTTCTTTCTTTGTTGTCATGGTTTTGAAGCAACATCTGACACAATTTTGTACATGTTTTGCAACTTTTGCAATTTTTTGCCATTTCGCCTCCAATCACTCAAAATAATTTTTTTAACACTGTATTATTAAAATATATGTTTTAAAATATTAGATTAGGACATAATAAGTTTTTTTTTAGATTTAGACTACTTTAGTTAACATATTATTAAGTGTATGCTACCAAATATGATTTTGATTTCCCCGTTTGCCCTAATCATACAACATAAACACAATATGTTCATGCATTGTTTTTGTTTTCTTTGTGTGTTGTTTTATTTTATTCCTAACATTTGCCTTTTTTGCTCTTTTCTTACTGTTTGGGTCAAAATTGACCCATTTTTGTTTTTTGTAAATATTTGTTTGTGTCAAATTATTGATGAATATATTCTCCAAACTAAAGCATTTTTTATATTGATACGTATTTAAAATTAAACTATAACACATTGATAGCACTATAACTTAGCACCATCGAACACCACAGTCATGTTACAATATGTATGTTACGAAAATCATTTTTTTTTCTTTTCCAGCCAAAGTTCTACGGGGATGGCGAAAAGACTGATGAGACAAATAACCATTCGTCCAAGGAAGCAAAGTGAAATACAACATTTTATTACAAATATACACAGTACACACATACACACAATAGACAAAGAGCTTATAATTGGGGCTCCCTAAACGGCTGTCACTTTTTCACTGCAGAATGTAAATTATGAGAATTTAGAATAATTACACTGGTCCTTTGCATCGTCGAAACGGCGATTGAGCATTTTGTTCAAAAATTTAGATATTCCTAAAACACTAGAGATAAACTACGATAACATGGCGCGCCCCTCCAAATTACTGTTTCAATGTGTGTAGTCACATCCTTATGAAAGAGTTTGTATGTAGTAAGTATTCAACCAGTCAACGTACTCGTAATATTTCACTTAATGCCACTAATTACCAAGATTTGTTGGTCAACTAATCATAACTAGCCGACCGCGCAAGACAACGCACTTCAAACGTTTTGACAACACACTTCAAACGTTTAGAATTTTGGAGGGGCGCGCCATGTTATCGTAGTTTATCTCTACCACTATTTCAATAGCATTTACTGCATATTTGGATGTAAAATTTCAATTTTTACAAGTATGGATAAAAATTACGACGTCCATATACATAATATCTATTTGGCGAGGGTAGTTAGAAAAAATTGAGCCGACATTTTGAATGGATTTAGTTTCCCAAAGGAGATGGCTTATATTATCTGTTTAAAGTCTATTAAGTATGTGATATCTAAAGCACCAAGATGCCTTCACTTTAGATCAAATTTGATAGTTATTTAATCAATTTATTACCTATATTTTTATAACGAGGTAATTTTTATTGTGTTTTCCGAAGACAGCGATATCAAGTGTCAATTATTAAGCTTTCCTTTGCACTAAAATACATGTTGAGAAAAAAAAAAACACTTAAGTATCATCCATAAAAAAAACGAAATGTCACAAAGTTTTTAAAGCATTATAAATTTTAAAAAACCTGTAAGAATATTAAAATAATACTGCAAGATAAAAATATGTGTAATAAGTATTTTTTCTCAACTTGTATCATTTGTTTACTTAATTTAATACTTGTACTATGTAGTGTACTATCTACTATTTACGGTGTTCTACTATTCATATTGCCTTTCTTGAGTAACATGTATTTTCAATCCTTATTATATATTTTTTATACACTTTTATTTAGGAAGAATTTTAATAACCCTGCTTTATATAAACTGCGCTCGAAATATACCCCCAAGTGGAACACCGAATATGTAGATAGTACGTTCGAAATAATTTAATATTATACATGATTTAGCATATTTTATAAACATAATAGTTTATATTTTGCTATTATATTTGTTGATTACAAAATGGTTTACACAAAATCTATACCCCTCCACACAATGTGTAAGTCCATTTTGTACATTTGTATGTATATTAGTAGTAGATGTAAGCGGTGCATAGTATAGGTTATGTTTTGTTTCGCTGAAACAATTAATTTATATTAATATTTAATTAAGAACATGGTTACTATAAATGAAGAAGACTTGAAGAGCAGTGGATAAAATTTTGTCGCTATTTTAGCTTCAAAATAGCATTAAAATAACAAAAAATGCTGACAGCTAACCTATAACATTAACTTTGGCGCCATCTTGATTTTTTTGGCGGCCATTTGCGTTACAAAGATCCTCTTGATTTCTAGTGTCCATGGTATTAGGTATAGCTCGCGAAGTTTATTATTAAAATTAATTATTATTTATAATCTTATTATAGGCCTAAAATGTTAACAAGTTCTGTTTTTTTATTAAATTTAAAGATACAATGTTCAATTTGGTTGACAATATACAGATCATATTTTAATTTGTTTTTAATTTAGTATAATATTTCTAAAAAGGTATATAGGTACGCTTTTTAAAAATATAGTATTTTCCACGAATGTAGATAACCATCTCTCGATATTTTCAAAGCATTTATCCTTCATAAATAAAGCTTGCCAATGCAGTTTAAAATGCATCCATTAGGAAACAAAAGAAGACAAATGACTGCACCACAAAGCAATGATATAAAAGTGCACGCGTTCTAATATTACTGTTTACTACAACAATGTGGCTCATATTGATCATATTTTCATCTGTTACAGGATTTCAAATCATAGAAAACCTGCAGTTCGATATTATAGAAAGTGTTGTTAATATTGCTAATAATAACTTTAATTTTCGAGTCCAAGCTACTGTAGTTTCCAAGGATGTTCCTAGAGAATTTATCGATAAATTCATATCAACTTACAAAGGTACTGTGACTATAGAAACAAACGATGAATCGCCTAAAACTCAGGTGGTTGTACTAGTGAAATCTTTTCACTCCTTCATGAAAATACTTGATAAACTCACACCGGATCTAAAAGGCAACTCCTTGTTACATAGTGGCGCTAAAATTCTGATTATGATCATGTATTATCCACATAGACTGGCCAATATTAACAAAATTCTATGGAAGTACTACGTTACGGATGTTATTGTAGTAACTAGAGATAGTAACCGAAGAATCGCCTTATATACTTACTATCCGTACAAAGATCATTTCAACTGCCATAACTTTCAGCCTACTTTTATTGGATATGCTAATAATACAAGTGTAAACCACTTGTATATTGATAAAACCAGAGATATGCGCGGCTGTCCCCTCTACATATCGACAGACAAACTCTTTCACCCCATTACGGAGCAAAAAGTTACCTTACAAGTGATCAAACAGAGTCTCACAAGGTTACTCAGTGCTGCTATGAATTTCACACCCATTACTACAAGCATCGACTACGTAAATATAGATTCTGATTCGTCCAAAAACTGGTCTGCTGCGCTCAGTGATATATTGAAAGGAACTGCTAATATGTCTACTTGTACCGTCACTTTAGGCATTGACGGTTTCAGCGTGCTGGATTTTACTATCCCTTATTTCAGGGTAAGACTAGGATGGCTTGCCCCGCCGCCGCAACCTGGGCCTATTTGGTGGCCGTTATATTCACCCCTTAGCGGATATCTCTGGCTTATACTATTACTGGTGATTGTACCTGTCAATTGTTTACCATTGATTCTGAAATTGAAAAGCGTAAAGCGGTTTTGCAGACGCTATTTTAAGAATTTCGAGTTGCAAAACGTCGCGCTGCGCTCTTGGGGCATTATGATGGGTCAAACGATCCGTTTTGCACCGCGACGTTTCAGGGATTTCTACATTATAGGCATGTGGATTTGGTTCACTTTCGTCATACGTAGCGCATACCAGAGCGTTTTGATCGGCGCTCTAAAATCCAACGTGACGATCGGGAAGTTTCTCAGCGTGAAGGAAGCGGTCGAAAACGGCTACCGATTCGGTGGAAAAGAGGATGTTATTGTTCATTTCGAACACGATCCGACTATAAAGGCGAACTATGAGATAGTAACGCAAGATAAGTACGTAGAACGATTCAGAGATGTACTCAACGGACGGACGAAATTTGTCTTCGCTATGTTTCTAGAATACGCTTGGGCGTATTGCCTCACCCAAGGTTGGAGCGAGGAGGAATGCGGCCATGTTATACCTGACTCTATAATGACAGTACCAGTTGTAGTATGGATGAAGAAGAATTCCGCTTTCAAAAAGTCCATATCACTTTGGGTAGTAAGGTTTTTGGAAAGTGGCTTACTTGATAAGGATACTATGAAAAAACCGCTAATGAATTCTTTGAGAATTCTAGATCCTACCCCGCTCACTATAAACCAACTCCTGAGTTGCATTTTCTGTTTGCTGATAGGCTACGTAACTTGTTTTATGGTCTTTCTGTTAGAAATTGTGGCATACAAGACTAAAGCCTTTGAAAAAGTCGACAAGTATATTTTGTCTAAACTAAGGAAATAGACACTTATAAATATACCAAGCCTGTAGGCATGGAAAACAAATGCTACAATATAAATAAATAAAAATATATAAATAAAACAATTATTTCTTTTGGTAAAATATACATTTGTATGATTTCCAAAACAAACATACTCTACGTCCGAAATTCTCAGTTCTTACCGACATAATTCTTTTTATCAAAATAAATCTATCTAATTTTGCAAAATGTTCATACACATTTCACAAGAAATCTATACCCATGGCATGCACACAGAAGAAAATAAAAATAGAGGCACTTCTTAGCAATTATTCAAATAATATAACGAAAAAAAAATGTTTCCAGCGCATAAATTCTTATAGAATACAAAAAATTATAATACTAGTATTTCTTAATCCTATATTTTCCTCTTCGAGAAATACATATTGCTTCACTATTTACAACATTAC
Organism: Polyommatus iphigenia; assembly: GCA_963422495.1. Lineage (NCBI taxonomy): Eukaryota > Metazoa > Arthropoda > Insecta > Lepidoptera > Lycaenidae > Polyommatus > Polyommatus iphigenia. The sequence goes on from OY730179.1 coordinate 16,608,950, forward strand.
ATCCAGAGGCGGATTTTAACAAAATACCTTAGGGCCGATTCACACCGGATCGGCAGCGGCCGGCAGCGGCGCGAAGAGCACTTTTAGTGTGAAATAATTTTAAACTTTATTTACATACTTATAACTACTAGTATCGCTTGAAAACTTCTAAAAGGGCTCGAGGCGCCGCTGGCGGCCGTCGGCGGCCCGACGGACCGTTTTCAAGCGATACTAGTAGTTGTAAGTAAGTATGTAAATTAAAATTATTTCACACTAAAAGTGCTCTTCGCGCCGCTGCCGGCCGCTGCCGATCGCACCTCTGCCGACCGCTGCCGACCGCTGCCGACCGCTGCCGATCCGGTGTGAATCGGCCCTTAAACAAAATATCTTAATTCTTAACCGAATGGACTTTTTCTTCATCATAATTCAAAAACATTATAGAAAAGTTGTATAGGAACAAATAACAATATTGTGTGCTAGAATTTATAATTCTTAATTCGCTAGTTAGAAGTGTCAGTGGTTACCGCTCTCTATTGTTACAATACGCGCACCTTACGATGTATCGAAGTAGAACGCGCCGCATTTTCCGTACGTACATTTTTTATTACTGAATAATAAATAATTAAAAAAACACACTTTAACAAAATGAAACTAATTATTGCATTGACATTGGTTCTTAATACGTTTGCAAAGTTTCGAATTGCATACGTATTAAGAACCAAAAACGAAAACTGGGAATAGGTAAAATTGTGCCTAAAGAAAGATTATAATAATATTATGTAACCCCAGCTTATAAAAGCGTGTTAAAAAAGGTATGCGCGATAGATTATAAAATATTATAATATGTATGAAAATACGCCCTACCCTACGCGCCCCATCCTAACGTGCACGTACGTAAGTGGTAAATTACTAACTAGTTGTATTAGCGGCTAATTCAAACCACTGTCTAAGCGCGTCACCCAGCACATTCGGTAGAGCGGTAATGTCTCTCAATATGAGATAGAAGGGGAAGGGGAAAGTGTTTAAATACGGGACGAAACCGCTGAGAGTGTTCGACACGGGGTCCATCACAGGCCGACGGATGTCCATTATTGAGTCCTGGAAAAGAAGGAAAAATGATAAGTAAGTACATAATTATAATATATAATAGTATGTTAAGAATTATTATTAACAAGATCAAAGATGACGCCCACAACTTCGTATCGCCAAAATTAGTTTATCGCGCGGGAACCGTAAATTTTTCCGGGATAAAAAGTATCATATGTCCTTTCCCGGGAATTTAAGTATCCCCATGCCAAATTTCAGCAAAATTGGCTCAGCGGTTTGAGCGTGAAGAGGTAACAGACAGACAGCCACACTTTCGAATTTATAATATTAATATAGATAAGTAATTAATGGTAGTAATTTCAGATTACATAAATTCATAGGCAGTAAATGGACTGAGGCGGTTATGTTAAGCCCAGCCAATAAATAACAACAAAAATTACATTGACATAGATTAATTCTTAACTTGCACATGAAATTGTAACAAAAATAATAGAATTTATGACAATAAATAGACTGTCATACCGCTACGAGCGTTTTCCATAACTCGACCAAATAACATAGCTCCGCTATCTGTCTCGATCGTGGGAATCGCAGACACAATAGCGGCAGCCGGGAGCCGCTTGGGGGATTGATGGGTTAACTCAATTTTTATGATGGCATTATTTATGGAATATGTTCACAGAAAAAAAAGTATAAATAGAGAAAATGAAATTGTGAAAATATTGGTAGTAATTCAAGAGCTAGCAGTAAAGAGTTCCTTATTTGACTTTATTAAATAATTCCTCTATTCCTGTGATTCAGTAGAATATACAGGTACTTAAATATTCTATTATATAATACAACTAGCGACCCGCCCCGGGGCTATTTAACACTGAAAGAATTTTTCAAATCGGACCAGTAGTTCCTGAGATTAGCGCGTTCAAAATAGCCCTTTCAAATAATTTTCCCCGTTTTTTCCACATTTTCCTCTATTTCTTCGCTCCTATTAGTCTTAGCGAGATAAAATATAGCCTATAGCCTTCCTCGATAAATGGGCTATCTAACGCTGAAAGAATCATCAAAATCCGTTGCATAGTTTTAAAGATTAAAGGGAACAAAGGGACATGAGGAAAAAAAAAGCGACTTTGTTTTATAATATGTATAGATATCTCACCTTATTATCCGGATTATCAATGATGACGTACACCAGGAATATTCCCTGTTGCCTCGCGCGGCGCACCGCTTGTAAAACTTTAGTTTCCCCCTCCGAGTATATCCCTCTACCATCACTCACTATAACCAACAATTTCGCATTCAAAGCGTCACTCCTAGCGGACTGTTGGTCAAACATGACAGTGCAGAAGTCCAGTAGTTGAGCAATTTTAGTTTTGGTTTGTTCGAAACGCAGTTGTTCTAGAATCTTCGAGCCGGAATGCTCAGAGAATTGCTCGGTGAATGGATGTAGTAGGTTCGGGTTCTCGCCGAAACTTAGTACCGCTAGGTCACCCGATTCGAGAAGGTTGAGTGCCTGAAAAGATAATAGTTAATTATTTTTATGGCACAAAAATATACATGAATGTATAGCCTCACTCAACGTATGAGAAGCTAAACATTAATTAAGATATTGAGTAAATTATGGCATTAAAGTACTCATACGACATAGAGGTAGGTACCTATATTCTATAATTTATGCAGTTTACATTTTCATGTTTAATGATTCGGCCATTAACCTCTAAAGTCTAGTCTATACTCGTCTCTTTTACTTGCATACACTTGAAAACATTGAATGAATGAATGAAATGTTAGTATTAATTTAGTATACGTGCTACGTGTGTGAAAGAGACAAGTTTATTAACTTTTTTTCGTTCAATAACCGAATTTCTGTCCAGCGACCGGACTTAAAATTAACAGGCCATCCTTCTACAAGCTGTACTAAATATTTATTATACTCGTAGATTGCCATACACAATCACAACTATTATCCCCTCGTAAACATTACCGAAATTTTATATTTTATTCCTTACCTGCGACACTAGCGCCAAGCTCTCAAACGCGAGCTCTTTACTTCTGTTATCGGCCATGGAACTGGAGTCATCTATAGCTATGGCGATCTTGTACTCGCGTTTAGCCGGCTTAGTCCGTCGCAGCCATATACGGTCTTTGCGGAAGTGGGAGGCGATGTACGGTATAACACGACGCATGTTGATAGCGCGACCAGTACGGAAATCACCTGGAAATTCAAATAAATGATTATGATACAGAAATAATAACATATTTTGAAAGCCGAACACGATGATAATATTTTGGGAGCCGAGATGCCTACCGAACTCGTTTTCGGAAATTTCCCTCTAATCAAAAAATATTTAACATAATTATAATGTTTTATATGCTTTTATTTTTTAGATATTTGAAAAGAAGCTTGGTAACTACCAACCTTATATACACATACCCAACGCTTTGTCCTTGTTACCAACTGGTAAACGAAACTAGACCGATAAGCAGCGAGATTTGTCGCGAGTCCTCGCAGACATGTTTAGACATGCTGTCGCAACTACTCGCAGGAAGCGCTTGACAAATTGTCACGACAGCACTTGCTACGGGGTTTACACTTGCAAGCTACTGTCAGACAGACTGTCAAACACTTCTCGCGACAGCTGTTATCTTGCAGGTGGAAACAAGGCCACCGCTAAGTCGGTAATAAAATTTTCGTTGCCCTAGTTACGTGTTTATGACAGTAAGTGGCCATATTTGAGCAAGCAATATAAAAGTCAAATATGGCAAGGTTATCATTCTATACTGCATTATATTACTACGGCTTTAGTGACTCACCGGCCATCCTCGACCTCGCAGTCGGCTCCAGCACCAGGCGCAGTCGCTCGCACAGCGCACGCGCCGCGCCCGCCGCCCCGCGCCACGCCCCTCGCCACGCCCCCACCGCCTCCGCACTACCCGTCCCGCTCACACACAACATAGATTGCCGCGCTTGTATGTACTGCTCTAGGGTGAGGTCGTCGGCGTACTCTTTGTTCTCTTCCAACCTGTGATGAAAAGGGAGTAAAATCTGTTAAAAAATAGCAACTCATTTTTCAATGTTAAAAGAGGTCCAGAAATTTATAAAAGTGTTATTGCTTTTAGCGATTTGTGAAGTTATTAAAATGAATCAGTGTATAGTTCAGCTTATTCGAAAGTTTTGTCTTTACTTCGTATCGTGCGACAAAGAGAGCTACAAGACACTAACAATGCGCTAGCGTTGAGTTAAAATTGATATTAAGCGAGTGAAATTATACTTACCACTGTGGTTTCACACGATTTGATTTAACCAAGTCGGCAAAATAAATAAAAAAAGTAAAGAATCCCCCCACCTCAATTTCACACGTCTTACTTTCTAAAGTAAGTTCTAAAGTAACGATAATCTATCATGAAACATGCCAAACTTACCTAGTATGATAAGTAGTCTCCCGCCCCCGAGGTACAGTCTCCGTCACGACTTTGTCTCCCTCTATCTCTATCCCTGTCTCGCCAGTCGCGTCGTCTCCCTCTTTATTCTTACCGGACTTTGTCTCGTCCTGCTCTTTACCTTCTTTGATCTTCTCCGGTTTTAGTTCTTCGGATTTTTCAAGCTAGAAAGAGAAATTATGATAATGTTTAGTTTTGAAATTATCTCCAGACTAGGCAAACAAATATGAACAGATTCAACTGTGATATTATTACTTGAGAATGTGTTATGTAACATTAAGCATGCTTATTTTGCGTTAAAACCTGTTGTATTGATTAAATGAGATTAAATGTATCTCAGCTATAATGATTATTATAAGTTACAATTGATATTATACAAGTCATTTTTTTGTTTAAATAGCTCTAAGATGTGTATACGCTATACGGTCTTTACAGTTATACCATGTTTTGTCATTGTTTGGTTTATTATAAAATTAGTAAGGGGTCCGGGTAAATCTTTAGCACAAAGAAATATTCATTTACCTCAATATCTTCATCAACGTCCATAGCTACATCATTATCTTCTTTCATCTCCTCTCCTTCATCATCATCATGCTGCAGGGTCGGTTGCTGGTCGGCTTGTTCTTTCGTAGCAGCGTCCACCACCTTTGGCAAGTTAATATTATTATAATGTTATGTTGGAATAATTTGTGGAAGTAATAGTTGTAAAATCATTGGAAATGTCTTAAGTGAGTAGTTAAGAACTACTAACTCGTTATGTAACAACTTAAAATAATTGTTGCCTTATTACATGATATAATACCAAAAGTTTTTCACACTGCAACGCGATACGTAGATGCCGTGACGTGCATTTTTAATTACCCATATTTGTACAGTACATCGACCTTTGGAAAGTGACAGTCGGCTAATTTCGGTTTTGTAGAGCGTTATCTCTTACGCACGAAATACAAAAAGACCGGTATATATTAGGAGCTGTTAAAACAATTATGGTTTGCTTCTTTTGACAATTTTATTATTCTTTGTATAAAAAACATCAAATTTTCTATAAGTTATGGCTTTAGGTTCGGGTAAAATAAAATAAAAAAGCATGTTCAAATTATGTTTACGTATTATTTAATTCTTTTGGAAAATTACAGTTGTAGCAAATTTAGGGATGTTAACAACTCTAGATATATATATTTTGAACTGGATGCGACTGCACTCTATTGAATTTGAACAACGACTGACATAATGTCAAATAGGTGTGTGCTACAAAGATAACGCTCTATGAAACCGAAATTAGCCGATTGTCTCTTTCCAAAGGTCGATGTGCAATATTTATTGCCGGGTATTGTATGTAATTGACTACACAAAAAGTACACATTGAATTGACAGACTTCAATACAACTAGTATAACATCGCTCTACGCTTACATTGAAGTTTGTCAAAAAATGCATCTCAATTCTTACTGCATCTACGTTTCCAACTAATTTTTTTAATTTTTCTATCTATCTTTGCCTGCTACATTGAAACGTTCTACGAGAGCAACGTACTAAGGAGGATAATATACCTGTATATCATCCTTCTTCCCCTCTTTAATATGTTGGTAGGCGTCTGCGTCTTTCTCCCCGTCTGCGCCCGTGTCATCGACACCGTCGTCCTGTTGCTCCATGGTGTGGGCTTTCTTGTGTTTCTTCTCGTTTATATCACCTGAGAATAAACACAAATATAAAATATATGACTTATATTCTAGAGTCTACTTTGCTTGGTCTAAAATTTATTTGTCAAGCAGGCAGGGACAATACATTTTCCGGGCTAAGAGCTATTCCATACCTCGTATAGGTGTCGCGATAACTATGTATAACGGATGAGACGTGAAAAGGTAATAGTCAATCTATTCTAAAATTAGTATTTTAAGATTCGCGAAATACTTGACCGTCGTAACCGGAAAATGTCTTAAAGGCGTGTATTTACTATAAACTACTATCAGAGAAATTTATTTATAAGCAGTAGGCTAACACGAAAGACTAAGACTAACACGAAAGACTAAGACTAACACGAAAGCAGTAGGCAGACCTACGTCAAGTTGAGTGGGTTTGAGATAATGTTACCACAAAATAAACAAATGTTACCGAATCACGTAGATCCGTCATCTGCAAGTCATCTATCTGCCTACGAATCAATTTCTCTGATTGTAAGTACTTTTAGTTTTTGAATTCAAATTTCAGACCCAATCACATAACTTTTTTTTAAACTCATAAAAACTCACCAAGCGTCCTCTCCTGATCAGTCTTGCCGGGTTTGTTCTCGAAGCGTCTCTGGTTGTTCTGTGCCTCGGCACGAGTCGCCTGCTTGTCGCCGCGGTGGCCTTTGTCGCTTTTGTCTAGCTCCGCGCGACCGGTAGACTGTTTGTCTTCGCCAACTTGCTCTTGTGTTTGCTCCTGTTATGGTTTAATTTTTAAAATTTAATAGAAATTACAAGTCACATTGTAAAGTCTCACAAATGTAAAGTTAATTGGTTATTGGAATTATTGATAAAAAAATCTGTATTATAACCAAAGCTATAAGGCCAGTAGTGTTTACCAAAATACCATTCTCTTTCATAAAAAAAACAAAACTGATCATTTAATATTATTTAACCCAAACAAATTTTAATAATTCTACGCATCGCCAATTTCAAATCTTTATATTATTATTTTTAAAGTGTCGAAAAGCACAAAATGCGGCTGTTGTTTCAGTTTTATTGCCGTGTGCGTGTATATGTATGTAGAACAAAAGTTTTTAAAAATAGAATAATAACTTACAAATGGCGCGGCATCATCGTCCTTAGCTTGTTCCGCATTCGTTTGAACATTATCATTGGTTCCTCTTTCCATTTCTGCGTTTTCAGCTTTATCCTCAGTTGCATCATCGTTGGACGGATTTGCTTGAGGATTGGGATCTTCTCCTTTCCCTTCTACTTTATCTTCTTCGTTAATATCATTGTTGTTCTTGGGTAAATTATCTTCTTTGGACTCCGGTTCTGGTTGTTCATCTAGTGTTTCGTCTTCATTTAAATCTCCTTGATTGTCTTCGTTGTCACCTTCTTCATTATCATTTTCTGCTTCGTCTTTAGATTCTTTCTCTGGGCCGTCTTCTGCTTCGTGATTTTCGTTATCCTGAAGACAAACAATTTGTATACAGTCATGCTTATTTCAAATCTTGAAATGCGCATTACATATATCTTAAATAATAATTACAGTCTCACCCTTTTACTAATAAAAACATGCACAGCTTATACAGACACTATCAAATGATTTGTCTTTGTATGTCTGGTTGTCTAAAGTATAACTTCATAAATTTTAACTAACGTCATCTTATAGTTTCAATTTTTGTTATTAGCAAGCGAGTAAAGTTTTAAAAACATTTGAAATAATTGAAAATAATCTCACCTGTTGTTCTGTATTATCGCCGCCATCTTCCTCATCGCTGGAAACTTCTAGACCGTTTTTGTTGTCTTTTTCTTTGTCTTCTTCATTTTTATCGCCTTGTTCTTCAGGTATGTTGTCTTTCATGACGTCTATGTCAAATGGATTCTCTGTTTCTGTTTCACCGTTCTAAATAAAGCAAATATAAGTGCCGTTATTACGAAAGTTCCGAAAATGTGTATGCACTTTTCTAACTGCCTAAACTGACATAATATGTTATGTTTCACCCCTCTGTCCTCCAATCGCGATATAATGATTGCATGAATCGTGCTCCCGAGCAATGTGCTTTACGCTGCAGCTAATAGTGAACAATATCGCGTAACAACGGTCCCTGCATTATAGCACGAAAGTAAAGGTCGTAAGTCCCAAAACTGTTTTTGATGATTACTTAAAAATTAAATACCATACTAATATTTCCTTTTGCCATTATTTTATAAAGTGTGTGATTGTAGTAGTGCAAGTTATTTAATGATAGTAACTCAATAATTATAACAGATATTTGTTGAAAAACCCAGAAAGATTTATAATTATTAATTTCGAAAAATATAACTATCGAGTCAAAATAAGTGAATCGTGTTTTGTGTTTAGCAAATATCAGATAAATTTCATTTAAGTCAATCGTCTTCCGGGATCGTAATACTTATTAGAAAACACGGCAAAATTTGGCAGCCCGCTCTTAATAACAAAGCATACACGTTTCTTTAATATTTTACGTTTCGATTTTAAGTAACGGTAAAAAGGTACGGTACCTTGTCATCTTCCCCTTCTTCACCATCTGCATTCATATCTTCAGGTAAATCAAAATCTTCTGGCTCCGGATATTGTTGTTGATTACCGTGGTATGGATCAACCTGAAAAAATATTTTTGCACATTATCTATACAATATCAGTAAAATGATACATAGTAGTGGCAATAACTATGCTATACTTCTAACTTTCTTCATGTACTTTTAGTTAACCTGTAAAATGACTAACCTGATCATCATCAATTTCCGGTTCTTCCATTTCGTTGATATCTTTCTGTTTCTTTTTATCTTTACCATCCGATCCATCGTCTGTCCCTTTCTCTTGTTCCTTAGCACCCATCTCTTTTTCTCCAGTGCTCTCACCTGTACCTCTTTCTTCCTTATCTTTTTTATTCTGCTCTTCAGGGTCTTCTTCGTCTTCAGAACCCCATATTTGCTGGTCCAGTCTATAAAATAAATTTAAATGTGACAGTTAAATTTAACTTTAGTAAGCGAGGATATTCACTTTTGGTTGTATATCACTTTTTAGCTTTATTCGTACTAATAATATAAATGCGAAAGTGTGTCTGTCTGTTACCTCTTCACGCCCAAACCGCTGTACTGATTTCGCTAAAATTTAGTATGGCGATACTTTGAGTACGGGAAAGGACATAAGGGCGATTCCATTAGCGAGGTGCAACAGTTTGACACACTTAAAGCTTCCTACAGGCAAAATGAAGCATATTTATTAATAAAATTTGACTTTGACTAGTTTAACATTGGTGTGTGGATATAAATTAAAAACTATGTTTTCTAAACTATTAGTATAATTACGTTCTGTTATGAAGAAATAAAAAAAAACGCCATCTGTTGTCACGCGTTGGAACTACAATGAGAGTTTATTTCATCGAAACCCATGGAAATATACCAATTAACATACAACATAATATTGTGCGCTAAGCTAAAATAAATAAAAACGCCATCTATTGTTACGTATTAGAAATACAATGTGAATTTATTTTCATCGATATTTCCATGGAAATTAGATAATATATTTTTGCCTCATCAAAATGTAGCCTATGGCTCTCTCAGGCTCTAGACTAACTGTGTACAAAATTTTATTACAATCGGTTCATTAGTTTTGGCGTGAAACAAAACAAAACAAAAACTTTTTCTTTTACAACTTTTTCATTTTTATATCTAGTATATTTTAAGTACCCACCTAATCAGCTTAACTTTTGTCTTTTCACATAATCAAGGTTCCGGTTACTTGAGATCCGATCCATAATCCGATGTAAATAAATGCAAAATTTTGGCCACCACAAATTATCTTATCCAAGTGAGTGATAGTTATAAATGTACGCAATTATTAATGTTAAACTGTTAAATATTATACAAACTTTCAAATATTAAAATCTAAAATATTCTAAGAAAACTATAAAACCAAAAATAATAATATAATATAGTACTAACAGTGCTCGATCACATGAAAAAAGCAAAGCCTCCCAAAACACAAAAAATTTCAGCTATGTAAAATGTAAACAAATATTATAAACCTCACAAAACAAAAATGCATAATGTACATATTATACGTAATTAGTTAGATTTGCGTCTATTCATTTTACTCGGATTATATCCGATTGCTCACGACTATTCACGAGTACTTCCGATCGCCGTCGGCATGGATGGCGCGGGCGCCCGCGCCGGCCGCGGCGCCAGTGATGCCATTGAATTTCAACCAGAACTCCCCAACTATTATTTAAATATATTATTTATTACTTGGGGTACTTTCCACGGAGAGATCAAAACGCTGAAAATACTACTTCAGCCGACCGCAATTATTGTTTGCGCCAAAAACGTCACTCATGATGTCATTATTTATATAAAAACAGTAATAAAAATCAAATAAATATACATTTTTGCTTAAAAAATTTCACGCCCATGAATATATTCATGATTCACCAGACATATAATATTTTTACTCCCTAAAATACGCACTATATATTTAATTTTTCCCTACTAAAAGTGGGATATCCCCATAGTTGGCAACACTGCTGGGGTCTGCCGCAGAGCTTGCAGTACTAATCGCATTCGATATTCATGGTTGTGTGCGTTTTCGGCTGTGCACGGACACACTCACACATACGCGCAAGGCAGGCACCTCAACACTGAGCCTATCTTGACCTCTCGTGAACCCGTTCGCGCGTGTACCTGATTACATGTTGCTATTTTATAAATTGAGGCGTTTTAAATGTGTATTATTTATTTTTTTTACTATATTTTTTACTATTACTATTAAAAAATTAACGTCATGAGTAATTTAAAAAGTACGAAAGTTAAATTAAAATATTTGTTATCTGTGAATGGCAAGCACTGCCTTTTTGCCTACAAAGACTGCACGCCCATGCCAAAACTCATCACAGTTCTTAATGGAGGGTCCATTAAGAACTGTGATGAGTTCATATGTGAATACTGGCTATTGCGAAACTTTTACAAAATAACTTGCCTATATTTAAAAATAGCATAAAACAAAGAAACTATGTTACTAGATAAAAGTAAATATAGTAATAAGTACTAGAAATTATTAACCATTTCTACGATCGCGGGCGCAACATCAAAATTCTCAAATCTCTTAAAGGTGAATTAAATCGTAATTCTATAACAAATTTTAAAATTTTCAATATGGAATACATATATAATTATACTAGTAAGTTTGTAATAAAACTGTACCAAATTGTAGTTTTTTTTTAATTTTCAGTTGTTTATTGGCCTGACAAAATTAATCGTCTAAATCACTAGAAACTATTGAATTTATACAAAAGATTTCGACGTATTACTGTACAACTATACTACAACTAAACATTAATTTAAAATATATGCTATTTTAATTTAAAAATATGGGAAAAAACATCGCGTCCCTTAGATGATATTGCTTAAAAACGCTCTAAATTATTCGAATTCCATTTTTTACCGATAAAAGTTGTTTTGTTACTAAATACACATCTTCTTACTATATTCCAATTGAAAAATGTAACTAATGCCGCATTTTATAAATTCTCGTTAAGGGCCGTCTGTAGCGGAATGGCCCATAAGATACTTTTTATCCTGGAAAAATGTACAGTTCTCGTGCGTTAAACGAATTTTGGCGCAATGCAGTTGCGGACGTCTTCTAGTCTTTGAATTTTCTTACATGCTTTTGTAAATACTTACTTCTCAGCAGCGTTGTCAGTTTCACCCATTTGCTTATCAGCATCGTCTTCGTCATTTTCTTCGTCTGAATCTTTATCATCTACAAAAAATTAAAAAAGAAAACATTAAGTCGGAGTTATCCAGTCGAAGATGCATCAATGGAGAATTACAAAGTTAAAATTTATACTATAACATTATAAAAAACCCAGTTACCTTTGCCTTCGACATCTTGTAAGTGTGAGTCAAAGTCGTCAGTCATATTAACTCCCTTCTCTTCTTCTTTACAATCTTTGTCTTCTTGATTCTTCTCTTCACCCGGTTTTTGAGCATCATCCAGTTGGTCCTTCGAAGAAAAGAAAAGGGTTTTGTCGATTTACTCTTTAATAAAGTTGAGTGGTTCGATTAAGACAGGAACTAAAAGGGCTGATGTAGAGCAGGATTTCATATAGATTACTAGCTGTCCCGGCAAACGGTTCTTTGCCATATTATTATATAAAGTATATCGCCCGTATTATTTTATTGAATTAGTGAAATAAGTATGTCACCATGGCAACGTCCATGGCTATCCCGTGACCCGCGTCGCATAAACAATGGTCGCTCTTTATAGACAAATAATTTGCAATAAGTAAAATAAAATTGCGACTATAATTAAAGATCTAAGCTATCCTATCTCTCAAGTTGGAAAAAAGCACACATTTAAAAAAAACATTAAAATCGGTTAAGTAGTTTAGGAATCCATCGCAGACAAACATCGTGACAGAAGATTTATATATATATTAGATATTTACTGCTTAGAAAAATTATACGTGCTTCCTTACTTTAGCGTCTTTAAAGAAGCATATTAAAACAGAATTAAGTACAACGTATATAACAAATAACACGGATAAATTAGTTATTATCTTTCGTTTGTTAACAATGCCGTTAGTCTTTTGCAAATTATTCGAGTCCACTTAAACTAACCTGGTTTTCAATTCTGTCAGACACGTCTTTCTGTCCTTCTCCATCGCCCAGACCCATGCCGCCTGCCAGTTTCCCGGGACCACCTTCTCCCTCACCCTCCTCCATGTCTAGATCTGATGGTCGGCAGAAACTGAAAAGAAAGCAGTGTGAAAAATGTGGAATTTCAGTACTGCTTTGTTGAATGTGAAATAATCCTTGAGTCTTTAACATTCTCGACATTTAGAACAGCATGGAGAAAAGTCTGTATAGTTTTATTCTACTTGTTTATTACACAGTAAAAAAAACATATTTAAATATTTCTCCATCCCTTTATTTGGCTGCCCTTCCCAGTATACAATAAAAAAAAACAATTAAAGTAATGAATATCATATATCTATGTATCACTTGTTCTTTATCGAAATATTTAATTTAATAAATTATAAAGTAAAATAGCAAACATACCCATTAGCAGCCAAATCCGAGAAGATCTTCAAAAGAACGGACAGCATTTTGCAGGACACCCTATGGACAGCCACCTTCTGAGATATAAAGTATTGCACAAACAGTACCATTTGCTCCATAATTGGTACCAGCCTCATAACAGTAGCTTTTACATCGTCAATACAATTCGAAGAAGCTACACATTCGACATAATTTACTAGCAAAGTACGCATTTTAGTTATCAATGAATCCAATTGCAACATTCTTGAATCATTCGTTAATTTTTCTTGTAGTAGCTCCTTTAGATGTTTCTCTTCTAAAATATCTCTAGATTCTGTCTCTTTATTGCCTTCGTCTATAATTTCATCTATAGCATTAAGAACGTCTATATTTTCATTACTTTTATCAATCGGTAAATGATTTTTGTATAAAGATTGTATGATTAGTAGCATAGAAGCAACTAGATCTTCAGTTTGATTGACAATAGCTGTTTGTTGGTCTTCATCCATTTTTGCATCCATAGGGGCGTCTAGCTTTTCTATTTTTTTAACTGTACCATGCAGATAATCTACTAAACCATTAATACTTCTTAATACTGGGTGCTGTGGTTTGTAATCACCACAAATATTAGTTCTAAGTTTAAAATCATATGCATTGAGAATGTTCTCAGTCTTATCAATAACATCTTTCAATTTAGCTGTAGCATCGTTAGTAACATCAATATAATTCTGTGAAGCGATTGGCGTTTCTACGTTTCTTCCAATTTGTTTCGGCACTGAATTTATTACTTTATTAACGATCGTTTTTTCTTTGTCTACAATATTTATAATAGCTTTAACTTGGCTGTACAATTTCTGCCATTCTTCTGAGTTTTTGAAACAGTTTGCGATTGGTGAATTAGAAAACACAGTATCAAATTGTGGTTCGCAGCTATTTAATGTCTTTTCAGGTAGTGATTTTAGTACAACAACAAACTGATCTAGTAGTACACTAGTGTTAGCATAGCAATCAGCTAGCAGACGCAACTTTTGTTTAACTGCACAAATGTTTATTTCATTACCATCTAGGTCTAACCCATTAGTAATATTTGTTACAACGTATCGCAAATCATACATGTATCTAGAGTATTTAGATATTGACTTCTTTTGTGTATTTGTCAGTTTCTGCAATGTGAAGATGAATTATAAATGAATATGTAACAACACACCTAATAATAAAAGAGTATTTGCTTGAATCAATCTACAGTTCTTTAAAATGCTTGAACCAATCTACAATACCCGGCAATAGATATTGCACATCGATCTTTGGAAAGAGACAATCGGCTAATTTCGGTTTCATAGAGCGTTATCTTTGTAGCACACACCTATTTGACATTATGTCAGTCGTTGTTCAAATTCAATAGAGTGCAGTCGCGTCCAGTTCAAAATATATATCTAGAGTTGTTAACACCCCTAAATTTACTACAGCTGTAATTTTCCAAAAGAACTAAAATATACGTAAACAATTTGAACACGCTTTGTTATTTTATTTTACCCGAACCTAAATCCATAACTTATAGAAAATTTGGTGTATTTTATACAAATAATAATAAAATTGTCAAAAGAAGCAAACCATAATAATTATGGTTTTTTTAACAGCTCCTAATATATACCGGACTTTTTGTATTTCGTGCGTAAGAGATAACGCTCTACAAAACCGAAATTAGCCGACTGTCACATTCCAAAGGTCGATGTGCAATATTTATCGCCGGGTACTGTACATTTCTTTATAAATATAGGTTTTAGCATACTATTCCTGCTTTGGCTTGTATTTTCAGAGTACTATTAAAATTATGAAATAATAGCGAGACCACACTAGGCGACACTACGCTGCAGAAAAGAGATGCGTACTGCAGCTAGCTCATACGATTGCCTAAAAAAAATTTTTGGGCCGTAATTTCACATCGCTCTGCTGCAGCGTAATATCGCCTAGTGCGATCTCACCTCTAAGGACGAATACTCTATTTAAGCATCACTTACCATCAGCTGAGCGGCGAATCCTTTAACCCTCTCAATATTCTGCACGCCTAAGTCCTTGTGTGGTGAAATTAGCGCCTCGCTGAGATGTCGATGCCGCGCTATGTTGATGTTAAAGTATTGCTCGCAGCCCGACCATAGTTGCGACATGGAGGCGTCACATCGCCTGTTGATATAAAAAACGGTTGTCTGTAAAGTCGGTTTACTGACGATAGTTGAACGTGACAACGTGCCTCTTTGTCGCTCGTTCCGCGCTCTCGCTTGCACTTCAAGCCTTAAATGGAACGCCTCAGAGCAAGGTAACGCCGCATGAGTCATGTTTTTTCGTGCGTGCAGCCGGCTCCATCGAATTATAAGACGTTGTCACGTCAAAACTCACTTCCCCGACTGTACATTTCTGCTAAACAACTCATTTTCCCGACTGTACATTTCTGCTAAACAACTCATTTCCCCGACTGTACATTTCTGCTAAACAAGTCATTTCCCCGACTGTACATTTCTGCTTAGCACAATTTTCCCCGACTGTACATTTCTGCTAAACAACTCATTTCCCCGACTGTACATTTCTGCTAAACAACTCATTTCCCCGACTGTACATTTCTGCTAAGCACAATTTTCCCCGACTGTACATTTCTGCTAAACAACTCATTTCCCCGACTGTACATTTCTGCTTAGCACAATTTTCCCCGACTGTACATTTCTGCTAAACAACTCATTTCCCCGACTGTACATTTCTGCTAAACAACTTATTTCCCCGACTGTACATTTCTGCTAAACAACTCATTTCCCCGACTATACATTTCTGCTAAACAACTCATTTCCCCGACTGTACATTTCTGCCTAGCACAATTTTCCCCGACTGTACATTTCCGCTAAGCAACTCATTTCCCCGACTGTACATTTCTGCTTAGCACAATTTTCCCCGACTGTACATTTCTGCTAAACAACTCATTTCCCCGACTGTACATTTCTGCTTAGCACAATTTTCCCCGACTGTACATTTCTGCTAAACAACTCATTTCCCCGACTGTACATTTCTGCTTAGCACAATTTTCCCCGACTGTACATTTCTGCTAAACAACTCATTTCCCCGACTGTACATTTCTGCTAAACAACTAATTTCCCCGACTGTACATTTCTGCTAAACAACTCATTTCCCCGACTGTACATTTCTGCTTAGCACAATTTTCCCCGACTGTACATTTCTGCTAAACAACTCAAATGGAACGCCTCAGAGCGAGGTAACGCCGCATATTGCGTCATGTTTCTTCGTGCGCGCAGCCCATATCGAATTATAAGACGTTGTCACGTCAAAAATAGTTAAAACCCTTAGGCCCACTTGTGCCAGACCGGGTTAACACGATTAACTCTGAGTTAAATTATACTTCGGAGTTAAATTGTCATCATCATTAACTTGCACCACCAAGAGTTAAGCTCGATTTACACGGGTGACTAACGGGGCGATTTTAGTCACCCGGCAAGTCACCAGTCGAATCGCCTGTCCGAGTCGAAATCGCCTGTGACTAGTTTATAATTATCGACACAATATGTCTAGTATATTGGCGAGTCAGTGCACTCGGCCAAGCACTCGGTATGTTTATCATCGACACCTACCGAGTAGAATAGCGAGACAGTACACTCGGCCAAGCACTCGGTATGTTTATCATCGACACAATACGTCTAGTATATTGGCGAGTCAGTGCACTCGGCCAAGCACTCGGTATGTTTATCATCGACACCTACCGAGTAGAGTGGCGAGACAGTACACTCGGTCAAGCACTCGGTGTGTTTATTATCGACACCTACCGAGTAGAGTGGCGAGACAGTACACTCGGCCAAGCACTCGATATGTTTATTATAGACACCTACCGAGTAAAATAGCGTAACAGTACGAGTACACTCGGTCAAGCACTCGGTATGTTTATCATGGACACCTACCGAGTAGAGTGGCGAGACAGTACACTCGGCCAAGCACTCGGTATGTTTATTATCGAAACCTACCGAGTAGAATAGCGAGACAGTACACTCGGCCAAGCACTCGTGCGACAAATTCTGCGTGAAAATGTCGCGTCTGCGCTTGCCACAGTAGTATTCGCAGCAAGCGATCGCTTGCGACAGCGTTTACACGGTCAAATTTAGTCACCAGCCGCATGCGATTTTAGTTACCAGACTTTGGGGCTTGCGACTTTAGCCGCATGCGGCGTAGTCGACTTGCCATTTACACGGTCGATTTTCGAACGGGTGACTAAAATCGTGCGGCTTTAGTCACCCATGTAAATCGGCCATTAGGAGTTAACCTCGTGCTAATTTTTTAAATTTTTCACCGATGTGGGAGGGTTAAATCACCCTAAATCTGGGTTAGTAATGCCAAAACTGCGATTTTTAGGTTATGTAGTCGATCATTTCTTAACTAATAATATAATTTAATTTAAATTTATAATTTAATAATTTCTCGACTAATGTATTCATTTGTTCGGACTTTTATAACAAATGGATTCCAGAACGGACCGATCTTTTTTACTGACAAAGAGACAAAGATTTTCATCGAGGATTTCGCCTAGAAAAAGAAACTGTTCTCTCTGTTTTAGTAAATAAAAATGAAAATAAATTGCAATATACAAATGAGTATAAAAAGTAAGAAGGTACAGTGGCGTGGGGTGAAAAAAAATAAAGGTAAAGCCGGACCAAAAAACGGCTAACTCGTGAATAAGCAAAATTTCAATTCTTGTAAAAAAAACGTGCAATAAATTACATACCTGTATTAAGTGTGTTAGTTTACCTTTTCCATAACTACTAGGGTGCTTTGCTTGCATTGTGTGCGTTGCATGCAGTGTTAGTGTTGTTAGTATTCACCACCTTCACCATACATGACATCACTGGTATTATATGAACAGTGCATGTCGAGTATGATAAAAGTGGCTTTAAAAAAAGCCGTTTTAAGCACACGTCACTCACACTCACACACCAAAAATAAGTGAATCCTGACTTGCCAGTGTAGATGTTTGTTACTCAATCATGCAAAAACTGGATTTAGATGAAATTTTGCATGCATCCCATGTCAAACATGGAAAGGAACATAGGCTACCTGTCTGAAGTCCACGCAGACGAAATCGCGGGCAAAAGCTAGTAGCAAAGAAATATCAGCAGAAATACGTACCTAAATGTTTAATTTTGTTATTTGTCGTCTGTCGTCGTTATTTAATATTATTATAAAATATAATAGGTAATCCGTAAGACAACAGTCAATTTGTACTAATGCTGCCATTTCTCACCTAACCGTGTCACGACAAATTACAAAGTAAGTAAAACAAACCAACCTTTACGATGTAACAAACAAAAACACAACACAACACTTGGCAAGTAAAATTTCACTACTTTCGATTCTTTTAAACTATATAATATTACAATCAAGCTAGCCCACTAACTTAATAAACAAAATTTTGCATATTACAATAATAACAGTACAAAATGAGTGCAAATTAGCGCGTAATATAATTGTTTATGTGATGAAATGACAGCACGCGCCGGTCGCGTCGCGCGCTGCAATTAGCTCTGTTGTGATTGGACGAAATCTTTTAAAGCGAAACATGCGAAACTAAACCTTAACACATGACAAATAAAGACTAGGTAGGCTATGTGGGATCGGCTTGTTGTTCGACAATATCGACGAGTCGTTTGCATGTAGTAGTAATGTGTATGTGTGCGTGAATTTCATACATTTCAAATGTTTGGATTCCCGATGTTTTGAGCGAGTTCCCCAGGAGGAGCAGTACGTACGCGTTCTGAGTGCGATCGTAAAAACGGGTATGTGTGCGTTTGCGTGATTTTAAATACATGGCGAATTATTTTTATGAAATTGTAGGAAGCGGGGTAAGCTATAATTATTAATAATAAAAAATGTATATATTAAAATTGGCCAAGGTAAGCCGGTAGGAATCGTGTTCTATGGAGGCTTCGCCACTGAGAAGGTACCTACCAAAGTTTGAATTATTAGGGATTAGTGCGTCTTTAGTGAACTCCTTTATAAATAGGTAGACTAGATACCTATACATTGGACACAAGTGCAATGATTTAAATACCTACAATTTTGTTTAATTTTATATTTCCAGTGAGGCTGCATCGCCTATGAACTTTAATCATTCAGCATTGTTCTATTATATTAGGCCGGATGGGCAAAAAAATGTGACAAACAACCACGTGTCATTTCAAATTTGACATAAAGAGATAGCCATATTTAAAGTACTGTGGAGCGAGAGAGAGCCGTACACTTAAAGCCCGGGTTAGTTGACTCTGGGATAAATTCTTCTGGTGCAACATACAGTATGAGTTAAAAATTAAAAACGTTAACACTGAGTTAGTAAGCCCCGGGTTACTTTATTTAACTCAAAGTTTTGGCACAAGTGGGCCTTAGTACGTTAGTAATAAAGCTTATGTTACCTTGGCCATTACTATGTAAAAATAATTGGCTCTTAATTTGTGAAAATTGAATTAGTAGTTTGAGTTCTTGATTGGAACCAACTTACAGTCATATCTAAATTATTTATTATTAAGATAAACTATACCACAAGACTTTAAGTTATAAAATATTTAAATTATATATCAATCTTTTTCTAGCTTACAAAATGAAATTACCTGCTCTTCAAGAAGCTCATAGCCGCTTCCAAATCAACGGGCGGTATAGTAAAGTCATACAATTCTTCGTCAGCCGACAACATGACTAGACCAGTCCGGTAGTTGAGACCCATTCTAGTCAGGTATTTGAACAGATCGGCCAGTGCTTTCCTCTTCTGTTGTACGAAACTCTTCGCTTGTGATAGTTGCTTCTCTTTGGGTGCTGTGGAGTCGACCTGAAATGTTTTTTTTTATTACAAACACTAATAGATGCTAACAATTATAGGGCAGAATAGTTTATTCCACAGAGATTACAATGTTCTCAACAACAAATTACAATAACTACTCGCACTATTATTACTTATGACCGGCTTCGGGCTGCGAGAGAATTGTACGTGTGTGTTGTACGTAACACGGCCCGGCGCGAACTGAACGCCTACCGACGCGGCATTCGATGCGCAGTCCATACTATTAAGGTGGGTTTACACCAAAAGAACATAGAACAAGAACTGCACAAGAACATTCTTTCGTATTCGTTTAGTGTAAACTATAATTCGTTACAACATACTTTAGATCGTTTACACCAATCGAACCAACAAGAAAAGAATCAAGAATAAGATTTTTTCTCTATAGATGAGAATCATTTAGACCCGCTATCCCCAACCCGCAGCCCGCGGGCCGCATGCGGCCCGCCGGGACTTTATTTGTGGCCCGCGTGATGTTAAATAATTTTGAAATTCGCGCCCACCGGCAAAATAACGTAAGGGCTACGTGATAGTCGTTTAATTTTTTCCACTTTTAAATCATAAATTTTTAAGAATGTTATTTTTTTACCCTAAAAAATTTTTGTTGCGGCCCGCGACACCAAGACCAAAACATGTTTGTGGCCCGCATGAAAAAAAGGTTGGGGACCACTGATTTAGACCAAACGAGCGAATGCTCATTGCTCATTCGTCAATTTATAATCTTACGAATTAATATAATAATTAACCTATCAGTCGTGGCAAAACGAGACACAATAGCTTTTTCATTGTTATCGCGGCCGGATGTGGCCGCTGGGGCTTCATGAATTAATTAATAATTATAATCTTCAAAGGTTGGATTCCATAAACATATTTTGTTATGGTATAATTCTATCATTTGTAAACATTTTTCATTACTCCAATCCATATTTACGAAATAACCTTTGATAAACTAACCTAAAACCAGCCGCCAAAAAGTAAAAATATCAAGAACACTAGAATCCCTTTGAAGAGACCGCCTCGATGAGCGAGCACATCCGAACACGAAAGAACGCTCTAGGCAACTGCTCGAGCGCTCTTGCGTCGGTTACACCAAACGAGCGAGCATTCTACCTATTTACCGCCGAACACGTGGCGAACACACTAGAACAACGAAAGAATGCTCGTTGTTTGTTTACATCAAAAGAGCTTTACTAGAATGAGCATTCGCTCGTTTGGTCTAAACGGAGCTTTAGATCTGCGCGCGCAGGTTAATCGTGAGAACGCCGCGGCGGCCTTTGCTCGCGGCTGGAACGTCGGAGCGGAGCGATCGGTGTAAGTGAGGGGGTGCGAGACGCGGCGGGGGGCGCCTGTTTAGCGCTCCGCGCTATACAATTGCAATCTGAAAATAGTGAAATAGTAATTCTACTCTTTACACAGATGTCACATAATTAAGTAACTATTTTAGCGCTGCTACTTTCTCACTCTTTATAAGGGACACACGCCTTAAAATATTATCACTCATTATGTTACATAGCCGATTTATATAGATTGCAGACATCTATTTTTCAATAAATAACAGGTAGTAAAGTTACGTGTTCTATTTATTGATCGTGTATCATAAAATCAATCGTTATCTTAGATTTATCCAACAACTTGAAAGCTAAAGTTTCTAAGAATTATTTAGCAATAGGGTACTAACTTAATAAGACTTAAGCTTGACATTGGTACCGACAATTAACTGCAAACTTAACAATTACCTCCAAGGATCCCAGATGTGCAGTAGTCTCAATGATCAAGGTGACGAAGTCATCCAAAGCCTGCACTAGCGAGGGGTACGCGGTGTTTGTAATGGTGTCCTTACAGAGCGCCTTAGCTTTGTTCAACAGACTCGGTATCTTCGAGAGTAGACTGCCATCTGACAGGATTGGTAGCGGCTGATCGGCCACGTCAAGGTATTTCTGAAACACAAAAGTAAACTTAAAAATAAGTAATAACAAATTACAAAAGCATAGAAAATCTAAAGGAAAGATGTCACTTAACGAACTAGCTTCATCAAAGAATTCCCAAAAGGAATGCATGCGCGTTAAATACGCGTTATAGTAGGGGAGGTAGTGCTAGCGTTTGCTAAGTAATTTCATACCGACCAAATTTTTGTCCAGCGGTAGCTTAATGTTTATCAATCAATATAATCAGCGTCAGTCGCCGCACCCGTGGTGGAATGTTAACTGAGAGTATTTCAAAGTTGTAAAAAAAATAGTTGCGAAAAGTTATTTTATACCGAATGAAACTTTGATATATGATTATTGAGGTCATGTTTAACCAAAAAATCACCGTCAGCCGTATTGCAGACGGGGGGGATTCAACGTCAGTCGCGTTACTGAACATGTAAAAAAATTTTGAATATAAAGTCATTTTATACCGTACAAAATTTATACAGGTGAATGTTTCTACTTTGTAAATAATAAAGAAAACCGTCAGTTGCTAATACGATGGTGGAAAAACCGTCAGCCAGCGATATAAGTTATGACCATTTGGAGCGCGACCTCCCCTACTATTAGTTCTTAAGAGGTCGGGTGCCATCGAAATTCTCATACATACGTAATACCAAAATCATTTTCTCATACGAAAAAATTTAACATGTTTGAGTTATTTTTCAGTTTAAAATAGTAATTACCTAAATATTTCTTAGTATTTAAATGTTTTGTAGTAAAATTACTATTTATTTATATATTTTTAGTGTTTTACTATATTTTTAGTGTATAAATATTTTGTAGTAAATTACTATTGCAGGAACCTAGGTAATTACTATTTTAAGCTGAAAATTAACTCAAACATGTTAAATAATTTCGTACGAGAAAATGATTTTGGTATTACATATGTATGAGAATTTCGATGGCACCCGGCCCCTTAAAGAGATTTTTCCTTTGTAGAAAATTAAATAATAACTTTAGAAAGATGAAGCTTCAGTCATATGAGTAATGAGACCTATTCAAATGCCTAAAGGTTAGCGATACTAGGAAGGGTCCATTTTTAACTGACTTCCAAAATAGATTTTTTTGGAAGTTGAGAATTGTATATAAGATTGTTTGCTGTATGAATTAACAAGAAAGCGTCTTCTTGATTCTAGAACTTTCTAGATTGAATACCTTGAGCGTCCTCGCTTGCGGCAGGTGCAGTAGGGGGTCTATGAGGTAGGCGCCGCCCGCGGCCGCCCCCCGTCGCGGTCTGTCCCAGAGCCCCGCCCCTCCACCCAGCGCCACTAGTTGCGCCCGCACGCTCTCTTTTAGAACTTTCTAGATCTCGCTTCTTCTAGATTCTAGAACTGTCTAGATCTACATACCTTGAGCGTCCTCGCTTGCGGCAGGTGCAGTAGCGGGTCTATGAGGTAGGCGCCGCCCGCGGCCGCCCCCCGTCGCGGTCTGTCCCAGAGCCCCGCCCCTCCACCCGGCGCCACTAGTTGCGCCCGCACGCTCTCTTTTAGAACTTTCTAGATCTCGATTCTTCTAGATTCTAGAACTGTCTAGATCTACATACCTTGAGCGTCCTCGCTTGCGGTAGGTGCAGTAGCGGATCAATGAGGTAGGCGCCGCCCGCGGCTGCCCCCCGCCGCGGCCTGTCCCAGAGCCCCGCCCCTCCGCCCGGCGCCACTAGTTGCGCCCGCACACTCTCCTTTAGAACTTTCTGGAAAAATATAAAAAAGGCAAATTAATTTTGTGAAAGTAGTGATTTGGTTATTGACATGAATACCCCTACTTCCCTACTAATAGTTTCATAATTGGTTTCACGACACTGGATTAATGTTGTGACATGCGCATAATATGTTTTGTGAAACTAATGTCACGCAACTACTTTCGTTATGAAAACATGACACGAAATGTCGCAAAAAACGCAGAGAGCAGACGTACTTACATCGTGTAGCGCGCCAAAATGGCAAACCAACGTTGGTTATTCGATAAAAGTATTCGAGAAAAACTTTTTTAATTAGTTATGGATGCAAAAAAAAAAACACGCCATATATCCGTTTCACGTTTGTCAACTGACAAAGACAATAAACAGTAGGATTACAAGTTTTCACATAACATACTTAACTTATTAGGCAACGCACCTGAAGCTCTTCTAATGTTGCGAGTGTCCATGGGTGACGGTAGTTGCTTTCCATCAGGTGAGTGGTGACTCGTTTACTCGTTGGCCCCCTTATTTTATATTAAAAAAAAACATACCTCAAACTCTTTAGTATGTTTATGTAACGCTTTGTGGACTTTGTCAACAGTATTCTTGACACTCCAGTAGCTCAGATCTCGGTCCCAGGTGCATATCTTGACGAAGTCTCGAAGTTTCTTCTCTATGGGTGCTCTTTTCTCTTTGATATAAGTGGTCACTTGCGGCAGAAACTGGGCGTAGTAGTTGTATGTGTTCCATAGTACCGATATTAGTTCGTCTGAAATATAAAAATGTAAGTTCTAGCAAATGTGTCATACATACAATGTTATAGGTCACCTAAACCTTAATACAGGGTGCAATTAAACCTTCCTGCCAAATTTTTTCCAGGGCTTAGGTATTATTAGGAGAGTCCATTTAACCAAAAAAAATTGGGTGTTATTTTTTTTCAATGGCATATTTTATCCCATTTAAAATCGTTGCAGAATGGTCACTCGCGGCGCGGGGGATTAAGAGGTGGTGACGCGGGATGAGGCGCGCGCGCGGGGGTGTGCCCCCGCGCGGCCGACGCATCGTGTCCATTAATTGTAGTGTTTTTTAGGATAACTTTCGGAAGCTATTTCTCAACGTTTTAGTACTGAGTGACTATAAAAGAAAAAATACTTGTATTTTTATTTTTAACAAGGATCAATATATCAAAATTTGGCAGGAAGGTTTAATTGCACCCTGTAGAGTAGCTAGGTTCAATATCAACTTTTTTTAAACATTTATAAGTTGAAATCTTCCACTTATAAAGTCTCTTTCTGCCAAATTTGATATTCCTATGTATGCATAATGCATATAACTTAAAAAATTGTAACCAACATTTTTGCTATTTTAAACGTATAGATGTCATAATATTATAATATTATGATGACTCAGAAGGAAAAAAAACATACGGATTCTAACGTTACTTAAAACATAACCTATAATTATGCTATGGCTAGCTTTTGAAGACTTTTCACACACACAAGATAAAGAAAGAAGATATACCTTACCTCTTTTAACACTAGTCTCCAAATGCAGCAAATGACAGTGGTACACATACACTATGTCTAACCTCACTTCGTACTCAGCTAGATTGGACATTTCCATGAAATCTTTGAGTACGGTTATAGCTCGAGACGAAGATATCGCCTCGCCTGTCGGCTTGTCTTCTAGATATGATGAGATCACACCATATAAGTAGAACCAGTACTTATGAGCTTCGGCTTGTTTTCTGTAATAAATTATTAACTTACTGTACCGTAATTCAAATCCAAATAATGAAAGTGGCAATACTATTTTTCGTATGTGTGGCGGAAATAGTACCTAAACGACTTCTATATCCTCCTACGTCACCCGCTTTCTGCTTCCCTATTGGTTGACGTTTAGTTCTAAGTTTGAATTAGGTAAGTATAGTTAATAAGCGTTTAATTGCAGGGTAAAACGCTGTTATCATTAAAAGCTGTTAGTAATATAGTAGTCATCTAGTAAAAATCGTCAGAACATGCGAATACGCCTTGGTCTTTCATTAAATGCGGGCGTATTAATATAAGTATAGTAAGTTTACCGAAGCTTAAATTACTTAACATGTAGCGACGTGATGTTTTAAAAGTTAAGCTGCAATAGACATGTCAGGCTTTCTTATTTTTCAAAAGGAAAATTTAATATGATTCCAGTGCACCCTCGGTTACATAATATTAAAAATACAAAAATGTTCTAAACTATCAAACCGACGACAAACGCTTCTGATTGGCCGAAACTATAAGAATCAGTCGTTTGACGTTGCTTTGGAATTTGTATTCGGACCGCCGAATTATTTACCAAAGTTGGGTAACTACTCTAGCATTTGCTCCAAACGATTTATTTCATTTAGGGGTTCCCAAATTACCAAAACACGATTGAATAGATAATAAATATTGTAATTACCTCTGATACAAGCTATTGAGGCACTCCTTCCAATGCGTCATCTCTAGTTTTCTCCAATTCACAATCTGTTGTCCCACCTCCAACGAAATATCAATCATATTGTTTCCCTTGTGGGCATTCTTGTTCCATTCCTCAATCTTATCTCGAAGTAGTTCTAGACCAGTGAGGTATCTCGACACTGGACTCGTGATTGGGAAACTTAGGATTCTGTCTACTATTACTATGATCTGAAAAATACGCAAAAAGTGGTCACGTGATGTGAAGCGTCCATAGATATAAACTAGCTGTTGCCCACGACTTCGTCCGCGTTAACATAGTATAATAACAAAGATGGATAGTTTTCCCCTCCTTGTGGTTCCTTATAAAAAGGGTAAAAACGGGACCCTATTTAAGCAAACGTCAAACGCAAACGTCAATAAACTTTCATGTTTCTTACTCAAGAAATGACGGACTTTCATTGAAACTTTCTACCCCAATTTCACCCCATTGGGGGTAGAATTACCAGAAACGCTTAAATACGTATCCATTCATTTTTAATCAGTAGCACAAAAATAAAGTTTCATGTTTCTAACTCAAGAAATGACGGACTTTCATTCAAACTTTCAACCCCAATTTCACCCCCTTGGGGGTAGAATTTCCAAAAACGCTTAAATACCTATCCATTCATATTTAATCAGCAGTCCAAAAATAAACTTTCATGTTACTTAAGAAATGACGGACTTTCATTTAAACTTTCAACCCCTATTTCACCCCCTTGGGGGTAGATTTTCCAAAAACGCTTAAACACGTATCCAATCATTTTTAATCAGTAGCCCAAACATAAAATTTCATGTTTCTAACTCAAGAAGTAACGGACTTTCGCTCAAACTTTCAACCCCAATTTCACCCCCTTGGGGGTAGAATTTCCAAAAACGCTTAAATACGTATCCATTCATTTCTAATCAGTAACCCAAAAATAAAGTTTCATGTTTATAACTCAAGAAATGGCGGACTTTTATTCAAACTTTCAACCCCTATTGGGGTGACCCCTTCGGGGTAAAATTTTCAAAATTCCTTCCTTAGTGGGTGTCTACTTAATAAAACAACCCTACTCACCAAATTTCGTGGCTGTAACTTTAACAGTTTTTGCTCAGCGATGATGAATCAGTCAGGCAGTCAGTCAGTCAGTCAGGACATGTAATTTTATAAGTATAGATAATCGGCCAAGTGCGAGTCGGACTCGCGCACGAAGAGTCCCGTACCGTTATAGAGCGAAAATAAGGAAAAAATTGTGTTTTTTGTATGGGAGCCCCCCTTAATTATTTTTATTATATTTAATTTTATTATTTACTATTAAAGTACACGTATAATTGAGGATTTTGTGAAAATTTCAAATGTCTATATGTTGCCATTATGGATTACGAGCCAAAAGGGCCAAAAAATTACGTTTGTTGTATGGGAGTTCCCCTTAAATATTAACTTTATTTTGTTTTTAGTATTTGTTGTTATAGCGGCACCAGAAATACATAATCTGTGAAAATTTCAGAAGTCTAGCTATAGCGGTTCTTGAGTTACAGCCTGGAGACATACAGACGGACAGACAGACGGACAGACAGACGGACAGACAGACGGACAGACAGACGGACAGACAGACGGACAGACATCGAAGTCTCAGTAATAGGGTCCCGTTTTTACCCTTTGGGTACGGAACCCTAAAAAAGTAAAGCTGTCAGTCTTTCTGCGTGTCCGTCTGTCTGAAATTCGGCATCGAATATTAAGAAGTCCTTGTAAAATATACAGTTCCTGTAAGAAAAGCGCAACAACGTACCATCGAGGAAATTGATTCCTAGGCTGTTGGCAGACCAACATCATTTGGTCGGATTATATCAATTTAATATTAATTGTAATAATATGTCGGCTGGGATTGACGCATAAAGGTAATATAATATACGCATAAAGTTAATATACGAATAGAGAAACAAAGGCCTGAGCAAGCGAGATGTCACTATCAGTAACACGGGGTCGTAAAAAGATACGTGTGATACATGACAGCAGAACTCTTTCTTTGACGTCCAATCGGCACTTATCGGCACGTTGCAATTTAATCTCATAGAAAGATGCTTGTGTAAGTATATACGTACACATATTTTTACACACAGATGTAAATCAATTTCGGTTTCGTTTGACAGTTCGAGATTGTTGCTCTATTCCGCTAGGTATATTAACTTTATGTATCATACTCATTTTATGACATGTCATATTATTTTGTCGTCAAACTTTAAATGTTTATTGTGCTCGCGCGCACTCTACACGCGCCTAAAGAAACATGAAGTCTTTATATCTCTTCAGTTTCACGTGGTCATTTTTGGGTTCAAATTAATATTATGTACTGTATGTACTAACATCTTTCAAAGTGGGGAAGTCTGGCCACTGGTCCAATAGCTCATTAGTATTGTCTTTGACTTTCTGTAGAAGCGGTAGACATTCTCTAGTCTCTGATACCCAGGCGGAGCGGTAGAAATCGCCTTTGCTTTGGGACGATTCTGAAATAAGCGAAGATCATGAATTTTAAAAATGGATTTTAGGAATAAGATACTATATAATTTCGGTTTGCACAATTTATAAGAATATGCGCATGAGTTGAGAAATTGCCGAGTTTTGACTTTTGACATATTGTCGCATCTCTTGCTAGAAGCAAGCAAATAGGTTTTTTAAGTTACTAATATACAAAAAGTTGCTTATTTTCAAGAGTGTCTGTTCTACAACGTCTTGAAATGAAATAAATATCCTGTTATCATATCATGAGTATTGGGCTGCGTTTCCACTGAAGCGGAGCGGAGCTTAGCGGTGCCCGAATTGACCAATCGTGTTATTCCAGCGGAATGACAGCGAAGCGGAGCGAAGATTTCGAGCATGGTGATTGGTCAATTCGGCACTGCTAAGCTCCGCTCCGCTCTAATTTTATAAACCAATACATTATTTGTGAATATATTATCAGATTAAACAGGAAACTCACCTCCATCTATATTAGCCTTGATATGCGCTATAAGCACCAACAAACTTGGTGACGCGACACCCTCAAATTCTGCATCCATCGCATCCCACGCCTCCTGTATAATCCGACTAAACGTGGGATACCTCAGCAATATAGGAGATTTCACGTCATTGCCCACCAATTTCTTTGGGCTGGACAACCATTCCGCGTTTGTCAGGTTCTTCACTAAGTTTGAGTGCCATTTGTATATTAGAGTGACGTCATCAGAAGATAACAAGTATTTGGGTTTCTCTGTTGGTTTTTTAACGACCTTTTGTTCTAGAGATGGGGGTTTGAAGTCTGAGAAATCGTCTTCGGAATAAGAAGGGAACATCTCCATAATCTCTTCGTATGCTATTTCATCGTCATCCTCATCTTCACATTTTGATCTGAAATGAAAGGGTGACAGTAATTAAATACTTTATAATATTTTAATTATTAATAAGTAAATGGTAAGCGTGTTATTAACGTGATTCTACGTTGTTTTGCCACTTAAACTTATCTAGAATCACGCTTATCATGCTTCTAATTCAGTTTATTATGAAGATGATTTATTGTGTTTAATTAATTATGTCTATTAGACTGGCTATTGACGCACCGCAAGTTGCAGTCGGGACAGACTGTTCTAGAGCGGTCGCGTTGAAATTTACACCGACCGCTCAAGAACTTCTCGAGCGGTCAGTGTATTGCGGATATGGGTGAGGCCGCCAATTTTTGCTGATTTCATAAAAAAACTCTCCGCCTTCGATATTTTCAAAAGTGTTGCAGTTATCAAATTTTTGACTATAATGTCGGATTCAGCAACAAAATGACTCGGAAGGACATACACAATGATTCAGTTTAAATTATAAACCCAAAAGTTTTTTCGGAAAAACCTTGACGAGAGATGCTGAAATGGCCCAAAAACAGAAATCCGCCGAGGTATAGGTGCACTTTGACTGTTGCTGTAGCAAAAACTATCAGGGCTATTAAAACATGGCGTACATATAATGAATTGTTATATGTTTGGTTATTAGTGCATAACATTTGATAAAGAGTTTTATTGAAAACTTTTAAAAAACGTTTTTGTCGCGAAATCCTAAAATTCTGCGCCACTTTGTCAACGCCACCAATATTCGCCTTACCTTTTTAAAGTTGGAAGTCGGGGGCATTCATAATTGATAGGTGGCATCATTGAGCTTCTATAGTGTATGGTAAGTGCCTTGCTGGACGTCATTTAGAATGCCAATGTCATGTGAACGTTGAGTGTCGGCGCGTGTACACAGAATTTTCGAGACAACATTTTTGAGCATAAAAATGTAAGTACAACTTTTAAACAAACCGGTTTCAATGTACCATGTGAAAAAAAGTGATAGCAATCTTTTAAGTTATCATTCAAGTCAAATTGTGCATTATTTCCAGAGATATCTTGTGAATTGTCTACGCGACGGTGGCGTTAGATTGAACATACGCCACCAAATTTGTGCTTCAGCGCCATCGGTGGCGCAGATATTCGCCACCTCCACTACGCTACCAAAATTAGGGTTAGTATTCACTTACATTTTAAAGTAATAGAAGATGTATATTGTAAATACCTAAATATATAAAAAATGTGCTTTAAATGTTTATCGCGTTAATTATAGGTGAAGTAAGTATAAAATATGAATTTATAGTAAATATAATTGCCGTGAAATAAATTTTAGTGTGTGTGTGTTAAGTGCTAGTTGACTAATATATATTTCTCAAAAAAATAATTTGTATTACTACCCTTACAATTATTCGCCACTATTCTACGCCACCCAACGTCACCGTAGCGTAGAAGTGTCAACGCTACCTACGCAATACTTTTGCGCCACATCAGCAAAAATTGGCGGCCTGCCAATTGCCATATGAATTTAGTATGAAAACTGCAGATCGCCGTGCGCCGCCTATGGCCATAGACATACGGTGTTGACTTTAGACAATAGTCAAAATGGATTACTTTGACACCATCGGTCGTTAACCTTACTACTCTAGGAGCGCTGCATGCTCGCACTGTATTCTGTTAACTAAAAAAAAAATACTCACTTAGTAACATACAACGCCTCCTCATCCTTTTTCTGTCTCTCTATATTCTCTCTCTGTTTCTCCCACGCCTTGACAAGCGCGCCAAGCGTCGTCAGTACTGCCCGCATGGCGGTACTATCTACGCGCTCCTGAGCGGTGCATATCATGCTCAGTTCGGAGAGATTCATCTTGAGAACCCTGAAAATTTAAATCGAAATAAAAATGAAATGAAATTGGTAAATAAAAAACTTGAGAGGTGTCAAGGGACACCCGGATGGAACGAAGCTATTTCTTATGTACAAAAAACCACTATAGCATTTTTGCTATAATTGTAAGCCGTGCGGTTGTAATGAGTAATGACTTTTGTGTCGTGTCGTTTCAATTTCTGTCTAGCCCTCTTTCGCAACGCGCGATAAGGAACTTCGTTCCAATAATTATTATGCATTATCATTTAGGACACAGAGAAATGCAAAACGCGCATAAAAATATCGGTATTCTGATCACATAACGTCGAAACGAAATGCTTATATTTTTTGTGAGAGTGATAGTGACAAGACTCGAGAAGGATGAATGTAGACTTTGTCTTTATTCTGCAGACTGTTTAATGTTTTTAAAGAAATTGGATTGGCTATCTTTTTTGTGAAACTTAATAGGTACTGTCAAATACAAATAGGAAAATGAGGACTACTTTCTAGCATTTAAGTTATAAAACTTTAACTCACTCTAGACATTCCAACTCAGCTTTAAACAAGTCTTCATCACCAGCAATCACATTCCTATTCAACAGTTGCATAAAATTCGACGTCACGAATCTGTTCAAATATTTCTCTCTCTCCGACTTCGGTATCACATTCGGATATATCACTAAGTTCACCAGCACTTCATGCAACAATGGCCCTTGTTCTATCTTAGCAATAAGCTCTCTAATTGCATCCGTTAAATTCGCCACAGAGTATATGATTTGAGAGAGCGTACATTGCAAGGGTTTTGCTAAATCTGGGAACGCTTCCGCGTATGCCGTGTCTATTTTTTTATAGAACGCTCTGACAGAATGCAACCAAGATGTGGATTCTTTGATGATGGTTTTAGCTTCGTTTATCGATGATTTGTCTATGGTTTTCTGTATATTATCGTTGGATAACTTGTTGCTGGTTTTTATTAGGTTCGTGATCATAGATATCAAAGTTTTGTTAGCAAGAACTGAGTTTGTAAAATGTCTGCAGTCCTGTAAAGAACACAAGTAGAATATAAACACTTAAAATATACAATGTAAGGTTTAGAATCGATTATTACATGCATCAATTAAAATCGATAAACATGAATTCACTCCTCTCACTTATAAAAAAATATACAATGGATACGCTATACAATGTTTTGTCTTTATTTGATACATTGGAAAAGTCACTTGAAAGACTAATCTAAAGAAAAAATAAAATCTTCGAAGTTGAATAGCTTCCTTGTGTAGTTTTTCCAATAGTTAGGGAGTTTAAATATTTAAAACATAAGTATTGGTTTTTCATAGTTTTCTTACCTTGACAAAAGTGCTGTAAGCCACTTCTTTAGGCCTGTACGTATTACCAGAGGCATACTTATGAACTTTTTCTGCCGTTTTAGTTATTAACTCCATCACAACTGAGCAAAGTGGATGAACCTTTTTCAGTCTACCTCTATTCTCTGTACCTTCTTTGTAATAATCTTTGGACACTTGCGTGGAATTTTCCACGTTTCTTTGTTCGCTAACAGTCCCAGATACCAAACCATGTATATAGTATGTGCTTAGTAGTACATTAAACATATCGATATCTTCATCAATATAATCGATTTTTAATCGATACTTTTCTACATGATCTATAGGGTTTATTTCCGACATGATTCTTACTAGAATAACACTAGTTAGCAAACTAAGTTGCGCCGTCAAAATCTTTACTTTTATTTTTCTTTCTGATTCATGGATATATAATAGCTCAGATCTAAGATTTTCATACACAACATTAGCTTTTACATTCAACTGTATAAGGACGAAATCTTTAAAGTAATTTTCTAGTTTCTTAAAAACAGTTTTGATTAAATCATCTGTTTCATCAATGATTTCAGGTTGGGTAGATATACTCAGGAAAAGATATTTCAATAACTGCTCGTATTTGTTTAATTCAAATGTGGCGTCGGATTTTCTGGAATGAAATAGTAAAATTATATACCAACTAAGATGTCGACATATAAAAGTAGTATCCAAACTAATATTATAAATACGGCAGTGAGTCTGTCTGTCTGTTACTTCTTCACGCTCAAACCGCTAAACCGATTTTGCTATTTGGTATGGAGATACTTTGAGTACCGGGAAAGGACATAGGGTAATTTTTAGCCCATAAAATGTACGGTTCCCGTGCTGTAAACAAATTTTGGCGCAACGGACTTACGGGCGTAATCTAGTGCATTATCTATACATATTATAAAACAAAGTCGCTTTTTTTTTCCCTCATATCCCTTTGTTCCCTTTAATCTTTAAAACTACGCAACGGATTTTGATGATTCTTTCAGTGTTAGATAGCCCATTTATCGAGGATGGTTATAGGCTATATTTTATCACGCTAAGACTAATGGGAGCGAAGAAATAGAGGAAAATGTGGAAAAAACGGGGAAAATTATTTGAAAGGGCTAACTTCAACGCGCTAATCTCAGGAACTACTGGTCCGATTTGAAAAATTCTTTCAGTGTTAGATAGTCCATTTATTGAGAAAGGCTATAGGCTATATTTATCATGCTAAGACTAATAGGAGAATGTGAAAAAAACGTGGGAAATTATTCGGAAGGGCTTATCTCGCGAACTACTCGAGCAATTTTTATGTTATTTGGCACAGATAAGAAGTAGACCACGTGAAGGATCATAGGTTATCGATTTTATCATTTTTTCAGTGGCTATATATTTTTTACCCGTGCGACGCCGGGGCGGGTCGCTAGTAATTTATAAATTAATGGAATAAGACAAAATTTAATTAAAACTAAAAAGGCAGGAAAAAAACTTACAATTCCATAGCAGCTGCAACATCCAAAGATCCGATATTCTTCCACAGAACATTCTGCAAGGCTTGTAATTGCAACGAGTATTCCACGCGATCTCTCAACGCTACCTTCTTGTACGCCAACTGAGTACGAGAATCTAGAAATATATTATGTATGATATAGTATGATTAGAAAAACTAGGAAAAGAAAGAGAAAAGCAATGGATTACAGTACTTTAATAATGTGAATATTTTAGTTGTTAAACAATGTGAATTGGTGGCTAGAGGGTAGTAAAAGAAGTTAATATTAGTGTAGGTAATAACATATAAATTACACAATGGTAGGCATTGGAAGTAAAAATACATAGGTAAAAAGTATATTAAAATGTGGTACTTTTAAATTTTACTATGGCATTTTAGGCCTGGAGATACTGACACAAAATTCTTGGTCATTTGTACCAGGCTAGCGGTTTTACAGGGGTATAATTACGTAAAGGCAAAAAGGAAAATGATGGTCATAGCGCTCGCACTGGCAGCCCAAACGCGTGGACGTTAATCGAACGTGTCGGATAAATAACGAGTGTCGAACGATTTGTTCCACAAAAATGCTTGTATTTTCAGATAGTCGAAAAAAATAAGTAGGCGAAAGCGTAATACCATACTTGTCGGGTGTGGCTTACAGCCCGCCATACCGACGCGAATACGTTAATTTTAATAAAAAAATGAACCATTTGTACCAGGCTAATTTTTGCATAGCTAATCATCGACGAGTAGCCATTCACGAAAATCACCTTGCCATACTTTTCTGACAGGTCCCAATGGCCGCCATACCACTGCAAAGGTGTAATTTTTTTTTCGTCAAACGATTTGTACCAGTATGGCATTTAAATTTTTGGAAAGTATTTGACAAAATATGACCGTTATTATTTTTCCCATACTTCTAGTAGGGGGAAAAAGTGCTGTCATACTTGAAATACTTATTTATTTGATACGTTTTAAAAATACGACTATAAAATACGTAAAATCATTTTTTACATCATGGCATCATTGTATTCTCGTCATTTGGCAAATTTTTTACCAAAAAAAATTATTACAGATTGTAACCATGGGGCGGGATGACTACGCGTACTTCTAAACGGTTTAAAATCAGTTTGTGGATTTACTAAAAATTTTAGGTACGTAGATTGGTATTATAGTTAGCGCAAACAATTTTGACCTTAAACGTAAACGAAATAAGGTAAATATTGGCGTATAGTGTATACTATTGAAATGTATACATTGTGACGTCACATCTCAATCATGGCGCGTTTATAAATCACGTGACTTTATTTAAATTTCATGAATTTTTCATTGTTTATAAATTGAAAAAACATTTTTTTAAGGTTCTTGCATTAAATATCAATATTATCGTTCGACACTCGTTATTTATCCGACACGTTCGATTAACGCCCACGCGTTTGGGCTGCCAGTCCCAGCATGGTCCCAGATGGTCATAGCGCTGCCAGTGCGAGCGCTATGACCATCATTTTCCTTTTTGCCTTTACGTAATTATACCCCTGTAAAACCGCCAGCCTGGTACAAATGACCAAGAATTTTGTGTCAGTATCTCCAGGCCTATTTGACGAAGAGAGGTTTATTAAAAAATCGTCCTACAAAATGACGGAGTAATTTTGAACATATTAAAACATTTGCAAAGCCAAACATAACGACCTTAATTTTTCCAAGACATTTTAACATGAATAAAACTCTGTTATAATTTCCAAACTTACGTTTCTCCTCGTCGCAGAATGTAGTCAGCTTGTCAATATAGAACGACATGAGCGGCAAATTACTTGAAACCCTTCTGTTGTTGGCTGGGATCGCTTCTAAAGCGTCATTAGAGTTGACCAAATTGTTGACATTGAAGAAAGAGAGAGGATATAGATCGGGGGAACTTTCTAGAAGCCTGTAGAACTCGTCCCAAAACGATGCGATCAAGGAAGATGTTCTGAAAAATTAAAATTGACAGTTTAATGCCTGACAAGGATAATAAAAGGCCTTTACTGAAGAGGAAACTATGAGAACAGTGGCGGGGCAAGACCAAAATTTTATGTGGGCGAGATACATTTTGCGAGGCCCCCTAGGCCCAAATGGATTATTTTTAGACGAACATTTTTTATAAATAAAATTTGAGTCTCAAAACGCGTAAATTCTTAAAAAAAATTCCTCGGGGTCCACGTCCAAGAGGTGCGAGGCCCCTTGGACCGCGAGGCCGTGGGCGGTCGCCCACATCGCCCACGCCTTGCTCCGCCTCTGTATGAGAAGCTTCATTCAATTCGTCAAAGAACAATTTAATAAATCATCAATAGATCTAATTAAAGAATCAGTAGATTACACAACAGTAGTCAATGGTGTTAGCTTTTTAGGCATTTCATTTTATATTTATTGGGCATTTTAAGTAAGGCTGAATATAAGACAAGAGTATTTTTGTCCACTCAAGCCAACACCACCACATGACTGTGTTTAATATTTGCAGTATTTTACATACCTTTGCATCAACAGAGGATCAGACTTGTTCACAACTTTCTGAATCATTTCCAACTGACTTTGCAGTATGGGCGGAAATCCTTTGGCTTCCTTACCAAAATTCACTACGTTTGCCAGAATTTCTGACACATCTTGATCATTATTCGTTTCTTCCTCGTGTATTCCACTCACTTCATGCAGCAAATAAGGTTTTAGAAGTTGCAATACTCTTTTTATTACATAGAAATTGATTGGTAGTAATTTTACATCTTTATATAGTCTACTATCATCTTTAGCCTTCTCTACTAATTCAAGTATGCTATTTTTAAGTGTGCTAATTACTTTTTCTTCTGGAACATCAATTGCTAGTTCACTAGTACAGAAGCTAATAGGGTTGGTAAGTACTTTGTATAATTGTTTATCTACTGGTTGATTCATATCTATACTAATATTTTTATTAAATTCTTTTCTTGAATTGCAGATATCATATTCCGTATCATTTTTATAAAGTTTTGGTTGACCGTATAACTTTCTTAGCTTTTTAGTTACTTTAACAAGTTTAGTTTTGCTTTGATCGTCATTTATGTTCATTCTATCTATTTCTTGTTGGAAACTTTGTTTTAACATTTTGTTTGGTGGTAATTTAAACAGCTCTTCCAGTAAATATTTCTGTATCCATTTACTGTGCACTTGCAACAGTGGAATTATATCTTCCTTCAAAATCGGCGTTCGTTTATTCTTGCCCGTGATGAAAATTGGCTGGGAACAAATTTTTATGAATCTAGTCCTCCAGTTCAAGTGTTGTATGATATGGGCCAATACATTATCATTGAAATAATTCTCTGACGCTCTAATAGTCTTTATTATATAATTGTCAATTACTTGTAGATATGTCTGACAATATTTTAATATGGGATATTCAGAAAAGTCGTCCGTAATTTTGCCTGATGTAACAGCGTTTGCATAGTCAGCTGCCGAGAAGCCACTAGTCACTATTGAATCTTGTGAAACTTTCTTGAGTAATTCATTATACAACAACGCCGAACTAATATTACTCTGTGTAGTTGCTTCAGTATCCAAAATAAATGTTTCTGGGTAATATCGTTTATATGAAATAAAATCAGGTTCATTTCTTAAATTATTGTAAGTATATGTAATCAATTCTTTTATGTTTTTGTTATTTATATCCTGTTTTAGCGAATTAAAGAAGATGCTTAGATACTCTGATGGACACTTTTGGAACCCTATAAGAACATTAAACAAATTGTGTAGTGTATTAACGTTGGATTCAACCAAATTTAGTTTAACTATGGGATAAGCAGTTTGTTTGGCTATTTCACGTGCAGAGTTATTGGTTAGACCCTGTACTGATAGAGTATGACCTGTGACATCTTCTATATCATTATATACTTCTTCTAGTTCATTCTGTAGTTCTTTAAGCATAGCATTTTTCATTTCAGCTAATGATTTATTTACATTAGACGTAAAATCACTACCACTCCTAGGTTTTATGTAAACATCGGAGAAGCTGTTCAGAAGTGCCGTTTTAGATGAAATACCGCGCACAAGTTGTTGATAAGTCAGACGAGATGCTTGTAAAAGTTGTGAAATTGTTGGTCTTTCTAATCCTGAAATTAAAAGTTTTGTTAACAATTTAAGGACTGCAGTAATTTGTGAAATACATCAAAAGAACAAAACTACGGAATATGTATTATATTAACAAGATAGATTTTAAGGCAGTGGCATAGAAAAGTTTTACAAGTCAAACAAAAATGGAGAGAAAATCTTACCTTGAATAAACGCCGTCATAGACTCGTGACATCTTATGCAAATATCATGATACTGACTCGGAAGGCCGCAAGAAGATAGAAGCGCAATGAGATCAAAGTATTCCATCGTCTCAGAAAGACCTAGATCCATATCTTCTGGCCTCAGTAAGTAAATTTCAACACCTCTATTCCTCATCGCTCTAGAAATTTCCCCATACTTCGGATCCATTGTGAAAAATATTCTAAAATTAGGATGAGGTTTTATTTCACTGGTTTCACCTCTTTCTGGTATACTTAGCACACCGTTTGGTTCTAAAAGACCGTTAAGTCTATCTAAAACAGCTGCTGAAGTTAAATTTACGTTATCTAAAAGCAGCCAAGATCCTTCTTCCATTGTTTTGACTAGTAACGAATCTATCCATTCAAATTTACCACCAGCATTTACTGAAGATAATTTAGATATTTTACCATCTAAATGTTTCAGTTTACTCATTATAATTTGCACATCTTCAATTCTATATTTATAAGCTTTGTTGAGTTCTAACAATTTATTACAATGATTTACTAAATAAGTAAGTTTAGTTTTATATTTTTCTATTTCATTTGTGTCTTTTTCGTTTACCGCTTTCTTATATTCATAAAGATTACTAAATAATTTATTTGATTGCCATTTATTGGGCTTCTCTGTTAACCAAATCGCTCTAGTAGTTTTGATAGTTAGTATTTCAATTTTATCATACAAGTTTTCTAAGTTTCTGTTAAAATCTACTTGTTCAAAGCCTCCTAGAAGATCAGAAACGTCCATTGCTGACGTTACTGGAATTATGTGTAAATCGTTTCCTGTTAGATCAGCTATTGTTTGTACCATACTGCTTTTACCGGTAGCTGTTGGACCAACTAATATTGACAGCCAATTCATTTTTATATTCTGAGCTACTGCTTTCAGTGAAGCCATCTGATTTCTCAGTAAAAGCAGATCAGATTCTATAGCATACTTGTTGCTAAACATTCTTTCGTTATTTCTATGCAAAGTTACATCTCCAAATCTTATTTCTTCATCGTTAATAGTGAATTGTGGGTTTTCATCGCTTCTAGCGTATTTAGGCTCGAACACTTGATTGTAAGTCCAAATCATCTTTTCTTTATCTTCTTCGCTTCTCATACGATTCACATACAACATATCTACAAACTTTCCTGGCGATGTTACTTTTCCATCTTTCTTATCCTCAATCATGGCTTCACACCATCTTTGAATATCTCTCAGATTCATTTCCCAGGGACCACCTTTATGTCCCCAATATTGTAACTCAGTAATTTCTTTTGAAACACGCCAATTAAATTCTACTATTTTGTAAAGGATGTCTTTAGGTATTTGATTATAGTGTGCTTCAACAATATACAGAAGATCTTCTTTAGTAAGTGTATCAATGTATACTTGTGTAAATCTATTGAGGAAAGACACTGGCAAACCACGTCTAGCCCCACCTTGTTTGAGGGGATTTTGACATGCGAACAACTTAGTCTGTTGTTTAACTTTAAACGTTTTTCCTAATTCAGGTATAAAGATTTCACCTCGATGATCGAGACAGGCGTTTAAACCTTCAAGGACAGATTGTGGCGCTAAATTCAATTCGTCGAGTAGAATCCAGTCGCCATTTTGAAGAGCATTGAGAAAAGCGCCTTCTTTAAACGCGAAGGAACCGTCTTCTGTCGGTAGATCGGTTCCAAACAAATCTGTGATATCCTGAAAATAAGGGTTTAATTATACTTTTTATGTAGCTTTTAACAAAAGATTAAAATATGGATTAGTAACACTTACCGTTTGGTCACTCAAATTAATTCGGATAACTTTGTGGCCTGATGATTTTGCCAGAGCTGTGACTAAACTGGTTTTGCCAACACCTGGATTTCCTTCCAGCAGAATAGCCTTATTTAATTGTAAGCCACGTAACAATCTAAGCGTATTCGAACCAGTTGTTGGAGCAGTAAATGAGAAATTCTTTTCATCGTTATTGTTGTACGGTCCAAGATCTATATAAAACGGTTTAATTCCAAATTTCGAATTAAATGACGCAGTTTGAAGACTCAGTTGCTTATTACATAACACTTCTTTTAGACCTTCAGTATCATTACCGACATTTTTAATTTGAGCTAGCAGGAAATCTATTGCATTTTTACGCACTTCAATCAACGTTTGTGTATCTATGTGCCCAGTTAGAGTAGTTCCAAAACAATCTAGAAATGTCATACAAGCACCATGAATATACGCTTCGGGTACATCAAGCAAATCTTTGCTGACTGTGGTATTAATAAACTCAACCCAAGAGAGCAAATCACGTATACTGAATGGAAACTTATTTGTTACTTCTGAACTCTTCAACCAATCAGTAAAATCTAGAATACTGTTTCCAATACCGGAGCTGCCATCTTCTTGGTTACCCAAGGAGATGCCTTTGACTACACTCTTTTCTAAAACTGCCACTAAATCACTTCTTGAAGTAACGTGGTCACACCATATCTCCGTAAAACGATTGCGTAGCGCTGGTGAAAGTTCTTTCTTGCCGAAATCTCCACCAGGATTCATTGTGCCGATGAAATGAAAATTCTTATGTGCGGTTATCACTAGAATATTGTTTCTGTCTTCCAAACTTCTTTCTGAAAGCACCAGCTGTCTTTCGGGCTCAAGTAAAGAATTCATTCTTTCCAAAACGCTATCATCCGCTAGAGATATTTCATCAGCTAAAAATAAGTGTCCATTTTCCATCGCCTTTATTAAAGGTCCGTCCACCCATTCGAAGAGTCTGCCGTCATTTTTATATTGGCGCACAGGCCTAAGCCCACCTAGAAAATCGGAGCTATCCGTATGCATGTGACAATTTAGGGACAGAAGTTGTCTATGACTCAACTTCGCTAGAACTTGGCATATCGTTGTTTTCCCACAACCTGTTTCTCCTACTAATAAAACAGGCTCATCGAAGGTGAACGCTTTAGCTATCAACACTGCCAGCCTTCGCATATTGTAAGTCCACACAACATGGGAAAACTCTGCCAGTTGATTGTTCAATAGCTGTTCTAAGATCGACTTTGTAACTGGGGAAGTGTTTTGGTGCAAACTAAAGAGATTATTGGGACTGACTTTTCTTTTGACATGTTTCTCGATTACTTCAACGATGATCTCCCTTTCGTCTGCCTGTCGCACTTTGCCGGCTAGAACCAGATAACCTTCGTCCGCAATATGTTGGTCCCAGTCGTAGAATTTTTCATCTGTTAACTTGTCTTTGGACGCGTGTTTATACCTTTGGCCCCATCGGAAGAGATCTCTTAGGGTTATGAACCCATCTTTTCCCTGCACCGCGGCCGAGCCACGTCTTCTTACTTGCAATTCTGCCATAACTTCGATCATCTTTTTGCTGTACGACATCGGAATGTGGCAGCGTTGATGAAGAATAGTTTCCAACTCTTTTCTAGGTATTTCATCGAAGTGTAATTCTACGAAACGATTTCTAAACGCTCTTGACAGCATTTTTCTACCACCGTACAATCCTGGTGGGTTTTGAGTCGCGAAAAGCATGAAGCTAGGGTCTGCTCTAACCGTCTCCTGTGTTTCTGGAATGTACAGTTCTCTATTGTCATCTAGCACTCTATTTAGTGCTTCTAGAACATCGCTCGGAGCTAAATTGAGTTCATCAAGGATAATCCAATAACCTTTTCTCATCGCTTCTACCAAAACGCCTTCCTTGAATACCAAGCTCCCATTGGCGTCAGTGGCATATGACCCTATGTATTCCTGTAAGTCAGTGTGCTCATGATTGTTTATTCGGACACAGTAATTGCCTGAGGCTTTAGCCATGTACGTGATAAGAGATGTTTTGCCCACCGAAGTGTCACCTTGTAACAATATTGGGAGTCTACTCAGCGACACAATACGGGCTATGTCACGTAGATTTTTCCTAACAGTCGGTGTCAAGATGTAGTCATCAGGAATATTGATATCCAGCTTTCCTTTAGCGATCCAATGGCCTTCGAACAGCAGGTAGTTTTGATCCAAATTTTTAGGTTCGGGAATGATTTGTTTTAGAACTGCGTTAATATTTTTCTTACCAATGACAGCCCTGAAAAATAAAACCATAGTTTGGATAACATCTCAACAACAACAATGATTCAAGAAAACTGTAAGTACGAAAAACGGGTTTATGACACAGTAAGTACGCTTTTAAATATTTTTAATTTTATCACTTAGTGGGTAGATAAAAAACAAAATATGTTACGTTTAATACTTAGCTAAAACTTACTTGGCAATCATAGCTTCGACCTTCGGATGTGACATTCTGTCCAACTGTGTGAGGAAGGAAAGGCAGAACGCCTCATATAAAGAACGTGACACTGTACCACATTTAGCTTTAGCAGCTGCTGTCAACGCTCTGCATAAAGTTCTTAGGGAGTAGTGGGGAGCATTACCTAAAAAAGATAGTAAAAGATAAAAAATATATTTTATCGACTCACTAACAAAATATTCACATAGCCAACAACGTATTGTTAAACCAGATAACGCCCGCAAATCCGTTGTGGCAAAATTCGTTTATCGCGCGGGAACCGTACATTTTTCCGGGATAAAAAGTAACCTTTCCCGGGAATCAAAGTATCTCCATACCAACATCGGTTTAGGGGTTTTGGCGTGAAGAGGTAAAAGACAGACAGTCAGGCATTTAGAATAGAATAGAATAAACGTTTATTTGCAGCTAAAACTATAAAAATACATAAATTATAAAAGAAAGAAATAAAAATAAAAAAATATAAAATCGTTGAATTATCATAAAAATATTGAGTACATTAGCCGCAAATTGGACCAAGCTCGGCAGTGTTGGCACACCCAG
Organism: Polyommatus iphigenia; assembly: GCA_963422495.1. Taxonomy (NCBI): domain Eukaryota; kingdom Metazoa; phylum Arthropoda; class Insecta; order Lepidoptera; family Lycaenidae; genus Polyommatus; species Polyommatus iphigenia. The sequence goes on from OY730179.1 coordinate 16,652,294, forward strand.
CAGGTAACCAACGCCGATCTTCGGCTTGACCCATTCCGTGACCTCACAGCCGTTCCAACCTTTTAGTGACACAAGTCTTAAATAATATTATGAATTACTCAAATCACTATTTAAAAACAATAATAATAATAAAAACAATTTTATATTCATTTCAATATTACTAACAATTATTACATTAATTAAAATTTATTAATCCAGGACATTATAAATATCTATTCCAATGTATAATATTATTATAATTGTGAATAAAAACCTATTGCATTATATTTACAAAAATAAAATATATTTTAAAGGAGAAAACGAAGGAGATAACGACAAGACTTTAAAATATTTTGACAGTGACATAATATGACAGTTCCATAAGTTAAAACAATAATAATAATATTATGTTTATGTGGTAAACATTGAACTTTGATTAAGTATTTTAAGATGATACACCCATGGATTAAACTAAATATTATTAAAATAAGTAATTAAAAGTGTTACAAAATGATAATATTATAACAGAATATAAAAACATATTGGGAAACAACAGTATTACAAGGAATATGTGATGGCAATCGAATCCAACAATATTAGAATAATTTGTTGAAAAAGATATAATAACGCAAAACACCTACAACACACTAATGTCTTGGCGAATGCTTTCCTGTGCCTTTTGTGCTTGTAAAAGAAATTTTTGGAGATGTTTCCTGAATGATGCCAGACTATTAAGATTTCTAATAGGCGGAGGTATATTGTTCCAGCATTTAGAAGCCGTGTAACGAAAGCTTCCTCTGAACGACGCTGTCCGGTGTTTCTCAATGGCTAATTGGGCTGAACATTGCCTTGGACCGCAAGACCTAAGACTAGTCGTTCGTGAAAGTTTTTCGTAGAGATATGCAGGCTTTCTATACTTTAACACGCCAAATAAAAGACAAGCCAGATGGAGTTTACGTCAGTGTTTCATTTTTAACATAGAATGCTCATTGAGGAAGGGTGTAACGTGACTTCTAGGTGGTATATCAAAACAGAAACGTGCACAAGCATTCTGAACTCTTTGTATGAGTCTTTTAGTTCCTGATGCAAGACGAGGCCCATAAACAACATCTGTGTAATTAAGCTTTGACAGCACCAAAGATTCCACAAGGCGAATACGCATTTCCGATGACAGATATGATCTCACTCTATAAAGGATCCTTAGTCTGTAAAAGGAGTTACTAACTAGACTGGTGATATGTTCCTGAAACCGTAAATTACAGTCCAAGAGCAATCCCAGATTACGTGCTACATACACCCGTTCAATAGGTGCACCCATCATGGTAACAGGGGGCGAAGAATTCAAGTGTCTTATCTGGTTAATGGAACCACAAATTAAGTATTTAGACTTAACAGGATTAAGACACAGGCTGTTTTTTGGGCCCAGCTCACTATACTATCAAGATCTTCATTAAGCAATGCAACTGTTTTTTTCAAGATCACAAGGCTTACAAGATATGTAAATTTGAGTGTCATCAGCATAAAAATCAAATTTACAGTGCCTAATATGGTTTTTTAAGTCTGCTACATATAATATAAACAGCAATGGACCCAAGTTAGAACCCTGTGGTACTCCATCCTCCACATCCAAACAGTCTGATAACATTATGGACCCATCACTAAGAGAGAGCTGCACATACTGGCGACGATCACTGAGGTAACTGTTAACCCATTTGATAGTAGCGTCGTCAAAGCCATAATATCTTAATTTTGATAATAATATGTTTATATTTATTGTGTCAAATGCCCTTGTAAAGTCCAAGAGGGCGAGTAGAGTGCAGTGACCTTTATCTTGTGCGCACAAAATATTGTCAGTCACATTAAGTAATAGTCACTGTACTCCGACCTTTCCTAAAGCCTGATTGTGTCTCAGGTAACAAATCATTTTTTTCCAGGTAGCCTGCCACTTGCTCACACACTACCTTTTCCAAAATTTTAGAGAGGCAAGGCAAGATACTAATAGGCCTAAGATTCTTTATTTCTACCGGATTTGTGATTTTAGGCAAAGGCTTTACTATAGCCTGCTTCCAGTGATGAGGATAAACAACAGTTTCAATAGATGTATTTATAATGCACTAGCGACCCGCCCCGGCTTCGCACGGGTATAAAATATATTATAGCCTATGTCACTCACTGAATAAATGATTAAAATCAATTCAGTAGTTTTTAATCTATAGGCACTAATATTATAAAGAGGTAAACTTTGTTTACTAAGATCTACAATCTACATACTACTACTACTACTCAAAGATACATAGGTACTACTCATAGATCTATAATTTCTAAACTCCCCTCCCGCGAGCGCACCCCCCAGCCTTGGTAGCGCCCACTCCGAAACGGGCGTAAATCGAAATTTTTTAATTTCGCCATAAATTCTAAACCAAACGTCCAATTTTAATCATTCAAAGACCAAATATAGTCTACATAAACTGTACTTAGTGATGAAATAATTTATTTTGATAAGGATTAATAGCATGAGTAAAATAAATGCGTTTAAATGTAGTCCAAAAATAAATCGAGATTTTTAAATAAAAAAGTGGCTGTTGTATCTCACTCGACATAGATAGGTATAGTGTGTCGCGGACTTTTTTGTAGATATTTAAAAGATCTACATTTACTTAAAACATTGTATAGTTCTATCTTTTATAGTTTAGGCAGCGTTCGCAAAATAAGTACATTTTCTGGTTGTTTCCGAAAAACTGAAATATCTTACGGAACCCTATATTTTCCAAAATAAAAAGTAGCCTATGTTACTCGCAAATAATGTAGCTTTCGAATGGTGAAAGAATTTTTAAAATCGGTCCAGTAGTTTTTGAGCCTATTCATTACAATTAAACAAACAAACAAACAAAGTTTACCTCTTTATAATATTAATATAGATTTAATTACATCCAGAGAATTCGGCAGAGTAAACAACAACATATGCAAACTGATGCCATCACAACCTACAGCGTTGGATTTTAATTTTTTTATAGTTTTAAGTATTGTGCTTATAGAAACCATAAAGTTAATATACCTATCGGAATAGAGAAACAAAGGCCTGAGTAAGCGAGATGTCACTATCAGTAACACTGCGTGGTAGAAAGAGAAGCGTGATTTGAGGTTGCATAGCTTTTTTTTCATCTGTTTGACAGTCTGTCTGCCCCTGAGCCGATCGTTGTCAATTTGGGCTCTCAGAAAAATTGTGATTTTAAGTTAAATAATGAATAATTTTTAGAAATACTGCTCTAGAAACATGGTTAAATGTTTGTGGAATGATTGTGGATCCACACATCGAAAAAACCCGGACAAATATTCATTTCACAGGTGAATTATTCTACATCGACAGGACCTAGTTTTAAGTTTATTTTTGCCAATTCCCTACGAGTTATTGGTATTGATTTTCATAATTCACTTCTTTAAATATTTATTTATATGGAAAACATAACTTGACTAGCCATGGTGCACAATTTAAGGATATTTTGTGTAAACAATTTTCATATATTTTACACTAGGGCTGCATCAAGTTATCGATAAGAAGTGTCGATATGAAAATATTTTTTAATTAAGTATACTAATTATCTACGAATGTTGAAATGATAACATACTCATCCGTAGTTTATAATTAGTTTAAGTATATTAATATACTATCATACATAATTTATCGTTTTTAAGGGTCCGCACCCAAAGGGTAAAACGTCCTAGTAGTCGGGTCCCGCTCTACTACTAAGACTTCGTTGCCTGTCCGTCTGTCCATCCGTCCGTCTGTCTGTCTCCAGGCTGTATAACAAGAACCGCTATAGTAATAGACTTCTGAAATTTCCACATATGTAATGTCATTCTACATCCAATATGGCTGCTCATCCAAGATAGGGGAATAGTTTTAAAAAGCACTTCTGCAAGATGGGCATCAAATAAAAGGGCTCATTGAGAGTGAATTGAAAATTAATAGGGTCTAGTGAAGTCGTGTCGTATCGTGTACTGATGTGACGTGACGTGACGTAACCTGTCGTGTCGAATCGGGTCATGACATGTCGTGTCGTATCGTGCCGGGTTTTAGAAAATGCCCGGTTGAAACCGGTCACCCTTCATGCGCGAGTCCGACTCACACTTGGCCAATTTTTCAGATTTCCTGCTGACCTGGATACCAGAAATTCATGGCTTGAAATAATTAACCGTCCAAACTGGACTCCGAACAAAAATTCATGCATATACTTAATTATGCAGCAAGCATTTTGAAGAAAAGTCATATTTTACTTCAAAATTACAATTTTTATTATACCTATCTATGCAGTTTTATTTTATCCCATTCTGTTTTTACAATCTTACAATTATTAATCCATGATCGATATTTTGTCGAATTACAAGATGTTTGTACATCACTGACACGCACACGTAAACATAATTGTATACACAGATGTAAATCAAATTTTGGTTAAGTTTGACAGCTCGGGATTGTTTCTCTATTCCGATAGGTATATTACCTTTATGGTAGAAACTGTCTCTAGATGAAATGTACTGTCACATGATTTATGAAATTCAAAATATGTGATGTAAGATAAGTGTGTAATAGGAACTGTAGGTATATTTAAGAAATGTTCATTTATTAGGTTAGGATTATTAAAGTGTGATGGGAGATTTTTTTCTGTTGATGGTAAGATAGTTTTTTAATGTTTTTCCATAGCTGTTTTGGTTCTTTAATTTTTTGATTAATACTGTATTTAAAATATGCAACTTTTTCATTATGTACTGATTTATTTACCAATGTTTTAAGGCTTTTATAATCCTCCTTTTTGCTGTCTAATTTGGTGCTGTGATATTCCCGTAAGGCTTTGTCACGCATATCCATCATTAATTTAATGTTGTCCGTAATCCAGGGATGGGAGATTGCTTTTATACGAGGGGGGGGAGTATATCTTTACTGGGGCATGTTTATCAAAAAGCTCTAGTATCTCTGCATTAAGGGTTTCGACCATCATATTAACATCACTCATATAAAGAATTCTGTCCCAGTTTACAGCTTGAAGACTGCTGATAAAACTGTCTGGGTCAATGTATTTAATAGGCCTGTATGTTATGAATGAAGGTTTGTGCTTTTCTTTTTTAATATTAAGTTCACAACCTATCAGACAATGTCCACACACTGAACAAACATGTTCAACAAAAACATTTCTAGCTATAAGGTCTGTGCTTATTGTGTCAATTAATGTTTGACTGTTCTCGGTGAAGTGAGTTGGTGAAGTTATTATCTGATATAATCCTAGGCAGTACAAAAAGTTTGATAGTTTACTTGATTTTGATGTATCTGGACATAATAGATCAATATTGAAATCACCACTTAAAATCAAATGGTCATGAGTAGGCATCGCATTAATAATATCTGTAAGTGCATCCAGAAAAATGTCAATATCCAGCCAAGGGGGTAGGCAGTGCCTAATACAAGTTTTTTGCCATTTAAAGATATTTTAAGCCACATCTGTTCAACCTGACTATATAATGGGTCAATGGGTGGCGAGAGGGTTCGTGCGACTATGCCATTTCTGATATAAAAACCAACTCCCCCACCACGGGAGCGTATCTCCCGAGGTCGTGGTTTATGGCAGAGTCGGTATCCCATAACATTAGGAGCCCGGCCCTCTTCGCCTGTTCTTAACCACGTCTCATTAAGAGACCGTACATCCAAGTCAAGCATATCCAGTTTGGCAATAAAATCATCGTGGTTTGTGCCTAAAGATCCTGCATTGTAAAATCCAACTTTTAATTTTTTGCTAACCATTACTAAAATTGCAGTCCATGTCTATTATATATGTACTACTTACATTATAATATAAATTCATAGAACTGACCCTCTGACGTAGAGTATAGTGGTAATAATTTTGCTCGCCTTTGCCTGCCCCCAGATAGCATTCAGTGTTAGTGATAAAATTGTATAATATAATTATTTTTGATGCATTCTTGTTATATTTATATATTATTATGTCAGGGTAATTTAGGCGCTGAGAAATAATAAACGTGTTATATAATTTAATATTATAATATACAATGGAGAGTAATTGGTTATTGTAAATATTGTATTCTTTAAATTGTAAATAATATTGTTCGTATAAGTGTAAAATAATATTGTTATTAAATAGTATAATATAAATTTAAAAATAAAATAAAATAAAATTGCAAACATTACATTCAATAGGATAACAAATTTAAAATTATTATATGCAATTGAGAGTAGTTGATTATTATTATTGTAAATATTGTATTTTTTAAATTGTATTGTAGTGTTAATGAGAGAAAAAGATATTGTCGTTTTGGTGTCTCGTGAAAAACATTCCTAGATGATTTTTATATTTAGAAAACAAATTAAAAACATTATTTGATTCGCCACCACCATAAAGTACACAAAAATATATAATAACATTTAAAACAATAAAGGACGCAATTTTCTTTTGATTCATAATAATACAGTAGTAGTATAACATTATGTAGAGCAGCCCACCGTCCATCAAACTGTTTTAACTTTAAAAACCCGTTCTATGTCAGCAGTTGACCGGATGTGGTGCACCGGCTTGCCGTCTCCCAGGCGCGCGAAAATACGTCCTCTTTTGGTCCAGGCGTATCGCCAGTTGAGACGGCGGCATTCCTCCCTGACTCTATAAAACAGCTGACGATTATGGCCCGTCAACCGCTCATTGACGTACACCCGCTGCGGTATCCCGGCCGACCCGGGAGATCCGAGATCAGCGCTAGAGAGCGTGCGACGAACTCGTGCCGAGCGCAGCAGCTCGTCCCGGAGCTGACGGCGGGCCAACCGCACCACCAAGCGCCGTCCTCGTTTGGGCTCATTGACGCCAGGTTCTCTGCTCACCGTGCTGCGACCCACCCTTTCGGCGAAGACAATATCCGAGGGTGCAAGAGTGAATCCTAGTTTGTGCGTTACATTTTCTCCTGGGGCCTCCGGAACATTGCTAATATCCAGGTCTGTTAATAGCGCCTCCTGGTCCCTGTCGTTGAGCTCGGCCTTCAACTGCTCAACCGTCTTCTCCAGCTCTACTACGGTCTGCTCCATCTCTACACTCCCCGCGCCGACGCCGCCTTTCTCGAGCTCATCAAGTCTCTTTTCTACTGTGGTTAACCGCGTAGATAAGTCCACAATAGTTGCTCTCAACATAGCCATCTCCTGACGACATCCGCGCAGCTCTATAATACAGTCCGCAAACTCACGGCAAAACTCTGCCAGGCTGTTGACTCCCAAATCAGTCTCATCCGTGGTAGTTGTCGATCCACCCATTTCATCTAACGAGCCACCGTCTGTGGGGACTACTTTGGCAGGTTCGGGGCATGCAACGAGACCTCTCACAGGTGTCAGGCTGTTGTCACCACGTCTTTCAGTTTTTTTACAACTGGGACAGACCCAGTCGTCTCCAACATTAGCCTTAGCTGGTAATGCAAGACAAGTCTTGTGAAACTTTGTGCAGCACGAAGTACAGGCCACTGTCTGGTACCTGCCGAGGGATTTATCGCAGGCGCCACATTTTGCTTTATCCATTGTGGAAATGTTTGAAAATCCTCTGGGTTGAGTGGCTTGTTTCAAGATAGCGTAAAGAGATGGCGCTGTTGTGGGTTATTTTTAGTTCGTCTAATCACCAACAGATGGCGCTTTTACTGCAAGGCCAGTGGTGCGTAGAGGTACAACTACCAATCACTAGATGTCGCTACTATGCAGTAATTTTGCTACTTTACGCTCAAACTCTACCCTCACACTCCAAAAAAGTAGCGTATGACCAAAACAGTTAATTGATTATTTTACTAGTTGAGAGCGAACACAACTAGTCACAAACACTATCACAGCTACAACGAGTTACAATTCACACAATACGCATCACAAACTGACTTTAAACGTTCCTTTACACATAAAATTTTTTAAAAACACGAAGACCTGTATTCACTGTTTTGACGGTTGTGACGTCACTCATCATTATAATCATTTATAATATTAGTTTGGATTTAGAGAAAAAAATATAGTGTAGATTTATAATCTTTGTTAGTAATGAATAAGAATAATACATACCAGCGCCATCTACTAGATTGAGTCTAGCTTCTTTCCTGATTGACGAGTAAAACATATAGATTGCTTCTAAAATTGCACCACTCAAGTTCATATGGCGCAAATAGTCACCGATAAGTAACAATAGATCATTTCTCTCAGTTAGTTCATCCACAAAGAACTCGGTAAAGCGATTTCTAAGACCAACCGGCAAGTCTTTCTTGCCTACATCCGTAGCAGGATTCATACACGCAAAAAGAGTAAAGTCAGGGTGCCTTTTCACTGGCTTCTTATCTCCTTTTTCTAGTAACTCAATAGTTTCATCTTTATCTTCCAGAAGGCCGGCTAAACATTCTAACACTTCTGCGGATGCTAAGTTTATTTCGTCTAGTAGTACCCAGTAACCTTCTTGCATTGCTTTGATAAGGGATCCCTCTATGAACGCGAAGGTTAGCTTCAACTCTGCTTTAACTTGCTGCTCTAATTTGGCTAGTTTATAGCCAAAAGCTAGCCAAATCTTCAGTCTCTCCTGTTGTTTCTCGTTCTTCATTCTATTCACAGCGGACTTGTGGCTTTGCTTCATCAAAGTCAGTAATGCCGACCAATTTTCAGTCTCAAAACACGTGTCTATGTGACCCAAGAACTTTTGATTCTTCTCCACATTGTAAAAACTCTTGAACATGTCGAGGAATTCGTTTTTAATCGGTTGTATTATATACTTTAGGTGCACTGGTTTGTATCCGCCGAGTAAGTCAGCAGAATCAGACTGTTGGTTCATGTTAATAACGACTAGTTTATGTCCTGTCTGCTTAGCTAAGTATTGCACTGAAGATGTTTTGCCTGTACCCGTTTCACCTACTAATAGCACTGGTTCACTTGCTGCTACACAGCAAGCTATCTTTTCAAGCAACCCAGCAGACTGGCGAGTGAAAGAGAACACAACATCTTTTGTCTCAAAGTCTAGTCGCTCCAAAGTCTTATGCAGCCTTGGGATCGACGCTCGACCGACTTCTAAAGAATTCGGATGAAGAGACACATTCGGTTTGTAATTCTTGAAATAGAACTCTGTTTTCGTTTCGACAATGCCCAAGCACGTTCCAACTTTCTTTGCTAGCTCCAGTCTGTCGTCTATAGAAGATATGGATGATGTGAATATATCGAAGGCATCTTGGAGGACTTTTAAGGCCGATTCTGCTGACGTCACGTTGAAACCGACGACTGATCTTGCGCACCACTTCATAAGATCCCTAGTCGATATGAGCCTAGAACCTCTTTTGACTAATAATGTGTTATCTTTTTCTGTCGATTCCAGATTCTGTAACGACGAGTCGTGGCTACCCATAGAAAACATCATGAACACTTCGATCATTCTGGGCGATATTGTTGTGAGGCTGGGATACTTTATTTGTATGATTTCAGCCATCTCAGACCTAGAGAGTGGCTCGACGTTGATTTGGGTCAAATGTTTCTGAAGTAACGCACTGGAGTTCGATAACTTCTTTTGAAATCCGTAGTTAGTCACGACGGTTCTGTAATAGCAAAAAATAATAGAAATAAGTGTGATCTCGGATCAATTTACCTATCTTGCTATCTCATTTACTCCTGCATTATATTGCTACTTCATTTACACGTAGTGCCAAAGAGCACGACAGCAATTTATTGGTCAATGCACTACAATCTAGGTATTTCTACGAAAAAAGCGGTAGCGGTTAAGCTTTAGCCATGTTCATGTTAACCAGTCATTTTGATATGATACGCAAATGACTAGCACAGCCCAAAGCAGAATTGTAGTTTATACTGTTTAGGGAACTGCACAAAAAAGCCTCACAAATCTTCTGTCTCTCATTTTAACCCATAAAGCCCCATAAGCTCACCGGTGAGCGAGACACAATAGAATATCAATAGATTTCCACGAATCTATGATCGAAGGATTAAAGAGCTTATGTATCATGCTTGAAGGCAGAATAAGAGACTATCATCATCATCATCATCATGCATCTCGCTCTATTGCCATTTCGTGTCGTCGGTGTCAAGTTGAAAGTTCTGTAGTATTACGTTTTAAAAACAATCTTACCTTTGAGTAACAAATAACTGGAATCCAGGTGTAACAGACAATGCATCTCTATACCCCGGTACACAGAGGGTTTTTCTCTCCAACAGTGAACTAAGTGTCGATGCTACATCCAACGCAGCACAGTCAATATCTTCTAGAAGCAACCAGTGACCGTCTCGCACAGCCTGAAGTTACGTCAAAGAGAAATGGTAAAAATAAAGTCAAGTGAAAATAATTAACTTTATTTAAACTTAAATAATAAATTTTGCATAATTATATTAAAAAATAATTTTGTATACTTGTTTTTAGTAAAATATATTTAATTGATGTGATTTGTCGATGTCCCTAATGTGAGAAATCAGTTTCCAAGAACTCACTAAAGCTTAGTATTCTAGATACATACTCTCCCTTGGGGAGAAATTTTCCGAATTGAGAAATGGATAAACAAATAGAAACGCTGTTTAGCAAAATGAAAATAGAGCTTGAGAAACAGACTGCGGATATAACCAAGAACCTTACGAAAACTTTGGAAGAAACATTACATGAAAAGTTAAAGCCACTCACTGAAAAAACGAAGCAACTTAAAGAAGAGGTCGATATTTTAAAAACAAAAGTGAGAAGCTTAGAGAGAGAAGCAAGGAAAAACAACTTGATCATCTACGGAGTTGAGGAATCCGAGAAGGACAACACTGATCTTCTTGAACTTGTGTTAAAAACTTTGAACTCTTGCAGTAACGAAAGTATGGAAAAATGGGATAAGTGGGAGATTAGTAATGTTCGGAGACTTGGTAAGAAAAATGCAGAGAAACCGAGACCAATATTAGTGACACTCACACTATTTTGGAGAAAAGTAGAAGTTCTTAAGAATAATAAGGGCCTCCCAACTAATGTTTTTGTCACCGAAGACTTCCCGAAAGACATTTTAAACAAACGAAAGGAGTTAAAGAACTAGGCAAAGGAAAGGTTGCTTACATTCGATATGATGAACTAATTATCAAAGAAACTGGCAATGAAAAAAGAAAACGTTCTCCCTCGAATTCTCCAAACACTCCCACTAAAAATCAAAAGAACAGAGAAACTGCAAATAAGCCCACAAAAATCACCAAAACTAATGCTCCCATCTTCGCTAAGCAACAATCACACCCGACTAATGACCAGAACAACCAATAGCAGTCAAGAAACTCCACCATCCGGAATGAACTACTAAATACTGAAACAATAAAAACTAACACACCATCTACAACAAGTCCCAACCCGGCTGGTCCCCGTGGGATTTTAAGCGACCACCACCCTCCATCAAAAAGATCAACCAGAAAACAAAATTCATTAAAAATATGTACATACAACGTGAAATCTTTAGCTACAACAACAAGGTTTCTCGAACTGATACTGGCACTAGAAAAAGTAGAACATGATATCGTAGGACTTGCCGAAGTAAGAAAAATGGGGATTGGAATCGAAGAGCATGAGAACCACATCTTCTGCTTTATAGGCGAAATAAAAGGGCTTCATGGAGTGGGTTTTTAATAAAGAAAAATCTAAAACAGAATATAGTTAACTTTAATGGCATATGAGAAAGAGTAGCCCTACTTCAAATGAAAATTGACAATAAAGCTTTATCACTAATACAAGTCTATGCCCCGACAACGAACGCGAACAACGATGATATCGATAAGTTCTATGCAGATCTAGCAAAAGCTCACGACTTAGCAGACGAAAACTTAATAGTTATGGGAGACTTTAACTCAAAGATTGGACACCGTCAAGAACATGAATGTTTAATAATGGGACAACACGGTTACGGCAACCGAAACGAAAGAGGCGAACGATTAATACAATATGCTTACGAGCATAAACTCTTAATAATGAATACCTTTTTTAAGAAAAAGCCTAGCCGTAGGTGGACCTGGAATTCTCCCGACGAAACGACAAAAAATGAAGTAGACTTCATAATGTACAACAATTCAAAAAACATTTCAAATCTCGAAGTATTAAATAAGGTTAACTTTCCTTCCGACCACAGACTTTTGCGAGCGTCCTTTGATCTAGGTACACCAAAACTAAGTCGAAAAAACTTCAAACTAACTTCAAAATCATTAAAAACTAAAAGCGAAAAAACAAATTATTTAAAAGCACTGGAAACAAACTTGTCTACCCAAAGTGAAATACTAGAAAAAACACAAAATATCCAGACATACTATGACATTCTTGAAAAAATCATCATCTCTAGTCTCAATACGAAAATGGAAAATAACAACAGAGAACATAAAATATTTAAAAAAAGAAACACTAGATTTGATATCCAAACGAACGGAATTAAAGTCTACGAAAAATAAAACTAAAGAAGAACTAAAATCTCTTTATAAGAAAACTAATAAGGCGATTAGAGAAGACTGTCAGAATTACAGAAAGACAACTATAGAGAAAAACTTGACAAAATTTAGAAGTGCTAAACGGGCCTACAAAGAATTGAGCACACATAAAAACTGGATTCAAAACCTCAGTCAAAAACAAAAAGGAACCAAATCACGACAAGAAATAATTAAATGCGCAACAGCCTACTATAGAGAGCTTTACAAAAACCTGCCAGATAGTAATAACCTAACAGAGACTATGAATAACGAGCTTGAAAAGGAAAATGAAAATGACGAAATTTCAGAAAATGAAGTATTAAAGCACATCATAAAATTAAAATCAGAAAAAAAGTCCTGGCCCAGACAATATCAGTAACGAAGCCTTAAAAGTGGGAGCTCCACTGCTTTTCACATTCTTGACTAGACTGTTTAATATGGTAATTATTTCTGGAACTGTTCCGTATCAATGGTGCAAGTCTGAAATTGTCCTGCTGTATAAAAAAGGAGATCCAAGAGATATCAGTAACTATAGGCCGATCAGTTTGTTATCCAGTATCTACAAACTTTTCTCATCACTGTTGTTAAGCAGAATAGCAGACAAAATTGACCTTATGCAGCCAGTAGAACAAGCCGGCTTTCACTCTAGTTTTTCAACAATAGACCATATTCATACAATCGAACAACTTTTAGAAAAATGTAAAGAATTTAATCATCCTCTATATATAGGGTTTGTGGAGTATCTTAAGGCATTTGATAGCATCACTCACTGCTCCATTTGGGAAGCATTAACATCTTGCAATATAAACTACTGCTATACAAAGGTGATCCAAAACATCTACTCAAACAGTACAAGTTCAATACGATTGGAAAACAAAGGGGAAGAAATTAATATAGAAAGAGGTGTGAGGCAAGGGGATCCACTCTCTCCTAAACTTTTTATAGCAGTTCTGGAAATGATATTTCAAAAATTGGACTGGAAATCTAATGGTATATGGATTGGCAATAGACAACTAAGCCACATAAGATTTGCAGACGATATTGCACTTTTTGCCAACTCGGCTTCAGAACTTGAGCAAATGATGCAATCTTTGAACAACGAAAGCAAAAAAGTTGGCTTGCACATGAACGCCAGTAAAACTAAGGCTTTAACAAACAGTCTGCAGAGACCTATACGAATAGATGGGCACCAGATCCAATATGTAAAGGAATATGTCTATCTAGGGAAACAAATTTCCTTCAACAGCGACAGTAATGAACAAGAAATTGAAAGAAGAATTAGAAGCTCATGGAACAAGTTTTGGTCACACAAAGAAATTTTAAAAGGATCTTATAATTTAGAGCTAAAAAAGACGGTAATGGATGTCTGTATTTTGCCTTGCCTCACCTATGGTAGCCAAACATGGGTGTACACTAATAAGGCCAGAAACAGATTGCTTACTACACAACACGCCATGGAAAGAAGTATGCTAAGGAGGATACATAAAGTTAGCAACAAAACCATTAGAGAAAGGACGAAGGTTACAGACGTTCTCAAACATGCTCTAAAAATGAAATGGCGATGGGCAGGACATGTAACCAGGGTCCCAGACCAAAGATGGACTCTCAAAATCATAAAATGGAGAGGCCCCCCAGGGAACAGACATCAGGGCAGACCAAAAATGAGGTGGATGGACGACATTGCCAAAGTGGCAGGCACAAACTGGCTAGAGAAAGCAAAGGATGGACAGGATTGGAATGAGATGGAGGAGGCATATACCCGGATGGGGTCAAGGCTTCAATAACTTTTACCACGAGTAACATAGTTTAAGAAATATACTAACTCAAAATAGGTTGTAAACAAAACAAATTGTATAAGTCTTGAATAAATATGCTTTATTATTATTATTATTACTCTCCCTTGGGAAAGTACTTTTAGGGTGAAGCCAAACGAGCGTTGTTATTCGCAGAATTTCTGCCGCGTAAATATCTTTTCATACAAATCATGACTCACAAAATTACGCTCGTGTGAATCAAACAGGATTTTTGTATGAAACTGAATGCAGCAGAATTCTGCCGAACCGAAATTCTGCGACCCACAACTCACAAATTACGCTCGTTTGGCTTCGCCCTTAGTGATAACAACATAAAAAATACTTGCACCTAATGAATTCTTCATGGATTATGGTTTGTAAAAAAGTTATATATCTACAAATAACTCTTATTATAAATAGTTTGACCACTTTGCTTACCTCAGTCAAAACACCCGGCGCCCATACAAACTCGCCCGGTATGTCAGTACATTGATGCGAGCCTAGTAACATCCTTGAGTCCGTCTGATCTCCTAGTTGGACCTTCTTGAACGCGACGCCTTTGCGCCCGGTTATCGCTGCTAAATGTTCCACAAGGCTCGTCTTATCGGAACCAACTGGTCCCATGAGACAGAGTGAGTTACCTATAATGACAAAATTATATAATAAAATTTACAATTTGGTTACTTAGATAATGTTTCTTCAATTGATTATATAGCGATCATAACAGTTTATTTCAAAACATTCTATCTAATGGAGGCACTTCATATAGCTATTTGTATTTGCTATTGGCTATTTGTTGCATTTGGCAAAATTATTGACATATGACACAAACACAAGCAAATAAAGGCAAATACGGCCTTCCACACATGGACGTCAAATACCAAACTTTTACTTGATTTTGATTATCAGTGCGACAAGGTTTTAAATGAACGTGGGTGGTGGCGCTGCTCGTAAAGGAGAACTGTCAAAAATGATGTTTTTGTATGATGGCAGCGTTAGTTCCTTTTTTCGCCACATTCATTTAAAGCCTTGTCGAGCTGTACTATCCATAGTGTCTCTTATTAGCCTGTGGCTGTACTTGTCTATTTGACTCTTTTGATGTGCGTCAAAAACCGACAAAGGGTACATGTATTTGGTATTGGTCATATTTGTCAAATAGGCAAATAAGGCCAATACTTGTCAAACATACTGTCTACACATGGTGATTGTTTGGCGAATACATCAAATACGCAAATACATAGCCATATGAAGTGCCTGCATAAGATGTGAGTAAAAGGCAAGACATCTGTTGGGTCTGCTAGTCTGTGATATAAAATTACAACAAGTATGCAAATATTTTACCTGAAGCAACAGCAAGAGCTAAACTCCTCAAGTTATTCTGTGTTGACTTAACTGGTACCAGATTTCCACTTTGAACATTACTTCCATCATAAATGGGTAACAAGATGCCATCAATGTTTACCACATTGGTAATATGTTGGCTCAAATCATTATTATCACCATTGTTGAATTTTTGCACATAATGTGGAATGTTAGGAGTAAAATCAGCTATGCTTAGATTTGTAGATAGTACTTTAGATTGGGCCTCTGTCATGTTTGTTATTATAACTATGCACTCTTTGACCATCCTGTAAATAATAAAAACCATTTATGAAGGAAGGCTTTAGGCCAGTGGTCCCGAACCTTTTTTTCGTGCGGGCCACAAGCATGTTTTGGTCTTGGTGTCGCGGGCCGCAATAAAATTTTTTTAGGGTTCAAAAATAACATTCCTCAAAATTAATGATTTAAAAGTGGAAAAAATTTAACGACTAGTGATAGCCGTTAAATTTTTGCATCTATGTGACTACGTTATTTTGCTGGTGGGCGTGAATTTCAAAATTGTTTAACATCACGCGGGCGACGCGGCGGGCCACAAATAAAGTCCCGGCAGGCCGCGGGTTGGGAATAGCGGCTTTAGGCTATCATCACGGTATAACAAATAAGAGTGCAAGAGGAAAATGTGGAAAAAAACAGGAAAATTTGATTGCATTTGCATCACAAACAATTGGACAAATTTAAAAGTGTAATTTGGCCCATATATAGAGGGAAGGACATAGGCTACTTTTGTATAATATTGAATAAAAAATAGTATAACCATTACCATCTTATCTGTGGATTTTCATGTTGGCTAAAGTTTATGACAAAATTAGTCCAATCCCATTTAGTAGACAGTTCTTTGGGTAGTTTGGTCAACAGAGAATGGCAGCAGGAGACCATGTGGTAGTCACTAATCTTCTGCCGACAGTCCAGAAGTCTCCGCTTCTTGGGTGCCACATTGTATGAGTCTTCATGATGGATAAATACTTCAAAAGGCGGAACGGCATTGATTTGGAAATATTTGAGTGCATATCTGAAATTTACAAATTGTATTTTAGATATTTTTTACTTTATGGATATTTTATTTAGGAAAAAATACACAATTTTTACAATGGGTAACAAAGATTTAGTAAAAGTCTGCAGAGACCTCGCTTAGCATGAAAGGGGTTTTTTTCTACAGTAAAATATATCAAACAGGTTGGTAAAGGAAACTTGTCAGTATTTTAATTCTATTACTATTCTACTGTGGTAATATTTATTCTATTTATTTATATTAAAGTTAAGTTTGTTTGTTTCTTTAATACCTAATGTTTGATAGTTTGTTTATAGTTGGAAACAGGTGACTTACTGAATAATATCAGGGTGATCACTCAGAAGACCAAGTACAACTGAATATTCCAAATGTTTTGTTTTCTCCAAGTCAGAGCACAAATCGTACTCCTTGTTAGAGAATACGGGCTTCAAGGGTATTTTATGTGTAACCAGCGCCAGCAAAATGTTGGATAAATAATTTCTGAACAGCAAGGCATCTTCAAAGTAAAGGAGAAATTCTGATAATCTTTGAATCGCACCCTCTATGTCTACGGCATTCTTCCTAAGTGCATCCTGAAATGTACGTAATAGCTTATAATATAGTAATTTATGACAAAAAAATGAAGAAGATAATTAGAACCATGTTCAGAAATCTAATGTTTACTTACAGATAGTTGTTGACATGCTTTATTTAAATCAGAATTCTTCGTTTTTAATTGTATATGCTTGAGAGCGGTAAGGAAATTTGCAGCCATTTCTTTAAATTATGTCTGCAATGTTAAAAAATAAATTTATTTTTGATTATCATTGCCTGAAACCGGTGAACTAAGCAGAACGTGCTTCAAAAACACGTGTGATTGACAATTATTGACATATGTCATTTGTCAGCTCAGCTGACTTTTTTTAAACATTTTGGCTATGTTCCTAAATGTACTGCGACCACTGTACAGTGCTATCACTGTAGAAAAAATCGTTCCGTAAAAGGGACCATTCACTATCCTGCATTGCAGTCCGCCGTGCAGGCCTGCAACACCATTCACTATCCTGCATAAGAAGCCGTGCAGTCCGCCGGCTTATGCAGAATAGTGAATGGTGTTGCAGGCCTGCACGGCGGACTGCAATGCAGGATAGTGAATGGACCGTTTAATGGAGTTGCAGTACACTGCCGCAGTACCCTAGTGAAATATATGACGTCATCAATCGTCGCCATATTGTACTGTGAGTACTGGCGTTTCCGAGGTAAGGCCAATGAATAAGGAAACATATGGAAGTGACATCACTACAAAAAAGTGCGGCCGGCGCCATATTGCCAGGAACTAAACATGGCGGTCTATAGTGATGGGACACTCGGTTGATATTTGTCGAGGATATCGATAAACTAAGATGTTTTAAGTGAGCGTCCTGTTATATCATGTGAACAATAAACCAATAAAGTGAGCAACTTCAAAATTCAAATTTTGAAGTTGCTCACAAAAAAAACTATAAGTATTTGCCTATTTTGTTTCTATGTATTATTATGACAAAATAATCAAGTATAGTTTTTTTTAATGGAGCCCACTTAATTTTAATAAAACTATTTAATTTTTTTTAAGTTTAATAATTTAAATATTATTTTAAAATTTAAGTTGCCATTATTGATATCGAGCAAAAATTGCCAAAAAATCGGACAAGTGCGAGTTGCACTCGCGCACGAAGGGCTTACAGTTTATTTTAATTTTACCATCAATTCTTATTAAAGTATGTATACAACTGAGTATTTTGTGAACATTTCAAATGCCTACCTTTTGCCATTATTGGTATCAAGCAAGAAATAGCAAAAAAAAACACGTTTGTTTTGGGGCTCCCTTAAATATTTATTTTGTTTTTAGTATTTTTTGCTATAGCGGGAATAGATATACACAATCTGTGAACATTTCAGAAGTCTAGCTATAGTGCTTAATGAGATAGAGCTTGGAGACAGACAGACAGACAGTCATCGAAGTCAGTAATAGGGTCCCGTTTTACTCTTTGGGTACTGAACTTTTCTTTATATCTTTACAATAAAGTTATAATGAATGTGGAGATAAATAAAAGATAAATATAAAAAATTACAAATTTATTTAAAATAAAAATAGAGTGCCTAGTCAGCGGTAGAACGAGAACATGGAATCGAACTTAGCTTCAGTCACTTTCTTAGCCTCGGAATCTAACGGGTATTTGGGCACACTGCACTTAATTTAGGACACTTTACAACGCGCAGGATCCGCACATGCTTCCAGAAATTTTCAATTTTTATAAAATTTCTCTCCTGCAAATCTTTTATAATATTTTTAGCTATTTTTTTATTTTGCCCGCGAACTTTTTCATTACATGTCCTTATTTTTCGTTTATGACTGTCACTCATTTGTCAACTTCTTGATTTGAGTTCGTTTCTGTAAACAAGATTTTTATGAATTAGTTTTATTCTATTTTCCTACAACAGAACCTAGGAGGTTATGAAATGTGGATTAAAATTTATAGAATACATACCTACCAAATTTTAAACCTTCTTTGCTAAAGGAGTTTTCTCTGGAATATTTTCTTCTTGTTTTATTTCTTTCTGTAAATCAGATTCACCTTGACCGGTACTTGGCTGAAAAGTTATAACTTATAAATAATAATTAACATCAAACACTATAGTACAGCGATGCTTTAAATAAACTGCTATAAGTATCACTTCTAATTTGGGTTATAGAAGAGAATAGAGTAAAATTATTATTAGAATGAAAATAAAGTGACTATTGAAATGACATTGATTTTGTTATGATTATGTGTTGTCAAACAGATAACGAGGCGGATTAAACGGCCCATTCACTATTCTGCATTGCAGTCCGCCGTGCAGGCCTGCAACACCATTCACTATCCTGCATTCGGCGGACTGCACGGCTTCTTATGCAGGATAGTAAATGGTGTTGCAGGCCTGCACGGCGGACTGTAATGCAGGATAGTGAATGGTCCCTTTTAAGGTTAAAATATTTCAAATATATGATCATATTCTTCGCCTTATATTTTTTAAATTCGATAAAAAAGTACATCATTAAACGTCAAATCTACTAATTTCTATGTTGATTAAATATCTAAAATCCAGCCAATGTTATATTCTATTCTATCACAAATCTTATTTATTGTCTAATTATTAACTAAATTAGCACATACGAAGTCAAGCCATCAGTAAAATAACAAAAATTTTAGTAAAAATATAAACATACCGATCCTAGGACAAACTTTTCTGGTTTTCCTTTTATCTTGAGCCACATTCAACAACACTGCACTTAGGCATTAAGTCTTTTCTTGACCGTAATCACTAGACACAAGAATTAAACAGAAACATTTATGAAATTTCCAATAATCATCTATTTCAATTTAATAATACGACACTTTGACAGTTTATGTACCTCGGAGAACCGGAACATAAAATGGCGGACCGGCCACAGTATTTTTTTGACAAGAGGTCGGACTTAAAAGAAAAAAAATAAACATCCGTTATTTTTTTAATTTGAAACTGAAGTTAAATTTTTTAAGTGCAAAACCTTTCACTCTTAACATACCAAAAATTTAAAAAAAAAAAAATGAGCTCAAATAAATGTTTTATTTCAATAAAAAATATTGTACATAGGTAAATAAATAGGCTAATAAGGTAAATTAAACAATAAAACAGATTTAACCCATCAGTCGTGGCAAAACGAGACACAATAGCTTTTTCATTGTTATCGCGGCCGGATGTGGCCGCTTGGGGCTTCATGAATTAATCCACAATCTTCTGTTGATTTCTATTATTCAATATTATATACAGTACAGTTTTATGTATTTTATTTATAAATATTAAAATAGAATAGCTGTCTAATCTACTCTACTAACTACTTGATTGGCTTATACAGTAAGCTCTATATAGGGAGGGGATTAAAGCTGCGCATCCACCAGGTCGGAATCGGGACGTACGGTGCGGACGGCGCGTCGTGTCGTCATATAAGTATTTGTCAGGCGCAGAATGACGTTCCAGTACTACTAGTGCAGTTCACAGTATTCAATACCATACATACAAAGCAACAAATCCGTCCGCTGCGTACCTACGCTCCGATTCCGATCCAGTGGACACACACCTTTATACATACACACTTAAGTATCATTACTTTGTTTTGTTACACTCTGTATACGACAGCTGAAATCTATCGCGTGGGCTCGGGCCAGCTGCATACCACCTCACGTCTTGATCAGAGGATTTTTCCTTGGTGGCCGTACCACTCATAATCCCATACCTTCCTTCTCCTCCTAAACTGTCCGAGCCATTGCTTGCAGACTTAAATGTTGCAAACTAGTATAGGGACCTAAAAATCTGAAATTAATGAAACATTTTTCATTTACTACATTTCCATAGAGTTTACATAAATTATTAAGTATAGTTAACAACCATAAGTATTATTACAATAAAACAATAATATACACATTTTCCAAATTAACTACATACTGATAATATACATTATAATATTTTCTATGAAATAATAATCTATCTTTTTCATAATATTAATATAGCTCAAGTTGTAAATTATTGTACAAATATGCAAATAATACTACGACATATTTTGCATTAGAACATGGTATGACATAGTTATGTTTTGCTTCAATTTATCAATTTACGGTTACATTTCCATTTTACAATGGCTTACCTTTCGTTTTCCAATAATTAATCCACTTAATTTACAATTTTTGTATGAATTGCTACAAAATAATTTTCACAAATTTTTTTTTTTTTTCTTCTTTTTTTGGCAACTTGACACAGAGATGCGTATGTTGTGCCACAGACAAGGTAAAAAGGTAAGGAACGGCGGAAGGAATAAAAGATAACGGAATTTGGAAGAAAGTTAATTAAATCAGTGCGGTGAATTAAATTCTATAAACTAAATAAAATAAACATACTTATTCTAAATATTAATATTATAGATGTTAAGTAATTAGATATACAACTATATACACATTTATCATTAGAACTAAGAAGTATATTTACAGTAGTAGGAAATGGAATAGGGATTAAAGACAAGTTATGATACAATTGGGAATGATCATGGAGGGAACATGAAAGGATAGTGTGGTTCAAGTCACCTACATCTCCACAGTCGCACAAATCATCATCTCTGACGCCGATTCTCCTAAGATGCGTTGGAATGCACATAATATGACCAAGTCTCATCCGAATAATTGACGTTGTTATATTTTTAGAAAGGAAAATATTAGAAAACCAGGGCTTAGTAGGGATCTCTGGTTGAATTTTACGATACTGTATAGCTTTTGTTTGACTGCTCAAGGCCCATAACTTATTCCAAGATTTCAATAGGGAACCCCGTGCCAGAGAAGCCAAATCATGCGCATAATTATTAAAAGGGAACAAATCACCACTAAAAACAGCCTCTTTTGCCAATTTGTCAGCAATTTCATTGCCAACAATGCCGCAATGGCTCGGTATCCATATAAATGTTATTGAAAAGCCTTGAAGTTTACATTGATATAGAAGGTTTCTAACTTGGACAATAATTGGATAACAATTTTTTGATTTAAAAGGAAATTTAATCAGGGATTGTAGAGCGCTTAAAGAATCTGTAAATATTAGTGTCTCTTTAAGCCTGCCAAGTAAAATATACTCAATAGCCTTAAAAAGGCCGTAACACTCTCCTGTAAAAACAGATGTTTCAGGCGGAAACTTTACTTTTTGTACAATATTATACTGTAAATGGTAGACGCCAACTCCAACACAACTATCTGTAGTATTCTTCGATGCATCTGTATATATGTGGTGGTAGCCTTGCCAATAATTGTTATTCGTGATGTACTTAAATATATTGTTAGCGAAATATGTATCAGTTTTTTTAATGCCAATGTCTAATCTAATATCTGGCACAAGCGTTAGTGCTTCATATGCTGAATCAAATAATGGAAAAGTTTGAGAACGAAAAGTGGGGGCGTCAATGACTAAGAATTTACGATAGCTAGTGAGAAGTAGGGGACGAGATTTATGATGCCAGTATTTATTATTACTATGACACAAATGAAATAAGGTTCTAAGTTTGGGAATTAAGGGGTGATTTTTAAATTGGTAACAACGAACAAAATATTTATCCGCCAGATATTGTCGACGGAGTTGAAGAGGAGGTTCGCAACATTCTAACTGAAGTGCGTTTATGGGAGATGATCTCATAGCTCCGCAGATTATACGCAAGGCTTTCGCTTGTATTTTGTCCATTTTTTGTAAACCAGTTAGTTACGCTACACGGCTCTAAAAGAAAAGTGCCATAATCTAGGACACTTCTAATTATTGCATTGTAAATTAATTTCATAGTAAATGGGTGTGATCCCCACCAAACACCAGATAAACACCTTAACATATTTAGAAGCCGCTCACATTTGGCACAGATGTAATCGATGTGTGCGTTGCCATTTAATTTTCCATCCAAATATAGCCCTAAAAATTTGACTTTGTCTTTAACAGGAATCGGCACACCATCATAAATAATAGTTATCGGGGGAGGCATACGCATTCGGGTAAATAAGACGACGGAACTTTTGTTGATCGATAAGTCTAAACCATGCTTGTCCATCCAAGATTTTAACTGTTTCAAAGCATTAATAAGATCTCTACAAGCAATATTTATAGAACTATTGATTACATAAATAGCCTTGTCATCTGCATATTGAAGTAATTTTATTATACTTAAATCTAGACAATTTTCTAAGTCGGATGTGTAAATATCGTAAAGTAATGGACTTAAAACTGACCCCTATGGAATACCTTTCCGAACAGTTCTAGTTTCCAAAGAGTTGTTTAAAACTATTATTCTTTCTATTAAAATATTAATAATGAAATTAACTAAAATTAAAGGCAAACCAAATTGTATTAGCTTTTCTTTTAAGATACTTATGATAATATTATCATATGCAGAATTTATATCCAAAAAAGACGCAACGACAGATTTATTTTCTGTGAATGCTGTGCGTGTATCTGTGGTTAATATGGCAATATTATCTATGGTACCTCTACCTTTACGGAATCCAAATTGTGTATTCGAAAGGAGGTTATTTTTTTCTATAAACCATTCTAGTCTGTTTTTAGCTAAATGTTCTGCAATCTTTAATAAAACAGAGGAGAGCACAATGGGGCGATATGATGTAGCCAAAGATGGGGGTTTGTTGGGTTTTGGAACTGGGATAACTTTTTGTTTTTTCCATGCAGCAGGTAAATTACCAGATAATAAAATTTGGTTAATTAACTTGAGGTAGTACTGTAAAATTTCTTCATCAGCATGTTGAAAGAAGGAATATGGAATGCCATCCAATCCGGGAGAAGAATCTTTCAAGTTTTGTACTACCCCTTTTAACTCTTCTATTGTAAAGAGTGAATCTAGTTCTTCAGAATTAACATTTTGTAAAGGAGGAGGTGGTTCGTTAGAAATAGTAGGAGGAGCTAAACTGTCTAGAAACTCAGAAGCTAAAGAATCAGATATAGGGTGAGAAGGAGTAGTGAATGCAGATCTATACCGTCTTATGTTTTTCCATACTATAGTAGGATGAATACCTGGATTTAATGATAAACAAAATTTTCTCCAACTTAGTATCTTCTTTTTCCTAAATAATTTCTTAGTATCTTTAAGACAATCAAGATACAGTTGGTAGTTGGCTATGTTTGGATTTAAATTATATTGTTTTTCAATCTCTTTCCTATTCTTAATGGCAACTGTGCATTCTTGATCCCACCAAGGTGGAGATGGTGTATGATGGTGTGAAGTATTTTTTTTTGGAAATGATTCATCAGCAGCTTTAATAAATGCTGAAGTCAAAGCCTCAGCACATAGTGATTCATTTTCTGATGATATTTCGGGAAGAAAAGATAACTGATTTCTGAGTAAAGTTTGAAATTTATCCCGGTTAGAATTACTGTTAATATGATATTTTATTGATGCAGACTGATTTGATTTACTTTTATCTTTACCTGGAAATGATAGAATTATAGGAAAATGATCACTGCCATGACTTGACTCCAACACGTACCAATGAAAAACAGATGATAGATTAGGTGAACATATTGACAAATCTGGTACACTACAACCTTCATGAGGAGCAGTGCGACGAGTCGGTTGGCCAGAATTAAGAATACACAGTTTATTATAATCTATTAAGTCTAAAACTTCATAACCCCATTGATTGTCTTTGTGACTCCCCCATGACTGGTGCTGGGCATTGAAGTCTCCTAGTATTACCACTGGTTGTGGTAATTGACTAATAATACTTTTTATTTCAGAGAAAATGCAGTATGAAGGATGAGGTATATACAGTGAAACAAAACATGTGCTATTTACAGATGCAGCAATGATTGAAAAATCAGAGTTATGTGAAGGAAGAGGTATGTGATGAAATGATTGATGGTGTTTGATGAGCATGGCTGTACCACCATACCCATCTGATCTGTCTTCCCTGAGACAAGTGTAGCCAGAAATCCTAAAAAGTGATTCCGGCTTGAGCCATGTCTCTTGTAAGGAAAAGACGATAGGTTTGTATTTATTAATTAAAAAAATAATTTCGTGTTTTTTACTAACCACACTGCGGCAGTTCCACTGGACTATGTTGTCCATTGTTGAAAGTGGTATTAATTTGTGATTCAGTGGTGAATATGGCAGCGTTGGACGGTGATAAAGATGATAATGATGTAATCAGTTTGTTTAATGCTAAAATTGTTTCATGTATTGAATCCATGTTAATACCGGGAGCTGGATATGCAGATCCATTATCTCCTACTGGAGGATTATAATCTTTTATTAAACTATTATGTGTTTGTCTGTCATACCCATTTTGTTGTTTCTGTGGCAGTTTTGGTTGTTTGAAAACAGTTTTTTTATATGACCGTTGCATTAAATTCAAATTCTGTTTATTATTATTGTTGTTGAAAAATGATTTTTGTGTATTTACAGGTGATGATGATGAAGAAGTAGATGACATTAATACGTCAGAATATAATTTTGAAATGGGAGGATGTAACTTCGAAGCTTCTGAGTAGGATAGACAATTATGAGCCATTGACTCCTTAATTGATTTTTGGCGTTGGAATTCTGGGCATTTTTTATCAGTTGCAATGTGCGAACCGTGGCAAATACAACAATAAATAGACTCCTCTCCAACTGAGCAACTATCACCAGCATGCCCTTGGCCACACCTAAAACATCTAGGTGTTGACCGACATTGGTTTTTGACATGTCCGTATCTACAGCAATTGAAGCACTGTATTGTAGGGAATATATATAAGTCTACAGGAAGTGCATTATAGCACATGAAGACTCTCTTTGGTAATGTCTGTCCGTCAAATGTTATTACGACAGATTCGGTGTTATTAAATTGAGCGATTCCATTCACTATTGTTTTTTTCTTTAACCTTCTGATTTTTAATATTTCACCACATCCAATTGGTAAAGTAATATTATTAATAACATCATCATCGGACCAATCAGCAGGTATACCTCTAACTAATCCTATTCTACTTACCTGAAAGGTTGGAATAAAAGATTTAAATTGTTCTGAGTTAAATTTAGGGTTACTTATAAAACTATTGGCTTCATTATATGAAGAAAAGGCTACAGATAATCGGTTTCTGGCTATTTTCTTAATACTACCATCTACAATATTTTTAATGTTATTTGTTTTCAAGTAATGGCCAAACACTATGGGGTGAAAGTTTATGTTTTCATTAGGTGACTTTGGTACCTTTTGTATATGGACAATATACGGAGAGGAGTCTGTATCTTTATACAGCATCCTACCGACCCGTGAAACTAAGCCCTGGGATTTTTCAGTTGTGTTCACATTTGGTTGAGTTTCAAGTATAACGTCTTGTTTAAGAACATTATGGTTTTCGGTATCGCTAAGACACATGCAATTGATATCAGGCTTGGCCTTATTAGGGTCTTTTTTAATTTTTTTCTGGCACTTTTTGCAACGCCTCCTAGGAATCGCTGGACGTTTTCTAGTATTTACTGAGCATGAGGTGTCAGTGTCCATGCTCGAATCATTTGATACAGTAACATAAAGACCAACGGGGGGACCAGGTCCCCCCGGGTCGGGCTCCTCCATAGTATTCTTATGAACTACGATATATAAATAAAAACTTACCAAATAAAATTAATATATACAACAAGAAAGAAAATTAAAACTAAAACTACACTATTTAATTAACTAATTATAGATATAAAAAGAATTTTAAAATTTTCCAAAAAAATACCGCGTCCGCCCTTTGGAAGTTCCCGCGCTTTTTTTGAATTTTCACAAAATGAAAATCGAACTTTGAGTTTTAAGCTTCTTCTTCGTCTTTTTCACAGACTACTTAGGGATACTACGTATGTCTTTTTTCTCATGTAGTTTATATTCTCTATGGTCTTTTTTATCAGCCAATCACAGTCGACCTTGCACAGATTAGCTGATTGGGTACAGTTGCTACGTTTAAATTTGGAACCAATTTTTTTTTTGTTCGGAAATTTCGTTCACCTGGGCCACAGATTAAAAATATATATAGTGTATATTAATTATCATCTCAATGACCTGAGCGGTGCCTTCAATGACTTATGACATTGATAAAAACGACCAAAGATTATAGTACGGTCTACAAGGAGAAAACGACATTGACGGATTATGCCCACAGATAAAAACACTTCCGTACCGACACTAGCGCCAAAACTACTTAGGGGGAACTAAAGCTGTCACCCCCCCTGTTTGCATGTATCGTCTCATAGCAGTCATAGCACGAATCTTCGTGACGATAGACCAATGAATAAGGAAACATGTCAATATGCGATAGACGCAGGTGCGGCCGCGGCATTATGGTCTAATCATGAACTAGCTAAAAGTTCGTGAATAATGTGCCACCGCACTCAGCCATAAAAAAAATATATGTCAAAACTAAAAAAAAAAGAAGAAGGTGAAGAAAAGTTCAAAAAATTTTGCCGCTGGCCGCACTTTATTTTCAAGTGATAATTTCAAATATTTTTTATCAAAAACATCTATTATTTGGTCGTTCTTTTAAACCGTAAATGCAGTAAACGTTTTTAATAATTTGATAAAGTACGGAATGATTTAGATTTGGGTTACAACATTAAACAGAAAACAATCAGGATGGACAACTCGCAGTTTTCTACAACTTTTTCAGAAGTGGATTGCGTTGTATCCTTTTCTTAAAATTAATAGAAATCTGTAAAAACATATTTTGAAAACATTATCAAATTGCCTAGTCATTACCTGTCGCTTGATTTGTTTCTGTTACTTATAAGCTGGTTGCTAGTTTTTGTGATTTTATAAGAATGCACGAATGTTGTTATGTCTGTAACATTTTTTCCTTATAATGAAACCAGATAGATACTTTATGCTATGAAGAATTCATATCCGAGTTAAAAGATTGTTTTAACTTAGTAACTGAAGATGTGTCTGAACACCTAACTAAAATATTGAAGGATTGTGAAGAATGCTTAACTCAGGTACACTTGTTTCATTGTTCCTAACAGTGGCGTAACTATAAGATCCGGGGCCTGTGGCAAATTGATGGGGACCTATATGTAAAAATCGTCACGTTAATAATAAAACAATGTATAAAAAATTTCTGACTTCACGGCCTCTTGAGCCGCCCTTTTGGGTTGGGGGCCCGTGGCATTTTGCCAGCCCTGCTACCCTACAGTTACGCCACTGGTTCCTAAATTTATTTTTCCACAACTGACTCGTGACCAATAGGGTTAGGTTACCACGGACATCTTTAAACTAGTTTTTAAATTACTCTATAACCATGTGGTGAGTTTTGGAATTCAAGTCAAAGTTCAAACAGCATTGATTAGGCCCCTAGGGTCTAGATCATCCAATATTATATCTATGACCTGACCTGACTGGGAAGAAAGGTTTATTGTGTCAAAAAGGCAGTGTAACCATCAGTAATATTAAACGAAATACACAAATAAAGTTGGCCATTAATGCTTCAACTCCCAAGCGGCCACATGTGGCCACGAGAACAATAGATTTCCAAGTATCCGCGATCAAAGGATTAATGTGCAATGTCCATCACATACATGGCGAAGCATATTCAAGTAATATTTACCTAGGCACTTAAAAGTCTAGTATTTTTCTTAACACACTGATTTTAAAATTTTCAGACCTTTGACATTATTATTGATCTAAAGGAGAAAATTTCTGAGGAAAAAAATCTTGGGGCTATGTTAGAAAATGCAATAACTATTCTAAAAATGTTGGCCAGGCATCTGAAAAATTTGGAGAAATGTTCTTTTACATGCCGAACTAATAAAACATTTCCGACAACCACTGGTAACATTATTTATACAGTGTTCAACCATTGTAAAAATAGGTAAGTGAACTTTGATTATATAAACTGTTTAATACCTTATATTACAGTCTAATAAATATTAAATTAATAACATTTGCTCATCAAAAATATTGCTTCTCTTCAAAATCTTTAAATAAATTATGTAGTTGAGTACTGAAACACATAATAAACTTAAAAGCTTTTCTATATCCTGACTGCTTGGCAGAGTGTGACAAAAGTGTCACTTAATTTTAAGTATTGTTTCACCATTTAGAGCGCCTTCACATTACGTCGCAAGCAGTGCGGCAGCAGCGCTGCAGCCGCACGGCTGCCGCACTACTCGCGACTTAATGTGAATACAGCCTAGCTAACATAGCTAGGAAACTTATTTTCTTTATGAATGGTAATTTAATGATGATAATATATCCATACTTTACTTATATTATAAATGCGAAAGTGTATCTGTCTGTCTGTCTGTCTGTTACCTCTTCACACTCAAACCGCTGAATCGAGTTTGCTGAAATTTGGCATGGAGATACTTTGCGTCCCAGGAAAGGACATAGGATACTTTTTATCCCGGAAAAATGTACAGTTCCCGCACGATAATCGATTTTTAGCGCAATGGTGTTGCGGGCATCATCTAGTATTATATTTATATATAGGAAACACTCTTGATCACTAGCTAAGAATGTATAATAAGAATTATATTTACAATTCCAGTGAACAATTGTATGGTATTTATCTAAGAAGCTTGGAAAATGAACTGAAAGATTTGTTCCGCTCATGTCACGAGCTGCAGTTAATATATTTAATGATATTGGAAAAGTATTATGTAATTGATTTGGATGTAGAGGATGAACAAGCAGTTCTTTTGGCAAGTATGTTCATTGTATTTTTATAGGACTTCAATGAAAAAGGAGGCTATTTTATTAACTTTAAAAAGGGGGGGTTCTATGTTCAGCTGTACACCTTTTAATTTTTTTAAAGGGTATTTCAAAAGCATGTTATTCAAATATACATTTCATTTATTTGAAATTCTTGTTACTAATGTTATACTTAGTAGGCTATTGAGAATTTAATTAGCCTACTATAACATTAATACCTCCATCGAGGGAATCGCGGACTCAATAGATTTTCAATTGTTATGCGACAGCCGGGTGCCGCTTGGGGATTGATGGGTTAATAACAAGAATTTCAAATAAAGAAACTTATTATTATTAGATGTTTATTATTGTTATGTTTACAAACATCATTTTATGTTCCAGGCTTAGAAATCAATTTAAACATCTGTGATATAGCACAAACACTAGACGTTAAAACTATGGCAGAGCACTGGAAAGCATACACTGCTATCTGTGAAAAACATGCTCAATATTTACAGACAACTGATATTTTCAATAAATGCGCTAAAAATGTTGTTTCTACTGTGAAAAATAATATGAATTTTGAGGTGTGTATGCTATTGGTTTTATAATTCATATATTATCTATAAAAATAATGAATTTTAAATATTGTTGTTCTCTAATATTTAATTCTCTAAAACTCGAGAATGGATGAACTGATTGGGCTAATTTAAGTCCTCAAGTACTAATGGAAGTCCAGGCTACCTAGTAAAACTAAAAAGCTATAGTCAGGTAAGCTGTACCTGAGGTCAGTCCTACAACTAAGACAAATTATAACTTTAAAGCCTAGACAAAAAATACACAATAAATATTTTCATCCCAATGATAGAACATTTTCGACATGCTTTTGACTTTTGATTATGGTCCATGATGGTAAAGTACTCTGAGACATTGCTTTTAAATTATTATTGTTATTCAGTAAAATATTTATTCTTCTTTTTCAGCAAATGGAAGATGACAAAGTTATCGTAAGATCTCTGAAAGTTACAGCATTTGTTATTAAAATATTGTTCAAGCTGGCTGGCATATTCAAGAATTTGAGTTACACAAATGAGCATACTCTGGAACTAATTTTATTTGTTTATCAGTAAGTAAGCATTTTCACATTTTTTTAATTAGGGCCAAATGAGCAAACAGGTCTCCTGATGGAAAGCAACTACCGTCGCCCATGGATCCTTGCAACATCAGGTATTAACATCAAGTTATAGTCCAAACTTTAAACCACAAGTTTAGTATCTAAAACTTTGAAATTTTATATTATGAAGTTCCGTGACTTGCCTCAAGGTTGGGGCTATGTTTAGATTTTATGTAGTATCAGAGAAGTTGATTCCGAGGCAGATGCCTACGTAGTTTGGTCGCGCTACGTCAAACCCATTACCCAGCCGACAGATCACAATAATTAACATTGAATTGACATGATCCGACCAAATGACGTTGGTCTGTCAACTGCCTAGGAATCAATTTCCTCGATGGTACCTACATTCTTATACAACTAGCAATGGATCGTCTGATACACACACGATATATCGACACGATAAGGGTTAAATTACCGATATCACACCATGCCGAAATTACGTCGCGTTATATTGTATGCGTTTGACATTGCTGACGTAATCATTCCGAACTTCGGCCGCGTATCTTCGGCTGTGTGTTTAAGCCGCCAGTCCACCGCAGCGCACGGAGAGACTACGCACGTGCGCTTCGCTTTGCATGAAAATATATGTGACTGTGTCCACTGCAACCCACGGACACGCTACGCACGAATTGACGTAGTCAAAGTAATAAAAACGTGCGCCGCGTGGCCGTGCACAGCGTGCGCCGCGGTGGAATGGCGGCTTTAGATACACTTTATACTATCTACGCCGCGCTCACAATATCTGAGGTTTTGCAAGTGTGTTCATAGTTCATATCACGCCAGTAATATCTGCAACGCCGAGGTGTCTTTTTGTGCAAGGCTTGTGTTAGGGTGTGTTTCCACTGATGCGGAGCGGGGCGGAGAGGAGCTTAGCGGTGACCGAATTGATCAATCGTGCTATTCCAGCGGAAGCGGAGTGGAGATTTCGAGCATGGTGATTGGTCAATTCCGCACCGCTAAGCTCCTCTCCGCCCCGCTCCGCATCAGTGGAAACACAGCCTTATAGTCGCCTAATATGTATTATAATGATAAATAGCTTATCCTATCGAGTGAATCTACTCAAAATGTTATTTTAGGCCGAAAATTTTGTTTTTTAAAAAACCTTTAAATATTGCTCTGAATGTTTCTGGTGTTAAAAGGCACCGAAATAGAATTCCCTTTCTGTAAGAGACACGAAAAAAAATTAAATAATTTAAGAGATATTTAATATTAAGTAAAAACTGTTGTTCATGACAATGACAAAATTTGAGGAAAATGACGTGTTTACTTAGAATAATGACAATAGGGTATTTTAGTGTATATGAGAAAAAATGAAAAAATGTATTATTATGATAGTTTAGACTTAGAGGAAAAGCAATCGAAAAATGTTAGTTTGACTTCATAAGATAGCTTATTATATTTTTAAATGTAGTTTAAAGATTTTAGGATTTTTTATCTGTCTTTGAACGCTCCGAAATCTTTCCGCCATGCTAATGACGTCATTGGGATAGTAAACAAAAAAATGACAACTGTGTCAACTGTCAGAGTCCAATGTCTTATGTCAATTGATGCCTGCTTAACATGCGAACAAAAAATATATTTTATTTGTTAGCGTCATATTATCGCTATAGAATTGTTTTTGGATACATTTCAAAAATTCGTGTAATACCCTATTTGTTGAGAATAATGATTATTTTTAAAATCTTAGCCATATTCGTGCTGATTATATTATTATTATTATTATTATAAACGCCTCCGTGGTCCAGTGGTTAAGAGCGTGGCTCTTGACTCAGCGGTCGTGGATTCGATTCCCGCGTTGGAAACATATTGTTAATTGTTATTTCCAAGTTTGGTTAGGACATTGCAAGCTGATTACCTGATTGTCTGATACTCAGAACAGGAAAATAAGGTCTGACAAGTAAGATGATCCATGCGTAGGATCACGGATGGGCATGTAAAAGTCGGTCCTGCGCCTGATCTCTCGCCAGTCGTGTCGGTCGTCCGTCCCACTGGGTTATGAATTAATATGAGAGTAAAAGGAATAGAGAGCAGTGGCGAAGCCTCCATAGAACACGATTCCTACCGGCTTACCTTGGCCAATTTTAATATATACATTTTTTATTATTAATAATTATAGCTTACCCCGCTTCCTACAATTTCATAAAAATAATTCGCCATGTATTTAAAATCACGCAAACGCACACATACCCGTTTTTACGATCGCACTCAGAACGCGTACGTAGTACGTACTGCCGGGGAACTCGCTAAAAACATCGGGAATCCAAACATTTGAAATGTATGAAATTCACGCACACATACACATTACTACTACATGCAAACGACTCGTCGATATTGTCGAACAACAAGCCGATCCCACATAGCCTACCTAGTCTTTATTTGTCATGTGTTAAGGTTTAGTTTCGCATGTTTCGCTTTAAAAGATTTCGTCCAATCACAACAGAGCTAATTGCAACGGCCGACCGGCGCGTGCTGAGACCAGTGTTG
Source organism: Polyommatus iphigenia (assembly GCA_963422495.1). Classification (NCBI taxonomy): domain Eukaryota; kingdom Metazoa; phylum Arthropoda; class Insecta; order Lepidoptera; family Lycaenidae; genus Polyommatus; species Polyommatus iphigenia. The sequence goes on from OY730179.1 coordinate 16,685,784, forward strand.
CCACTTTAGCCAATTTTTAGCTAGATCTAGCCACATTTACAGAATAGTTAGCTACATTTTAAAAATATAATAGCTAAATTTTTAGCCACACTTTATAGCTACTTTCAACACTGTTACTTATTAAATAAGTTACCACTAGGTATTGGTTCAATCAATTTTAATTTGTTATGTAAAACGTACCTAGGCGCGAATGAACAACAGCTGTTTTGGTAAGTTTTTAAATTATGAGATGTGTAACCCTACATAATATTATGTCTATGGTCTAACCGTCTAAGTACCCACGGCGGACTGCCGTGAATGGGCCCTTTAATCCTGCCGTATTTTATTTCCTTTTCGCCGGGGAATACCCTGCATGTGAATCAAAATGTGAGTAGTGAGTTGGTAGTTAGTTGGTTCGGTGCATTACCACTTGCGTTGTGTGTATTTCGATTGTGTATTAAGTTGATACTTGTTGTGAATTACAACTTTTTTTGTTTAGCCACTTTTGGCAACTTTTAACATAGTAATTTATTTCGAAACTAGCCACTTTTTACCGTATGCTTAGCAACTTTTTCTTTGGGCAAGGTGGCAACACTGGTGCTGTCATTTCAATTCACAACAATTATATTACGCGTTCATTTGCACTCATTTTGTACTGTAATATGCAAAATTTTGTTTATTAAGTTAGTGGGCTAGCTTGATTGTAATATTATATAGTTTAAAAGAATCGAAAGTAGTGAAATTTTACTTGCCAAGTGTTGTGTTGTGTTTTTGTTTGTTACATCGTAAAGGTTGGTTTGTTTTACTTACTTTGTAATTTGTCGTGACACGGTTAGGTGAGAAATGGCAGCATTAGTACAAATTGACTGTTGTCTTACGGATTACCTATTAAATGACTTAAATTCGTTCTATTAAATAACGACGACAGACGACAAATAACAAAATTAAACATTTAGGTACGTATTTCTGCTGATATTTCTTTGCTAGTAGCTTTTGCCCGCGATTTCGTCTGCGTGGACTTCAGACAGGTAGCCTATGTTCCTTTCCATGTTTGACATGGGATGCATGCAAAATTTCATCTAAATCCAGTTTTTGCATGATTGAGTAACAAACATCTACACTGGCAAGTCAGGATTCACTTATTTTTGGTGTGTGAGTGTGAGTGACGTGTGCTTAAAACGGCTTTTTTTAAAGCCACTTTTATCATACTCGACATGCACTGTTCATATAATACCAGTGATGTCATGTATGGTGAAGGTGGTGAATACTAACAACACTAATACTGCATGCAACGCACACAATGCAAGCAAAGCACCCTAGTAGTTATGGAAAAGGTAAACTAACACACTTAATACAGGTATGTAATTTATTGCACGTTTTTTTTACAAGAATTCAAATTTTGCTCATTCACGAGTTAGCCGTTTTTTGGTCCGGCTTTACCTTTATTTTTTTTCACCCCACGCCACTGATAGAGAGTGCTCATGTGTACCGCGCACACACGCGCTATAAAATTACTCCTGCGTAACTGGCCTGATTTCAATGAAACCAGCCACCGTCACCGAAACCGGTGTGGGGGCTATTATTATTATTATAAGTAAAAAATAGGATTTTCAATAAAACTTGTATGTTAGTAAAAGTATTGATTTATTATAAAAATGTATTCCCTAAAATATAGCTAATACCAAAACCTACATTCAAAAAAATATATTCTTACTTTTCGAGTCACCTGCAATAAAAAATGTACACCTGTTAAATAATAATGCTGATATTTATTATTTCTCAAATAATATTTTATTACCAAACGTTCCGCGCGGCTTCGCGCGCGTAAATTAGATATTTCACAGACAAATTAGTCCACAAAAAATAGCCCATGATCCTTCACGTGGTCAATTTCTTAATTCTTATCAGTTATCTGTACCAAATAACAGAAAAATTGCGCCAGTAGCTCGTGAGATAAGCCCTTTCAAATAATTTCCCACGTTTTTTCCATATTTTCCTCTATTTCTTAGCTCCTATTAGTCTTAGCGTGAAAAAATATAGCTTATAGCCTTCCTCGATAAATGGGCTATCTAACACTGAAAGAATTTTTCAAATCGGACCAGTAGTTTCTGAGATTAGTGTGTTCAAATAAGCCCTCTTTCAAATAATTTCCCCCCGTTTTTTCCACATTTTCCTCTATTTCTTCGCTTATATTATTCTTGGCGTGATAAAATATTCCTTATAGCCTTTCTCGATAAATGGGCTATCTAACACTGAAAGAATTTTCCAAATCGGACCAGTAGTTCCTGAGATTAGTGTGTTCAAATAAGCCCTCTTTCAAATAATTTCCCCCCGTTTTTTCCACATTTTCCTCTATTTCTTCGCTTCTATTATTCATGGCGTGACAAAATATTCCTTATAGCCTTCCTCGATAAATGGGCTATCTAACACTGAAAGAATTTTTCAAATCGGACCAGTAGTTCCTGAGATTAGCGCGTTCAAATAAGCCCTTTCAAATAATTTCCCTCCGTTTTTTCCACATTTTCCTCTATTTCTTCGCTCCTATTATTCTTAGCGTGATAAAATATTGCCTACAGCCTTCCTCGATGCATGGGATATCTAACACTGAAAGAATTTTTCAAATCGGACCAGTAGTTCCTGAGATTTGTGCGTTCAAACAAACAAACAACCTCTTCTGCTTTATAATATTGAAGTATAGATAACATTTTTACTAATTTTCTTACTATTCTACTACTACTTTTCGAAAATGTGTCAAAGAACTACCTAATTGTAATATCGACATTGCATTGATTCGATATATTTGTCCCTGTTTTCCAGAAATACAGTTACAGATTTGGTCATTATTCTGAATGATCGTCATTATGCTTTTAGGGCTATTCAGGAAAATGACGTTCAGGAAAATGACGGATTCACTAAAATTCGTTTATAATTAAGTATTGATATAAAGAAAACTAAAAAAATTATTAAGAACTTAGAAATGTTGCGGGCCTTTATAACTTGGTATAAAAAAAAAGTAGTGAAAAACAGACAAATGTTGGCACACATCGAGAAAGGTAAATGACGTCTTATTTGGAAATTTTTGTAGAACGTTTTTCAAAGACTCACTTGCATAAAACGAAGACCTCTATCCACACCAAAGCACTGCGATCAAATAAAGTGAGCCAGCAGATTTGATCGCAAAATAGGTTTCAACCCGTCACGTAGAGTATATCGGCAAGGCGTTCAAAACAAACAATGCGCAGGACAATGACGCGAATTTTATGAACATTTTAAAAATATAATTTTTAGTTATTTAATGTAAGTTGATGTGTTATTTGTTGGTATCGAATAGTTTATTATATCTTTATCTTCAAATTAACGTTAAGTTTTTAATCCTTTCTAGCTCATTTTTTTTATAAATAATAAATTGTAAGCGGCAGTATCGAAACGACACGCAAAAATTTCACAATTTGGTACTTTTTTTTATAATGACTTTTGAAATATTAACTCTACTTTAAAATAGTTTTAGCAGCATTTTCGTAAGTTAATTAGACATTGAAATGTGTATTGTTACATCAAATTTACGAAGGCGTTTTGGACACAACTTCAAAGACATGAATTTAGTCTCTCTCAAATATTCGCCCTATCTCTGTTATTCAGTATTAATCCTTCATTCGCGGATTCTTGGAAATGCTATTGTATTCTATTGTTGTCGCGATCACCGGTGCTCTTATGGGGCTTGAAGGATTAATACCTCGATCGTAGGAATAGTAGACACAATAGGTTTTCAATTGTTATGCGGCAGCCGGGTGCCGCTTGGGGATTGATGGATTAAATGGTGACAATTAAAGTTCTGGATTTAAACCAATTTATATTTTTGTTTCAGATTCAAAGACGAGTTATTTAACGCAAAAGCAGCAGACCACTTTAATCTTATAGAAAGCCTTATAATATCAATAGTGGATAATTTACTAAAGGAAATTTTGAGCGAAGAATTCCTTGATGTGAGTTATTTTGCTTGAATCTAAATATATCATCTGAATTCTAAAGTATAAGTACCATTTACAATAATTAAGTACCTCGAATTCTTTTCTTTGTAGGGTTACAAAGAAAGGGATCTAATGAATTTTTGTCCTCAAAAAGCCATTGCCTCATAATATTATTATATTTTAAGTTTGTTTTTTCTTTCAGTATGTTTATACACTGCCTGTGCACTCCAAAAATGTGTTGTATATTCTCTTATTGATAAATATAATGCGACATATCATTCAGAATACTCATCAAATAATAAAAAATAAGGAGAGACTGATTCAACAAGTATTTTTACTGATACCTGAATGTAAGTAATTTATATAATACGAGTAGATAGATGATGCCCGCGACTCCGTTACGCCAAAATTCCGTACATTTTTCCGGGATAAAAAGTATCCTATGTCCTTTCTCGTGGCTTAAAGTATGTCTATGCCAAATTTCAGCAAGATCGGTTCAGCGGTTTGAGCGTGAAGAGGTAACAGACAGACAGACAGACACACTTTCGCATTTATAATATGAGTATGGAAGTATGGATTTTTTAAATTTTATATGGGCTTTAAATCACTTATAATAATTATTATTGTTATTACAATGTTATATTTTTATTTACAGGCCAAAGTTTATTTACTAAGCCAACAAGACTGAAACTAAACAACGAATTTTATGAACTATATCAGTTTTTAGTCATTCATACTGTAGCATTTGCTAGAACATTTTCACAAGAACAGTTTTCGAAATTGGAGCAAATGTTATTTCAAACATTGTTGAATATTGATTATAACAGTGCGATTTTTGCATCGGATTTGTGGGTGATTTTATGCAGGTTTGTTTCCCCTTTTTATTAATCCAATAAAAAAACATATACGGTTGAATTGAGATTTTTTTGTAAGTTCGGTTAAAAAGGAGGTTTTTCGATTGGACCGTGTTATGTTTTTTTTTGTACGTTCCCGAATAACTTCGACTTTTTGAACCGATTTTGATGATTCTCATTTTTTAATAATATAATAATAATAATATCTATGGACTCTTCACACCACGTCAGTCTGGCCCCGTGCCAAGTACCTAAAGGACTTGTGTTACAGGTACCAGACAACGGAAATGTATTTTTGACCGACTTCCAAAAAGGAGGAGGTAATATGTTCGGCTGTATGTATCTTTTTTTTTTTTGTATGTTCCACGATTACTCAGCCGTTTGTGGTCCGATTTTCAAAATTCTTTTTGTGTTGTATAGGGTTTAACTCGAATTTGGTACCATGTTCACAAAAGTGTTGATTTGATGATGGGATCCTTGAGGAATCGAGGGGACTTCTTGAAATTTGTATGGAAACATATAGTGATTTCAATTTTTTCTGAAGCATTCGAGGTAAATGCTACCAAAAAGTAAGACTTCGCATCAGTTTATACCCTGGATCCGAAGGTACCGAACAGAACTTTTGAATGCCTATAGGTACAGGTTCGGGGATTTCGGCGTTGTTTTAGCAACTGAAAGCATAAGCTAATACATCAATTTGATTAATCATCATCATCACAACCATAATTATACCATGGGTCATCACACTATGACCCATTGGTACTGGTATTGGTGGAAGCAGACGTTTTTGTATACTACAATCTTCATTACTTTGAAGTCGGTACCAGTCCCAAAAGTTTCAGATAATCTGACATTACTGAACTCACGATTAAATTAGCCGGTACCGACTTCAAAATAATGAAGACTGTAGTATATAGTACAGAAATAGTTGAGATTTAGACGAATTCTGAAAAATTCACTATTAAAGAGTAAGAGTTATTTAATACTTTTTAGTTCATATGACTATTGTTTTCACCTTGTAAGTCGGTTTTAATTTTTTGTTAAAAATAATAATATACTTTTATACTATTAGTTGCGTGTGTACGGTGAATTATACGGCTATTAATGAACCAAAGATTTCCTTTGGTAGGATTGGTCCTTATGGTCCAAGGATGGATTTAAGATGTGGAGCCACCGCGATTTTTGATGTTAGTTTTTTTTTTAATTTTAGCAGCTTCTGCTCTGGAGGAAAATAGAGTCTCAATCTGTATAGAGGCATTAATTATGGTACTTTTCCAAGTTCGGTACCATATTCGGTTGACTTAAGAATGCTAAATTCATTTTAGGACTCATATTTGCACGATAAAGAAGTTAAATAACGTAAAAAGAAGAAGAAGAAGAAGCATTATTTAAACGCACTAATCTTAGTATGAGCCAGTAATTACTGGTCCGATTTGAAAAATTCTTTCAGTGTTAGATAGCCCATTTATTGAGGAAGGCTATAGGTTAAAATTTATTACGCTAAGACTAATATAAGCGAAGAAATAGAGGAAAATGTGAAAAAACGGAGGAAATTATTTGAAAGGGCTTATTTCACGATTTTTTCGGCAATTTTTCTGTTATTTGGCACGGATAAAAAGTAGGAACGTGAAGAATCATAGGCTATTTATTGTGGACTATTTTTTCTGTGAAATATCTAATTTACGCGGGCGAAGCAGCACGGAACGTCTAGTAATATTATAAAGCTAGAGTTTGTTTTTTTGAACGCGCTAATCTCAGGAGCTCACCCATCCGATTTAAAAGAATCTTTCAATGTTTGATATCCTATTTATCGAGGAAGGCTATAGCCTATATTTATCACGCTAAGACCAATAGGAGCAAAGATACAGAGGAATATCTACACTAATATTATAAAGAGGTAAACTTTGTTTGTTTGTTTAATTGTAATGAATAGACTCAAAAACTACTGGACCGATTTTAAAAATTCTTTCACCATTCGAAAGCTACATTATTTACGAGTAACATAGGCTACTTTTTATTTTGGAAAATATAGGGTTCCGTAAGATTTTTGGGTTTTTCTGACACAAGGTGAAAAAAATCAACCAGAAAAGTTACTTATTTTGCGAACGCTGCCTAAACTATAAAAGATAGAACCATACAATGTTCTAAGTAAATGTAGATCTTATAAATATCTACAAAAATGTCCGCGACACACTATACCTATCTATGGCAAGTGAGTCACAACAACCATTTTTTTATTTAAAAATCTTGATTTTTTTTGCACTACATTTAAGCGCATTTATTTTACTCATGCTGATAATCCTTAACAAAATACATTATTTCATCACTTTGGTGTTTGAATGATTAAAATTGGACGTTTGGATTAGAAGTTATGGCGAAATTAAAAATTTACGCCCGTTTCGAAGTGGGCGCCACCAAGGCGGGGGTGCGCAGTAGCGAAGATTATGACCGGCCTTGCAGCTGGTGAATTAGCTCTGAATATATTATTATATACCAAGAATACCAATGATCCCTGCAGCTGATTTGCCTATACCCTGCAAAAGGCTCCAATTTCCTGTGAGACGTAGCTTTTGCGGCATTACCGACCAATGTGGGCCACGGGTAGTAATAATGAATACTGAATAGGTACAACCGTACAAGTCAAAACTGCTGAATCAATTTTAATCATTTTTTTCAGTGACTATATTATATTTTATATCCGTGCGAAGCCGGGGCGGGTCGCTAGTGTGAAAATAAAGCTGAAGAGTTTGTTTCTTAGTTTGTTTGTTTGAACGCGCTAATCTCAAGAACTACTGGTCCGATTTGAAAAAATCTTTCAGTGTTTGATAGCCTGTTTATCGAGGAAGGCTATAAGCTATATTTTATCACGCTAAGACCAATAAGAGCAAAGATACAGAGGAAAATGTAAAAAAACGGGGAAAATTATTTGAAAGGGCTAATATCTCACAGACTACTGGAGCAATTTTTATGTTATTTGACACGAATATATAGTAGACTACGTGAGATATGGGTTATTAATTTGTGAAAAATATACGGTTTCCGTGAAATTCAGATTTACGCGGACGAAGCCGCGCGGTACGTCTAGTAATATTAATATGTTTATTGCTCCATTCATCACCATGTCTTTGGCATGCAGAATAATGCGGCTATCAGCCTCCTTATATTAATTAAGCCCTGTCAACAGCATTTTCGTTGGTTGAAAATCATATATTCAAATTTTTTTATTTTATTTTATTTTTACTATATTTTATCTAAATATTATTCAAAAACTGGTATTTAAACATTCGATTCAATCGAAAATGATACCAAACTCGCCTATATACCTAAATCCCACGCAGTTATTGACCTCATACCTTGTTAAAGCTAAAAAACCCCCCTCCCCCACCTGCATGAAATATTCAGGTGGCTCCACATCGTAAACCCATCTTAGGGATATAAAGATCAATTCTACCAAAGGAAATCTTTGGTTCAGCAAAAGCCGTATTCCTCGTTTTTTTGTCTTGTACGCACACGACTATATACTTACATAATATATTTAAGATTTTTATTATATCATACACATATTTAATACACATCCAGACCCGGGAACATTGAAAACTTTTTCGTTCCGTCGCGTCGGTGGGATTCGAACCCGCGACCCCCGGCTTGAGCTACCAACGCGCTCACCACTGAGCCACAGAGGTCGTCAAAATTATTATTATAATATTGGAAAGAGGATACTTCACAGGTGGTGCCATGATAAGGAAATACTGTTTGAAGCCTTTTTTTTTGTTAAGTACGGCTCCACATTGGCCCATGTCGGAATAACAGGATTGCCCATGATCGTCGTCGATTGTGCATGCTTTAGACAGCTACGCAATCATGGTTGGTTATTCATCATGGCCAACATAGAAATAAGTCTTCTCTTTAACATCTTAATGTATTCGAATGTGTCTCAATTTTCTGTACATTTTTTTTCAGAAGCAACACCCAACTGCAACTCAACACATTATCTGGTTTAATAAGAAACTATCAGAAGCTAGATACGAATAAAATGTTTCAAATACTACCACAAAAACAGAACATACTCCATACCATAGAGAAAATGTTCAAGAATCTACCTTATGACGAGAAGATACTAATATATAGGCAGTGTAACATTCAAGATGTAAGAAATAGTTCCGTTTGGACAGTCATGATGGTCCATTTGCCGGATAATATACGCGTTACAGCGGAAAACATTGTAACGGATCGCTGCATAACATGTTTACAAGATTTTCTTAAGCTGAAGTCTATGGGTGTTAGCGATTTGAATGTTGCGGTAAGTATATCAGAGTAATTAAAGTAATATAAAAATTTAGTATTTTAATCTAAGGCCTCGTTAGCACGAGAGCTTAAGGGCGTAATTTGTGAGATGTGAGTCGCAGAATTTCGGTCGCGTAAATATCTTTTCATACAAATCATGACTCACAAAATTACGCTCGTATATCAAACAGGACTTTTGTATAAAACTGAAGGCAGCAGAATTTCTGCCAGCCGAAATTCTGCGAGTCACAACTCACAAATTACGCTCGTTTGGCTTCACCCTAAAAAGCGCTAACAGCTGTCGTTGGCGCTACACGTAGTAAACTATCTATACTTATTATAAAACAAAGTCACTTTTTTTCCCTCATGTCCCTTTGTTCCCTTTAATCTTTAAAACTACGCAACGGATTTTGATGATTCTTTCAGTGTTAGATAGCCCATTTATCGAGGAAGGTTATAGGCTATATTTTATCACGCTAAGATTAATAGAAGCGAAGAAATAGAGGAAAATGTGGAAAAAAAACGGGGAAAATTATTTGAAAGGGCTAACTTGAACGCGCTAATCTCAGGAACTACTGGTCCGATTTGAAAAATTCTTTCAGTGTTAGATAGCTCATTTATTGAGGATGGCTATAGGCTATATTTTATCACGCTAAGATTAATAGGAGAATGTGGAAAAAGCGGGGGAAAATATTTTAAAGGGTTTATCTCGCGAACTACTGGAGCAATTTTTATGTTATTTGGCACAGATAAGAAGTAGACCACATGAAGGATCGTGATAGGCTATCGATTTTAATCATTTTTTCAGTGGCTATATATTTTATACCCGTGCGACGCCGGGCCGGGTCGCTAGTTTAGTAATAAATGCTCAATGTCGAAAATCCGACAGTCTTGATAAAAAAGCCGCCCCGTTTCAATCTGTTTTTATGTGAATAAATATAGTAATCAGGGTAAGTATAAGTTCGGATATAGGGTAAGTCCGGATAATTCAAGTTAACGCTAAATTAAACTACAGTTACGGTACGGTACTACAGTTTGCGGTTGCAGTGCAGTATGGCTCGTATATGCCCGTAGCGCCAGGCAAAAAAAAAACACTAACAGTGATAAGTTGAATTATCCGGACTTAGAGATAAACTACGATAACATGGCGCGCCCCTCCAAAATTCAAAACGTTTGAAGTGCGTTGTCAAAACCTTTGAAGTGCGTTGTCTTGCGCGGTCGGCTAGTTATGATTAGTTGACCAACAAATCTTGGTAATAACTAATAAGTGACATTAAGTGAAATATTACGAGTACTTTTGATTGGTTGAATACTTCCTACATACAAACTCTTTCATAAGGATGTGACTACACACATTGAAACAGTAATTTGTACAGTAGTTTGTTTATATCTACCCTGTGTCCGAACTTACCCTGATTAACCTTACATAGATATTTATTTGCGTCATTTTAACGTTTTTTTAACGTCCGTTGAAAAAGCGATCGTGCGAATGCGAGGGCTAAATAAATCTCATTATGCTCTTTACTACGAATTTAAATGTCACAACTTATTAACCGATCAACTAATCACAATAAACACAATTTATAAAGTTTGTTTTAAAATAAGAGTATAGTGGTGACTGGTGCCATACATACTTTCGTATTTATAATTTGAATATTATGAATTTTCAGATACAAAACATTCAATTGTTGGCCAACTGTACCACCAACCACCGAGACTTAAAGGATATTGAGGCAGTCTTAGTTGACTGTTGGTTGAAATGCTGTCCCAGCGCTGCCATACAGAATTGCCTGAATAATAACATCGTGTTCTTCAAATATATAGAAGCCCTTTCAGGCTGCACCTGTAAATTTATACATCATTTCGAGGGGATAAGTATAGAAAAGGTGAGTTAGGCAAAAACATTATTATCTTAATAATTATTATCAATACTAGCCAATAAACAGTGTAAGGAATGTGCTGAAACTATAGGTGGCAGCACATGTAAAGTATAGTTTAAGGGCCAATTTCTACTAGCACAGAGTCGAAGCGACTTACCAAAAACTGAACATAAATTGTATTAAGTTTAGTTCCAACTTCTGTTAAAAAATGCCGCTGTACGTTTGAACATAATAAATTCAACCTTAACTCCAGAACGTAATGCACACCCCAACAAACAAACTAACCTTATAAAATTAAGTCAATAAGGTCTAAACTCTTATACTTGTTATAAAAGAGCATTAATTATGTCAATGATACTTATAATGGCACATTATTAGGTGATTTGGCTAATATTACCTTTATTCTTATAATTTGGTTGGGTAAACGTTAATAACTCTAATTTATACGGCAACTATAAGGCTTCGAAATATGTTCATCTTATAGTGGCTAGTTACATTGCTTTTTAGCCTTATAATATTCAATGACATATAAAGGCTTTTAATATGGTCAATTATTCTTATAAAAGTAATGCACAAGGTAACTATAATGCTTTTAACTTATAGGGGCATTTAATAAGACATCTATCCAACAAACGAATGCTAACATTTTATATGACCTTAACAAGGATGAAAGCAATCCCTATTCTCTTATACAGTGATATCTCTTATACAGTGGTTACAATAAAATGCTTAACATAACTAAATTCGCCATTTTAAACGTACAACAGATTGTGTGAATATCTTGCGGAGCGGAATAATCGGCCAAGTGCGAGTCGGACCTTTTTTTTTTTTTTTCGTTGGGGAAATGCCTTTACGCATCCCCGGCAGTCTGAGGAGGGCTACCGGGGTATGTAGGACTCCCTGGGGGCGGAAGGCCGCGCCCGGGCATACCCACTAAAACCCCAACGGTGTTCCTGCTCTTCCGCTTAAGACAGAGCCACGGGATACGCGGAATACACAACCGCGACCCTGCCAGCAGATGCCCCTAAAGGCTTCAGTGCATGGCTGTTAGGCCCACACTGTCACTACGACGCGATGCGCGGAACACTTAGCGCATCGCGGCCAACTCGGGGTCTCGGTGATGTTGGGCGACAGCGTCCCCTCGCCGTCACCTCGAGCTCCCCAGCTAAGTCGGGACGTCGGGACCATGTCTGACCCTTTGCCTACGCCTTGGCCTCCTCCGAGGGTCGAGTGACACCGCCTCGCGTCTGCGCTCCGACTCCTCTTTCGCTGACATCACCTCCTCGGCAAATGTTGCGACGGCTCTCCAGGAATTTTCGCTGCTCAGCATCGCCCGTACGATCGCTGGCAGCGAGATATCATCTCCAATGGCGGCTTGCAGAGCCGCTCTTTGTTCGGTCCATGCGGGACAGGCCAGCAAGGTGTGCTGTGCCGTGTCCCGTTCGTCGTCGCAATGGTGGCAGGCTGTTGTCTGCTCACGTCTGGCGATGTCGCACAGGTACCGACCAAAACACCCGTGTTCAGTCAGTACCTGTGTGAGGCGGTAAGTTAGAGCACCGCTTTCTCTGTCAGCCCACTCCCCTAGTACGGGACGCATAGCAGCGGTCGACACTAACTGTGGACTCGCTTAGGCGCGCAAGCCACTGCTCAAACGCGTGGTCTTTCGCTTGAATTCTCCACTGTCGTATGTGGTCTGGCGGCGGAATATAGCCTGCCTCACGCTCAGCCTGGCAACGCCAGTAGATATCGGCCAACGATTTGGCTTCGATGTCCCAAGGGACGCTGCCTGCGAGGACGAGATCGTGCGGTATCCTCGTACCGCTCTGATAGCCAGTGTGCGTTGCAGTCTGACCAGGTTCTGTCGGCATTTTGACGCTAGGTTTTCGGCCCATATTGGTGCTCCGTACATGCACATTGAACGCACTATGCCCATGTACAGGTTTCGACATTTTAGGCTGGGTCCTCCCAAGTTAGGGAGCAGCCTCGCAAGTCCTCCGGCAGTCTTCGAGACTTTCTCCGACAAACATCGAAAGTGCTCTTTAAAAGACCACCGGCTGTCCAACACAAGACCTAAATAAGTCATGGACTGACGCACTTGAATTCGTATACCTCCCACGATCACAGCAGCACCCACTGGCGGCGCATTCCGCGGGCCGTGGAAGCAGATTGCCTCGGCGACCTCGAGTCCCAGGGCGCGTATGCGGCGCACCTCTTCTGCGACCGCAGCGGTCGCCAGTATAATGGTATCCCGCTGTGTCTTCCCGCGACAGACTACTGCTGTGTCGTCCGCGTAACATTCTAGCTCTACTCCACTTAGGTTGACTCCTCGCAACACCCAGTCGTATCCGATGTTCCACAATTCTGGGCCAAGAGATGACCCCTGTGGAACACCGCATACCACTGCCATTTTAACCCAGCCGTTCTTAGTCGGGAACTCTATGTACCTTACTGAGAGGTAAGTGCGAGTCGGACCTGCGCACGATGGGTTCCGTACTTTCATAGAGGGATTCAAAACAATGGAAGAAGTTGAAAAGGAGCGATGGTTACAGAAGAAAAGTAAAAACTAAAACAATTCATTTGATAATCACGTATTTTTAATAATACTTCAAACTCAAAATTAGTGCACAAAAGTGAGCTAAAGTATCTTTATAAAGAGGTCTCTTTCAGCCAACCCAACTACAGTGGAAAAAAATCATTTTTATATAAAATATACGGGAATAGCACTAGCTAGGTGCGATTTTGTTAGTGTGAAAGGAACCCTAACTATATGTAAAATGGCGATAGCATAATAAACAATTGATGCCGTTATAAAGTCTTTACTCTCATTAACTCCTTATAGACGTTGTGTGAATCCTGTTGTTCTTTTAAAAGCACTGTATTTAACTTGACTAAATAATTAATGACGTTTTAGCACAAAAACAGCTTCAATTCAAGGGCGTGTTGATACCAAAATACACAGCGTATCACATTTTATCATGCATTTGAATTCCCATACACTTTTCACTATAAAAGAGCACTAAATCAGGTAAATAAACTATACATAAAATAATGACTTATCGTTTACTTGACAGTAAAATGGCTGACGTTTCTATTTCTTCTCCAAGCTGTTACGAAAATGTAAATCACTTATGACGGCAAAAAGGGCTAGCGGATTTTAAGAGCCTTTGATTTGCCGCACACGCATTGAGCTTAAACTCCTTGTATCGGACAATAATATAACACATATAAGGGTGATCGCCCGTATTAACGCTTTCCATATGTTTCTTATAAGTTGAAGTACCTTGTTCTTTGTCATTAACTCATTATATAACACGTATAAGGAAAAAAGCGGACAATAAAGCAACTATAAGGAGGGTATAAGGTTATTATCTTTATAAATTGTGCCCAAACGCACCTACAAGAATATTATTTTTGGCTTTATAAGCCACAACAAGAGCAATTTTTGTTAGTTGGGACATTACTTCTGCGATTCTGCGCGAGACCAATCAGCGTTGGTTGCGCAGACGTGCGAAGTCGCGAGAATTCGCGCGTTTTTTTAAAACCTCAGAAGTAGTGTGTGCATTACGCTCTGGAGTTAAGGTTGAATTTTATATGTTCAATTTTGGTAAGTAGCTTTAATGCGCTTCGACTCTGCGCTAGTATAAAATATTGACCTTAAGTGTTGAAATTGTAAACAGGCAGCACTGTCTTTCCTAACTGTAGGTGGCAGCACTTGTCTAGTAACTTAATTTTATGTTTCGGATTAGCGACACCAGGTCGCAGCACCATTGTTTCGTTAGCATTGAGTTAAGCTATTGAAGAGCACCTTATATTTTGACAGTTGATAATGTTATTCTTTTTAACTAACGATGTGATAAGTCGAGTGACAGAGAGAGCTTATATCGGTGATAAGTAGAGACCGGATTATATGCAACATAAAAAGCTTATTATATGCATGCAAATAAGCATGAAAAATGCTTGAAATATGCACGAAAATTAGCAGAATATGCAAAATTAAATCACAAATTTTCCCAATTTCCCAATAAAGAATAAATTAAATATAAAACAAATGTTTTATACCGTCGCAAACACGACAGTATAAAACATTTCCGTCGTATGTAAAGGTTCCAAGAAAGTAAGTTGTCCACAAAGACACTCTTTTTCCGGAGGCATGGACCATAGTACAAACCAAATTTCACAGAAATAAAAAACTAAACTGCAGGTCAATGAGCACGCACAATTAGTATGAACAAGACGTAAGTAACAATTTATATGTGTAATTATAGGTGGAACGACTTTGTAGTAGTTATCGTAACTGTCAAAATAAAAGAAGCGCACGGCTAATGACTGCATTCGAAATGCAGTAAAAAGTCAACTATTACTAAAAAGCTAATTAATTATTTGTAGCTCAAAAGTCAAAAGCCCTTATGTTTTGTAACTGTTACCTGGCACTGTTACTTATTTTTGGTCGCATTTCGGAACGCAGGGTTAGTGAAAAATGTTATGAATGTACCGATAATATGCATCATCATTAGATATTAGGTAAAATATGCTGTTACCGCTGAGAATGTCTAAAATATGCAAATGCATATGCAAATATGCAAATGCATATAATCCGGTCTCTAGTGATAAGCGTGTAATGCTTAGACCGCTATACTCGGTCATAACAAAGGAGTCGGTCTGCATATTTCATGTGATAAAAATGTTAATACAAGTTTTTAGTGAACGTTTTATGCAAGATCTTGTTGAGTTTTGTTTTTTGGTTTTCTAAATAATAAACCATAAGAACGGCCAAAGAATGCCTCAAACACGGATATAACATTACATACAGTAAGTTTTGAACAACGTTTTTTGGGCTTTTCAATCGGTATTTTTGTAAGCTAAAAAAATAATTTATAAATTTAATAAGTTTAATAATCCCTTATTGGGCGTTTGCACACTGCACGATAACGACACGACACGATACCACAGAATAGAGGGCCACTGCACATATTATACAATTTCAAGTTGGCCGACTATCGTACAAACTAAATTTCGTAGTGTCACAATTTAATTGGAGAACTTCATCGTGACGGCCCCGAATCACATAATAATAATAAAAAATATTAGTATGGAAATATGGATTATTATCACCTTTTTATCTGGATTTTTTCATTAAAATTTATCTGGATAATATCGAAGTTGAAAATGCAAGGTATGATCAATGATGTTTTCCTAATTCTAATCTGTCACTTAGTATTGAATGCACAACTTGAAATTGTATAATATGTGCGGTGGCCCTTATCTATTCTGTGGTATCGTGTCGCGTCGTTATCGTCGCAGTGTGAAAACGCCCATTCGTGCTATATGTGTAAGGCATTAGTGATAAAAATGTCACATCAAGTAATAATTTGGCTACGAACATTGCATAGCTTTTACGTGTGTTTTAGGGATGAACATTACTTGAACTATAGTTTATCGATAAAAATATTATCATGGCCTAAAAGTTTTTTTTCAGGATTTGAATATGCTTCGAAATAAACGATGAATATAAATATTTAGACGCAAGAACATCATCAGTGTGTAGTTAAAGTTTCATGGAAATTCCCTTACTTACGAAGGGTTAAAAAAGTTACATAACAATATTGGGATTCACATTTTCAAACGTAAGTTTCAAACATTTTTTTTTAATTTTTTAAAATAAGTTCTTACTGAGATAGACTAGGACCAATAATTTTTAAAACAAAAAAAAAAAAAAATACAGTAGGATGAAACCCATTACAAAAGGAGGAGAATATTATAAAAATTAAGGGAAAAATAATTTACGGGCGATCTGAGTTAGGGAAAAGTGTGGGGGGAGGTTTTAAGGGGGAAAATCGGTTTATCTCGATTTCTGGCAAAACTAATATTCCTACGAAGAAAAGTCAAATGGCAAAGTTGTAGGTAAGAAAAAGATCTAAAACTTTTCTATTCACACTTTTTCTCCATAACCTCAAAATTTATGTGAAAAATTCAAAAAACCATGTTTTTGGTTTTTTATTTATATCTTTTACAAAAATTATTCTTTTTTCACGAAATTTGGTGATAACTTACATTTTTAAGTCCTAAATACGCTGTCATTTATTTGATTAGAAATATTTATTTTTTCACCTTATTTTGAATTTATATTGAAAAAATACCCTAATTTTCAATCGAAAATTCGACCGTCAAAATATCAGCTTCTTTCAAAAAGTTGGTATGCTTTCTGTTCGTTGTAATCTCTACTTTCCGATGGTGAAAGAAAATATATATTTTACTGTGGTAAATCTTCTCAGAAAATGCAAAAAATCGAAAAAAACTCGAATTTGAAAAAAAATATTTAATCATTATGAATTCATCTAAAAAATGTGATTGCTGCAATTTATTACAGTTGATTTATTTAAATCTTATTACATTTCTTTCATAGAAAATCTCATTATATATAAATATAAATGTAGATCTATACTTATAAAATAACATGTCCTGACTGACTGAATGATTCATCATCACTGAGCAAAAACTGTTAAAATTACAGCCACAAAATTTGGTGAGTGGGTGGTTTTATTAAGTAAAAACCCACTAAGGAAGGAATTTTGGAAATTTAACCCCAAAGGGGGTGAAATAGGGGTTGAAAGTTTAAATGAAAGTACTTCATTTCTTAAGTTAGAAACGTGAAAGTTTATTTTTGGGCTACTGATTAAAAGTGAATGGATACGTATTTAAGCGTTTTTGGAAATTTTACCCCCAAGGGGGTAAAATAGGGGTTGAAAGTTATTACGAAAAACCTATTGATTGAAAATAAATAAATACGTTACAAAGAATTAAATTGTTATTATTAATACAGTTTATATTGGGTAAAATTATTCATCTTTGTTGTTATACTATGCTGAGACGGATGAAGTCGCGGGCAACAGCTAGTCGTACTATTAAATTCAAATTCAATTCAAATTCAAATCGTTTATTTCGGACAAATTACGTATAGTCCATATTATTATAAATTGAAAATTACAATTAAACTAATTAATAAGTAGTACAAAAATAACACAATTAATGCACAACAAAACATAATTTTACAAATTTCAGTGTGCATGCATTTGATTCCATTTTATCATGAATGGACAATCAGTGTCCATTCGACTCGCAATGAGTTGTAGGTAACTGTTGGAGCTGCCGCGTAATCTTCTCATCAGGGATGCGGATCTTTTTCGCATTATTGCTGTAAAGCCGTCCACGCCGGCGTCCGCGAACATCCCTGACGCGCTACAGAATCGCGGCAGCCCCATCAGTGCCCGAAACCCATTATTATATTGGACCCGCAGGGCACTATAAGCCGCTAGCGTATGTTTGACCCATAGACTGCACGTATAGAAAGCCTGACAGTAGGCACGAAACAAAGTAACCTTCACCTCTGCAGTGCATTTAGCAAACCTACGAGCCAACATATTCGCCCTGACTGATAGTGCCCTGCGTTCCCTCGACATGTCCAGGTCATCTGCCAGCGACTCAGTGACCCAGTGGCCCAGGTACTTTACGCGCTCGACTCTTCTGATCGGCTCGTTGTTCAGTGTTACGCTCGGCATAGAGTGACTCTTGGTTCCCGCCTTAAACACGAGTATCTCGCTCTTGTTAGTATTGTACCTGAGCCCATGCGCCTCCGCGTAACGCTCGCAAATTCTTATAAGGCGCCTAAGGCACTGACAGATGGGCTCAGCAGTACCATGTCATCAGCGTAACTTATACTATTGATGCATTTACCATCAATAGAGCAACCCACCCCGGTACTGCTGAGCTCTCTGATCAACGAATCCATGTATAGGTTGAAGAGTCGAGGAGAGGTTCGTCCACCCTGTCGAACTCCACTCTTCAACCTATACACCTCAGAGAGTGCCCCGGGCCAACGTACATAATTGGCTTGGTTGTTGTACCAAAACTTAAAAATTGAGATGATCTCGGGGAGAATATTAGTTTTATTCGACATTTTTTGCCACAGCTTATCGTACTGGACAAGTTCGAAAGCCTTGGAAAGGTCCAAGAAACACGCATAAATAGGCGTGTTTCTACTGGTGTAGTAATGGACAGTGTGCTTGACAATTAGTATCGCGGACTCCGTAGACAGCTCCGGTCTAAAACCGAACTGCGCGTCGTGAAGTTGAACGGTAGATTCCAAATGACTATCAAGTACACTGTCCAATACTTTGGCTATAACCGTCGCAAGTGATATAGGCCTGTAGTTACCCAGACTAGACACATCTCCCGTTTTGTTCTTAACTATGGGGACAACTACAGTCCTCATCAACTCCTCGGGCAAGTACGAGTGTCCTATACATAAGGTGAAGAGCATGGCTAGGACCCGGGGCAAATGAACTCCAGCATACTGTAAATGTTCAATGCTGAGTGAATCATGTCCCGGGGATTTTCCGCGCTTCATGCTTCTCACCGTTCTCGCGACCTCCTTGGGCGATATAATTACAATTTTATTCCCCGAAATCATCTCACTCCCGTTCACAGTGTTCGCAGACATTGGTGAGCTCTGGACTTGAAAATGCTCCCTGAATAGGTTTGCAATGTCATCAGGCTCACACCTACCCTCAACACTCATTGGGACGCTCGGCTGCTTATTTAATTTATTAGTTTCCTTCCAAAACTTACCAAATTTTTTCGACCTATGCTCTGTAGCCAAAATGTCCATTTTTATTTGTGTCTGGTTATTCTGACACCATTTGAGCTTTAATTTAAATCTAGATCTAGACTCCCGCATTCTTTCATAAATTGGGCCATATGCCGGTTTACCAAATTCTACCCATTGGAGAAAATACAGTCGAGCCTCCTTATGAGTTTCTTTTACATGCCTATTCCATCCGGTAATATAAAATTTTCTATTTTTATTTCTAGTGCCATTAGATCTATCTTCGTACGACAGTCTTGCCGCCTCTGATAGAATATTCACAATCTTTAGATACAAATTATCTATAATTACCCTATGTTGCATGTTATTACATGACACATCCGAACATCTACGAAATTCTGGGGGAAAATCGATGTCGCGTATTAAATGTAGATACTTTATTCTGGTTACGTTATTCATTACAATATATTTAAACACATTAATCTTATCATTCATAAATACCTATAATAATTAGATAAAATCAAAATATATCTTAAAAGACATAAAAAACATTACAACACTTAAAGATATAAAAAAATATTTTGAATATATCTGAAATATTTTTGAAATTTATAAAATATAAATATATATAATACTAGCAGTTGCCCACGACTTCGTCCGCGTTAGCATAGTATAATAACTTAGCTGGATAATTTTCTCCTTTTTAAGGTCCCTTATTAAAAGGGTAAAAACGGGACCCGATCACAAAGATAAAATATCAGCCTGTCCGTCTGTCCTTATCCAGGCTGTACCTCAAGAACCGCGCTTGACAGTTGAGATTTTCACAAATTATGTATTTCTGTTGGGGGGCGTCCATAAATTACGTGAGGTGTTTTCTTGAATTTTTTGACCCCCCCTCCCCCCTTGGTGAGATTTCGTGAGATTTTATTCAACCCCCCCCCTCCCCCACAAAACTCACGTGAGATTTTTCAAAATATGGGTTTCTTACGTAAACGTTTGGTTTGACAGTCTGTAGATTTTCTTTCGAACGAATTTGTGAATGATCTTAATCGTATAACGATTACGCTTACGATCAAATCTTAAGCATACGTACAATCTGGACGAAATGGACCAAAATAGTATTATTTTGCTGAGAAATAAAATTACGTGAGATTTGCTGAGACCCCCCCCCCTCTCCCCAACGTGAGATTAGATGAGATTTGACTCGACCCCCTCCCCCCCCTAAACACCTCACGTAATTTGTGGACGCCCCCTTGCTGCTATAGGACAGTTTCATGTAAAAATAAATATTTCTAATCAAATAAATGACAGCGTATTTAGGACTTAAAAATGTAAGTTATCACCAAATTTCGTGAAAAAAGAATAATTTTTGTAAAAGATATAAATAAAAAACCAAAAACATGGTTTTTTGAATTTTTCACATAAATTTTGAGGTTTAAAACCTAAATTTATTTTTCCCTTAATTTTTAAAATATTCTCCTCCTTTTGTAATGGGTTTCATCCTACTGTAATTTTTTTTCACTTTTCATTATTTTTGAAGGTATTGGTCCTGGTCTAAGAGTAAAATTATTGCATGATCATTGATCAACTCTTTCCCCTGCAGGTACTCAATTCGTTCCTTTAATATACTTTTTTTAAATTTTATCCTGACATTGCGCTTTTTTAGTGAGTAAAATGTAAAATGTCAATAAGGCTAAAGTCTTTATATTTAAAAAAAAATTAATTTAAGTATGGAAAACTTACATAAAGCAACCATATTTCCCCGCATACAATATAGTAACTTAAAGTAACTTTAGGTACTATCGGAGAAGTTGATGCCTAGGCAGATGGCGGACCTAAGTAATTTGGCCGCGTTAAGTCAAACCCATCCGACCGATCACAGCTAACACCGACCACAAGACGTAGGTCCATCAACTGCCTAGGAATCAATTTCCTCGATGGTACATTCAATTATATTTTCAATAATATTTTATAATAGACTAGCTGTTGCCCGCGACTTCGTCCGCGTGGCTTTAGTTTATAGCGCGCGATGTCAACAAAATTGGTGTCAAAAGCTTTTATAAAAAAACCCTTGTACCCCTTAAATCAAAACACCCAAAAACAGATGTGCAGTGTGCACATAACTTATTTCATTTTTTTAAAGTAAACTTTATTTACTTATGCCAAATTTTAAAGTATATTTAGCCCCCCAATTACACAACTTTACCCATAAACTATTTATCATTGATAGCTTTAAGGTTACGTCACTGCATAGATAAAGTACTGAGTTATTTAATAACGTAAAAAAGTACATAATAACAATCGAAAATATCGAAAACCTAACATAAGATGATACCACCTCTTATAGAAAGGCGTTTGTGTAAGCAATAGCGCGATGTAGGAGACGCACGGCGCCATCTATTATGAATTTTTGGAACTAACTTAATTTGAACAAATTTACGCATTTTCACCCCTTTACAACCCCTTTGTCCAGTTAAAAAGTAGCCTATGTCCTTTCTCAGACTTTAGACTATCTGTGTACAAAATTTCATTACAATCGGTTCAGTAGTTTTGGCGTGAAAGCGAGACAGACAGACAGACAGACAGACAGACAGACAGACAGACAGACAGACAGAGATACTTTCGCATTTATAATATTAGTATAGATAATAGATATATATTATTTTACAATAGTTCATTTAACAATATTAGGTACTTACATTTAATTACACTTAACCATAAATATACAATTACTCTAAACCAAATATTTTTTTAGGTTGCTCCTGAAGAAGAGACCAATATAGTGGTGACGGACTACGGAGATACCTTAGATAAGGAATATAATAATATTATCATTATCTTCACTCCAAAAGCTCCAACTAGGAACATAATATTTAATAAAAACTTCTATCTCAAGAACCGCGATAGCTAGATTCTAAAATTTTAACAAATTGTGTATTCCTATTGCCGTTATAACCACAAACTTTTTAAACACTAAGGCCCAATTTAACCAATGACTGTTAGTGTTAACGGCCTGTTAAAATGTCATGTCTTCTCTTTCATGTATATGAAAAAATATTCGAGCATTAAATTTAACAGTCCTTGGTGAAATTGGGCCTTAGCTTACCAGCTGGGCCCACCCCATTGGTAGCGGTACTCTGGTTCCACTACTGAACCCAAGACCCCATGTCGTAGGATTGCTTTACCATTACTAAAATCAACAAAATCTATATATAATATGTCCCTATGGATATCATTTATACATTAAGTAAAACATTTGCACAAAAAATTTTGTTCTAAGCTTGTGTTATATTTATGAACTAGCGACCCGCCCCGGCGTCGCAAGGGTATAAAATATATAACCACTGAAAAAATGATTAAAATCGATAGCCTATGATTTTTCACGTGGTCTACTTCTTATCTGTGCCAAATAACATAAAAATTGCTCCAGTAGTTCGCGAGATAAGCCCTTTCAAATAAGTTCCCAATTTTTTTCCACATTCTCCTATTATTCTTAGCGTGATAAAATATAGCTTACAGCCTTCCTCAATAAATGGGCTATCTAACACTGAAATAATTTTTCAAATCGGACCAGTAGTTCCTGAGATTAGCGCGTTCAAGTTAGCCCTTTCAAATAATTTTCCCCGTTTTTTCCACATTTTCCTCTAGTTCTTCGCTCCTATTAGTCTTAGCGTGATAAAATAAAGCCTATAGCCTTCCTCAATAAATGGGCTATCAACACTGAAAGAATCATTAAAGTCCGTTACGTAGTTTTAAAGATTGAAGGGAACAAAGGGACATGAGGGAAAAAAAAGCGACTTTGTTTTATACGAGTAATAAGTATAGATAAGATTGTATAATGCTCCTGGTAAGTGGTAATTAATTATTATCATTAGTACTTTTGTGATATTGTATTACCTTACATTTGTTATACTTACTTTAAGTTTACACAAAACAGGTGTACAAAATATACTAGTATCTTTAACTATGTTTTAACTTCATGTATGTAATTTAGTAAAACTGCTTTTTATCTATCCCTGATCGGTGATCCTGTCATTACTTCATAAGTCAGGTATTTTTAAATGTTTTAAATAACATGTTTTAGTCTGCATTATAATTAAAGTACCATAAATTTGTCTAAAACTCTATGTGTAAGTAATGTACTTTTATCTTAGTATAATGTTCTAGTTTCATGTACCTATGTAACTTAGTAAACTTAACTTTGCAGTAAGTACTTTAAGTTTATACAAAATTATCATACTTTATTTATATTATTCTGTCAATAATTTCATAAATTATTGTGATATTGTTGATTGTCCCTAATAAATTAAATAGAACTAATACTTTATTGTTTAAATGTAGTCTTTGAATGACTAGTAGATAAGATTATCTAATATATAAAATTCTCGTGTCACAGTGTTTGTGCGCGAACTCCTCCAAAACGGCTCAACCGATTTGAATGAAATTTTGTTTGTACGTTCGATAGGCCTGAGAATAGTTTTTTATATATACCTACCTAATTTTAATATTCATACTACAAATAATTTATAAGGCAAAAAAACGTTTGCCTGGTCAGCTAGTATTATTTATAACATTTTGGAAATTATAGTCTAAACTTATAATTAAAATAAAAGTAAAACACATCTCTTCATACGTTATGCGCTCCTGGTACTTCATAGTTTAAAACAAATGGGCTACCCCTATTAATTTTTCAATTCATAAGAATTAAAATAAAATATTGGGGGTATTCACAAGAAAAATATTAGAATTAGTGGTGTAACAATAACAATCATAATAGCAACCACACCATCTGGTGTGATTCATAAAACCAGACTTGTAGGCGGGACTTGTCATCCCTACCAACCTCTACTTTCATAGAGGCTGGTAGGGGAACTTTATATAAAGTCGACATCGCATTCAAACGGGACTCTTGGTTCAGATCTCTTGGCTAGTGGAAACTATGCTGGAAAATTGATTGAAGTGCTTGAGTATAATTATAAATTATATTGTGGAATTATGGAATGTGAAATAAAAGTGGATTGAAAAACATATCTTGTTTTACTTGATTTTACATATCAGAAGTGGCATACGATAACAAGGTACGTAACGTATATTTTTTTTTCTCTTTCTTCTCTTTTTATTAAATTGTTAACGCATACTCTTAGATTTTTGCATGAAATGATATACAGTGTTTGTTTTGAACCTTTGTAATAATTAATATTATTAATGATCATATCTAAATATGGTGATTTTTTTTATATATATACATCAAAATAAAGTAATAGTTATTTTAATATTATTACATATATAGAGATAATAATAGGATAATATATTTTTAATTTTTTTTATTACTTCCGGTTAACGATTAAAATAAATTGTAATATTTTAGATACTATATTTACAGCACTGCTAACGATTAATTTAAATTATTATAAAAATAGTTTACCTTACTGTTATCGTACCACACCCACAATTGAAAATTATTATTTTTATATTGCAATCGAATTGCTATAACTGATCTATGGTTTTTAGTTTATCTTAAAAAGAAAAATTGAATTATTATTGAGAATTTTATATTTATTTGATTTTATTTATTTATTATTTTTTTCTTTTATTTATTTTGATCATAATATTATTGGAATCAATTAAAACTATTAATAACAATAAATTTTGGATTTAAAAAAAATATCTTTTGAATGCAACTTTGAGTATTAAAATTATTGTTATGACTTAAATATTAATTAATATTTATTTTGAGTTTGATAAATTCGAAATCATTATCAATAAAAGTAGTACATTTTATTATATTATTTTATATATCATATAAAAAGAAAAAAAAAAAAAACGACAGGTATCATATAAAATGATAAAAGAATTATGTTTATTATATTTGATTCGATTCGACTAATAGTGTCTAATTTATGTTTCTCTCTTTTGACAACTATTACGCTGTATTGTTGTAAACATTATAATTATAATAATACAATAATTTGAGTTTCAGAATTAATATTCAAAATGGATATGGATAAAAGTCAGGAACATTCAATTGGATCCAAAAGTCCAATTTTGCAAAGATTGCCCATAGCTAATTGAGGTCGTACCCGATCGAGAAGTGTTGATCGGACAAGGAAACGCCGCACACGTAGTCGCAGTTTATCCAGTGAAAGACTGCGAGAATTACTAATTTATAGACAGCGAATGTGTAATTTAGAAAAACAATTGAATAATGAACGCCGAGAGCGTGAGTTACAAGAATCGGAGCTGCGTGACTGGAGGCGACGATACCGTGATCACTATCGAAGCATTGATCGTATGAGTTCTGAACGAGACAGGACTCGTGAAAATCCTTATCGACGTAGTAAGTACAGGAGCCCTCTAAGGGACAGGAGCCCTCTAAGGGACCGGAGCCCTCTAAGGGACAGGAGCTCTCTGAGGGACAGGAGCCCTCTGAGAGACAGGAGCCCTCTGAGGGACAGGAGCCCTCTAAGGGACAGGAGCCCTCTAAGGGACAGGAGCCCTCTAAGGGACAGGAGCCCTCTAAGGGACAGGAGCCCTCTAAGGGACAGGAGCCCTCTAAGGGACAGGAGCCCTCTAAGGGACAGGAGCCCTCTAAGGGACAGGAGCCCTCTAAGGGACAGGAGCCCTCTAAGGGACAGGAGCCCTGGAAGGGACAGGAGCCCTGGAAGGGACAGGAGTCCTGGAAGGGACATGAGCCCTGGAAGGGACATGAGCCCTGGAAGGGACAGGAGCCCTGGATGGGACAGGAGCTTTGGAAGAAACAGGACCCCTAGAAGATACAGGAGCATTGAGAGGGGCCAAAGCCGGAGCCTTGGAAGGGACAAGAGTCGGAGCCCCGATAAGGACATGTTTCTGAGCCCTAGACGGAAAACGTATAGGGCTGTTGAAGACAGGAGGAATTCTAAACGAAACAGCTGCTGGCCTGGTAAGTCAACATCTTCATTCTTTAAAGACTTTTTAGACGTAATTAAAAATACAAATTGTAATGAGCGCAATAGTTTTCCTAATCTAAATAATGTCTTGCCAGAATTTGATCCAATGTGTAGAGAACAACCGATTACTACTTGGCTTGGTAAGGTTGATGAATGTGCCGATATATATGGGTGGGATGACCGCCAGACCATTCATTATGCCTTGCCAAAGTTAAGTGGTCACGCTAAGCTTTGGTATCAAGGATTACCTTCTCTTAAGAGATCATGGTATGAGTGGAAGATTTTGTTAAAGGAATCCTTTCCGGATACCGAAAATTATGCAGAGTTATTGACGGAGATGCTCGCTAAAAGAGCTCGATTTGGAGATTCACTTGAATTATATTATTATTCTAAAATTAATTTACTGAATCGCTGCAAAATTTTCGGTAAGGAAGCAATAGACTGTTTAGTTCACGGTATTGATGATAAAGGTGTAAGGGTAGGGGCTCAAGCTGCGAATTTTGTCAAACCAGAACAAGTATTAAATTTCTTTAAAACTTTTAAATTTCAAATGAAAGACAATAGTGTAGACAACAAGAAAGAAAAGAGATTTAATAGTAATAATTTATTTCAAACTCGATTGGCAAATAAACATAACGATTTCTCTGTTAAACCAAAACAAAGTCAGCAGTCGGATTCTGTAATTTGTTTCAACTGCAAAGAGAAAGGCCATCCTTGCTCTAAATGTCCAAAGCCTATCGTCCAGTGTTCTTATTGTCGTTTGATTGGTCATGCTCTTCCAGATTGTCCAAAGAAAAGATTAATGAAGCCTGAATCTGAAAAGAATAAAAATGTTTTAAAAGTTAATATAAGTGAAACAAATCCAATGAATTCTGAACTCGTTAGTTTGTGTCACAACGATAAAATATTAGATAGTTCTTCTCATAAATATAAAATAATAGTCAAGATAAATGGACAGCCAACAGCCTGCCAAGTAGATTTAGGTAGTGAAGCCACGTTAATACGTAAATCGGATGCGATAAAGTTGGGTCTATCTTGGCTAACTGTTGACAGTCCATTATTACGTGGTCTAGGAAATGTACCTTACTTACCATTAGGGAGACTAAAATTGATGATCGAGGTTCAAGGTGTAATTGAGAAAGATGTAGATTCTTTAGTTGTAGATGATCATTTAATAAATAGCCCAGTTCTTTTAGGACATACCTTTACCGAGCGTCCGAGTATACGTATTGTGAAAACAGCTACAGACTTGCAATTCGAAAAAGTAAACTTCGATAGTAGAAAAGAATTAAAGTGTCAAAGTGAATTTAAAATAGGTGTCGGAGAAATGAAAACAATCAGAGTTTATACAGATGATGATATTAGTGGTAACGTGTATGTCGGTGGCTCGGTAAGGGGATGCTTAGGAAGGGAATATTACTTGTTACCAGGAGAATACGAGATTCGTTCGGGTTCGTGTTTGTTGTTAGTACAGAACTTGGGTACACAACCTCGTATTTTTTTGGAAAACGCATTAATCACACGAGCTAGGTATTTAGGTGAAACAAAACAAATTTTCACAATAACCACAGACATTCAAACGGTTACTGACGATTTAAAAATTTCATGCGGAGAATTTTTGACTAATGATGAAAAGAAAATGTTGAATATCGTTTTGGAAAAGTTCAAAAGTTGCTTCTCTACTGGTGTTCATGATTTAGGCTACACTACAGAAGCTGAAATGGTGATTCAGCTTAAGGACACTGAACCAGTAGTATATCGGCCTTATAGAATGTCACATTCAGAAAGGGAACAAGTAAAAGATATGGTGAATGACTTGGTTGAGAGCGGGATAGTTCGCGAGTCAAGTTCGCCATATGCAAGTCCAATTGTTTTGGTAAATAAAAAGTCCGGTGAAAAGCGTCTATGTGTGGACTATCGCGCTCTTAATCGGAAAACTAAAAGTGATCAGTGATCAGTGATCCTCTTCCCCGAATAGA
The DNA here is from genome assembly GCA_963422495.1 of Polyommatus iphigenia. NCBI lineage: Eukaryota > Metazoa > Arthropoda > Insecta > Lepidoptera > Lycaenidae > Polyommatus > Polyommatus iphigenia. The sequence goes on from OY730179.1 coordinate 16,714,259, forward strand.
GGACTTACTCGATCAGTTATCAGGACAGATGATTTTCACAACACTAGATTTGGCATCCGGTTATCATCAAATCCCGATTGCAGAAGAGTCAATTGAAAAGACCGCATTTGTCACACCCGATGGGCAATACGAATATGTTCGTATGCCCTTCGGTTTGGCAAATGCGCCTGCAGTATTCCAACGTCTCATGCATAAAGTACTGTCTAGCGCTAAATATGTAGTTATATACATGGATGATGTACTAATTCCAGCAGATTCTTTTGAGGAAGGTCTAGCTCGCTTAGAAGAAGTACTAACATTGCTACAAAAAAGTGGCTTGACACTTAAAATGAGCAAGTGTAACTTTTTCCAAAATCATATAGAATTTTTAGGATACGAAATTGATAAAAATGGTATCAAACCGGGGTTTCAAAAAATACAGGCTGTATCCAAATTCCCATCTCCAAATAATCAATATGATGTTAGAAGATTCTTAGGTTTGGCTAGCTTCTTTAGAAGATTTGTCAAAGATTTTGCGATTATAGCTCGACCTTTGACAAGTCTTTTAAAGAAGGATGCCGGTTGGAAATGGACATCTGCGCAACAAGACGCTTTTGAGACCTTAAAAAATAAATTGACAGAAAGACCAATTCTTACCTTGTATAATCATAAGGCCGAAACACAATTACACACAGACGCGAGTAAGGCTGGAGTAGCAGGTATATTAATGCAACGATTAGGTTCAGATCCTTGGAGAGTAGTGGCATATTATAGCAGACAGACTACGATTGACGAGCAAAAGTTGCACTCCTTTGAACTCGAGACCTTAGCTGTAGTTAGTTCTTTGAGCAAATTTAGGGTGTATCTGGTCGGTATTAAGTTCACAATTGTTACAGACTGTAACGCCTTACGCTCTACTTTCACTAAGCGCGATTTAGTACCTCGCATTTCCCGATGGTGGATACAATTTTTGGAATACGATTGTGAAATTGAATACCGACCTGGCGAAAGAATGGCTCATGTAGACGCCCTCAGTAGAAACCCAATACCCTCAGACGTAGAACAACCACACACATTAGACATTTTGTCGATTAATACAGAAGATTGGATTGCAACAGTTCAATCCGGGGATTCTGAAATTAGACTAATAAAAGAAGTTTTAGAAGATCCCTCCACTAGGAAAATTGCTAAAATATATAAGGAATATAAAATAAAGAATAATAAAGTTTTTCGTGTTATAGATGACAAAACAATACGATGGGTTGTCCCAAGAGGTGTTCGTTGGACATTACTTAAAGCTAATCATGATGACGTAGGGCATTTTGGATTCGAAAAGACGCTACAGCGCCTTCGTGCTTACTACTGGTTCCCAAAAATGCGACGATTCACCAAGAAATATGTGTCTGCATGCCTAGAATGTGCGCATCATAAGCTCCCATCTGGAGCGAAAGAAGGGGAACTTCATCCAATCCCTAAAATAGAAGTCCCGTTTCATACGGTACATGCTGACAATTTAGGCCCTTTTGTGCGCAGTAAACATAGAAACACTTATTTGCTGGTGATCGTTGATTCCTATACTAAGTATATAAACCTAACCCCAGTACGTAGCACTAAAACTAAAGCGACTATTAAAGTATTTAAGACCTTCTTTAGCTATTTCGGTACCCCTACTCGCTTGATAACAGATCGAGGAACTAGTTTTACAAGTAAGAAATTTAAGTCATTTCTGCAAAAATCGGGGATTAAACATATATTAAACTCGGTAGCTACACCACGAGCTAATGGACAGGTAGAACGTTACAATCGAACGATTCTCGCGTCACTTAGCACAAGTCTCATGGAAAAAGTCCTGATAGATGAGATGAATTTGTTCAGGACATTCAAATAGGTATAAACTCTGCTGTGCATGACATCACAAAGAAATCACCATCAGAATTATTATTTGGCAAACAAATTAACAGTGCATCACAAGGCGTATTAAATGAAGTTGTAGAAGACGTAGTAAATAGTTCAGTTGATGTTAATTTAAAAGATATTAGGGATCAAGCTGGGGAATTTATTAAAGAAAATCAAAAGCGTAATAAAGAAAGATATGATAAAAATAGAAAGAAAAGTACTCAATACAAAGAAGGTGATCTCGTTAGAGTAATAAGAACTATAGTAGGTAATCCTGGGCAATCTAAGAAACTCGAACCCAAATGTCAAGGTCCCTTTAGGATTAAAAAGCTGTTGCCTAATGACCGATTTGTTATTGAAGACACGCCTTTAACTAAGAAAAATGGTAAACGTTACGAAGGAATAGTCTCTATAGATAAAATATTCCCTTGGCTTAGTTTCGATAATAGTCCTGAAAGTGATTCCTCTAGTAATGATTCCTCAGATGAAAAGTAATTAATTTGTTAAAGACTGGTGAGAGATTATTTCGAATAAAAATATGTTAATTTGATTATTGTAAATCACAACTCAATCAAATGAATGTAATTATTTATTCTCAACTCGCTGATTGTTTACTATTTATTTACATGTTATTTTAACTCATTGTAATTAAATTATAACTTATAATTTATAGTTGTATTTCTTGGATGTATTTTAGTATATTGTAGTATAAAATTGGTGTCTATATTGATGATTTATGAATGTGTAAAAATTATGAATTGATTACTTTTGCAATAATTTTTGTGAGTTTTAATTTCTTTATTTTTAAGACTATTGTAAACGAGAGGACTCGTTTGAATCGGATGGCCGACTGTAACAATAACAATCATAATAGCAACCACACCATCTGGTGTGATTCATAAAACCAGACTTGTAGGCGGGACTTGTCATCCCTACCAACCTCTACTTTCATAGAGGCTGGTAGGGGAACTTTATATAAAGTCGACATCGCATTCAAACGGGACTCTTGGTTCAGATCTCTTGGCTAGTGGAAACTATGCTGGAAAATTGATTGAAGTGCTTGAGTATAATTATAAATTATATTGTGGAATTATGGAATGTGAAATAAAAGTGGATTGAAAAACATATCTTGTTTTACTTGATTTTACAGTGGGTAGGTCGAAAAAATTAAACGCAAACACCTCTTCATACGTTATGCGCTCCTGGTACTTCATAATTTAAAACAAACGGGCTACCCCCAATAATTTGTCAATTCACAAGAATTAAAACAAAATATTGGGGGTAGTTACAAGAAAAATATTAGAATTAGTGGGTAGGTCGAAAAAATTGAACGCAAAAACACCTCTTCATACTTTATGCGCTCCTAGTACTTCATAGTTTAAAACAAATGGGCTACCCCTATTAATTTGTCAATTCACAAGAATTAAAATAAAATATTGGGGCTATTCACAAGAAAAATATTAGAATTAGTGGGTAGGTCGAAAAAATTTAACGCAAAAACACCTCTTCATACGTTATGCGCTCCTGGTACTTCATAGTCTAAAACAAATGGGCTATCCCTATTAATTTGTCAATTCACAATAATTAATACAAAATATGGAGGCAGAATACAAGAAAAATATTAGAATTAGTGGGTAGGTCGAAAAAATTGGACGCAAACACCTCTTCATACGCTATGCGCTCCTGGTACATCGTAATTTAAAACAAACTGGCTACCCCCAATAATTTGTCAATTCACAAGAATTAAAATAAAATATTGGGGGACTACAAGAAAAATATTAGAATTAGTGGGTAGGTCGAAAAAATTGAACGCAAAAACACCTCTTCATACGTTATGCGCTCCTGGTACTTCATAGTTTAAAACAAATGGGCTACCCCTATTAATTTGTCAATTTGTAATAATTCTTATAAAATATTGGGGGTATTCACAAGAAAAATATTAGAATTAGTGGGTAGGTCGAAAAAAATTGAAAGAAAACACCTCTTCATACGTTATGCGCTCCTGGTACTTCATAATTTAAAATAAACGGGCTATCAATTCACAAAAATTAAAACAAAATATTGGGGGTAGTCACAAGAAAAATATTAGAATTAGTGGGTAGGTCGAAAAAATTGAACGCAAAAACACCTCTTCATACGTTATGCGCTCCTGGTACTTCATAATTTTAAAAACCTTGTCGATTCACAAGAATTAAAACAAAATATTGAGGTGAACTACAAGAAAAATCTTAGAATTAGTGGATGGGACGAAAAATCAAGTACCAACATTAACAATTAATATGTTTTATGAACGGCTTACACGGTTTGGCTAGCGAATTCCCTCGATCACCAATTCCAGGAAATCTTTTGTTGTGGCGGCCCATATGGGCCTTACGGGGCTTGAGGGATACAGATGATTACGACATGATATTAACCATTGTAAATTCCTCTTTTTCAGATCATGCACGTTGTGTTTAAGCTCATAGATGTCAAAAATATTCAAGTTACATTAATACTGTTTGAGCTATGCTGCGAGTTGTTGATGGCTATAAGTACGTTCTGCTTTGTTGAAGATTTTACCGATGATTTGGATGAGCTATTCTTGAGAGCCAATAAAGATACTCTGCGACGCTTATTCATAATTGCAATATCGAGACCAACTTTGGACAAATTCGTGACAGAACATCTTAAAAAAGATAGTATTTTGAAAGAAGTGTGTAAAGACTTTGAAGCTTTTAAGAGTAATCTTGATAACAACACAGGAAAGAGTGATTTTAGCTTTGAATACGCTTTTAAACATATCTGTTACGATGAAAGTAAGGAAAACGTTTATTCTCAAAAAGAAGAAGCTATTGAGGAAATATTAGACATTATGGATGAGCCAGTATCTAAAAAAGCTAAAACTGATTCAAGCGTAATAGAAGAAGCGGTATCTTCTCTAGAAGATAAAGTGTCACATCTAGTTCAAGAAAAACAAACTCTAACCGAGGATCACAAAAGAAGACTGAGAAACATATGCCACAAGTTGAAAACAATTAATTGAATAAAACACAAAGGTATTCCACATTTATATTTATTGTTAAAAAATCTTTACAAATAAGTGAAATATAATAATCATAACCGTACAACTGATGATACACTGACAACCGTCGTGTCGTCGAAGGAAGAGAATATGTGGAACGGTGGTCGTGTAACATCAGCAACTTAAATTATTTAATCGATACTCGGAGGTAATAAGACTAACTCGAGCAGCTCGACTAACATCAGTCGATCAACTAACAGGCTTACGACTACCCTCATCGACCCATCGTTACATTAATTGTGATGGCGTAACTTAACATTGGCTAACTTAACGCGTTATTGCCTTACACGTAGTCGCGACGAAGCAAAGCGAAGCGAATTTACAGCTATAAATAATACACTAAATAAATTATCAAAATAATACAAAAGATAATCAGCTTAAAAATAAATCATTAATACTTAAAAGAATGGATTTTAGAATTGAAACACTATTCGCTTTGTGCGACGCAAACGCGTCAGGAAATGGACATAAACAAACTTTTCGCTTCTCTACCGATCCAGTCATAATCAGTACGTGTATAATTTTGAGGCACAATTTTGCTAATTTATTTGTGCGATCATTGAACTAACTCGCTACCTGTCTATAGTACATTATTGCGACCCAATTGGAATGGTTGTGAAACATATCCAGTCGGCAGTACACACATCACTCCGTTATTGTGAAATATTCGATACTATTTACATAAAGTGTGTAAAATACAAAAATTATCTCTTGTATTGGTGACATAATATCATTTTTAAATCGATAAACCTTACATTGATACATACTTTTTCACTTAAAAGTTCTGAGGATTTATTTTACAGGTATATTTGAGGGTACGACGCTAGGCACCGGGTTATTTATACAATAAATATCGCACATACTAGTGCATTAACAAACGATAAAATATGTTTTATACTGTAATATAAAATCTATTTCCTTAGGCCAATGTATACTATAGATGTTATGTTCTTTAGTCTTTACGTCTTATTCTATATTGGCACAATACGTCAAAAATAACATCTGTTGAAATAATATATAAACTCATGTCAATTAAGCAATCATAAATACTTCTAGACACCCTCAGAACGTTTAATATTATAAAAATTCAGTTCTTTATAGGATTGTTTGGCATCTATCACCAATATTCTAGGTTAAACATGGTTTTCACAAAGGTGAAAAAATACCTAATCCGTAAACATCTAAACATAAATCCATCGTCAATCGACGTTCCCTGCCGGACCTAAATTTCCTCCTGACACACACAAGTGCCTCTGTACACACTGTACATACACTCGCACACACACACCACCGCACTCGCAACGAGAAACAAAGCTGTCCCAATACGTAAATAGCAAAACGAACATCACATACAAATCTTGATATAAAATATGCAACGGTAGCATCGAATGTCAGGCTAGCACTATTGAATTCGGCGTCACACAAGGGCGCATACTTAAACCTCTTTTTAATAATGTTTATGTTAGAGTGAAATTCTCCAATAAAAACTGCCTTTCAATACTCGTTCGTACGCTTAATGTCAAACAAGTTTAAATGGTCAAAACCCCCATGCAAGTCACAAGGTTTAATATAAATTTTACATTTGAAAAGGAGTTTTATGACTACCCTCGTAGTTGGAACTTCGATCCAATTATGCCAGCCCGACAATCACTTAGAGCTTAGTCAGTATTTCCTGTCTATAGATTCTAAATAGAGAAACATCGGGTTATCCTATCGTACTCTAAACTTGTCGACCGAGGATTAATTGCTTAACGGCAGTGCATTTGGTCGCAAAAGCTAACCATTCAATGTCCTTAGATTTGTGATTTCCCAAGCTCACTATTATTATCAACGATGAAGCAACATACGTTTCCATTCATTTTGCTCTAAATGTAAAAAAAAAAAAAAAAACTCCGGCAGCCGTATCACGTATCTTGCGAGAGTACTGCAATAGCAATTATTGCGCGATAATTGTTCCAAAATCGCAATTTCGTATCACGTAAGGGCCAAAACAATACGATTGCAATCGATCGCTTACATGACACCATTGTTTTTGACAACCAGCAATCGATCGCGCGATTATTGCTAGTGGATTGTTGATCGCTATTTTTACGACTGCCTAGGTATGCCATCACCTAAATTGCCGTCGCCGGTCAGGCACAACAAAATTCCCGGACGTTTGGCCGAAATGTGGCTATTTCCCCGGACACCTCTTGAACAGTATTTACCATTACGTCTTGCCAATTTTTGCTTTTCCAACAAGAATTTGTAAAAATCTGATTAACTCAAGTCCAGATTTTACCCGGACACTTTTCAAAAACTCGGCCGGACGCTCCCCGGACGCCCTTCAAACTAGGACAAATCCGGGGAAATCCGGACGCATGGCAACCCTAGCCCTGCCGGCCTGAGAATGTGCTATTGTATTTCTAATGCGACGGCAAAAACTTGAAATTTAAATTAGTTACATAGCCGCATAGTATTATAATATGTACATTAAGATCAAAATGATTTGGGAACACCCGACATAATATAGATTTTTCCTCGAACTAGGTGGAATCGTTATGAATGTTTTTAATAAGTTTCATTTCTGTTGCGTTCATCTTGATAATAACATTACAAAATATTTCCCATACACGGGAACAGAGAATACACCTTGGGAATCTTAAAATGCACAGTATATCTAAATATTAACTATTATTATAACAAACAGTTAATAACCATAGTAAACGGTTAACATTCGTATTTCTAGTAATATCTATATTATTAAAACATAGATTCGGTAAAACTCAGTGCTTAAATTCATTGTTTTTCTTAAACATGTGTTGTTAAAATCGTGAAACAGCAGACTCATTAAGATTTTAAGTTACTAAATAAATGAGTTTTAATTATAATTATTTACTATGATTATTTAATGAGTGTAAAAGCTAGACTCAAATTTATTTAGTAACTTAGCAGAAGGTCAAACATTTTAAATGTGGGTAGAAACCAATCCGAATATGAGTACTCATAGGACATTACACTAATTTATTATGAGTATTTTTACATCTACCCACATTCAAAGAATGGTTATCTAATAGGGATAGAGGCCTACACATTTTTATCTCTTTCATCCCCACACGATTTTCATAGTATCTTATTCCTACAAGGTAAATACCTCAATGTCAATGTTTTCGTGCGCGATAGAAAGAGACAAGTAGCGTTAGCCTTTTATGAAATTTTCTCCCTATTCGATAACCGAACTTTAGTTCCGATTATTTTCGACCACCTTTACAAAAAATTGTATTGATAATTTTGTTACTACTTTGAGCAATCAGATGATCGAAGTTCCTGAGTCGCCGGTATCAAGTAAAATTTTTATGAACAATTCTCAAACGCAAATCAGTTCTTAGACAAAAATAAAAAAGTTATGTAAGGATAGACATTTTTTATGGTTAGAAGAAAATGTTTCTAGAAAGATCTAAGGTGAACGATGAGCTAAAATAAAATGAGCCCGAAGGCAAATTAATTTTAAGTTAGTGCCAGCACTAAAGTATACAATTATACAAATACGAAGCGTGTAAAATTGTTTTCAGTATCAAATCTACTTTCAATTCACAAGAAATATCTTGCGTCAGTGGTATATATTTAAGCCGTATAATGGAATGGAAGCCTAAAATTACGAGGACTTTATCAATATTTGGCCTAGGCGTTTCACATAATGAGAATTATCGCTAGCCGTCTTCGTCTTGTACGTATATGAATGAGAAATGTTAGGCCGTTACGTAAATATAGCCAGTGATATTAAAATATTACCATACTTAGTAAAAGTTAGTCAAAAATCGATTCAGAGGAACACTGGTCTATGTTAACGTAGCAGCCGAGTCGCTCGCACGTTGTTTGTCTGTTACGTATTGACACAAAATAAACATTAAAACAAAGTGACCGCATCGACTGCAGACGTTTAAGGTGAACGGAGATGTAGGCGCATCGCACTCACTACTAAAAGCCACGGATAAAAAGTCATAGTATCAAGATATTATATCCGCCGCTTTTACCTGATTCGCCGTGGGCAAACAGCTTCCTGTCGATAACAAGGTTGGCTTCTGTTAATAATAATCAATATATTATAGCAAACTGTCAGCGATGAGCGTCTAAGTGTCTAAACACACTATGCCGAAGTTCCGCGGCGGAATTTCCGCATGATTCCGCCTGCAATGTATTTTAAATTACCGATGACACACTATGCCGAAATTCTGTCGCGGAAATTCGGCATAGTGTGTTTAGACACTATACTTTATCCAATTAGAACTGCGCTATAAAGGTAAACTCGAACTACGCTACAGCAAAGCGTCGCGAAACGTCACGGTCAAATATTGTTTGTGCGCCACGGTACCGTTCCCATAGGGGGATATGGGAAGTGAAGTTATCACAATACGAACATATCACGCTCTGGCTGTTAACAGCTGTTAACGCGTGCGTGCGTGCGCCTACCGCGTGTTGTGCGTGTGTGCGTGTGTGCGTGCGTGCGCGTCTACCGCGCGCGGTGTATGGTGCGCGCGTGGTGCGGGCACGCGCGTCGTGGGGCGTGGTGCGGGTGGGGCGCGAGCGGCGCGAGGTGCTGCATGGACGCGCTGGCGTGCGGCGCGAGGTGCTGCATCGACGCGCTGCCGTGCAGCTGCAGGTGCAACTCCGGCATGTGGTATAGCCCCGGATTCTGGAAGCGTTGGGAATATTTATTATTTTAATGGTATGAACGGTAGAACAGGACAGTTCCAAAAGACTTAATTCATAAGATGTAACCTATTTGGAAACAAATGCATTTCTCTAATTTAAAGTATAAGACATCCCTATTTCGATGATATTTCTTTTTGTCAAAAGGTCAGCTTTAAATTGGGCTTATTCTTGTTACCTTTTGAGTTCCAGCCTGTCTATTGGTATCCTAAGAATACATTGCCATCAAAGATGACCAAGGACGTGTAGCGGAAAATGTGTTTTCATGAACCATTATAATAATTTCTTTAACCTCTTGCAACTTCTTTAACCTCTTTAAACTCCTCCACTCATCTCTGATAGAAACGCACATTGGCCACTCTTAATAACGGTTCATTAAGGGGCCGGGTACCCTTGGAATTTCTCCTACAAACGTAATTCCAAAATCATTTTCTCATACGAAAATATTTAACATGTTTGAGTTATTTTTCAGTTTAAGATAGTAATTACCTAGGTTCCTACACAAAAATTTACTTCAAAATATTTAAACAAAAAAATTTTTTTTTTGTTTTAATTTTTTTTTTAGTAAATTTACTACTAAATATTTAAACACTAAAAAATATTTTTTAGAGTTTAAATATTTTGTAGTAAATTTACTATTTATTTATATATTTTTTAGTGTTTTACTCTATTTTTTAGTGTTTAAATATTTAGTAGTAAATTTACCAAAAAAAAAATTTAAAACAAAAAAAAAATTTTTGTTTAAATATTTTGAAGTAAATTTTTGTGTAGGAACCTAGGTAATTACTATCTTAAACTGAAAAATAACTCAAACATGTTAAATATTTTCGTATGAGAAAATGATTTTGGAATTACGTTTGTATGAGAAATTCCAAGGGTACCCGGCCTCTTAAGGGATGAAATATCAACCGCTAAATGCCTGTATAAGCATAATATGTAGACAGCGGGAAACGACTTTATTTACACTATGTAGTGACAGCATAGACACAGACAGACAAATATTTTTAAGTTGGTTTTATCTTTTAAATAATATACAACTTGTTTTTTATACTAACGTGTATCGCGTGTGCGTGTCGGTGGACCGGCAGGGAGGGCCGGGCTCAGTAGGCGGACGCCTCTTTATACTCCGAGTTGTCCATCGTGAAGAAGTCCTCCAGCTTCCACTGGAGGGTCTCAAAGGTCGGTCGCTTCAGGGGGTCCTTGTTCCAGCACTCGAGCATGATCTCGTATAGGGGAGGTGGGCAGTTGGGCGGGCACGGCATGCGGTACCCGTGCTCCACTTGGTGCAGGACTTCCGCGTTCGACATGCCTGGAAAATTCGATACAATTAGCATTGCGTTGGATTAGAAAATTGGATAAGGGCCGGGACACAAAAACACAATACGACGTCGTGTCATACCACGACGCGGCGTCGTTTCACGCTGCGACGTCGTGTCGTGGGAATCTACGACGAGCATCGTAAAAAACTACGACACGACATCGTAACGTGCCACGGTACTCGGCACGACGTCGCGTCGTAGAAACTCACGACAGCAGCTGTTGTTATTCAAAATTCAAAGAAGACGCATCGTGAGTTTCTACGACGCGACGTCGTGCCGTGTACCGTGGCACGTTACGATGTCGTGTCGTAGTTTTTTACGATGCTCGTCGTAGGTTCCCACGACACGACGTCGCAGCGTGAAACGACGCCGCGTCGTGGTACGACACGACGTCGTATCGTGTTTTTGTGTCCCGGCCCTAACACATAGCGTTAGCGACGAGTGAAGATAAATCCTAAGAGACTGTTTTACCTCTTTCTGGTGAAGTGCCGAATAGGTTATTCACAACTTTTTTGACAGATTCTCCATACTTCATCTGTAAAGTTAAGTGGTGGATAGCCTATTCGGCACTTATCAGGAAGTGGTGAAACAGGCCCTAAATGTTTTTGGTACCTATCTCATTGTGCCGTCAAAACTTTTAACAAAGTACACAATTTTCCATACGCGGATACGCGTAAGCTTATAGTCCGCGCGGAACTAGTTGGCCGCTCTGTCGGTATGTGAGTATATGGGCAGAGCGGCCAACTAGTTGCGCGCGGACTATAGACAAAACTTTCGGATAGGCTATTCGTCACACATAATAATTTATACGGTATGAGAATTGGGCGCCAGGCTAAATGTTACTATTTTCTCAATCTATAGAGGTCCTTTTAGCCTTGCCTTTAAGTAATTACCGTCTTTTGCTCAAAGTGTTACTTGATACCAAAATGTCTTTAACTAAAACTAATTACTATACTTAAAACAATTTATAGCAATTTTTAACCGACTTTCAAAAAAGGAGGAGGTTCTGTCTGGCTGTAGATGCTTATTTTTGAAACCCACCTGGATAAGGTATCCGGCCGTACGTGACGAGCTCAGTGAGCAGTATACCGAACGACCACACGTCGGATTTGATCGAGAACTTGCTGTAGTTGGCCGCCTCGGGCGCCGTCCACTTAATCGGGAACCGGGCACCGACGCGGGCCTCGTACTCGTCCTCCTGTGGAGACAATAGTTTTTATTAGTAAATAAATAATTATAAAGAGGAATTGCTTGTTTTATTGAATAGGCTACGAAAGTAAGGCCAGTCATAGACGGACCGCATCTTGCAGTCGAAACAGACTACTAAATGCGATGGCCACACCGGTGATCTACAGTTTTCACATCTTTATTTTTATGAAATAAGGGAACAAATGAGCAAACGGGTCACCTGATGGAAAGCAACTACTGTCGCCCATGGACACTTGCAACATCAGAAGAGCTGCAGGTGCGTTGCCGGCCTTTTACAAAACGCATCAACAACATCTACAAAATTCATATCCGCAATACACGGACCGCTTGAGCCCTTGAGCGGTCGGTACTTTCAACGCGGCCGCTCTAGAGCAGTCGGTCCCGACTGCAACTTGCGTCCGTCTATGGCCGTGGTCCCCAACCTTTTTTTTCATACGGACCACAAACATGTCTTGGTCTTGGTGTCACGGGCCGCAAAAAATTTTTTTTGGGTTTAAAAAATAACATTCTTCAACGATTTAAAAGTGGAAAAAAAATCACGTCTTTCACGACGACTTTAGAGATCAACTACGATAACATGGCGCGCCCCTCCAAATGACTGTTTCAATATGTGTAGTCACATCCTTATGAAAGAGTTTGTATGTAGTAAGTATTCAACCAATCACAGTACACGTAATATTTCACTTAATGTAACTTATTACCAAGATTTGTTGGTCAACTAATCATAACTAGCCGACCGCGCAAGACAACGCACTTCAAACGTTTTGACAACCCACTTCAAACGTTTTGAATTTTGGAGGGGCGCGCCATGTTATCGTAGTTGATCTCTACATTATTTTGCCGGTGGGCGTGAATTTCAAAATGTTTTAACATCACGCGGGCCACAGATAAAGTCTTGGCGGGCCGCATGCGGGCCGCGGGTTGGGGATAGCTGGTCTATGGCCAGACTAAAGGGCCGATTTTGATAAGGCATAAACCAGAGTAGACAGAATTATAGACTATGCCGACTTAGAACTGAGGTTGAAATTTTTAAGTTTGACGTATTATGACAAAAGTCGTCGCTAGGGTCGTTACCTACAAAATTAGTTGTTGTTTATATTTTGGCACATGCAAAGAAAACTATCAGAATTCAATGTTAAAATCTTCATTTAAAAAATAAATTATATCAGCCAGCGCGCCAGCCCTTAACTTATCCTGGCGAAACCCGAAAGAAATGACAGATATTAATACTCGTCCGTCTCTTAGCAGTCGAAGTACTGGTAGTTATGTCTATTGTGCATAAACATAGCGGAAATATGTACTATCAGAGAAGTTGACAGTTGGTTTTTAAATCCAGATCACAACTAAATATACTTACTGAATAGGCATGATGACTATTTTTTTTCTTACTGGTAATTGAAAGACCCTTAAAAAATAGAAACATCGCTGAAAGAATGACTCTGGTAGCTTAAAAATTCACCAAGATATGACAATTCAAACATCTCATAAAATAGACCTGCCCGAAACGCTCCATACAAAGTGCTACGAAAGAATGACGTCAATCTTTCGTAGTTTGTACGCATCGGGAGAGAACTTTGTTTGGTAGGTATATTAAATATTGCGTTTATGAAAGTGGTTTCATAACAAAAGTTGCTTTTAATTGCATAAGTTATCGAATGGTACTTATACAAATATTAAGAAATTTAATTGAAAAAAAAATCGACTTGATTATCCAACTTTGAAGGCGCATAACAAAAAAAAAAATACAAATGCTATCAAGCTGAAATTTTGGGAACACTTCTTTTTTACCGTGGTTTCTTTATTTTAAACAAAATTCGCTAATCTTTGACCTTGTCATCATCCCTATTGACATAACCCTACCAAAAAACATAGGCCTGTCATCTGCATATAAATCAATTTCTTAGATGGTTCAATTGTGATAATTTGGCAGAATAAACGATTGTTAGGCGCTAAGAGAAAACCTATTAAAGTGTTCATCTCAGTTTTCTTTAATGCTAAGTATTCACATACGGTTTTGCTCGATAGTTTTACTCCAAATCGAGCAATAACCACCGTGTGGACCGCAAAACTGACAGCTCGAAGGCTCGCTTCGAGCCGGCTCGATTGAATTAAATATGTCAAATATGTCATTTCCTTCGATTCGGAGTAAAACTATCGAGCAAAACCGTATATGCTAAGTACTCACATACGGTTTTGCTCGATAGTTTTACTCCAAATCGAGCAATAACCACCGTGTGGACCACAAAACTGACAGCTCGAAGGCTCGCTTCGAGCCGGCTCGATTGAATTAAATATGTCAAATATGTCATTTCCTTCGATTCGGAGTAAAACTATCGAGCAAAACCGTATATGCTAAGAACTCACATACGGTTTTGCTCGATAGTTTTACTCCAAATCGAGCAATAACTACCGTGTGGACCGCAAAACTGACAGCTCGAAGGCTCGCTTCGAGCCGGCTCGATTGAATTAAATATGTCAAATATGTCATTTCCTTCGATTCGGAGTAAAACTATCGAGCAAAACCGTATATGTTAAGTACTCACATACGGTTTTGCTCGATAGTTTTACTCGGAATCGAGCAAATACCACCGTGTGGACCGCAAAACTCACAGCTCGAAGGCTCGCATCGAGCCAGTTTGAAGGCTCGAATCGAGCCGGCTTGACAAATTTTTTGACACTAGTTTTTATTATTCGTAGCTAATTTCCTTCGAACTGGAGTAAAACTATCGAGCAATGCTGAATGTGTGGACGAAAGCCCGAGTCGTGGTTTTTACCCTACGTGATTGCTCGATCGAGCAAAACCGTATGTGAGTACTTACGCTTAGACACACATTGTACCCTCCCATGGGCGTGCGTACCATGAAGGCATAAAATCACTGCTTACCTAATCATAAATACTTGCTATACACATATTTTAATTTAACTTTCGCACGTTTTAGATGACGTTAGTTATTATATAAAGTAAAAAATGAATACACTTAAAACGCCTAAATTTATAAAATAGCAAAAACTAATTTGCAAAACTTCATAAAAACATTATTATTTAATCGCAACGGCCCGCCGAGCGGAGATATATGCATTTGAGGCCTCGCAGACCTCGGGCATATGTGTGCGATGAGATTTTTGTATCGGTGCACAGATTGCAAACGCACACAGACATGAATATCTCATTTGCCTAGTACGGGCAAGTAGCTTCAAGGACTGCGGCAGCCGGCAGGTCTTCCGATTTCCGAACTTATCCGAGCGCCTCCGACGCGGCGTTCGGTTCGGGTTCGTTGCACTTCACACTTCGTTGCCTATTATAATCCGAGTAAAAATAATGGACGGAAATCTAATTACGCGTATGCATGTATAATGCATTTTTGTTTAGTAAGGGTTATATTTGTTTACATTACATTAATGTTTAGTATTTTTGGAACGCTATTTTCTTTTTTCATGTGATGAGCACTGTTACGATAATTTTTGTTTGCGCAAGTTTATAGTTTTCTAAAACGACTTTTTTGTTTTTACATTTAAAAGTTTGCACATTTTAACAGTTTAATAGTTATTACTGAGTTTCTATATTAAGTGCGTTTTTGATTTCTTAAAAATGTTATTTGACTGTGAGGTCTGTGTTGAGAATGTGTGTTTATTAAAAATTAAAAATAACAAGTTTTCACAATTGTCATTCAGTGAAAAGATTCAAATTGTGTCGAAAGGTAGGTGTGTACCCGAGTTACAATTAAACCAGCAAAAAGGCAATGTAACTCGGAAGTTTCATGTTAAAAGTTATGAATCATATAACTGGCTGTGTGGTTGTGTGCACACGATTAAATTATATTGTTTTCCTTGCATATTGTTTAATAATTGTAGTTCAGTGTGGACTGATTCAGGATATTCAGATTTAAATAATTTCTATAACGCGGCAAAGAAGCATGACCATACAGAAAAACATCTGGAGGCCTGCTTAAAATTAAATACTTTTGGTAAATCTCGTATTGAAATGAGTATCAACAGTCAGTTACGATTAGATATTGAGAGGCATAATGCTAAAGTCGATCGCAATAGAAACATTTTTCATAGGCTGATCGATGTTGTTTGCTTTCTGGGAAAACAAGAATTAGCTTTTCGCGGTCACGATGAGTCAGTATCGTCGTTAAATAGGGGTAATTATTTAGAAATAGTAAATTTATTAGCCAAGTATGATGGAGTTTTAGAAACCCATTTACAGAATGCGAGTACCTCATTCACGGGCATGTCGAACCGTACGCAGAATGATTTGATCTCGAGCCTTGCATCTGTGATGATCGATCGCGTTAAAGCCGAAATTAAACAGTCCGATTTTGTCGCCGTCATGGTAGATGAGACTCCTGATGTTAGCGGCCGTGAACAATTAGTATTAATTTTGAGATATTTTCGTGATTCCGAAGTAGTTGATCGATTTATCAAATATGTTGATGTCAGCGCGGATCGGACCGCTGTAGCCTTGAGTTCTATAATTTTGGAAGTTTTAGAAGAGTTCGATTGTGTATCCAAATTAGTTGCACAAACTTACGACGGGGCAGCAGTTTTATCGAATCGAGGCAAAAATGTCCACAAGCTATGTACGTTTGGTGTTCGGCACATGTATTAAATTTAGTTTTATCGAAATCTTTCGAACGAGTTGCTGAAACAAAACGCTTTTTTAGTATTATAAAATCAATCGCGGCTTTTTTTCACACTAGTACAAAGCGAATGGCCCATTACAACAACTTTGCCGATATGAAAAAGCTGCCTCGTGTCGCGGAAACAAGGTGGACGTATCACTCGCGCACGGTTAATGTAATTAATAATGAGTCCACCCACCTCCTAGAATTGTTTGAAAATATGAACGAAAATACACAAGACTGGGATGGTGAAACACTGACACAAGTCAGTTCATTTTTATTTAATATGAAAGAATTTGAATTTAATTTTCTATTAAAATCTTTCGCAGATATTTTTGCAGAAACGGATATTCTGTACGATATTTTGCAAAAAAAAAAAAAACTAGTGACATCGCGTATTGTGTAAGAAAGATAAAAGAGTTAGAGTAATTTTTAGAACGTTTCAGAGAGAAGTTCGAGATCTATTATGATGCCGCCGTTCACATAACCGGACCACCTAAAAGAAAGCGCAATGTCGATGATGTAAAAATACATTATCGGCGAATTTTTGTTGATATAATTGATAATGTAGTGAGTGAATTAAGAAATCGTTATAAAAACATTAAAGATTTAAAGTTTGTTGAGCTACTTTCTTGTGACAATTTTAGAAAATATAGTGAATGTTTCCCTGAAAATGAAATCAGAGAATTCACTAGTAAATATCAGGCAAATTTTAATTTTGATAAATTGAAAAATGAATTGCGCTGTATTTATAGATCACCTCAATTTGCAAATAGTTGTGTATTTAGTATTATTCAAAATTTGTATAATGACAATTTGAATAAAGTTTTTTCTGAAGTGTTACGATTAGCGAAATTCATTGTGACTATCCCAGCAAGCAGCGCATCGGCAGAGCGTTCATTTTCGAGTTTAAAACGTATCCACACATATTTGAGAAACACACAAAATCAACAACGACTCACAGATCTTTCCTTGATTTCTATAGAAAAGGCATTAATGATAGAATTAAAACGCAATCCAACTTTCTATGACGATATCCTAAAATTATATTTAAAAAAGGATAGGCGCATAGATTTAATCTATAAATGAATGAGTAGTTTGTTTTTTACGAACCCATAGTTTTATTATTAAGTTTATTTATATATTTTGCGAATCACATGAAAATCGGCCTTTTTAACGGCCACATCGGATATCTTGCGAGGGACGTGTTCTGTAACTATCACTCACTTGCATAAGATATTTGAGGTGGCCGAAATCTTGCATCTATAGTATTTACATCAGAATATAGTAAATCTCAAGTAACCGGAGTCCGGAACCATGAGTATGTGAAAATTGAAGCCGATTATGTGAGTACTTAAAATAGTTCTCGATGTTCTCGATAGATGGCGCTGGCAATATTGCTGTCACTGGCTACATTGCGCTATTAAGATTTTTTCCGACCATATAATATAGGCCATCCAACTACTCCGCTGGGCCCCGCATACCCTGTGTCATATTGCTCTGCACGCCACTGGTACCTCCATCATATTAGAAGACTTCCGTTAGTCGAGTTTCATATTTACCTGTTCATATTTGTCGAAACAGTTCAACTATTACGTATCCACGATCTCTAAGTAATTCCTCAATAAATCACAACCGATATCAAATCAAATCAAATATACTTTATTGTGCACAAACATAACAGTAAAATTTACATTAACAAACATATTTATAAATGAGACATGTACACAAGGGCGGCCTTATTACTTGAAAGCAATTTCTTCCAGGCAACCCTTTAACAAATTTTATGAGATTATGAATTTAGGAAAATGGTGATGTGCAAAAGTATACATATATATATTATATTAATATATATATATATATATACACATATATATAATAAATAATAATATATATTCATAATAAAAATGTACATACACTCAACTAATCTATACATAACATAATAAATGCTATAATAATAATGATAATAATATACAATGTAAATACTAATAATAAATAATAATACATACTTACTATTACTACAATGTGTATATCCTGTAAATATTATTGGTTGACAGATATATTAAAATAATGATTAAATACTAACGACTTAAAGCGATTTAACGTTTCAGCTTGCCTAATATGATCTGGTAAGGAATTCCAGAGTAAAATAGACTTAACAGTAAATGAGGAATTGAAATATTTAGTTTTATGGGCGGGAACGTTAAGGAGAAGTTTTGAGTAGGAACGGAGCTCTTTTCTATCGTAATTGTGAAAGACAAAGTTGTTTTTTAAATAAGAAGGATACCGGGAGTCAAATAAAATGTTGTAGAGTAGGGAGAGTACGCGGAAATCACGACGATATCGGATTGGGAGCCACTTAAGCTTGGTGCGGTATTCGGTGATATGGTCAAATTTTCGTAAACCAAAAATAAACCTTATTGAGAGATTTTGTAGACGCTCGAGCTTATTCAGTTGATCCTCAGTTAAATTAGTAAAACAAGCATCGGCATAATCAAGTAGGGAAAGAAACAAAGACTGTGCTAAGACTACTTTAGTTCGTGTAGGCAGAACATATCGAAGGCGTTTTAAGGAATGCCAAGTTGAAAATACCTTCCTACTGATTTCTTGTAATTGTGGCTTCCAAGATAAGTTATCATCGAAAGACACACCGAGATTTTTTACCACTTTACTAAATGGGATTGTAATGCCATTGATGAGGACGGGAGGTAAGGAGTTACAGTCAATCCTGGAGACCAGCCCCGGGCTGCCAATTAATATTAATTGTGTTTTTTTGGGATTAATAACAAGACCATGATTCTTGCTCCATTCGCTGATCTTCAACAAATCGTTATTTAATTTACCAATAGCTGAATGAAGGCCGCCTAATTCTGACTGGATGTACACTTGCAGATCGTCAGCATACAAGTGATAAAAAGATGTAATTGAAGTTATAATAGAGTTGAGAAATAAGGAAAATAAAAGTGGTGACAATACTCCTCCCTGTGGTACGCCGGCAAGTATATTACTCCAGTCAGAATAGCTATCGGACGATTTGACTCTCTGTCGCCTTCCTACAAGGTAGCTACGAAGCAACCCAATTACTGTTGACGAGATGTTACAGGACGCTAATCTGCTTAAAAGGATGTCGTGATCAATACAGTTAAAGGCGTTGCTAAAATCCAGTAAAATGAGAAGAGTAAGTTTCTTTTGGTCCATGCCTAATCGCACATCGTCTGCTACCTTGATTAAAGCCGTGGTCGTACTGTGACCAGTGCGAAATCCAGATTGCAACGGAGTTAGCAGATTATTGTGCAAGACATACTTTGTGAGCTGTTGATGTATAATTTTCTCCAGGACTTTGGATAAATAGGGTAGGATCGAAATAGGACGAAAATCAGACGGAGTTTTGGGACAGGAAGACTTAGGTAAGGGAATAATATAAGCAGTTTTCCAGGCATCAGGAAAGGAAAGGGACTCTAGACAGGAATTAAAAATGTGTGAGAGAATAGGTAAAATAATGTCTAAAATTGGGATGACCATACTACGGCTAATGCCGTCGTCCCCGACTGCATTCGACGTTATAGACATTATGTGCCTTTTAATCTCAGTCTCGGTGACAGGGTCAGTAAGGAAAGGATCAAAATTAGGAGAAGGGAGTGAGGGTATAAACTGCAAGGTTCATAATTTAATATTAGGATCAAGGATAGAGGAAGAGGTAAAGTGCTTATTTAAAAGGTTAACATCAATGGTATTACGATCCATTTCCGATTCAGGACGCCCCACACCCAGTGTCTTTAGGAATTTCCACGTTTTTGCTGGATCTCCGTTTTCTATCGAGCTGTGAATGTGGCGCCGCTGGGCATCACGGCACATTGTATTGCAGCGGTTGCGTATTTTAATATATTTGTTTCGACATTCTTCTGTTTTATTTTTTTTTAATTTAGCCTTCGCTGCATGTTTAGCACTAATCATTGCTTTAAGCTCGTCTGAAAGCCAAGGAGCAGGAAGATGTTTGATCTTTACAGGCTTAACAGGGGCGTGTTTGTCGTAGAGAGATTTTATTTTTACATTGAACTCGGCAACTTTTTCGTCGATAGATTTAGATTTTATTAAATCCGACCATTCAATGTTAGATGCATCCCCCCTAAGGCTCTCAACGTTCATAGCTGAAAAGTTGCGTAGCATTAGAGTTTTAACCTTGGCCTTGGGAGGGCGAACATTATATGCAACATAGACGAGGTCATGGTACGAAAATATCTCAGCCGAAGACTGCCCATGCTTAGCGACAAGATTAGGAGAGGAGACTATGATAAGATCAAGCAGGGAGGGACGGCAACCTGGGGAACAATGAGTCGGATCTAGCGGCAGGACTTTCATGTTATACGCATCTAGAATAGATGTAAGTTTACGGGAACGACTATCACCTTTAAGTAAACAGGTATTAAAGTCACCCATTAATATAGAATGACTGTAGTTAGGCAAAAAACCTCGAAAGTACTTTCAAACGATTGGAAATAGTCGTTATGCATAGACGGACTGTAATAGACACCTAATAACATTTTGCTGTAACGGCTTACCTGTACTTCCAGAAGTAAAAACTCAAGAGCATCCGTAGGAGGGGGCTGTGCTGATGCGCTAATAATAGTATAAGGCAAATCAGAACGCAAGTAGATAGCAACACCGCCTCCACTCCTACCAATGCGATCGTTACGAATTAGTTTGAATCCAGGTAAACCGTAGCAGGTAGATGGTAAGCATGGCTTTAGCCATGTCTCTGATACACAAATGGCATCCACATTAACACGATCAAAGGTTGTGAGTAAGTCAGCATAGTGAGCAGGAATGCTTTGGGCATTAATGTGAACTGCCTTAAAACATTTGTTTACAGAGGAAAAATTGCCCATTATTGTCTCTCTGAGAGGTACTGATGTGGCACTATGAAAACTTTCATCGCTGTCGTTTGATGACATTGAGACAAAGTCATCGCAAGATGAGTCACTATTATTACTCATAATAATATAATGATAAAAAACCTAGCAAAATATAAATATATTATAAGATATATAAATAATTAAGTATAATAAATAAGTATAAACAAAAAAATAAAAAAAATAAAAATAAAAAATACCAAAAAAAATAAAATCATAAAAACAGTCTCATACCAAACCAGATAGTATAAAATCACAATCAAGTAAAAGCTACATCACATAAAAGTAAAAATAATAATGATTTAAAAATAAAAAAAAATATTAATAAAAATTAGAAAGCCAAAAGCCAAGCATCCAACCCATGACAAGCATGAAGCAACAGAAAAAAAAAGCAAATGTCACATAATATGTCAGGTCGGTTGACAGATGACAAGACGTCATGATTGTTGATTATTGACAGGCGCATGACAAGCAATTTTGTGGTTGAAAAAGTTTTACAAAACACTGCAGTAAAAATAAAAATTTAAATGGAGTGAAAAATTAACTAATTACAGGGTAGAACGATAAACAGAAGCATTACCCTCAATATTACATACTCCAAGCACATAATATATACTTACTATAGAAATACAAAGAAAAAGCAGAACTCAAAGTACTGTAAACAAGTAAACTTATTTATGAATATTTTATAAATTAATTAAACCAACAACTGCATATTACCTAAATCTATCTATATTACGAGTTACAACTTACAACACAAACTAAACTATATCAAAATATGAGGAACAAGACATTTACATACAGTGGATAAAAACTTAAAATTTAAAAAGATTTAGCAACAAGTAAAACTAATATAGTCTTTGGGTCAGAAGGTAAGCACAAGCAACATTCAAAGTGATAATTGGATGTTCAGTAAAAAATAAAAGCTTACTTGGCCTTAACATTCCTTTTGTTTCTAGATGCTGCACGGCCCGGTTCAGTCTTGGAATTGGTTGCAGTTGGCTGCCTAGGTCCTGTTGATGAAGTTGGACACTTTATGGCATCGAGGTCCTCCATGCTATGCACATGGTGTCTAGAACCATCAGGTCCAATCACCAAGATAGTGCCATTACTTGTCCAACATTTAGACTGACCATAGCGTTCTCGAGCAGCTAAAAACACTGTGTGTCGCTTTCTTGTTAAGAACTCGGAAATGGTGATACCCGTCTGTTTTAGATTAGTCTTCGCATTCCATACCTTTGAGCGAAGGGCCATGTCACAAAACTTGACAACAATAGGCCTAGGTTTCTCCTTGCGTTGGCGGCCCAGCCTATTGCAGTATTTGATAGAAGAAGAATCCACACCAGATATGCGAAGTTTGGAACAGATCACCTCAGTTACAGAAACTTGCAAGTCATTATCATTCTCAGGAACACCATGGAAGAGTAGAATTTTTCGACGGCTTCTCATTTCCATTTGATCATTAAGGTTTGACAGCATTTGCACCTGAGTTTGAAGTGATTGCAGGGCATTTACCACGAATGACTTAAAGGCATTAAACTCACGGCTTAGCTTCGCAGAAGGGCTTTCACTGTGCTCTAAAGTGGCTGAAGATTGTAGATCCTGCTGGAAGGTGGCCATCCGAGAATTGAACATCTGTGTCATCTCCTCGATGGATTGTTTAATTGATTCCATAGTGATGAGCAGAAATACGAGTGATGTGCAATATTAGTGACAAATTGAATGATGAGAGATAAAGGTTGACGTTGTAATTTTAATATAGTGAGACTATTTCAGGAAAATTAAATTACTGGTAGGTAAAGACTACTTATTTAACACATAATAGTGCTTCAAAACTTTTAAATAATTTAAATTATTAGTTTTAAATAAAAGAGCAATTAAAAGCACGTCTTGAACTTTTTACACACCTACCCGATATTTTGCGGTTGGATGTTATTGGTTGTGCAAATTGAAATCCATCAATTGCCGGCTTGATGGCACGTGACGTAAGCGCCGTTCATGTGCAAACGCCGGCGTTGCATAAGCCCAGACAATTGATCTGCAATTCCACTACTAGGGAACGTGCAGAAAACTATGGGCACACGACAAGTAAAATAAGTTTCGCGTTTATAATGTCAGGCACCACTTTCTTTGTGAAAACATACAGGAGTAATAGGACGCAGCACATGTCAAGTAAATAATAAAGTAAAAGTTTCGGATTGGCGATACCACATGGCATAATCTTCGTTGCGCACGATCCCTATGAATTAGTAACTTATTTATTCGGTTAACTGCAGACAAAAGAGACAGTCAATTAAAATAGCTATTAAATAGATAACCCTAGTCAAGGCCCCCGCTACCATAATATGTGCAATGTGTGCAATGCACACGGGCGTCATCCTCTAGGGGCGCCAAATCGCCCTCTTTAGGGGCGCCAAAACCAAGGACCCAAAAAATTTGCCTAAAGGGGTGCCAAAATCCTTTTTGTGCACACAGGCGCCAGTAGCCCTTACGGGGGCCCTGACCCTAGTCAAAAAAGCCTATCGTATTGATACCAACTTATAAGTGTTCAAAAAACAACCTTAGTCTTACAACGCCTAAAGACCTAGACTACTTAGGAATCTAGCCAGCAAACTTTCACTTCACATGTCAGCTCGTATCATACGAAGTCCGATTCTCAAAAGTCATTAATTCTATATTTGCCGTCGATAAAAACGAGATCATTAACATAATCATCGGGTCGTTTTCACTTCATCATTTCGTCATTTGGGTCCGTATTAGAAACACATCAGCTAATGGAGTCCGACTCTAGCTTTGGCTTCGGACACTTTCGGCCCAAATAGTCATGCCCGGCCTAACTTTGGGCTTCCTAAAGGTTCGCTGAAATTTTAAACAAACGGTCAATGTGCACACTTAGCAGGGCTGTCCTTATTATCATCATCACCAAAAAGACACAGAAAACTCGTCATTTTATCCCTAAAATCTTATTCTACCGTTGATGGCTATGGCTACATAAATAATAGAAACACTGATAGACCTCATCAAATTTTTAAATCTTCTATTTGAAGACCGTCAATCTTCAAATCGGCTTCGGTTTCATCCAAAAATCAACCTTCCGTCCCCATCAGCTAACTAGTGACACTTTTCTCCGTGTACATTGTTAGTAACCATTAACTAGCCGCAAGTGAGGTTTGCCACCCATAGTGATTAACCTCAAAGGGAAATGGCGCACTTCCAGTGTAGTTGTAAACGTGTACGCTCGTTCTCGGTTATCGTAATGAGTAATGACCGATTGGTGCCAATTCCTACTGGGTCATGCCTAACCTCCTTTACGTATCGTGCTGAACGAAAAATTACGCATAAAATCTCCTAGTTTATAAGAGATTGAACTTGACGATTTTTAAAAATTTCGCAACGCAATGACAAAATTTCCTCCAGTGTTTTAGTATAGTTCTCTAAAGTCAAAACCAGTTATGTTCCGCGTGCGACTTTAAAATCGCTCGGCGAAACTTTTGGGCGTTTTACGCACTTTAGAATATTATCTATCAATAGCGTCTGATTGCAATCTACAAATAAAAGCTAATCTATTATTGGTCTTTAATGTAGATTGCAATTTTTAGTAATAATACGTCTGTTCACTCTACCAATAGCATGTTCCCGGTCTTAGGGGGGTATTAGATTATCATTTATATTGGATCCTAGATCATTGAGTCATTTATATTGGATAATGTAATATAGATAAATGATTCATTTCTTCCTTGATCATAGATTTTTGACGTTTGCTGAGAGATTGGATCCAATACGGTCATAGAAATTGGTGTTGCCAGCTATTTAATATAAAAAGAGTTTTTAATTTCTTGTTCGTTAATATGTTTCAAATAATGTAATGTAATTCTTTTTCTAATTATATACTTGAATAATCTTGCTGAAATAACATAAAACAAGCCATATTAAAAATGACGATGTCTTTTGACAAATCGAATTCTCTGAGATCTAGTAACACTGATGTCAATACCTGTCAGCGTAAGCGCTCCCCATTGGCTATTGAAACCACATATGACGTAAAATAGGATCAATGATAAATGATAATGTAATATGCAGATATGATCAAATGATCATTTTTATTGGATCCTATATATGATCCTATAAATGATCCAATATAAATGATAATGTAATACCCCCCTTAAAAAGACTATCATTTTTCTTCATCTCCACAACTGTAAAGGAAATCCACTTGCCTTAATTAATCTAGCGAGTCCAAAGTCGGCGATCTTGACTACGGTGGGCTCTGCGACCAGCACATTTCTGGCGGCGAGATCCCGATGGATGTAGTTCTGGGATTCGAGGAAGGCCATGCCGGCGGCGATTTGGGCCGCCATGTCGATCAGCAGTTGCAGTTTGAGGCCTCGTCCTTTACCTAGAATAAATGGTTGGGAGTGTTACAAAAAGCCATATAGTCCGATAGGAGTTATTTTCCTATCAGAACATTTATGACAACGACTTAAAATTACTCTATGTATTTGAGATTTTTTATTTTCTGTAAAAAAAATTGTTGCTCCGCTCTGTACAAGCTGTCAGCGTTTAAAAAATGCTCACTGATTTTTGAGGATGCACGCTGCGCGCATAGAACGCCCCATATGCTGACATTCTGTACGTCTTGTCGTCCAAACACACAGATAAATACTTTTATTTGATATTAGCTTATTGAAAAGCATTTAATTGCCACTAAATAGAGAATTTCGACAAATAACATACCTTGCAAATACTCCAAGAGGGAGCCATTCTTCATCAACTCTGTAATTATATAGATCGGTTCCTCCAGCGTGCACACCGCGTACAACTGTATCAGTTTGCCGTGTCTCAACTTCTTCATGATTTGCGCCTCAGCCAGGAAATCCTTCGGATCCATTGTCCCGGATTTGAGCGTCTTAATGGCGACGGGGGTGGTGTTATTCCACAGTCCCTCCCACACCTCACCGAACTGCCCATGTCCTAGTTTTCTGACGAACTTGAGCGAGGATCTGTCGATCTCCCACTGGTCTCTCGTTCTGTGTGACAATCCCTCCGTTACGGGTTTCTCTACCTGAAAACAAAAGAAAGATATGTTTAGTTGAATATTTAACAAAAGTTGGATTGATTGCGAGGTACATGGGAGTGCTAAGGGTCTGGAATGATAGCATCTTATTCTAAGGGCAATATCACCACAATGGGGATTGTCCATTTTTTTTTAATTTTGCTCATTACAAAAACATTTCGAGGAATAAGGTCAGTGATCGTTTTTCTGTATATAAACGAAAAAAATATCCATTAGTTACTTATATTTTTGAACAAATATGTTTAACCTTAGTTTGACCTTCAATGGCGTTAAATTAGCAATAAATTCGACCAACATTACGTTTCGAACTTTTGGTAAGCTTCTCGTATCAGTTTTCACATAATGAAAACTTGCATTTGACGAACCAGCCATTATAAATAAGATTGAAAGGAATTAAAACATACTGCAGAGGTCAATTGGCCGCCGATGATGACGTCAGAGCGAAACTTTAAAAATTTATTGAGAAAAAACTAGCCAATGAGTTTCAAAATTATTTAATTTATATTCTTAAAATACCCTATTTTAACGAAAAAAATATAAAAAGTACATGTGATTTTTTTTGGACAATGCCCATTGCTTTCATCACCTGATCACTGGTGCCATATTTTAATTTCAGAGCCTAAATCATAATACCGTTTGACTCGGATAACGCACAAACTCTGATTCCAAACACTTTGCGCGAGTCAACAATAATAATTATAACCGCACAGTAACTTTTCAAATCCGAGCCGAACAGCAGTTGATAATCTTCACCAGGCTGCATAAAACGCTTGTATTTAGTCCGCCATGGGAAGAACCTGTTAGTTGGCTCTCAGGTAATTCCTAAACACATTACTAGCAATAACATTCATTTAGCAATTAGGCGTTATAGTCAGGTTTAATAATTTATAATTTATTTTACGGCATCGATATTAATTGGTTTGGCGCGGCGCCAGCTTAGCGTTTATTAAAGGCATAAAACGAGGCAGTTTAACTGTATGGGGATAGTTTGAACCCGCGAGAAGTTGCTTTTGACCGGCATTGCTCTAAATAAAGGCTCGCTTTTGAAAATAATTTCGCTCTCATTTTACTTGGTATGTGAAGTGTCAGATCAAGTGCTCTTTTAGCCTTCTGGAATGGAGCATATTAAGCAAAATATATTTAAAGCAACGCTATCTAGAAAATGCGTGAGACGAATTCAGGCATTCTAATCTGATAATTAGCAAGTAAAATCATTACTGAGAAGGAAGCAGCAATCTGACTTTAAGCACTCTTCAACTATAAAGGAATTTAGAGTATTCTGAGGCGATAACAATCATAATTTCTCACAGCTCAAGTTCAATACGAGCGATTAACAATGTGAGGATGCCTTCGCCGGAAGGCGAGGCGTGGTGTTTTCTAGAAACCAGCGGTAATGGCCGGTCACTGTCCGCGAGCCGCGACGATTGAAAAAAATATTAGACTCCACTTATTTAAAGATTGCGTTTCTAACTAGAGGCTCGCGACTTTAGATCTGCGGATTTTTTTCTAAAAATGACCTCGACTATCAAGTAAACGTGGTAAATAGTTCAATTGAGGAAAAAACTAAGTTAAATCAGAATTAAAGATTACTCTACTTTTAAACTCATCTAGTAAATTAATTACATTGCATGTAAAACTAGCAAAGAAGGGTCTTTAATTGAACTAGCTTTAAGTTTTAACTGTGTTTAAAATCAGAATATTCTTCATACAACTAGATATTGTGTCATCTAGCAATGAATATTGACGATGAGTCCTATCGATCGATCGATGAGTCAGAACTGACTTAAAATATGGCCTTATCCCCTACTGGCGAAACACTGCAATAAGAGCTTAGCGAAATTTAACCGCACAACAGTTGTTTTCTGGAAAAATATTTCATTCCGGCATCAAATTAGTCAATTTTTGCCCTTATTTAGTTTACAAACCTTAATGTAAAACTGATTTTGTCGTTCCGTTTTGCTTTATTTCAGATACCAATCGCTTTATTGTCAGCTCTTTAACATATTGTTCTTTTCAAGGGTAGTGACCCACCACAAGAGTAATTACCACCCTGTTTACAGAAATTTCTTGTATCTTATTTGCTGTAGATCTTATATAAAATTCTAGCTTAGGCTAGCCTAATTCTACTCTACACACGCGTCTACTAATCACACAGGACTTACCGTATGCAAATCCGTCTTCGTGTTTATCAACATAAAATAAAAGAAAAACAAACGTTACTCTTTGTTCAAACTGTGCGGTGTAAGCTTAACTGCTTTGAGGCAGTTACTTTGAGGCATTTTCACATTTCAAATATTGCCAAACTGTTATAAGCCTAAAAATATCGAGGGTAGAAATTATTACGTTTTTGTAATAATATAATCAATAAATTTTGAATTTTGGAATTTGAACCGAAGTGCTAAAGTTAAACTTACACATGAATATCTTAGCAAATAAACACATGAAAACAATTTAAACTACCTATCACATAAGCAGATAGTAATTGAGAGTGCAAAATTAGTGATCTGTCAAAAAGTTTTTGACAGCTCCCATAACTGTGACATTATGATTTCGTTGGGTTCATCTTCACGCTTTTTCCTTTTTTTCCGCACAAAAAAGGGGAATTTTTACTAAGCAACACCACTAGCTTTGTTGTGGCAAAATTTGCGCTCATGTAGGTATCTTTTTTTCCCGTCCTTGTAGTTTTCCATGTAAATTGCATTGTATAGTTGTCAGTAGCCTCACTAATCGCGTCTAAACTGTCGGTGTGACATTACATCAGAGGTCTGTAACCGATGCTCGGTGCAGTAGACGAGGGGGCGTCACAATGGCTACTGTTTAGGGTTGCCATCGGAAACTAATCAGTAATCACTAATCAGTCATAATACGAGTACTATCCTACACTGAATTAGAATCAAGTGATGACCGAGGGATATTATGTTATATGATTAAGGGGCCGGGTACCCTCGAAATTCTCATACATACGTAATTCCAAAATCATTTTCTCATACGAAAAAATTTAACATGTTTGAGTTGTTTTTCAGTTTAAAATAGTAATTATCTAGGTTCCTGCACAAAAATTTACTTCAAAATATTTAAACATTAAATTTTTTTTTTTTGTTTTTAATTTTTTTTTAGTAAATTTAGTACTTAATATTTTAACATTAAAAATAGACTAAAACACTAAAAAATATATAAATAAATAGTAAATTTACTACAAAATATTTAAATACTAAAAATATTTTTTAGAGTTTAAATATTTTGTAGTAAATTAACTATTTATTTATATATTTTTTAGTGTTTTACTCTATTTTTTAGTTTTTAAATATTTAGTAGTAAATTTACTAAAAAAAATTTTTTGTGTTTAAATATTTTGAAGTAAATTTTTGTGCAGGAACCTAGGTAATTACTATTTTAAACTGAAAAACAACTCAAACATGTTAAATATTTTCGTATGAGAAAATGATTTTGGAATTACGTATGTATGAGAAATTGTGTACCCGGCCTCTTAACTGTGCTACTCTTTACTACCTTTATATGACGAGCCGTCTTTTTTTTAAGTCATTCACAAACTTAATTGAACTAGCAAAATTTTTTTAATCATGGGAAGAACTATCATTGAGTGTAATTTTTTTTAGAGAGTCAGGCAGTTATTTTAGACGATACCACTCGTAAAAATCGAGTGAAGGACAAAAAGAATAGACGTTTCTAAAGTCTATATATAAAGGATTATGAACCATATAGTGTTAGAAATGGACCTATGACAAGAAATAATTAAGACATGCTCCTTTTAATTTCAGAATTTTTTAGAGGTTTTCAATTATAATACAAAATTAAATCAAATTTGGTCATAAAAATCCCAGTGGTCAGCCCTGGTGCAGGGTTACGTATTCGGATCACGTCGCCAATGGAAACCGTCGTCGGACTCGTGACAACCTTGTTTTACTGTACATTGTGTATTGTCCTTATGTATTAATACCATTTATTCATTGACGCTTTCAGAATGGACGTTTGCGCCATACGACTAAGCCCTAGCCGCAGTATTCCTAGATTTTTAACCCTCACCCTCATAACAAGACTAAACATAATATTATAACGTTAGGGTTGAAATACGACATGTTAAACAAGCATCCCTAGATGCCCAGACTTAAATCCGTTTAGTTATGTAACTTTTTTTAAATTTAGCACTGATCCTTTATGTAATTAGGACTGAGGACCACTTCATAGAATTAAAAACCAGGCAAGGTGGCACACCTGTAACAAATTCTGTTTGGTAAATGTTATAAAAAATTAATTTAATAGAATTTTTATGTATAAATGACAAGACAGCTCGAACTTTTAATATTTAAAGATGTGAAGCGTCTTATTTGATCTACTCTGTAACAGCGAAAAAACTATACACGTACCTACTTAATAGAGATGAAATTTTCAAAATAAGTAATTTTTTAACCAATAAATAACCTGGAAAACAAAACAGTTTTTTTACTAAACGAACGTGTGGAGACGAGATTTTTAATTCAGGTTGAGAAATGAAGGTATTCTTCTAACAGCGATGTGAGAATAGTTATTAGCTATTACAAAACATTTACTTTGTTACATGACTTTATAGGTGTTTTATAACTTGAGGTTATTGTTATTATTTAATAAATATATGTGACAACAATAACAATATGACATAACAACAATGAATGCCTTTTGAGACAACAGTTATGCTCATTCATTAGTTAGCACTTAGCATTTTGTGATTTGCCCAGTTACAGTTCACATTGTCTAGAATTTAATGTTGTACTTCATTAAATTGTATTTACTGATAAAGACGTTTCTCGTAACTTCTTTGCGTTGAAATTAGTATCTATATCTTGCGGGAACCGTACATTTTCCATGGACATAAAAAAAAAATTTCGGCGTTTTAGCGTAAAAATGTGAAAGACAGACATATTACACTTTTACGTTTATCATATTAGTATGTATTCTAAATCCGACAACTTAGCCTTGCTCGTTTACACAATCCGGCAAATGATCTACCGATACAACTCTAGGAAAACCTGAAAAGTTAAGGAAAGTGGTGTAGATTGCGAAACGCAGTCGCCTTGGAAAAACCGTCAACCAACTGCACAGGGAAAACACTGATCTTGCGTCTCGTAGGCGTCATATCGAGACGACTGAATACTGATACACTTGGAAAACTTAAGTAAGTAACTAATAGATTGCAATTTTCACGCAAACTGAAAAAAATGAAGAATGTAAAAGGAATTATTAAATCAAATCTTTAGCCTGAGAAAATTAAGGAATTCAGATCGAATAATTCGTGTAGTTTTGAAAGTTGGTACTGTTGTTCCTAAAGGTGTCCAGATGAATATACTAAAAGCCCCCGAGGGAGGGACATGAGCCTGCGGTGGGGGAGGGGGGGAAAGGTCTCTTTTTCAAGGTTTTGCTTGTAACTCGAAAATTATTTATAATATCTCTTTAGTGACTTCTACATTAATTATCTACATTAAATTTCCTATAAATTACGTCTGAACATTTTTACTGTACGATCATTACTTTAGGAAGTACAGAGTATTAAAGGGTACGCTCGCACTATTTTTTCATACAAAAACGTATTCCCCAATTTAATCCCTGGACAATGCGTCTAGGCAAATTATTTTTTACACAATATTGGGATCTGTCAAAACTATGCATCTACGTTCGTTTTGTTCTAAATTTACGAATAATTTAAAAATATGACCCTTTAAAAATCGCAAAAAATGAATGCCCCGCACCCCGCCAATCGACCGACCTTAAAACAAATTTGAAAGATCTTTAAGATAAAATTAAAACGTAGAGGCATAGACTCACTCTTCCTGCAGATATTTGATTTTTTTTTATATAGATAGGCTCTATTTTGAACGAGGAATCAGAGGACTACGTTACCTCGATTTACTGTATCTGTCTCTAGTATGGAGTGTAGATGGAGGAGAACTATCTTATATGGGGGATATTTGAGAAAGTGGCGCTAGCTGCAGCAAAGGGTATGGAATGAATGTAGCCGTTGGTGACAAAATACTTAATAAATAAATAATAAATAAAATAAAATAAATAACAAAATAAATAATACCAATATATTTTGAAAAATATAACCTAAAATAGCTGAAATAAAAGCTGCTAAATGATTTAAAATTTACCCTGTTGCTACTGTAGCGCCACCCTAATTTCACCCTAATTTAACAAAGAACAATGGCCAAATCGTACCAGATGATAAATGGCGTCCCGATATGCCATTGGTAGCAAAAATTCTCTAATATTTTAAGGCATCGAAAAATATTAGAAATGTGTCTGTAAATAGCCACAAAAAAGATCAATATATTTTAGTTTCTTTATGTTCTGACAGCCGGCGATTATTCGCATTCGTTCTATTTTTGGGTAATACTCTAGGAAAAATTGAAATAATTAGAAACGAGATCGCCGAATATACACTTGTAGGCTACACCGCAGTCGGAAAAAAGGTAGTTCTTAAGTCTAACCTCAATATAATTGTTAACGTTATTAATTATTGTAAAAAACCGTGGCTATTTAGACATAATTCTCAAACGGAATTATGTTTAGAGCATAAAAACAACCAAATCTAACTATAGTTTATTTTGGGACACCAAAAATAAAAGTCGAGACCAGCTCCTATACAAATTTGGCCATGATTCTTTCAGCGGACACTTTTTACATACAGAGATAGTTCTCCTCCATCTACACTCCATAGTCTCTAGATACAGTAAATCGAGGTAACGTGTCGATGTTGTTTCGATCGACGGAGTCGACGGAAACTTAGAACCAATCACAACCTTGGATCCTCCTGCTCCTAACGCGTTGTTAAGGCAGGGATCAATCTCAATCCAAAACGATAACCTTGCACACAACCAAAGACCAAGCGTATACGCATCGCAATAAGATTCATTTTAGCTTAGCATAAAACTGTAGTTACTAGGGGCGGATCTTCTCTATTTTTCATGTTTTTTTTAAATATCTTTGGAAATCAATATTAACCCATCAGTCGTGGCAAAATGAGACACAATAGCTTTTTCATTGTTATCGCGGCCGGATGTGGCCGCTTGGGGCTTCATGAATTAAGAAACAAAATTGTTCGGTTAAGGATATTTTAATATAGATTTACTAACAATTTATTAAAAAAAAATGTATAATTATCCAAGTTAATACTTATATTTCGATGAATTAGATTTTTGTCGGAGGTGAGTTTGTAAATTAATTACAGCCAAAGTATTATGTTTTATAAAAATGTTTATGGTTTAAAGTCTTTTAAATATTGTGCTTTATATCTCATATTTTTTACATTTTCGTTATTATATTGGAACTAGGTAAACCGGGAGTCACGGAATAACAAATTGGGGTTTATGCCCGCCTTAAATTCAATTTTTTGCCACTGTATAAGTGGTTGTGTCTGTAAAATGCAGTTGCCGAAAAGCGGACATTAAGTGTAGTCTTGTCTGTAACGGCTACCTAGGAGCTTGTACCCCTTGAACCTTGAACCCTCATCGATGTTAATGATAAATATGACGAAGATGAAATACAATTTGATAAGTCAGCATACTCGTGCAAATTTTATAATTTAGAATTAAAATTTGTAAAATGATTAAGCTTCTTGTTTTTATGACCTTTAATACTCTGTTCTTAAAGTAGTGATCGTACAGTAAAAATGTTAAGACGTCATTTATAGGAAATTTAATGTAGATAATTAATGTAAAAGTCACTAAAGAGATATTATGAATAGTTTTCGAGTCACAAGCAAAAACCTTGAAAAAGAGACCTTTCCCCCCTCCCCCACCGCAGGCTCATGTCCCTCCCTCGGGGGCTTTTAGTATATTCATCTGGACACTTTTAGGAATAACGGTGCCAACTTTCAAAACTACACGAATTACTCGGTCTGACCGACGATTTTGAAACTAATTTTCTTAGACTACTTGGTAAGATACAAATCATAAAGCGAGGATCAACCCCAATTTGTTATTCCGTGACTTCCGGTTTACCTAGTTCCAATATAATAACGAAATGTAAAAAAATATGAGATATAAAGCACAATATTGAAAAGACTTTAACCATAAACATTTTTATAAAACGTAATACTTTGGCTGTAATTAATTTACAAACTCACCTGCGAAAAAAATCTAATTCATCGAAATATGAGTATTAACTAGGATAATTATACATTTTATTTGAATAAATTGTTAGTAAATCTATATTAAAATATCTTTAACCGAACAATTTTGTTTCTTAATATTTATTTCCAAAGATATTTTAAAAAAACATGAAAAATAGAGAAGATCCGCCCCTAGTAACTACAGTTTTATGCTAAGCTAAAATGAATCTTATTGCGATGCGTATACGCTTGGTCTTTGGTTGTGTGCAAGGTTATCGTTTTGGATTGAGATTGATCCCTGCTTAAGGCGAGTGACAAATGGAATATGAAATTTTTAAATAGCCTTTTGGAAAAATGACTTTAATAAATTATTTGGTTTGAGTGTTTGTTAAATACGTGTGTGAAACCCGCAAAAAATACTCATTATTCGTAATCTGATGAGGATTAGCTCTCAGCTCTTTTCATTCCGAAAATGCACGACTTAGGTCTTAGTGCATTTTTTAATTTGTTTTAAGTAATTAATTTGTTTTGTGTGTAACATTAGGTCTTTCATTATTTTTGCAAACGTAGTCTCGGTACATGTAGCGTATAAAAATTAAATACTAGGTACTTCACGGAACTCGAAATTACTAGAATTCAAAATGTCTATAAATAAATGATGATATTTATTATAATTCGGTATAATATTGCGACGTTGGAGAATGTGACGATCTGATGTAACGCATTTGCATAATATGGCGGTGTCTGGCGCCACATTAACTAGTCTTCCTGCAATTTTACGGGGAAATGGCGGAAAACAATAACTTTCTGGGCCACAATCATCATCATCATCACCAACAATATTATAATGGTGTTACACTTACATATATATGAGAAAATTAGTTTATCTCTCAATCACTTTAACTTTGACCCGTTTCTGAAGTATTTTGACAGGATTTTTTTTACATATTTACCAGCGTTTTCGATTCGCTAATGTCAGACAGATAATAATATTATCCAATATTTAAAAAGTTTGTGATAGGAATTCTTCGTATGGTTACGTTTGGTGCACGGAACATCTAAATTCTAAGACGAGCCTTTTTCGTGACTCAATATATCTCGGGTTTTTTGACATGGGTTCGTCTTAATTGCCTTTTAGATTGATATCCAAAATTACAATGCTCACACGATAAACGAACTCAGCACAACTTTGCATCCAACATGTAGTAAATATTTACACATATTTTACACATATTTACACATATTATGGTAATAAGCTTTAATAAAACTAAATTAATCATATGCCATTTATCGTTATTACGCCATATCATCATAACGCAGCACGTACGTAGTGTGATTCTAGTATTTCGCTACGTTACAAAACCGAACGTGTCGAAATACAGATTACGAATGGTTTATCCGTTGAGAAATTAAATATCGAACGCATTATCAATTAAATAGACAAGAGCTTGAAAAAAAAAAAAAAAAAAACAAAAAAAAATCCTTAAGTTGCCATCACAAATAATAAGCCAAAAATATTGCGCTAAAATATATCGCGCAAATAAAATAGTAACTATCCTGCCTAGCATACGCCAACGAGATATCTCACTCTCGAGATAATTAAAAACTACTCGTCTCATAATGTCAAAATCTCGACATTATCTCGACAAAACTCTATAAAAATGTGTTATTTCGATGATAGATCTACGCGAGAAAAAATGATTGTTATGCTAGGGTCAATAGATATGAAGTTACAAACTATCAAACATCGAGAAACATGTAGAGTGAGATATCTCGTTGGCGTATGCTAGGCAGGCTGACCCTGGATAAAAATAAATAGCGGAGGACAACAAATTTTTCATGTAAAACTGTAATATAAAAAAATACAACCGGTTTTAAATTAAATAAATATAGAAATAAATATTCTTCGATAATAAAAATCTATTTTTACTTTTCCTTGTGCATTTTAAAATATTTATCTCAGAAATCGATATAATTTATCCACAATGGTAATACATAATTATTATGCGAGAAACAATACAGCAATAATAAAAATGTTTACTTAAGTATAAAATATATAATATAGGTACGTCTATTATTATTATATAACTTATTCAACTCAGTAATATAACATCATAATATAAAAAACTCTATGCAAAAAATTCTACACCTAAAATTGAAATCCCTTCAAGGAAACTTTGGTCCTTCGAAAAAAAAAACATTTTGTTGCTTACAGCAAGTATGAATCAAAAGTAACATGTCACCAGTGCAAAACTGCTTTATTTCACATGCCATTATGATCTCAAGTTATTTATGTGTAGTAATAACTAATAAGTATCCAGAAGTTACATAAGATAATTCATATTTGCGAACGTTTCAAAATCCTTAATGTTTTTCGACGCGCCTATGCGACAAATGACAATATTATTATTCATATAAAGTTTCATTATATTGATCCTTACATCATTGGTATAAGGGTCCTGTCACAGGTAAAACAAGTCAGAATGGACTTACAGCATCTTTCTCTCATAGATCAAGTCGATGATAAAATGTTGGCGCCAAACATTTGAATAAATTTAAATAATATTCTAATTTGCAATTAATTAACTGATCTTGCTTTTATTTTGTTTGTGGTATGTGTAATGTTATACAACATATTTATATTATACACATTTACAACACATGTTATACAGAAGTCTGGGGTCAAACGCACGCCGAAGTTTCGGCAAGGCCGTCGCGTCGTTTCTGCGAAATTTTGATGAGCAATCGAGTTTAAGTTTAAAAAAAACCTGTAACAAAGTTTCAGTGCCTATGCAAAAACATGTTCTTTTTATTTTCTTTACATTTTATAATTTCTAACTTTTAAAGCCAACAGCATCCAGGATGCGTCCAAATGTGATATTTAACCGTCCATACACACAATCCGTACATCACAAAGACGTGACTTTGACAGTTTTCTAGTAAAAGTCACGTGACACGTCTAATCCAAGAATTACCTTCATAATCAGGGCGAGCGATGCGAGCCCTAGTATATCCCACAACTGAGCACTTTTGTGGTACACTTTACGGAAAAACTATCACGCCTATTGATTTGTGCTTTTACATAGTAATTTTTATTTATATTTATAGATGTGTTATCATCGGTCAGTCAAGGTTTGGTTACTATTAAAATATAAAAAAAAAACTGCCTTACAGATTATTACCATGCAGAAAATGAAGCGAGTCCTCACAAAGCTCGGCTTTTATAGCTAGTAATATTAATTTTATAATTTTAAGCATTTAGATTTTAGGATCAAAAGTGGTAGGTCTATAGGCGACCATGCCATGCCTTCACAATGGACTATGGACATCGGAAGTGAGGTAACATCGAACTTGATCCCTTCGGCCAGTTTCTCTCGGTAACTGGTTATTAATTTATGTAAGCCAAATTGTATCGGAATATGGGTGACCTTAAACCAGTGAGTGTTTTCTTCGATCCACTTATTGAAATGCAAAATAAAAAGTGAAAACTTCATGTTAATCGCGATAATATATTTTTGCAAATGTCAAGAATCGTGATTTGCATTTTGCTGGCGACGCGCAATTTTTGGATTGTTCGGCGTAACTAGAGGGGACAATCTGCGCATGTGAACAATATTATCAAGTATCTATGGATCACAAACAGAAGCAACCAATAATAACCAGTGTCACTTGTCGTGATTAACCAATGGCGTATACCCGTCACCTGAGAGACCTTTTTTTTTTTTTTTTAATCGTTGCGCATACTCATTCCATTTTTCCCGATAGCAGTTTAATTTTTTTATTGTTTTTTTTACTTTCAAGGCGTTTTTCAGGCATTGAACTGGCCTCTGTAGGACGTTCAAAATTATGAACCTTGTAACTTGCTTATTAAGTTTATTAATGAGCTATTTTTTACAATTTATGATTTTTTTTACATTAATCATTCGCCCAAATTGATTTAAAAATGATAAGACAATGTACACAGATTTGCTTTTGTTTCGTCTTGTTTGCTTATAGTTAAGAAATAAATAATTATCTTTGAGTTCGCTAACTGATGCATTTGCTGTGTTATATTCAGCGCCAAGATTGCCTGTTGGTCTGTTGGCCATCAAGAAGTAATCCGAGACCTCAAAACGACTTGTCATCGAATCAACACTGGAATACCCAGTTACGACAATTTTTATTGTTCTACAACAAATAAAATTCGAACAATATTTCACGGCTTTGAACAACAAAAACAAAGGGAAAGGATACTTCCGATTCTTTCAAATTAATTCAAGGTTGAGTGTCAAAATCGTAATTTTACGCGGTAAATTATTTTGTTTTTATGTGCAGCTGAAAGAAGACAAGGCATGACTTTGTAAAGTAAAATCTTGAAGGCTTATTTTCCTACCCAAATTAAATATTAAAACTTTTTGACGTAAATTTTAAGGCCACCGAACAGGTAGAATTTGTTCTTTAATCTGTCGTTATTGTCTTCTTCATTCGTATAGAGTGTAGATGAAAGGAGAACTATCTCTGTATGTAAAAAGTGTCCGCGTAAATGCGTTAAATTAGGGTGAAACTAATTCACCCTAAGGTGGCGCTACAGTAGCAACGAGGTAAATTTTAAATCATTTAGCAACTTTTATTTCAGCTATTTTAGGTTATATTTTTCAAAATATATTGGTATTAACCCAGTAATTCTAGTAATAATTTATATTCCAGTAATAATTTATATTTTGTCACCAACGGCTACATCCATTCCTACACTCCATAATTCATTAAATCATTTAGCAACTTTTATTTCAGCTATTTTAGGTTATATTTTTCAAAATATATTGGTATTAACCCAGTAATTCTAGTAATAATTTACTAAACAGTATATTCCAGTAATAATTTATATTTTGTCACCAACGGCCACATTCATTCCTACACTCCATAATTCATTCCATACCCTTTGGCTGCAGCTAGCGCCACTCGTGGAGGATTTTTCAACGGTTATTTACTGCGTACAGCTGGACACTTTTTTAAATATCCCCCATATAAGATAGTTCTCCTTTCATCTACACTCCATATTCATTCGCCCATGAAAATATTGCTATCGCGCTATGGCATACGTGTGGGAATGAGATAGAAATCTTTTCTCCGTTCTCTATCATCTCTACCGACTAGTAATTTACCATTGTATTTTTTTATCAATAAAACAAATTAATCATTCGATCGGGGATTCTTGGAAATGCTACTGTATTCTATTGTTGTCGCGATCGCCGGTGATCTTATGGGGCTTGAAGGATTAAAATGATAGTGTTTTTGCATTCTCTGGTAGTTAAGTTACTAAACAGTATAATACTTAACAGATTTGATTCTCAAATACTAGAAGTTTGAAGTAAATGCTTTGACATTGGTAGTAACTATGCAATAATAATAAAGCGAGGACCAATTATAATCCATTATTATAATACATAGTTTGTACATAATTTGTAGATAATAGCCAATTCCTTTGTACACAAGTAGACGGCCTGAAATAAGCTGTGTCATATTAGATTATATCTGTTACCGTTAGAATGCAGAATACGTTAACGTGCACATTACCTAGGTAATCTGCAGATTCCCTGACACCATCCGTTGAAGTGTGAAATAAAATAAGCTTATTATTTGTACTTTACCTAGTTAGTTTGCATTCTCTTCCTTCGTTTAAGTTCTAAAACTTTAATTTAAGTTTGTCAACCTAAGACTGTTGTTGTTTAGAAAGTTACGATCTGTTATATTTCATTAGTGGACTAACATTTTACTTGAAATTTAATAATTTATTCCTTTGTTTATGTCCAAAAAATTATATTATATAATTCTCTACAACTAAATAACATGTTTTATTCAAACAAGAACCTATTTTATGTAAATAATGAGACTAGAATAAACTTTTTGCACTTTAACAGACTCACCCAGGCAATCTGCAGAATACCTAGTTAATCTGCAGGTTTGGTTTACTCACATTAACGGTTACATATCTATTTGAGAGCTACAGAGGTCTAGAAATGAGATGTGTCATTATAACTGCAATGGAATTTATTAACACCTGATAATGCGTCATCTAATAAAATTACTTACGTAATTTTTCCAATAATAAATCAATTATGAGAGATGTAAAGATTTTCAAATCATTTATTGGAAATATATTTATCCACATACCTACTAGGAAACGCTACATTTTTTAATAAATTACATATTTTAAAAATACACAATAGTTTAAATGTAACCTATGCTTATCGGAATATTGTTATTGTGTAATCACACCTAAGGAAACATAATTTAGAGCCAAAAAATATTCTAACCTTAAATATTATTGGTCGAAAGAACAACTTATTATTATTAATTGATCCTTCATAAAAAAGTCATCCTCAATTTCCTCAACCGGAGTTAAGCCGCGCTCACACTGGACTAGTTACATTCCTCGCAAGGAATTCGTTACATAAGCGAGTCATATACGACCTTTACATCGTACAGTTATAAGTGGTACAAGCACACTATAGCTTTAACTTATTTTTAGCTTCGAAGATTATGTAAAGCTAAAAATAGCTTACCAATATGACGATAAAAAGTTATTTATAAAACTTGTTCCACGATGAGCGGACGTATTATATAAACCTTACTTATAAGACGCATAAACGACTATAATTTGCGAGTAAGGAAAATAGAAAACATTACGACGTTTGAAAGTTTAAAAAGAGCATTTTTTAACTTTCCGACTGCAAAAATTACTTTTATTTTTGCACAATTAATAGTTCAAAGTTAAACTTGTTAAAGACAAAAAATAAAAATTAAATAAGCAATCTAAACTGATAGCGGCGGAGAAGAAATGACTTCTAAAACACTTCTTTGGCAACATTCGTTTAGCGACTATAGCCATTTAATTTTTTACCGGAGTTTACTCGCACGATGTGCCAAGCGTTTGACTAGACTAGTTTCTGAGGTTGAGGAAAAGCGCTAGTAAATAATAAACTTCAGTCAAAACCCTCTGCAACGGGACATTAATCGAATGAGCTTTACCTTATTTTTATAACGTTGTTAAAGGCACAAATAAAAATCCCCCATAAGGGTGCTTTTCCACCAGAGCTGAGCGGAGCTGTGTTGCGAGGAATGTGTTTTTGAGAACCAATGGCATCGCCGCGCTGAGCGATGTCATGGCAGTCATGTCAATGAAGCGATTCTATTGGTTTTCAAAAACACATTCCTCGCAACACAGCTCCGCTCAGCTCTGGTGGAAAGGCAGCCTAATCGTCTATTTATCATCAAAACCCTGCTGTACCCGTACAAATACCCCATAACCGTGCCAACCACACTAACCTGCACGCAGGGCTTGTTCAGCGAAACGCAGAGGCCGTCGGCGTCCTTGCTGTAGTGTTCCACCAGCTCCTGAAGAGTGCGGAATGTGGTGCGGCGCGCGATGAAGAACCCGCCCTCGTCGAGTTGCCGGATGCGATAGTGTTTCACCGTGTCGCCGTCGCGGACTGGAATGGAGATGGTCAGTTTAGTTGATGCAAAGGGACGAATGGCTCAACACACGAAAACGGTCAGTCAAGCAGGCCGTAAACGCAAGGGTGTACCTGACATGCGTAACGGCACAGGCAGGTACTGTGCCGTTACGCATGTCATGCAAAGATGAGGCAAAACCTGCACAGTTCTGTAACATAAACGGTTTACCTGAACAGTTGACCTGTTCAGGCAAATCTGTCAAGTACACGCGTGTATGACTTACTTTAAACACGAAAGGTAAGCTATGACATGAACAGGACTGAGACTGAGAAAACAAGCATAGCTTAGGTTACGAAAAGCTCAATTGGTAATTAGTAGGATATTATAGAAGGCTGACTGTGGCGTTATGTGAACAAGTGTGCGATCACCTTTATCAAATTGACGTAAGACTGTCAACGTCAAGTAACGGCGATCTCATAAATACTGCATAGTGCATACCTACATAAATATTTGTGATGACGAGACCTATTGACGCCAATTCAATGGAACTAGGCGTAAGCGTGGGAGAACTTTGACGCTGCAGGCCGGCCTAGAGAAATATCCTTTTTATGGTCCGATATTATTTATGGAGTTTTGTCTATAATAAAAATAACTAAACTCAACACAAGAGAAACTACTATACAGATTTTAGATGATATTTTTATACGTAAGTTTGCTAGGCTAGTTGCTTGAGTAATTCAGGTAGATTGTCATTATTATACCAAAAAAAAAAAAACATTGCTGACATTGTCAAAACCTAAAAATTAAGCACACTCGACCCTATATCATTATGTAGCTATTAAGTATTAATCAAATTATTCTAGGTACTGCGTAGGTCTCCGGGGTTTTTACTGTATGTAAAATAGTAATGTAATTATATTCACCTACCTGTCAGCGGGTAATAACACATTATTAGATTAGCATAATACTGCGTTGTTGTACAAAAATCAATTAATTTCATTGACTCGTGCAAATATGATTAAGAAATAAAATACCTGAATAGTGAATATTATGCTTATAGAAACCAAAGTTTTAGGAAACAGCGGGGCTAAAATCATATTGTGATTTGTGAATCTGACAATATGATTCATTTTTTTAAAATCTCAAATTTGACACTCTGCTTGCAATTCAAATGTCTAAATTCGTACTTATTTGACATTCGTGAGTTTGACAGTTGACAATTCATTTTATGAATTGATTGAGATGAATTGCTAAATGTGACCATTTTTGCCCCGCAGAATAGTAACTGAGTACATAGCTATGATTGATAGTTTCGACAGAGAAATATATGAGATTTGACATAACATATCGCTAACGGCCGTTCCCAATATTCAATCTATCTCTGGTTTGACGTACGGCCGATCGCAGCTAACATTGAATTGACATAAGATAGGTTCTAGGATAGGTAGAGGATTCCTATCTCTAGTAGGGCAAAACCAGAGATAGATCAAATATTGGGAACGGCCGTTAGTGGCATGGAGCTTGCGATGCATTCAGCATTATGTCAAACCCTAAGGGCCTGTTGAATAGAGTATGGTCACAATAGACATAACTACCAGTAGTTCGACTGCAAAGAAACGGACAGGTTTCAATATCTGTCAAATTCGTCGGGTTTCACTAGGATTATGAACGGAATGTGCCTCGCGCTGGCTGATATAATTTATTTTTAAATATTAAAAAAAAAAGATTTCAAAATTGGATTTTGACAATTTTAATCGCATGTGCCAAAACACAAACAACAATACGACCAAAGAGGAACACGCCCAGCGAATATGTCATAGTTTTAAATTCGTAGGTAACAAGTCAACAACCCTAGCGACGATTTTCGTCATAATACGTCAAATTTAAAAATTTCAACATCAGTTCTGAGTCGGCATACTCTATAATTCTGTCTACTCTGGCATGGTCTATGGAGAACTGTCAAATAAGTTGTGGATAGCCTATCCGGCAGTTTACAAGGAAGTGGTGAAACAGGTCCTAAATATTTTTGATTTCTAACAACACTGACCAATTTGACAAATTCAACTTGATGTAAATATTACCCAGGTAAAAAGAAAATCTTGACTGT
This sequence comes from Polyommatus iphigenia, assembly GCA_963422495.1. Taxonomy (NCBI): domain Eukaryota; kingdom Metazoa; phylum Arthropoda; class Insecta; order Lepidoptera; family Lycaenidae; genus Polyommatus; species Polyommatus iphigenia. The sequence goes on from OY730179.1 coordinate 16,758,666, forward strand.
GTAACGTAAACGTTTTTTTTTTATATCTAAAGACGTTACATAAATTCTAAAGCAAAGGTGCATTGAACGAAGTCTATCAAGAATAGATTCTATTTTTTGCAAGTGTCCGTAAAAAATGTGAAACCAGTTAGGCCAGTGTATATCAACGTCTAAACCTTGCTTAATTAATGGTTAGATCTTCTTAGAATTTTCTACTTTTCGAAAAGATTTTGAGCTTTATAAAATGTGTTAGTACATCTTAATCTGCTATAACGTATAGACCTTGTAAATCACAGTAAGTTTTAATTACAACAGCACAAATGATGCATGAGAAGAGGCGATTTTCTAGGAGTTTGGTTTTGATGTTTGAGAAAGGTAGATTGGAATGCATTAAAAGACAACAACGATTTCCGAAAGATTGATGCCGCTAGAGTCAGTAAACCTAATCAACTGTTAGCTAAAGTTTATCCGTCCCCTCCATGGTAGACATCGGCTCTAAGCAACATCCATATAAGGTGGCGCCAGGCTTCGCTAACGGTACCCGTCTTCCAGACATCTGGTGTCTAGATAATAGATCAACTTGAAGTATAGTTAGAGGATGTGGAAGTTGGACACGATTCCAAAGACGCATTCAAACTGGACCCCGATTCTAATATTTAATGAAGCATTGATGGCGATTCGGTCCTTGTCGATCGAGTCAAGTCCATGCTTGACAAGCTTAAGATTGGTTACCGTCAAAACATTTTCCAATCGACAACGTTTTCGAATAGATAAACAGTAAATTTTTACCAAGGAAGCTCAGTATTTGTCTCATAACTTGTTTGACGTATATGAGAGTACTTGGCACTGAACTAAGGGTTGAAATCGCCTTGCTGTCAGCAAAACCTTGCGAATCTCCGACGACGCAAAAGAAGTGAGAGCGACTTTTGCCCAACAGCCTTGAACGTGTAGACGCCAACTACTTTGTAGTCAGCCGCCCGATTTGAAACAGCGGCAATTAGTTAATGGCCTACGTGCTGCTGTGGCATTACCCAGCTTCTGACTCTAACCCCTATGTCGTTGGCATTAAGGTGCGATCAGGAGTACCGAAAGTACGTGCCGCAGACGTAGCAACGGCTGTCGTGTGACAACACACATTTGCACACCGCACACACGTCAGTCTCGCTGTACCGATTACGTCAACGCCTTGACCGCAGGCAACTGTTTCTTCAGACGAGGAAACCCCGAAAACAGTTTAAATGGCTCTAATGTAAAGAGCATGCATCATGGTGACTCGTGGACGCGAATTTGCTAGAGCCTCTATCAAGGCGCCTATGATATAGTGGAAAATGAATGGCAATGGCTATAAAATGGGAATCTAATCTATACTTGCGAAAGTGTGTGTTACGTCTACACGCTCAATTTGCAGAACCGACTTGGATGAAGTTTGGGGTTGTGAAAATTACTTCGGGACTCGGGAAGGGACATATTAAGTTAAGACAGTCGGTGTCCAGAAAAAAATCTTCCGACTACCGGGCGATACACGAATTTTTGCGAGAACGAAGGGCATCATCATCTACTATCCAGGAGATACAGTGGTGGGAATGTGTGGTGGGCATCATCATCCAGTAAGGCAATCATCTAGTTTCGTATAATATATTAAGACAGTAAGACACAGAACAAAGTAACACGTGGTCAAACTTAAAAGATGTTTCTATACGACCAAACCTATTTACCATTCAGTGGTGTAGTGCTTTATTCCTTTAACCTTACATTGTGGCCAGAATCACAAAATAACTGACGATTGATTCATAATACACGACACTAACCCAGTTATGTCTGTGAATCAAGACTCGAGGAATTTCTTTGTCTATAAGGGCGGACGCTTACACAGCCTTAAGGTCAATTCACTGAACGCTTCCATCAGTTGTGAACGAACTGGTATAAACTCTTCTCTTAAAAAGAAAATATAAGCAACCCCCAAAAGTTAGTTCATTTACTAAGAGATCGTAACGATCCATCGTCCTAAGGCGTTCTCCCACATTTGATTAGACAGGTGAAGAAAAATGAGCATTTCAAAGACGCCAATGGCTAACGCAAATCTGGTAACTTGTTAAGTTCTCAAAAATCTTGATTACATGCTGGAAAAACCGCAGGAACAACTAAACAACTTCTAAGAAAACCTAGCTTGAACGTGAAGAATTGAATATGTCTAGATATCTGCCTCCTACATTGTAGGCGAAATAAAAATATCGCACAGATTGTATTCGTAGAACTTATTAACCGTTGTCTGTGCGTCATTCTTGAAATGAGTGTTATTAAGTAGAATAGAACCTCTTTTTAAGTCTGTCTCATCCCTAGGTGGGTGCTATAGTTAGTACCTCCTTATAGTTAAGTCGTAACAGTGTAAATTGCTATTGGCATTCGAGCCGTGCAAATATACATGTTGCATATCCTGTTTCTGAGATTTTTTGACAAGTCTATCTATTAGCTAGCCCTATTTAAGAAGAAATAAAAACAAATCAATAACAATGTTGAATAGATGAACTCCTTTCCAAAAATTTCAGATTCTGGGCATATTAAGTAGAGCAAAGGTAGGAGACCAGACTAGGAGTCACTGTAACCAGACAACGGACATGCCCATTGCTCAAGCTGTGATGCATGAAAATATTGTGACGTTACATGAAGATGATATAAACATAATGGCGTGTCACAGTAATCTGGACGCTATCCGTCCCTATCCAATACCCAACCCTAATTTCTAGAATTAGGATTATTGGTTACAGTCATGTCCAACCTAGACGCAACCTAACACGTATTAAAAATCAATGCTATAACTGTAAGCGGTTAGACGTTCAGAAAGTCTGAATTCAGGAAGAAGCAATTACGATCACTACTTGACGTTTCCGATGGAAAGTTTATGGTTTATTTTATTGCGTACCCTTTTCTCTGGGATTTAAATCATCATTTTATAGTTTTCATGTTTCATGTGCCATGTTCGAGTCAGATGAAAGTGTCGACTTTTGAACTGTACTGTCTACCTAATGTCTCATTTTGATTTACATACTTATATATAATGATTAGTGAAATCAGCATCTAGAAGCTGTCTTTCAAGTGTATTTTACAAGACGTTAGCTTCAGTCAAGATTTTGGCCCCAAGAGAGACCTAAAAACTGGACTGTATTTTCTACACAAGAGGATACAACATTCATGGAGCTCGTCGAGACTCGAGTTGCCTGTTCCAATTTAGAATTTTTAAAAACTGCATTTTTAAAAATTCAAACAAAAAAAGCCCGACTCCTCCACCTTTGCAACTTTACAGTGCTTAATTCAGTGAACTAGATTCAGCCACGTGCGGACCATCTTTTCCAGAAGTGTAACGGTTACATAAAATACATGTATTTTCATCACCGATCTTATTTTAATATTGTTACGAATTATGGCCAACGACCCAAATGTAGGTTTTACTTTGGATACTATACACGTAATTTTGTATGCACTCGCATAGGAAATAGTAGGTACCTACACGTTTTGGTTTCAATGTTTTTTCATTTTTATACTATGCAAAAATCTCTCTTTAATAACCATTATCAATAAGGTAGTTCAGAAACCCAGCTATCTAGTAACAGCTACTACAATGGAACAACCAATATGCCCATTTTCATTGAGCGCTAAGTATAAAGACTACAAACTAGATTCTAAGACCCTAGATCCTACCTAGGGTCCTAGAATCTAGTTTGTAGTCTTTAAGACAAAAAGTTTTTGATTCATTCCCCTCTTATAATTTATACGTCACCTAAGTTGGATGTAAGTTAGACCAAAGGAGTTAACAAGCGTAGGTTAAATCTTACGATCACTTCTTTACTTATTATTAGGGAGTGATTGTCAAAAACGGCGTAACTCTACCAAAATCGTTATCTTTTTCCGTTGGAATCGGGTAAAAACGTGCCGACCGATAGTAAAAATGAATATGTATAACCGCTGAACGCCTCACGTCTGTTGACCTACTTTCAAAAATCGCAACTAGAACTCTATTATTCCTTGTGTTAACATTTACACACGATACTCTAACGGCCTACTACGATAGATATTATGATCCGAGCCTTGAGACGAGAAACTAAACTATATAATATTGGCCACAAAACAGTCATAAAATAATGTAGAGTCGGACTCCCGAATATTCTATCAACGAAGTAAGTTTAAAGTTGAAAATTACTTCATAGTGCCATTAAATCAATCGCGTACTTTCGTAAATCTCGTAAGCCTAAAGGTCTTATCTAGTATGTTAAAATTTTGAAGCATACGCAAATTTCATGAAAGGTAAAGCGCTAACTTTGTCATAACTCAATATTTAATGGTTTGGCCACAGAATACATATTAGTACGTTTGACACAAAATGTTCTAAATAAAACCGGAAGTAATACAGTTCAAACACCTGATAACAATCATTCAAAAATTATAAACGGTAAACACACAACACGAACTGTTTTGGTTCTGAAAAACATCTGCAACGGCGCGTCTTGACCATCGACAATACATAGAGCATGAAGAATGGTTGTTGCCATCAAGGTCTTAGTGGTAATATAACTTAGAACAGAAATAAGTACAGGACTACAGAAATAAGTACTGTACTTATTTCTGTTCTAAGTTATATTAACTAAGTTATACAGTTCGTGTTATGCAACTGCATAAAGTAACGTAGCCCATCATCACTATTTCTTTAGGGCTGGTTTCATACAAGGACTGCTTTTTCGGGTATACTAGAAGTCACATGCCTAACAAAGAGAGCGAAACTTGAACAGCTCTTACACTCTGCATAAATATGTTACTGTATTTATAAGTAAGAGGGTTGAAGATTGTATTTAACTGCAGTAGGTTTACCGCTGGTGGTTAGCAGGTTCAGGTTCCCAATGACACAAAACTTCTGTTATTAACTTATTACCAAAGATTCAGGGAATCACCAAGTTGGCTCCGATTCTTTTAATTGCTAATGTATAAATAGTCGTTATCAGAATAGTGATTAGGAGCAATTAATTACCTGATAAAGAGAAGTCGTTGTGTCGACTCTCCGAGTCTCGTATAAGGAAGGCGCCATGTTCATTCTCTGGCAGAAGCAACTTCTTCTCTGCTTCGATTCTCTTTATCTTACGGAAGTACCATCTGAAAAGAAAGAATCAGAATAAGCAAAATATAGTAGACACCAAAAGATGGCACAAGGTGAAATAGAACTCATAGATATATTTTTGTCGAATATATCCCCAACAATGATAAAGGAAGTGCATTGTTAATAAAATTGATGGAACACATGGCGGAAAACCTTAAGCGTATGAGAAGAGTAAATTTATTATTTGCATCAAAATACATAGACTTTCAGGAAGAGTCCACATCAAATAGTCGATACCTGTAGGCACTTAGCAATAAATAAATAAACTTTATATTTGCACAGAAATAAATACAATACGTGACATTTGTTCCTCAATTTGCAAAAAGGTGGTCTTGGTTTAAGTAATAATGACGGAAATAAATAGAATTTCGAAACATTAATTCATGAAGCCCCAAGCGGCCACATCCGGCCGCGATAACAATGAAAAAGCTATTGTGTCTCGTTTTGCCACGACTGATGGGTTAAAGTTCGCATAATTAATTATTTTACTCTCCAAATAAATATTTGAAAGAAAGTATTGGCAATATCATTGTTTGAAGTCACAGTTGACTGCGCTAAATAGCATTAAGGACACGAGACTTTGCGTATGGTAATTCGCCGAGTGTAAAAATTAGAACGCCAATGACTCAACCGAGTACCGACTCAACCGCGTTGACTGAATAACCCCAGTAGTTAGCATTCAATAGGCATAGTGTAGCGGCGACGAGAGGGCATTGTTGCCGATAACACCTGATGAAAGTGCTGAGGCTAAATAAAAATACGCCTAACTAATATGGGGTAACTTAATGCTTATTGGCTTAACTGCCATTACTTTTTAAGGATTGTCATCAAAAATATCAAATTATAATTTAGCGTAGGGCGTTGTCTTCTGAAGAAGAACCAAGGATCAACACTATTATGGACTTTCAGATTAAATAAATAAATAATAGACGTAGATTAACAATATCATTTGAGTTAAAAAAAAAACTTACAGAAAACGCTTGATAAAAACAAGAAATTGTTACCTTAATTTTGGCCAATATAAGAAAACACTATAAAAATGTCTTAAACCTAAACCTCAGTAAATAAGATAAAGCTAAACGTAAAGAAGAATTTAATGTACACGGTGCAAGAACTTCTAAAAAAGATAAATCTATAATTCTAGTCCAAGGTGCATCGTCCGTCCTAACTCATAAGTCATTATAACATAATCCAATAATTGCATTTATCTTTACATTCGTGATTGCAGACGCTGGCGAGCTCGGAGCGTATTCCAAGAAGCAGCATCCTTCAATTAGTATTAAGGAAAAGATCGCGAGACAGATACCGCTGCACAATAGTAAGTGGGACATGGGCGCTTTATGAAAACCAATTCATTTTCAATTGAAAACTGACGAAGAAAATAAAAATTCTTTACTGAAGAAGATCCTTCTGGAAATTTTTAGTTATGAATAAAGTTGTTATTTAAAAGAAGTACCCAAAAATATGTTTACTGTTAAAATAATTGACGACTCATAATAATCAATTCGTTTTAAAACCATTTGAAACTACAAATAACAGCTAAGCCGGAGAACAATGCATACTACGAAAAACAACCATGAATTGAAACTGCATGCGTCAGACTTCAGAAAATCTAGTTATGGTAATAATAGTCATCTAAGTTGAACTAAATTCAGCATAAATGAGCCACTCTAACCAAGACAATCTTGATTCTTGTATAGGTAAACGGCAACCGCGGTTGAAAGTATGCAGGCTTTTGTGGAGAAAATCTACCCTTAATCCCTGGAAAACGGCACGTCTTTGCCTCCGCTCCGTCTCCCAGGGAGTCAATTCTTATACCTCGAATGTCTCATCGATCGCCTTTGCGTGTGTGAGACAGCCCGTGAACCGACATTCGAAGTATCAGAATTGGAACTCAAGCAATGAATCATAGAGGAACATCTCCCATCCGATCATAGGACGAGGATAATTTACGTTGAATCAATTCTGAGAGCGTTTCCTATCACCTTGGACTTATCTATTGACCCTATGCCCACACGTGAGAAGGTCTCGGTAGTAAAATGGTGCCCTTTTCATGGGTTATGAGATTTTTGACATTGGTGACCACAGACCACGTAGTTGACTGATGCCGGTTTTGGGAGTTATCTATTTACTAGCCTTTTTAGTTTTTGGCCAAAACATCAGCCAGCTAGTAACGCTTTTGAATACAGTAATAAATTGCTGTCAAAAATACCAAAAACTAGGCATTATTTGTTTTAAGTGTGAACTTATGCTAATCTCTAAATTATTACAATGCAATGTTATCCTTATAATAAACCTCTAGCTTATAACGAAAAAGGGTAAATATGATTTAATGTCACAAAGATTTTGAAAAACAACATTAAAAAAATTAAACAATACCTCAGATTACTGAGGTGTTATTTTCCATTAGGAAAGAATTAAAAAGTTTGTACCAACCTACGTATTTAGGAACATTAACAAATACTCTAAAATCGGCACAATCGGTTGCAACAAAAATTGTCACGAAAAGTGAAGAAAATCGACACAAGGCTAAGTAGGGAGAAACGAAGGTTCAAGCGTTGAAGCTAATCACCAACCGTTGAGTCATCGGATTCTACATCATAAAACTAGTCCTGGATACTTAGGTCTATGACAGTGATTCCCAACCTTTGAAATGGTTCTATATTATGGTTCACAAAAACTGATTTTATGTCTCATGATCCATTTCTAAAATAAAAGTATAAAATAAATACTGACAATATGGTCTTTACCAGTGGTCAATCCTGCATTCAGTTATTAGGTTAGTTGCAACAACAAACTTTTCTGATTAGGTAGAATAAAAAAAAATACGGCCCCTTGACATCGCTTCATGCCTGAATATAACTACGCGGCTTCATGCAACAATAACAAAAGTATAAAACACTTGCCATTTCTGTGTCAAGTTGGTTGATCCAGTGGTCACTGTTCAGAAATTTAAATTACTATCAACTATAAAACTTCTTAGTTAAAATTGAAAAAAAAAAAACACCCCTTTGGCATTTTTATGCTCACCTAGGGTTTCATGCTCAAGGATCCGTAGCCCACTGGTTGGGTAGCACTGGCTCCTGGAGCATAGACTAGGTTCGATCTATTTCTGTACATATTACAAAGCGGTTATTAAACTCTCATGAGCTTAACGAACTAACGCTAGACTATCAACCTTGGCCTGCAAATTGCATTATAAGTGAAATCTCCACTGTTTGTTGCATTTTTATAAAATGCAATATCGATAGTGCAAGTAAATTGCAAGTTAAGTTGAATATTTTGTTAGTATTGTATAATTTAATTCCTCAAATTCATTTGTTTGGTTAGCTATCTAAAGAGTTTAAAAGTAACCTATTCAAATATGTATTACATTTTAATGTCAACATACGTATTTGCAGTCCAATATTATTTAATCAACTTATGGTGTTTACGGTTTACCACGAAACGAGAAAGTTATTTCGAATCGCAATCTTTGCATACTGATTGGTGATTAGTGATTACTGTGACTACTGACTATCACCGTAGTTTGGACCATAGATGTTTTAACATAGATTTTATTGGTTTCTTAGCAGAACCAAACGTTATAAAGGCACCTACAACCGTCTGAGACGATCTTTGTCAAAAACTTTCACTTTTAGTAGCAAGCTGCAAGTAGCAAGGTAAACCACCAACTATTAGTATTTGATACCTCAATAGTTTTTTATTTTTTCCTTTTTTATTTTTAATAAATTATAATTATTTTATTTCAAAATTATTAGCTAACTAGCGACCCGCCCCGGCGTCGCACGGGTATAAAATATATGGCCACTGAAAAAGTTATTAAAATCGATAGCCTATGATCCTTCACGTGGTCTACTTCTTATCTGTGCCAAATAACATAAAAATTGCTCCAGTAGTTCGCGAGATAAGCCCTTTCAAATAATTTCCCCCGTTTTTTCCACATTCTCCTTTTAGTCTTAGCGTGATAAAATATAGCCTATAGCCTTCCTCAATAAATGGGATATCTAACACTGAAATAATTTTTCAAATCGGACCAGTAGTTCCTGAGGTTAGCACGTTCAAGTTAGCCCTTTCAAATAATTTTCCCCGTTTTTTCCACATTTTCCTCTATTTCTTCGCTCATATTAGTCTTAGCGTGATAAAATATAGCCTATAGCTTTCCTTGATAAATGGGATATCTAACACTGAAAGAATCATCAAAATCCGTTGCGTAGTTTTAAAGAGTAAAGGGAACAAAGGGACATGAGGGAAAAAAAAGCGACTTTGTTTTATAATAAGTATAGAAGGGTATAAAACCCATAAACTTTTTTAATGAATTTTAAGACTACAGTTTCATCTTTTTAAATTCCATTACGAAGTAATGACTAATAACTAATAAGTAATGACACAAAACATTTGCTTAAAGTTTTTAAAGTCAGTTAAAAATTAAGATAGCATGTAGGCTGTAAGGCCATGAAAAATATATTCTTGAGAAGATTCGATCTACATCAGAATAAATTATTCTTTACCAAACGTACAGTTTATACAGCGAAGACAAAAGTCTACAAAACACGAACGTGCAGAATAACCTAACACTTTTCTAAATTTTATAGGTTATTAAGTCAGTCTTGATCCGCTATATTGATTTTACATGTTTCAATTGAAGACATTTGAAAGTTTAAACAATAACGCGCAAATGTTAGACTAAGTAAAGCCATATAATATGACCCTATTAGAATTAAGAGTAATGCTAAATACTCACATACGGTTTTGCTCGATAGTTTTACTCCAAATCGAGCAATAACCACCGTGTGGACCGCAAAACTGACAGCTCGAAGGCTCGCTTCGAGCCGGCTCGATGGAATTAAATATATCAAATATGTAATTTCCTTCGATTCGGAGTAAAACTATCGAGCAAAACCGTATGTGAGTACTTAGCATAAGAGCATAATAACTAATAAGTAAAATAGCAGTAACCGTATAAAAATAAAAATGTATTTAAAACTAATAAAAATTCTGAATAAGTTACAAAAAGAATTCATTTGAACTTTAGTAATACAACTTGAAAACTAATCTTTTCCTCTATTTGTCTTGAGATGGTCCAATTCAAAATTTAGAGGTTCCTTCCAAAAACTTTTTCAAGTCTTTGCCAGTAAAGTTACAAGGTTTTTTATCACTCGATCTATGTGCTAGTTTTTAACGACTTATATCAGCCATTTGGTAAAACTGCTGGTTCCTAAGAATAAGTAAATGTGTTTTCCTTATCATTGATCAAAACTCTACAAAATATGTACTATCAGAGAAGTTGATTCCTCGACAGCTGGGGGTAGTTTGGTCGCGTTACGTCAAACCCATCCTACCGATCACAGCTAACATTGAATTGACATAAGCCGACCAAATGATGTTGGTCTGTCAACTGCCTAAGAATCAATTTCCTCGATGGTGCATCATTTGCAGCAAACGATTTCTCAACGAACGTTCACTGATAAATAACTCGTTAAAGTTCAAATAAATTACCACAACAAAGTAGCAATTAATATGAGCAATTTACTAATAACAGTTATTAAATATTTCAAGAGGCATTCCTATCAATATTCATTAGGCGGGCGACATCCGTGCTACCCTCGTGCGACTTTATATAAGGCAATAATTGTCCCCATGCCGAGACATGTGGAATTAATTAAGTGCAATTGTGTCCGTGCAAATTGTCTATTATAGCCCTAGGTGGGTGTTTAGGTACTGTCAAGAGTAAGTGGCCACATTGCTTTGTTGTGTCGCGTCGTCCCATCGGAATAACGCATTGCAATTTGCGACGTCTGCGTTGAGTTAACGATCCAACGCAAATCGCACGAAAAAGCTGAAAAAGCTCACGCTTGTATCGAAATATTTCTGCACCTATCGCTTCGCGGTCATTTTTCGCTACAGTTTTTAAGCGCCACAACAGTCTATAGTTAAATCTACTGTTGTAGCGCTCAAAACTGTGGTGTGTCCTCCAATAAGAGTAAACTGAAATTCCAACCGCGAAACTTCTTTTCCATCAATCCTTTAAAAGTTGAAACATCGAGTTTAACGAAGCAACGCATTATAATATGCGGCATACCATAAAATATACATTTTGTCGCTGCGACAACGCAACGCAAAGAAGCAATGTGGCTTCGCACTTATACTATCAACGTCACTGTAATTGCAATGTAACAATTGAAGTAGTTCTCATCTATCTATATATTATGTCTCATTGTTAGGGAGTCAATAATTGTTATCATCGTCATCACTTAATTAATTTCTCAATACTATCGGCCTAGGATTTTTTTCAATTTGAGCGTTTTGCTCAAATTACCTAAAACCTTAAGAGTCCGTATACGAAATTTGCCGATTTCGCTGATTTTACAGACGTGATTTAACAGTTAAAATACAGTATTTCTATAAGTTTTAATGCACAACATGTAAGATCATTTCAATTATAATCTAATGTTGGAGCTAGATTTTTTTTTAAAGTATTTTTAAATAATCCAACTCAAACTCGCGACAGTTTTGTGATTTTTGCTGTAAAAGGTTTAGAATATCGCCTGTTTATGGATTGTATTGACGTCTTAACGGTATGAAAAAAATACAATGTACTGTTGATAAAGTCGTCTATACAATGTTGGAATTACTTTTTACCACTTTAATATGAAATAGTTGAGTAAAAAAATATGTAACTCGGCAAAATATTAGTGAAAATGGGCAAAGAATTGCTGTTGATTTCGGCAACTTGGAGCTGTAATTCATAAAAAGAAAACGACAGAAATAATCTATAGATAAAATTCTACCCAATTCGAGAAAAAAGAAAAAAAAAAAAAACAAATTGTGCCAAAAAACACGATGTAAAACAACCTAAATCTCACATTAAAGGCAAGGCCGCAAGGCTCGAGTCGGCTTTCCGCGCTTAAATATATTTTAAATCTAATAATTAATATATATATTTTTAAGTCTAATAAGGGGAAAAAACCTAATAATATTTCTGTAGCGAACCTTTGCAATTTCATATTCATCGGCAAAATTTCGTATACGGACTCTTAAGGACTTAAGTGAATTTAGCAAAAGAAGATTAACAAATAATTTGTGCGCACTGAGTTGCGAAAATCATCTATGTATTTTCTTTATAAAAGTACATGTGGCTATTTTCCAAAAGAATGCTATTAAAATAATAAAATATAGCCTAGAAAGTGACAAAGGATGATTCACACCTCAAACCACCTTACCTATTTACGAGGTTCGCAATAAATATTTTACGAGCAATAATTAAAATTTAATTACTTCGCATGGAGTAAAAACAAATCTTTGTTTTATGGACTATAGATTAGTTTATAATCTTAGTATCCGGTCGTAAAACAGTTTTTCAGTGCTTTAATCTTAAGGCTTTTGTTTTGCAGGTTCATCTAGATTTCAAGAAGTTATAGACAAGCCAATGAAAACCTGCTTAAGTCAAACGAAATTTATGGTTACATAAAAGAGTCACACATCTTTGATTAACCCATCAAGCCCCATCAGGACACCGGTGACCGCGACAACAATAGAATAACAATAGATTTCCAAGAATCCGCGATCGAAGGATGTGAAGCTTGAAACTGAAATTGGAGAGCCAACAAGGAAAAAGCCTGTGTCGAAAGGCTTACAAGAAAAATATGAACATTATTAATGTAGGCTAAGCCAAATTGTTCAAATAAATTGCGTTCGTCATTTAGTGCAAGGCCTCTGTAGTCTTGAACTGAAAACCCCATTAAAGATAATAAAATAAACGGTATTTTTGCATGTTATATAGGTCTCTCCGTTATTCATTGAAAAGGATTGGACGGATAAGGATAAGTCATTCATATGACAGATTGACTTGAACATGCAAGAGTCATACAGCATACACTGATAATAATTAATAAATTTCAAGTCTTATTGAACACACTCGGAGGTAATAACTATATCTGTTCTCGTAATTTATAATTCACTCACGATAATGCATGTGTCAACAAAAATTGTGTACAGCTTTATCACAATTTGATGAATAATGAGTGAAATGCTGCTAACCCAAAAGAAGTTAAAGTTGAAGAGTTGGCATCCCTTTCGTCAATGTGGGTCATGATGAATAAACACGATTATGCAGCTGTGTGCAAATATCACAAATGATGACGACCATGGGCAATTATAATTGAATATGGCCCCTACACGTTCGCAATAGCTTATATGTCCATATGGGACACATACAGTCCATCATGGGACGAGAGGTTGTATAAGAAACAGAAGCTATTGTCAAATCCAATATAACGAATCACATAAAATATAACGCCGATGCGGGCGAAATTACGTTCAAGGATTGTTAAAGGATGCGGGGCGTTTTCTTTTCAGAAATTCACGGAAATGTGAAACACAAATAATAACACACGATAAGGAAGGGATGCAAATAAACGAATACATCTCTTTTTCATAAAAATATGATAAGCATGATAAATTACATGAATCTGAAAGCTTAACATAAGTCAGTGTTTGTTACCAAAGGTAAAGGGTAGTATCCATTTGAACCGACATTTAAATTACATGGTTTAAAAATAATGACAAGCTGTGTTTAAGATTCAATTATAACCTCATTAGCTCCTTCGAAAACTACAAAGATCACAAGTTTCATCGAAATATACAGAAGTCGTTCGAACAAATTCACAACCGAAACATTTCCATCGATATAAATCATAACAGCAATATAAACACATCATATAAAGGCACCGTACATAAACGGCATGATAAAAGAGCAATTTAGCAACACGTTAGCGCGCCAAAAACATCCAGCGAACTTGACAATGAGTCGTTAAGACTTATTGCTGTTTGTTTGAGTAGGGGATGACGGTTCAGATCGGAGAACTTAGTCTATAAATAAACGTGTAATGGGTCTTACGTAGCCTCAGCAGTTTTGAACGAGTTTAACGTTGATTTGAGTTTAGCCTTATCAGAGGACTTAGAAGGCATTGTATTGGTAACGTTATTGAATGTACTGGCACTTTTTTATACAATTTGCTTGGGGGACCCGCTGGCGATTAGGGCTGTCGTGATGTGTCAATGTGTCTATCTGTCTCCTTCATGCTTAAACTATAAAATGTTTTTGATGTTTGCCTGTGACCTTGAGTCCCGGAATAAGATATAGGATAGCTGTTTACACAGAAAATTGTTCCCGCACGACAAAGTAGCGCAAAGGAACTTACTGACACAAACTCTATTAATATAGTGCCACAAGAATAATCCATAGTTCTGTTCTGTAGACTAGCTGTCCCGGCAAACGTTTCTTTGCATATTATATAAAATATATCGCCCATATTATTTTATTGAATTAGTGACTAAATAAGTATGTCACCATGGCAACGTCCATCTCTATCCCGTGACCCGCGTCGCATAAACAATGGTCGCTCTTTATAGAGAAATAATTTGCAATAAAATAAAATTGCGACTATAATTATTAAAGATCTAAGCTATCCTATCTCTCAAGTTGGAAAAAAGCACACATTTAAAAAAAAACAACATTAAAATCGGTTAAGTAGTTTAGGAATCCATCGCGGACAAACATCGTGACAGGAAATTTATATATATTAGATTACAAGCTTCCAGACAATCATTCCACCATGGAAATATTCCCAGCCGTAACAGTCGAGATCATCGCGTGCACGGGCATGGCGTGCACAAACAAAGCAAAAAAACACACCATAAAAACCAGTTGTATTGTTCTGGCGATCTGCCTGCGCCGTGATAAGCCGTCCTATACACGTGCGTCTCCTATCATCGTCAGCACGCAGTCAGTTAATGTCAGCACTCCTCACAGCACTCTTAGCTAGTGCCAGCTAGTGCTAAGAGTGCTGACATTAACTGGCTGCGTGCTAAGCCTAGTGGCTTAGCATGGCCATAGTAGAAATGAGAAAGAATAGAAACACTTAAATACTTACAACATTACTTAGATAAAAGGGATAGACTGATTTCATCTGTCACTTTGTCTATATTACATTAGAAAACCTTTCCTACGGTGGACATGTTTAGCAGACTGGGCCACCAAAGACATATAAATCAGAAGTTGAGGAACGTCTAGAATGCAATTTTTTTTACCCTTAGCAAAGAAAGAGGCAAGTTCTTGGATAGGACTGTAAAGTGCCGCCTGTATAACATGCCATATTAACACTGGATTTTCAATTGAGTAACTAGTATTTTATGTCATATTCCCTATAGGACTACCGATCCATGGTTCTTTTTCAATATTTTTAAGGTTTTTTTAAACATAAAGAAACTATGGATTAATCATACCCAGCGCATTTTGAAGCAGATTATGCAACGCATATAATTTATAAGCAATTATGTGTGGAACGAGACAGGTATATTTACTTTTTATTCACACTGCGTTTTCTTTCAGCTTCGAATACTAAGTTCGATTGCATGATTTGTACGAAGAACATTTGTAGTCATCGCATAATGAAACTTCACCACTGTCTTAATCATAATAACCGTATACTTCAACAAAGAAAAAAACACAAAACAATGTTTCAAGTACAAATTAATAATGTTGCATAATTACACTCAAACAAAACACCGTTAGACACGTAGAACTGGCGAGTGCTGTTTATTTAATGGTTACGTCAGTGTATCGTAAAAATCATTTAATTTGATAACAATCGGTCCCGAGGTAAAATCGATAAGGTGACAATTTGATACGTGATTTTTACATTTCTTTGGCTTATCGCCGACGATAAAAAGGAGGGTTTCTAGATAGCCATCTGCAATCTTGATTTTTAGTCTTAATTTTGCACAGACACAATGTACTAATCGTGTGTTTGTCTGTACTTTGTATATCTCAAATCACAGGAGATTGTACATTGTCATTAAAACGAGAAGGAAAATTACAGGAAATGCTTAAGTGCATGGTAGATATGAGCTGCTTAAACTATTTTCAAATATTGTACAGTACCTTTCTGGGAAAATCGCGTTTGCAATACAAGGTAAATATTAGTGTGAATTTGTACGCATTGCAGGGCCTACGCGTTTCATACAATAGTATTGTTGATAGTCGTCATGGGCTGTTATAACCAGAAACTTCATAAGTAGTTTTAAAACTATGGTTTAGGTTTGGCTAGAACACATATAACAGACATACCAGATGTTATTTTTAAATAGATTTTCCATCCTTAAGATGATTCAAAATATGTTCTTACTAGTAAATTAAACACGAGTGAATTGACGAAGACCGCAACAAAAGTAGGTTCAGGAGTCAGTATGAATACAAGTCATTTATATAATACCATGTAATAAATACAATTTAATCATAACCCAACCTTCGGACAAACTTTGACCTGACGTAGTACCTTCAATATAAATTAATGAAGCTGAGGTGAGGAGAACCTATTAATACTCAGGTCAGCCTCACCCTCAATGATGTTTAATTTTGATAGTCATCTCGCACGCGAGCCGAATAAGCAATTTATGAAATGAACTGTACAAATAATAAATCAACGGGCTTTGCCTTGTGCTCGATTTGAAAAAAAAGTGCTGCAGCTAAAATGCTGCTAATGCTAATAATCTTAGAGGATCGCCCGTGTAGAGGGCGTACCGATATTATCTGGTAAGGGTCCTTGCACTTTTGGAGAGCACTGCACGCTCTGTGAGACTGAAGTACGCTTCATGATATTCTATAAAGCCAACTGCTTGTGAAGAGCTTTTGACGACCAAAGAGATAAGATGTATGTGATAGGGTTTGAAGTTTGAGCATGAATCACGTAACTTTGAAGAGTATATTTAGTGATGTTTTGAATTCGAAGTTCTCAAAAAATTTTGGATCAATGTCAAAGGGCAATATTTGACCCCAAAAAGCTCTATTGATTTAACTAATGGGACAACTAGATCCATTGACATTGGAGTACGAGTAGCTTGGCGAGCCAGAAGTAGAGCGCGTCAAGCAGTAAGGTGGCGAACGATTATTCTCATTTGTCATTTAGTACATTTGCATACATCCATTGTGCAACATCAGATAACCACCAAGGCTAATAAGCGAAATCGACACCGGTACATCCGCGTAACAAACCGTCACTTCCCACGTACCCTCGCCGGTGGCTCGTTTTACAAGTAAAATAAAACCCAACTGATTTAATAGTATAATCATTAGCGAGGAAGATAACAAACAAAGAACAAAAGATGCTACGAAAAATACTTCCGATTCGGGCAGATACAATTTTGTAGGCATCACCTTCACGAGTCACTTCCTGTATGGATTTTCGATCGCCAAACTGTTTACAGGAAGATGGGTGCTGGTGCAGCGACCGACCGCGTAACATAGCCTTGGACGCGAGCACCCTGCATTCTAATCGAACGGCCTTGCGGAAGCGCGTGCCTCAGGAACGCTTTCGTAGCACGAACATCGCTATCAAAAGTTGTGTTCTTGTTTTGTTATCGAAAACACAAAATATTCCGCTTATTGGTGAAAAGATAAAATAACAGTGAAGACTACTCGGTTGCGTTCAATCATATCATTTTGAGTGCAAACATTAGCGTGACGACGCTTATACCGATATTAGACATGATTATCATGCATCTAATAACTTGCATCGCTGCGGGCCAAAATTTTATAACCAGTTTCTTAAGCTAAAGTATGGTCGACCTGTCCAGCCAGTTATTATTAAGTGGACCGATGCGACCCACTGCATAGACAAGCAAGAATCTAAAAAAATAGTTTTCTTTACAAATATGACCATTATTCTTTACAATAAGAAAAGTTGAGTTTACTTACGGCATAGAGTTCAGCTTCATGTAGTTATCTAAAGGGGCAGCCTCAGAATTGTTGTTCGCGTTAGATAGTCGGCTTGCTGTGCGTACCCAGCTGCCTCTATGGCGGCGAAAACCTTTATCGCTTTTTAATATTTGTAAATGCCTCTTCACCATATCCTGCCATTTCCATTTAATCGTAGCAGGAGAATCACTAGCTGCATCTTCTTTGCATATTTGCAAGCTATCACTGAATCGTCTCATTGTTTGTAAATAAATCTCATTTGATTTCGGAGGAAGGCTCCTTCTTCTTTCGTCAGAAAGAATACACGATTCTTGAGAATTTTGGTCCGCTAACCATTTGGATATGAAATCACTTTTGTAGCTAGTCTGTCCTATGACTGG
Source organism: Polyommatus iphigenia (assembly GCA_963422495.1). Lineage (NCBI taxonomy): Eukaryota > Metazoa > Arthropoda > Insecta > Lepidoptera > Lycaenidae > Polyommatus > Polyommatus iphigenia. The sequence goes on from OY730179.1 coordinate 16,776,925, forward strand.
CTCTTCTTTTGGCGGGGGCGGTATCCAATCTAAACTTACCCATTGACTAGACTTAGGTTTTGATTTAAAAATTACATCTACCTCTTCATCGCAGTCAGAAGAACCGATAGAACAAACAGAATTCTTTTTTCTTCGAAACCGAGACCGGATTACTGGTTTGCAATTCGTGAAAGAATCCAGACTACTATTAAAGTCAGTCAAATCGCATTTCCTTAAATCTTGTAAACTCCTTATCGTTTCTATATTAGCGTAAGAGTTTTCGGAACAGGACGAGTCAACACTGAGTCTAGTTCTTTGTACTGTTTTAGGTTTCGAAAAAATATCATCATTACTATTACCGAAATTCCCACTGCTAATTTCTCGTTCGCTCGTGAGGGATATCCTCCTCTCGTTCGACTTCTCGTTTTCCATTTCTATGATCTTAGCCATACTTGGAAAACTTTCTTCTTTGACAGGTTCCACTCTAAATTTCTTCTTTAAACTTTCATCATCAAGATCACAATTTGTTTCTACTATTGTCGTAATTGGGGCATTGAGGTCTATTATTCTAGTAATTTTTTGTGGCACTTTGGTATCTTCTTCCCTCACCGATGTTATCGATGAGAATTCATCGTCGTTTTCGAATTCGATTATCCTAGTTATTCGCTGCATTGGTTCTTTGTCATTCTTTATTGTGTCTGTATTAGATTTATCTAATTCAATAATCCTTATTCGCGGAGAATCATTTTCAGACGTTTGCCTGTCCAAAACAGGGCTTTCGACATTATCACTATGGGACGCGTCAGGATTCTCCTGTGTTATCGCTAAAGAGTTTTCTAACATAGTGTTTTCTTCTAAAGAATTACTTCTACTTTTAGCTTTCTGTAATGCGCTTTCGGACAAAAACACACAAGGAACTTCGACCTGCATGGACATTTTTCGTCGTCTCGTTGTACTCTGGCTCTCTTTAGTTGTGTCATAGTCTATATTTTCAGAGACTGCCGTATGAGGTAAGATAATAGGAGTCCCACTGACCATACGCAGAAAGTCTGTAACGGCAGCAATGTGCGCCCCAGTGACGGCTCCCTGTAATTTAACTCCCGACACTTGATGAGGCACAAGTTGGTTATCGCGCATACACCATACTACGGGCAAAGGCCCTTCCGACACCATCGTCGAGTCCGTACCTCGAGGGCTAAGTTATAGATAACACTTCAGTCTCAGAAAAATAAATACGTTAGCACTTTGTTCAGTACGATAAGTCTAGACGAAGACTTTTCATGAAATATAGAGTAAATCGATATTCAAGCACATGAATTATGGGCCGTCGATGCGGCGACATATCGCGATCGCGGCGCGAGTCGGAGCGAGCGGACCGTGGCGCGAGTACGCGTGCGGTCGCGGCGGAGGTCGCGAGAGATAAGCCGCCAGCCGGTGAGAGTCGCACGCGCACGAGCGCGCTCTGCGCCTGCGCCCGCCCGGCCCCGCCACTGCGCTACACCATAAACCATCTCCGATGATTCGTACGGCATTTTTCATCCTAATTACTTTATCATCAGCTGATTACATAACAAATGTGTGTGATCTGCTTGAGTTCTGTCACTATTACATATACACTATATTAACAACATTTAAATTCATTTACGTTTTGGAGTCTTTTGTGGTCCAGTGACTAAAGCAAACCAGCGAGTTAGTTATTTAGCTGTAAAGCGTTAATTCTCCAATTCCAAAAAGATATCTACTCCAAATTGAAACTGAGTTACGTAAATTTTGCAATAAGGAATTAGTAGCACGTTCGCTCACTCTGTGCGCTACTTTTTGTCACTAGATTTAAGAACCATCTATATTCACATCGAGCTCAATTAATTAATTTTTAAGCCAAATATTTCATGCTGTTACGTAAAACGGTTATTTAACAAGTAGTTGGAATGTCAGTTAATCATCGAGTGTGACTTTTGTAAGCCAAGCACATTCAATAGGAATACATTTATCTAATACCCGAAGCAAACATACTTCTATTATATCTCACTGAATCAATACTGTTAGAAATTAATGAACACTTTTTGTTCCTCTCTATAATTGACTACTCATTACTGTCCCATTCAAATTTCGCCTTTACTACAAATATGAGCAAAGTATACCCTAAAGAAACCCTAAAATAATTTAGACATTACGTGACTTTTTTTCAAATAAAATCAACATTGTCATTAAACTAGCTGCAGCTAGAGTTAATTAGCTGAGTTGTGCGGGGTGCTAAAGCCGATCAACAGTTAGGTTTGGCGCCGGTGTAATTTGCGATGCGCATCTCGTATATGGCACAGACAAATCAGGTATTAATTATCCACACCTTATCCTTCGTGTAGGTCAGTGCGGAGGAAATGTTTATTTTTCTACTAACGACGCTCCTCAGAAGAATGTAAAGCGACGGCTTACATTAAAAAGCGGAAGCAAAATGTTTAAAAAGCAAGACTCTATCACTGTTCCCAAAGTCTTGGTATCTAATTTAGGATTCAATAAGAATATTACTCAAAAATTTTTCTCTATTCTTTTTTATAAAGACACTTACCAAGAATTGGACGTCAGACGCGGCCTTTGCATTGCACGCCTTGGATTAAAGATTTCTCAGAGTATTTCCTAACATTAGAATCGTTCGTAACTACTTAACGAATAAGCACGAATCGAAAACATCACTCATAACATTGACGTATAGATTCGAAGAAAACTTTCAATTGGAATTTTTGAAGGATCACATGGAACAGGGAAAAATATGTTTAGTTTACATTACAGTTATTTCACGAATTCACAGCTTTGGAGACGTTACCATTTCACCTTACACGGAAAAAGAAAGTACTTACTTTTCAAATTTTAATGAGGAAAATAAAATCATTCGTCAAACATCAGGACTTTAAATTTTTCTGTACATACTAGTTTAGGTAGGATTTAAAGGTATAAAGGTACGAACTTATGTTGCACTTAACGTGGCCTAGACCATACAGCAAGGAATGTTAAATGACAAATTTCAACGAAAATGTAGTTACTCCTCATGAGTCATGTTGCAGGCAGAAACATGTAACTCATGGACTTGAACTTTACATCATCACAAATATCAAGTCAGGTTTAAGGCTAAATGTTCGTTTCGCCATTGTTATATTTGAGATAGTTTTTAAAGCGTATCGTACCTACATACGTAGCCTTCTACTGTTAGAAGGTAGGTTGGATCAGAGGATAATACTTTATAATTTTACCATTTAAATAATAAAATTTGTCTGAAAAAAATTGCCTAATCTTATCTGGTTCTTATTAGTCAACTTTTCATTAAATCAACTAAGAAAATTTCCCTTTTGAGAACCTGAGCATATCTTAAAGTCACGGGACCATGCTCGATCAATATTTTATTTATTTTACATGATCCAAGTGGCTTGACACGTGCGGTGATCAAATTTAGGTACCATTTTTGGAACCATTTTGCATAAACATTTGAAACTGCTTATGCAGATGAACTCTAGTTTTTGTCATTTTTAGGTAATTTACTATACAACATACATGCTTCTTCAATTCTAGAATCAGGTTTTGCAGGTATTTTTAAAATATTTGTTATGAGAAGTAAAAATAGTCAAAAATTTTCTGCATCAAATTACAATCAACAAGTTTATCAGTTTTTATTATTTTTTTAAAATTTTATGCTTTTAAAGCTTTTCTTATCGCAACGCTTGCCTAGGAGCAGTAGCATTGTTAATGCTGATTAATGACCTATTCAGTGCGTCTATGACATTTTAATCTGGTCTAGCTGGTAAAAGATAAACTAGGTGTATGTCACGGCCAACTAATTCAGCAATATTCAAAGCAACAATTGGAAATATGCATACTGGCTACTGATTATGTAATTGGACATATAGAAAAATCTACTGCTGGTTCAAACACTTCTATTATTATAATTATAATAACTCTTCCATCAGGAGTTCCCATTTGTTCATTTAGATGGGAGTTTATAGGGAGACGTTAACGCGCCTAAAATGATCATCTTCAATGGAGAATTAAAATTCCACCAAAAAGGTACAGACACGAGTAACATGAGCCTTGTTACTTTTAACAATTCTGTTTTGATAGTCTGTCCCATTAGATAGGTTAGTTGCTTTCTAAAGTATAACTTCTACCTTTATTAATATTAGAATTAATTATAATGAACAGTATTACAAATCATAATAACATTTCAAACTTTTACGTTTTTCTCAATTACAAAAATATTTTTTGACCCTCATCAAAGTCTTAAAAATGAATGACATTTAAATCGCTTTACTGTGACTACCATTGCATTGCTTAGTTGAAAATTTAATTTCCGGGAAGGAAGCATTATATTTATAGAGTGGACACAAAAGAGGAAATACACAAATGGAAACACAATGGAAAAGATAACTGAAATCGATGTGAACAGTTTTATGTAAAACTTGATGAATCTGTAAAAGAGGAAATAAAATCTAGATATTATATCAACAATAATTACCTATTATTGACGTCAAAACTTAACATTAGAATGTGACGTTGACGTAATAAACAAATGAAGAAGATAATAATAATGTCAGCGTATAATAGTGATATCATGCTCATAAAAATTGTGAAACAAAAGAAAAATGAAAAGAAAGTCTATTTTGGAAACTATAGTTGAAGGCGAAGGTTTTTCGGTCATCTTAGTCGGAAATGCACTTTGCTGAAAATATTGAGGTAAGAAATTTATTTACAACATCGTTTACATTAAGCGAGGTCGACATCGGAACTCATTTTAAATTCGTCGTGTAAATTAACGAATTGTTTACAGACAAACGGAGCGTACATAATTTTGTCAGCCGAATGTTTTAATGAAAATGACTTCTCAGCACGGAAACGACGCTGAGTGCTTGTCGACGCATATTTATGTCCCGCCTAGGGTTATCACTTCGTCGTTTTGTTCCACGCTGACACAGTATGTCCACTATCCAGATGTAAATGGTCGTCTAGCTATCGTAGCAGCCCTGGTCGGTAGTTTCGTGGAACCGTCGCGACACGGCAGTGGCGCCAGCGGCGACGCGGCGCCGCAATCAGCGACATACGCGTTTTTTTGACAAGCGCACTCCATTAGTCTCTTTCTACTTTTCCTGGTGAAAATTCTAATGTATAACAGATGAGACTCCGGTGATTTATCATTATGAATCCATTACGGTTGTGAAAATTTATAAACACGATCATATTTTATTCATATTTTCTGGTCCAAAATTTTATATTCTGGGCATTCATGACATTACCATCACAATCACTATTCAGTATTATTAAAACAATTTATGCGATTGACGTAAGTCATTAATTTTATGACACAAGTCCAATAGATCGATAATTACTTGACTATGAATCGGCTGTCATTGTTAATTTATACGCATCACTGATTTCATTAGTTAAACCCTTTGTTATTTTTAAAGCGTTAAATCCTTTATTTTCAGGGTAAGGTTGTTCTAAAATAGTTTTGCTTTTTGCTGAATGGGAAGTTTTGGTATCACAGGCGTGTGATTTGAATGTGTAACTCACGTTTTAGGAAGTATTTTTCCTCCTGTTTATTGCCGGTGTCCCCGCAAAGAATTTGGTTTATTTTAGCAGCTACTTCGGCTGAACTTGGAAAACTGACGGAGATGCAGAAAATCTATAATACAAAAGCTGCCTTCCAAAACTCGAAACATAATATTATGATGTTTGTTGAAGTCAGCTGAGAATTTGTATAACTGCAGAAAATGTTCTTGATCTTATGGTAATGTATCGTCCTACAGCTATTTGTCTTAACAATTAAAAGGCTTCGTCATATCCCTCGTGCCATTTACATAATCCGATGCGGCACGGCCCGGCCGGCTACTGACTACTCGGAATTGGTAAACAAATACCTCCTTGGGGCGCGTCCACCATCATTTCTTTTCCTTTCATATGCCCCAAATTTCTGCTATACTCCATATAAACTTCTTAAAATATTTTTTCTCGAGAATAGCTGTTATGTTCTGCCGTTAATCCTGAAAAAGTGGTTGCTTTCAAAACATAGCTACATAATGCTTTGATATCAGTATTAAAATTATATTCATCACCTTTCAAGCAAATCGTTGCAGTCAAATAAATTACAGTTTCTGGGATTTTCCGGACACGTAGAAATTGTCAATCAAACGTAATTTGTAATTAATTTGCCTGGCGTAACATTCCTGATGGTCAATCTGTGCAGATTACTGTTTAAGAGCGTTCTAGACGCTAAGGTAGAAAGTTGCGGCGCGACTCGCCGGCGCCTGCGTGTCCTGCGCATTCTCAGCTTTAAAACACGACTAAAAAGCGCAAAACGTCCCCGCAAAATCATGAAGGCGAAGCCTCTACCTTAGAAGATAGAGAAAATAGACAATTATCGGCCGCATCCGAGGCTATCTGTTCTAAGAATAAAACTCTAATGAATAGTTTGTTGCACCCAAACGCTCGAGCCTCATAAACTGGCGACTGGCTGCTAGTTTTTTTTGGATTGCTAATAAGTGATTACATGTACGTGGCTATTAGATTATCTAGAATGGAAGTAGTTTATGTTAACTTTACTAATTGTTACGACTTGACGTGCCAGCAAAAACGTCAATAGCGAGTCTTCTTTACTTTTTTACTTACTAATTAAACGTTTGTTTTTAATGATAAGTATCATTATACCATTAATTGTTATAGGAAAACAAGTGTTAGAGATTATTTATAAACTATAGCATAATTAACTAGTATATTCTGGTGTTGAACGCTTTTTTAACTCATTAAGTTATTATTCATCATCAAGAAATTACTTATCTTTAATATTCACCAAGTTCTTGACATTAATTACATATTTAAGTATTTTTATTGTAATTTAGGCATTGTGCAATTAGTGTTATATTTTCAAGTACGAATTTACTTTTATATTTTGATTGTCTACATAGATTATAAAAAGACGAAACAACTTTAAATTGCTACAATGACCTTTCAATCATTGGAATTTATAATAATATTATTAGCAAAAATACACGTCTTAAAAATTAGAACGTGCAAAACACAAATTCAGGATCCTCTTATTACAGGGCTCCGTAAAAATTAACGACTATGTTAAGATAACTTCAACAAGGCTTTTAGTTGCATGAGAAGGAACAATAATATTATCTTTCTCAACATCAAGTGGCATTACTACTTCAAAGTTTGCTTCCATAGAATTGGTAAATAACTTTTTACTAGTTGTACGCGTTACAATAAAATTGAGGTTTCAGATATTTCTGATTCCGAGATTTTAACACAAAACACAACACTTTCCGATTTGCTAAAGCATTATTTAGCTATTATCTTATCAATATACCTTAAAACGAGCTTGGTAATTATTGTCGTCACATTTAAAACTCGTTTACAAATCTTCTATGATAAAGGTTAACACCATATTAACAAATCTACATATTAAAATAAAAAATATATCATCAAGTACTGAATTTAGTGAACCTGTCAATGTAACATTTAAATGTCTTAAAGTGAAAGCTGAAGAATTAGCAAGACTAATACATACTGGAGTGATGCAAAAATTATAAATTAAATATGGATAATAATTTCTCATTATTCTGGTCCTATCAATCTTTTAAAAATGTCTACAGGCAGCTTTCTAGTCTCTAGAAGATTAAAATTGTATATAATTAATTCTTAAAACAACTATGTACTTACATCAAATTCAATCACGTAAACTGTATCCCACCAAAAACATACCTGTTAAAATGGGGCCAAGTTCCTATCGGCAAATTTTTGGTCTAAAAAAAGAGTTGAAATCCAATCCGATGCCAAGTTTAGATGCACTTCATCGATCGTTATGATTTTCATCAACAGCCTGATCCATAATACTTCTAATTTGAACGTGGCAGGTTAATTTAATTATATTATTATCTAATTATACAATTAATCAAGAGTTACGTATAGCACGAAAACCTGCCAAGTTCAAATTTAGAAGTATTATGGATCAGGCTGTTGATGAAAATGATAACGATCGATGAAGTGCATCTAAACTTGGCATTGGATTGGATTTCAACTCTTTTTTTAGACCAAAAATTTGCCGATAGGAACTTGGCCTCATTTTAACAGGTATGTTTTTGGTGCGATTTCAATACTTTTTTTCAAGAAATTATACCTATTTTTTTCTTTTTGTGCCACACCCGACTTAAACAATACGTTCGATATATTATGGCGCTAGTTGTATTTGTTAAACTATCAATGGAAGCGAAATTTTCAAGTAAACAGTATTTATTTAAAATATTTAACCTATATCAACTCCCAAGCGGTTGAATTCGACCGCGTAAACAATAGATTTCCAAGAATCCGCGATCGAAGGATTAATAGTTTAATAAGCTATACAGTATGCAATTATGCATTATACATGACAATATTGTAAACCAATCCTCCCCCCCCCATCCTCCCACCCTCCTCATCGTATTCTCATTGTATCACTGGTACATAAGAATTTTTATCTATAGTTCGTAGATGAGCCGACTCACGCTTGGCCGATTTCTTAAATTTCTTTATTGTTTTTTAATCTACATATTTTATACCACACGACCTGTGTGCCAAATTTCATAACGCTAGGACAATTGGAAGTGGCATCTTAAGTTTGAAGATGAGCCGACTCACGCTTAACCGATTTCTTACATTTCTTAATTTTTATTAATCTACTTATAACACACGACCTGTGTGCCAAATTTCATAACGCTAGGGCAATTGGAAGTGGCCTCTTAATTTCGTAGATGAACCGACTCATGCTTGACCAATTTCTTAAATTTCTAAAATTTCTGAATTTTTTGTTAATCCACACATAACACTCGATCTGCGTGCCACATTTCATAACGCTAGGACAATTGGAAGTGGCCTCTATAGTTCGTAGATGAGCCGACTCACGCTTGACCGATTTCTTACATTTCTTAATTTTTGTTAATCTACTCATAACACACGACCTGTGTGCCAAATTTCATAACGCTAGGGCAATTGGAAGTGGCTTCTTAATTTCGTAGATGAACCGACTCACGCTTGACCAATTTCTTAAATTTCTAAAATTTCTGAATTTTTTGATAATCTACATATAACACCCGACCTGTGTGCCAAATTTCATAACGCTAGGACAATTGGAAGTGGCCTAGAGGTTTTGATTACCGGTCAGTGAGTGAGTCAGTGCCAAAATTAGCTATTTTTACAGGGAGATATCTCAGGATCTACCGAAGCTATATCTATGTTTGGTATACTGCTTAAATACTAGTATATAATTACGTAGGTATAATTTTATCTTTGTACTCGCAATAGGCATTGAGCTACGGGGGGGTCAAAAGTGCGTCGAAACGGTTCGTGTAAATAGTGCACGGCAAGCGCGTGGCCTGCTGGAACTTGGCCGCGCACGGCCGTGCGCTTTGATTATAATTCTTAGACGCACCTAAAGTAAACTTTCGAGTTCCGGTTTATTAAGAACTGATATCAAAAGCATAATAACTATTGAATAAAAGACAGCGTCGAGGAATTTATAGGGCACTTAAAAACCTACAAAATAATAATCGGTTGTTGCACAAACATGCCTTCTGCTGTTTACCTAGCTGCTAACGTAACGTTTCCTAAGGGCCTGTTTCACAATTTCCTGATAAGTGCCGAATAGGCTATCCACCACTTAACTTGACAGGTAAAGTATGGAGAATCCGTCAAAAAAGTTGTGAATAGCCTACTCGGCACTTCATCAGAAAGTGGTGAAACAGGCCCTAAAACTTTCAAATTACATCCCAAACTTCTGAAGAAGCTTACGAAAGATGAAAATCAACCTCGTATCAGCTACGAATTCTTAGAACGACTATTAAATAATTCAAAAGCGGGTTACGGTCAGAATCCAGTTTCCGTTTGTGACAGCCTCAGAGTCACTGATAAGCATTGGGAAATCTATCGACATTGACTTGAAAATTAACTCAACTTCCAACGTAAACGTAGCATTATACAAAATCTTTTTGAAACACAAAGACAAACTAGAGAACATTATTTGAAAAATGTTATTGAATTGAAGCGAATAAATGATAATAAAGAAGCCAACGGTCCTAAACAACCATAACCTAGCCTAAAATTCCGTTTCAGAGTGCAACAAAAAACTGAAGCAATAAAGAGCGAAGACAATACCAAAGGAGCAACGAAAGAGCCTTAACCTACATTACAAAATGATTACAAAGGAATGTCACGATGCAGCAAAACAGTGGATAATGGAGCTGTACAATCGCTCAGCGCGGGTCGACGAACGACCTAGCAGCCGTTTCCTTCGTGCAACACCAAAACCAAACCTGATATGGACGTGGCGTCTTCGCGGGCCACATAACTCGTCATTATAATATTCTTAATGAAAAAATTATACAAACAACTATGTAGAATTTATTACTTCACGAACGTAACCCGTTCCTAATGGCGCGCCTGTATGTGTAGACGAAAATAATTTAGACATTTAAAAAATAATAACTCCTAGGTCCTAGTATTAGATTATGGTACGTTAGTCGTTACGTAGCAGTGAAGTATCTATATTAATAATTTCGTGCAGGGGTACGGTAGACTCGATCGAATCCTTATGTGAATAATAGAAAATAAAAAAATATTGATTTCGAGTCGACAACTTATATCCGCAAAATTCGGATTTTGGAGTATTTCGTTAAAATGTAATGAATGGCACTGACACTGAATTCTAAACAAACTTCACGCGCCATCTTGCTGTAAACTGACACATGCCGCATTATGTGTCATTGACGTAAAGAGTAAAGACAGAGTTGCCAACTTAAAAAAGCAGTGAGTTAGATTTTCTTTTTCTATCTGCCCAGTGCGCAGTGCCCAATGACAAAAGAAACAAGTAGGTACCTGCCGGCCGCGGCAGTGTGCACCCTTTTTTTTGTAGTTGATAGTTCCCAATGGCCAATGTAACTACTATGAGTGTTCTGACGGTGTTATAGTTGAGGACGATTTACGATTATAATGATGTTTTAAATTATCCTGTAGAGTTCCTAAATTCTACAACGCCTGCAATAATCCCTAAAATAACATATAGTAATGCTTTTAAGAAATTTAAACCCGACTGTCGGGTTGTGCAACGAGGTTCGAATTATTAACCTAATTTTTTTGAAGTCGGTTAAAATACTATACTATTTGTTTTTAAAATTAGTAAGCACTCAGTACTCACCTACCAGTGCCAATGTAGAGAAATCAGAAAAAGACTGAATGCAAGAGAAATTATTTGAAATAAAAATGTTTTAAATGTACTATCAGAGAAGTTGATTCCTATGCAGATTGGGGACCGTTTGGTTGCGTTACGTCAAACCCAGCCGACAGATCACAATTAACATTGAATTGACATATTCGACCAAATAACGTTGGTCTATCAACTGCAGGAATCAATTTCCTCGATGGTACATAAAACTTTTGCAGTTTATTTACCTACTATTTTTAAATATTATGTTTAATGAACTAAGCCAGGGGTCACCAAATGGCGGAAAGCGATCCGCATCCGGATCGCCGACCCATTGTGTGCGGACCAAGCATTTTCGAAGATGAACTTCGTTAAAAATAAATTTCGGTCTCGACTTACTGATGGTCATCTCCAGGATTTTATGTCAATAGCTTCAAGCTTGCACCAATATTTCACTCCAAGCTTCAGATAGATAATAATTAGGGCCTACAAAAATAAAAAAATTGTCACTTTTCTCATTGATAAGCCTTTGTAAATTCCTTAACTATCCTGACTTAATATTTTTTTTAATGTGTGGACCGCAAAGGTTTTTGCATTTCTCTAATATGGACCCCGAGCGAAACTAATAGGTGACCCCTGAACTAAGCTATGTACGTACTTATCTATGTCTTGCTTACCTTTAACATTTCTTGAGAAAAGATGACTACACAAAATATATTTACCCACATTTTGTACCTAGATGTGTATTGAGTTACAAGTTTACCCGAGCGAAGCCGGGTTTTCATCTAGTAAAATAATAATGTCTTTCAATTAATGTCTGTCGATACTTGCATTAAATTACACAAGGTATTGATGATTTCAAATAATATTTGCTCAATGATGGTACGCGTAAAATGGCAGCAATTTATCATAATCGAGTTTTCTACACAAGTGAATGTATGTGTCGTGTCCACGATCACAGGTCATAAAACAAGAACGCAAGCTGGGATTGCAATACAATTTTATGGAGCTAAGGTGACTTTGTTGTACCCAGACTAAGATCTAGGTTACTGATGTCTACCTGAACATTTTTATTGTTGGAAACAGTTCTTTTAAAAATTTATTCAGACTGCATTCATCTTAATTTTGGGTCAAACTAATTCTCATTTTCGAGGGCCTAAGAATGCCAGGACTTTAAGCAATTTGAAAAATACAACAATATTATCTCATGTAAAAGACGAATGGCAATTGAAAGAGTTTCTTTCCAAATAAGCTATACTAATTGGCATTGGACATGGATTACATGATATTAAGTATCAATAGAATGATTTTGCTTATTGATTAACAAGTACCGGACGTATATTACGTATGAGTAAGGTGACCATACGTCCCGCTTTGGGCGGGACAGTCCCGCTTTCAGGCAGTCTGTCCCGCTGTCCCCGCGAGGCCGAAATTGTCCCGCTTTTGCAAACAGACCAAAAACAAAAAATTTTTTGAAATGCCTGTGCAATGCCTGGAAGTAACGCATACATAGAACAAACGAGATTATTCTGCCATATTGTGCCAATAATTTATCCCGTTTTTTCCACATTTTCCTCTGTTTCTTCTCTCTTATTAGTCTTGGCTTGATAAAATATAGCCTAAAGCCTTCCTCGATAAATGAGCTATCTAGAACTGAAATTAATTTTTCAAATCACACACTCAGACAGTACATCCTGAGATAATAGGCTGTTTATACAAACAAACTCTTTAGGCATTTGAAATAATATATATTCATAAATATTAGGGGGGGGGGGGATTCTGTATTTGTCCCGCTCTGATAAAAAAATAAATGGTCACGTTACGTATGAGACATATCGTAGAAATAATTAAGCACGCACCAACGGTCCGCGCAAACTCTCACTTGCGGATGTCGCATCTACTACTTGCGACGGTTCATTACCAAATAAAATTGGCAGGTGGCAAAAAATCATTTTCGCTTCCAACGTTTCTAATCACATCTAGGCCAGCGGAAGAATACAACTGAAAGCTTTTTACATCATCGCCGTACCAGGATCCGAACCGTACGACGACATGCCTCGAATTATTGAACTCTCGAGAGGGTATTCTTGGAATCGCACTGCTGTTGCTAAGGCGAAAAGAGTGACATATTCTTTGACAGGTGGATTTTGTGCAAAACAAAAAAATCGGCCAAGTGTGAGTTGGACTCGCGCACGAAGGGTTCCGACTTCCGTACCATTACAGAGCATTTTTGAATGGGATAATTTATTTCAATTTTGTAAAGTATAAAGTGTATAAAGTATAAATGGAACCGTGTATTTTGTGAACATTTCAAGTACCTATCTGTTGGTATTATTGATATGTTGGTACAAAAAATGTCAAAAAAAATTGTGACAACTCTCTAACAAACGCTATTACCACTCTTGAGATACAGCCTGGAGACAGACAGACGGAAAGACAACAAAGTCTTAGTAATCCCATTTTTACCCTTTGGGTACGGAACCCCAAAAAACGAGGAACCGGAGAAAGTAAACTGACAGTGAAATTACATCGGATTAAAAATAATCGGGTGGTACGAGCGTGGGATGGTGCAGTGATAATTGAAAGTGGCATCAGACACACACTCCAGCCTGCACTGTGGACTACATTGGATGTGTGTCAAGTCGTTTTCACGGTCTTGAGGTTCATCCACACATAATTGACCATGACACGGGCGACTTGACGCGTAGGTGCTAACATCTGTTCCATCCTGTAATTAGGTGATATTTGTATAATCATAATTAAACAATGCTATTTAAATGACACGTTTAAGACCGTTTAAAAAAGCTGTGTGGTCTATGATAAAGAATAAAGATACTCTTAATTAATTGTTCAATAATATTGTGCAATATCATTGAACAATATTATTGAACAATTTATTTGACAATAAGATTGAAAGGCGGACGCATTCAATACCAACCCAAGACGGTCAATTAAATAATATTGCACATTACGTGATATTGCACAATAAAATTGATCGTCTAGACTCTAGAGTCTAGACTCTAGAGTCTAGACTCTAGGGGCCTACTTATACTTTAGAATCAGACAATCTTTTTGCATTTTACTTGTTGATCGATCAGCATAATATTATTTATTTTTAAGTGTGTCACACAAAGCCGCAAGCAAGGATACTTTTATTTATGTTCCTTGTAATGCGATTGTATTCGACTCATGTAAAGGAGGAGCTCAAACCGGTATCAAATGATACAAGCATGGGTCCACATAAAAAAATAACTCCGCATTGAAGCAATTTCTGTGACCACCTACATTTGCATAAGAAAAGAAAAAAAAGCAGGGACTATTATGAGAAATTGCTGCGTTTATGGACATTCCGAACCCGTGCTGGGTCGCTATAATCTGTACCTAGTCTGTAAAACGGTAGTTTTATTTTTAACTGCATAGGGCCCTGCGACGAGTCCTGCAATGCTATAAATTTTAATCGTTGGGGATAAACTAAGACATTAAAAGCATTCTGTCCAAAAGGTAGTTTAACCACAGACCAGTGAAAAAGTGCACTTTGATGACACACCACACAATTTAAAATTTAAACTGTTTCAACTTACAAGACGTTTCCTCTAAAAACTATGGTAGAGCCATGTAGAGCTGAGCATTATTGGGTAGGCACAGCGAGTAAAATTTTTGCTGCAATGCTTCTAACCTCTTCAGGTTTTCAAGTTAAAATTGGGGTACATATTTTTAGCAAAATTACATAGACAATTAAATTTAAGCGTCATTTTCCGTTTCGTCACGACTTTCTAAAGAAACTGTAACATCTAATAATAATTGTTGCAAAGGCTGCCTACCTTCCAGTGGAAACATGCGATAATAAGGTATAATTGCACACCACCACCGTGTCTATATTTAGAAGCAAACACTCTGGATCTAGACGCGTATGCGACTCGTTCAATTACGTAAAGCGGTTGGGCCCATTTCTAATCTAAAAATAATCGCAGGCTGTAAGCCATCGGCGCCACTGGGATCGTACGAGAAAGTAATGACAATTGCACTAAATCTAGCCGGCATAATGAAGGTAATTCCATTGGAGGACATAAAAATCCTGATCAGAAACCTATAATAAAACTACTTTGCTCCAATAGTAACGATCAAAGTTATGTAAGCTTATAAAATGTAGTTTTATTGTAATTAAAGCGATACAAAACGAGCCGGACGAGCAATTATAACAAAACCACAAAGAAAATTTTGTTTTCAAAAATAATAGAGACAAATTGAATTGAAGCAAAAAGATAAAAATGCTTAAAAAGTCAAACAATTGAGAAATTTCCTTAGGTAACCAATTAAACACAAAAACAATCCTTTATTTCGTCACGTCCCACGTAATTGTTATCACGTTTTATCGTGGAACCTTAGTTTTTATAATCACCTAGAGGCATTGTCGTTAATATGCCCTCGTGTCTAGTGGTATGGAGAGACTTAAAGGTAATGAATTGTTATTTGTTAAGTCAGTCAGAAAATTGGCCTTTTCGAGCTGCAGCCATTTTGCGTTCAGCCTTGCCTTTATCAATCGGCAACCTAAAGGGGCGATTATCCAATGAGTGACTTTGCATTCCTCACGCCTACTACAGGTGATGTCAGTCTTTAGCCTCTGCAAATTTTGAGGAAGATGGTTTAAGTTATTGACAGATTTCATCAGAATATTTTTGTTTCCTGAGTCCTGACACAAAAAGAGTTGCATTTTCTAGACTGTTGTTTTTTCAGATTTTCCACGTCTGCACAGCACCGGTAGCGTTATATAAATAGATCTAATCTAGTCGCAATCTATCCGTGTGATAAGATAATTTCGCCATCATAAATCCGTGACGTGGGGGAGGCGATCCGTGGCGCCTGACTGTTAATCGTACGTCTGCGCGTGCGATGCATTTTCCCCTGCATTACCGCCCATTCAGATATATTCTACTTGCAACTTCCATCGAGAGTGATCCTTATGTCGGTGGCATAAGCCGTCAGCGGTTAAATAACTCCGAACGGGCTGCAGTCAAGGGAAGCTATCATTTGCTTGGCGACGGGGCGGATCGCTAGCCTAACCAGATTACTGGCGACATTATGTATTAATTCATTCACGTGTAATTAAAGCTTTTTACACTTACCGCCTCCAATATGGACAGATCACAAGACGTGTAATTTGATCAAGTTGTGAGAAATAGCAAAGGTTTCAAGTGAACCAGGAAACGAGCAAATTTGTCGCCTGATAGAAAAGGAACACCAGCACTAACCGTTGTCAGTTAATTGGTATTTATCCAGTGGAGCCGGCCCACACGTCTCGTGCCGTAAGAGCCATACAAGAGTCATAACTCATAACACACGCCAAAATTCAGTTTTTTTTAGTATAATAATAGAGTGCTCATTAGAATCTAAAAAGCGTGGGCATACAGATAATTTAGTAATCTAGACAAGTTATATATCTACCAACAGAACTGTCCAAATATTCTATCTTGAAAGTTAGCGTCACCCTACTTTCTAAAGAAGTCATGTGTTTCATTTTTGCAATTTGATTTCACTGTATATTTCATTTCTTATCTATTACATCTGGTAACTGCTATTATTATTGTGGATTATCTGATGTTTCTTAGAATAAACTTTTAGTTTTTCGACAGTAGGCGTCACTGGGTTTTACCGCTATTATTATGTAAGTGACTTATTATCCTAACCAACGTTTCCCACATCTTTTATAGAATAATTTTCTAATGTTTTGAATGACGATTTATTCCTAATTGTAGAAAATAAAATTGTAATTCAATTTTACATGCAATTTGGCTGGATTTCAACAAAGTATCTAAAAGTTAGCAGTTTCACAATTCTTGAAACGTTAGTTTTTGATTTTTTTGACTATTTGAAGGTGAAAAATTACAGGGCCGAGTCACATCAAAAACTGCAACAGCAGCCAGTAAAAGGGGGCGACGTTCGTACGCGACACATCGTCTGCAGTGACCCTAATTGCATTGATCTCGGCCACTGCTCTCTCTTAAATCAATCTCTAGGGCCCTAGAACCCCACTTACCTACGTGGATCATCCATGACTTTTTTTGCGGAAGGACTACTAATATCTTGGGTCTGGAACTCTAAATCTATGAATGTGGATCATTCTTCATCTTTTTAAGAGAATACTAAAAAGCTCAAATCCTAATTACTGATCCTAATGCCTTAGGGCTTAGGTTATAAAGAACTTTTTATTAGTATTTTTACCATTTAGATATAATTTCAGCAGCGAAGTTAAAAATTGAAATTGAAGCGAAGTTTGTAAATGTAACTAAATCAGCGAAAATTGTAGGGCTACTGACAAACGCGTCGCTAAGTGACACTGTGCCCTATGTCAAATCCATTACAATTTTGATTTCTGACTTCGCTGTTATGGATGCAAGTTGACTAATAGTGGAGTTCCCAGAGCGTAAAAATCGTGCCAACCTCAGATTTTTGCAATAGTGGATGAAAATTGAAAAGAAAAAAAGGAATGTGTAGCTGATAACATAAATAATAAAGTTTACCTATTGAAAAGTTGTGCTTTTGATTTTTAAATTATTCTCTTCCACTTCAAGTAAACTCATAAACTGTACAATTTTGAAGAAAATTTGCATACTTCTTTCTTTTAAATATATAGCAAAATAATGAAATATATTATTTTTTTTTATTTGTATCGTTGCTTATATTCCAAAGAAAGAAAATAAGTTGAAAAAATATGTAATTTAGATTTAAAATTAATATTTTTGTATGTAGATGAGCATACCTCCAAAATTTCTTAATGTGTGCCTCGCCAGGTAAATTGCGTTCCTATTTTGCTTTGGTTTTAAATGGGAAGCTTAAAATTATTTTTTAGGCTTAACAAAGCCTTCTATTTCTTAATGTGTATAACTTTTTAGCTCTTACTTTATTAAATTTTTTGAAAATGTAGCACAAACTTTTCACGGATATTTCGAAGAAAATCTGTATTTTATTTCTTTTGGTTAGGTTTTTACAGAATAAAATTGATTTTTTATTTATTTTTTACATTAATTATATTTGCTAAAACATACTTAAAGAAAAAAAAATACAAATTAGGTTAAGAACTGATATTTTTTGTATTCAGGTAAGCATTTTTCAAACATAGGTCGCAGCATGCGTCTTTAGTATGTACGTGAGATTTGTAGCACCCATTTTTTTTCTGGTTTTAAGTAGAAAGTTTAAATATATTCCAAAGATTAGAAAAAGTCTTTAATTTGTCGATGCATTTAATATTTTAGCTCTCACTTAAATAAATTCTCAAAAAATATAGAAAAATGTTTTCGGTCTATTTTACACATTTTTGGAGATATTTAAACGTTTTTAAGTACTTAAAAGTTATGATTTCTCTAAAAATTAAATACGCACAACAAGTAAATTTAACACACTTTCGGTTACAACCCTTAAATCCACCCAAACCCTTTTATCTTGGTTACGACGAGCGTTAATCTCTAAAAACTTTGCAAAAACCTTATAGTTGTATTTAGCTTAGCAAAGCAAACTTTCTTTTTTAAAAATTGTGTAGTTGGTTAATTTTCAATGTAAACAATCGGATAAGAGTCATTAAATAACAGGAACAAGAAAAAAAAATTTTTTCTGGACCGGTTTTATATGGTGAAATATTAATTTTTAATTAAGTAAAAAATTAAATCACAAAAAAATTTTTGGTAAACTTTGCAAGTTATAGCGTAAAAAAGAAAATGACACCTCAAAAACAAAAATCCATACACTATTACAACTTTCGGAGGTTAAAACCTCTGGCGACTGCACTATAAGTATCCTAGGTAAATATAGCCGGAGCTATTGAATACTGGTAAATGATGCAACAAGCCAACGACCGAGAACCTATGACATACCCTAACTTCTACAAATCGGATGTTATGTGAAAGGTTACAGATCAATATTTTGTTTGGTATTATGTAATGATTAGTTACAATAATACACATATATTATCAGTGGCTCCGTGCTACTTTCTATGTTATTAATTTAGTTAAAATTCTAATGGGTTACTTCATTCTCATGTTTAAAATGCTACATTAACGCGGATAGGCGGAAAATACAACTAGGAATGTCTTGATTTCAAATTTTCATGGACGGTACCTTCTTTTCGCAAAAGGCGACGATTTCGTGTAGGTAAAACCATGGCTCGATATTGTCATGGCTTTACCTAGACGTTGTCATTGTAGAGTTCACAGAATTTCCATCCTTGAAAATGATCTTCTGGTTTTGGAGCCACTACTGCTAACATGCCATTAAAAGCCCGTGCTCAGATTTAAGGTGCACGCAATCATACGTAGCGATTCAGTTCAATATAATACAAACATAATGACATACTTTCTAAACAACAGTTTTAAGTACACATTGTTAGTGTTCATTCAAAATTAGAAATGGATGGATGGATGGTTAAAACCACAAGTTACAGTCGAGTGTAGGTTTACTGACGGGGCGGTGATAGGGTTGCCAACTATACTGTTTTTCACTAAACCATACTTTTATTGTTGAACAAAAATCATACAAAATACAGTTTTCAGCATCCAAATGTGACCACATTATTATGAGTGATATGACGTATTAAACTAACACGCTCAGAAAAATTTTAAATTTTTTAGTAAGTTTTGCTAGAAGCTCTAATAAAAGAATAAATAATTAAAATACAGTACATTTTTCTAAAAAACTGTTTAAAATACTTCAGAGATACACTTTATTTTTTGTGAAAGTTGGCAACCCTAGCCGGTGAACTCCATCAGCATCCTGTATCCCGTCCCTCAACTAGGAAATGTGGGTTTTGAGAAGCCGTTAGCTCAATGGTGGGTCAATCGACCATCCGCTTAGAGTTTTTTTTTTTTTTTTTTTTTTGAGCTGGCAACTCTCTTAGCTAGACGTACATTTGTATTCTCCCGACTAATATTTAAGTTTTTTTTAAATTATACGCTGTAAATACTATTGTAAATGTGTTAGAAACTTAATTTATAACTCTATAAATTGTTATAACTTTATACTCACGGCAGTGTTTGTGCATAATAGTGTTTTATTACAAATAAAAGTTCAAGCCCGGTACCAGCTGTCAACGACTGGACGAGTTCAAATTTTGGAGATGTGTTTTCTTATGAATTGATAATCCCGGGGAGTATTGTATTTGATTATCATCTTATTAGTCATCTTTTACTAACTAATAATCACAACTCCACTGCACACCGCTCACTTTAGTGAGCTACGTCCCATACACACTTGGCAAAGTTAATTTCTCTCTTGGCTTGACAAGTCTTGGAAGCGGAGTTGCAGATAAAAACAATAAAGCCCACACATACATTACACTAATATACTGTGCACGCACTACACAAGCACAGAGGCATCCTCAAAAACACCTAAATTTAATGCATTTAGTGTTCAGTTATATACAGGTTATAGTAACTAACAACTAACACTATAATTTGTCTATACTGTCTTTTTCTTTTATATTTCACCTTTCCAATCTATTTGTATATCTCAGTTTCATTCTTTAATCTCTTTCTTGTCATTTTGCTAAATTTTTCGCACTACAACTTGTAATTTCACATTATAATAATAATATCTTATTGAGGCTGGCTTTTGCTTTTGATCTAAAGTAAAAGGTGACTTACACCAGATACATTTAGCTAATAAAGCCATTAAACTATTACAATTGTTTTTCAGTGCCTGGGAATAAACATAATATAGCAAAATGATGACCCGTTCAGCCGTGGCCCGTCGTACCGAGGAACAACTACGTGTGGCCCTCGAGGAGTTAAAGGACTATAAAGACCAATGCCAAACACTGCTGAGGGAAAGAGATGACAATGAAAAAGAGATGTTATCTATCTTGCAGAAAAATATGGAATTTAAATCACAACTTAATAAGTTATGTTTAGACTATGAAAATATTCACCAACAAAAAGTGGAACTTCAAAGCATTGTTGACTCTTTTGATCAGTGCAGAGATGAATATGAAGAAACGCTCAAGAACTCTGCTAATCTTAAGAAAAAATTGGACAGTGCTGAGGAATATATACTCCAACTGGAAGACCAATTAGACATTCAGCGATCAAATCAAACACAGATTTTATTCAACCAATTAATAAAAGACAATAAGTGTTCTGTTTCTAACACATCTTGTAACAATATTAGCACCATCGATTTAACTGCAGATGATACAGTACCAGTGTGCATTATGGACAGTAAGAGAAAGCTGAAGAAATATGTAAAAATTAAAAAATTTATAAAGAAAGCTCAGCAATTGTCAATTAAAAATAAAAAAGTAGTTACAAAATTGTCTAAAACAACAAAGAATAAAATGTTTTTGAGTGATAAATTGCTGAAATGTTCTAGTGAATTAGAAGATATAAAATATAATTATGAGGCTGATGTATGCAGCCTTCAGGCTGAAATCTCAAGTTTATTGTTTTCATTAGAAAATATTACAAAAAAATATGAATTATCAAAAAAGGAAATACAGGGACATATTTCTGCCATGGATGATTTGCTTGAAATGTTACACTATAATGAGGAACGAGTGAACTCGTTGTTAAAAGTCAATACTATTTCAGAAATTCAAGAAAATCATTTAACTGGAGGAATATCACCTGATATGAAAAGCCAGAAGGTAAATACTGAAAGCCAGACTAATATCTGCCTATTTAGTGATGAAATAGGAAGAGACTTAGGTACGTATCTTTATAGAATGTGTGGACAATTGGTCACTAACTTTTGTATGCCCGGAGCTACTTACTGTGAGATAATCGAAAGGGCATCAACTATGACTTATTGTCCTAACACCACTATAATAATTCTAGTCGGGAGAAGGGGTAAAGTAAATAAGAAACAGATGACTGATCTTTTAGAATGTTTATATAATATTAAAAACTTAACAAACATTATATTATTCACTTTGCCCTATATAAAAATGTTGCCAAAAAGCTGTGCTCATGAAAATCAAATTAGATTTAGGTTGAATAGCATATTGTATAGTGCTGTCAACAACAATTGTATAGTTTTAAGCGACACACAACCAAAATGTCAGGTTGTGGATATAAATAATTTAGATAGTAAATTTATTAATGATATAAGTATAGATAAGTATTACTTATCTCATTACTGTAAGAGACATATAGCAAAGATGCTATCAAATTTTTTATTTTCTTTGAAAGCCAAGAATTTGGCTTCTTTGACTCCTGCTTCTATTGAGCAGTATTCTAGTTATAGTAACGAGTTGGAATATGTTCCAATTAATTATTTAAATTAGACAATAAGACAATGGAGGATGTCTCTTGCACTAATAGCTTAAGTGTGAAAAATCCTACCAAAACTTACTCCAATATAAATAGCAAGAATGTTATAAGCTTGGTGCATCAGAACTTTCAAGGAATGGTAGGTAAAGAGCTTGAAACTGTTAGTTATTTCTAAAACAATTTCAAATTGATATTATTTGTATTTCAGAACACTGGTTTAGAAAACATGAACTCATTTTCAATCTCAATGATCACCAGGTGGCAAGCTCGTTCAGCAGAGAGAATGCCATTAGAGGCGGATCACTTATATTAATTAGAAAAAATTTAAAATTCAAAGAACGTAAAGACATTGTGAACCTCTCTTCTGAACGGATAATAGAAGTAGCCTGCATAGAGTTAAGTCAACTAATTATTGTAAGCGTATACAGGCCACCATCAGGGTTATATGACTCCTTTGAACAAAGCATGGAACAAATATTATCAAAGATATGTGCATCTAACAAAAAAGTTATCGTTTGTGGTGACTTTAATATTAATTTATTTGACTTGAACTCTACTACTGTTAGATTCACATCTCTATTTAAATCATATAACCTAAATTACTTGTTTTATGAGCCAACAAGAATCTGTGACACAACGGCAACTTGTATTGATAATATTTTTACAAATTTTTCTCCATGTAAAAAAGAAATAATAAATAAGCTTAGCTCTGATCACTGTGGGCAACTAGCCTCATTTAATATACATTGCGATAGTTACCTAGAGGAAAAGCGTGTGTTTGTTCCTGTGAATACAAAACGTATTGAGAAGTTTAGAAATAACTTAAGTTCAAGTATTCAACTATTATTGGATGAGACGAATAGCTCAGATGAAGCATTTAACAAATTGTTTAAGATGATAAGAACCCAATTTAATACTGTATTTACTCCTAGAACGGTTAAAAAAAGCCATAAAAAAAATAATAATTTCACAGTATGGGCAACTACAGGAATTAAAATAAGCAGACAAAGATTATATGAATTGTATGATGAAAAATGCATGAATACTAGTGATAAATTCAAAACATATGTAAAAAACTATTCAAAGATTTTTAAAAAAGTTTGTAAAGCCGCTAAGGCTATTCACATTAGGAATAAAATTAAAAATTCGAAAAATAAAATCAAAACTACTTGGAAAGTAATAGCTGGTGAGACTGGAAACGTCACCTGTCGTAGCTCTGATTTTGAAATTTATTTTGAAAATAAAAAGATTACCAATGATCATGAGGTTGCGACGGTCTTCGAGAAATTTTTTGCTGACATTCCGGTCTCAACTACGAAAAATTTAAACTCCTCACCTGCAGCTGCTGAAAAACTACTCAGAGACAATGTAAAGGAATGTAATGTCAATTTTAGGTTTAGAGAGATTGTCCCCAAAGATATCGTTGATACTTTTAAATTAATAAATATTAAAGATACTACTGATCTCTGGGGTATGTCTACTAAAATTATCAAATCAATAATTGACATCATAGCTCCTCATCTATCAATGATTTTTAATGACTGCATAAAGAGTGGTGTTTTTCCTGACTTGATGAAGCACAGTAAGGTTGTACCTTTATTTAAAGCGGGACTTAAATCTGATCCTACAAATTATAGGCCTATATCGATTCTACCGACTCTAAGTAAAATATATGAAAAAATAATTTTAAATCAGTTACTATTACATTTTAACTTAAATAGTTTATTGCACAAAAATCAATATGGTTTTACTAAGGGTCGATCCACAACGGATGCTGGTATAGGTCTTCTTTATAGTATATTTGAAGCATGGGAGGACTCGCAGGATGCCCTAGGGGTTTTTTGCGACCTCTCCAAGGCTTTTGACTGTGTTGAGCATGCTACATTAATCAGGAAATTGCACCACTATGGCATTAGGGACTCAGCACTCAACCTTTTGACATCTTACCTCAAAAATAGAACTCAAAGGGTTGACATTAATAGTAAAAGGTCCAATGGGACCAAAATAGAATTAGGCGTCCCACAGGGATCCATTTTAGGTCCATTCCTTTTTCTCATCTACATAAACGACTTACCTTATCTTGTTAAGGATAATGAGATAGTACTTTTTGCTGATGACACTTCACTTATTTTTAAAGTGAAGCGACAACAGTCAAATTACGACGAGGTAAATAGTGCTCTCTCAAAAATAGTACATTGGTTTAACGTTAATAACTTACTTCTAAATTCTAAGAAAACTAAATGTTTAAAATTTACTTTGCCCAATGTCAGGCAAGTTAAAACCAATATACTATTAAATGATGAGAAGATGGATTTGGTGGACACCACTGTATTCTTAGGCATTACACTAGATAGTAAACTACAGTGGGGTCCTCATATTGCTAATCTTGCAGATAGGCTCAGTTCTGCAGCATACGCAGTCAGAAAAATACGGGAAATTGCTGACAAAGACACAGCAAGACTAGTTTATTTCAGTTATTTTCATAGTAGAATGTCGTATGGCATCCTCTTATGGGGAAACGCTGCCGACATTAATACGATTTTTGTGCTGCAGAAGCGAGCTATACGTTCAATTTATAAAATGTCAGCTTTTGAATCTCTGAGAGAAAAGTTTAAAGAAATTGGTATTCTAACTGTTGCTTCTCAATACATTTTGGATAATGTTTTATATGTTAGAAAGAATCTTAGTAAATTTACAACCAAAAGTGACAGTCACGGAAGAAACACTAGAAATAAGTACAAACTAGAAATACCGGTGATCAGACTTAGTAAAGTTAGTAAATCTTTTAAAGGTCAATGTGTACGCCTTTACAATAAAATCCCAGAAAAAGTTCAAAATCTTTCCATTAATAAATTTAAAAAAGTAGTCAAAGAACGTTTGTGTGCCAAAGCCTATTATAAGGTCAATGATTTCATAAACGACGGCACATCTTGGGAGTAGGATGGCTGCTTGCAAGGCTACTTCTACATTATTTTATGACTTACAATTATGTATGTATGTTGACATTGTATAATTTTAAGTTACAGCATTGTAAACTTTATTTTAAAAGATTAATTTTTTTCTCACTTTTTTTGGTAAATAAAGTGGGCCCCCTGCGAGTTTCTTACGCCGGTTCTTCTCGCCGGGTTAGTTCCCGAACCGGTGGTAGGCATCATGTAGACTTTCAGAAAATATTTGCAAAAATTTATTCTGAATAAAAAATTTTGAGTTTGAGTTTGAGTTTAGAGATTTATAGCCCCACATACTTCGCCACATTCAGGCCATGCGAATCCGTTTAAAAATAGATCATCCCATTGTATCTACGAGGAGTGATGCAACAAATAAATTTGGTAACATCATGGTTCGGTATACCTACCAATAAAATTTGAGATTATATATAAACTTGAAATGATTAGAGAATAACCAAATCCATTATCAACAACTCTAGCAGACACAGGAGCAAATCCTTTTCAAAATATACTAAAATAGGAAATAATATCTATACTATTCTATACTTTGATGCCTGGTTACTTTGGTTCTAAAGCTTTTTTGACAGGAATTTTCTATACACAAGCGCTTCTGAATGGCTACCGTCAAAGAGTTTACAAATCTACAACATTAGTGAAAAGATAAGGTCGGGTCAAAAAACCTTAGATCTATAGAGTATTTATTCCTAGATGATATTTTATTTGCACATTCTTTTTTGTGCAGCAAGGGGTCATTTTCACAGTTTTCACTACAAGATATTCGAAACTCAAATAAGACGTCGCAATAGAACAATCAAATACCCGATGATCCGGTAATACTAGAAACAGATATTGAGGAATTCGCATTTAATTTGTATATTTACAAACTAATTTGTGTAGTGGATATAATGTAAATTCCTTTGAATATTTATCAAATTGATTGGATGCATATTTTTTGTTCGTATTCTGTTCCGCTTTATACAGAAATTGTTCAAAACTCGCTATTGATTGTAGCAGTATTTTAAAAATGCCTCGCAAAAAATCATTGAGTTTTACAAAAACCTATGGATTTCGGTTGAAAAAGCCGGAAGGAGAGTAGTGTTCATAACTTCATACTATTCATCTACGTACGTCGTCGTACAGTCCTACACCACCCTACACTGTTAGTAATTGGTCCCGAGTGGTATAAAGATCAAACAAAAAAATATTTCACAAAATATTTCTTTTACAGGACATTGATTTTTTTATAGCAGAAATCGAAAAACATAAGAGGAAAATTTGTTCATTCGAGATTGCAAAACTTTGAATTGATTCATATTTTACGCATAACAACATCACCTTGTAGGATTACTACGAACACGTTAAAACTTTACCTTCGTAAAGCCTCTACAGTTTACCTATTAACAACATCTGGATTTTCCATCCACCAAAAGGCTCCAAATTCATTAAAATTCATACATTTAACCCAGTAAAACTTCGCAGTTCACATACTTCACAGTTTTGTTGCTATTTACGGGTTTGTTTTTGTCTGAGCATAAGCGTTATTAGCATAACCTGCGGGTGGCAATTGTAATTGTTCCCCCATCCATCAGTAAATATTTCGAGGACATTCTACAACCATTAGAACATCTTTTTACGGTCAATTATAGATATTTTTTTTTATTTAATTCTATAACTTGCCTGTTGTAGACAATGTAGTCTGTTGCATAGACTGCACAGACTCTATGCAATTTAACACATCGATTTGTTGATGTTAGACATGTGTATTACATTTTGTAAAATATTGCAAGACAAGTTCGGGATATTCAATAATTCAAAGAACACCTTAATGCCCATATAAGATGAGGAAATAATAACCTTAGGAAGAGATAATACTCCAGCTCCACCACAAACAATCAGGTTATGCTGGGTGCTTGAAGTATGATGACCTTATTCGACATCAGTTAAAAGTAATAACTAAAACATACAAAAATATTTATACAATCACAGGTAATAAAATATTGCATAGCATGGAATTCTAAGCAAACTCTATATGATCCAACTCACTACCCAGTAGCCGCTGTACAAATGCAAATCGTTTATTGCTAATTGTTAATCAGAATGCGGTGTTAAATGTCGGTGTCGGTAGCTTCGGCGAATCCCCCGACTTCCTGTCACATGCGTGTGCGCATATCAACAACTATTTATACATCTCTTTATTTCGACTTCAAATATTCCTATCATAAGCTGTTGTTCAAAAACGCTTAGTTCACAAAAAGGTTTCTGACAAAATTTGGTCGACTTATACTTATGTAGAATAGTTTAAATAGAGCGATTTTGGCCATTGGCAAGAAGCTTTTAAGCTGAATTTGATTGAGTAGATAGAGATGTTGATATTTGTATAATATAATTATTCGATCACCAATTCCAGGAAATCTTTTATTGTAAGGGGCCCATATGGGCCTTACGGGGCTCGAGAGAATATTCTGCTTAAATGCACGCTTACAATTTGGGAGCCCTCAATTTCGCTCTTAAGTCCTCTTCAAGTGTTCGTTAATCATTAGTGGTAATCGCTTGGCATTCTGCTTCTACGTAAAATTCTTCCACTTCTACAATAGTAAAATTCCTCCTGAATTAACACTAAACACCAAGACTTTTAAAGGGCCAGTGCCTTTTGAAAAGTATCTACATTTTACAGCCAAACATACAATTGCCTTTATTTTCTATCAGTAAAGAACCAACTCCCGCAAAACCCCACAGTATGTTTGCAACATTGATTCCTGTTTGGGAGTTAATGGGGGACCGTTAAGCAAGCGGGGATAGTTAGCGGCGGGCAATGTTTGCCCAGCAAATTGCGCGTATAAACAACTGTTACCATGTGCAGTGTGGACTTCCTCAATGGTTTTACCCTATCGGCAACTATCAGTATGAATTAGGGGATTGCCCTTAAACACTACAAATTATATCAGTTAAATAGTCAACAGGATAAAGACAAATACATGCGTCAAGAAGTAGACGACATTTTTTCCTTATGAGTCCAAAAAAAAAATCAGCCAAGTACGAGTGGTACTCGCGCACGAAGGGTTCCGTACCACTACAGAGCAAAAAAGGCTAAAAATTGTAATTTTTTGTATGGGAGCCCCCCTTAATTATTTAATTTATTTAAATTTTATGATCAATTATTAAAGAACAAATACAATGAATTATTTTGTGAACATTTCAATTGCCTATGTAATGCCGTTATTGATTAAGAGCAAAAAATAGCAAAAAAATCACGTATGTTGTATGGGAGCCCCCCTTAAATATTTAATTTACTTTGTTTTTAGTATTTGTTATTATAGCGGCAACAGATATACACAATCTGTGAAAAATTCAGAAGTCTAGCTATAGCGGTTCTTGAGTTACAGCCTGGTGACAGACAGACGGACAGACGGACAGACATCGAAGTCTTAGTAATAGGGTCCCGTTTTTACCCTTTGGGTACGGAACCCTAAAAAAGATGCCCCTAGCAATCGTTCGCTTAATATAAGGACGTCTTTCGAGCAATCCAAACTACTAATCTGCTTCTTAAAATAACAAGAGCCTTTAGTGAAGCACTAAAACAAAATGCCCAATTGACATAGGGTATTGCAAGCGCCATGTTATTTTGCGATGCTCATATTTATTATGCAAATCCTACGAATAATAAAAACTAAGGAAGAGTAACTCCGTCAAAAAACATGCTCCAAAATACTTGTCAAAAAAGTGTACCTTAGGTTCACTTTTCATACATTTGCAATATTTAGGTGACCTTGAGCGGTACAAAGGCTGACGTTACATGACAGTTCGAATGGAACCAAATTTAAAACTGTATTAGTATGGGAGTTACGTTTCCTGGTTTTATTATTCGTAGTGCAAATCCCATTTTTGGCTCTTCATGGCTGAAATTTTCGAATAACTTACCCACATGACATGACCACAAACAGATTCACTACTCACTATCATCATACACCTACACAATGTAATTAATAATAATAATAATTAATAAATAATTAATATATAATATTTTAATATTATATATTAATTACTTGATATATATATTAATTATTTAATATTTTAATAATAAAATATAGTTAATAAAAATTGCAATTTAGGTCAGGTCTCTGTAGAAGTAACTCACCACATCACTAACTTACATGTACTGTAGCTGGCTTCGGTGGCTCTGGTAATGATCTTGTAATGCTATTATGTGTATATTGTATAGGTACAATTTTTAGTCACCTACTTTAAAAAATATATATAGTCCGTTTACTTACAAACACTATGTCATTAGCTGGATAAGATTAATTGTAATAGATAGATGTATCTTGTAGTTATAATGTGCATAATGGAAGAGACTGCTCCCCACGACACAGGGAATCCTAGTGTGGGGAGCAGTGTTTTGTTTATTTAAGATAACGTGTACTACTTGAAGGAAATAAAGATTTATTTATTATTATTTTTTATTTTTTTTTATGTTCTTTTTAGCAAAATCATCTAAACATTTAGGTCTTCAAAACTTCTAAGAGTTTAATCATATGTATTAAAGAAAACAAATGTCTGTCTGCGTGTAATTAAAAATAATGTTTGCAATTTACAAGGCTTCACGGCCGTGCCAACAAGGGCGTTAACTGAAAGATAACTGTTGATATGTCCATTGTATGAAAGAAAGGGACTTTAAAGACTTAACTTAGATATGGCTCTTTTATGAATTTAAAGAAGGTTTAGGCCGTACAAGTTTTCTCAATAAATTCGGATTTGTACCACAGTGACCTCTTACATCCTACGGCTAGTATAAAATTTAACCTATCAAGCCCCATAAGAGCAGCGGTGATCGCGACAACAATAGAATAACAATAGATTTCCAAGAATCCGCGATCGAAATATTAATAATTCGTTTTGCGCTGGACCTATACATTTTTCTGGGGTAAAAACTATCGTTTCATTTTACGGCAGTTTAAGCTTGAAAAGGTTTATGTAACCGCTAATATTAGTATGAATATTGAATAAGTTAAATTAATCCTTCGATCGTGGATTCTTGGAAATCTATTGTTATTCTATTGTGTCTCGCTCACCGGTGAGCTTATGGGGCTTGATGGGTTAATTAGGTACCTATTAATAAAATAAACTAGAGAAAAATATCAGAAGTGGGATAGTTCTACAATATTCAGTATTCACAAACATACATCGATCACAATACAATAACGGAACTATGTAAGGACGTTTTTGTTGATTGAAGCTTAATCGTGTTTCCTCAATACAATAACGATTACAAATATGCAAAACACAAATAAGCGTATTGAACCCGCGAATGTCATACATTGTAGCATACAACTTACAAGGTCATACTAATTCATACAATAATGTTGTAGTTCATATAATTTCATTAAATTCATGCTTATTCTATGTAGGTGTACATAATTTTTATCATTAAACTCCGTTCCAATTAACCCATCAATCGTGGCAAAACGAGACACACTAGCTTTTTCATTGTTATCGCGGCCGGATGTGGCCGCTTGGGGCTTGATGAATTAATTTTAAACTGTAAACAAAGATCTGTATGGGATTCAAATTATTTAAATGTCATGTATTTAAATTTTAAACTCTTCTTTTTCGAGAGTAAGCCCAAAATTAGTGTCCGACCGAAACTCATTTTTCAGCCGAAACCGAAACCGAACTTTCGACCTTGCTCTCAGTTTCGGTCGAAACCGAAACCGAAACTTGATAAAATATTTAAAATGACGATTATTTACTGAAATTTACTGTTCTGTAACATTTGTTAACACATAAGAAAAAGTGCCAAATTGGATTTTTTTACTTTTTGTGACATTTGTTAAAATAAATATTATAATTATTAATCTTAGACTCGAATTTGTTTCAGTATTATATTCCGTTTTTTTATACGATTCCAAGTTTTAATGTATTAAAACGATACACCTTAAAACATGAGCAGAATTTACTACTGAAAAACAATCAATTGCAGTCATATTCTTTGTATGGGAAACACGGACATGCAGTCTCACAGACCGCGTTCGAAGTTCAAAACGAAATTACTAAGTAAACTTGCAATTTAACATAACTAAAAACAGTATTAGAAAGAAAAAATATATAAATTAATTTTAAAATTTGATATTTTTGTATTTAGGTGATAGCTTGTAGCATGCCGCTTTCATAAGTACGTGAGATATGAGGCACTCATATTTTTTTTTGTTTTTAATTGGAAGTTTAAAATTTGTTTCAAAGGCTTTATAAATCCTTTTATTTGTCGGTGCAAGTAATTTTTTCGCTCTTACTTTAATAATAAATTTTAGGAAAATACAGCAAAAACATTTTACGTCCATTTTACACATTTTTTAAGATATTTTTACTCTTTAAAGTACATAAAAAGTCATAATTTCTCTAAAAACTAAACACGCATAATAAGTGCCAGCGGTAAACTTCCCGTTCCAACTCTGATATCCCCAAACCACTTTATCTTGGTCACGACGAGGGTCTCTGAGAATTTTTAAAATCTTAAATTTTTATTTATCTTTGCCTAGAGCTAGACTATAAAAGCATACTTTCTTTTTTTTAATTTATGTTTCTGGTTAATTTTCAATGCAAATAATCGGATAATAGTCATTAAGTAACAGGCATAAGAAAAAATATTGTTGTTAGCTTGTGTAATGAGGGCCGCAAGTGTAAGCTTAGGGGGAAGTGGGGTAGATACGATTCTAGCAGAGTAGGAACGGTCTGTGAGACGCGTCCATAGTCAAAGGTTAATTATTTTAACCCATCAGTCGTGGCAAAACGAGACACAATAGCTTTTTTATTGTTATCGCGGCCGGATGTGGCCGCTTGGGGCTTCATGAATTAAATATAAATAAAACGCGTGGTAAAAGGAAAAGAATGAGGCAAGATGATTGACTAGATAAATCTCGCAAGCTTTATCCTCCTATTATTATCTCATAGTCAAACAAAATTATTTAGTAAACAAAGTTCACACAGAATTTAATCAATTTCATTTATTTACATAATCCTTTGTTTGGGAAACATTGT
The DNA here is from genome assembly GCA_963422495.1 of Polyommatus iphigenia. Classification (NCBI taxonomy): domain Eukaryota; kingdom Metazoa; phylum Arthropoda; class Insecta; order Lepidoptera; family Lycaenidae; genus Polyommatus; species Polyommatus iphigenia. The sequence goes on from OY730179.1 coordinate 16,809,351, forward strand.
TAAAATAAGAATGTAGCACGTAATTTACCAACGTGCGTTTGTCGTTTAGAAATAAAATTCAAACCTCTCATATATCAAACTAAATTGTAAGACCTTTACGTACGAATTTCTTGGAAATAAATAAATAAATCTAAGTCTACAAAATCTATTCGATAAGAATAAGTTTAGACAATTTGATGAAAATAAAACGAAGTACTAAGAAAAACAAAATAAATACTTAGTAATTTGGCAGTAATTTGCAAAACATAACCTCAAAACACGAATAAAATATGGACGGTGGCGAGATGAGCCGGGGTCTCGCCGGCGAGCAAGAACGAGTTTACCGAACGACACACGAACACTAGAGTTTCGGCAGGGCCGAAACTTTCGGCTATATTTTGGCCGAAACCGAAACTAAGGCCGAAACTGGATTTTTTGGCCGAAACTGGCCGAAACCCAAAGTTCGGTCGGTCACTACCCAAAATTCAGAGCCTAAGCTACTGTGCAAAAGATCATTATCCGTTCAGTAGTTTTGGCGTGACGAAGTAACGAAGCTAAGCTACGCATACACTTTCGCCTTTATAATACTACTCTGATAAATGATAATATTATGTTATAATAATATTATGATGAAAGTGATATTTTATTATATTGAGTTGTAAGTTCTATATTTTATAACAATAAAGTAAAGCATATTGCATGCTACAATAATTAATTAATACTTAATTATAAAGATAATTATCTCGATCGACCTAATAAAAGTTACAAACTAGCTACAGCCAATTTCAACTCTATTACAATAGGAATAAGATCGAAAAGTGAAATGCCGATGTACTGACTGTACATGGTTATTTCACAGACTAACAGCACTTTGATTTTTGCATCATGACTTTTTTGTTTTTTAATATAATTAGTTTCAGACTTCAGACACTTAACGCGCGCGGCGCATCTCATATCATCCTCCACGTTCAGACGGTTTCTTGCCTTTTTAAAAATGTTACCAAAGTTGAGAGGCCGCTCTCGCATTTACAAGTGGTAGCTAACGGTACCAAAATTTTCAGATCTCTGTCGGCAATGATAGGGTATTCTGTAGCTGTTTTTCTCCAAAATGTAGAGTTTTTACTTTTTTTCTGCCAATTCATTTTTTTAGGTACCACCTCTGTTACTCCTTTAGAATAGCTATTTTACCCCCGCGGGGGTAATTACCCCCAGGTTGGGAACCACTGCTTTAGAGTTTTGATCCGCTATCCCCAACCCGCGGCCCGCGGGCCGCATGCGGCCTGCCGGGACTTTATTTGTGGCCCGCGTGGTGTTAAAAAATTTTGAAATTCACGCCCACCGGCAAAATAACGTAAAGTCTACGTGATAGTCGTTAAATTTTTTTCACTTTAAAAACGTTAATTTTGAAGAATGTCATTTTTTAACCCTAAAAATTTTGGTTGCGGTCCGTGACACCAAGACCAAAACATGTTTGTGGCCCACATGAAAAAAAAGGTTGGGGACCACTGGTTTAGATGATGGTCCAGACTTTTTTTTAGCCCAAAATGATAATAATAATATTGATTTACCTATCTACATATACTGTAAAATTTTTCAAAATGCGACAATTATTATGATTTAAAAATTTTATGAAAAAAAAAATAGATTAGCACAACACAAAAATAGTAACCAGTGCTTGGTTAATGTGGTTAACTTGTTATTTATTTAAATCAATATTAAGAATTTAAATCCTCCAAATCCTCAACAATCAATGTGTTTTTTGGTAAATTAAAATTGGTGATAAAAGGATACTTACAAGTTACAGGTTAAGTTTAAATAATGAATTTTAAGAATGATAATATGGAGAATAAGTTAAGATTTCACTACCAGTAACGCCATCTAGCGACGGGTCGCAGAATATAGTGCTTTGATTAAAGTTAAGTTGGATAATCATGAACCACAACTAAATTCCTATTTTGCATAATATTGCTGATATATCATAAAAATATTTTTATTTCCATCTGTAAATAACATTTTAGTACAGTACTAGGTAAAAAGAGATTTTAAGTAAATAAAAATAGATTTAAATTATTATTCAAAGCATTTTTAAGGATTTCATTTTCAAAAGGTAAAAAAATTTAAAAAGGCTCAAACTAACCCATCAGGTTGTTACTGGTTACTGCCTACTGGCTAACTATATTTTTGCTGTCTAAGCACTTACTCAATTTCTATTTAATAATAATTATTGGTTACCAAATAAATTATGACATCTTTTCAACTTAACTCTGCCAGAGTTTCATATCAACTTTTTCTAATTTCAATTTATTGTATAGAGTACCTAGTTATTATAATTAGTAATACTGCAATATGAATATTCAATTGGGTGATGCAATAAGTGAACAGCACCTAGGGTCAGATTTGAGTAGACTAGCTCTATTAATAGACTAATAGAATTTCTACTGATCATAGTATAATAAAGAGTCTAGAATATATATTTACGTTTTTAATTAGGTTCTAATTTTAAATTAATTAGTGTTTATATAAAGATAATTGCAAGCAAACTATATGTTTAACCCATCAAGCCCCATACAAGCACCGGTGATTGCGACAACAATATAATACAATGGCATTTCCGAGAATCTCCGATCGAAGGATTAAATTCAAGTCATAGGTTTAACCCGTCAATCCCCAAGCAGCACCCGGCTGCCACATAACAATTGAAAATCTATTGTGTCTGCTATTCCCACAATCGAGGTATTAAAACTAATAAGATAGATTTTTCCTTTCAACTATTATCTTTATTATCATTTTATATTACTAAAAAATGACTGCTTCCCTGGAATGTACAACCAATAAGAAGACACTAATCAAATAATTATAAGAAGAAAGTGTATTTTTCCATCAACGTCATTATATAACCCGTCAATATAAAATAATGTGACATGCAGTATTATGATATGCTATCACTTGCAAAAAATACACCTTATATAAGTGTAGCAGTTTCTTATGAACCTAATCTAAATAAAATCTTTAATCTAATAGAAGCCGTCATAATAACTTAAGTCTGACAGCTCACATATCAACTTTCCCTTGCAAATTTTCTAATACAGCTTCTTGATAATATGTCCCATGGTCCAAAATGTATTTTGTTTTTAATTCTAAGAACTCAAGGAATGTACTGTGCTTGTCTCTTTCACTTACGGCCATTCCCAATATTAAATCTATCTCTGGTTTGACATACGACTGATTGCAGCTAACATTGAATTGACATAAAATAGATAACTATTCCTATCTCTAGTGGGGCAAAACTAGAGATAGATCAAATATTGGGAACGGCCGTTAATGCTACAGTTATTGGTATCTCATTTCAATGCACATGTTTAATATAATAATAATACCAGTATAATAATAATACCAATACCAGTACCAGACAACGGAAATATATTTAATACTTTTATACTATAAATATATTTAATATTTTTATTATATGATACACATACTTAATACACATCCATGATCGGAACTTTGAAAACTTTTTGTTCCGTCAGTGGGATTCGAACCCGCAACCCCCGGCTTGAGCTACCAACAGCCCACCAACTGAGCCACAGAGGTTGTCATGTTTCAAGAGCCACATAAGAATACTAGATGATACCCGACAGACACTAACATTAGTATGCATTTTAATGCATGTGAGAAAAAGCTGAATTTCTCTCTATCTATTAAGTACCTATACAGTAATAAAAAATAAAATATATTTTTTAATTCTATGATCACTTCAAACTATGTTTTTTTTAATTAATAAATCAAAAAGAGTCACGCAAAAATTGTAACGCACAGTAAATGAGTCACAAGGACTTCTGTAAATTGATTAAGCTAGCAAACATTGACCTGAAAAAGTGTCCATAACCTTTCCAAATATCACAAAAGCCTGCTCATCCCGAGTAATATTAATATATACCTCGATTGTCGGTAATCCAAACACAATAGCTATTGCGGCCTGATCAGGCCGCTTGGAAGTTGAAGCATTAAAACCAAAAGAATTTACCACAATATTATAGTCTTTGCAATTAATACTGGTTTTAATTACCAATAAATTATTGCATGGCATAAATCAGTCTATCTTAGATCAATTTGACTGGATTGAATAAACAAAGCCCCATAAATGTTGCACATGCTGGCCTATGGCTGAATGACAGTTATCTATAAAAACCTCCTTTTTGGAAGTCAGTTAGAAGCCCTATTGTAAAGTGAATATTAAAAGGACAAAGGTCAAACTAGCAGGTGTGAAATAGACAAGTGGCATAATAGATAAGTTCAGGTCGTTCACCCTCTGTATGAGCAAGAATATTGAATTGCAGGAAATTTTGTATTGTCATCAAAGTTGCAGTATATTTTCTTAATTTGTGTGTGTTTGAAATTTATATTATAAGTAATGAAAATATTCGCACAAAATGGTTTTTAGTCACTGTATATTATTTATTATTATTATTTATTCATAAAATTTTAATAGCATTTCCACTACTCTAAATAAAATAACCATGTATTTGTTTTTGTAGTTAAATACAAAAAATACACAATTTTAAATAAATCCTACCTAGATAAAATGTCAAAACAATTTAGTTTCAAATTAAAACTATGATATCCAAGATAGCCTACAAGTATGAAATGTCTTATTAGGAAATTCCATATATGCTACTAAACACAAACAGTTATAGTTACACACAATATGATATACTTTCACTCGGCCTATGAATCATATCTGTGGTTAATTGTTTTATTTAACACGTTATGTTCCTGTCTGGTTGTGTCAATGTATGGGATAAATTCGTTCATAATTGAAGCGACGTAGCCCAAATTTTTGGGTTTTAGTTTTTTTAACAGAAATACACAAAATTTGTAATCCATTGCTGATTCCTCATAAGTCATTCTTTTCGGTTAGCTCAGCAATGTATTTACCATCAGGAAATTTGTTTACATTCAAATTCTATGAATAAACAAGTACTGGGTAATTATAAACTTGACTGTGTTGAGGAATAGAAATCGCGCAGGAACCATTACAGTAATGATTGCATAAAACAGATTTGATTACTTACGGTTCGGCCTCAATGGACTGTAGACGGGCTACGTAGTTCGATGGAATGTAGCCCTCCTGCTTAGTCTTCTTGCTCCTGGCTAACCACCAGTCTCCCTGCGTGTCATTTAGGATCTCCAAATGTTCGCCCTTTCTAAAACTCAAGTCCTCGTCCGTCCTAGCATCGTAATCGTAAAGAGCAACAAATATTCGGGTGGGAGTAATTTCGTTTGTGTCCGGGCCCTGATTAATCGTGGACCTTATCGGATCCGGGGGCGGGGTCGGCACAGGAGTCTGGAACTGTCTAGGATCCTCCTCGTGAGGATTTGTTCGCTCATTTTTGTTTTTGGAATCCTTCTCTCTTGTGCTACTAAAACAGTTCCCCATTTTCTCTTTACAAGGTGAGTCTGCTATCACTTGTTGTAAATAAAATCACACACTCGTAAACATACAAACGATTGTACGAGAATATTTTGTCCATAAACATTCTATTTTGTCACAATAAAGTCAAAAAATATAAACGGATAACATAATTTTATAGTAAACAAAGAAGAAATCCCGAAAGGACATGTCTACAAGCAGCCATTTTGACGCGCTATAGACAATTATTTGTTTTTTTAAGTTAACACATGTCTCATGTCACAGATTAAACACGTCGGTGTTTGTCATTCTAAAATTCTCTATGAATTGATAACCAGGCGATTCGCTGAAAATGGGAAAAGAGAAAATTATTCCAATCTCAATTAGACAATACTCAGTCATTTCGCTAAAATAAATACAATGAAGCGTCCAAGAATTTTAAAAAATGTTTTTTTTTTCTTTTTGTCAGTAGCACCATCTATACTGGAATTTTGTAACTAAGTGGAAGATTCTAGCTTAGCTGTCTTGCGTAATAAGAGATAGATGGCGATATACGATAAAAATTAATAAAATACTGAAAAAAATATTAAAAATTATTTTTGAAAATAAAAACAATTAAAACTAAGAAGATAATTATTGCTAGAGCCAAGCTAGACCTTTATTTATAAAGTCTGAAGTGACGAAAGATAATGGGTAATTGGTGCCTGAAATGATTTATAGCAAGACATAACAAAATATAAAAGTATATTGCTATACGAAAATACCAGGAAAAAATATTAATAATATGGAACCTTGTCAGGATGTCACCACTTGCCTGAACATCTTTGTTCTGTAGGTCAACCAGTGGCGTAACTATAGGGTAGCGGGGCTGGCAAAATACCACGGGCACTCGACTCAAAAGGGCCCCGGCCCAAGAGATCGTAAGGTCAGAAATTTTTTATACTTACATCGTTTTATTTTTACTGATGGGGCCTACGAATAATAAAAACTAGGGCCCTATCAATTTGATCCCCCGTCAAAAACGCCACTGACGTCAATATTCATTAGCTATCAGTCAGCTATTAATCCTATGAATGACGAAAAAATGTGGAGGTAATAATTTTTAAAGCTTTTGAAAGAAATGTCTATGAAGTAGCCAGAAGAATCTTGATTTAATATTCTTACCAAAATCTCGTAAATCTTTTCTAAAAGCAGCTCTATATCGTTGAAGTTTGAATTGAATCAATTTTACGAATGTCCTTAGCCATTTATAAGCTTTTGTGGTGGAATTTTGATGCTAAAATAGCCTAATTATATAGATTATATTTTACGTTTCCTTTATTAGGTCTATAATTAAGTTTGGAAGAACCTTCATTACCGAATTGAAGACTGTCTAAAGATTTTTTAAAAGTCTTTTAAATTCGTTCACTTAGGGCACAGTATAACAATAATATATATTTTCCCTATATTGCTATACTGTGCTTAGGGTAAATTCAGACCGCAACGCGACGAGGCGAGGCGAGGCGCGGCGCGGCATTTTGTATGGATTTGACAGATTTCAATTGCGTGAGACGTCTTGCGAATCTGTCAAATCTATATAAATTTAAAAATGCATCTACGGGTCGCGTTTCGGTCTGAATCAACCCTTACTTTGAACTTTTTTACTTGAATTTGCAGTTAGGACTAAAAGAAGATGTTCTAAAATATTTTTTTCGCATTCTCAGGGTTCCGTACCCAAAGGGTAAAAACGGGACCCTATAATTACTGAGACTTCGATCATCGATGTCTGTCTGTCTGTCGGCTGTAGGTATCTCAAGAACCGCTATAGCTAGACTTCTGAAATTTTCACAGATTGTGTAGGTATATCTGGCGCTATATCAACAAAATATACTAAACAAAATAAAATTACCCATACAACAAACGTGATTTTTTTGGCCATTTTTGCTCGTAAGCAATAATGGCAACAGGTAGGCACTTGAAATATTCACAAAATACTCAGCTGTATTTACACTTTACCTTATAAGTTACTGTGTACCGGAAGTATAGCCCTACGAGGATAATCAACGCTGAGGGTATTAATCCTTCGATCGGGGATTCTTGGAAATGCTATTGTATTCATAATATAGTGATTACACTCAGCTGTATTAATCTTATATATAAAAATGGATTTTCAAATGTGTTAGTCGCGCTAAAACTCGAAAACGGCTGAACGGATTGGGCTGATTTTAGTCTTAAAATGTTCGTAGAAGTCCAGGGAAGGTTTTAAAGTGACACGAAGTTCATCGGGACAGCTAGTTAATAATACAATTGAAATTAAATAAATAATAATCCCATACCAAAAACACAATTTTCACACAAAAAACACTCTATAATGGTACGGAACCCTTCGTGCACGCGTCCAACTCGTACTTGGCCGATTTTAAGTAAGCTAAAACATTTTAATCCTTCGATCGCAGGCCGCGGCAAAACGAGACACAATAGCCTTTCAATAATTGTTATCGCGGCCCACTTGGGCCTTACGGGAGTTGAAGCGTTATACAATAGATAATATTGTACATAATATTTTTGTTTAATCATATTTATTTTATTTCGAGATTCGACAGAGTAAATAATTAATTATCGCTATAATCAGGGCTGTCTGCTATCGAATCGAAGTGATGTAAGAGTCTTGAGAATCCCCTGATTAAAAATCTTACTTTAAAAGCAACTTGCTACTTGCCTATCAAATCTATATAAATGAAAATGAATTTCATGGTCTCGCCAAAACTCGAGAAGCCGAGCTGAACCGATTAGGTTAATTTTATTCTTGAAATATTCTTGGAAGTCCGGGGAAGGTTTATATTATTACGATTGAAGTAATACGCAGTTCACCGGGTCATCTAGTTAATAATAATGAAAAGTGAAAACCAATTCAGTCATGAGTATAAAGTATAAAGTTGGATTTCATCGAGAGGACTCGCTAACGCAAATCAAATCACAACTATTTTGAACTAATATCTGAGCGGCAAATATTGACTGGAAGTTTTAATGGAGTAGAAGCATATTGGTTGTCTGATGACTACTGCACGACCACCAGAGGAGTTGCACGTGTGTTAGAAGTGTTAGAATTAATTAAAAAATACCTGCAAGGCACTTCTGCATCTCTCCTAATGTTGCGAGTGTCCATGGGCGACCGCCATCAGGTGAACCGTTTGCTTGTTTGTCCTCTAATTTTATAAAAAAAATCAATAGGGAATATAGCCCAAAGGTCAGAGCAGAGGGCGCTATTAGCACGTACAGTAAATAATCCGACCAATATCCGATATGTTGCACATGTCATATCAGAATATTGACAGGAAGGTGGTCAAAGGTGAACGCAGATTTGGGCCGCACCGCACGCACCGCACGCACCGCAGTCGCCGCATTCGAATTCTTTATATTATGTATTATGAAGTTATAGGCAAGCTCGCATACCTACCTACCCGCGCCGCAGTCTTCGCAACTTCATATAAAGAATTCGAATGCGGCGTCTGCGGCGCGTGCGGTGCGGCCCAAATCTGCGTTCACCTTAAACGTCGAAAAAAACCTTTTATTTGCTGTCTGTTCTGGTGCTGCCTGTAGTGTGAAAACATTGCAGTATATTCTATAATCTATTGCAACATGACAAGACAAAACTGCGTGGGACAACTTATACGTGGGAGAGCCATGCTTCGGCACGAATGGGCCGGCTCGACCGGACAAATACCACGTTCTCACAGAAAACCGGCGTGAAACAGCGCTTGCGCTGTGTTTCGCCGAGTGAGTGAGTACTATTCCCTCCCCTACCCTCCCCTATTACCCTATTCCCTCTTAAAAGGCCGGCAACGCACCTGCAGCTCTTCTGATGCTACGAGTGTCCATGGGCAACGGAAGTTGCTTTCCATCAGGTGACTCGTTTGCTCGTTTACCCCCTTATTTCATTAAAAAAAACTGCATGACAAAGGCCGCCTTTAAACGCCGGCAACGCACCTGCACGCACAACTCTTCTGATGTTGCGAGTGTCCATGGGCGACGGTTGTTGTTTTCAGTCAGGTGACCCGTTTTGTACACGTTTGCCCCCAAATTTATAAAAAGAAAACCTTATGTAGATAATAGAAATAATATATGAACTTCAGAACATTATTTCGTAATGATTGTGTGTTTGTGTTATTATTTTCATAAAACATTTTTCTCTGTCCATCACTCATAAGTCATGAGTCATGACTCAAGTCCAGCAAATGTCCTCCTACACTGCATTTTGAGTGACACTGGACACAGTTTAAAAACTAATAATAGCATTTAAAATAAAAAATAAATATAAACTGATTTCTGAAAATTTATTTTTAAGATTCGTGAACACTATGCCGAGCCGCACCGCAGAGTACAACCATTGATAATTTCAGTGACAGGCGATATACAAAAACATTAACTATCGGAATTTGGATGAGGTACTTCAAAAGGTAAGTAAAGCTGATAAGAATGGTTATTGTATAGTTACTTAGCCGCGGTACCGAGTGTAGCTGTCACTTTATTTCCGCCGCCTCATGTACGAAATCAGTCCTGTCGCCCCCGTGGGAAGCAGCTGCCGCCCCCTTCGAAAGCTGCCGCATTTAGGCCGCGGCCTATACGGCCTATTTTTAAATCCAGGGACTACTTAGATAGTTAAAACTTAAAGGGAACATGCTACTGCTGCCGTGGCACATAAAGAAGCCAGCGACGTAGCTACCGCCGAATCAATTATAGGGGCGCCCCCTTCCTAAGAGCCCCCACCGCCTTGGAGGGCCTCCTATATTTTTTTTTGAGGCTACGCTACTGTTCTGGCAGGTACTTCAACCATCCATTACCGTTTAGAAATCATCCCTGCTTCTTATATATAAATCAATTTGCTGAGATCCATTCCCCCTTAAGCTCCACTCAAATTAGTATTAATGGTTGGTTAATTAATTAAAACACAATTCAATTACCTCTCAAGCTGAGCAGATGGGCCTCGAACATGCCATGTTTATTGGAGATTTCTTGATAATCTGAATAACTTTATTCAGATCTTTTCTAAAAAAGTTTTCAAATACCAACAAATTTAGTAGTTTACAGAATTTGTTGGTATTTGAAAACTTCTTTATCGGCTTCGTACTTTTTTAAGATGGGTAAAAAAATATGTTTATGTCGCATCAGGATTCAGGGCACGTGACTTGATCAAAAATTCGTAAAAACAGGATAAAGACTCTTTCCAACGCATGGCGAAAACACAAAAATGTACGCCTCGCGGAGTCCAACTGTTGTTTTTGTTCTTCAGGGGAAGGTACCAGACCCAGTGATGATACGTATGGTTAAGTGGTTATGGTACTGATTTGGAAGGCAATCTTCAAAATGTATATATATAAAAATATTTTGTATGGGTTTCATCACACTCATATTATAAAGGCGAAAGTTTGGGAGTCCAAGTAATTGTTACTTCTTCACGTCTAAACAGGTGGAGCGATTTTAATAAAAACATTTGACTTTTAAGCTTGATGATGACGATTGACGAAGTAGTAATGATAATGATAAACGTCTGTGGCTCCGTTTGCAATTATACCTAGGATCAAAGACACCGCTACAGACTATGTAAATCTATGTAGATTTGTGTTATTAACTGCTTGTTGAACAATATCTGAGCATTTCGGTACAAATTGTTGACCGAAAATAGCGCTTTGTGTAATCATCATTATCACTGCAGATCAGTAATTTCTTGGGCTTCTGTTTTTTTTAACCTGTATTATATTCTGAGTGTCTAAACACACAGTAGGCCGCGAAGTTACGCCGGCATGATTACGCCCGCAATGTATTTTAAATTGCCGACGACACACTATTCCGTCGCGTTCCGTCCGTATTTTGTGTGCATTTGACATTGCGGACGTAATTTACGCCGCGTAACTTCGGCCTAGTGTGTTTAGACACTAACACCTTGCAGGGCCCGATCTATCTATTTCGCCGCCCCGGGCAAAGGTAATTTTCGCCGCCCTTTACATACAGAAAATCATGTCATAGGCTAGTTTTTTGCCGCTCTGGGCAAATGCCAGGGCTACCCCCCATCAGATCGATCTCTGACACCTTGTCTTTAATCTGTGGTGGATCCTTGCTGCCTTGCTATAGCAGCACTAACAGCTTTACGGTTTACCTAATTGTAAGCCCCTGACAAAAAGAGTGGCGTAATAAGTTTGACGTGTCAGGTGTTAGTACCGGTTTTAGCACTACCAGTGCCCTGGGTGAGATTTCTTCGACGCCCCTTACGCCGCTACTGACTGGTGTCTGTCTGTTTGTCTGTCTGTCTGTCTGTCTGTCTGTCTGTCTGCCTGCCTGCCTGCCTGCCTGCCTGCCTGCCTGCCTGCCTGCCTGCCTGCCTGCCTGCCTGCCAGCCTGCCTGCCTGCCTGCCTGCCTGCCTGCCTGCCTGCCTGCCTGCCTGCCTGCCTGCCTGCCTGCCTGCCTGCCTGCCTGCCTGCCTGCCTGCCTGCCTGCCTGCCTGCCTGCCTGCCTGCCTGCCTGCCTGCCTGCCTGCCTGCCTGCCTGCCTGCCTGCCTGCCTGCCTGCCTGCCTGCCTGCCTGCCTGCCTGCCTGCCTGCCTGCCTGCCTGCCTGCCTGCCTGCCTGCCTGCCTGCCTGCCTGCCTGCCTGCCTGCCTGCCTGCCTGCCTGCCTGCCTGCCTGCCTGCCTGCCTGCCTGCCTGCCTGCCTGCCTGCCTGCCTGCCTGCCTGCCTGCCTGCCTGCCTGCCTGCCTGCCTGCCTGCCTGCCTGTCTGTCTGTCTGTCTGTCTGTCTGTCTGTCTGTCTGTCTGTCTGTCTGTCTGTCTGTCTGTCTGTCTGTCTGTCTGTCTGTCTGTCTGTCTGTCTGTCTGTCTGTCTGTCTGTCTGTCTGTCTGTCTGTCTGTCTGTCTGTCTGTCTGTCTGTCTGTCTGTCTGTCTGTCTGTCTGTCTGTCTGTCTGTCTGTCTGTCTGTCTGTCTGTCTGTCTGTCTGTCTGTCTGTCTGTCTGTCTGTCTGTCTGTCTGTCTGTCTGTCTGTCTGTCTGTCTGTCTGTCTGTCTGTCTGTCTGTCTGTCTGTCTGTCTGTCTGTCTGTCTGTCTGTCTGTCTGTCTGTCTGTCTGTCTGTCTGTCTGTCTGTCTGTCTGTCTGTCTGTCTGTCTGTCTGTCTGTCTGTCTGTCTGTCTGTCTGTCTGTCTGTCTGTCTGTCTGTCTGTCTGTCTGTCTGTCTGTCTGTCTGACCGAATCAAGAAATTCCGTAACGAATAAACCTAACACCCCCCACTCCAACCGGCACAGCGGAGCGGGCGTTGCCAGACGTCGGCTCGGTGTTTTTGTGTGTGCAACTACATATATGCGAATTATAATTGCGTAAGTTGATAAAAAATGCTATGCAACAGCTTTACCGCGGCAGTCCCTGGGTGCCACACATATTTTTTTATAATTTAACAATATTATTAGGGCCGGGACACAAAAACACGACAAGACGTCGCACGACCCCGCACGACGCCGTGTCGTGGGACTCCACGACGCGCGTCGTAAAAAACCACGACACGACATCGTACGACGTCGTACGACGCCGTACGACGCCGTGTCGTGGTTTTTTACGACGCGCGTCGTGGATTCCCACGACACGGTGTCGTGCGGCGTCGTGCGACTAGAAACTCATCTTGAATTTCTACGTGAGTTTCTACGACGCGACGTCGTACGACGTCGTGCCGTGTATTTGTGTCCCGGCTCTTAATCCGTCGATCGCAGATTCCTGGAAATCTATTGTAAATGTATTGTTATCGCGGCCCACTTGGGCCGTACGCTCAATAAATGAATGTGTCGATATATTAGTCATGTCTATCTCCTGACCGCAAACATTCACCAGCTTAGTATGCGGTGCATTATATGTTAATATGATGCATCGTTTACCTGCTATGTGTTGATCAGCTGTTTAATATGCCTGGCTCGAGTGGACAATAAACTATATAGGGAACAGAAAAGGCTTATTCACTGTTGTAGGGATTTTACATTAGTGTTCTCGTTATAAATGAAAACGTTGGTCCAGTCAAAAGGAACTCTACTTTTTGCACCGATAGGCATTATAATATAATGCCGTCTTTCCCCGTTCTACTCTGTAAAGGATACAATATTATGTTCTTCTGTTTCTCATAGACCAAATCTCTGTAAAATTCTGATGCTGTTTTGATTATGTCTGTTCTGGTGAGCAGTTCCTTTCCATGTTTGTTTAATCCCTCTATCCATGTCGTATTCGTTCTAAGTTTTTTGAATGCTTTTTTTGTGCTGCCAGTGCTTTGTATGTTTTGTTCTATTGTTTTTAGTCTATATTTTGCATAGTCTGCTTTTATATATTTGTTCACAACCTTATACAATGCAGATAGTTCACTCTTTTCGCTTCGAGATTTGTTCTTGACTTTTTGCAGTTCTTGCCTTCTTTTCAGTAGTTGTTCTGTACGGATTGATATTATTTTATGTTTGTGTTGTTTTTTATTGTGACTGGATTTTTCTAAACTAGCAATTATTGCCCTTTCTATCTTGTTGTAGTGACTTTGTACCGAGTAATGTTCCTCTTTTGAGCAGGTAGTAGTAAGGTGAGATATTATATTTTCATTGTATGTTTGTATTTCCTTTATAATTTTCAGCTGAAAGATTTGGTTTGTTGTGTATTTGGCGCGGCTTTTCTTTTGTTTACCAAGAGCTATAGTTGCTCTGATTAACCTGTGGTCTGAGTTGTAGTTTATGTTTAATGTCTCTATGTTTTGGAATTTTTTCGGCTTGTTTGATAAGATATAATCAATCTCGTTTTTATACAGTCCGTTTGGCGATAGCCAAGTCCATCTTTTATTGTGTTTTTTCTTGAAGCACGTGTTCATTATCATTAGTTTGTGTTGTAATGCATAGTCTATGAGCCTTTGTCCTCTTTCGTTCCTTTTTCGATATCCATATTTTTTAGTAACTAAATATTCATCGTCTTTGGGTACTCCAACCTTTGCGTTGAAATCGCCCATCAGTATTATAAAATTGTGTACTGATTCCATTGCTGCTTCAATTGTGTTATAAAATTCGTCAACTTCGTCTTCACTTGATATTTCCGTTGGTGCGTACACTTGTATTAACGTTATCATTTCACCTTGTACGTTAATGTTCAGAGTTGCCACTCGATCTGTGAGTCCATTAAAGCTGATGATGTTATTTTTAAGTGACTTTTTAATTAGGAAACCCACTCCATATTTGCCAGGGGTTTGATTTATGTAGCACAAAATAAAGTTTTCGTATTCCTCTATCTTGTTCCCAGATCTTCTTACTTCTGATAAACCAATGATATGGTATTTTATTTCTTTGATTGCTTCCTGTAGTTCTATTAAGCGCTCGTATGAGGATAAAGTCCGAACATTGTATGTTGCGATAAATAGTTTGAGATTTTCTTCGTAATTATTTTTGATGTTACTTGGAGGGTTCATCAAATCGCATTAAACATGTGCATTATTTTGGAATAAATAAAAATAAACTGGATTTATTAACTCCTTTCCTTCTGATTAATTTCGTTGCGGATCGCAAGATATTTTATCATTTCCCTCAGGCATCCTGAGATCATAATATCAAAAGATTTTTCATTGTTGATTACAGCTGTCGATCTTGGCTTACAAAATAAGCAGTGGTGGAAACATGTGGTGGACAAGTTAAAAAATAAACTACTTAAATGACGCCCGCAAGTCCTTTGCGCCAAAATTTGTTTATCACGCGGGAACCGTACATTTTTCCCGGATAAAAAGTATCCTTTGTCCATTACCGTGACTCGAAGTATCCCTTTGTTAAATTTCACCAAAATCGGTTCAGCGGTTTGGGCGTGAAGAGGAACAGACTGACAGACAGACAGACACAAATTATTTATACTGACGTAGATTAATAGGAACTACAACTACTAAACTAGCTGGCACGTACCTACACTCCTTTATATCGGCGCCGAGTACCTATATGGATGTAAGTAAGCCGCCACTACACAATAGAATTCAATAGATAAATAGTCTACTACTTACAATGGGATGTGTAATGTACCTGTGTTAAGGGCATTCCTTTCGGAGATAACGTAATTTACCGTATTGCAAGCCTTATATTTTATAAACTCATAATTTGAAAGCTACAAAGTTATACGTAATAAAAATACAGCAATAATCTTCAGTATATCAACATTCCTTTCCCCGTTTTAAATTTTCTTTTTTTGTTTATTATACTCATGATACCAGCTTCCAAGGTAAAACCAATCTATACTTATAAAATTACATGTCCTGACTGACTGACTGACTGACTGACTGACTGATTCATCATCGCTGAGCAAAAACTGTTAAAGTTACAGCCACGAAATTTGGTGAGTAGGGTTGTTTTATTAAGTAGACACACACTAAGGAAGGAATTTTGAAAATTTTACCCCGAAGGGGGTGAAATAGGGGTTGAAAGTTTGAATGAAAGTCCGTCATTTCTTGAGTTAGAAACATGAAACTTTATTTTTGGGTTACTGAATAAAAATGAATGGATACGTATTTAAGCGTTTTTGGAAATTCTACCCCCAAGGGGGTGAAATCGGGGTTGAAAGTTTGAATGAAAGTCCGTCATTTCTTGAGTTAGAAGCAAGAAACTTTATTTTTGAGTTACTGGTTAAAAATGAATGGATACGTATTTAAGCGTTTTTGAAAATTCTACCCCCAAGGGGGTGAAATTGGGGTTGAAAGTTTGAATGATATTCCGTTATTTCTTAAGTTAGAAACTTGAAATTTTATGTTTGGGCTACTGATTAAAAATGATTGGATACGTGCTTAAGCGTTTTTGGAAATTCTACCCCCAAGGGGGTGAAATAGGGGTTGAAAGTTTAAATGAAAGTCCGTCATTTCTTAACTTAGGAACATGAAAGTTTATTTTTGGACTGCTGAATAAAAATAAATGGATAGGTATTTAAGCGTTTTTGGAAATTCTACCCCCAAGGGGGTGAAATCGGGGTTGAAAGTTTGAATGAAAGTCCGTCATTTCTTGAGTTAGAAACATGAAACTTTATTTTTGGGTTACTGATTAAATACGAATGGGATACGTATTTAAGCGTTTTTGGAAATTCTACCCCCAAAGGGGTGAAATTGGGGTTGAAAGTTTGAATGAAATTCCGTTATTTCTTAAGTTAGAAACTTGAAATTTAAGGTTTGGGTTACTGATTAAAAATGATTGAATAAGTGCTTAAGCGTTTTTGGAAATTCTACTTCCAAGGGGGTGAAATAGGGGTTGAAAGTTTAAATGAATGTCCGTCATTTCTCAAGTTAGGAACATGAAAGTTTATTTTTGGACTTCTGATTAAAAATGAATGGATAGGTATTTAAGCGTTTTTGGGAATTCTACCCCCAAGGGGGTGAAATTGGGGTTGAAAGTTTGAATAAAAGTCCGTCATGTCTTGAGTTAGAAACATGAAACTTTATTTTTGTGCTACTGATTAAAAATGAATGGATACGTATTTAAGCGTTTCTGGTAATTCTACCCCCAAGGGGGTGAAATTGGGGTAGAAAGATTCAATGAAAGTCCATCATTTCTTGAGTTAGAAACATGAAAGTTTTTTGACGTTTGCGTTTGACGTTTGCTTAAATAGGGTCCCGTTTTTACCCTTTGTATAAGGAACCACAAAAAGGGGAAAGCTATCCATCTTTGTTATTATACTATGTTAACGCGTACGAAGTCGCGGGCAACAGCTAGTTTATTATAAAAATCAAACATACATTCAGCATCTCCTTAAGATTTACAAATTACTTTTATTTGAAACACACGCCAATAGATCGACAATATCATAAACTACATATTCCCCGTTTTAAATTTTTTTTAGGACAATTTTGAACTAAGATAAGTAAAAAAATAGGGTTTTGGTGCGATCTCGGCAACTGCCGTGTTGCCGAGATCGCACCAAAACCCTATTTTTTTACTGTATGGCCAAGGTCGTTTGCTCGGGGGACGGCCTTAATACGAAATTACTTTGTAAAACTTCATTATTTTGTCTTTGTGTTACTTTCATGTTATCAATAATGAAAATAACACTAGCTTTGAAGTTATTAAACAAAATTTACAAGGCAAAAACATAAACGAGTGAAAGCATCTAAGGTCATTTACATTTTCCCATTGGCTAAATAAGTAAATACCTACCTAACCATTGATCCAGTTTTGGAGTCCAATATGACTGACGCTCCCAATTTGAAAGGTAACGAATATATTATATACAAATTCAAGTCGTAATATAAACGTTGTAAAATGAAACTCCAACTCCATGTTATAATAAAATTCGCCTATATTATCTGGAGACACAACAGAATTTTAGCGCTCTCTTGATTCAGGAATGTAGCTTTCTCTGAGTCCTTAGCTTCTCCTTACTATGTGAATAAAAAAAACACGATTTAACAAACTTATTAATGTTGACAAGTTTTGTATTCATCATTTTGTTTTTATTAAACTGCATGTGCAGTTTATTGAAAACAAAATTACTTTGTAGACAATATGACTTCATGTGACGTCATACTTGTTTATGAAATGATAGTATTTTGTGGAGAGCGTGGCGAATAACACGTCTCCAGTGCAATTTCCTCATAGGTTACTCACGGCCCACGGAGGTATACATTTAAAAAGGTCAGGAAGAGCAGTTTCATACACTGAGAACAGAATTTCGTTGGAGACGGCTCCAAGTACGGTACGTAAGCTTTTTATCACGTGAAAATATACGGATATTTTCACGTGATAAAAAGCTTACGTACTTCGGTAGTCTTTTCTATATCTTGTACCAAATTGCATCAAAATCGGTCGGCTAGTTGTAGAGCATTTGGTGCAATCAATAAAATCCTCGGGTAATGGTTCTAAGCCTAGCAGACTTTTTACTGGCCCGAATTGGCCAAATATGTGAAAATAGTGGCTGAAGTAAGAAAAATTAAAAGGCAGCTAATGTTAACGATTCGTGTTTATTTTCCGAAGTTGCGGATAATTTTTCGGAACAAAACCAATCCCACGTCGTCCTTTTCTGAGTCTCAAGGTACATTCCTTTCAAATTTCATCAAACAGACAGACCCACTTTCACTCTTAAAATATTAGTCTGGAATTCTGGATTATAAGCACCTACCAACCTTTCCAAAACGCTCCATACAGTCAGCGAGCTATGACGCCACGCCTCGCATAGTTGTATGCATCGTGTGAGAACCTTGTTCGATAGCTATGTTAAATATGGGGTTTATGAAAATGGTTTCTTATGAAAAGTTGTTATAAATTGCATAACTTATCGAATCGTATACAAAATATATTCAGACATTTTATTAAAAAAATCGACTTGTACCAACTTTTGTAGACTCATTAGTCATAACAAAAAAAAAAAAAATACAAAAGGTACTTAACCTTAATTTATTTTAAAAAATCTGCTAATCATTGACCTTGCAAACACCCTACAGCTAATGTAATAGAACAGATAAATATTTACAATCAATAGTTGGGTATTTGTATTTGACATGATTCCAATATCTGACCCGTTTGTGGTTACACCTGTTGCGTAGAGGGTATTTCCAGTTTCCAATTAAAATGACAAGCAAAATTTTGTGCGAATATATTAATTGAACATATCTTTATACTTGTCCAAAGTCCAAAATATAACTATTTGAGCGTTATGTAGTATATTATTTTTACCTCTAAAGGTGAGATCGCATTAGGGTTAAATCAGACCGCAACGCGACGCGTATAGTTTTTATTATTCGTAGGATTTGACAGATTCGCAAGACGTCTCACGCAAAGTTGAAGTCTGTCAATTCAGTACGAATTAAGGTGACGCCGCGTTAAAGTAAAAAATTGTATTGGATATGTTTTAGATTGCTTGTTTTCTATGAGAGGCCGGGCCGGCCTCTCATAGAAAACAAGAAATGGAACAGCAAGAAATGGAAAGGGCGTAAGCGACAAAATGGTTTTTGTCGCGTAATTTAAAAACCAGAAATATATTTCATATAATCTATGGGCAAATTAAAGTGTATGCTTGAACCAATCTATCATCTATCTTGAAACAATCAATGTACAAATTTTGGAAGCTTAAATCACTCTACTCTGTTGGCAAAATTAGAATCCCTTTTTTTACAGAGGTCTTTTTGATTGATTATTCTGTATTATAAAAGTTGACCAATCGTGTTATGCTATGGGTAATTCAAAGACAAAGACATGATGAATACTGACAATGAACTTTTATTTCTTAGCTTTAGTCATTGCTGAGAAAAATCGATATCGCTACAGCCAAATTATCAAGGCGTCGCCTTAAGAAATACATCTACGCGTCGCGTTGCGTTCCGAATTGACCCTTAGGCGAAATTAGTAATACTGAATTTCATAACGTACCTATTGGTATTTTATAATTATTATTTCGTTGCTTATACCACAATCCAATATAGGTACTTTTACTGTAAAATATACAGAGTATTTTTATGCAATAGGTCAGTTAACTGGTAAGCCACATGGAGCAGTGATATTTTAATTCTGTTATTTTGCAGTGTTGTGTTGTCCCTGGGGATGGGGGCATTAATTAAGCTTAGCTTGAACAGAACAGCTTGAAAAACAGTGAGATGTAATTTTTTCATGTGACGTCATACCTATATGGAGCTGCGGGGCTAAAATGGTCGCTTTGGAGAATCATATTATGAATCATAAAATGAATTCATTTGCAACGTGTTATGATGAAAACTAAATTAATGGAATCAGGATATTTAAGGCTCGGAAAAAAATTAGAGCTCGATTTCAAATTTAATAATAATAATAATAATAATAATAATAATAATAATAATAATAATAATAATAATAATAATAATAATAAGCCCGCAGGGCAGCTTGTGGCGAGCTGTTGGGGAGTAGCGACCCCACGAACCCGAGTGCTCCCAGGGAAGCCCCTGTTCTCCATCTCCGGCTTGCCTTCACCGGCCGGCCGGAGTGAACACTGACGGAGAATCAGGCCCTACCTCTGCCTTGCCTTAACCGGCCGGTCAGAGTGGAGTCGCGAGAGCTTCGGCTCGGAGGGAGGATGTGAAGCGTAAGTGGCGAGTGGGCGACGTGATGGGACCCTCTGAGGGTGCAAATGATCGGCGTTTAAAGTCCAGCGACACCTCTCCTGCCTCAAGCCGCTCTGTCAATGTTGCCGCCTCGGTGCACCGTGCGTGCGACCATTTTGAGGGGCCCATTCAAAGAGTTGGCGAGTCACCGTCTGCCAACTTTATACATGTTACAACATTGTATCGGCAGACGCCATAGTCCTTCCATAGTCCCAGTTACCCAGTCCACTAGCACCTCACCCCCATAGCCCGATATCATTTTAATTCCATTCCCTGCAATAGACCTACAATGGCCGCTGGCTCTCCTTGGTCGTACTCCTATAGTTCGGACAGGGAGAGTCGCCGGCTAGTGTCACATTACATCTAGATTAAAACTGTCTAACGGGCCTCTACGTGTTGGCTTCGGCCCCACGCATGCCTTCCAAAGGTCCGGGATTTAATTGCCCGTGAGCAAGGAGTGCTTTACACAAACATAATAATAATAATAAGGGGGTGAAGCCGGTTCTTCCTAGTTAGTGTCCCCGGGCAACACTTGAGTGCGCCACCCCACTCTCTTCGGGGTGAGGTACTCACGTGGCTGATCATCGGCTCTGTCTTTCTTTAACAATCGTTTCATCGTCTTTTTATTAGTCAATCCTTGGTTTTGAATCGTTTTTGTTTTTATTTGTATCTATCTTTCATCAACTTTGTTTCCTCTTTTACTATATTTCTCGTTTAGTTAACTCTTCCCTTAGAATAAAAAAAATAAAAATTATGAGATGCGACTCAGGAATAGAAATATACCCCAGGCGGGTACCGGAGCGTTGCGCGATGGAGAATCCCGCCCCGGACCCTCGGGTCTGGGCTGCCCTGCGTATTCTGGGGAGGGCACCGTATCGCATAATAATAATGTTATCGTTCATCATAGTCGAGATAACTCATCAACTAGTTTCTCATCAATATCATCACTCTTTTCATCGCCACCGTCATCTCCAGCTTCATATATCATAGCTACTCAATCTAGTTCATCAAATTCATCGTCACCTATGTCAATCAAATCTACTGTGGATGTTGTGCAGGAGGCTATCTCAGCCAGAGTTACTGCACCCGCCCACAGTATGGGCTGCAAACGTAAAAAATGGTCTAAGCAAATGAACATTTTCATAATGCACCACTATTTCATACTCACAAAATTAGAATCCGATACCAAATCTTACTTATCACACTTACACTCATTATTCTCATCACAATACCCAGAAATGGAAGCATCGAAGCAAAGAGTAGGTGACCAGCGACGAGCAATAGTCAAAAGAAATCTTTTAAGCCATCAAGAAATATTAAGTATTAAAAATGATGTAAAAACTTTACTACAAAATAAAAATCAACAATTGACTCAAGGACAGAATATGACGCAATTAGAAACTCTTGCCACTAACAGTAGAAGTCAGAAAATGAGATGGACGACTGAAATAAATGAAATAATAATGCGGACCTATTACAGAATTACTAAACTAGAGACTGACCTTACCACATACCGACCATTATTACATAAAGAAATTACAAACATATGCCCTGCAATAGCTCACCTGTCAATACAAAGAATAGCCGACCAAAGAAGATCGATTGTCAATAATCACCTTTTATCTAAAGAACACCTTAAAAGAATACGCGATGAAGTGCAACAGCAGCTGGAGACTTCGAACGGGGAACAGACAGACGATATCACTAGACTACCTGACCTAAATTCTTCACAAAACCTGTTAAATGAGAGCATTCACTTACCAACTGAAGACTGTCCTAATATCTTACCAGTACCTTTAAAATTGACATCAGAATTAGAAGCTGCACTGAAAGAAATGTTCAAAGATACCTATAATATATTTAAAGATACCGATCCAACAACACGACCGTCCTTACCTAAATTAAAACCCTCCAAAAAATTAAAACAGATAATTCATCACCTTAATACTGAAACACTTCCAAATATACTGACAGACGATACGGATTTTAACACACTACATACTTACATTTATACTGCCGCATATACCGCGACCAAATTTTACGGAGTGAGAATTAATAATAACAACACACCTAACTCAAACAAAGCACGAACGAAACCATGGTGGCATAGACGCCTGGAACGTAGAATCAATGATCTTAGAACAAGTATAGGCCGACTAACCGCATATGCAAAAGGTACTCGATCATCCCACCTAGAAAAACACATAGAAAAAATTAAGCAACAGTATAAAATTCATTCACAACACGAGGCCCAAAATTCTGATATAACACATTTTTTAGATACCTTAAAACAGAAACTAAATATACTATCCAACAGATTAAAGAGATATAACGAATGCACAATTAGAAAAACTCAAAATAAGGAATTTACAAATAACGAAAAGTTATTTTACAGAAAATTAACTCAAAATAATAATAACCAACAAAATAATCTTAATTACAGTCCTACACCTTCGTCAGAATCCATGCATACCTACTGGTCTAATATATGGTCACATTCAGTTCAACACGAAAACAGTCAATGGATTGATGAAGATAAAAATAGAGTCAAAGATATACCTGTCATGGAATTTGGTGAAATACAGCTCGAGCAAATGAAAGCAGTTATAAGTAAAACGCATAATTGGAAAGCAACCGGATCTGATCATATACATAATTACTGGTATAAACAATTTACATCCACACATACATTACTACTCAAACACATAAATTCATTCATTCAATCGCCGGACACAATACCATCCTTCATCACACAGGGTATAACTTACATGATAGCAAAAGACAATTCGGACACTACAAACCCAGCAAAATATAGGCCTATAACCTGTCTGCAAAATATATACAAGATTATAACAGCATGCATAAGCAATTTAATATATACACATATACAGGAAAATAATATTTTAGCTGAAGAGCAGAAAGGATGCCGTAAGTTCAGCCAAGGGTGCAAAGAACAGCTCATAATAGACTCCGTTATTACACAACAGGCACTTAAACAGAAACGTAATATAAATACCATGTATATAGATTATAAGAAAGCTTACGACTCTGTACCACACTCCTGGCTTATTTATATTTTAAAGCATTATAAAATTAGTCCCGTTATAATAAATTGGCTAGAAAATATTATGCCAAATTGGCACACCAAACTGAAAATTTTTGACTCCACTAAAGCCATTGAAACTGACTTCATTTACATAAGGAGAGGTATATTTCAAGGGGACTCTTTAAGTCCTCTTTGGTTTTGCCTTGCCCTTAATCCACTTTCATTCATACTCAACCAAAACGACTACGGATTTAAGATCAAATATAATTCGCATCATACATCACTCTCACACCTTCTCTATATGGATGACATCAAAATTTTTGCAAACACACTAAACCACTTACATGCCCTCGCTGACCGTACACAAAGTTTCTCAAATGACATAAAAATGGAGTTCGGGATAGACAAATGTAAAATACAATCAATAAATAAAGGCAAAATAGAACATAATATACAATACAAACTTAACAATGACGAAATAATTTATCCAGTTGACCCATTAGAGGGATACAAATACCTAGGCTTCTACCAATCACAACAAATACATCATAAAGAAACTAAAAAACTACTCAAACAGAAATTCAAAGCAAGGCTACATAAAATATTACACACACAGCTAAACGCAAAAAACACAATTAAAGCAATCAATACATATGCCATACCTATACTTACATACTCCTTTGGTGTAATACGTTGGAACCTAACAGAATTAAAAACTTTACAAAGATTAATAAATACAACTATGACAAAGCATAGAAAGCACCACCCAAGAGCCTGCTTTCAACGATTAATTTTACCAAAAATAGAGGGCGGTAGAGGTCTCATCGACATTTTAAATTTACACAATAGACAATTAACACTACTCAGAACATTCTTTTACAACCACGCACACACAAAAACACTCCACCTTGCTATTTGTCATGCTGACACTAATTATACACCACTGGCGCTGGCCGATAAAACAAAAAGTATAAAAACTTACACAAGCCAGCAAAAAATCGAAGCATGGGCACAAAAATCACTACATGGCCGGCACCGTCTTGACCTTACCAATAACGCCGTTGACAAAATTGCGTCAAACGCATGGTTAAAGCAAGGGGAACTGTTCCCTGAGACGGAAGGTTTTATGCTGGCAATACAGGATCAGGTAATAGATACAAAGAACTACAGAAAGCTTATTATTAGAGACCGTAACTTGAGTAGCGACCACTGCCGACATTGCCATAAGCAACCAGAAACAATACAACATATCACAGGCGCCTGCTCGTCCATCACACAAACAGACTACAAACACAGACACGACCAAGTAGCAGCAATCATACATCAGATACTCGCACACAAACATAATCTCATCACAGAAAAATTACCATACTACAAATACACACCACAAATAATACTAGAATCACCCGACTATAAACTTTACTGGGACAGGACAATACTGACAGACAAGACCGTACATCACAACAGACCTGACATTACTCTCCATGACAAACAGAATAAAATAGTTTACCTCATAGATATAGCCATACCTAACTCACACAATCTCACTAGCACACACACAACCAAACTCACAAAATATACAGACCTGACCATAGAGCTCAAAGCGCAGTGGAAAGTGAACACCGTCAAAACCATACCGATCATCATCTCAACCACAGGCATCATACCTAAAACACTACACACATCACTCAAAACACTTAACATACATCCACTCACATTCATAACTTTACAGAAAGCAGTAATCTTAAATACATGCCGAATAGTCCGCAAATTTTTATCAATCACCTAATTTCACAATTACATGCAGTTGTTTGGCCACAAGCCCGCAACTGCAGTAGCAAGGGAGAAAAAAAAAATAAAAAAATAAATAAATAATAATAATAATAATAATAATAATAATAATAATAATAATAATAATAATAATAATAATAATAATAATAATAATAATAATAATAATAATAATAATAATAATAATAATAATAATAATAATAATAATAATAATAATAATAATAATAATAATAATAATAATTTATTTATTTGCCAGAGTGAAATGTACAGTGATATGGTCTTCATAATAAAATGGATCATAACACTCAACTAAATTAATAGTATGCAAATGTCATAATGTTTTATAACTAGTCTAAAAGGTGGAGAAAAGAAGTAGAAGTACTTAATACTAAATGTCACATGTCTATTGTCATTAATAGAGGACTGTCAGAAATAAGTACTAGCGAAAAAATCCTTTACTTCATAAAAACAATTATTTATAAGCCATTCATTTAGTTTTCTTTTAAAAGGAATTAAGCTTAGTTTTTCTAGATCTTTTGGCAAGTTATTATAGATTTTAATAGCCATAGAATAAGGACTTTTAATAAACGTGGTACTGCTACATTTGGGCAAGATTAATTTATTGGGATAACGTTGTGATCTTTTTGCAAAATTGTTATCCTTGTTTTGTACAAAATATTTTGGATGTCTTTTAACAAAGATGCACATGTCTCTAATGTACATACAAGGCAGCGTAAGTAATTTAAGGTTTTGGAATAGGGGTTTGCAACTTTCAAGTGGCCCTACACCGCAAATTGCCCTAACACACTTTTTTTGCAATTTAAAAACTGAATCGAATTCCACAGAGTTGCCCCACATTATAAGACCGTAAGACAAGATGGATGACACATATCCGTGATATGCACAAAGAGCTGCAGATATTGATACGGTCTTTGCTAAGCGTCGCAGAGCAATATAAAATTAGGGGGACAACGAGCACCTAATGGAAAGCAACTATCGTTGCCCATGAACACTTTTAGGTACAAAATAGCAAAATGATAAAAATATATTGTCTGTCTTAATCCTTTTACGTGTGTACTGTATATTAGGCTGGATGCCCTCTTTTCACGTTGGACTATGTTGGATAACCATAATTGCCATCAAAACGGCGAACTTAACATGGCCATTTAGCCAAAAATTTTTCGTTTTTTTAATTTCTTAATTTAATTTAATTTTATGCTTTTTAAACTTGTGCAGAATAATTCCTATCAACAGGATCATATCCCAAAGAATACCATCTATAAAATATGTCCTCGTGGATGAGGCCGTCAATATGAGCCCAAACATGAAACCTCCACTTTGGGTTCATACGGAGCTCGGCTCCTATAGAATCCAGGTGATGCTGCAGCAGCACCAAAGCATGACTCTTCCACGGAATAATTTCGGAATAAAACGGTTGTTCATTATTTTTTTCTAACGAAGCAATTTACAAAAGGCGTTAGTTCTAAGCTACCTAAGAATGGTGTATAGGACATGTCATAATTTATACGCTTGTAAGCCACACAGCAACATTATGTTAGGCCGAGAACATTTCAAACACCGTTCGTAAGAATGAAATGCCAAAAAGTACACTAATGTTACAAATAATGCTTTTGACTAATGCTTTATTGTAGTTAAAACTACTTTTCACTAAGAGCGCCAGTCAAAAGTACTTTTAACCGCAAATTTTCAGTTAAAAGAACTAATAACCAATAATTGTCAGTCAAAATAAGTTTTGACCAACCTGTTTAGTCAAAAGTAGTTTTGACTGATTTTGTTAGTCAATAGTACTTTTGACTGGTTAAGAGTTTTGACTGTAACAGAAACAAGTTGTTAAAGTGCTGTACTGACGATGAGTACATGGTTTTTATTAGTATCAGTACTTTGAATTCTCTGCAAGTGTTACATCAAACAAATCATTCACGGTGCGTAACGTAAAATAGTAAATACAGTTATTGGTGATTAATTTCTTATAATCCAGGCCTCGGTTCTCAATAATTAAAACTACAAGTTGCAAATTATACTCTACAACGCGTTATGCCTCAGTACAACTCCGCCGGTCGCGTTGAGCGCTACTGTACACGAATTTAGGCGAAAAAATAAACTTTTTTATCTTATCCGTAACGTAAACAGTGCACGAACAAATAGACAGTGTATTTTCGTTAATTATTATTAATGTTTCCGTGTGAGGCTACTTCTGTAAACAGGTACGTATAAATATTTAGTGCGCTCTATTTAGAGAAGTTTAGTAGAACTTTAAGACGTGTGAACACGTTTGTTCATTTTGAATATACTTACTATGAAGTAGTAATATTCAGTGTCATATATGTCTATGTATGTCTGTCTGTGCCTCTGCACGCTTTAAAACCGCTGATAAAGTTTGGTGTCACGTTACTTTGAGTCCCGTGAAAGGACATAGAATTCAAAAGATTCTCGCTAGTCTCTATTATAAACCTGAGAGCGTGATTTTCTGTCTGCTAATAATTATAAATAAATTAAAAAAATATGTGACACGTTTCCCGCGCTATTGATAATATTCTTTGCGAATGAGGCTGCGGTCTATAGTCTCTGTCTATCTGACAAGTGAGTTTGTCTGTCCGCTTTCATTTATCTCTTTACAGTTTAACCGCTGAAAAATATTAGATTCCCAGGAAAAGACAAATAAAAGTTTTTCTGTCGACAAAATTTACGGTTCGAGAAAATTAGAACAATTGCTACTTGATATCATCAAAAATTCGTATTATCTTGTGGCTATAATTTACAAATTTAGGGTATATATCTTGAAATTTTATTTATCTTGTAGGTACACAAAGTTTAAACAAAATGTCAAAATTTGAATGATATAAATTATTCTGTGCCCCGTTACTTTGTTTATAGTACACAAAAAAGAAATCGATGCCTCATACTTAATCGTAAGTTCAACTTTTACAAAAGAGACATTTGAAGATACGATATCTTCAAATGTCAAAAGGCATCAAAATCGTTCTCCTGTAAAACACGTCATAGGTAATTTCTCCTGTAAAACACGTCAAAGGTTTGTCTTCAAACGGCTCTTGCCTCTTGCAAAATGGGTTTTTTGAACATACATGATGGTCCTTACGATTACACAGGCCAACAATAGTTTTTTCCCCGAAAACTAAAAGCACCTGTTAGAACCATCATAACTTTGGAGAATTTTGTCATAACCCATTGAAACAAATTACATTCTCGATGTGGAGGGAGTCCTGTGTTAGACAGATCCAGGACATCCCTCCGTATACAGCTGAAGGCAAACCGCAGGTGGTTTTAGTGGGTATGAGTCCCACCCATGATCCCATGATGGGTTTTCCCTGCGCATAAAAAAAAGTTACTTTCTCGATAAGAAGTATTACTCTGGCATATTATATTTATCAAAACTAATGAAAATGAATACTTTCAACTTTGAAAGTTGATTCTAAGGGTTCTTACAGACGTGCCGCCGACACGTGCCGTTCGTCTGTAAGAACCCTAAAATGGGGTAAAATGCTTGTTGAATTTTTGGTAAAATGATTTTTGAAAATTCGGAATGAAATATCTTTTAAACCTGAGCTAATAGAAAGAAAATTCCTAATTTCTTAGAAACATATTTAATATCAGGGCATAAAGTTCTTACAGGTAGCTTTTTTCAGGAAACATTTTTTTCAATTTTGTTGGCCTGTTTTACATAGGAGGCATCGAATTACTAATATTTCACTGTTTAGATCCGGACCGGTTCGAAGCTAATTTTAATAGCAGAATGGTCATATAGTTTTCACTGTAGAATATGAAGACACCACCTGTTAACAAGGCAGTAAACGATTGTTATAACAGCAGAAGCAATTAAGTGTTATTGTTAGAAGGGGCCGCTTGTATTTGACTTATCTATTTCAGAGCATTTTACCCCTGACTTCCTCCGATAGTTAACCTTATGGTGTTGCCATAAGGGCTCTGTAACATGTAATATACCTCTAAATGCCTGTACAGGGGTGCAAATAATTACTTACGTCTTGTACTTCCTGGAAAATTCCACTCATATTTCCACCATCTTCACTAAGCTTTGTGGAGGCTTAAATCTACATTCAAAATGCAACAAAAAATTACATAATTGAGTAGAGTGACTAGTGAGTCTTCGGGCCATTTTATTATTTGAAGAGTATGGCTTAGTTTTTTGATGGCCGGGGGCTATTTTGATTTGTCAGAACAACGTTTCGTTTTCGTCGAACAAAATTTTTATTTACTTTCACAAAAACATACATTATATAAATATTTACCCTCCATAAACCACTGAGGTTTGTTCGGAGTGGATATTGTTTATGCTGGACGCTAGTGCTGCCTCTAGGATGAAAACATTGCAGAAATATGTATATTATATACGAGTACATATTATAAAATAAAGTCGCTTTTTTTCCCTCATGTCCCTTTGTTCCCTTTAATCTTTAAAACTACGCAACGGATTTTGATGATTATTTCAGTGTTAGATAGCCCATTTATCGAGGAAGGCTATAGGCATATAGCCTATAGCCTTCCTCGATTATCACGCTAAGACTATAGGAGCGAAGAAATAGAGGAAAATGTGGAAAAAACGGGGAAAATTATTTGAAAGGGCTAACTTGAACGCGCTAATCTCAGGAACTACTGGTCCGATTTGAAAAAAATCTTTCAGTGTTAGATAGCCCATTTATTGAGGAAAGCTTATAGGCTATATTTTATCACGCTAAGACTAATAGGAGAATGTGGAAAAAACGGGTGACATTATTTGAAAGGGCTTATCTCGCGAACTACTGGAGCAATTTTTATGTTATTTGGCACAGATAAGAAGTAGACCACGTGAAGGATCATAGGCTATCGGTTTTAATCATTTTTTCAGTGGCTATATATTTTATACCCGTGCGACGCCGGGGCGGGTCGCTAGTTATACTATAAAGTATAAACGATAATGATTGTACTGTTATCATGCTCGTCATCATAAAACAAACATTTTTTAAAACTAGTTTGTTCAGCAAATAATACTTTTCTCGTGCAAATTGTATTAATCAGATATTTTCTACGGCATTGCAAATATTATGTTTTGCATTATGCGGTATAATATTTAGTAGACTGGTCACTGATTTTTTAAGATATTAACATTTTTGTGTTACTCGTTAGTAATAATAATACTGACACAGGCTTGTCCTTGTCCTAATCATTGGAAAAGTCTCGCTACACCGCGAGATCACAACCACAAGCAATAGTATATCTAACGATTTATTTATTTAGCGGCGTGGTCGCGCTGTCATTTACAAATTTTACGTACAACTGCTTGTGTTTTGCGGCGTAGCCGGCAAACCGCGCGTTTAGTTCTAGCAGTACACTGACCTCCATTATACAAGTACGCTGGACTTATGATACCCTTTGAAATGACAGCTATTTTTTGTGCCTATTTGAAGCGGAATCAGCGCCCCCAATGCGGGGGAAGAGAACTAAATCTGACGTAAAAATGACGTTTGAAAGTCGCCATATTGGCGCTGATAGCAGTAGTGGGAGTACTTGGAACTAATACTAGTTTCTACAACCAATAGCGACTAAGCGGTCATTTGCAAGTTACGTCAGATTTATTTCTCTTTCCCCACATTAGGGGCACTGATTCCGCTTCAAATAGGCACAAAATACAGTTGAGTATCATAAGTCCAGCGTACTTGTATAGTGGAGGTCAGTGTGGCGGACGCATTTAAATCAAGTCATAGGTTAATATAACCAAACCTAGCTTAATATAACCAAAGTTAGTCCTAAATTGTTTTGTACAGCTTTGTCAAATTTCTGGACCAATCTAAAGAACGACTACAACTAATAACATGATACAACAGACGAATTCGACGACAATTATTTTGATGTTACGAAATCCAAGTCAAGTACCGTGTTTCCAGGAATACCTACATCGCTTTTATCCATAAATTTAGTTTCTGTTTATTAATTTGTCAAATTAAGTCTAAACACGAATTATTATACAGAGATTTTGTTCAGGTTTATTATGATACTATAATACTGGGCCGATTTTATTAATATTGGCAGAGACGTTGAGTTCAACAGGAAAGGACAGAACTACTGTAGGAAAAATGTACGACCACAGCGGGATACTGATTTGACGAGCTAAAGGAAACTTCTAGTTACCAATGTATAGCTGACTAAACCTAAAAATCTTGGAGCTTAGACCAGTCAGAAAGCATTTTCATTTTTAAGATAATTTATATCAAAAGTGGAACGAAACCATATGGAAACTTGAGCGATATCTTAGAACTTTATCAAAAACATCCAAGCTCAGCAAAATGATTTACTCGATAGACTTATGTAGTCCCTAACTAGGCCGTCAGTAGACAGTAGCATGAATAAACCATTAGTGATTAGATAAAATGGTGGAAAATGACTAATTCCACATCAGCAAGTCCTATTAAGATTTAAGCCATGCTTAGTTTGCCACTCTGTTGAAAGTACAGACGGGGAAATAAGAAGATAATCCTTAAAAATATAAATAGCGAAAGTGTTTTTAACTGTCACCTCTTCACGCCTAAGCCGTTAAACTGAGTTTGTTTTTTAACCGACTTCCAAAAAGGAGGTTATAATATGTTCGTCTGTATATTTTCATGAAGATACTTTGAATCCCGGGAAAGGACATTGGATAGTTTTATCCCTGAAAATGAACGTAGCTTCGCGATTTTTTCATTAGCTTCGGGAAGGAAGGATTTTTTCATTAGTCTATAACTCTATATGAATAAAAATGAATTTTAAAGTTTGTTAGTCTTGCTAAAACTCGAGAACGACTGAACCGATTTGGCTAATTTTAGTTTTGAAATATTCGCGGAAGTCCACGGAAAGTTTACATTAGTAGGAAAGTGATACGAAGCTCACCGGGATATCTAGTTTTTTATAATTTTGATTGGGGCTACAGCTGTGCCCTTTTTTCAGCTCAAGGACAGTTTTTGTATTACACAGACCACCTAACATACAGCACAGTTTCACCTGAATCAATATAATTATGTATGTTCGTTATTAAGGTATATATGTATTGTATGGGCCTGCGTAGCCTGATATAAGTAAATAAAATAACGTATCATATTATGTTATTAGGTTTTACCCGATTACGGCAAACCCGAAAGTAAGAGTTATGCTCCAGGATTACAAAAACTACTCACTAGCTAAAAGCCGAGCTTTGTGAGGGCTCGCATCGTCACACCTTGACTGACTGATGATGACACATAAAAATACTATGTTAAAGCACAAATCAATAGGCGTATAGTTTTTCCGTAACGTGTAGGTACCACAAAATGTACAGGTTGTGGGATATACTAGGGCTCGCTTCGCTTGCCATGATACTTCATGCTTACTTTAACTGCTGTACTCAGACTCAGAGACGAACATTAGTAACAAAAATGTAATGAAATGAAGATTTTGACACATCTACATACGTCCCCATCACATACATTATCTGTCAAACTCCGTATTAAAAAGTTAAATCAATAAATCATCATTAAGGGTGAAGCCAAACGAGCGTAATTTGTGAGTTGTGAGTCGCAGAATTTCTGCCGGGCAGAATTCTGCTGCATTCAGTTTCATACAAAAGTCATGTTTGATTCATAAAAGTCATAAAATTTTTTGGTAAATAAATATTTGTATTTGTATTTGTATTCACACGGGGACTCAAAATGAGTTGTCATATTTTGAATGAAAAAAAATCTGCCCGGCAGAAATACTGCGGCTCACGACTCACAAAATTACGCTCGTTTGGCTTCGCCCTAAATATCTCTTAGTGCGGTCGTAAATGTTTTCTTATTTTTGGAAGCATTTTAAAGGTAACATTAGAACATTTCTGGTAAACTGAAATATTTTTTATAAAATTTTTTTTTTGTCAGAAACGTGAAAATATGTATTTTCATAATATATTAATTACTACTAATAAAACATTTGGCTACTAATAAAACACATATTTTTTTAGTTACGTGGCCTACATTACGTCGATTCTCTATTTTATTTTAAGGTGCTGAACACTATTTTCCCTGACTGTACACTGAAGTCAGCGCGAATTGAGCACCCGGCTTAATTTATTTTAATTTATGTATTACTTGTGAAGCATAATGCATTGCAACTTATTTTAGACCGACTAACTTTGCCGTAGCTATGCGTCAAAAGAGAGCTGCATTAAGTTAAATGTCTAAACTTAAGTTAAATGTCTAAACTTAAGAGCGAGCTGTCAAATTTTGCTGTGTTTTCTAATAAGTATTACGATCTCGGAAGACGATTGATTTAAATGAAATTGAGATTTATTTAATCATAGTATAATTATCTGATATTAACCTAACGGAAAACACGATTCACTTATTTTGACTCGATAGTTTTATTTTTCGAAATTATGAATATTTCTGGGCTTTTCAACAAATATCTGTTACACTTATTCAGTTACTATCATTAAATAACTTGCACTACTACAATCATACACTTTGTAAAATCATAGCTAAAGGAAATATTAGTATTGTATTTAGTTTTTAAGTAATCATCAAAAAACTGTTTTGGGACTTACGACCTTTACTTTCGTGCTATAATGCGGGAACCCTTGTTACGCAATATTGTTCGCTACTAGCTGCGGCTCAAAAGTACAATTCATGCGGGCACGATTCATGGAATCATTATATCACGTTTGGAGGATAGCGGGGTATGTAGGCGGGGCTAGCGTGTTTTGATATTTTTGGCAGCCCGGTCATAAAGGGTACAAAATATTTTTGATTGTTTCTTCTTGTGGAATCCATACTGTTACCTCTTCACGCCCAAACTGTTGAACCGATTTTGCTGTTTCGTATGGAGATAATTTAAATCACGGGAAAATATACGGTCGCCGCGCGATAAACGAATTTTGGCTTAACGTAGTTCAGGGCAGTTCTCTAGTAGTTAAAAAAAATTAAGTAGGTACTTTATTACATTTATTTTTTAAATGTTCTACTATTAAGGAATATTTAACCTTACAAAAGACTAATCTTATATTTAAAATTCTCGTGTCACAATGTTAGTCCGCGAACTCCTCCGAAACGGCTTTACTGATTTTTACAAAATTTTATATGCATATTAAGTAGGTCTGAGAATCGGCTACTGGGTACTTTATATATTGATAAGTGCATTTTTTGAATAAATAATAGTAAATTATTACAACCTGAGACTGACGGCGACCATTAAGTTTGTGCGACGGGATAGCGATCGACGTTGCCATGGTGACATACTTATTTATTCACTTCAATAAAATAATATGGCAAATATATATTATGGCAAAGCAACGTTTGCCGGGACAGCTAGAAAAAAAATAAAATTCATTTTCTTGTAAAAACTAAGTTTATGAGGCAGTTTATTTTTTCTAATTTTCCTCTGCCTACAAGCACCTCCTTATGAAAATGTCTAGTGAATTGGCGTTAAGCTTATTATTAGGCGAGATTATGAATATTTTCTGAGAAAAAGTTTAATCTGAAATAAGCTTAACGAAAATAATGTTAAAAAATATTTTTCAATAAGGTCACGGTGAGCTTACACTTTTAACCCAAAAAAAATCGCGAGCGAGTTGGACTCGATCACGTACGGAACGGAATAAAAAGCCGCTAAAAAAATTGTGTGGCTGTGGCAGTGTGACTATACAGCAGCGATTTTTTAAAAATGAATCATATTATGATTCTCCAAAGCGACCACTTTAGCCCCGCAGAACTGTTGATTATGTAAGATACACATAATCAATCATGAATGATCGAACCCACATCGAACCCAACGCAAAAATTCAATTCGCTAAGGACGGTAACTGCTTTTTTTATTAGAAAAAAGTTACAGTTTATGAATAAATTGGACAATAAAATGGACAATAATAATTAATTTTAAACATACAAATTACAAATGTAAACCCATACTTACATTAAATTTCACCCGACTACTATAGCGAATTACTATCAATATGATTGATATGATTATTCTTCGTAGGATTATAAATTACTATAATATGTGCTAGTAGCACTTTCTGCTCCGACATTTGCGCCCTATTCCTATTCCTGTCAGCCAAAATTTAACGCGAAATAGCCGAAATGTGTAGTCGAGACTCGAGCCATAGAAAATTGGGTTCAACGAATCAAAGCAAACTCGCCTGCGGTGGGCTTATGAGCAAAGTCTAGTTCCATTCAAAAATGTTTTCATTGTAAGAACTTCAACCCGATACTTAAATTTTTGAAATATCTTATAAACAAGGAAGGATCTTCCGACCGAGCGAGGTGGTATGCCCGGTCAGGCCGAAGCCCACGTGTTACATTTCAGCTGTCGTATATATACCGACGCGCTCAGAAAACTTAGATAGCGCGATGCAGGAATGCTAGGCGAATCGTGGGTACCGCCACATCACTCCCCCCCGAAGACCGGAGGTCGAATCTTGAAGTCTTGTCGCTTGAGTCGCCAGTGCCAGTGAGTCCCAGTGAGTCGGAACTGTAAGCTGCTGCACCGATCCAGTGAGTCGGATAGCTGCCGTGCGGGGCCGATGCTACGTGCTGACCAGGAGAGATGTGCTCTGCTTGCTGACCGGTCGGTGTAGTGAGAAGGCCCGATGATGCCGATGCGGAGTCGCCCAGGCCGCGGTACATTGCGGCTAGTGGACGATGTACCCGATGAGGCGATGCTGGCTGGCGCGGTGCGGAGGGACGGGGAGTGGTAATGATGAAGGAGGCGTGTTCTGTCGAGGGTCACCAATGTGGGAATGTGGAGGCCCAAAGGAAGATCTTCCGACCGAGCGAGGTGGTATGCCCGGTCAGGCCGAAGCCCACGTGATACATTTCAGCTGTCGTATATATACCGACGCGCTCAGAAAACTTCGATAGCGCGATGCAGGAATGTTAGGCGAATTGTGGGTACCGCCACAATCACAAATAGTTTTAATTTTATTTTGAAAAAAATTTGTCAAGTCCTTATTGGAAAACCCCTTATAAAAAAGTATCCTTTACTCAATTTTAAATCTCCAAGTATTCGTATTGAATATTTTATATTTCAATGCACAATATCGACAAAGGCATTGTACACAATGAATATCATAAGAATAAACGGAAATAATCAGAGACCAGAGTAACGAACCGTAGAAACAGAGAGGTTATAAATAATTTTCCCGTAACATTTTCTGTTGATATTATGTTAACAAAGACAGATGTTCGATTCCCATAGAGTTCTCCAATAAAACTTTATTGTTAGTAGACTCTCGCTTATCCGGATTTTATTTGTTAATAGTACATTTAAAAGGATAAAAACGGGACCCTTTTACTAAGAGTTCGCTGTCTGTCCGCCTGTCTGTCTGTCTACAGGCTGTATCTCAAGAATCGTGATAGTCAGCTAGTTCTGAAATGTTTTGTGTATTTAATTTGCCACTATATAACACCAAATGCTAAAAATAAAATAAAATCATAATGATAGACTAAACGTATTTTTTTGGCCTTTTTGGCTTGATATCGACAATGGCAAAGTGTAGGCATTTGAAATTTTCACATAATACTCAATTAAATTTCTTCTTTAATAACAATTAATTATAAAAAATATTTAAGAGACGCTCCTTAGATACAAAAAACACAAATTTTGCACATTTTCGCTCTATAATGGCAAGGAACCCTTCATGTGTTCGCGAGTGACGATTCGCACTTGGATTTTTTTTTAATTTGATTATGAGCCGTGAAGTGTTCCTCGTTTTCGTGCTGTAGCTTACTAGCCCTTATAATAATAATAATAATAATAATAATAATCATTTATTGCAGGCAAGAAACCCATAAAAAAATACATAAAAATTAAAAATTAAATTAAATTAAATTAAAACTCAAAGTTAAACAATACATAATATTAAATACACTGTGAATAAATTTAAATAATAATATATAAAATAAGATGTTACAAAAATACGTTTAAAAATAATACTAAAAATCATTTCTGGTTTTTGTCGCGATGCACTGATAACCAGTAGGCAGGAAACGAATTCTCCGGACACCCGGTACACACACTGAGGATTTCGTTACTAGAGGAACGCACGCGAGCCCAGAATTCCGCAACTCGTGCCCTAACAACGGCGAAGTAATCGGGAACTCTGGCGTCGGCAAACATGCCCGAAGCACTACAGTATCTAGGGAGTCTCATAAGAATGCGGTATGCGTTATTATACTGCACTCTGATGCTACTCCTTACAGATTTAGAGCAGTTGGCCCAAAGCTGACACGTATAAAAGCATTGACAGTATGCCCTAAACAGTGTCAGCCTTGTCTCAACGCTGCAACGTGCAAACCGGCGCGCGAGCATGTTACACCGAACGGCCATTGCCCGTCTCTCACGAACAATGTCTTCATTGTCAGACAGATTCTCGGTCAGAATGTGTCCCAGGTACCGGAAACGCTCGACTCGCTGCACTACTTCTCCATCTAAATAAACCGGCGGGACCCTCTCCGAACCCTTGTCAGCCCTAAACACCATCATCTGCGTCTTGGCAACATTGTATTTGAGACCATGGCTACTAGCATAGGTCTCGCAAATGCCGAGAAGACGTCTTAAGCCTCTGATTGAGGGGCTCAGAAGCACCATATCGTCAGCATAGCTCAAATTATTAATGCATGTCGTACCTATGTGGCAACCCACACGGGTGCCTCTGAGCTCCTCAATCAGACCATTGACGTACAGGCTAAACAGGTCCGGCGAGGTTAACCCTCCTTGGCGCACCCCACACTCTAATCTAAAATCATTAGAGGTTGCGTCGCCCCATTTTACAAAATTCGTTTGGCTTTCGTACCAGTATCTCAACAGATTCACTGTTTGGTCGGGTATACTACATTTTACTAGCTTTTTCCAAAGTAAATTATAATTTACCAGGTCAAAAGCACGGCTAAGATCTAAGAAGCATGCGTATACGGATGTTTTTCTTTTTGTGTAATACTGAACCGTTGATTTGAGCGCAAATATAGCCGAATCTGTTGAGAGACCGGGACGAAAGCCAAACTGTGCGTCATCAATCCTTATATTATTCCTTATGCTAGGGTAGATTAGTGTTTCAAAAATTTTTCCTATAATGGTTCCTAAAGAGATCGGTCTATAATTTTTCGGATTTGAGAGATCGCCAGTTCTATTCTTAGGTACGGGAACCACCATTGTTCTCATTAGGTTTTTCGGCAAATAACCTATGTTGGCGGAGATTGTAAAGAGATCTGCCAACATAGGCAACACAAATTCTTTCGCGTGTAAAATATGCTCTAAACTAAGTCCATCGAAACCAGGCGCTTTGCCCTTCTTCATTTTAAGAATAACTTCTAATATATCTTTAGGAGAGAAGCCACTACAACCATAGTTATTCCTATCGACACTAACTTTAGTGGTATCGTTATTATTAGGCACGGGCAAGGGACTTACTTTAAAATGGTGTGCAAATAATTCGGCTATCTGACTTTGATCCTGAACATCATTGACACAGACCGGAAGACCCTGCTCAAAGTTAAGGCGTTTTGTCGCTTTCCAAAATTTGGAGAAGTTTCCGTCCGACCGGTGTGTGGCAATGATATCCATCTTTATTTTATCTTCATTGCGTTGACACCATTTTAACTTATTCTTAAAAAAAATCCGACTACTCACCATATTATTGTACAAAGTACCAGATTTTGGCTTCCCATTCCACATCCAACAGTTAAAATCAAATCTGGCCTTTTTGTGAAATTCACGGACGTGGTGGTTCCACCCTACAACTTTTTTACTCCTAGCAGGTACATCGCGACTTGAAACACTTTGTATTGCAGCATCTTGTAAACTTTTAACTATATAATCATAAAATTTATCTATTTCTAAAACATGTTCCTTACAAATATAAAATTTTAAAATATCACATTCAGTGCAATTTACAATGTAATGACTAGAATTTAAACTAATTTTACTTAAATTATCACAGCATAACTTCTTATACAGACTAATTTCGTCAATGGATCTATTACCCCAATACACTCTAGAAAGAGGGTTATTTACTTTTGTATGACTGAGTTTCTTTTGTATAATGTTTAATAGCTTACACTTAATCAATAGGGGAAAATGGTCCGACCAGTAGACTCCGTAGTCGATAACAGCTGATGTCACCGACGCCTGGGCGGCCGCCGTCACGATGCAATGATCTAACCAACGCCTCGCTCCACTTCCATCGTTGATGTGCGTAAAAGAGTTTGTGGGCAGCAGCTGAACGTCGATGGACTTAAGAGATTATAATAACTGGCCCCTAATATTTGCTGTCCGGATAATCGAGCGTCTCTATTTTTAAAAATATCCCACCTACTTAACATTCATAAAGTAGTATACTGGCCAGATTCTGTGTGGGCGTTACAGTTCGCGCTCCATACAAATGGATAAACATAAAAAATATAAAGCAGCCACATCGGAGGGTACTACTAAGGGCACACGGGCCACCGGCCACAACCACAAAACGCCGCTACATTTTTGACGCCGGTGGCCACCACACGCTACAACGATTCACTTTACGACCAATAGACTAGCTTAAAACGGCGTTTGTGGCTGTCGCGTGTGGCCTGTGTACGGCGTCACAAAATTTAGATTATAGCTATATTTTGATTTACAGTCTAGGACTCTAGATTTTCATTACATTTTGCTGCTTTCTTATTGATTTTTTTTCTAAAATTGTAATCTGGAACTATCAAAATATTAATTCGTATACAATCGTTGTCTATTCATGGCAAATATATTATAATAATATGTTGCTATCACATTTATGCCAACGTTTGGCTTTCCCAGATTAATTATTGTCTGGTTTCTTTGCATCGATTTCGTTCTACAACATTGGGTAATCTTTGATAGGCACAGGGTGGTACGGGCAAGTACAGTTCCTGCAGCCGCGTGCAACATTTTGATCAATATTAACATTATACACGTAGTATGCAGAGTGGGCACCCGAAAATGGATGCAGCTACCGTGGCCGGCCGAGAAAAAGATGGCGTGATGAGCTGGGGGCATACTAGCCAGGCTGGCCAGCGGTGGCGCAGGAGCGAACACAATCGAATATCTTGGGTGAGGCCTTTGACCAGTAGTGGGACAGCATTGGCTACTAAAAAAAACACGTTGTTCGCAAATGAAACAAGCTATTTAGGCTCTAGCTAGAGTTACAACAATATATATACTTTATATTATAAAGCGAAAGAGTTTGTTTGTTTGAACGCGCTAATCTCAGGAACTACTGGTCCGATTTGAAAAATTCTTTCAGTGTTAGATAGATTTATTGAGGAAGGCTATAGGAGCGAAGAAATAGAGGAAAATGTGGAAAAAACGGGGGAAATTATTTGAAATGCTTATTATCTTAAGAACTACTGGAGCAATTTTTATGTTATTTGGCACACATGAAGAATAGACCACGTGAAGGGACATAGGCAATTTTTTGCGGAAAAATGTACGGTTTCCGTGAAATTCCTAAATTACGCGGGCGAAGCCGCGCGGAACATATCTATTATGTATACAAAAAACATTGAGGTCTCTTTAACGCAATCGGTTAAAAAACAGTGAGCTTATAATAAAGCCGTAACGTGTTTCATTTCATGTTGATGTCAGTTTTATCTCCTGTCATTACTGTCTTTATGTAGAGCTCATTAGAACGTGCCTGGAGTTACTGCAGGATATAGTATAACTAGACGTTCTCGGCTCCGCCCGCGTAAGCAAGGAATTCCGAGGGAACCGTGTAAAAATAGTCTATGTCCTGCCCCGTGGTCTACTCTATGTCTCTGCTAAATTTCATAAAAATCCCTGCATTAGTGCAGGATCCCTGCATCCCTGCAGAAGCAATTTGAGTGTACAAAAATTGATTTTGCCCGCTTTTTCCACATTTTCCTCCAATTAATCTCTTCTATTGGTCGAACCGCGATGTTGTATGCTTCCTTGATTATTGGACTTTCCGACACAAAAAGAATTTTTCAATTCAATTTTAAATTTAATTTAATTTAAAAAGTATTTCCTCAGATTAGCGAGTTAAAATAAAGAAACAAAATAACAAACTCTTAAACTACTCTCCAAATTGTCTAAAATCTACTTTACATGTTGTCATCGTAACTTACTAGTAGATATACATTAAAAATACTGTTGTTTATTTTAAAATTAAATAATCGAATATAAATTAATTTCCAGTATCATAAATAATCCACAAAGTACAAACATTTGACATTTTATCTGCTTTTAATATTTAGTCTGGCTTTTGACGTCGGCGCCTATTTATCTTAATTAATAATTTAATCTAATATTAAATTTCGTAGAGATGTGTTCTTAATACAAGTTACCGAATATCCGATACGGCTCCCAAAGTCATCCATACTAATATTATAAATGTGAAAGTGTGTCTGTCTGTTACCTCTTCACGCCCAAACTGCTGTACAGATTTATGGAGGATATGGACGAGAGGGAGAGAAATATGATACTTTTTCCTGGATAAAATTTGGTAAGAATCAGTAAAGCTGTTTCGAAGGAGTACGGTAACTAACATTGTGACACGAGAATTTTACATATAAGACTAGATGAGTTTCCCGGGACTCAAAGCATCCCCTTACCAAATTTCAACAAAATCGGTTCTGTGATTTGGTCGTGAAGAGTTAACAGAAAGACAAACAGATAGATAGACACACTTACGCATTTAAAATATTAGTATAGATTTTACGCTTCGATACGCCGTTTAGAGTTTAACGCCTACAAGATGATTTTATCTTTATGCGGTACAACCGAATGCTAACCGAATATTTTCTGAGCTCTACAGAACAGACTCACGTATTCGACCTCATGACCGAAACACACTATCAATGTTAAAAACATAACATAATCATTTCGTTAATTAATATAAATGGAATGATATATCAGTTCAAACAAAAACAATGACTTCTTTACTACGAGTAATAAAAATATTATTTGTAACTTCTTTAACCCATCAGTCGTGGCAAAACGAGACACAATAGCTTTTTCATTGTTATCGCGGCCGGATGTGGCCGCTTGGGGCTTCATGAATTAAATGAACGTCTTATAGAAATAATTTCTTGTGAATTGTACAAAACATATAATGATTAATTACAGAGATAAAAGAATCGACATTTTATGAATTTAACAATGTGTCTGAATGGGTTCCTTAAGGTTTTATCAAACTTTGGTAGACGCCTAAAAAAATTATGTCATAAAATCATATGATTGTGTTCGCTCATCTCTTAAGCCCGCTGTACACTTTGTACCAAGATTGGGCTAACGCATTAAGCCAGTGTAAAGTGCGTGAATGTCGCTCCTAACTTATGGCCAAGTAGGCCTCTACACGTTGGCCCAATGTGCTGACAACACGCGTTGGCCCAATGCGCTGACTCAATGCGTTGGCCCAATGTGTACAGCCGGTTTTATACACAATCGACGTTGGCATATAGACCAGCCATTCCCAAAATGGGCGATTACGCCCCCTTGTGGGCGCTGAAGGTCTAAAAAGGGCGC
Organism: Polyommatus iphigenia; assembly: GCA_963422495.1. Taxonomy (NCBI): domain Eukaryota; kingdom Metazoa; phylum Arthropoda; class Insecta; order Lepidoptera; family Lycaenidae; genus Polyommatus; species Polyommatus iphigenia. Next base: position 16,852,139 of record OY730179.1, read on the forward strand.
AGCGGGACCCAGAAAAAAATATGGGGGCGTTGTGTAGAGGATTAGGGGGTGATTTATTTCATTTGAATTCATTTTAAATTGAAACAATGGGGGCGCTAAAACATAATTTGTTTTCAAAGTGGGCAGTAGACAAAATAAGCTTAGGAACCCCTGCAGGCTTAGCATAACAATTACGTTAGAAACGGGAAAGAATGTATTTTAGTGACAAAATGGCGGTTTTCCTTTGTCTAACTGTCACTTTGTCTATTCTTCCGTAGAAAGAAACTGTTTCTATGGTGATCATGCTAAGCTTGCTAGTGTACCATAGACGAATAGATTTACCCCTCTCTTTATATTAGGTTTGTCCAACATGGCTAACGTATAAATACCGCGTTTAAAGCTCTGTTCTCCAATAAGTCATTACCGCCTGCAATCGATGAATTTGGAGTGGTTCAGCAAACCTTTGATTAGAGCTACATGAAATATTACACGCATAAGTTTAATAACTACTGATAACGGCACATGTTCTGATAGTCACTGAGTACGGTCAACGAAAAAATATCTGCAGCCGATATCACAGAAAACATTATTTTTAGTTTGTCGGTTAAAGATACTAATGGATTTACTACTAGATGACGCCCGCAACTCCGTTGCACCAAAATTCGTTTATCGTGCGGGAACCGTTTTTTTTAATTACCAATTAATTGCATTGCCATTGGCTCTAAATATATAATTATAAATTATAATATCTATAATATTTAAAGGTAACACTTTTAACTGATTTTCTAACTAGGATCTTTGATAAGTATGCTCCCCTAAAGAAGGTTAAGGTTAAACATGCACCTGCACCCTGGTTATCGCTTGAAATTGTCACCTTAATGGCCAAACGCGATCGTGCCATGCGCAGATACAGGAAAAGGCCTACTTGTGACAATTTTGACAAATATAAGTATCTGCGAAATCATTGTAATCGTCTGTGTAGAAATGCTAAGAGACGCCACATACATTCCTCTATTGAAAAAAGCAACCCTTCACAACTATGGAAGTTTCTCTCTACGCTAGGAATCGGCAAGTCATCTGCCTGCATCAATAACTCAGTTAACTTAAATGAGCTCAACACTCATTTCTCAGTCCCACCAGTAATTGTCGACCGGTATACTAAAACACATACAATATCCCATCTCCGCTCTCTTTCCCTCCCCTCCTGTGCTCCATTCTCATTTAAGCTTGTCTCTGATGAAGAAGTTTATAGACATATCATGGCTATAACTTCTAATGCAGCAGGCGATGACAACCTAAGCCCTCGTATGATATCCCTTACCCTTCCTGAACTCTTGCCAATTCTCACTCACATTTTTAACTATTCCTTGACAACGAGTTCTTTCCCTTCTGCATGGAAACGTGCTAACATCATTCCACTTCCCAAAACCCCTAACCCCTCATCCGTGTCTGAATTTAGGCCAATTTCCATATTACCTTACCTCTCCAAAGTCCTGGAACACATTGTCCACGAGCAGCTTTCCCAATATCTATCCTCCAACAGTTTGCTCTCTCCCTTCCAGTCCGGCTTCCGTTCTGGTCACAGTACTGTCACAGCACTGCTGAAAGTCACAGACGATCTCCGACTAGCCTTGGAGAATAAATGTGTATCGATCCTGGTCTTGCTTGATTTTAGCAGTGCTTTCAACTCTGTAGACTTTGACATTATCCTCTCCATCCTCCGCTCCCTAAACATATCTCCCTCAGTGGTAGCCTGGTTTGACACATATTTTCGGGGACGCTCGCAGCGTGTCCGCTCTGATGAGGCCACCTCAGAGTGGTGTGATATCGAAGCGGGTGTACCCCAAGGTGGCGTACTCTCTCCTCTCCTATTTTCTATTTTTATTAATATGATAGTCTCACTTATATTTTCTAATTTCCATCTCTATGCAGACGATCTTCAAATTTATCGTCATTGTAATCTAGACGACATTGATTCCGCAGTTGCTTCAATCAACTCGGATTTACAGCGCATAGCCGACTGGGCTAGATCTTATGGTCTATTGGTCAACCCAAAAAAGTCACAGGCCATTATAATAGGAAGCCGATATATGACCCAGCGATTACGCCATGTGCCGAATATCATATATGACGGTATCGTTATTGAGTATACAGAAACGGTAAAAAATTTAGGTTTAATTTTGGACAGCAACCTCTGTTGGAAGCCTCAGGTCAACGAAGTTAGCAGAAAAGCACACCACTCGCTGCACATGATGAGGAACCTCCAAAGCTTTTTACCTACCCAAACCAAAATTTTCCTTGTCCAAACTCTCATTTTTCCCATTCTTGATTATGCCGATTCCTGCTACTTAGACCTGACCGAAGAGCTTTTAACAAAATTAGAGCGTTTGCAAAACCTTTGCATACGCTTTATTTTTGGCTTAAAAAAGTTTGACCACATATCAGCTCATAGGTCAAAACTTAAGTGGCTTCCTATCCGTCTCCGTCGCAATTCCCATATCCTTTGTCTTTTGTATAATATCCTGTATAACCCCCTTTCCCCCTCCTACCTAGTTGAACGTTTCAATTTTTCCCGACCACTCCATAATCCATGCAGGTCCAATAGAAGAATGAATCTTTCACTCCCATCCCATCGCTCCAATTTTTACTCCTACTCCTTTACCGTTCATGCAGTCAGATTGTGGAACTCGCTTCCCCTCACTGTTCGTGATAGCTCTACCATCAGTGTGTTCAAGAAACGCTTGAAAGAGCATTATCTTCAAGAATCTCAATCCATTTAAATAACGTTATTAAATATACATATAGTATTTATGTATTATAGACATATTGTATAGTATTTATAATTTATAATTAATATTGTACTATTATTTATTTTGGTTAACATAATACATGTATGTTTCATTATTATTATTGTTATTATTAGTTTTGTGTATAATGTAGATTTAAAGTTTAATTTTGTTATTGTGCACGCTCTACCTGATGTCTTATATCACATCTCTCTCCGTAGGGCTGCTGTAAGAAATTTCTTTAGAAATAAGCAGTCCTTTGTGTCGTCTTTCTATGTCAATTTTTATGTAAACTGTGTCTTGTGTGCAATAAATGTTTAAATAAAAAAATAAAAAAATAAAATATCTATGGACGCTTCACACCACGTCAGTCTGGCCCCGTGCTAAGTACCTGAAGGACTTGTGTTACAGGTACCAGACAACGGAAATATATTTAATACTTTTATACTATACATATATTTAAGATTTTTATTATACGATACACATATTTAATACACATCCATGACCCACAAACTTTGAAAACATTTTGTTCCGTCGGTCGGGATTCGAACCCGCGACCCCCGGCTTGAGCTACCAACAGCCCACCAACTGAGCCACAGAGGTTGTCATGTTTCAAGAGCCACATAAGAATACTAGATGATACCCGACAGACACTAACATTAGTATGGATTTTAATGCATGTGTGAAAGAGATAAGCAGCTAATAACTTAAAAGCCGAATTTCTCTCTATCTAGTAAGTATACAGTAATAAAAAATTAAGTATATTTTTTAATTCTATGATTCACTTCAAACTATGTTTTTTTAATTAATAAATCAAAAAGAGTCGCACGAAAAATTGTAACGCACAGTAAATGAGTCACAAGGACTTCTGTAAATTGATTAAGCTATGCAAACATTGACCTGAAAAAGTGTCCATAACCTTTCTAAATATCACAAAAACCTACTTATCCTTCGAGTAATATAAAAACTAAAAGACTTAACAACAATATTATAGTCTTTGTAAGTACTGGTTTTAATTAGCAATAAATTATTGCATGGCAAAAAATCAGTCTATCTTAGATCAATTTGACTGGATTGAATAAACAAAGCCCCATAAATTTCTAATTGTGGAAACATGTTAATAGTGCATAGAAATTAATCAGTTTTAATCTTAATTCATGTTTATCACTGTATGTTTTCCGTGAAAATAAAAAGGAAAAAGAAAAATAAATGTTGCACATGCTGGCCTATGGCTGAATGACAGTTATCTATAGAAACCTCCTTTTTGGAAGTCAGTTAGAAGCCCTATTGTAAAGTGAATATTAAAAGGACAAAGGTCAAACTAGCAGGTGTGAAATAGACAAGTGGCATAATAGATAAGTTCAGGTCGTTCACCCTCTGTATGAGCAAGAATATTGAATTACAGGAAATTTTGTATTGTCATCAAAGTTGCATTATCTTTTCTTAATTTGTGTGTGTTTGAAATTTATATTATAATGAAAATATTTGCACGAAATGGTTTTTAGTCACTGTATATTATTTATTATTATTATTTATTCATAAAATTTTAATAGCATTTCCACTGCTCTAAATAAAATAATAATAATATCTGTGGACGCTTCACACCACGTCAGTCTGGCCCCGTGCTAAGTACCTAAAGGACTTGTGTTACAGGTACCAGACAACGGAAATATATTTAATACTTTTATACTATACATATATTTAAGATTTTTATTATATCATACACATATTTAATATACATCCAGACCCGGGAACATTGAAAACTTTTTGTTCCGTCGGCGGTATTCGAACCCGCGACCCCCGGCTTGAGCTGCCACACACTCAGCCAATAGAGCCACAGAGGTCGTAAAATAAAATATGTTCTTATACAAAGTTTCGAATTATTTAGACTACTGGATATATAGTGCAGCACGAGTCGGCGCATGAGTACCGGAAACTATTCCACCTCAATTTTTTTATGCGATCCTCTTCAAATTGCCCTCCTCATGATATAAGTGCATGTTGCCATGGTGCAACCCGGTGCCATATTGTTTAAACAAACATTGTTTAAACAATTGCAAGGAATTGTTATTTTTTAACCAGACAATTTTTTTTATATTCTTTATTGAAATACCAATAAAAAAGCTCCTATGACTTTTCACGATAAAGTTAATATTTTTAAAGATATAAATTTTTAAAGGTTCGAAAAATCTCAAAGGGTACTTTTCACCCATGAAAAATATATAAAAAAAATAATAATGTCCAAGTTATATATTTTTTTAATTCTCTATACAATAGTTAATAATATCGGTAATAGAGATTAAAAAAAAATCATTGTTTATATCTTTTTTTATCTTAGCAAAAGTAGACAAAAAATTGTGTTTTTTGTATGGGAGCCCCCCTTAAACATTTACTTTATTTTAATTTTATTCTTAATTATTAAAGTACAAATATAATTAAGGATTTTATGAAATTTTCAAGTGCCTAGCTGTTACCATTATTGATTACGAGGAAAAAAGGCCAAAAAATCACGTTTCTTGTATGGGAGCCCCCCTTAAATATTAACTTTATTTTATTTATAGTATTTGTTCTTATAGCGGCAACAGATATACACAATCTGTGAAAATTTCAGAAGTAGCTAGCTACAGCGGTTACCTGGAGACATACAGACAAACGGACAGACAGTATCTCAAAAACCGCTATAGCTAGACTAGCTCCCATACAAGAAACGTGATTTTTTTGGCCTTTTTTGCTCGTAATCAATAATGGTAACAGCTAGGCACTTGAAAATTTCACAAACTCCTTAATTATATTTGTACTTTAATAATTAATAATAAAAATAAAATAAAGTAAATGTTTAAGGGGGGCTCCCATACAAAAAAACACATTTTTTTGTCTACTTTTGCTAAGATAAAAAAAGATATAAACAATGAATTTTTCTTAAATCTGTACTAACGATATTATTAACTATTGTATAGAGAATTTAAAAATATATATTACTTAGACATCACTATTTTTTTAAATATATTTTTCATGGGTCGAATGTACCCAAATTTGAGATTTTTCGAACCTTTAAAAATTCATATCTTTAAAAATATTAACTTTATCGTAAAAAGTCATAGGACCTTTTTTATTGGTATTTCATTATAGAATATTAAAAAAAATTGTCCGGTTGAAAAATAACAATTCCTTGCAATTGTTTAAACAATGTTTGTTTAAACAATATGGCACCGGGTTGCACCATGGCAACATGCATTTATATCATCAGGAGGGCAATTTGAAGAGGATCGCATAAAAAAATTGAGGTGGAATAGTTTCCGGTACTCATGCGCCGACTCGTGCTGGTCTAATAGGTAAAAATCGTGCTCAAAGATTCCGTTTCATACATACAGCCCGAGCTAATAAAACCGTGTTAAAATGAGTTGTGCTTCAGATAAGCATATTTTGTCGCTTGCAGATGTTCAAAGTGATCAATAATTAATCTGTCTGTGTGTCTAGTGGGATGTATGTGCAATTATCGCATAATTAATTACAGTGCGATCAATTTGTATTAATTAATCGTTTAGCGATACAGATATTATTATGTCAATTGACTTATATTAATTACATAGTTGTGAGAGGAGCTTAAGTGCAATTTGACACATATTGATTAATTACATAATTAGTTGTAAGGAGAGCTTTAAGTGCTTGTTCAGTAATATTATATCATCCGATGGTTGATAACGCCATCTAGTCAAAGAGTGGCGTAACGGAAGTGCAATGACATGAACACCGCGCGGTTTGCAGCAGCGTGACGTCGACACCCGCAGCGCCGCGCCGCATCGGGGGGCAACTTCTCTCCCCTTCACCGCTGAACGCGTAATGGTCGCTATAATTATTGTCTTCACGTTAATTTTTAAATTTTGTAATTTTTTTTCTTTACAATAAACGTAGTCAGAAGTTCAATAAAGCACGTTATTGAAGAGTTCATCCTGCTCCCGAACAAGTAATGGTCCTTCGAGCCGGATACAAGATACAAAGAGCCAGGCGGCAACGTGGAGCGTAGGAGAAGAGGATTCTCCAGTCCAGGATTGTCGTCAAGTCGCATCCGGTCAGGTTACAAACCCCTTTTCCCCCTTCCTTATCCAATATTTGCGTTAATATTGTTATTTTTTTCGTCTTAGTTGCGGTATTGCGCGGCGCCAGTGCCGCGTCAAGGCGTGGCCGAGCGGGAAACTGTAAGTACTTTTGCTTCTTATAACTTTTCAAAATGAGTGACGATGAATTTAATGCGTTAGAACCTCCCCAGGGGCCTATGAAAACAAATGAAAGGGCTAAATCTCCTCGCTTAAATATTACCACAAACTCGAATAAACGTCTCGCTGATTTAAAAAAGCAGCGAGGTACGCTAAAAGGCAGGCTTACGTTATTTGAGAAGTATATTTCGAAACTAGACAAATTAACACTAAATTTTAATATGAAAACAGAATTAGATTTACGAATTCAGTCAGCTTACAATTTGTTCCAAAGTTTTAATGTTATTCAATGTGAAATGGAACAATTAATTGATGAAACCGATTTACCTACTCAATTAGAATATCGGGAGTCATTCGAACAGCAATATTTCTCCATCATGGCTGAAGCGAAGTGCTTGTTAAATTCTAACGATAGTGAACGAAACCATGTTCCTTGTCAAGTTTTACATAATCCTGTGTCAATTAAGTTGCCAGAAATTAAACTACCAGCATTTGACGGTGCATATGATCAGTGGTTGGAGTATAGAAATTCATATTTCACCATGATACATAATCGTGAAGATCTTAACGATATACAGAAATTCCATTATTTAAAATCATCTCTTAGTGGTACTGCCTCTCAAGTTATAACGGCGTTGGAATTTACTGCTGAAAACTACTTACATGCATGGGAGCTTATAGAAAATAGGTTTCACAACAATCGTTTGTTAGTGCAAAATCATGTTAAAGCTTTGTTTACTGTCCAGGCTCTTCAAAGTGAATCATATATTCAAATTAGAAAATTGATAGACTCAACATTACGTAATTTGCGTGCACTAAAGTCACTGAACGAGTGTCTATCTCATTGTATCTAAACTTGATCAGTCAACTGAACGCGAATGGGAAACCTATAAAGGTACTCTCGTGTCTAAGAATGATTCGAATAACATTAAATTAAATGATCTGTTAGAATTTTTAAGAAACCGTGCGGATATGTTAGAAATGATTAAGTCTAGTAATAATAAAGGTGTTTCTACAATTAAGCATAATTACAGTGATACAAATAAGTTAAATTCTAATTATAATAAAAAATATATAAGTAAATCAAATCACATAAACTCGCAACCTGTCACACATTCATACGTTTCTAATTCAAGTTCTAATAACTCCGAAAATAATAAATCTAGGCGTAATTGTGTTAACTGCGGTGGAGATCATTATTTATATTCGTGTCCAAAATTTTTAAATTTGTCTGTCCAAGATAGGAATATCATTGTGAAAAATAAAGGCCTTTGTCAAAATTGTATTCGGTCTAATAGTCACTCAATAAGTGAGTGTTCGTACGGCCCATGTAAAATATGTAAAAATAATCATAATACATTACTTCATAATAATAACAGCGATAGCGTAGGTAAAGCTGCATCTACGTCGACTATTTTGCATCCGTCTGCGAGCGTTAACAAATCAGCTGACGCGCAAAGCCTACGGTCCGAGCGCAATGTACTTACGTGTAGTGCCGCTGTACAACCGGTTTTGTTATCAACGGCACTTATAGATGTTCCCGATACAAATAATTGTTATCATACAGTTAAAGCACTCCTCGATAATGGGAGTCAAAATTGTTTTATTACAGGATCGTTATGTAATCGTTTACAATTACCTATTATACAGTCCACAATTCATATTTCTGGTGTAGGACAAAGCGTTTCAAAAAGTTCTCACACTTGTAAATTAAATATTCGTTCTAAAGTTAATGATTTTAATACTAATATTCAATGTTGGGTTCTTCCTCGTATAACATCAAAGTTACATTCGTTAGACGTTCACTGTAAACGTATACAGATTCCTAAACATGTTTCGCTCGCGGACCCTACGTTTAGCGTCTCGTCGGACATTGAAATATTGTTAGGAGCGGACATATTTTGGGATCTTTTAAATAATAATAAGATAAAACTCAGCAGTGGTCCATATTTGTACGATTCCAAATTAGGATGGATCATCTCTGGTCCTCTTCATATTAATAAGTCGTTTAAACCTGAAAAGGTTCAATGTAATTTAGTTCAAATAAATAATCAATTGCAAAAATTTTGGGAGTTAGAAGAATTGACTGACTTACCAAATATCATGTCGAATGATGATCGTTATTGTGAGAAGTTATTTACAGAGACTACTAAACGCGATGAATATGGTAGATTTTCGTTCGTATTCCTTTAAAGGAGTCACCCGAATCGTTAGGGGACTCGTACACTATGGCAAAAAATCGTTTTTTATGTCTGGAAAGAAAGTTAGATCGTTTACCTAACTATAAAAAGCTTTATTTTGAATTTATGCGGGAATATGAGGCACTCGGTCATATGACTCCAGTTGCATCAAAGGATATCCCGGATATACTTAGTAAACCGCATTATATATTACCTCATCATGGTGTTTACCGAGAAGATAGTGTCACTACGAAATTACGCGTTGTGTTCGACGCGAGCGCGAATACGTCTAATAATAAATCATTAAATAATATACAACATGTAGGTCCACCGTTACAAAATGATATATTGTCTATATTACTCAGGTTTAGGCAGTATAAATATGTAGTGTGTAGCGACATCCAGAAGATGTACAGACAGATATTTGTTGAACAGGATCAACGTGTCCTGCAATTAATATTATGGCGGGAAGGTCGAGATTTACCTTTACAATTATATAAATTGAACACAGTTACGTATGGTACTGCGTCGGCTCCTTTTTTAAGTATGCGTTGCTTACAACAATTGGCTTTAGAATGTGATGATGATTTAGTAGCCAGGACTATAAAGGATAATTTCTACGTAGATGACCTTTTTACAGGATCCGATGACCTCGACTCGTTATTACAGTTGTGCAATAAAATATCTGCAACTTTAAAAAAGGGTTGCTTCCCGTTACATAAATGGACTTTCAGTCACGACGTTTCTGCTAGTAAGTGTAAAGACCTAAATGTCGGTGAACATCGCTTGTCAAAAACGTAAGGGTTAGGGTGGTGTACAAAAAATGATGAATTTTATTTTACAACTAAAATTACACATAGTGATACAGTAGTTACAAAGCGTTTAATATTATCGACAATTTCACAAGTGTATGATCCTTTAGGTTTACTCACGCCTGCGGTAATAACAGCTAAATTATTGTTACAAAACCTATGGTTACATAAACTAGATTGGGATGACGAAGTTCCTAAAAATATTACGAATGCATGGCAAAGCTTTCTTTTAGATTTAAAATACTTACGCGATATTAAAATACCTCGTTACGTGGTTCGCGGTAATTATATAGAACTTCATATTTTTACGGATGCGTCGCAAAGTGCCTACGGTGCGTGCGCGTACGTTAGATCGTGTCACAATGGTTGTGAAACTACTATACCTATTTCTGTGCATTTGTTGTGTGCTAAAAGTAAGCTGGCGCCGATAAAGACTGTTAGTATTCCCAGGTTAGAGCTTTGCGGAGCTTTAATAGGTGCGAAATTGTATTGTAAAATAAAAAAGTCTTTATGTTTAAATTTTAACAAGGTTTATTTTTGGACTGACTCAACAATCGTGCTGGGGTGGCTTCGTATGTCACCTCATCTACTAAAAACGTTTGTACAAAATAGAGTCGTCGAAATTAACGAATTAACCGGTGATACCATCTGGCGTCATGTTAAGGGCACGGAAAATTCTGCTGATATCATAACGAGAGGTTCTACATTAGACACATTAAAGTATGATCATAATAATAAATGGTGGTGTGGCCCTACGTTTTTACGAGAACCTGTGGCTAAGTGGCCAATTTTTAATAATAATATTGAATCGTCATCTATCGATTTACCCGAAACTAAGCCTGATACTATTAATTTATATTCCATTCAAGTTACTTCATTGATGGATTTTGAACGGTTTTCGTCATTTATTCGTTTGCAAAGAAGTTGTGCATATTTATTGCGTTTTATAAATAACGCGCGAGTAAATTCGCGCGGCGGTATAGGTTCGCGTTTAACCGGTCCGTTATCAGTAGACGAACTGCAGCGGTCGCTCGATGCATTGACGCGGCTCGTTCAACAAGAATGTTTTAGTGAGCAATATCGTGATCTACAAAATAATATACCGTTGAGTAGTAATAAAAATAACAATAAATCTAATAAATTATTATATAAACAAATATCAGGCTTAAATATATTTTTAGATAAGTTTAATATGATTCGTATAGGTGGAAGGTTATCTAACGCGGTTGGATTTAATTATGAAAAGAAACACCCGGTATTGTTAAGTAATAAACATCGTTTCTCGAGGTTATTGTGTGAATATGAACACAAACGACTACTTCACGCTGGACCTCAACATTTAGTGTATTCTATGCGTGAAAGGTGGTGGATTTTAGGAGCTCGTAATTTGGCTAGACAGGTAGTACATAACTGTGTCGTATGTAAACGAATGAAAGGGAGAACATTGACTCCTCTCATGGGTAACTTACCTACTGAGCGACTGGAGCCCAGCTTCCCATTCATCCAGTGTGGAGTCGACTATGGGGGCCCACTGTTCATACTGGATCGCAAAGGCAGAGGTGCTAAATTAATTAAAGCATATATTTGTTTGTTCATATGTTTTACGACTAGAGCAATACATTTAGAATTAGTAGGTAGCTTGAGCACGCAAGATTATATTTTAGCATTAAATCGTTTTATAGCACGACGCGGAAAGCCATACCAAATATTTTCAGATAACGGGAAAAATTTTGTGGGTGCTGAAAAAGAATTGGCAGCAATTTTTAATAAAACTAAGGATATTTCTGATTTTCTTACTAATAACCAAATTCGTTTAACATTCATACCGCCCTATAGTCCTCATTTTGTTGGGTTGTGGGAGGCAGGAGTCAAGTCCTGCAAGTACCATTTGAGACGCGTACTCGGTAATGCTAAATTAACACGCGAGGAGTTTGAAACAGTATTAACGCAAATAGAAGCTGTTCTGAACTCCCGCCCTTTATCCCCTCTGTCCTCAGATTCTGACGATTTCCTCCCACTCACTCCAGCACGCTTCCTGATCGGTCGACCGCTGACTGCGCCTGTCTGCGAGAACCTCACGACGATCGAGCCTACGAGACTGGGACGCTACGACCGTGTGGAGCAAATCAGACAACACTTTTGGCAACGATGGTCTAAAGAATATGTTTCAGAGCTCCAGCAACGAACAAAATGGAAGGGCAACAATGAGGACATCACACCTAATATCTTGGTCCTTATCAAAGAGGATAATACTCCACCACTTAACTGGAAATTGGGCCGAGTAACAGAAGTATTCCCTGGGACTGATGGAGTATCCCGTGTAGCTGAAATTCGTACAGCGCACGGTATTATACGACGATCTTTCTCGAAGATCTGTCCGCTGCCTGTACAATTATGAAGACGAATATGTTGGAAGACCCTGGTTCTTCCAAGGCGGCCGGTATGTTCAGTAATATTATATCATCCGATGGTTGATAACGCCATCTAGTCAAAGAGTGGCGTAACGGAAGTGCAATGACATGAACACCGCGCGGTTTGCAGCAGCGTGACGTCGACACCCGCAGCGCCGCGCCGCATCGGGGGGCAACTTCTCTCCCCTTCACCGCTGAACGCGTAATGGTCGCTATAATTATTGTCTTCACGTTAATTTTTAAATTTTGTAATTTTTTTTCTTTACAATAAACGTAGTCAGAAGTTCAATAAAGCACGTTATTGAAGAGTTCATCCTGCTCCCGAACAGTGCTCTATATTAGTAAAACATGACTGTATCTAGCTGACCTTTTTTTTCGTTGGGGGAATGCGTTTACGCATCCCCGGGGCCTGAGGAGGACCACCGAGGTATGTGGGACTCCCCGGGGCGGACGGAAGACGCACCCGGGACTACCCACTAAAACCCCAACGGTGTTCCTGCTTTTGAAGGTGGGACTACGGGAAACGCGTGATACACGTGATATCTAGCTGACCTGGCAAACATTGTACTTTTGACATAATATTATGGTCGTTGTTAAGCATTTTGTACTAAACCACATTTTTTTGGTGACTTATGAATGCAATCTTGTTCTAAAATATTATCTAAAGGTGCTCCCAGACAGAAGTTATATAACGTTATAAAACATTGTGTAACACGATAACATTTTTTTTCAAACGTGTCTTTTGTTATAATTTGTTAAAAATTTTTACACAAAAATGTTATCTAACGTTATATAACTTCTGTCTGGGAGCACCTTAAAGAACATAACCGCATTCATTATTATTCAATACGTATTTTAGTGGGATGGGACACATGGGCTGTGACTTATGAGAATATGCTTAATGTGAGTCAAAAGAAAATCTTCCAATAAAGTAAACCAGGCACTTAACTCAGTTTAAGATAGACACAAACAAACTTTCGCATTCATAATATTAGTATACATTAATACCATGAACCATTATATTATTAACTATAGTGTACACAATATACATCAGGGTTAATGGCCAGTAGGGTTGGGCGCCAGGCGGTCGGCGGCCATATTCTAATGAACTTCCATCAAATTTACAATATTATGACGCTTATGATGCTCAAAAACACACAGCTACAATCTACGAATAATAAAAACTAAGGAAAAGTAACTCCGTCAAAAAACATGCTCCACAATACTTGTCAAAAATGTGTACCTTAGGGCTTAGGGCCGGTTGTTTGATCGCTAGTAAAAAATGACTAATAGTATCCGTAACCATTAGTTAGTTGACTGTAGTTAAAACCTTGACCAGTTGTTAAACTAGAAATACGTTGTTTCAACTGATTTTTGACTATAGTTAAAAGTAACAATCGCCAATTGTGTTGTTATTTGAAGGAACATGGGGAACCCAAAATTCTGCCGGGAGAATTTTTTTACTACTGGTAACATCTGGTAATATTGTTTATGAAACGTCAAATTTGGCTGTACAGAAATGTACAGAACGAAGTCTGTGACGAAGTTACGTTCTTTTTTGACCGACTTCCAAAAAGGAGGAGGTAATACGTTCGGCTGTATGTATCTTTTTTATTTTATTTGTATGTTCATCGATTACTCAGCCGTTTGTGGTCCGATTAAAATTATTTTTGTGTTGTATAGGGTTTAACTCGAATTTGGTACTATGTTCACAAAAGTGGTGATCTGGTGGTGGGATCCTTGAGGAATCGAAGGGACTCCTTGAAATTTGTATGGAAACATATAGTGATTTTGATTTTTTCTGGAACATTCAAGGTAGATGCTACCAAAAAGTAAGACTTCGCACCAGGTTGTACCCTGGATCCGAAGGTACCGTACAGAATTTTTGAATGCTTATAGGTACAGGTTCGGGGTTTTCGGCGTTGTTTAAACAACTGAAAGCATAAGCCAGCACATCAATTTGATTGATCATCATCATCACAACTAAAACTATACCATGGGTCATCACACTATGACCCAATTATTGGTACTTTTCGTGATATTTTGTATCTAAGCAGATGTTTTTGATGATGATTTCGCTGTTTGTGGACCGATTTTCAAAATTCTCGTGTTACTGTATAGGATATAATCTTAATTTTTTATAACAATTACGACAGTGGTGAGCTGGTGATGGGATCTATGAGCAATCGAGGGAAATACTTGAAATTTATTAAAACACTCATAGTGGTTAAATTATTATTTTTAACAAAAAAAAAACCGACTTCCAAGGTAAAAACAATAGTTATATGAACTAAAAAGAATTAAATAACTCTTACTCTTTAATAGTGCCTTTTTCAGAATTCGTCGAAATCTCAACTATTTCTGTACATACTACGGTCTTCATTACTTTGAAGTCGGTACCAGTCCTAAAAGTTTCAGATATTCTGACATTACTGAACTCACGCTTTAATTAGCTGGTACAAAAGTAATACTTCAAAGTAATGAAGACTGTAACATGTACTTACAGAAATAGTTGAGATTTCGACGAATTCTGAAAAAGGCACTATTAAAGAGTAAGCGTTAATTAATTCTTTTTAGTTCATATTAAGGTGGGTTTAAACCAAAAGAACAAAGAGCAAGAACTGCACAAGAACATTCTTTCGTATTCGTTTAGTGTAAACTTTAATTCGTTACAACATACTTTAGATCGTTTACACCAATCGAACCAACAAGAACATCAAGAATAAGAATTTTTGCTCTATAGATGGGAACCATTTAGACCAAACGAGCGAATGCTCATTGCTCATTCGTCAACGATAAGTAGTAGGGTTCACACTACACTCAAAGAGCATATAAACTACGTAACAACCATGTAACAACTACACTATGTCTGACTGTGATAGCGATATTGTGATTTCAAGTGCTGCATTCATTGTTATAACTTATAACGCAATAATAAAAAGAAAAGAAGGAAAAGATGTTGGTGGGTGACGAATTTAATACAATGAAGAATACTCGATATTTTAAAAAACCCGCCCAAAAGTAAAAGATTTCAAGAACACTAGAATCCCTTTGAAGAGACCGCCTCGAAGAGCGAGCACGCCCGAACACGAAAGAATGCTCTAGGCAACTGCTCAAGCGCTCTTGCGTCGGTTACACCAAACGAGCGAGATTCTTAGAGCATTCTACCTATTTACCACCGAACACGTGGCGAACAGACTAGAACAACGAAAGAATGCTCGTTGTTTGTTTACATCAAAAGAGCTTTACTAGAATGAGCATTCGCTCGTTTGGTCTAAACGGAGCTTCACTATTGTTTTTACCTTGGAAGTCGGTTTAAATTTTTTTCTTATTGTTTGTCAACGTCATTGTCACAACGACAACAATCAATTGATTCAAATTTTCAAACAGTGTTTTATGGTTCGTGGAATATTATTTAATATTATTATATTCATTGTTGTGTGGAACTTAAATTATAATAAATAAGTACAATAATAAAAGTTGTGTAGTCAAGTGTCGTGTAGAAGTTTCAATAAGTTTGCAGTAACATGGAAAATAAAACAAGCAAGTAAGCGCGTGGTGTTTTCGTCAATGCTATCAAATCAAATCAAATCATTTATTTCGGGCATCAAAGGCCCATAATTTATCAGATACCTGAAATCTAACATACATATTAATTATATAATAAATACCTTAAAACTAACATACATATATTTTTATATATACTTAAAAACTAACACTGTCACGTTTTGTCGGCGACGTGACTCGCTTCGTTCCGGAGTCTCCCCGGGAACCTCCGATAGACTACATTCATCGGCCAGAACTCCGGCGCCTCGAAAGTCGACAGAAGATTCGTCGGTACTCTCACCACAAAGGAGCTAAAGTTAACCTTGTGGCGAGACTGCAGACGCTCGACCCTCAGGCGCAGTGTCGTCTTCTTCTGGATGTAGTCCACGACGTCCTCGACCTCCATGGACCAGTGCAGGCGGGATATGTACAGGGGCGTCGCGGGGACCTCGCTCCGCAGACGCAGCTCAGGTACATATGGTGCGGTGCCGCGATGGTTGCGGGCGACGGGCTTCTTCCTCCTCTCCACCAGTGTGAAGCCCTCCTCATCGCACCTCCTGCTCTCGTCCTTGCCAGGTCGAGAAGACTCCACCTTGCGGCTCTTCGTAGCCTTGCGGCTCTCCTTAGTCTCGCGACTCTTCGGAGCCTTGCGGCTCTCATTCGCCCCCTTATTTTTTGCCCGCGGGGGAGGTGCGGGGCGACCAGCAACAGTCGCGTAGTTTTGCTGAGTCGCCTGTGGACTCGGCGTCGTCGCAACCGGGAGGGGAGCACGGGCGGGGGACGCAGCGGCGGTGTTCGTTGACCCGTCCGATAATGCTGACGGGCTAAACGTGCTTGCTTGTGCGCCCCGACGAATGGTGACGTATGCGGCATCAGGTGACCTACATATTAAATTACCACTTTTTAATTGCGATAATTCAATACGTAAGTCACTGATCGTAGACTCTGATGCCTGCAATCTACCTCGAACTCCGGCCAGCTCCTCCTTCAGGAACCTGATGTCCTTCAGTAGGCTGACGACGTCGACATGGTCCAGCGTGACGGGCGGCAGCTTGTGCAGCTCCTTTGCCACAAAAGCCGGCACCTCGTCAGGATCCGTCTGTTTCAGCAGGGAGATGATGTCCTGCACGCTCCTTTCCGTTCCGTCTCTTCGTCGCGACGGCATATTCGCGCTCTGTCCGAGCGTCTCATACAGCAGCTGCTTGCCCTTGCAAATCTCCTCGCTGGAGAAGGAGGACTTGCAGATCTGCATGATGCTGACCTCGTCCATAGTGTCGATGGCGTGCTGGATAAACGCCAGCAACTCGTGGGCCACGAGCGCCATGGTCACGCGCAGCGGCAATGTGCCGCGCGATTCGCAAAAATATTACTTTTGCTGCGTGTGTAACGCGGAGCACGACCGGTCGCTAGCTCGACACATTACACATTCTATATATTATGATTACAACCATGTTTGTGCGTTTTAAGATGATATGGGTGACAGTTCTCATATTCCTTGCTACGGAATTTTTTTACAAGAAAACAAAAAAAAAAAACAAAATGTAATAAATTATATTCCATCTACAAAACTAAATGTTTCCTATAATTGTAAATGAATAAAAATGAAAAGTTGCTAAATGCTAACTTATTAATATAAAATTATAAAAATTAACTGTGAAATAGGAGTATAAAATTATTGTTACGAAAACATTTGAAAAATGTCAAATGCATGAAACGGAATTTATGTCAATAGAGATTGCCAGCGTTGAATCGAAATCAAATCGATAATTGTTATTTTTAACAAAAAAATTAAAACCGACTTCCAAGGTAAAAACAATAGTAATATGAACTAAAAAGTATTAAATAACTCTTACTCTTTAATAGTGCCTTTTTCAGAATTCGTCTAAATCTTCAACTATTTCTGTACATACTTGATACTATACAGTCTTCATTATTTTAAAGTCGGTACCAGCTAATTTAATCGTGAGTTCAGTAATGTCAGAATATCTGAAACTTTTGGGACTGGTACCGACTTCAAAGTAATGAAGACTGTATAGTATCAAGTATGTACAGAAATAGTTGAGATTTTGAGGAATTCTGAAAAAGGCACTATTAAAGAGTAAGAGTTATTTAATACTTTTTAGTTCATATTACTATTGTTTTTACCTTGGAAGTCGGTTTTAATTTTTTTGTTAAAAATAATAATTTCACTCTTTTTAGTTATCGACAAAATAAGGCTTTATGTGTAAATAACCAATACGAATGTTAACTATTCACATTATGTTACTGTAAGCGAAATTGTGGCAAATGCTTCAGAAACAATCAAAATCACTATATGTTTCTATACAAATTTCAAGGAGTCCCCTCGATTCCTCAAGGATCCCATCATCAGATCACCACTTTTGTGAACATGGTACCAAATTCGAGCTAAACCCTATACAAAACAAAAATAATTTTGAAAATCGGACCACAAACGGCTAAGTAATCGATGAGCATACAAAAAAAAAAAAGATACATACAGTCGAACATATCGATGACCCAACGAATAAACGTGCAAGAGCTCTTACCCAAAAAATTTTTTTTTGATTTTTCGTTTGCATGGACTACACCGACACATATACACCTATGTAAATTTTTTTAAATTTTTTTGACTGAAAATAACGCTTTTATAGCAATGTAAACCTTTATTGTACGGAAAAAATAATAAAATATATCACATTAATAATAAAACATGCGCATTATTGCAAATTATTTGTTTATTTCAGTTCACCAGAATAAACGTGTTAAAACAATCTGGCGCTCGTTCTGATCTTTTCTTTCGGGTTATAACTCTTGCACGGTTATTCGTGTAAAAATGCAAGCGACTTCTATCACTAATGCCTCATTGCAGATGGCGAAACTTTGAATATAATAATCACAGCTATTCTATTATCTTTTACTAACTTCTCTTGTTTTTTCTGCTTTTGTAAAGGTTATTCGAAGAGCTACTGTAAAGTTTGTCACAAGAGCTGCTGGTGAGTTGCCGGTCTTTTTAAGAGGGAATACGCTCTCCCCTTGAAGGTTTGCAGGTCGTACAGGTCCGGAAATACTGCTGGTGACAGTTCATTCAAAATTTTACAGTGCGTGGCAGAAAGTTACGCGAAAAAAACACGGTGGAAGACTGCCACTCATCAAGGTTATGAGGATGGTATATTTTTAACGCGGAATGATGGCGAAAAGTTGCAGGAGGTATGATTCCGAACAATTCCTCAGAGCACTCCCCGTGATACAAATGATTGAGGATGCAGAGTGAAGCTATTTGCATCTCGGCGTAATTCCAAGGGGTCCAGCCTGTTTGAAATACTATGGCAGTCAACAATTCGAGCGGCCCTTCGTTGGATACGATCAAAAGGGATTTGTTGGTATTTTGGGGTCCCTGCCCAGATATGAGAACAATATTCCATATGAGGCCGAACCTGCACCTTGTAGAGTTGCAGGCATTGGTCCAGACTGAAATACTGTCTCATCCTGTTAAGAACAGAATCAGAAAAGTATCCTCTATCCCATTCAGAGACTTTCTCCTGTGAATTCTCTATTTTAGACATAAGTTCGTTTCTACTCTCGATGACATTTAGTTTAGCCGAGAAATATGGTGGAAGCCGGTAGATAGGGCATCACCTGTACTATCATCCGCATAGCAATAAATGCCATTGGAATGTAACATGTCATTGATCTGCCAAACAACTTGTGACCTATTTGCATAAATTCTCGGGAAGCCCATATTATGATGGAAGCTTTGATAGTAGCGCTTTGAGCCAAACCCGATCAAAGCCTTCGCAATGTCCAAACTAACAGCCAATGCCTCTCCTCTCCACACAATCACCTGAGCCCAATGATGAGTTTGGTACGCCAAGAGATAACCAGCCAAGCGACCCATACTGTTTGTCGTGTTTGTCGCTTTGCAAGTATCGAAAGAGCTGATAATGGATTCCATTATCTTCGAGATGACGGAGGTTTTAGCAATTGATCTGTAGTTGGAAGGATTTGAGCGAACACCTTTTTTTGGGGATGGGATAGAGTACACTAAGGTTGTCTTCTAAGAAGCCGGGACAATGTCAGAAGAGTAGGAGAACCAAAAACGACGCGTTAAGACCAGAGCCAACTCTGGAGCACACTTTTTCAACACTATAGGAGGGATTCCGTCAGGCCCACTCGACTTTTGGATATCAAGGGCACGCAGGGCTATTCACACTGAGCGCTGATGTAACCTAATATCCGACATGATGCCCCTGCATCGTGGTATAGTCGGCGGTTTTTATTCCAAGGTCATTTGGAATAAAAACCGCCGACCATACCACGATGCAGGGGCATCATGTCGGATATTAGGTTACATCAGCGCTCAGTGTGAATAGCCCTGCGTGCCCTTGATGACCTTGGAATAAAAAGAGTTTGACGCAAGGAGCTTCGAAGATCGAACGAGAGAAGATCGTCGTTGTATTTTGCGTCGTGGGCCAACGATCCATTTCCTACTTGCAGGGATGGTAGGATGGCTTTCAAAAATACCCTTCAATAGCTTATGCCAGAGACCAGAAATCATGGGTTCCCAAGGAAGGCACTCGACTCTCTCACCAATACTATTGACGTGCTGTTTCTTTGCCCGATTGATCTCTCTCTTGAAGGATATAGATCCTTCAAGAGAGAGATCAATTGAATCAGAAGGAATGGAGTACAACCTTGCCTATAGAGGCAAGGTTGTACTCCATTTTATATGTATGCGCGCGAGGTAGGTCAATATTTATCAATAACAACAATAGGTCAAAAATATTTTTTAATGAACCGTCAGCAAGAAAATATTAGCTAACTAGACGTTCCACGTGGCCTCGCCCGCATAAATGAGAAATTTTACCGAAACCGTACATTTTCCCGCAAAAAATAGCCTATGTTCTTTCACATCATGGTCTACTCTACATCTGTGCCAAATAACTTAAAAATTCATCCAGCAGTTCGCGAGATAAACGCCTTAAAATATTTTTCCTGGTTTTTTCTACATTTTCCTATGTTTCTTCGCTTTTATCCATCTTAGAGTGATCATTTATAGTTTATAGCCTTCCTCGATAAATGAACAATTTAACAACGAAATAATTTTTCAAATCGGACCAGTAGTTCCTGAGATTGGCGCGTTCAAACAAACAAACTCTTCTACTTTATAATATTAGTATAGATTTACATTTTATACCATACACTAATAAGGTTTAATTTACATTTTATACCATACATAAATAATGAATCAACTTCTTAACACTAATATACGGGCTTTTATTTTTACAAACATGTAAAAGCAACAAAATATACAAGAATAAAGCTTAGCGCAAACCTACGCGACCAAAGCGACTGCAAAGCGGTAGCGTCTACCGCGCGGCGGACGCTGCCCATGTAATCTTAAGGCGCTGTGCACACCTGCACGACTGCGACGCGAAATGTTCGCGTCGGCAAGCGGAACGTGCGCGTCAAGTTGTCAGACGCGTGTTTTGAAGTTTACATAACTAGACTTCTTTTTTAAAACCTTTTTTATATTATTTTGTACTACTCTTTAGTTTATGATTTCTTGATTGGTTTACGTTTTGATAGATTGTGTCATGAATCAAATTGCCCGATGTATTATTTTTCTCTATGATCATGATATTAGTAGTCGCGCAGGTGTGCACGGCCAGTTTCGCGCTGCAGACACTCCCGATTCGCGTACCGCGTCCCCTGTCACTGACGCGTAGGTTTGTTTTAAGCTTATGCGTGTAAATGACCAGAGCATGGCCCAGGAGGAAAAAAATATACGTGGAATAACCGTGCAACATTTCACTGCACTTGTTCAAACTTCATTTATGACACGAATAAACGTGCATTGATACAATAGTGTAAACAAGTCACATATTATTCACTAGAATAATAATTTTATATGGTTTTTCTTAAATATGTAGTAAACCGTTAATATTTGATTTTTAATAAATATGTGAGCTGAAAGATAATTTTTTTATCTTTAATTTGATTATACATTATATTTGTCTATTTATTATGTAGTCAAAGTTATGTAGTTCCAAACGTTTTTTTGTCTTCCTGAAAAGTTGCCTTTTTTCGATTGCACGTTTATTCGTTGGGGCCATCGATATTACCTCCTCCTTTTTGGAAGTCGGTCAAAAAGGGCGACCATCTTAAATCGCCGGCGCCACTCTGAAACGTCAGTACGAAACCGATAATTTCGATTGCGATTCCTTTACGAAGTGATTCGATATTTTTAAATCATCGATTAATTTTTTTAGGTAACTTCCCTACTATTGTCAATTATAATGTGTCACGCATATCATCTTAAAACGCACAAGGTATAATGATGTAAACCATTTATAACCAAATTATAACGACGTTTTATTTACAGAGACAGAAGCACTAACTTTAGCCGAGAGGAACTTATTATTGAAAATCTATTGTGTCTGCGATATCCAGGATGGAGGTGTTGAAAGTAAAAAAATATGATGGTATAGCATTTTCATCAACTTATGCAATTATAATTCGCATACGTCTAGTCGCACGCACACAAACACCGTGTCGACTGTCGAGGTCTTCCGAACTAAAAAGACCCGAGAACAGAGGGGATGACCTAAGCTTCCTCAAAAAGAATCGTGACGATCAGCCAGCAGCGTCCCAACCCAGCAACGAGGCGAACTCACCCTCCGCAAATAAACGACTCCAAGCATCACGGGAGAACAAAAAAGAGGATGAGAAAGAGAGGGATAAAAATGAAATTAAGAAGTCTCAAAACTCAATGGCCAAATTAAAAGCGTTTGTGGGCTCCATCAAAAAAGTACTTCATCGTGAAAAAATTGACATGATCGAGGATAAAAACACCTTTTCTCGGATCAAGGCTTCATCACAAACAAATCGGCAGGCTTCAGCAATGGAGGCTTTTTTGAGGAAACCATCTACACAAAAACCAGCAAATAAAAACAAAAGATATAGGGCCGATCTCGGGCAAATGCTCCCGCCAAAACTCAGACTGGCCCAGAACCCCGAAGATCATATAATAAATGCCTTCCTCGAGTGCCAGGCGATAATAAGAGCAAATAAGACCATAAAGCTCTTGACCTGCTTTAAGATCATGCAGGCCTATCAGCGAAAAAATCAAAAGCTGTTAGAAGTGAGACTCGAGGATGCAAAAGCTGCCATATACGACAATGTCACCTCCACAATAATTGCCGGGGCGATGACAGGGCAGTATATGGCGGCATTAAGTGCCGACTGTGGGTTCGTGGTTCTGGACGAGGATGAGACAAAACGCACGGGAACACTCAAATTTATCACAACATCTGAGGATCCAACAGTGGTAATAGCGGAATGTACCAGAATAATGCTGGAAGACAGGATACTAGAAATGGCAGAAGTCCTATCTGGGGACCCCGAATCCAGCATGGACTGGGACATATTCGCGAAACCCATCAACTACTCGTGGGTCAACTTCCTGGATGTGGGAAGACAATTTGGATCATTAATAACTTCAATAAGGAAACAGACGTTATAATAACAACGACGATCGAAGCAGCCGAGGATCTAAAGCAAAGGCTATCGCTACGAACTGGCAACAAAGTTAGTGGGAAGACAACTTGGATCATTAATAACTTCAATGAGGAAACAGACGTTATAATAACAACGACGATCGAAGCAGCCGAGGATCTAAAGCAAAGGCTATCGCTACGAACTGGCAACAAAGTTAGTGGGAAGACAACTTGGATCATTAATAACTTCAATGAGGAAACAGACGTTATAATAACAACGACGATCGAAGCAGCCGAGGATCTAAAGCAAAGGCTATCGCTAGGAACTGGCAACAAAGTTAGTGGGAAGACAACTTGGATCATTAATAACTTCAATGAGGAAACAGACGTTATAATAACAACGACGATCGAAGCAGCCGAGGATCTAAAGCAAAGGCTATCGCTAGGAACTGGCAACAAAGTTAAAGATAAAGTTCGTACCATGGCCTCTTTGTGGGACAAAAGGAGCCTACAAAAGTTTGATAGTTGACGAGGCCTTCATGAACCATTTCGACTCAATCGTCATGGCGAATCAGTTAACAGGCGCCAACGATGTCATCCTCATTGGAGATATTAACCAACTTCCGTTTATAGAGCGTGAAAACCTCTTTTAACTTAATTACACTCGTCCAAACCTGGTAACCAGCATCACCCAGGAGTTGTCTTGCATACACAGGAGCCCTATGGATGTGGCATACGCCCTAAGCATGGTCTATAATAACATCTATTCATCGAAGGAAATTGTGCGGTCCCTAAAGCTAATGAAGTATTATACAGGAGCGAGAATACCTAAAATCGATATAAATACCCTGTATCTTGTTCACACACAGGAGGAGAAAGCAGCCCTCACTAATACAGGCTATGGATCGGAAACGGACTCTCGTGTCCTCACAATCCATGAAGCTCAGGGATTAACAAGTCCTTCGGTGATCATCATACAGACCAAGCCCGAAAGCTGGCAATCCATGACAGCGTTCCTCATGCAGTTGTAGCTATATCCCGGCACACTAACACCTGTGTCTATTACACTAACACTGATGGAGACGCTGTGGCAAGCTTCATAAAAAGAACCACGGAGATGTCAACCGAACACATAAAAGATTACAACATAAAAATGGCTATAAAAGACGGGAACGATAAAGTCCTAAACCACATAACGGGTCGTGACCTGTGATCCTCAGAGATCGGCAAAAATAAAATACCAACTAATAAAAAGTAAACATTATAACACTAACTTAGTCCTAAATAGATTGTTAAAACCCAAGTGTGGACCCCGGACTGGTCAGTGGGATCAACAGAGCCTCGCCCTTCCCAAGAACTCACATATTGCAGCGTTAGGAAGGACACGGTCCTGGAGATTCCACTGGCTGGCATCTGGTAGATTCGACACAGAACGATATCTCTTTAACACCCTAGAAACTCCACCCAGCTTGAGTGACTCCTCTCCACCAAGTCAATGTTACAACACCTAAAGGCAAAGGGTGGAGCAGCATAATATATAAGGAAATCGAAAAATGTCGGATCTACTGGCTGCCACACTGGGACCACACCGTTCAAAACATTAATATTATAACTATGTAATTTATAAAATAATAAACATATATTTATTTATTATAATATGTAATATATATTGTAAACTATTCTATTATATATTATATTTAAAAAAAAGACGGGTTGCACTCCGGGAGAGCCGGCAGAAGTGAAAACTTGATTACTAACGTTGTGAATTTTTTTAACCCATTTTTTATGAAAATCGATTTTTGAAAAATCGATTTTTTTAATTAATCGAAACCCTTACAATCGATTAAATTTTTAACTCATTTTTTATAAAAATCGATATTTAAAAAATAGATTTTTTTAATTAATCGAAACCCTTACAATTTTTTTAACACATTTTTTATGAAAATCGATTTAAAAAAATCGATTTTTTTAATTAATCGAAACCCCTACAATCGATTACATTTTTAACATATTTTTTATGAAAATCGATTTTTAAAAAATCGATTTTTTTAATTAGTCGAAAAACGATTAAAATCGAAATCGATTAAAAATATCGAC
Organism: Polyommatus iphigenia; assembly: GCA_963422495.1. Taxonomy (NCBI): domain Eukaryota; kingdom Metazoa; phylum Arthropoda; class Insecta; order Lepidoptera; family Lycaenidae; genus Polyommatus; species Polyommatus iphigenia. The sequence continues at coordinate 16,877,660 of OY730179.1, forward strand.
AATAGAAAAAAAACAATCGATTGTTCGATTAATCGATTTCGATGTTACAACACTACTCTCCAACCGTCTTACGGTTTTTCGATCAGCGCGAGCATCTGACGCGAGTTTCACAGTTTTTACCCATGCCACAAAAGTGCTCAACGCCGCTAAAGAAGTTTTCACTTCAAAAAAAAAAAGTCCATGGCGTGATGGACTACAATTAATTAAAATTAAAAATATTATTTCAATCATCCTTGGTGCGAAAAATCTAAATAATTAAATAACAAAAAAAGGATATGGGCGAACAGCCCATATACGGACCCAATTTTATAATAAATAAAAAAAAATACTAAAAAGACGTTAGACGACGGACGGCAACGCCGCACCGACAGGCACATGTGCCGTTCGGAGTGAAGGGTGTTAGGTTTATTTTCGTTTCGGAATTTGTTGATTAGCCGCCGCGCTCAAAGCCTGCGATAAAAGCTATGCAATAGCTTAAAAATAGTATTCATATTATATTATATTTACAATATTATGAGGCTTATGAACCAATGGAACCAAGAAAAGGCCCCTTCCATTGATTGTTCTATTAGTGGAAACCAAATATCTGGTCAAATAAATAGCGGAAAATTAAATATGATTTAACGAATTATTTGCGTAACGCCGGGTAGGTATTTACATACAATTATATTGTTTGAGATACGAAAATACTTGAATGAGCTCAATAATTGAAGACGTTAGTGGAAGTAGCAGGTAAGTATCATTTAAAAAATGACCCTTTTTGCATAAATGGAGGATTTAGGGCCGGAAAAATTATTGTAAATAAAAGAACTGAGGATTTTTATTTCAAATATTTTTTTAATGTATTCCGATATATTATAGCTAGATGATGAAGTAGATAAATCACAAGGTTTGTTCAAAATAAGCGAAAAATGAGTAATTGCTCCTATGTTATGAAATATTAGTTACCGGCTTCTTCCGCTCATGTCGATAATTATGAATGTCGCGAAAATTAACAACATTAAAATTCATGAAACATAATATTTCGTTTCAATGACTTTTGATTGATGATTTGTGTGTAAATTTTTGCACGTGGTTCTGGCATTAAAAACTTTTTGAAATTGTGCATTTTGCACATAATGGCAAAAGGAAAATTGGAGTAGAATAGGTTTGTAGTAGCCTCGTAGCGGCTAAGCTAAATACAAGTAAAATTAAAGGTATTGATAGATAAGTAATGGTACCGCGGGTGTTAAAGGCTATTTTTTTCTATATTTTGTATTTTTTACGTAGCCGAGTTAGGTTACTTATTAGTTATTAATCATAAAATTTTCACTTTATTCTGTGGCTATTAAGACCTAACAAGAGTGGGGCCATCCATTAATCACGTGATGTTTTTTTTTGGCATTTTTTGACCCCCCTCCCCCTTGGTGATACGTGGTGAGGTTTAAGACTACCCCTCCCCCCTATATCACGTGTATTTTTTCGTACCTGCAAAGAATCTATTTTTTATTTATAAAAAAATACTGGTATAAGTATCATCTAATTTTATTATAGAAAATTAAAGACTACTATAATAAACGTTCAGAGGTAGACAGAAAGGTTGCAGTTTGTTTTTGACTGACATAAAAATAATGAAAGAAATGCGAAAAAGTTTTTGTACTAGTACATGAACATTATTTAATGTACAAGTTTTTAATTCAAAACGTGCGAGGTTAAACAATTTACGCATGTGTATACAGTGTTAAAACAACAGAATAACTGACATTGACAAGCTGAGTCCGGCGGACAATTGTCGCGGCTCGCGGGAGCTTCACTTCGTTCGTTGCCTGGCAACGGCGAATCAAGGTCACACACAAGCCGTTTTTGATTTTGTACGCGTTTGACTAAAAATAAAAAGCGGCGTTACATGCGCTTGCCGAAAAAATAAGTACACGTGATATATTACTTTACCCCCCCTCCCCCCTTGTGATATTTTGTGATTTTTTATGGACCCCTCCCCCCCCCCCTTTCGAGCCTCACATGATTGATGGACAGCCCCAGTGTTGCGAAATCAGCCCAAGTCCTTAAGACTATGCAGGAATTGCCTTAGACTTACTAAATATTATAGCCCTCAAAATTTTTGTATTCTTATAATAAAAGAAGTTAATTTTAAGTTTTTTTCTAGAAAGATGGGATCGACATAGCCACCGTGTGTGCTAAAATCCCTAAATAAAATGAGATTTAAAAAAAATATATTTTGTTTTGTTTACCCATCTCAAACGTCGAGAGAAGTTTGGATAAGCTTCGAGACGCTATTTTCTGACCTGAGCCTGACTTAATAAGATTTAGGATTAACAATTTCAACCTCTAATTTGATAATAAACTTTATTCAGCTCTCAGTTCACTTTATGTCAGCTACCTAGTTTATGTAATCTAATTTGACAAAAGTTTATCTAGTCATTAACTCTTTTAATTGGGTAACGTCAAAATTCTATCCATAAGCTTTGTCCACACTGGGCCTTTTTTTGTTCATCAAGGGCATGCGTTATAGCGCAGTCAACAGCGAACGTGAGGCATGCCCGTGACGCGCGTTGAAATTGTATCGCTCGCTATGACACTTTTCTTTCAACGCGGGTAGATTTTGACGCTTTCAATTATTGAGCTAAACGAAAGTTGAATAAAAAGAAGACGACGAAAATTGAAGATGAAATGAAAAAAATGCGGACATAGCTAATGCGGACATAGCTAATGCGGACATAGCTAATGCGGACATAGCTAATGCGGACATAGCTAATGCGGACATAGCTAATGCGGACATAGCTAATGCGGACATAGCTAATGCGGACATAGCTAATGCGGACATAGCTAATGCGGACATAGCTAATGCGGACATAGCTAATGGGACATCTTATTACTTCAAAGTTTTCACGCTAGAGGCAGCACCGGCATAGACAGTAAACAAAACATTTTGTGCGACGTTTGACAACTTTTCTGTCAATATTCTAACATGACCTGTGCAACATCCGACCAAAATCTGACTTAGATTTTGGTTGGATTATATATTAGAGCCCCCGCAGACTGCAGACTTTCCATTGGCCGATAGTTTGGTTTGGCTCTCGGTCAGTATGAAACTGTATAGAAGTACGCATATTACAACGATACCGAGTCGGCCGATAGTTAAGTTTGATGGGCTATTACGATTGCCTTCAAACTTAACCACCGGCAAACTGTCGGCCGATGCTTAATCAGTACAACGTTTTTCCACGCGCGAACACGACGCCAATTGTTTGGTAGGCCGACTCGGCAAAGATCCGAATCGTGTAAATTTTTCCATTCATAAATCTATCGCTATGAATGGAATCGTGCGAGAACAATCGACTGACTGTTGTCTAGTCTGCGCACTCACCACCAACCCAACTGTTTAGTTGGCGTAGAGTGCGCGCTAGGCCCAACCCGACCAAACTATCGGCCAATAGAAAGTCTGCAGTCTGCGGGGGCTCTTACTGTGCTAGTAGCGTTCTGCTCCGATCTTTGCGTAATATTTATTTGCCTCAGAAAACAAGCAAAGATAATCCTCGTGATTGAACATTATGTAATTGTAATACAAGACCTTTTCCGAATAAATATAAAAAGTTTCAATTTTATACCTGCGAAAAATTTAATATCTGTATTTGAGGATAAAAATTCCTTGGCGGCAAATAAAATACATTATCAAAATAGATTTTCATTACCTGAGGACAAAGTTGCGAAGTTATTTAATTAGGTTTCAGAAATATATTTTGTGTAATTTTCATTGCCTAATACCTAGCGCCAGACTGAGAATTCGGAATTTAATGAAAGAAGTTATTCTTTTGAGATCTTTTAATATATTTAATAAGATCGTGAAATACACAATAAGGTTTAGCTTATTGTGTATTTCGTGGAACTTTCAAAACGGAAAAAAAATTATCCAGTTTGAAAGTTTTCTGAATAAACAAATTGAATGGACATGAGACTTTTTGCCACGAAACTGTACATAGAACATTAATGAACTTTATGTCAACAGTATAACTCACAAATTAACTACGATGCGATACGCGCGTATTCCCGGAATTCTCGAGAATTCCGCGGAAGACGCACGTAATTTTTTTGGCTCGTAGTTAATTTGTGTGTAATTGACATAAAGTTCATTGTGCTCTGTACAGTTTCGTTGCACAAAGTCGCTTCCACTCCATTCCACGCCAGTATACCTATAAATTGAGCCTTTAAATAATAAAATTAGTGTAGTACTTATAATATTATTATGTTTACAACCAATGACATGAACAATGTTCTCTGTGATTCCCGTGTATTGTGCTAAATGTAGCATGTATTCCCCTTGGCATTAGATTATGTAGCCTGTAGGCGTAGAACATGACACGACTACATAACACACCCAATAAGCGCTATACCATGCTATTGTATTAGACTGACTCTGTGCTGGCAACTAACAGAATAATTTGATTCATACACAGATATAATAGCGGGCGGTCTTAATAGGGATATTATGACGCATAGCTGGTCAGAGCAGAGGGCGCTATAGCACATACAGTAAATAATTTATAATCCGACCAAATTCGACATGTTTCACACGTCATATCAGAATATTGACAGAAATTATTAAAACGGCATACTGTCTAATGTCTATGTTGCTGTACTTAGCGTGAAAACGTTGAATCGTGATAATATTATCAAGATCCCCGTCCCCCTGCTATCATCGTTCGTTTCTGCCGACGTCAACGCAAGGATGAAGTACAGGCTGCTGCGCGGGCGCGCCGGCACCTCACCACGGCGGACGCCGGCCTGCAGGGCGCCGCCACCCCGGTCTACCTGAACGAGCACCTGACAGTCGCGAACAAGCTACTTCTAAAGAAAGCAAGGGAACTTAAAAACGATAAGAATTTCAAATATCTCTGGGTAAGAGACGGAAAAATACGTCTTAGAAAAGACGACAGCTCGAAAATGTATGTTATTACCGACGATACTAACTTTAAGAAATTAAATTGACTCTTAATTATATCTTTTAATATTAATGTAAACCGATTTGTTGTATTAAGTTTTATATTATGCGAAACTCATAAATCAATACTCAATACACCGGTGTCAACTATTTGTAATAATACCTATATTAAACTACTAGCTGTTGTCCGCGACTCCGTCCGCGTGGACTTCAGCTTATAGCGCGCGGTAGTTCCCGTCATAGAGTAACTTATATTATATAGTAGGTAGTTCCCGTTGAACCATGTAGGCTACATTATTGCAAATTGCAAAATTTGCACGACAGAGGTGCTTCCGCGGTGCGCTTACTTCAAACTTCAATGTTTACACTTTACAGACAGACAGACACGTCACACATAAAACGCCCCTATTTTTGCGTAGGGGGTTAAAAACTGGGGAGTGTGGTCGAAGTCGAACATCAACTCTTCTTAAGAGACTCTAGACTATCTGTGTACAAAATTTCATTACACTCGGTTCGGTAGTTTTGGCGTGAAAGCGAGACAGACAGACAGACAGACAGACAGAGATACTTTCGCATTTATAATAATTAGTATTATAGATTCACCAGCTACAGAGCCGGTCATAATCTTCGCTACTGCGCATCTCCGTTTTGGTAGCGCCCACTTCGAAACGGGCGTAAATCGCAATTTTTAATTTCGCCACTCTTCTAAACTAAACGTCCAATTTGAATCATTCAAAGATCAAATATTATCTACACAAACTGTACTTAGTGATAAAATAATTTATTTTGATAAGGATTATCAGCATAAGTAAAATAAATGCGTTTAAATATAGTCCAAAAAAATCAAGATTCTTAAATAAAAAATTGTTGTTGTGCCTCACTTGACATAGATAGGTATAGTGTGTCGCGGACATTTTTGTAGATATTTATAAGATCTACATTTACTTTGTATGGTTCTGTCTTTTATAGTTTAGGCAGCGTACGCAAAATAAGTCACTTTTCTGGTTGATTTTTTTCACCTTGTATCAGAAAAACCCAAATATCTTACGGAACCCTATATTTTCCAAAATCAGAAGTAGCCTATGTTACTCGTAAATAATGTAGCTTTCGAATGGTCAAAGAATTTTTGAAATCGGTCCAGTAGTTTTTATTTATTTATTTATTTATTTATTTATTTATTTATTTATTTATTTATTTATTTATTTAGGATAACAACAGCCGTCAATTTTAACCGTATTATAGAAGAATACAATGAGTACATAAGGCCAATAACAGCTATCCACAACTTATTACATACCTTATTGCAATTTTACCAGAAGTAAACAGCGTAGAAACAGAAATCAAAACATTTTTGACACTTAATGCTAATTCTTATAATAATCTCAAGCCATATATTTTATCTATTATAAGTTATAGTATAATATAAAAATATATACATAATATATAATATATATATGTGTATAATATAATTTGGTGAATAAATGATAAAAATAAATATGATGTATATTATATATAAGATATAAGTATATGTAGTAAAAATAATTAATTAATTATAGATGAGGATATTAAAAATAAGATAGTAAATTCAGTACAATTTCAATAATTTTAAATTTTAAAACTAACTAACAACACCAATTATCACACAGGCTTATTATTTTTCTAGCAGCGATAATTTAATTTTTGATTTTAATGATGGTTTTGTTTCTATAAAGGGATCAATATGAGAATTTTTTTTGTTGTATGTATGTAAAATTCTATAGAGAACACAGTTTTTAGCGTAATTAGTGTATTGAAATGGAACATAGAATAAAGGAGTTTGACGTGTTCTGCGACGGGGTACGTTAAACGAGACTAAATTTAACAGATAAGGACTATCTAAATTACCATTTAATCTATATCTATACTTCTATACTAATATTATAAAGAGGTAAACTTTGTTTGTTTGTTCGTTTAATTGTAATGAATAGACTCAAAAACTACTGGACCGATTTTAAAAATTCTTTCACAGTTCGAAAGCTACATTATTTACGAGTAACATAGGCTACTTTTTATTTTGGAAAATATAGGGTTCCGTAAGATATTTGGGTTTTTCTGACACAAGGTGAAAAAAATCAACCAGAAAAGTTACTTATTTTACGTACGCTGCCTAAACTATAAAAGATAGAACCATACAATGTTCTAAGTAAATGTAGATTTTATAAATATCTACAAAAATGTCCGCGACACACTATACCTATCTATGGCAAGTGAGGCACAACAACCACTTTTTTTTTTAATCTTGATTTTTTTACTCATGCTGATAATCCTTATCAAAATAAATTATTTCATCACTAAGTACAGTTTGTGTAGATAATATTTGGTGTTTGAATGATTAAAATTTGACGTTTAGTTTAGAAGTTATGGCGAAATTAAAAATTGCGTTACGCCCGTTTCGAAGTGGGCGCTACCAAGGCGGGGGTGCGTAGTAGCGAAGATTATGACCGGCCCTGCAGCTGGTGAATTAGCTCATATACCCGTTGCATATACCAAGAATACCAATGATCCCTACAGCAGATTTGCCTATACCCTGCAAAAGGCTCCAATTCCGTATGAGACGTAGCTTTTGCGGCGGTACCGACCAATGCGGGCCACGGGTAGTAATAATGAATACAAGTCAAAACTGCCGAATCGATTTTAATCATTTTTTCTGTAGCTATATACATATTTTATACCCGTGCGAAGCCGGGGCGGGTCGCTAGTATATCATATAGAAGACACATGTCATATAAGTGACGACGATCATCTAGGCGCATTAGTTTATAATGACGACACTGTTCAACATAATTCTGTGTAAGTAAAGATGAGCCAGACTTAAAATTTAGAAAACGTATAAACTTCTTCTGGATGTTTTCAATGCGAGATGCATGGGTGACATAAGAAGGAGACCAAATTTGACATGCCAGAATGCTTCTAACAAATGCAAAGTACAGAACTTTAATACAATGAATGCTTGTGAAGGGTTTGCTTGTCCTTTGCACAAAACCAAGCATACGATATGCTCTGTCTATTATATTGTCATAATGCATAGTTAGAAGCATTCTGGAATTGAAATGTATGCCAAGATCTCGTACATTACTAACGCGAGCTATGGTGACGTTATTAAAATTATACGGAAATATTATAGAGTTTTTTCTGCGTGTGAAACTTATGCATTGGCATTTGCGAATATTAACTGTTATATTGTTATCTTTGTAATAAATAAATAATTGGTTAAGATCACGCTGCAAAAGTTCACAGTCATGTAATGAACCGATCGCAAGGAAAATTTTTTTGTCGTCTGCATAAAGTAGATGCATGGCGCTGGTGAGGCACTTGTTAATGTCAAAAATGTAAGCACTGTAAAATAAAGGGCCCAAATGTGATCCCTGTGGGACACCTGAGGGTATTTTTACATAATCCGATTTGAAACCCCCCAGAATAACAGCTTGTGAACGGTTCGTAAGATACGACTTGACCCACCGTAGCAGATCACCATGTATTCCCAGTTTATGGAGCTTGCTGAGCAGGAGGCCGTGATCCACTCGATCAAAAGCTTTTTCAAAATCCGTATAAATCACGTCCACCTGCCCACCAGGCTCCATATTCTGTAAGACATAGGTAGAAAATATAGACAGGTTTGATAATGTTGACCGACCCTTCAGAAAGCCGTGTTGAGTACTTGGTATGCCTTTAGATAAAATGTGATAAATGTTGTCATAAACAAGTTTTTCGAAAATTTTACTGATGGTGCTTAAAATAGAGATAGGCCTATAATTGTCAATAGCTGATTTACTGCCTTTCTTATGAATGGGTATTACGTGGGCTATTTTCCATTTGTCAGGAAAAATGCATTCAGACATTGACCTACGCAGCAAAATTGTAATGGGTGTAGCCAGTGAATCAGCACATGCTTTTAAAACAATAGGTATTATCATGAGTAGTATTATCACAACCAGAACCTTTTGTTATGTTCAGTGATTTAAGTGACTTTAATACAGATTCGTGGGAAATATTGACACGGGATAACACGAGACTCCATCCACGACCGGCCGGTCTACCTCGGGACCGGACTTCCACCAAAAGTAAGGGAACGCTTAGGCAAACTAAAGTGTTCCCCTCGGCGCCGGGACTAACAAAGCCGGGCAGGTTCTCATCCTGACCCGGAGCCCCTTTAGACGAGAGTTAGGAGGTTCGCATAGCGTCGCCTCCGCACTCCCGTCCTACCGAGGACCGAGACGAGAGACCGCCTCCTGCCAGGCCTCATCGCTCTCGAGCATGCAGCGCACCATGCTCGGGAGCGAGAGGGCAGCTAGCACTGCCACCAGATCGTGGCGCTGTACGGCCCAACGATCGCACACCTCGAGGGTGTGCTGGGCCGTGTCCTCCGCAGCGCCACAGTCGTGGCAGGCCGGCGTTGGCTCTCTCCTGGCGATCTTACACAGGTACGCACCGAAACAACCGTGTCCGGTGAGTACCTGTGTAAGGCGGTTGGAAATACACTTGTGTTATACCGTATTATTCCGCTCTATCTATAGCTGATGGTAGCTGCTTTTTCCATTCGCTTGAATTTTCTTTGTTTTATTCGTCTGATACTCAACAAGGCCTAGGGGCTATTTCCCCACGTCCTGATTAGTTTCAGATAGGCTATCCACAACTTATCTGACAGATGAAGAATCTGTCAGTTAAGTTTCAGATAGGTTATCCATAATTTATCCGATAGATGAAGTATCTGCCAGATAAGTTGCGGATAGCATATCCGATACTCGTCGGGTGATGAAATAACACCTTAAGGTTGCGATTGAATATAGTCGAATATTATGTAGTTTTGAACTGGGAAGATTAAGATGTCTACTGTCTACCCTTGCTCGGAAAGTTTTCTTTACAAAAAGTAATGATATCCCACCAAAAACATAAAATATGTAAAAATGGAAAGCCAAGTTCCATTCAAACATTATTCTTGTAGAATCCATCCTTTTTACGGTGAAGTCCATAGACTTCGCCGTAAAAAGGATGGAGATCTAAATGAGTGCCAAGTTCCATGGAAAATCGAAATATGTATGTATAGGAACCAAATAACATTACGAATAAATAAAAGAGTATATTTCTTTGCTTTATTGAATATCTATAACAATAAATGTTATTTAAATAATTTGAGATCTTAAACTAGATTAGATTCTACTTGGCTAGTTTTCATCAGAATTAAAATGTTCAATAACTTTATGAAATGACTGATGTAATGAAAACTGGCCAAGTTAGATCTAATCTAGTTTAAGATCTCAAATTATTCAAATAACATTTATTGTTATAGATATTCAATAAAGCAAAGAAATATACTCTATTATTTGTTCATAATGTTATTTGGTTCCTATACATACATATTTCGATTTTCCATGGAACTTGGCACTCATTTAGATCTCCATCCTTTTTACGGCGAAGTCTATGGACTTCACCGTAAAAAGGATGGATTCTACAAGAATAATGTTTGTATGGAACTTGGCTTTTCATTTTTACATATTTTATGTTTTTGGTGGGATAATAACTTACACCATATAGACCCTTTTTGTCATTCTACAAACAAAATAAAAAACTTACTCAAAACTGAATTACTATAATTAGTTATTATGTTTTATACTTTTTTCAATCTGAGGATTTTTGTAAACCCTACTTAATGTAAACTAATTACATATTATATGCAAAAATTGTTATATTTTATAAAAATTGTAAACAAAATAAAATGTTGTTTATTTGTATTCTGAAAGCTTTATGAGTTTCATGTAATTTTCTGTAAATTTTGTTTTCTTTTGCTGCACCATAAAAAAAATTGTAAACACACACACACACGCACACACACACACACACACACACACACACACACACACACACACACACACGTACACATACACGAACCCTAGTAGAACTAGTTTTCTGATCCCAAGACTTTTGTCGTAGGGCTAGGGTTCTTAACAAACACTTTAATTTTATGTAACATTACACACGTGACACGACCCACACACGATCAACCAATCTTTGTAATTTTTTTAACTTTAATTTAAGAACCTAAAGGTCTTTTTAATGTTAAACTTATATGTAACAGTGCTGTATCATATGACTGTATGTTGTTCTGAATAAAAAAATAAAATAAAGTCCATCTGTGTGCCGACTGCCGAGTGTGAGTTTTTTGTTTCATATTCGATCGTGAACGCGTTTGGCGTTTACTAAGATTTTGTATGGGAGCTGGGCTCACTCCCGTGAGCATCGCTAGGTGGCGCTGTACAAATCCCATACAAAATCTTAGTAAACGCCAAACGCGATCGCGATCGAATGTCAAACAAAACTCACACTCGGGCCTCAGATAGCTTTCGACTGATATTGACTTGACTTAACCAGATCATAATAATATAATGTAGGGCGAGTGGCCACCTACACTACTTTTCTAGGTAATAGACATACATACTTTCGTATTTATAGCATTAGCTTTACTACTAGATTTAATTTGTCTATGCTACTAGCCTTTACGAATTATTTTGTACACACGACGCGAATCGCGGTCAACAGTAGTTCAAATATCAAACATCTTTACATCCATTAAATTTAAAAGCTTTTGCATTTGGAATTTTACCCAAATATCACGTACAGAAATCCGAAACGCAGGAAATGTAATCGAATCCCACCATTACGAGATCGTTTGAATAAGGGTTGCCAATTTTTTTATAGGTGATCGCTAACAATGTTATAAATGCGAAAATGCTTCTTTTTGTTTGAGTCTTCATGCTATTATCAAACAAATGAAATTATTAATATACTTACCTGAGTATTTCGGGAAGAGACAGGACACTCTTAAATTATATTTTTGGAGAAATGTACGGTTAACGCGTGTACAAATTTTTGTGCAAGCGAGGTTTTGTGCAAACCTAGACCTTCATAAATAGTACTACTTGGAATTCTAAGTGAGGATAATATATCCTCAATATTTATATTTTACATCGGAAAAGAAGAATTTGATTTGACTTCAACTTCAATAATTAATGCTTCGATCGCAAATTCTCGGAAATCTTTTTTATTATTGTTGTCGCGATCACCGGTGCTTGATGGGTTAACCCATCAGTCGTGGCAAAACGAGACACAATAGCTTTTTCATTGTTATCGCGGCCGGATGTGGCCGCTTGGGGCTTCATGAATTTTGTTTAAATTCGACGAGTGATAGAAGAGGCTGCTCAGTGGTTATCCAACTAGCACATTAGTGATAAAAACAGCCAACCTTGCATCTTTTGGCTGAACTATGGCGCTTTAGAAAATCTGGAAGCAGTTTTAAGTTCTACTAATGCATCCGTTACTCTTTGTATGCAGATATTCTGTAGAATATCTACATACCAAAATCTGTAGTATTAAAGTTGTATTATGTAAATACCAAAATCAAATTCAATTCAGCGATTTACGGATAGACTTTCGCATTTACTTACAACATGTAAATTTTCTTTCTTAATATACCGCTTGCACTTGTCTAGATTCTAAAATAATATTCAAACGCAAAATAAAAATATCATTCTATGTTTCTATATTGCTATCACTAAGTACTCACATACGGTTTTGCTCGATAGTTTTACTCCAAATCGAGTAAAGCTTAAAACAAACCTACGCGTCAGTGACAGCGTCAGCGGTACGCGAATCGGGAGCGTCTGCAACGCGAAACTTGGCGTGCACACCTACGCGACTACTAATATCATGATCATAGAGAAAAATAATACATCGGGCAATTTGATTCATGACACAATCTATCAAAACGTAAACAAATCAAGAAATCATTAACTAAAGAGTAGTACAAAATAATATAAAAAAGGTTTTAAAAAAGAAGTCTAGTAATGTAAACTTCAAAACACGCGTCTGACAACTTGACGCGCACGTTCCGCTTGCCGACGCGAACATTTCGCGTCGCGGTCGTGCAGGTGTGCACAGCGCCATAAGATTACATGGGCAGCGTCCGCCGCGCGGTAGACGCTACCGCTTCGCAGTCGCTTTGGTCGCGTAGGTTTGCGATAAGCTTAATAATTACTGTGTGGACCGCAAAACTGACAGCTCGAAGGCTCGTATCGAGCCGCTCGAAGGATTGATGGAACCGGATCGAGCCGGATTGATGGAATGAAATATATCGATTTAGAAAAACTATCGAGCAATGCTGAATTGTGGACTAAAGCCCGAGCCGCGGGTTTTGCTCGATGTTATTGCTCGAGAGCAAAACCGTATGTGAGTACTTATCAATATTCTTTTGTTGCAGGTACACAATGACGCGCGTCACAGTTCAAAGATCAGTTTGAGAATCATCCAACATGCTGGACAGACAACGGTACAACACAACTTACAACGACACAGACGTCGACAACACAAGACTTATATCACTGTTAACCAACAACAACAGCGACATAGGAGAATGGCTGAAGGTTCTAGAAGATATGAGAAGCAAATACAATATTTCGGTGTCCGTGAAAGGGTGCGATTTTACCGATTACTGCGCGGGAGAATTCCGGAGTGTGATCTTGGCGTATAACAGCGTTCATGGATATATTAGTTTGTTGGTAAGTTTTTTGTATTGTATGCTTGATATTGTTATTGTTGTGTTTATAATAACAAAAAAATAATATGGGAGAAAAGCCCATTGACTTGTATTGGAAAAAAAAAAACAATTTGTAAGTGCTGGTCACTGGATGTGTTCTATTTTCAAATATTTAAAAATTCGGCCTCCGAAACTACACTAATAGTCCGGTCTAATTAGACGCAAAAAAATCGTAACCTCGGAATAATATGCATAGAGCTGAAAATTGGTAGAGACGTTAAATACACTATTACAAATAAAACCTCAAAAGTCCCCGGCGATCCTCCTTGTGCAAAAATTTTTATTCAAGATCAAAGGTATGAAAATGAGGTTTTTCCTGTATTTTTTCCAAACTAAACATTTTATCACAAAAATAAGTAGGACAAGAGTGTAGATCATAGAATTCTCTACAAAAAATATTCAGACACTTTTTTCATACGACTTACCATTCCTTATGAATGGCGGGCTCAAAGTTTGGGAAAATCATATCTATGCTTAAATTATAAAGCTAAAGAATTTGTAGAACTACTGCTTTGAATTGAAAAATTCGTTTTTTGTTGGATAGTCTTATTTATCGAGGGATACTTGAGCTATATAACATCACGTTGGCACCAATAGGAGCAAAGAAACAGAGGAAAATGGGGAAAAACGGGGAAAATTATTTGAAAGAGCTTATCTCACAAGCGGCTGAAGCATTATTTATGTTATTTGGCACAGATATAAAGTAGACCACGAGGAAGGATATAGGCTATTTTGTTTCTCGGAAAAATGTACGGTTTCCGTGAAATAGATTATTAACAGGGCGGAGCGGAACTTCTTGTACTACAACATACGAGGGCTGTTCTCAGCCAAACATACTTCTGCGTGACTTACCAAATCTAAATTTTTCGACTCGCGAAGAGCAACAGTACGCTTGCAAGTCACTCAGAAGTATATTAGACCGAGAACATTTCAATTTTTTCAAACAACCCTAGTATGTAGTACTAGATGTTAAGCGTGGCTCCGCCCGCGTTAATTATTAATTTCACGGAAACCGTAAATTTTCCTGAAAAACAAAATAGCCTGTGTCCCTCCACGTGGCCTATTCTATATCTGTGCCAAATAACATAAAAATTGCTTCAGCCGTTTGTGAGATACGCTCCTTCAAATAATTTTTCCCGTTTTTCCCCATTTTCCTCTGTTTCTTTGCTCCTGTTGGTGGCAACATGACATTATATAGCTCAAGTCTTCCTCGATAAATAAGACTATCCAACAAAAAACTAATTCTTCAATTCAAAACAGTAGTTCCACAAATTCTTTAGCTTTATAATATAAGCATAGATATGATTTTCCCAAACTAAGCCCGCCGTTTATAAGGAATGGTAAATCGTATGAAAAAAGTGTCTGAATATTTTTTGTAGAAAATTCTATGATCTACACTCTCGCCCTACTTATTTTTGTGATAAAATGTATAGTTTGGAAAAAAAAACAGGAAAAACCTTATTTTCATACCTTTGACCTTGAGGTTCTATTTGTAATGGTGTATTTAAAGTCTCTACCAATTTGCAGCTCTATGCGAGTTATTCCGAGGTCGAATGTTTAATTTTCCTGGGGTATAACCTAACCACAGAATAATATAACGATTTACACCAATGTCCCTAACCGCAATAATAATATTATATTATTTCTAATAACTTCTTATATTATGAAATGGATCACAAAACGTGAATGAAACTGAGTAAAAGTTAATAGTCAGAAATAATTAGATAAAAAAATAAATATATATATACTTGCTGACCACTAGGCTAGTCACAAAACATTAATATTTAAATGACCTGTGATCCAATCCAAATACAACATTTTTTGGAGACCCTAGACTGAAAAAGTATTATTTAGATTGTAGAGACTAAATAATATTATGAACAATAATTTCTATTTGGAGTTGAAGATCCAAACAAACTCCTTTCTCATAATATAATTTATGTTGAATAGCGAATAGTCATTGTAACTTTGCCTTTCAACGAATTAGATCCGGAAATGAGAAAGGTTCCTATATTACTTTTAGGAAACAGATAGCGAAAATGCTGAGTAATGATTACTATGTATTAACTTGTTAACTTAATTCATTATGACTTTCCGATTTCTTAACAACACTATATGGCTGCTGTTTAGCATTGGTGATCTATTCCACATAAAATCGGGTTTTGAGTTAATAATGCAGTTTTATTCTTTAGAACATAAGGTTTACGACAGTGAAATCCATTTTTTTGAAAACTTACTGTAGCATATTCTAGAGTACAAAAATGGTTAATGCTTATTCCTCTAAGTGAGGTTTTGTATATAGCATTTATATACTATGTTTCTAAAATGATTTGCGCTTAAACCACTGAACCTATTTTGATAAAAATTTATATGCAGATACTTTGAATCTATTTAAACGACATTAGATACTTTTTGTCCCGGAAAATGTACGGTTCCCGCGCAGTCAACAAAAATGAATTTGCCTTATGATATCGATATTGAGTAGGTACATGTAATATTACCTACATTAGGTTTTGGAGAAGGACATAGGATAATTTTTATTATGGAAAATGTTCGGTTTTCACGCAATAAACATTATTAATTTGCGTTTAAGCTGCTGAACTGATTTTGAATAAATTTAGTTAATGTAGAAATAATTAGCTTATCACGTGCAGAGTTGGGCAAAAAGTAATTAGTAATTTTAATCAGATTACAAATAAATCAGATTGATGAAGTAATTGTGCATCTGAAATTACCCGTAAGTTGATTAAAAATAATATCATGTATAAAATGTATTCTAATTTTAGTTTGGAATAATTAGATTAATAAATTTAATAATTTAATTAGACTAACGAGTATTTCAATAATTATGTCCAATGCCCAATGCTGGTAATTATAATAAAATATAAAAAAACTCCCACACCGGTTTCGGTGGCGGTGGCCGGTTTCAATAAAACCAGGCCAGTTACACAGGAGTAATTCTATAGTGCCCTAGTGTGTGCGCAATACATAAGAGCGCTCTGGTTTCATTGAAACCAGGCCAGTTACGCAGGAGTAATTTTATAGTGCCTAAGTGTGTGCGCAATACAAAAGAACACTCTGATTTCAATGAAACCAGGCCAGTTACGCAGGAGTAATTTTATAGTGCCCAAGTGTGTGCGCCATACACAAGAGCACTCTGGTTTTAATGAAAACAAGCCAGTTAAGTAGATGTAATTTTATAGTGCCCAAATGTGTACGCAATACATGAGAGCACTCTGCGGGAAGCGCGGGAGGGGAAGAAGAAGCGGGAACTCTCTGTCCTTTCCCGAGACATAACGTATCTGCATACCAAATACCATCAAAATCCATGTAGCGGTATAAGCAGAAATCATTTTATTTAACGCCTGGGAACCGTACATTTTTCCGAGATAAAAAGGATCATGTGGCCTTTTCCGGGACTCAAAGTATCTCCATACCAAGTTTCATCAAAATCTGTTCAGCGGTTTAGGCGCAAAATAGGAAATTTGATAACGCGGTAACCGTACATTTTTCAAGACAATAATTATCTTATGTCCTTTCACGAGACTCAAAGTATGTGCACACCAATTTTCATCAAAATCAGTTCAGTGGCTTAGGCGCAAATCATTTTTGTTTATTACAGTGGTACCGTACCTTTTTCCCGGATTTAAAGTATCCTATGTCCTTTCTCGAGACGTAACGTATCTGTATACCAAATATCATCGAAATCCACGTAGCGGTATAAGCAGAAATCATTTTTGTTTAATGCCTGGGAACCGTACATTTTTTCGGAATAAAAAGGACCCTATGTCCTTTCCTGGGACTCAAAGTATCTCCATACCAAATTTCAGAAGAATCGGTTCAGCGGTTTGGGCGTGACGAGGTAATTTTATAACATTTTGTTAAAATAAGCACTTAACTTTGTATTGAAAGAACAAAATCAGAATTTTGCATTTAAATGTGAAATATCACAAAGGACATTAATGCTATGTAATAAGCCCTATAGCAATATTGTATTAACCATTTTTATACGTTTTCTCTTAAAACTGAAAAAAAAAGATACCGCACAATATCATTTTTTTGCTTAAAATAGGCAGAAAAAAAAGCTTATTCCAAAAAAAACTTAAAACGCCGTTTACTCAATACTAGTCCGATGTGGGATGGAACACGAACGTTTAACAGCATCCATTATTATAATCCTGTTACTAATCTTATATCTTTAAACGAGCAAGTCTATTATATATATATATATATATATATTCAAGAAATTTAGTATATCATATGGTTTCAGGGACGGTAAATCGATCTAGCTAGGAATCATTTTTTATTATTCGAGGTTCTGTGTCTTTCTCTGACAAAGACACCTGCTGCAGAACCAGTTTAGTTATTAACTTTACTAATATTGTACTTAATTAGAAAGGGGTCACAGAAATAGGTTTGTAGGTGGACCTGCCTCTCCTTGGGAAAGTTATGAAAGTGATGGGCTGATCGCTGAGCTTGACAAAACTGACCAAATTACCAGCGGCGTGCACAAGATTTTGACACTGGTAATGCAGCGATATCGGTTCAGTAGTTTTGGTGTGAAAGCAAAACAGACAGACAAACGGACAAAAAGAGATATTTTCGCATAAATTATAATAATAGTGTGGATATAAATTAAAAACTATGTTTTCTAAACTATTAAGAAATAAAAAAAACGCCATCTGTTGTCACGCGTTGGAACTACAATGAGAGTTTATTTCATCGAAACCCATGGAAATATACCAATTACCATACAACATAATATTGTGCGCTAAGCTAAAATAAATAAAAACGCCATCTATTGTTACGTATTAGAAATACAATGTGAATTTATTTTCATCGATATTTCCATGGAAATTAGATAATATATTTTTGCCTCATCAAAATGTAGCCTATGGCTCTCTCAGGCTCTAGACGTTAGTCTAGAGCCTATGTTTTGTACACAATTATGTGTACAAAATTTTATTACAATCGGTTCATTAGTTTTGGCGTGAAACAAAACAAAACAAAAACTTTTTCTTTTACAACTTTTTCATTTTTATATCTAGTATATTTTAAGTACTCACCTAATCAGCTTAACTTTTGTCTTTTCACATAATCAAGGTTCCGGTTACTTGAGATCCGATCCATAATCCGATGTAAATAAATGCAAAATTTTGGCCACCACAAATTATCTCATCCAAGTGAGTGATAGTTATGAATGTACGCAATTATTAATGTTAAACTGTTAAATATTATACAAACTTTCAAATATTAAAATCTAAAATATTCTTAGAAAACTATAAAACCAAAAATAATAATATAATATAGTACTAACAGTGCTCGATCACATGAAAAAAGCAAATGGCCCCCTTAAAACACAAAAAATTTCAGCTATGTAAAATGTAAACAAATATTATAAACCTCACAAAACAAAAATACATAATGTACATATTATACGTAATTAGTTAGATTTGCGTCTATTCATTTTACTCGGATTATATCCGATTGCTCACGACTATTCACGAGTACTTCCGATGGGCAAGGCATGGATGGCGCGGGCGCCCGCGCCGGCCGCGGCGCCAGTGATGCCATTGAATTTCAACCAGAACTCCCCAACTATTATTTAAATATATTATTTATTACTTGGGGTACTTTCCACTGAGAGATCAAAACGCTGAAAATACTACTTCAGCCGACCGCAATTATTGTTTGCGGCAAAAACGTCACTCATGATGTCATTATTTATATAAAAACAGTAATAAAAACCAAATAAATATACATTTTTGCTTAAAAAATTTCACGCCCATGAATATAATATAATATTTTTACTCCCTAAAATACGCACTATATATTTAATTTTTCCCTACTAAAAGTGGGATATCCCCATAGTTGGCAACACTGCTGGGGTCTGCCGCAGAGCTTGCAGTACAATAATCGCATTCGATATTCATGGTTGTGTGCGTTTTCGGCTGTGCACGGACACACTCACACATACGCGCAAGGCAGGCACCTCAACACTGAGCCTATCTTGACCTCTCGTGAACCCGTTCGCGCGTGTACCTGATTACATGTTGCTATTTTATAAATTGAGGCGTTTTAAATGTGTATTATTTATTTTTTTACTATATTTTTTACTATTATTATTAAAAAATTAACGTCATGAGTCATTTAAAAAGTACGAAAATTAAATTAAAATATCTGTTATCTGTGAATGGCAAGCACTGCCTTTTTGCCTACAAAGGCTGCACGCCCATGCAAATTACGTAGGTTCTCTATCTATGGAACAATTACTCTGTTAGTTTGTATTAACAATATAATTTTACACGAAGAATGACGATTTAAAAAATCAGATTATTTATCTTTCTTTTACAACTTTCAGATTAACTTGTAGACACAATCTTAAGTCTGGCTTCCCGGCGCCCGTATTGCCAGCCGTGATAGCTTCACCTTACAAATTTAAAAAATTGGTAAAAAAATAAATATCAATACAATAACTTTCACAACTTTCAGATTTGCCTGTTCGGTACCCTAGCGAACGCCCTGAATGTGGCTGTACTCACCCGGCGCGACCTCGCCGCTGCTCCCATCAATAGGTTGCTGAAGTGGCTGGCGGTGGCAGATGTCTTCGTGATGCTGGAGTACGTCCCTTTCTCCATATACAGGTATCTGGTGAGTTGAAAAGAGACAGAGATAAGGATATGTACTAGTGCGTGTTGACGAGAATATTATGTAGTATATTGTACCATCGAAGAAATTGATTCTTAGGCAGTTGACGGACCTATGTCTGTGAGGGTTTTCGATATCATTTGCCTCCACAGGGACGTTAGGGTCTTTCGTGTCAAATATCGTCTCAGACGGACATAATATATGACACAGCTATATCGTGACATGTAGAAGCTATTTCGTGACATGTGACAGCTGTTTGATACGACAATTGACACGATAGACGCTACGGCTACATAGCGCCATTTGTCGAGTTATATCAATAATTCAATGTAAGCTGTGATCTGTCGGATAGGTGACATAACGCGACCAAGTTACGCAGGTCTGCCATATGCCTATGAATCAACTTCTCTGATAGTGCTATCATAAAAGTTGATAGTCAGATGACGGACCTCGGTAATTTGGTCACGTTATATTAAGCCCAGCCGACAGATTAAGACCAACATTGAATTGACATAGCCCGACAATATCACATAGGTCGTGCCATCTGCTTATGAATCAATTTCTACGATCGTATACCATACAAGTTACAAGATTATCTCGTTATGGGTGTGTGTCATCTATCATCTATTTTCAACATTTTAAGTATATCACCGTCGTTACAATTTTATTGTGATAAAATATATAAATTTCTCAATGGATGATTGATGGACCAATATGATTAATGGATAAATAATGCAGATTCGTGCCTTGTTCGATCTAAGCTGCGTTACCTATCAACCAGAAAAAATATGATACCGGTAAAATGGGGCTATTTGGTACAACATTTTGTGAAAAATTATTATTAAAACCATAGAGATATTGTTTCTGATATCTGTGATTAAAACGAACTAAGTATAACAGGTAAGTGTACTTTGATGATTTCTAGTAACAAATCTCACTGGTAACTTCCCATACTGGTACATATTAAACGTATATTCATTCAAATCACGAAGCTACCCTAATTCAAAGGTGCCGTTCCAAAATATATCGCAATAGTGGGGCTATTCGAAATTTGACACAAAATAACAAAATTTTAAAATATTCTGGCTTTGTTTCTATTTATCTCATCAGGCGATTGTTGGAACAATAACACTTCACATTACTACGTACATACTAACACTGCAAATATATATTTTTCATACTAAACATTTTTATAAAAATATGGTGGTGCTAAATTTGGGGTTATTTGGGATAAATATAGCGATTGCTTTATAGTTTTAGTGAAGTATGTGGGGTATATTTGGAACAATTTAAGGGGAAGTAGCAGATATGCCTTGCCATTTCGTGTATTTGTATTTTGTACATTTTCTTACATACGTACGCACTATGTTCAATGTTCATAAAACTGAAACAAAATGCAACCTACCCTTAAATACTCGAAAATTGCATTTGGGGTTATTTGGTACACCACCTATAATCTTAACAAAACTATCACCAGCCTCGAAAGTGGCTATTTGGAATTTTATTCCGAATATCCCAAAACGGTTTCAAAAAGCCCCAATTTATAAAACAAAATAGATATGGCGATGTAAAAACGTTAGGAAACGCCGGTATAAATAATTAGAATCACAAGAAAACGTACGATATGTGACAAATCCCATATTTATCTTACCTCCAAAAACTTCTCGTAACACACCAAAAGTAGGCCACACATAAATAAGTTCAATTTTGACGATTTTTTCTTAATTAGTTTTGCAGCACTCACAATAGTTTCATTACCTCCAAATTTCGTCCCCCACTACAGTTTTAGTTGAAGTATTACCAGATGAAAAAAAAAATGGGTGCGTGTACTTATGTACGCGCGTGAGAAGTTATACTTCTATGGCATCATTAAATAGCAAATATTAAAAATTAATATTATAATTTGATGTTCAATTTTAATTTTTATCACAAACTTTTTATTAAATGTTTTATTAAATTTATTTCTTTATTTTGTGAATATTAAATAACCAATAATAAGTATTTAACATTAATAATTTAATAATATTTAGTGTTAATTATATTATATAAAAGTATTTTAATTTATATCAATAAATAATACATACGGATAGTTAACCTCAATTATATTGGAGCACTTGAAAAAGTATATAAGCACAATTTTTTTCACTAATATTCACAAATAGTAAGTAATATCAATCAAAATATTCAATTTAAATCACTACTGAATATAATTTATTAGCACATATATAATTCGCACTTGTATGAAACTCAAACACGTGTTGTGAATGTATAAACTAGAGACATGTTGATAAATATTATAAATATGAAAACAGTGATCAGAGGTGACGAGCGTACCAACATGCGCGACTAATATCGAGGTTCAATTCCTATTTTGTTGGTAGCTTTTTTTTCGAGACTTAATGAGCGGTTAAGCAGACGGCTTCATACTGTTAATTTTGTGTCACAGGTGCGCGCGCATCTTAAAATTTCACTCTCATCATTTTTTCATAACGCGCCTAAAGAAGTATAACTTCAAAAATGTAATACTTACCAGTAAAACAAAAGTTATAAATTACCAAATCTTTTATTTTATTTTTTTTAAATAGCCTCACGGTTTCCGAAAAGCCCCAACTTACGGTATTATTGTCTTAAAATCGAAACTTAAAATATAGTTACGTTTTTGAAGTGAAAACTTCTTTAGCGGCGTTGAGCACTTTTGTGGGATGGGTAAAAACTGTGAAACTCGCGTCAGATTCTTGTGCTGATCGAAAAACCTTGGAAAAACCGTAAGACGGTTGGAGAGTAGTGTTAACAAAAAAAAAAAATCGGTTGTCTGTAAAGTCGGTTTACTGACGATAGTTGAACGTGACAACGTCATAGCCTTAACCCCTCAGTTCCGGGAAAAATCTATGCAAAAAAGTTGGCAGGTCAATGTGCAAAAAAATGGCGCCCAGCCTCTCTTTGTAAAATTAATGTAATATCCTTACATACAATCCATATTTTATGTTTGTGTGAACTACATTATAATATATGTTAAATTTTCTATCTATCAAGCCATCATAGTATAGTATTTAGTCTGATGTGATATTACTTTCTCAATTATAAACTTTCGAAACTATAATTAGTGACTTGTTCAGAAGAAATAAACGAATACTTTGTTCTTCATATATTAAGTCATACCTTGACACGTAGGAAATAGAGCACAATTTTGAATAGCCGAAATAATACTAATAGCTCACAGATTGTTTATTTATTTTTCATTCAGAGTGTGGTCAATGTATCAAAGGTCATAACTAACCAAACTTTTTCATACAAAAGTATTCTCTAAGTCATCGAAATACGTAATATAATCGAAACAAAGAGCGCGGCCCAGGTGGGCCTTACGGTTGTTGAGAGACTTGAGAGTGTAAATGGAACGCCTCAGAGCTGTCAGCGAGGTAACGCCGCATGAACTGTCATGTTTTTCGGGCGCGCACCCCATATCGAATTATAAGACGTTATCACGTCAAAAGTTGTATCATCGAAATTGATTAATCGAACAATCGATTGTTTTTTTTTGTCGATTTTTTTTAAATCGATTGTAAGGGTTTCGATTAATTAAAAGAATCGATTTTTTAATAATCGATTTTCATAAATATGGGTTAAAAAATGCACAACGTTAATAATCAAGTTTCAAGAACAGGGAATGTCATATTTATTAAGTAGTAAACAGAAAGAAAGAATAAGAGAGAGGGAAAACACTCGAGATTTTTATAAGCGTTTAGTTGCGTTCTTCTCAAAATCAACAATTGGTTGGCTAATGACTGATGACTGATCATATTTGCAGCTGTTCCCTGGCCAGGCGGAGCGGCCGTATTCCTGGGCGGTGTACATGCTGTTCCACATGCACTTCACGCAGCTGCTGCACACCGCCTCCATCCTGCTCACCCTCACCCTGGCTATATGGAGATACCTGGCCATCAAGTAAGTATCCACTCATACTAATCGAAATAAATATAACTCAAAGGTGACTGACTGACCGATTGACATAGTGATCTATCAACGTACAGCCCAAACCACTGGACGGATCGGGGTAAAATTAAAAAAAAAAGAATTTTGACTAATTCTACCCCCCAGAGGATAAAATAGGGGATGAAAATTTGTATGAAACTTTGTCAATTTTAAACCGATCGGGCTGAGACTTTGAGACCTAATTAAAAAAGCCGCGGGCAAAAGCTAGTATTATTATAAATTCGAAAGTGATAATAATTATTATATTTTTTAATATTATGTTAAATTGTGATAATCATAACTAAACGTTATTGTGATATTATTATAACAAAAAAATTGTAACTTTCAAAGTTTGCTTAACCTTCAAATAACTTTATAGTAGGGGAGGGGAAGGTGCTAATTTTCTAGTCACTCGAGCGTCATGGAGACCTAGTAGGTTTTTTACATTAGGTAAAAGTGATAAAAAAATAATAAGAGCGTTTTTTATTTTAGCGGTGGGTTCAGAAACTGCGGCCATTTTAAAGTTTTGAAAAAGAAAATATATTCATAAAATTGCTTATTTCGGTCAGTTATTATTATATTTTAGACAACAAGGACTAAATCATTTAGTTTAATGCAAAATAAAATATCTGCGAAGTTTAGTTAGGAAAATATGAAGGTTTATTTTTTTATATTTTAAAATGTTCCTACAGGCTTACCTTATCTTTGAATCGTCAGTGCTTTTTATGTAAGCTTCTTTGGGGTATACTAAACATCCCCTATCTTAATCTGACAGATCGGATAACATTTCAATATTCAAAAAAAAAAAAAATTTAACCCACCACGTGAGAAATCTGATTTTTATACCATGATAACTAGACACATGTCGGAAGCCTATACGAGCTTAATCTGACACGCTCGAGCTACTCCGAAAATCCCCTCTTCCCCTCCTCTACTATTACCCCTTTTCTAATAAAAACCTATACTAACTATGTATATTATACAGACAATAAAGTTATAAGTAAAATGTTTTGTTGTTAAACAACGCTATATACGTTATACGCTAAATGGTAAGGGCCTAAAATATATTTTTATACATTTTACCATTTGAATACCAGAAATTAACACAAAAGCTCGTTTCACAGCTCTTTTCACTGCGCTTTCTAAACTTACACAAAGCTTATTTTCAGCTATTTAAACTTCAACACGTGAGCTTACTATGCCTGAAGCTTTCCTTTATTAAAAGTTTTGCATTGACGTTAGGTACGTGTGTTATGTTGTATTAAATTCTTCTAAACGTAAAAAATGTCGCATCGGTAGCTCGAACTACGTGTGTTCTCGGAGATAGAACCTTATAGCACAGAATACATATTAGTACAAAGTACTAATAGCTAAAGAAAGGTTGTGAAGGAACAAATAGATGTCGCATCGTTAAAACGTACAAAAAAGTGGGTGAAATAAGTTAAAAATATAGCTGTGTAAAAAACGCTCTGTTAAAAGAATGCCTGTGCACCATTATATTATGTCCGATAGATAACGGCCATTTATAATTATTACTAGATGACGCCCGCAACGCCGTTGCGCCAAAACTCGTCTATCGCGCGGGAACCGTACATTTTCTCGGGACAAAAAGTATCCTATGTCCTTTCCCGGGACTCAAAGTATCTCCATGCCAAATTTCAGCAAAATCGGTTCAGCGGTTTGGGCGTGAAGAGGTAACAGACAGACAAACAGACAGACAGACACACTTTCACATTTATAATATTAGTATTTATTGAAGTATTTATTATTATGCTAGGTGACGCCCACAACTTCAGTTCGTTTGTCGCACTGAAACCGTGCAATTTTCAGCAAGCAAAATGTTGTACAACCTTTGTCGTCTCACAAAATATCTCTATACCAAAATTTCACCTAAATCACTCCAGCAGTTTGGGCGTGAAGAGGGTAACAGACAGACACACTTTCGCATTAAGGCAGTAAGGTTTCTGCAGGTTATTTGGGTATATTGCATAGGTATAAAATTTTCAGGCCTACCGGCTTTTATAAGGCCTATCGTCATAAGCAAGGCAACTTCCTCTTACAATAATGATTATAAAATATGTCCGCTTTGAAGAGCTATTAATTACTATCTTTGGCAACTGCCAGTTTTCATTACTTTAATTGATAATAATTTTCCTCAATTTGTGGTTAAATATAATATTATTAAATAATATATTTCATTTACGAATCTATTTTTGGTTTAGCCTCGTGTTCCAAATCAAAATTAATTCTTGTAATTTCTAATTCTTTCTACGTTAATATAGCATTAAATTACTTTTATGTACGTTTTTACTTAAGTTCCACTTTTGCTATCGAGACTGAGAGATTAATATTATTATCAAATTATTTTTGCCACTTCTGATCTCTTTTCTTCTATGTGCAACATAAAGTAAACAGTAGACGTTCTAAAAGTGTTAACTTTGTTAACCTATTTAGAAATAAATTATATTTTGAATTTTGATTTTGATTTTGAAAACCAAAGGTACAGTGCAAGAAACTAAACTTTATACCAAGTCCACATTCATCTCGTTTCGCTAACAGTCAAATATTATAATATTATGTATATTGGGAAAAGGTGGTAATGTGGCCCCTGCATATATATTGGCCCCCTTCAATATTTTAATGTTTTAACAACGCTATCTAATATAATTTTGGTGCAACGGGATGCTCGCGGCATGCTGCTAATTTAGTGCCGTACAAATCCAACAGAGGCTGTCACATTCGATTGTCATTTGATCGAGTTCAAACTTGCGACCGGCGACACTTTTAAGTGTGTGTGATTTTGTTTCGATAGTTGTTAAAAAATAGAAAGATTTGGCTTTTGGGTTCGAACAACGGATACATCAAACTCTTCTCCTACGGAATTTAAAAGATAAATATAAAATTAGACATTTAATAAATATTTTTTGAACGTTTGTTTAAATGTTAGCAATACTTGTAATTTGGCCCCCTCACATTGGTCGTAATGTGGCCCCGGGGGTCACATTAAATGTAAGAGAGTTTCATGACGTGGAAGACATAACCACTATGGAGAAGGCGCTGGTAGGAATGCCGTTTGACGCCAGAGAGACACTACAATATCCAGCAGTAGCTCTGAAAGTGACGAAGACGCCGTAAATACCGATTATGACGACTCGTATACAAATATGGTTCCTGAAAACGCGGACGTGCCATGTATGTTCTGCGACACAATTTGTTCCAATGACAGAGCTGGAAAGCCATGGGTACAGTGTCAAAGTTGTGACTTATGGGCTTATGTAACCTGTATAGGTTCTGAAGGTGGCTATTACATTTGTGATTTTTGCCGTTAAGTTTCACTTCTGCAATACATTTAATGTGACCCCCCTGGGGGCCACATTACCATCGCTTGATCTCAAGATACCAAATGTGATTAGTCAAGAATAAATAATTTTTTAGATAATCCTGTACGAGTTTTATTTATTCCCTAATATGACATGTTTAAACAAATGAATGAGAAGTCCCATAATGTATTTTTTAGGTTTCTAACTCCTGTATTTTTTTAATAAAGCTTGATAAACAAAGTGGGGGGCCACATTACCACCTTCTCCTATACTGTACTTATATCTATGTCGATTTTAGTAAAATTTAAATCAGAGCATGACATTGAATTGTGAGCTTTATAGAAAAGCTTTGTACACCAATACAGAATTATATTACGTACAATTACAAGAATTGGGCTTTTACAATAGCCGATCCTTGTGACCGAATATGCTATTTGTTAAAAATATGTGGAAAAGGTTGATGATGACTTCATTTGCTGAGCAAAAAAGTTTTTATAAAAGCTGAAAGCTTAGAAAATACTCAAAGCGTATTAAAGTTTGACAGTTTCAGATAGTTCATTGCTACCGGCTAGAGTTTAAAAAATAATATATAGCGGATAACATTTTCTGATGCAACTATTTCTTGAAATACGAGCAACTTTGAACTTTGATTTAGAGATCGTTTTTTTTACTCATTTACTTGATTAAGTACCAAAAGTACTTATTGATATAAGAGCAGATTTTTAGTATTAAATATTACTCTCTAGTTTGAATGTTTCAGTTTTATTTCAAGCAACAGGAGGTAGTGTTTACTGTTTGCGTTAGATTATCTATCTATAAATTGAAAATATAAATTTCAATTTCGTGACTTTCACTTAGTCGACAACGGCTAAAACGATTTAGCTAATTTTAATGTTAAAATATTCGTGAAAGTTCAGGAAATTTCAGTTCAAATTAAATGAAATTAACCGGATCATCTAAATAATAAATATTCCTCCTAAATAACAACATAATCCATATCCATAATTCCATACTATAATCCATACTAATATTATAAATGCGAAAATGTGTCTGTCTGTCTGTCTGACTATCTGTCTGTCTGTTACCTCTTCACGCCCAAACCCCTGAACCAATTTTGCTGAAATTTGGCATGGAGATACTTTGAGTCCCGGGAAAGGACATAGGATACTTTTTGTCCCGGAAAAATGTACGGTTCCCGCGCGATAAACGAGGTTTGGCGCAACGGAGTTGCGGGCGTCATCTAGTATTATATATGCGAAAGTGTGTCTGTCTGTCTGTTACCTCTTCACGCTCAAACCACTGAACCGATTTTGCTGAAATTTGGCATGAAGATACTTTGAGTCCCGGGAAAGGACATAGAATACTTTTTGTCCCAGAAAAATGTACGGTTCCCGCGCGAAAAACGAGTTTTGGCGCAACGGAGTTGCGGGCGTCATCTAGTAATAACTATTCCTCCTTTCGAGTAAAAAAATTACAAATGAAATAATTATACAGTGTTTTGTATAGCGTATCCATAGCGCTAATTTTTATTAGTAAATTTGGTTGTATTTACGTTTTCTGAAATTATTAAGAATTCATTCAAACGCGGTATATCATGATCATAAAATATCTAAGTTTTAGATAAAATAGAAAATAACTAGCATAGAAAACATCGCTTAAAAATAAAAATACACAAGAGAGAAGCACCTGATAACATCGTTCATACGAGTATTATCACTTTTGAACCTTATCCTCCTAAGAGTAAGGTAAAGTGCAGTACACCAGCTATGTACAGTATGAAGGATATTGCTCATATTTCCACCAAGCCAAGACGTATATTGTTTTATATTGCACTTGTACCAAGAATATACATTATACGGTATGTTGCTGACTTAAAGAACCATCAACAAATAAGCTTTACGCTAAATCGCGTAAAATTGCAAATGAATAATATAGCTCAATGTAAGTAATGAACGCAATTGGCTGTGACTTAAATTGGGCGACGAAGCAAGACCTATTTCAGCCAGCGACTTCGTGATACATTGTTTATAACGTTATTGGCATCTTTTTATAAACGAAAGTGGTCTGGGTAGTTTTTTTCAGCAATAAGATCCTTCAAATACCCCATCAATTATTCAAAAGATAGAGTAATCTGAGGACTGTTTGTGACAGCGACAGACTCTACAGATTTTGGCGCTTGTTACTATACCATTGAATTAGCACATGCAACCGCAAAGAGGTGGTAGTAACTAATAATAAATATAGCTGCCTCTTTCTAAATGTATGTTTGTCCCTCTCCAAGGTACCCGTCGCATGGCACATCTCTATGCTCTGACCGGCGCTGCTCGCTGGCCATATTTTGCAGTTTCCTCCTGCCTCCCGTGCTGTGCATACCCTCATACTTCGTAAGTATATCTTCTTAAGTTACCGCTTATTATATGGTAGTATATATTATGGTGGTATAATATATGTATCTCTTGCACTTAAGGCCTGTAGTCAGTATTCACTTTGTTTAGTGCAGATGCAGGTGATAAGTAATTGAGGCTGTGGAGTGCAAATGTATAGTGCAATTAACTAGTGTCCAATTCGGGTTTAATGTCGACCAGCGAGTATGGACAAACATCGAGAAGTTACTAATCACCTCTCGCACTTATCAAAGTACCATTTTTGACATCTAACTTCGCTATTGAAAGTGCCGAAAGCACTGACTAAGCGCTCTGAAACGATAGAGTTAACACTAAACGTGATATATTGACGTATAGTAGCTTTGTACTCAGATAGGCCACGGACTTCTATCAGAGGAATTGCATAGAAAACATCGCTTAAAAATAAAAATACACAAGAGAGAAGCACCTGTTGTTAATTATCACTTATTTTTGTTACACCCTGTATAAACGAATTACACATAATTTAGTTTGCAAGATAAACATGGTTTAAACATACTCGTAGCAACGTTGTAAAAGTTTACTGTACTAAGGTTAGATTTCGCTTAGTTTATTCATGTTTGTGTATTTTAAGTTTTAGAGAAATCTCGATTAAATATTTAGCGCTTTAGCTACTTGGTTATTACATAATTATATACATACGTCTTAAATACAAATTGAGCTTATAAAAATGTTGTACTAAATAGTTTTTTAAATATTTTTCCACTTCCATATTATGCTTTGCGCAAACATGAACGAAATGCTTTCATAGTCTTTCCTTAGAATGAATGCTTAGTCAATTTCTGTATGTTATTTAAAAAGATCTACCTTCAATATATAACCTTGTTGGTTAAAGAGTTTCCTTAGACGAAGTGCCTAACTGCCTAGTCAACTTTTTCATGTTATACCAAAAAATCTACCTTCAGTATGACCTTGTAAAAAAATACCAGTATAAATTTTGCAGTAAAACTATTCGTGATACAAATCCTAAGGCTTTCATCAATAAATTATTATATTTAATTCGCATTTCGTCAAGGTAGACTCGAGGTAAAAGGCAATTAAAGATTGGCGAAAGAAACTCCCCAAAGGCAATATTAATTAAGGCGGGACGAACCTCGTACTTTAATTATTTGCGTCATGCCATCGATCACTTTGATTGGCTACCCTGGACAGAGCTAAGAAGTTGTAGATAGGTATAGCGCTTTAATTGGACAGAGAATTTGGAATATAGCTAATCAGAGTAAGGGCCTGTTTCACCACTTTCTGATAAAGTTCCGAATAGGCTATTCACAACTTTTTTGACAGATTCTCCATACTTAATCTGTCAAGAATTGGTGGATAGCCTATTGTCACTTATCAGGATGTGGTGAAACAGGCCCTAAGTTTGATTACGGGAAAAATCCAGATTGGTTTTTGGTTGGACCACTAAAATAATAATTATTAGCTTAAATCATCTGATCTTACGGTAATATTTCCTATTTTGTAATAGTAGTAGAGGTGCTAGTAGTGTTAAAAAACATATTGGTAAAAAAAGTAAATAAACACAAGAAAAAACTAAAGCCTTTAATAGTTAATGTGAGTAGTACCTAGTTCTTGTATTTGTTCCTGCGCGCGCGCGCGTGTGTGTGTGTGTGTGTGTGTGTACAAAAACACACACACACGTGTGTGTTTGTGTTTGAGTGTGTGTTTTCACTGACTGAGATATTCTAGTATTCGTTAGTACTTAGTATGGCTTATCTGTCCGCTTTTCATGCTATGGACAGTGGCCTCTACGAATCTAATATTATATCATTTTTATAGATACAACGTGAAAGTACGGGGTTGTTGCGAATTTCTTTTGAATGTCGTTTCGGTAATGAGTAAATTTAATTAATACTTATCGCATTTACTACAAAATTATTTACTTGAGATTTCAATTAAAATATGCTATGAACTTTAAGGTACTTAAATAACAGTATTGGTAAAAATTCGTACTTTAAAAATGCGAAAATGTGGCTTTCTGCTTCACGGCGCTGAAACGATTTTTATGAAAATTGGAATGTAGATAAAAGTATGTTGAATGAAGGACATACGATGGATTTTCTACATTTTATACTTCAATTAAAACTACCATTACAATTATTAAGTATAGTTTTTATTCAAGTAAGTATAAAATACAAAGAAAAAATTTGCACTTCTCGCGATAAATTCTTTCATCCTCTTCAAATTCTTGCATAAGTTGATAGAAATTCTATGCAATAGCTTTACCGCGGCAGTCCTCGAGTGTACGTATTTTTTCTATGAAATAGACCAGAAAACGATTTCCTACATGTTCTATTGTGTTCAATTTCGACTTCTCATTACGTTCTCACTTCGACTTAATCAATGCCAGCCTGCGTTCATTAGTGACGGATTACTGGGATTTGTACCCGATTGCTTCAGGCCTTACCGCGGTGGTAATGAATTACATTCTTAATTACTGGACAACGAAGAATTATCCGATTCATTAGTACACTAGAAATACTTCTCTAAGAAAAAAAAATCGGTTGTCTGTAAAGTCGGTTTACTGACGATAGTTGAACGTGACAACGTCATAAGAAAATGGAACGCCTCAGAGCGAGGTAACGCCGCATGAGTAATGTTTTTTCGTGCGTGCAGCCGGCTCCGTCGAATTATAAGACGTTATCACGTCAAAAAAAAATACGTGTGTCGGGGAAGCTATTGCATAGCATTTTTTATCTAATTATAATTCGCATACATCTAGTCGCACGCACACAAACAAAAAAAATTATAATTCGCATACATCTAGTCGCACGCACACAAACAACGTGCCGATGTCTGCCGAAATGAAACGATGTTAGACGATGAACGCGAACGCCGCACCGCAGAGGTGGGGGTGTTAGGTTTATTTCTTATCTTTTCTTTGCTTTAATCGCCGTGCTCAAAGCCCGCGATAAAAGCTATACAATAGCTTAAAAATGGGTTGCACTCCTGAAGTGCTGGTAAACATTGAGACGAAATAGAAAGGGCAGGGATAGATTTTCTCAAGATAGATTTTCAAGGCTTTTATCACTACGTCTTTAAATTTCAGGTATTCAGCATCCACCAAGACTACACCTTCGACCGTCCACCCCTCAAAGTATACTACGTGGACTCCAACTACGACGGCAGCCTCTACCAGATTAACTTCTGGGTTCACGCGGTCGTCATCAAACTACTACCTTGCGTCATACTCACAGTGATCAGCGCTTGGCTCATCCGAGTTCTATACCGGACGAAGAGCCGGAAAAAAGCGCTGAAGGGCTACAATGCTTGTCCGTCCAACGGGAATATATTTACGAGGAAGCCGACAAAGCGCTCGAAGGCTGAGCGAAGAACGGACAGGACGACGAGGATGTTAGTTGCTGTGTTATTGCTGTTTCTGCTCACGGAGTTCCCTCAGGGGATTCTTGGTAAGTTTCTCTTATTTGACTGTGGACGCTTAACACGTTCGCTGCGGTACGAGACCTTATGAATCTCGTTTGTGACTTTCATCCGGTGCGGAGGTGAATTTGTATGTTTTACTCGTTCCGGCAAAATATTAGTTTTTTACACGATTTTTTCAAGTTAGAGTGAGATAACTGAACTTATGATGATTATGTATATTGGTAGTAATATTTTTAACAATAAAATCGTACGAGACCTAATGCGTCTCGTAGCGACAATATAGTAAAAATCTACATCTAGTGCGTTACGAGATCCATATACACTCGTAAGACGCGCACCCAGAAATTAATTAGTGTTGTGTCTATGTTGTGCTATCGAAAAAGATATTTATTGAAAGTTTAATTCAGAAATTCAAGGGAGAGCCATTTTGATAAAAAAAAATCGGTTGTCTGTAAAGTCGGTTTACTGACGATAGACAACGTCATAGCCTTAATCTTTCAGTTCCGGGAAAAATCTATGCAAAAAAGTTGGCAGGTCAATGTGCAAAAAAAATGGCGCCCGGCCTACCCTCTTTGTAAAATTAATGTAATATCCTTACATACAATCCATATTATATGTTTGTGTGAACTACATTATAATATATGTTAAATTTTCTATCTATCAAGCCATCATAATATAGTATTTAGTCCGATGTGATATTAGTTTCTCAATTATAAACTTTCGTAACTATAATTAGTGACTTGTTCAGAAGAAATAAACGAATACTTTATTCTTCATATATTTAGTCATACCTTGACACGTAGGAAATAGAGCACAATTTTGAATAGCCGAAATAATACTAATAGCTCACAGATTGTTTATTTATTTTTCATTCAGAGTGTGGTCAATGTATCAAAGGTCATAACTAACCAAACTTCTTCATACAAAAGTATTGTCTAAGTCATCGAAATACGTAATATAATCGAAACAAAGAGCGCGGCCCAGGTGGGCCTTACGGTTGTTGAGAGACTTGAGAGTGTAAATGGAACGCCTCAGAGCTGTCAGCGAGGTAACGCCGCATGAACTGTCATGTTTTTCGGGCGCGCACCCCATATCGAATTATAAGACGTTATCACGTCAAAAAATGATAAAAGTGAAAAATCCGAACATAAATACACAATAAAATATAGTAAAAAAGACGCTGTGTTGGTTGTTATGAGAAGGCCAGACAAACAATGACGAGCAGAGAGGCCGACAAAAAACAAAACAAGTAAAAGGGTTTTGTAGTAAATGCAAGAAAACTTTATGTTCGTCATGTTTTAATGAAAAACATTGAATATTTTGTTACTTGCTACCTTTTTTCAATAAATACTATCGATATTTTTGAATTGATTAATTTCCCATCACTATTGATTTATCGATATTTAACCAAAATGTAAATTACGAGATCCAAATGAACTCGTATATTTTTGTTAAATTGTGCAATTACGAGGCCCTTAAGTTCTCGTAAATTTCTTTTGAGTTTTCCTCAATCATTTTTACTCCTATCTCCGGGCGGGACCACATACTACAAGATACATTCATTGTTTATCGTTTCATATAAATAAAACACGAAATCAGTCAGTTTTCAGAAAAATATTAAGGTTTTAAGGAAGCCACTCGTACGAGATCTAAAGAGTCTCGGTGTGTCATTGCGAAAGGAAAGATACGAATACTTTTCGGTCTCGTAACGCCAATAGGCTTGATGACAATTTTTTTTCTTATTGGTAATTGAAAGACCCTTAAAAAATAGAAACATCGCTGAAAGAATGACTCTGATAGCTTAAAAATTCACCAAGATATGACAATTCAAACATCTCATAAAATATACCTGCCCGAAACGCTCCATACAAAGTGCTACAACTACGAAACGTAACTTGCGTACAAACTACGAAAGACTGACGTCACTCTTTCGTAGTTTGTACGGATCGGGAAAGAACTTTGTTCGATAGGTATATTAAACATTGCGTTTATGAAAGTGGTTTCATAACAAAAGTTGCTTTTAATTGCATAAGTTATCGAAAATTCGACTTGATTATCCAACTTTGAAGGCGCATAACAAAAAAAAAAAATACAAATTCTATCGAGCTGAAATTTTGGGAATACTTATTTTTACCGTGATTTCTTTATTTAATTAATAAAATTCGCTAATCTTTGACCTTGTCATCATCCCTATTTGGCAGATCGTACAAATTAGCTTACGCAGGGAAGGTGTTAATGGTGGCTAAGTCAGTTTCAGTTGTATCAGTACACGCCTCCGTGGTCTAGTGGCTTAGAGCGTGGCTCTTAACTTGGAGGTAGTGGGTTCGATTACGGCGTTAGAAGTGGTTATGACAATGCACACTGAGCTGTACTACACTACTGTCTGACAAGTAAGATGATCCACGCGTCGGATGGGCATGTAAAAGTCGGCCCTGTGACTGATCTCTCATCAGTCGTGTCGGTCGTCCGTCCCACTAAAATTAAATAAATAGAATGAGAGTAATATGACTATGTATTGTGCACATACTTGGGCACTATAAAATTACTCCTGCGTGATGTGGGAGTCATTTGTATCAGCGTTTGTTTAAATGTAGGAGCTTTTAGAGTTAGGAACAGCTGATAAAATTTTAATTAATTTTTAAGCAACTGAAAAAATTAGGAGACATTAAAGACAACTTCCAAGAAATTTAATTTATAGAGTCCCAAGTAAATACGGTACATTATTTCTTTTCAAAGGTTTAATTTAAAACAGTATAAACATTTCATTCTTACCTAAGTTCAAAATAAATAAAAAGACACCGCAAAGTTGGTTTCTTATTCATTGCATTGAAAGTAAAATAAATATTACATAAATAGAAACGTGTTAAAGTGCTTCAATGGAGTGATATTTGAATAAAAGTTATTTTATAATATAATGAAATGCCGTATTGATAAGGTTGTGATTCTCTTCATTCTCGAGTCAACAAACGAAACTTTTATTTAACAACAGCTATTCAAATATTTGACATCTAAACTTAGAACAGTTTATTATAATAAAGGGATTAGAATATTATAGGATTAATTTATGGTAGAATCGAATACACCTTGCAACGAAATGCAACTTGAGGTTCACTGCATTAAGAATAAGGATGTTTTGTTGCAAAAATGTGGTTAATACTTTAAACACGCACTTCATCAAATTCAAATGGTAAAATTAGGGTACGGGTGTACATTTGTCACACTACGCAATGGCCAGGTTCCGAAATAAAATCCAGTATGCTGGTCAGTGCTCATGACGTCATGTAGCCGTCATACAGATTGTTAAAATGTAATTTAATGACATCCCATTTCCCAAGTCATAAACGTCAATGCACTGGCAGTATATTTGGGAATAAATCAACAGTATGACGTCAATCCTGTACGTCATGAGTACTAGCCAAAGCATACTGGGTTAAATTCAGAAACTTAAACTAGATATCGTTACTGCGATTACCGTAAATGCAACATTAAAACCAGTGGTATACTAATCACGCTAATGTCGTCATGAGAGCTGTCCAGTATACTGGGTTAAATTTCGGAACTCACCCGTTATTTGTCACGCTACATCAGTGGTCCCCAACCTTTTTTCACACGGGCCACAAACATGTTTTGGTCTTGGTGTCGCGGGCCGCAACAAAAATTTTTAGGGTTAAAAAATAACGTTCGTACTCGTATAAAAAAATTCACGACTACATGATTTTGCCGGTGGGCGTGAATTTCAAATTTTGGGCCGCGGGTTGGGGATAGCTGCGCTACACAATATGAGGTGTCAACGTCGCTACGTCGCAGTTAGCGGGGGCGTCGTCGTGACGTAATTATGTCCTGATTTCCCGCTACGAGGGCAGGATTTCCAGGAAAAACCACCAATACCTTTCTCGAAATATATCTCTATTGAACCCATGCTATAAACGTACAATAAAATATTATTAGAATAGAAATTATGATATTAACGTAACATAATAATTTTAATTCTAGTAATAGTTATTTAATGTTTTACTATTATAAGTAGGAATTTGTTACAAAATAATTATATTATGCTAGATGACGTCCGCAACTACAACTATGTTGTGTCAAAATAAGATTACCGCGCGAGAACCCTTTTTATCAAAATCAGTTCAGCCTTAGCGGCAACAGACCACACATAGACAGACACACTTTCGCATTTAGAATATTAGTATGGATAGTAATAGATAGATTTATTTAATAATTTATCAATATATTTTATTTATCATCAAAATTAATTACAGTACATTGCTCATAAAATAACTTACAAGTATAAGTTTGAAAAATAGATTTTTGCTATTTAATGATGTACACTGAATGTAATTCTTCTGTGTCCGAACCAGATAAATCTGCAATTCGGACCACAGTGCTCTTCAGTTTTGCAATAGATGTACCCACAAGAATTAAGCTTCTACAAATGCAGATCTTTGTGATCAAAGTGGTTTTTAAGCGTGAAGCGGTAACCGACAGACAGACCGACAGACAGACACACTTTCTCATTCATAATATTAGTAAGGATCAATATTATGTAATCATTTCTCGTACTTCCACAGGTCTCCTAAGCGGCATGCTAGGGCGTTGCTTCTTTAAGCGCTGCTACGATCTTTTCGGCGAGATGATGGATGCCCTCGCCCTGCTGAACGGTGCCATCAACTTC
Source organism: Polyommatus iphigenia (assembly GCA_963422495.1). Taxonomy (NCBI): domain Eukaryota; kingdom Metazoa; phylum Arthropoda; class Insecta; order Lepidoptera; family Lycaenidae; genus Polyommatus; species Polyommatus iphigenia. The sequence continues at coordinate 16,915,644 of OY730179.1, forward strand.
GTCCTGTACTGTGCCATGTCCAAGCAGTTCCGGACCACCTTCCGACAGATCCTGTGGCGGGAGAAGCCCAGGGCGAGCTCGCAGACGGAACTGCAGACGACTTATGTGTAAACTTTAATTGGCAACCCTAGTAAGCACGGTCACTATACAGGGTGTAACAAAACTAAGTGATAATACTTTAGGATGTGTATGGGCCCCATGTATAGAGCTCACTGTGAAAGTAGCAGCGCTGAAAGAGTTTTTTTTTTAATTTTGTATGGGAAAATTCATGAAGCTCGGGCGCTTGTCCATACAAATCACAAAAAATGGTTCTTTCAGCGCTGCTACTTTTACAGCGAACTCTAAACTAAGTTTTGTTACAATTTGTAGTTCAAGCGGTTTCTTTCTACGGGAGAATACACAAAGTGGCAGATCGACAAAGTTCCGCCATTTTATCACTAACATCTGTCAGTATGTCGATTCTTTCCCGTTTCAAATGTTGTTATGCTAAGCATGTGGGTGTATCTTTTGAGAATGTTTTTCTATAAGAAAATTGATCTGTAAGGGCCCTATGAGAATGTAAATAAAATATTGATATTGACAAAGTCCTATATAAGGGCTGGTTTACACGTATTAAGTAGATAAGTAGTTAACTAAATTTTAACTTAATTTTAAGTTACTTAATTGCATGTAAACACACAATTTAGTAGCAAGTAGCAAGTTAAAATTTAGTAGTACTAAATTTTAACTTGCTACTCGCTACTTAATTTTACTTGCTACAAAATTTAGTACTACTAAATTTTAACTTGCTACTTGCTACTAAATTGTGTGTTTACATGCAATTAAGTAACTTAAAATTTAGTTAACTACTTATCTACTTAATACGTGTAAACCAGCCATTAATATTGAGTAATATGAATAACTATTTTTATGTAAAATTAACCATTACCGGTTCAGTCCAATTTAAGAGGTTTTAAATTTCTTCTTTAAGTCAAGAAACTTATTAGCTGTTGTATATTATGTCTTATGTTCGACTTACGCTGTCTGTTAGTTCTTTCGTAATAATTGTTTACAGTACAAGAAAACAGTAAAATTATTATTTTCTGAAAGGGCTCATGTAAGTCTATATGACAATTCATCACAATAAGCTTAGTAAGCTTAGACGTATCCATAATCCACATATGGACGCTGTTAAGCACTTGTGTATAATTCCTCAAAAAAATACGTATTGAACTATAGGCTGGTATAAATAGTCAGTACTTAAGATGCGACCCGGTCTCAAGACGCGGTTCGGCTCTGTGATTGGTCCAAATTTTGACAGCCAACCAATCAAAGCCTGAACCGTGTCTTGAGACCGAGATGCATCTTGAGTACTGACTATTTATACCGGCCTATGAGTGCAGTCATGTTCTTAAGATCACATAGAACAAGACTGCATTCATAACTCAACAAAAAATGTGGGTTAGTACACAAATGCATTTACAGCGACCATCCATACCAATATTATAAACGCGAAAGTCTGTCTGTCTGTCTGTTACCTCTTCACGCCCAAACCGCTGAACCGATTTTGCTGAAATTTGGCATGGAGATACTTTGAGTCCCGGGAAAGGACATAGGATACTTTTTGTTCCGAAAAAATGTACGGTCCCCGCGCGATAAACGGAGTTGCGGGCATCATCTAGTATTATAATAATAAGAAGGTAAATGTTATTACAAAGGTTGTTTCAAACAAGTTGTATCACGAGAACAGCACCAAAGAAAAACAAATTGAATAATATCTCTCAATATTTTCTCGTTTATCTATAAATGTCTTTTATAAAGATGAAAACATATCTCTGTTTTTGACTACTATGTGGAGACAAATAATATTTGAAGACATTTGTCTCCACACAGTAATATTGTAAGTAACAATTTTAAAACTGTCTTTTTTTGAGGATTTGTTGATAAATGGAGGCTTTAGGACCGGGAAAATGATTTAAATTAAAAAATGTGAATTCTATGCATAGAGATTAAGTACAGATGTTTAAGTATAAGCAGGTAAGTTACAAGATTTGTTTCTATTAGAAGGAAAAAAATGTAATAAAATAATTCTAAAATATTAGTTACCCGGTTCATCCACTTCTGTCTTCAGATGTGGCCACTGGCCAGACCAGACGACCTTTTAGGGTTTACATACTTTAATTTAATAAAATTAGGATGACGCAGGCTGAGGGTGAGGGTGAAGGTAACGCTTTAGATAAGATGATAATTATTTAAATAGCTATTATAAATATGTGGAAAATAATATACGAATCTGTTACAGCATTTATAGTCAATATTGTATAATTATAATAATATTTTTAATTTACGATTGTATAAATTAATGTTAAGTAATTATATTAATTATTATTATTGTTAATCTACAATATATTATCATTACTAAAAGAAATAAATGTTTGTAATAGTTTGGTGTTATTTTGTTTCATTGATATATTTCTAGATTACTTACAACTTACAAGTTACACTAAAGCTCAGTATAGGTGGATATATTAAATTGCTCTTTCTGACACACACGAGTAAAAAACTTTTTTTCTTGCTTGTCTTATTAGTCTAAGATCCCACTGCAAAAAGGTATCGAGTACACGCTTAAAACCACATTTTTACAAATATTTATGATAAGGAGAACCTATTTCTACTGGGGTGCCAGTCCAAATGTGGCCGCAACTATTTGTAAATATTTTTTAAAAAATTGAGTTTGCGGGATAAAATGTTTTCATCGGGTATTGAAAGCAAACATGGTTCATTTCACGGCAATGAGTAAAGAGATTTAGAAAAATCCGGTGTGCCGTTAGGCACCCGGCCGCAACTCTATCGTAACCAGGTGTGAACAGGTACCATTCCGAAACATTTGTGCATCCATAACGTATATTGATCTTTTATATATCAAATGGAAGCTTATTTTCCTCTTATTATTATAATAAAGGTGTGCCTAATTAAATCTGGCCGCAAATAAGGGGTGCCGGCTGTCAAAGATGGCAAACTATCGATGGTTGAGGGAAAGGGAGCTAGCGCGTAACATTACGGGTTTAACGAGGATAGTGCTAGTACATCATGTTAGTGTACTTAACCATCGGTTTAAACAATAGTAATAATCAGCCAAGTGCGAGTCGGACTCGCGCACAAAGGGTTCCGTACTACATATTATAGAGCAAAATTAACATTTTGTGTTTATTGTATGGGAGCCGCCCTTATATTTTAATTTTACTTTGATTGTATTACTGATAATTAAATTGCACATTTAATTGAAGATTTCGTGAAATTTAAAAGTGCCTATATTCTGTTGCCATTATCGACATAGAGCGAAAAAGGTAAGAAAATCACGTTTATTGTATGGGACTCCCCCTTGAATATACATTTTATTTTGTTTTTAGTATTTGTTGTTATAGCGGCAACATATTATATACATAATCTGTGAAAATTTCATCTCTCTAGCTATTACCATTCTTTAGTTACAGCCTGGAGACACAAAGACAGACGGACAGACGGACAGACGGACAGACAACGAAGTCTTAGTAATAGGGTGCCGTTTTTACTCTTTGGGTACGGAACCCTAAAAACGACCAAATAAATTAATACTCCAAAAGAATTTAAAAGTTTATTCAAGTGTTCAATAGTTTGTTACATATAGATTACCGGCTCCATCAAATAATCCCAAAAAATGCTAGAATCTTAATTTACAATGCCCTAGTGAAACCACATTTACTTTATGTAGTCGAAATATGGGGAAACGATGCTAAGACAAATATAAAAACCATTCAATTTCTTCAAAACAAAATTATAAAAATCTTTAAATACAACTACAATTACCTAACTCCATCAGACACTATTTATAAAGAAACTAAACTTGTTACTATCTCTCAACTATTCACATACCAAACATGTATTCTTGTTAACAAAATAAAACACCAAATAATACACACACAACTTAAGGGCCCTCTCTCCCTTAATTAGCAAGTCGATTGTCTGTCAGTGCGAATATCGACGTAAATGACATTAAAATAACATTCATAACAGCGCGCCTTGTACGGTGGCGGTTACGACGCTCGCCGCGTCCATGATAGGGCGAAATAGGAGAAAAAACCTTTTTAAGGCTTAATATAATACATATTCCAAAAAAGTAAAAAAACCAAATTATTAACTTATGTATTGCAAAGCAGTAGATATTTTTATAAATTCTTTTGATAAATAATGAAGGAGTAAAGTGGTTTCATTCAACGATTTGGAGGTGATTTGGTTTTTTATTGACCAACTTCCAAAAAGGAGGAGGTAATATGTTCGGTTGTATGTATCTTTTTTTTTGTATGTTCCACGATTACTCAGCCGTTTGTGGTCCGATTTTCAAAATTCTTTTTGTGTTGTATAGGGTTTAACTCGAATTTGGTACCATGTTCACAAAAGTGGTGATCTAATGATGGAATCCTTGAGGAATCGAGGGGACTTCTTGAAATTTGTATGAAAACATATAGTGATTTCGATTTTTTTTGAAGCATTCAAGGTAAATGCTACCAAAAAGTAAGACTTCGCACCAGATTATACCCTGGATCCGAAGGTACCGAACAGAACTTTTGAATGCTTATAGGTACAGGTTCGGGGATTTCAGCGTTGTTTAAACAACTGAAAGCATAAGCTAATACATCAATTTAATTAATCATCATCATCACAACCATCATTATACCATGGGTCATCACACTATGACCCAATTATTGGTACTTTTCGTGATATTTTGCATCGAAGCAGACGTTTTTGATAATGATTTTGCTGTTTGTGGACCGATTTTCAAAATTCTCGTGTTGTTGTATAGGATATAATCTTAATTTTGTATAATAATTACGAAAGTGGTGAGCTGATGATCATGGGCGTGCAGTCTTTATAGGCAAAAAGGCAGTGCTTGCCATTCACAGATAACAGATATTTTAATTTAACTTTCGTACTTTTTAAATGACTCATGACGTTAATTTTTTAATAATAATAGTAAAAAATATAGTAAAAAAATAAATAATACACATTTAAAACGCCTCAATTTATAAAATAACAACATGTAATCAGGTACACGCGCGAACGGGTTCACGAGAGGTCAAGATAGGCTCAGTGTTGAGGTGCCTGCCTTGTGCGTATGTGTGAGTGTGTCCGTGCACAGCCGAAAACGAATGAATATCGAATGTGATTATTGTACTGCAAGCTCTGCGGAAGACCCCAGCAGTGTTGCCAACTATGGGGATATTCCACTTTTAGTAGGGAAAAATTAAATATATAGTGCGTATTTTAGGGAGTAAAAATATTATATTATATTCATGGGCGTGAAATTTTTTAAGCAAAAATGTATATTTATTTGGTTTTTATTACTGTTTTTATATAAATAATGACATCATGAGTGACGTTTTTGCCGCAAACAATAATTGCGGTCGGCTGAAGTAGTATTTTCAGCGTTTTGATCTCTCAGTGGAAAGTACCCTAAGTAATAAATAATATATTTAAATAATAGTTGGGGAGTTCTGGTTGAAATTCAATGGCATCACTGGCGCCGCGGCCGGCGCGGGCGCCCGCGCCATCCATGCCGACGGCGATCGGAACTACTCGTGAATAGTCGTGAGCAATCGGATATAATCCGAGTAAAATGAATAGACGCAAATCTAACTAATTACGTATAATATGTACATTATGCATTTTTGTTTTGTGAGGTTTATAATATTTGTTTACATTTTACATAGCTGAAATTTTTTGTGTTTTGGGAGGCCATTTGCTTTTTTCATGTGATCGAGCACTGTTAGTACTATATTATATTATTATTTTTGGTTTTATAGTTTTCTAAGAATATTTTAGATTTTAATATTTGAAAGTTTGTATAATATTTAACAGTTTAACATTAATCATTGCGTACATTCATAAGTATCACTCACTTGGATAAGATAATTTGTGGTGGCCAAAATTTTGCATTTATTTACATCGGATTATGGATTGGATCTCAAGTAACCGGAACCTTGATTATGTGAAAAGACAAAAGTTAAGCTGATTAGGTGAGTACTTAAAATATACTAGATATAAAAATGAAAAAGTTGTAAAAGAAAAAGTTTTTGTTTTGTTTTGTTTCATGCCAAAACTAATGAACCGATTGTAATAAAATTTTGTACACAGTTAGTCTAGAGCCTGAGAGAGCCATAGGCTACATTTTGATGAGGCAAAAATATACTATCTAATTTCCATGGAAATATCGATGAAAATAAATTCACATTGTATTTCTAATACGTAACGATATATGGCGTTTTTATTTATTTTAGCTTAGCGCACAATATTATGTTGTATGGTAATTGGTATATTTCCATGGGTTTCGATGAAATAAACTCTCATTGTAGTTCCAACGCGTGACAACAGATGGCGTTTTTTTATTTCTTCATAACAGAACGTAATTATACTAATAGTTTAGAAAACATAGTTTTTAATTTATATCCACACTATTATTATAATTCATGCGAAAATATCTCTTTTTGTCCGTTTGTCTGTCTGTTTTGCTTTCACACCAAAACTACTGAACCGATATCGCTGCATTACCAGTGTCAAAATCTTGTGCACGCCGTTGCTGATGATGGGATCTATGAGCAATCGAGGAAAATCCTTGAATTTTATCAAAACACTCATAGTGGTTAAAATGTTGTTTCTAGTAAGTTAAACAAATGTTACGAATAAGAGAAATTTTATACGAAGGTGTCTCTTAGTCCAAAGGCACTGAACAGAACTCCTGAATCTTTAAAGATAAAAGTATGGAAATTGCAGCATCGCTTAGATAACTGCAAGCATTTACCACAATTTCGCTTACAGTGACATAATGTGAATAGTTAACATTCGTATTGGTTATTTACGCATAAAGCCTAATTTTGTAGATACTTAACTAAAAAGAGTAAAATTATTATTTTTAACAAAAAATTAAAACCGACTTCCAAGGTAAAAACAAGAGTAATATGAACTAAAAAGTATTAAATAACTCTTACCCTTTAATAGTGCCTTTTTCAGAATTCGTCTAAATCTCAACTATTTCTGTACTGTATACTGCAATCTTCATTACTTTGAAGTCGTGCCTAACTTTGAAATTGCCGTGAAATGAACCATGTTTGCTTTCAATACCCGATGAAAACATTTTATCCCGCAAACTCAATTTTTTAAAAAATATTTAAAAATAGTTGCGGCCACATTTGGACTGGCACCCCAGTAGAAATAGGTTCTCCTTATCATAAATATTTGTAAAAATGTGGTTTTAAGCGTGTACTCGATACCTGCACAGTTTTGCAGTCGTATCTCGTACTATATTTAGAACAGTAGAATCTTATTTTAGTAGTAAGTCCTTTTTCCTCACTTTTTTTGTGTATTGTTATTGATATTGTCATATTCGTATATCACTTGGGAACCTCTTACCGGGAGAAATAATAATTATGCTATCACCTTTATCGGGACCAGAGACTAGTAAAATATAGAAATGCATCTCACGGCATCTACGCGTCACGTTGCAGTCCTTTGTCCTAAAAAAAATAAGACCTTGCATCCGTTGTGGACATAAAGGTAATATACCTATCGCCTATCGGAATAGGTATATTAGCTTCATGATTGTGGATGATTTACACAGAATTTTCAGAGCGAAGTAACCACTCCTCAAATACTGTAGTGCCTTTTTATTTTGCACGCAGTGAAATGCTGTGACGCATTCGACGCAGGGGATGGGGACTCCTGCTGCGGATATGTGGGGCTCGCCGCGGCGAAGATGGTGAGTGCCGCGGCCCTACCCACTAAAACACTGCGATGTTCCTGTCTCCTGCAACTGGCGTATGCACGGGTCAAATACTGTAGTGCCTGGAACAAGACTTAAACCCCAAGACCCAAGCACATACGGCATTCTCGCAACATAGTCGGCTTAGTCCAAAAGGAAAGAACTAGTCAATACGTCTGGGACTATGTGCGATGTTTTGCTTCACCATACGAGCGTCTGTATTATGTACCTGAGATCTGGAAATTACTCATTGCCAGTACACGCCTCCATCCGGGATCGATCCTGCACCCTCTACGAGTGCGAACCAAAGGCCTACCCACTAGGCCACTGACACTCTTTGTCCTCAAAAGTCTATCGTCATAAAAGTCATGAGTGGAAGAAGCCAGTAACTAACATTTTGCAATATAAGAACAATAATTACTAATTTTTTCTCTTACAATTTGGACAATTAACCTTGTAACTTATATTCTTCATCATCTATCTATACACGGAATCTATATTTTAAGCCTTAATTTATGCAAAAAAAGGCCAGTTTTTAAATTGTTACTTAAGCTGTTCATCCACTCATGTCTTCAATAATTACTTACCTTCTTCACAGCACATGATTTGTACGTGTTATTATGTTAATAGAATTATACTCGTATAGTAACATCTGGTCAGAGATATTTGTGATAACTGGTCGTCCACATCTGCTTACCACAGCATATTATATTACGGAGACACTGCATTAGTAATATTAGTACATTATGGCAATAAGTACTCATAATATTATAGCGCAAAAATATAATAGCTTATATGTTTTTTTTTGTACGGGCAAATTCATGATTTGTGATAGAAACTTAAAAGTTTTTAAAAATTAACTCTTCCGGCGGCGGTGTAAGTATAGTAAGTATAACTCTATCTATATATATAAAAATGGATTTTCAAATGTGTTAGTCGCGCTAAAACTCGAAAACGGCTGAACGGATTGGGCTGATTTTAGTCTTAAAATATTAGTAGAAGTCCAGGGAAGGTTTTAAAGTGACACGAAGTTCACCGGGACAGCTAGTAAGTAATAAAAGGGGCTCATACACACCCTAAACGTTAGGGTTGAAAGAAGTGATAATACTTTAGGCCCTAAATATTATATACATTACCATAGTAAAAATGCTAGTGTGTCTGTCAGCCTGTTTGTCTATCTATTACTAATTTACTAACAGACTTTTTTACTACTTCACACCCAAACCGCTAAACCAATTTTGATGAAATTTTGGAAATGCTTTGAGTTCTAGGATCCTTATACATAGGATTCTTTTTATCCCGGAAAAATGTATGGTTCCCCCGCGATAAACTGATTTTGACGCAACGGAGTTGCGGTCGTCATTAAGTATCGTATATAATATCACGTTTCAACAAAAGCAACATTTTAGCTATTATAATATAACGAGCTTTTGCCCGCGGCTTTGGTCGCGTTAAAAAGTATTATTAATATTATTATATACAAACTTTGATCCCGTATTTTTACCCCTTGGAGGTAGAATTGATCAAAATCCTTTCTTAGCGGATGCCTACGTCATAACATCTACCTGCATGCCAAATTTCAGCCCAATCCGTCCAGTGGTTTGGGCTGTGCGTTGATAGATCACCATGTCAGTCAGTCACCTTTGAGTTTTATATATATAGAATATAGATATTTCAATTCAGATATTTTGCAAGTTAATTAGGGGTTGAGAGTAATTTATTATTCCCAAGGCGTACCACGAACCACGAGGCACAAAAGGTTTAAATATTAATAATATTTCACGAAATTTTATTTACATACAGTCAATTTTAATACTTACTGCCTAATAAAACTTTATAATTAAAATGCTTTGTTAATAAAAATTATTTTAATGGGCTTAAGCTGTCTTTAAGGAAAATCGATGTCAGATAAATGCAGATAACTTAATAACATATTAAATTGAAATAGATGGCGTATCTAGTAGGTGAGATTTCACATTCGAGAGGGTGCAGGTTCGATTCCGGGTGGAGGATTTCCCAAATTTCAAGGATACAAATACGGACGCTTTTACGGCGAAGGAAAACATCGGAACACATCGGTGAGGAAACCAGCACATGGTTAGTCCCAGACTTTAGTATTGGATTGTTCATTCCTCTGCACTAGGCCGACTATGTTATGAGAATGCCGTATGTACTATCAAAGAAGTTGATTTATAAGCAGATGGCGGACCTACGTTATTTGTTCGCGTTATGTCAAACCCAGCCGATAGATCTCGAATAGCATCTAATTAACATAATCCGACCAAATTATGTAGGTCCACAATCTGCCTATGAATCAACTTCTCTGATAGTACTTGGGCAACCATATAGATTACGGACATTTAAAATCCAGTCCCAAACAAACACACAGTATTTGAAGACCTAACCGGGTTAGATTACAAAATAGCGTCACGTACTGTTACATAAATTAATCATAACTAGATGACGCCCGCAAATCTGTTGCACCAAAAGTCGTTTATCGCGCGAACCGTAGATTTTTCCGGGATAAAAATTATCCCATGTCCTTTCTCGGGACTCAAAGTATCTTTACACCCAGCAAAATCAGTTCACCGGTTTGGGCTTGAAGAGGTAACAGACAGACACACTATCTCATTTATAACATTAGTAAGGATGGATGCAAAGAGCCTTTTTAGATGATGATAGGTTTTTCTACCAAGAAGATTTAGCCGGTAACAGGTATTCAAGGAAAAATTTTCCTTTATTGCTTCTTATTACATGATCCTATTGCTCCTTTCCAAGTATTTTCCGTATCAAAGTAAGATACTTAATACATTCCTTTACGTTTTTTGTTACAAGATTTAGTTTGGATGGCTTTCCTGTGATTGAAATGTGAGCGACAGGGAAAATTACCACTTCCCTTATAATTATACTGCGTGTTTCAAATTATAATATACATACGGTATATATTATAAAATATACCGTATATAAAGCCGAAAGAGGGCGACTCAACAGGTCGGTCGGTCGGACAGACAGGTCATTCTGAACAACTTTTGTTCTACGACTTTTGGACATTCGCGAAAAAAATATTGATTCTCCATAGAAACTTTAAACTTTATTGGTCACGTAACTTTTTACTATGGAAAAGCAGATTTTTTGGCGATTTCCAAAAGGCGTAGTTGTTCAGAATAACCTCCTGATAACCCTCTTTCGGCTTAATATACCTTATTTGAAACATTCTGTATTTAAAAAGCTTGAGGAACAAACAACATAATGTAGTTTGCTTGCTTATTTAATTTTATCTATTAGGTGATCTATACCAGCCAGGCTGGCAATCGGTGGCGCAGGAGCGAGAACAGTGGAAGATCCTGGAGGAGGCCTTCGCCCAGCAGTGGGACACTATAGGCTAATAAAAAATTAAAAAATTAGGAGATCTGGCAAAAATTATTTTGCCATGCTTGAGGCATTTGGGCAAAAACGAAGGTTTTCAGACCAAGCAAGGAGTTGTACATGACAAGTCATGAAGTTTTTAAGATCTGTCTGACATGAACAACACTAGTTGAGCCCATAACTCTATTCGTTGCTTGGAAATTCGTTTAACGCACGGTACTCTGGTAAACAAGTGCCATTTTCGTCAAAACCTGATCTCATGCACCGAAAATTATGATTTTTGTCTCATTCGATTCGGAATACCATCTAGAACATTCTGTCAAAATTCCAAGACGGGCTGAAAAAAAAATGCAAAAGTTATAAACAATTAAGTAAACACAAAAATAAGGGTTTGGTTTTTTTTTTATTATTTCAAAAACTATTTGAGATAATCAAAATTTGAAAATAGATCCTTAAAGAACAGGAAATTTCCTAAAAAAAATCTTAGATCCTGGAACCTTACCAATAATCCTTATAGCTTTAATTGAGCGGCGAAAGTAACGGTAAAACCGCGTGGTTCGGGTTTCGCGTGATTTGCCGCAATCTGCTATGTGAACTAAAAAAATATTTTAAGTGATTAAATATTAATATTTAGGAATAAAAAAAATTAAGTACTAAGTAGACATATCAATAAACAATAATCCGTCAACAAAAACAAATTATCACAATTTGTTTAATTATTATGTTTTTCTTAATTTGTTAATAGTCACCATTTTAATGTTAACATAAAAACGCTGATTATTTCTTTATTATTCTTTTGAGCTAATCTTAAAAGGGCTAAGAATCTCTTCTTCAGATATCTCTATCCGGTGGGAAAATTCAATAATTTTGGTTTTTCACTTTTTTATTAACACTCAAAAGCCTTCCAAAATTATTCATGTAAATAAAGCAATTACGGTACTTTTATATCCAATTAGTGTTATTATTTTGTTTTGTTGTTGTTAGAAGCCAGATAACAATATATATATATTTTATATTTATAACTAATAAAATTTAAATAATCATTTTTATTGATGAAAAAACCCCAATTGCTTTATTTCCATGAAAATTTCATGAATGCCTTTGATTGTTAATAAAAAAGTGAAAAATCAAATATATTGAATTTTTCCACTGGATATCTCTTTTAAGCCCTTTTAAGATTATCTCAAAAGAATAATAAAAATTTCTAGATTTCTTGTTGAGAAATAATCAGCGTTTTTATGTTAACATTAAAATGGCGACTATTAACAAATGAACAAAAGCATAACATTTAAACACATTGTGATAATTTATTTTTGTTGACGGGTTATTGTTTACTGATATGTCTACTTAGTACCCAATTTTTTTTATTTCTTTATATTAATATTTATTCAGTTAAAATATATTTTTTAGTTCGCGTGGCAGATTGCGGCAATTCACGCGAAACCCGAACTACGCGTTTTTACCGTTACTTTCGCCGCTCATTTAATGCTATAAGGATTATTGGTAAGGTTCCAGGATCTAAGATTTTTTTTAGGAAATTTCCTGTTCTTTAAGGATCTATTTTAAAATTTTGATTATCTCAAATAGTTTTCGAAATATTAAAAAAAATCCAAACCCTTCTTTTTATGTTTACTTAATTGTTTATAACTATTGCATTTTTTTTCAGCCCCACTTGGAATTTTGATAGAATGTTCTAGATGGTATTCCGAATCGAATGAGACCAAAATAATAATTTTCGTTAATTACGTGTAATGCAATATATACGATTACTATTGCGTTATTGTCTAGTCGCTCAGACACAAAAACCGTGCCAAAGTCTGGCAACGCCGCACCGCTGTGCTGGTCCGACTGGGAGGGGTATTAGGTTTATTTTCGTTACGGAATTTCTTGATTCGGTCGCCGCGCCAAAGCCCGCGAAAAGCAATGCAATAGCTGCTAAGGTTTTATGCTTGACTTGAGTCTACGAGATTCGTAGCATTGCTACGCGCGTAGCACGTAGGGCTCTACGAAAACGATGTAACACAAAATTGATACAAAATTAAACGCACTTTATTTAAATCTTAGCTGCATCACATGCTGCTTTGTTGTTTAATATAGTAGTAGAAATCCATACTAATATTATAAATGAGAAAGTGTGTCTGTCTGTCTGTCTGTCTGTCTGTCTGTCTGTTACCTCTTCACGCCCAAACCGCTGAATCGATTCTGCTGAAATTTGTCATGGAGATACTTTGAGTCCCGGGAAAGGACATAGGATACTTTATGTTCCGAAAAAATGTACGGTCCCCGCGTGATAAACGAGTTTTGGCGCAAGGGAGTTGCGGGCATCATCTAGTTGGTAATATTTTAGATTTGCTATGAAAAATATGAAGAACCATTAGCGCTTAAAAGGATATAGCATCGCGGGATCGTTCTGCACTTTCTTGTATATTTGTTACATATTGTATTCTTTCTAGAAACAAGCCAAGTCAAGCATGAGTCAGACACGTGCATGAAGGGTTCATTATGAATCTTATTAAAATTGTGTTTCTATATAGAAATAAAAAAAAAGTTTGGAAGTAAGTATAGCTTTTCTATTTTTGTAATACTCGTATTCGCTGTGATAGTGCCAGCTACAGAAATATACAATCAGCTGTGAATTCAACTGTCTATACTGTACTCGGCGAAACATGGCGGTAGCGGTCATTGACTCCCTGTCAAAAACTTATCATTTTCTCAAAATTTTCTATAACCGCGATTGACAATGAAGTGTCAGATGTTGTCAATTGCGGCTTAGTATAGCAATGACAAGTTTTTGACAGGGAGTCAATGACCGCTACCGCCATGTTTTGCCGAGTACAGTAGGTATAGCACTGTAGCAATCATGTTCCAAACTTCAAAATAATCTTTCAGTCTTATCTTTTGAACTTTTTGGTGAAAGCTGACGGCGTCGTGCGAGTTTCTTACGTCAAATTCTTCTGATCGGGTTAGTTCTCCGTTCCGTTTAGAACCTGTGGTAGCCATCATGTAAGTATGTTTTGAACATCATATTATGTGTAGCCAATATAATAATAATAATATCTATGGACGCTTCACACAACGTCAGTCTGGCCCCGTGCTATGTACCTGAAGGGCTTGTGTTACAGGTACCGGACCATTTATACCATACAGTATAGTGTATATGTCGCAGGGAAAAGAGGATATCAGGGATTTCACGATAACCCTAGGGATATCACGAACTCCCGGTAGATGCCGAATATTCTTGTTTGTTACGTCTTCTTACTAAAAATATCTAGTGATATGTCATTTCACTAAACTAAATCTAGTGAAACGTCAGAAAAGCGGACACCGCCGAATAAAAATCAAGCCACGCATTTCTCTCGCTTGCTCTAGTATACACATTACACACGGGTACTTTGATAGGATCATCTAACATCTGAATCTGACAAGTAAGATGTTAGATGATCCATGCGTCGGATGGGCATGTATAAAGTCGGTCCTGCGCCTGATCTCTCGCCGGTCGTGTCAGTCTTCCGTCCCACCGGGTTATGCAAGTAAAGGAATATAGAGATTTCTCTTGTGTACTGCGCACACACTTGGGCATTATAAAATTACTCTTGGCCTGGTTTCAATGAAACCGGCCACCGTCACCAAAACCAGAGTGGGAGTTATTATTATTATTATCACACGTGTAATGCAACTATAGCAGATCTGAGGGGGCATCACCATATCTCTGAATCATACAGTTGAAACCAGCTGAGGGTTCTTCATCAGATACTTCAGACCTTGATTTTTGACGTCAAATGAAGCGGCCGACCAAGTTGAATATTTTTTGTAAAGGTGGCATGTCGATCTCTAGTTTGGTTAGGCTCTTGTACAGGCACAGGTACTACAGGTATTCCAGCTCTTCGATTATCCTAGTTTTTACGGTTCCGTACCCAAAGGGTTAGTCTGTCTGTCTGTCTCCAGGCTAGACGAGCCGCGCCAGCTCGAGCGATGCATTTGTTTCACTCCCACTAGTGCCCGTGTCACGTGTGGGAACTAGAGCGAGCGAGAGAAGTGAGTGACTCGATTTTTATTCGGCGGTATCCGCGTTTCTGACATTTCACTAGATTTAGTTTAGAGAAATGACATATCACTAGATATTTTTAGTAAGAAGACGTAACAAACAAGAATATTCGGCATCTACCGGGAGCTCGTGAAATCCCTGATATCCTCTTTTCCCTGCGACATATACATATATTTAAGATTTTTATTATATCATACACATATTTACTACACATCCAGACCATGATGTTGAAAAAAGAACATGATGTTCAAAAAGTATTTTGCATAAAATTCATTCCAAAGAAGAACATTTTGAATTTTTCAAGAGAATAATTGCTTATGGATTCGCTTTAAAGTTTAAAGTGAATCCGTAAGCAATTATTCTCTTGAAAAATTTAAAGTATTACTTTCATAATTTAATATTTTTCTATGGTTCAAACTGACTCTAAAGTCTGAATTTCCGTTTTTACTCTTCGAGCACGGAACCCTAAAACAAAAGCATGAACGATACACGTGTAGACGTTTTCTCATATTTTTCTATTTACTTCATCTTGTATAAGGCTTCCCTGATACTCTGTGAAAACAACGATCTAGTAAATATCTTAGTCATTTTATTCGTATACGATCTTATGCCCGTATTAATAGACCGCTCTCACCAAAAAAACTTGAGAGGTGTCAAGGGACACCCGAATGGAACGGAGTTATTTCTTATGTTCAAAAAATCTGTACATAATACATATACTCAAAAAAGTTATTGAAAAAACGACATCTATTGACGCCCAGGAATACTAACAACGCGTCGCTGTTTATTCTCAAAAAAACGCCATCTAGTTGACGCACAGGAATACTATCAACGCGCAACGCCCTCTACCCCTAACATGTAGGTATTAATAAAAAAGTGTCGTTAAAATTTTTTCGGCCTAGCCCCCTTTCGCAACGCGTGAAAAGGAACTCCGTTCCAAAACTCAAAAAATATAATATATTTAATAGTTTTTTGAATAGAATCCATACTAATTTGCGTAAGTGTCTGTCTGTCTGTCACCTCCTCACGCTCAACGCCAACGTCCACAGCACAGTTGTGCCAAAATTAGTTTATCGCGCGGGAACCGTACATTTTTCGGGGTAAACAGTATTCCATCGCCTTTCTCGGGACTCAAAATATTTCATACCAAATCTCAGCAGAACCGGTTCAGCAGCTTAGGCGTGAAGAGGCAACAGACAGACAGACACACTTTCGCATTTGTAATATTAAGTATGGAAGTATATATTAAAGATTACGGACTACCTTCAAACGCTAGAGGCGTATCATTCAAGACTTAAGTATGAAAGCAGTTTATAAATACGGGCCTTAAATACTACATAATATTCATACAATATAGTTAAGTTCATAGACAGAATATAAAGTAGGGCTTTAGGGCTTTCGCAACCTTTGGATAGTATTGACGAAATAATTTTACTTTATTATTATGTACTTATAGTACGGGAGCCCTAGAACAAAATTTTTTTGTGATTAGTTTAACAAACTATTTTTGTGAGTAGCTACATTTTGTTAAGACGAACAACATTTTTATTTTCAAAAATCTCGAAAGTGGTAGCTAACAGAGATAGAAAGGATTTCATACTTTGGTTTGATGGTCCTAAAATATGGATTGTTTTATTTGTAGGACAAGGTTACTCTTAAATTATATAACTAGCTATTAACCTACCAATATACAAAAAATCAGCTGGTTAGGGTTCCGTTTTAGGGTTCTGTAATCAACAAAACTTGGTTGACTACTGTATCCTAAAACGGAACCCTAACCAGCTGATTTTTTGTATATTTAGTTTTTTTTAATAGTAACCTTGTCCTACAAATAAAACAATCCAAATTTTAGGACCATCAAGTCAAAGTATGAAATACTTTCTATCTCTGTTAGCTAGCACTTTCGAGATTTTTCGAAAATAAATTATGTTGTTCGTCTTATCAAAATGTAGATACTCACAAAAAATTTGCTTGTTAGTAATCACTAATCACAAAAAAATTGTTCTAGGGCTCCCTCACTATTATTAGTTTGTATACTATATTATAATATAGTTTACAGGGTGTAACCAAACAAAGTAATAAAACTTTAGGATGTGTATGAATCCCCTGTATGGAGTTGTCTGTAAAAATAGCAGCGTCGAATGAGCAACATTTGTTTTAACTTTTGTATGGGCAAATTCATGACGATGGGTCGACTGCAGCCCATACAAATCACAATTTGCTATGTCAGCATTGCTACTTTCACTGTGAATTCTATTATACAAGTATAATATTTTGCCCTTGTCTGTCTATCTGTTACATCTTCAGGCCCAAACCGCCAGGGCCCCCGCTACAATATGTGCATTGTGTAATGTGTGCAATGCACATGGGCGCCATCGTCTAGGGGCGCCAAATCGCCATCTTTAGGGGCGCCAGAACCAAGGACCCAAAAATTTGCCTAAAGGGGCGCCAAAATCCTTTTTATGTACAGTCAACGTTCAAAAGTCCAGTAGCATCGTAACGACTATATTCGTTTGCCGGTACAGTGCATATTTATGTGTGCGCCATGTTACCGTGTACACACTTAAATGTCGTACAGTATCAATACAAGAAAGTTGCGTGTAGTGGATGAAAGACAAAGATAACATATATTATGTTTGTCTTCTTCATTCATTCTTCTTCATTTATTGCACTGCACTGTGTCAATAAATGCAAAAATTTCACTATACACGTAAGATAGTTCGTAGCTCCATCGGTAAATAGGTGGCCTGGCATCATAGCTAGGACGAAAAATGGTCACGGTTCAAATCTCAGATTATCATATTATTTTAAAGTTTTCATATTGTTTTTATTATCTCAGCATTTTTGAAAACTTAATGAAATGACTATTTTGAAAGTTTTATTTAATAAGAATAATATTAAATTATAACATAGTGATAAGATAATATTAAATGTAAAAGTATTTTAGTTTGATAATTATACATATATTATAATAAAACAACACTTTCAAAAATATATATTTTTATTTCAATGACATAACAATTATTATTGAACAATTGTATTGATTGACGGATGACGGTAAAATCTTTGATTCACAGATCTATCAATATAATAATACCTATATCTATTGTGTTATCAATATTTCATATTGTTGAGGTTATAGTTTAATTATTCGTTTTCCGAGGAAAAGAGGATTAAAACTTAACCTCAACCTTAAAATCTTAAGCCTACCAATTACTGGCCAGCACGTTCCTTTGTAGAATGCCCAATTGAAACTTACGAAATATAAATATTATAACAATTACTTCACACTTATTATTGCGACATAGAAATACATTTTTAATTTAATAATATAAATAATGATTCTTAATATTTTGTGTAACCTCCATTATTTTCGATACAACTAAGAAGATGTCTGCGCATGGAAGCCACAATATTCTTACAGATATCTGTTCCACGTAAATCCTCCCACAACTGCATGCAATGAGATTTGAGCAGCTCCGGACATCTACAAATATCATCGCGTGCTCGCCATCTTTGCACCATTAAACCCCATATACTCGTATTTTCAATCGGGTTTAAGTCTGGGGATCGTGCTGGCTACGGAATAACTTTAATATTAGAATGTTCACTGAACCAATTGCGAACTATGGAGGCTCGGTGAATTGGACAATTATCATGCACAAAACTTATTTCGCTATCACCATACACATTTCGCAAAGTAGGTAACATAATGTCCTCTAACACTTCTACATAATTTGCACTGTTGGCTCGCGTAGGTATAAATTCAAGTTCACCCGGCCCTTGAGCACTAATCCATCCCCACATGTTCACACTTATTCTGCCAGATTCAGTGTTTGACACCACGTTATTTTTACAACAACGGGTGTTATCTTTACGCCATAAATGTAGTCTTCCTTTTTGAGAGGATTTAAAAGTCTTCTCATCGGAAAAAATTGTTGTTTCCCAATCAAAATCTAAATACTCTCGTGCAAAGCGTAGCCGTTCGTCTTTATGCCTTTGAGTCAAAAACGGTTTTTTCGCCGGCTTTCGGTGGTGCAATCCCTCGTCATGAAGTGCACGACGAACGGTGACCAATGACGTGTTAAATTCATCGGCAAAACGACTTGTCGGTATGAAACCACATGTTTCATACTCCGCTGCCATATAACGCCGCTGAGTCTGGTTAATAAGAAGTGGCCTTCCACTTCATTTACGACTCTGCAAGCCACCTTCTTCCTCGTATCTTTTCACCCATCGACTTACAATATTTCTCTAAAAAAAAAAGAATAAATTGTAAAAGACGATTTTAACCAATGAAAAAATACACATCACAATAATAATATAATTAAATATTACTTACTGAGAAGCCAATTTCATTAGAAATTTGAGAAATATTCAGGCCATTCGAATATAGGGCCACAATTTTAGCTCTTGCTTCAATAGTAATATTTGCTTGCATATTGGATAAATTGTATCGCAACAGTAAGAACACAAACACTCGTAGCTGAGTTCACCAACCAACAACATTTTTATATTTTGTTATCTTCAAGCAATCGTTCCATTTTATTTTAAATCTACCCTCACATTCTTTGCTGTGACTAGAATGTTACGTTTCTAACTAAACGTTACTGTGCTTTTAGTTAGAAACGTAATTTTTTATTCTACATAGTTGTATCAACATTCATAATCATAATAATTTATAATTAATATTTCTCTAAAATTGTTTTACGTAAAAACGACGCAGACTCAATACGGATCGGATTCGATCCTGCAACTTAGCTGATCTTAGAATAAACACACGCACTTGCTTAACCACTAGGCCACGGCAGTGCTCACATGTTGAGACGAAATTGACGATATGAATATACAGCCAAACAAAGTGTATGTGTGTGTGTGAATTGTCTTTATAGAAAAAGGTCACAAGTAACGTTAAGTGTTGACGCTATAGCTGCGTACAATTGCTACTGGACTTTTGAACGTAACTGTACACAGGCGCCAGTAGCCCTTACGGGGGCCCTGCACCGCTGCACTGATTTTGCTGAAAGATATGGAGATACTTTGAGTCCCGACTCCCGAGAAAGGACATAGGATACTTTTTATCCCAAAAAAATGTACGGTTCCCACGCGATAAACGAATTTTGGCGCAACGGTGTTGCGGGCATCATCTATTGAGATAAAAATAAATGCCATCTATATGAAATGAGTTTTAAATAAAAATTCAATCAAAACCGATTTGGCTAATTTTAGTCTTGGAATATTTATGGAAGTCCAAGGAAGGATTATATTAGGAGGGAAGTGTTACCGGGTCATCTAGTTTAAAATAATATAAGAATTTCTTAATTTTTTACCCGAAAACGTTTCATACAAAACGAATAACAATTAAATTCACTAGACATTTTTCATTCCACATTTAAATTCGAATAAAAAGTTCCAGTGCGAGTTTGAATTTAAATCTGTTATTAAATTTTCATACACTCGACAGTCGACACTTTTGAATTGTTCTAAACGCTGTCTGTCGGAATTCATGCTGTAAATATAACACAATAACCTATCCAGATAACGTACAAAAACGTACAATATAATCCATGTGATTAAACTGCAGCGGTCGGCAACGCGCGGCCCGCGGGCCGCATGCGGCCCGCGAGCGTCTTACTTGCGGCCCGTGAATGCTTCGTGAATAAGTTAATATGTGTATCAAAAGATAATCGTTTTCTAATACTGCCAGTAGTTATCGCCACTTAAGTACGTAGCTGTTTGTGCCATTTTTAATAAAAACTTATTTCCTTTCAATATGTGTAGGTATATTGAGCTTCTAGGGTTAAGAGCTTACTGTCAAAATGCTAGTCCCGCTTTTATAATACTAATAATATTTCCTTTTACCATTATTTTATAAAGTGTGTGATTGCAGTAGTGCAAGTTATTTAATGATAGTAACTCAATAAGTGTAACAGATATTTGTTGAAAAGCCCAGAAAAATTCATAATTTCTTACTGTCTTGTTTACTGTCAAAACGCTAGCCCCGCTTTTGATGATTACTTAAAAACTAAGTATAATACTAATAATATTTCCTTTTACCATTATTTTATAAAGTGTGTGATTGTAGTAGTGCAAGTTATTTAATGATAGTAACTCAATAAGTGTAACAGATATTTGTTGAAAAGCCCAGAAAGATTCATAATTTCGAAAAATATAACTATCGAGTCAAAATAAGTGAATCGTGTTTTCCTTTTACAGAATATCAGGTATACAATGATTCAATAAATCTCAATTTCACTTAAGTCAATCGTCTTCCGGGGTCGTCACTTATTAGAAAACAGCAAAATTTGACAGCTCGACAAAATTTACGAGTATGAGGTCTGCGGCCCGCCTTTAGTTTGTTTTGCCACCTTGTGGCCCTTGCCTGCCAAAAGGTTGCCGACCGCTGGATTAAAGGATTGAATAGAAAAGGTATGTTACCTCTTCACGCTTAAACCGCTTAACCGACTTTGATGAAATTTGGTATGAAGATACCTTGAGTCCAGGGAAACAACATAGGACAGTGTTTATCCCGAAAAAATTTTGGCGCAACGGAGTTGCGGGCGTCATCTAGTATTTTAATAATCGTAATCCCATGGAGTAAACAATACAAACTGTTTGGTCTGTCAAAGTAATTTGGATCTTTGCTAAATTAATTATTAAGTTTAAAAATTGCGTCGTCTGCTTTTAAGTCACGGATTATGACTAGTTTATATTGTAACGTAATTCAATGCGTTGCGATGCATATTTACATAGATACCAACTAAATAAAATTAAATTACATTTTCTAAAAATGATTCCTAGCTAGATCATTTTATCGCCCCCGAAACCCCCTATATACTAAATTTCATGAAAATCGTTGGAGCCGATTCCGAGATTCCAATTATATATTTATATATATATACAAGAATTGCTCGTTTAAAGATATAAGATAGACCTACAAACGTGTTTTGGCCTTTGGGGCGTGGTTAATATTGTCACGCGTGTAACAAAACAAGCTGTCACTGGAAATTGAGCCATGATTCGTTTTAATTTCGACCACATGCCAAATAAGACTTGCACGACGATTTCAAGTGAACACACTAAACCTTAACACACTAGGCTGAATTACGCCGGCGTAATTTACGTGGCCGAAATTACGTTCAGCCGCTTACGTCTGATGCGACACACTATAAATTACGCGAAGAGCCGTCTGTAGCGTTCCGTCCGTATTTTGTATGCGTTTGATACGCGGCGTAAACGCGGCGGAATTTACGTCGGCGTAATTCAGCCTAGTGTGTTTAGACATAAAGCATAATATTATTGTTACGCAAGCTCGGCAGCGTTAGTGTGATTCCATCAACGTGCCAAAACACTCTTGCAACTTTACATACACTGTGTTTTAATTTTTTAAAATGATTTCGACCATTTTATACATTTATTTTTTGTGGATTTTAAATATTATGACGTGTTCTTTGAGTTGACTTTTGTTTAGGAACATTATTTTATTAGGAATTGTATAATGGGAATATGTAATGAGTAAAATAAATAATATAAAGAGTGAAATAGTGCTTTAAATGAGTAATGAGTAAATGAATAAGAGTTAAATCTTTAGTCTAATTACTAAGCTAATTTTGTCCACTTTGCGTAGGTTTTTATTACACAGAAATGGCTATTTTTCGCTCGAATTATTTTCTCTTCGGCTTTGTTATACTCGTATAGATTCTGTTATAATTTGAAATCGTAGGTGTGATGTACAATAACAATTCTTGGATAGGCCAAAAATAGGCTGCAATTAGTTAATTTGCGTTCATTTCTGTTATCTCATAGACTATACCATCCCACATGGGATTAATTAAAGCTATTTTTATAAAAAAGTGTAGGATGCCTTAAGTTGTATCATAGAAACTTTAGTGGGCGATAGGCATGTACAATGTACTATCAGAGAAGTTGATTCCTAGGTAGATGGCGGACCTAAGTAATTTGGTCGCGTTAAGTCAAACCCAGCTAATCGATCACAGCTAATATTGAATTGACATAAGCCGACCAACTCACGTAGGTCCGTCAACTGCATAGGAATCAATTTCCTCGATGGTACATTGTACCATCAAAGAAATCGATTCATAGGCAGACGGAAGACCTATGTTATGTGGTTGGATTATATCAACTTATAAGGTGACTTTACGATCGTAGCGGCAAGCGACCGCGACCGACAAAAATTCACAACCGACCGACAAGCGGCGCGTGGGTCGCTAGGCCAATGTCAATTCATTGACTAGTCTAGCGACCGATGCAGCCACTAATTTGTGTGTAGAGCAAAATGAAATCTAAAGCCTTTTACATAAAGTGGTATAAAAAAAAAAAAAAAAATTAGTTTGTTATTATTTTTAGCAATATTCCGCGAAATAAACTTCCACCTTTAAGTAAATGAGTGAGTGTACGCATAGGCATGCGTACAGCACCTCCCTCCTCCCACACTGCCTATGCGTACACTCGCATGCAAGAACTTGCAAACACCACCACCACACAAGCAATAATGTTGGCAAATCCGTGCAAGGCCCCTCACCACCATGCAGGTTGAAAACCTCGACGCGCGTTTCGCTCCAACACCGGAGCATCCTCAGGATGTGGACTCTACGAACAACGTCCGTCAAGTGCCGCCACCGGCCAAAACACCGCCTTTTATACCCTATCGAGCCCCGCTACTACCCCCACTACCCTCACCAGTACCCCCGAACATATTAATAAGCGGTGACGTAGTCAAGCAAGTTTGGTCATTCAACAATGCAAATCTGTTATTTTTCTTTTCTTTTATGATCTCTAATTGTTCCAACACGCTCAGCCGAAAGCCTTTATCGCATTTATTTAAAACTTTATAGGAATGGCCATCGGGCACGGTATGATTACTATCTAAAAGATGTTTAGCAAAATGTGACTTATCAGGATGACCATTCCTATAAGCCGCGATATGTTCTTTATACCGAGTCTCAAAGCTGCGTCCAGTTTGACCCACATATACACTATCGCATTCAGGACAATCGATCTTATAGACACCGGACTGATATTTTTCATCAATCCGGTCTTTGTTGTGACATAAATGATGTTTTAAAGTATTATTTGTCCTGAATGCGACATGCATATCGTTGTTTTTCATTATTTTGGATAAGCGTGCAGATACCTCTCCCATGTAAGTCAAACTGGACTTATATCTAACTACCTCCTTATCAATAGGACCTGCGTACAAAAACTTAACCAGTTCTTTCTTGTTTTTATTTTTCAAAATATTATTAATAATTTTTGGACTATATCCGTTGGATATCGCAATTTGGAAAATGATATTAAGCTCATTTTGATAATTATCTTTACTAAGAGGGATCGATAGTAATCTATGAATGTAACTATGAAAGGCCGCGAGTTTGTGTTGCCAAGGATGACATGACGATGCATGAATAGTAGTATTAGTATATGTCGGCTTGCGAAAGATTCCAAAACTGTGTTTATTATTAACTCTAGTAATAGATAAACCGAGAAAATTTTGGGTGTTATTATCTTCACATTCTAATTTGAATTTAATTTTAATATGTTTTTTATTTAGTTCTTTAACAAATACGTCCAGTTGTCTCTGTGTACCCGTCCAACAAAGAAAACAATCATCTACGTATCTAAAGTAATATAAAATACTTTTATTAACGACGATATTTCTTTGTTCAAAGTCGTCCATAAATATTTCGGCCATCAAAGGACTTAAAGGTGAACCCATAGCTAGACCGTCGTCTTGAACAAAGAATTCGCCGTTAAATCGAAAGTAGTTTTGTTCCATGCAGGTTTTAGTAAGAGTAAGCAATTCATTACTTTCACCAGGAGGTAAACGTTTTTCTAATGCATTCCTTAAAATATCCAATGTTTCCTTACGTGGAACATTAGTGAATAAACTATCGACATCAAGTGAAACTAATTTGCAACGAGGTGGCAAAGTCACATCTTTAATTTTGTTGACTAATTGTAGACTATTTTTTATGGCATAAGGTGGCCGAAATGAGAGCTTTTCTTTTATTATGAAATTAAGTGACTTTGCCAGCTCGTATGCTGGTGCACCTATGTATGAGACAACTGGACGCATGGGAATATCAGTTTTGTGAATCTTTGGCAAGCCGTACAGTGATGGTGCGCGAGGATTCATTGGGATGAGTTTTTTCTTTGATGATTCAGTTTGAAAGAAATATTGATTATTATTAATTGCTAATTTAAGCTTAGCTAAAAACTTTTTTGTTGGGTCAGAAGGAACCCTTAGAAATTGTTCACCCTGAATCACGTCATTAACTCTGTCCAAATAATCGTCGCGCTCCATCACTACTACTGTGTTACCCTTATCCGCTTTCGATATTACTAAGTTATTATTATCTATTGTTTGTTTTAATGACCTCAAAGCCACTCTTTCGGGGTTAAAAGAGGAACCGGAAGGAGTACCTTTGATTTCGTTGGCTAGTAGGCCCTTAACCATGTTATCTTTCTTATTAACTACGGCAGTTATTTCCGAATCCACCGCAAGCATTTCCAAAGCATTCTGATTAATATTAGGAGTAATATTATATTTAAGACCCTTTTCCAAAAGTGTCATCTCATCCTTGGCAAATTGTACGCTGGTTAAGTTTTTGACGCGAGGGTGGAAGGAAAAAGGTTCAGACCTGGATTCTGTATGTGATTGGACAATCCTGTTTTTATTTACCAAAGTCTGAAGCTTTTTCTTTTGACTTAAATATTTAGCGTGCACTTCGATTGCTGCGAAATGGCGTGCCTTTTCGTCTAAGCGATCGAATTCGATATTATGTAATTTAAAAGAGAGCTCGGTATAAAGAACTTTGAGATGTAATTTTAAATTATCCCTAACGGTAAACCAATGACGTGTCTCTTCGTTAAGCCAGATAGTCTCGGCTTTTTTGATAGCAATATTGGAGGCTCGGCTGTGCGTGTTGGTTCTTACATTAATATAATTAGGAACGACATTTAGACGTTTGCATTGTTGATTGAACCAAACATTTTGGGCGGCTATACGATGTAATTTTGTTAACTTAATGTAGAGTCGTGCCTGTGTACACTCACTCATTTACTTAAAGGTGGAAGTTTATTTCGCGGAATATTGCTAAAAATAATAACAAACTAAATTTTAAGCTATGGATTTCCGCAAAGTAACGCCTGATTCCATTAACTATTTAAAATCGGTGAGCATGACCGATCAGGCACGACTCTACATTAAGTTAACAAAATTACATCGTATAGCCGCCCAAAATGTTTGGTTCAATCAACAATGCAAACGTCTAAATGTCGTTCCTAATTATATTAATGTAAGAACCAACACGCACAGCCGAGCCTCCAATATTGCTATCAAAAAAGCCGAGACTATCTGGCTTAACGAAGAGACACGTCATTGGTTTACCGTTAGGGATAATTTAAAATTACATCTCAAAGTTCTTTATACCGAGCTCTCTTTTAAATTACATAATATCGAATTCGATCGCTTAGACGAAAAGGCACGCCATTTCGCAGCAATCGAAGTGCACGCTAAATATTTAAGTCAAAAGAAAAAGCTTCAGACTTTGGTAAATAAAAACAGGATTGTCCAATCACATACAGAATCCAGGTCTGAACCTTTTTCCTTCCACCCTCGCGTCAAAAACTTAACCAGCGTACAATTTGCCAAGGATGAGATGACACTTTTGGAAAAGGGTCTTAAATATAATATTACTCCTAATATTAATCAGAATGCTTTGGAAATGCTTGCGGTGGATTCGGAAATAACTGCCGTAGTTAATAAGAAAGATAACATGGTTAAGGGCCTACTAGCCAACGAAATCAAAGGTACTCCTTCCGGTTCCTCTTTTAACCCCGAAAGAGTGGCTTTGAGGTCATTAAAACAAACAATAGATAATAATAACTTAGTAATATCGAAAGCGGATAAGGGTAACACAGTAGTAGTGATGGAGCGCAACGATTATTTGGACAGAGTTAATGACGTGATTCAGGGTGAACAATTTCTAAGGGTTCCTTCTGACCCAACAAAAAAGTTTTTAGCTAAGCTTAAATTAGCAATTAATAATAATCAATATTTCTTTCAAACTGAATCATCAAAGAAAAAACTCATCCCAATGAATCCTCGCGCACCATCACTGTACGGCTTGCCAAAGATTCACAAAACTGATATTCCCATGCGTCCAGTTGTCTCATACATAGGTGCACCAGCATACGAGCTGGCAAAGTCACTTAATTTCATAATAAAAGAAAAGCTCTCATTTCGGCCACCTTATGCCATAAAAAATAGTCTACAATTAGTCAACAAAATTAAAGACGTGACTTTGCCACCTCGTTGCAAATTAGTTTCACTTGATGTCGATAGTTTATTCACTAATGTTCCACGTAAGGAAACATTGGATATTTTAAGGAATGCATTAGAAAAACGTTTACCTCCTGGTGAAAGTAATGAATTGCTTACTCTTACTAAAACCTGCATGGAACAAAACTACTTTCGATTTAACGGCGAATTCTTTGTTCAAGACGACGGTCTAGCTATGGGTTCACCTTTAAGTCCTTTGATGGCCGAAATATTTATGGACGACTTTGAACAAAGAAATATCGTCGTTAATAAAAGTATTTTATATTACTTTAGATACGTAGATGATTGTTTTCTTTGTTGGACGGGTACACAGAGACAACTGGACGTATTTGTTAAAGAACTAAATAAAAAACATATTAAAATTAAATTCAAATTAGAATGTGAAGATAATAACACCCAAAATTTTCTCGGTTTATCTATTACTAGAGTTAATAATAAACACAGTTTTGGAATCTTTCGCAAGCCGACATATACTAATACTACTATTCATGCATCGTCATGTCATCCTTGGCAACACAAACTCGCGGCCTTTCATAGTTACATTCATAGATTACTATCGATCCCTCTTAGTAAAGATAATTATCAAAATGAGCTTAATATCATTTTCCAAATTGCGATATCCAACGGATATAGTCCAAAAATTATTAATAATATTTTGAAAAATAAAAACAAGAAAGAACTGGTTAAGTTTTTGTACGCAGGTCCTATTGATAAGGAGGTAGTTAGATATAAGTCCAGTTTGACTTACATGGGAGAGGTATCTGCACGCTTATCCAAAATAATGAAAAACAACGATATGCATGTCGCATTCAGGACAAATAATACTTTAAAACATCATTTATGTCACAACAAAGACCGGATTGATGAAAAATATCAGTCCGGTGTCTATAAGATCGATTGTCCTGAATGCGATAGTGTATATGTGGGTCAAACTGGACGCAGCTTTGAGACTCGGTATAAAGAACATATCGCGGCTTATAGGAATGGTCATCCTGATAAGTCACATTTTGCTAAACATCTTTTAGATAGTAATCATACCGTGCCCGATGGCCATTCCTATAAAGTTTTAAATAAATGCGATAAAGGCTTTCGGCTGAGCGTGTTGGAACAATTAGAGATCATAAAAGAAAAGAAAAATAACAGATTTGCATTGTTGAATGACCAAACTTGCTTGACTACGTCACCGCTTATTAATATGTTCGGGGGTACTGGTGAGGGTAGTGGGGGTAGTAGCGGGGCTCGATAGGGTATAAAAGGCGGTGTTTTGGCCGGTGGCGGCACTTGACGGACGTTGTTCGTAGAGTCCACATCCTGAGGATGCTCCGGTGTTGGAGCGAAACGCGCGTCGAGGTTTTCAACCTGCATGGTGGTGAGGGGCCTTGCACGGATTTGTCAACATTATTGCTTGTGTGGTGGTAGTGTTTGCAAGTTCTTGCATGCGAGTGTACGCATAGGCAGTGTGGGAGGAGGGAGGTGCTGTACGCATGCCTATGCGTACACTCACTCATTTACTTAAAGGTGGAAGTTTATTTCGCGGAATATTGCTAAAAATAATAACAAACTAAATTTTAAGCTATGGATTTCCGCAAAGTAACGCCTGATTCCATTAACTATAAAGTGGTATTTTATTTGAATTCCTGTCGGTCGCGTCGTGTCGTACGATGCGTATTCTTTGAAATTTGAATAATAACTGTCGTGATTTTCTACGACGCGACGTCGTACCGTTTGCTGTGGCACGTTGCGATGTCGTGTCGTAGTTTTTTACGACGCGCGTCGTAGATTCCCACGACACGACGTCGCATCGTGAAATGACGCCGCGTCGAGGTACGACACGACATCGTAACGTGCCACGGTATACGGCACGACGTCGCGTTGTAGAAACTCACGATGCGTCTTCTTTGAATTTTAAATAACAATCTGTCATGAGTTTCTACGACGCGACGTCGTGCCGTGTACCGTGGCACGTTACGATGTCGTGTCGTAGTTTTTTACGACGCGCGTCGTGGATTCCTACGACACGACGTCGCATCGTGAAACGACGCCGCGTCGTGGTACGACACGACATCGTATCGTGTTTTTGTGCCCCGGCCCTTATTTAGTAGGATTATGACACCTCAATGTTGATAGTTACTCGTGACTGCACTGTTTGACATAACCCAGCCAATTT
Organism: Polyommatus iphigenia; assembly: GCA_963422495.1. NCBI lineage: Eukaryota > Metazoa > Arthropoda > Insecta > Lepidoptera > Lycaenidae > Polyommatus > Polyommatus iphigenia. The sequence goes on from OY730179.1 coordinate 16,945,357, forward strand.
ACGTAGGACCGCCATCTGCCTATTAACTTCTCTGATAGTACAGTGTTGATGATGATGATCAGTAAACAATCAGCCGAATGTTTTAATCTACAGCTAATGAAAGACCAGCGGCCAGCCCAAGGTCGGCAGAGTTTATACAGGGATATTAATAGTTTCGGCTAAATATTTCTGTCTCGCCATTTTTCTTTCTGCTAAAGCCACAGAGTCAATACACATTAAATAATACTACGCTCCTTGATATTTATACAGAGGATACTAGAATATTTTTCTGTCTTTGTCTGCGATAATATTTGACTTAAAATATGCTGTTTAAAATGATCATCAAGTATTTTTTGATTATTACTACGATCGTGGGAATCGCAGGCACAATAGATTTTTAATTGTTATGCGGCAGCCGGGTGCCGCTTGGGGATTGATGGGTTATTAATTATTATGAAGTTTCCACAAAGTAAAAATTCAGGTCGTTCATTTTTTCTTTACAAAAATAAAAACTATTTTTGGTTTACATCGGCCAGTCCACTAACAAAACTTAATGCAATCTAGCGTAGTTTGACGCATATGTGTGCGTAACCGTGTAAACAAAGTGACTTCAGTTACATAAAACGAAGTCACATATTATTTGATCTGAGATTTCTACATGCAAATTTAATATTTACCCGCGTCAAACTTGGTAGTCATAGTCGCCAAATATGCTTTTCATCTAGCTTTACCAACTCATGTAACTTGAGCTCGCACATGTTGCATTTTTCAGCTGCCGGTGCAAACGAGCCACTTTTCATCGCGGCTGCCAGCTACAGTAACCGTTTTAAATACATGCGTACTAATTAAGACAAGATTTTTTAGATTTGACATTAAGGCCATGCAACGACCATGACCATACATTTGACGCGTTGCCGAAATCGCACAAAAATCCAAATTTTTTACTTATCTTAGTTCAAAATTGATCTAAAAAAAAGACGGGTTGTCCGGGAGTGCCGGCAGAAGTGAAAACTTGATTATTAACGTTGTGCATTATTTCTTTTAATCCATTTTTTATGAAAATCGATTTTTTTTAATTAATCGAAACCCTTACAATAAATTAAATTTATAACCCATTTTTTATGAAAATCGATTTTAAAAAAATCGATTTTTTTAATTAATCGAAACCCATACAATTTTTTTAACCCGTTTTTTATGAAAATCGATGTTTAACAAATCGATTTTTTAATTAATCGAAACCCTTACAATTTTTTTAACCCATTTTTTATGAAAATCGATTTATAAAAAAATCGATTTTTTTAACTTATCGAAAGACTTACAATCGATTTAATTTTTAACCCATTTTTTATGAAAATCGATTTTTAAAACATCGATTTTTTTAATTAATCGAAACCCTTACAATCGATGAAAAAATATCGACAATCGAAAAAAAAACAATCGATTGTTCGATTAATCGATTTCGATGTTACAACACTACTCTCCAACCGTCTTACGGTTTTTCGATCAGCACGAGAATCTGACGCGAGTTTCACAGTTTTTACTCATCTCACAAAAGTGCTCAACGCCGCTAAAGAAGTTTTCACTTCAAAATTAGAACGGGGAAAACTTGTCTATCTATTGCCGTGTGTTTCAAATAAACGTAATTTGTAAAATTTATACTAGGAAGATGCTGAAAGTATGCTTCAATTTTAATAAATTGGTATTACTTTGGAAGCTAATATCATGCAGTATAATAAACAAAAATAGGAAATTCAAAACGGGGAAAGGAATGTTGACATACTGAAGATTATTGCTGTATTTTTATTATAACTTTGTAGCTTTCAAATTATGAGCTTATAATGCTCTAAATAATACTCTAAATCGTATATTTGACAAAAGATAGAGAGACAGTAGACATAAAGGACGTACGAGTGGCAATGAAGGATTGTTGAAAACGCCATCGAATACTACTTGTGAGTTGGGGCGCCATTTACGATACAAAATTCTAATTATCATTATTTATGCCTCTTGTCGCATTACGATGACTCTAAAATGATTAGACATTCCATCTACATCTTACAGGTGAGATCTCACTAGGTACGTGACACTTCACGTTCCTAATGTAGCCAGTAAGTACACAATGGCCCACGATGGCCCACTGCAGGCCAACATTAACTCACCTTTTGCGCGCCACGCCTGGAAATCGTCCGCCATCATACACTATTATACACAATGACGATGGCTTGTAGTGGGCCATGGACCATAGTTATAAGGAGCCGCCTTTAAAAGTAGGTAACTTTTTACAAACTTGAATCTGACATTTTATAAACTTTCTATGGAACGTGTGTCGCGTCGTGTCGCTGTGTGGTGTCGCTTTAACTTTACGGCAGCAGGCTACAGGTATAAGTTGAAACCAAGCGACACGCGACAACTGCAGATGACATGTCGTCGCGACAGTTTCTATGTATTTCTATATGAAATCGCTATTCGTATCGCTAGCTGCTGAGGGAGCAGCTAGCGATACGAAGCCAACAACACTTATTCATAGAAATACATAGAAACCAGCAGTGTCGCGACGACATGTCGTCTGCTGCCGCTTCATTACCTCACAGCAATAAGTCGTGGTCTTACTGACTTTACTAGTGGCCCGTACGCCGAGCCTACTTTGCTGCAAAAGCAACTTTGTGTGGTCTGTTGATGAAAACTGCAGCTTTTGGAGTCACTCACACAAGCACAAGTTTGACATCAAACTTTTCGAAGTTGTTAATGAATCTGCATAAGTTTTAACCTCGGATACAGTTCATACATTTTTGTATTATTTTTTAATGCTAAGTTTAGGTTCCGCTATTTAGAGTTTAGAATTAGATGGATATTATAAACGTCAACATTTTCCGGCTTATTATAAAAATCTGCACTAATAAAATATATACTTAAAATATGTTGTACTAGGTGTTTTTCTATTCTTAGATTAGTATACGACTTACGAGTAATAATACTGTATGTTATTTTGATGTTACTATACTAAATATCACAGACATAGATCAAGATAGATACCGCATGTGTATGTACTTCGCGTGCCATATCGCGTTCCCAAACGACGAGCGATGCTCGTCTTTCGAAAGTCTGTTCTTTAGTCTGCTACCGAAATCAGACGTCAATCTGAATTTTAAACATGTCTAAATGCCTAAAAGTGCCGTATTGAGCTGTAGAAATTCAAATAGAAACGTTGGCCTAGACAATGAACACGTTTCTTATCCTCGGTACGACACAGTACGTAGGAAAAAAGTGGCACGCTCGTTTTCATACAAATGGAGCGACATGCGGTATCTATCTTGATATGCCTGTGCTAAATATTCATATTGTTGATTCATATATTCTGATACTCATATTCTACACGACATACTAATCAATAATTATTATTATTGAAAATGATACGTTTCTCTACAGGAATCGTAAAATATATCTTTGAAAGCTCAAAGTTATCAAAAGGAAATGAGGAAAATCTTAACGAAACTCGAACAAAAAAGTTACTAAAGCTTCTTCTCCGGAAAGGAATAAAATAAATTCTTTTTCGGCACGTATTCAAGCGATACAAATAATGTCATCAATATGACAATATAGAAGTGTATCTGTCTACTTGTCTGTGTTTTTGTCTACTTGTCTGTGTTTTTGGATACTTATGCATTTTTTTTTGATTTTACGTATGTAAAATGTCGTATGACCAAAAGGAATTTGTGTTTCTGTCTATTTGTCTGTGTATCTGACTATTTGTCTGTGTTTCTGTCTATTTGTCTGTGTTTCTGTCTATTTGTCTGTGTTTCTGTCTATTTGTCTGTGTTTCTGTCTATTTGTCTGTGTTTCTATCTATTTGTCAGTGTTTCTGTCTATTTGTCTGTGTTTCTGTCTATTTGTCTGTGTTTCTGTCTATTTGTCTGTGTATCTGTCTATTTGTCTGTGTTTCGGTCTATTTGTCTGTTTTCTGTCTATTTGTTTGTGTTTCTGCCAGATACGTCATCACACTATACGGCTTAAAGGTGCCGGTTGGCAGCTAACGACATGTAGCAACAGCAGACGACGTGTCGTCGCGACACTACGTTTCTATGTATTTCTATATTGTAATACCCTGCGCAGCTACCGACACGAAGCTAGCAACACATTCATAGAAATACATAGACACAAGCTGCAGTGTCGCGACGACACGTCGTCTGCTGCAACTTCATGTAGCCGGCTTCCAACTTGTACCTTAAGTCTTAACCCACCTAGAGTGTGCGCTATAAGCACTTTGCTCAGGAAAACTTAAAATAATGTTTATTATGTTATTTTTTCTTTTTTTTTTAACTTAAGAATTCGTAGAAACAAGAAGGGTCTTTCACAAATTTCGTATTCATCAGACAATTTACGACTGTTTAGAGAAGCATTTTGAATTAATTAGGTACAATATTGAAAAATTCAAATCCCGGGAAAGGACACAGGAGGCAATAAGGACGTTATCTGCGATGAAGTATCATTAAAGATATTGTTTGATGGGCCAATTAGTGGAACTACAGTTCTTCTCAACTCTTTAGCTCTCGAACCGGTGCGCGGTGGTAGCAGAGTAGACAGAACTAAGGAGTACCTCGAATTCAAACAAACGGGCGAATGTAGGCGAGTTGGGCGCTAATGTCACTTTCAACATGTTTCACAATGCTTACTCGTAGTAACGCATAAGGCTGTGTTTCCACCGGAGATGAGCTAAGCTGCGTTGCGAGGAATGTGTTTTACAAGAACCAATACAATCGTTGCACTGAATGTTGTCAAGCAATTGAAGCGTTTCTATTGGTTCTTAAAAACACATTCCCCGCAACGCAGCTTAGCTCAGCTCCAGTGGAAACGCAGCCTTAGTACGGCGCTCGCCGATCGATATGACATACTAAGTACGAATAAATTTCGAGATCTCTACAAAGTCGGCCTACTCTTTAGTTCTGTTTTAACTCTGGTGGTAGGCACCAGTAGTCAAGAAGAAGACGTTCAGAAAACATTTAAGTAAAGATTTATTCTGAATAAAAAAGTTTGAGTTTACGTAATTTGCTTCAGTTTCATAAGTGGGAGAGCCATGTTTCGGCACGAATGGGCCGGCTCGACCGGAGAAATACCACGTTCTAACAGAAAACCGGCGTGAAACAGCGCTTGCACTGTGTTTCGCCGAGTGAGTGAGTTTACCGGAGGCCCAATCCCCTACCCTATTCCCTTTCCTACCCTCCCCTATTCTGTTCCCTTCCCTTCCCTACCCTCCCCTATTCCCTCTCAAAAGGCCAGCAACGCATTTGCAGCTCTTCTAATGCTGCGAGTGTCCATGGACGACGGAAGTTGTTTTCCATCAGGTGACCCGTTTGCTCGTTTGCCCCCTTATTTCATAAAAAAAATCTAGGTGACATAGCCCAACCAGCTAATGTGGGTCATTTGATGAACCAATTTCTCTCACAAGTTATTGTATATCGTTAACTATCGATCCTCAGTGAATAGTGACATGAGTCATGACTTATCAGATTCGAGCAGACATTTTAAATATGTATTTGTTTCCTTAGAATGAATATAATTTCCTCAATTTGTTTCTTAATTCCTGAATAATTTACTGAATAACTTAGAAGTCTAAAGTAAATTCCAGAATCCAGTTGGATCAAATACTTTGGTGGAACAATACATTTCTTAAAGGAGAATTTGATGAGAGACTCTACTTGAATAGGTTCAGAATAATTACGTTAGTATTAAGTTTCAATTAAAATTTAAGAAATGTTTTATCAAAACTAAAATATAACTGAAGATGTAAATTAATGAAGTGGATAACTAACGTTTTATAACCTAAGGACAAGTACCTACTCATTTGTTAGGGTTCCGTACCCAAAGAGTAAAAACGGGACCCTATTACTAAGACTTCGATGTTCCGTCTGTCCGTTCGTCCGTCTGTCTGTCTCCAGGCTGTAACTCAATAACCGCTATAGCTACACTTCTGAAATTTCTACAGATTGTGTATTTTGGTTGCCGCTATAACAACAAATACTAAAAACAAAATAAAATTAATATTTACGGGTGGCTCCCATACAACATGCGTGAATTTTCTTTTTTGCTCTGTATCAGTAATGGCAACAGGTAGGCACATGATATTTTCAGGAAGGCTTTTAATGTATGTCTACTTTAATAATTATTAATAATATTAAAATAAAATAAAATCTAAGAGAGGCTCACATACAAAAAACACAATTTTTGGCCTATTTTTGCTCTATAACGGTACGGAACCCTTCGTGCGCGAGTTCAACTCGCACTTGGCCAATTATTTACTTATAATTTGTTCAAACCTTGTAACTTACCTACTTACTGGCTAATATATTATGAGGCTACGCATACGCCATAACATCAATATCTTTTTTATTTCAAATCATTTTTCCGCGGTAAGCCTCCATTTTTGCAAAAACGATGATTTTTAAAAATCTTAGTTATCCACTTATACAAAACGAGCTTTTGCCCGCGGCTTCGCTCGCGTTTAGAAGATATAGTTTAGAATATACAAACTTTAATTTATCAAAATCCTTACTTAGCGGACGCCCACGTCATAACATCTACCTGCGTGCCAAATTTCAGCCCGATCCGTCCAGTGGTTTGGGCTGTGCGTTGATAGATCAACATGTCAGTCAGTCACCTTTGAGTTTTATATATATAGATTTACGTCTGCAATTATAAGAAAGAATTGAATTTATAATAACGTTTCTCATTTCAAGCACCTGAATTGACAGACGTTTTCAACAATAAAATTGTTCGAACTCGTTCTTTTAAACTTTTATTTTCTTGGAATTACTCATAACAATAACAAAACAATACATTTTATCAAGAAATACTTGAGCGAAACATTTTTCATGGAAATATTTATTGCTTTTTAATGTTTCGCACAAAAAGTGGAATATTTTAATAATTGGTAACACTAGACTGATTGCTCGCTACTTTGTTCAGCACGAATTCCTTTATTACGCGGGAATCGTACATTTTTTGGTGATTAAAACTATTCTATACTAGATGACGCCCGCAATTCCGTTGCGCCTAAAATAGATTGTCGCGCGGGAACCGTACATTTTTCCGGGATAAAATGTATCCTATATCCTTGTCTGAGACTCAAAGTATCTCCATGTCAAATTTCAGCAAAATCGGTTCAGCAGTTTGGGCGTGTAGAGGTAACAGACAAACAGACAGACAGACACACTTTCGCATTTATAATATTAGTATGGATATGGAAGTATGGATGCCCTATTCCAAGGCTCAACGTATCCTCACTCTATAAATGCAAGGAAATAATACAACAGACTACATGGCGCCCGCCACTCTGTTGCGCTTAAGAGTCCGTATACGAAATTTTGCCGATTTCGCTGATTTAACAGACGTGATTTAACAGTTAAAATACAGTATTTCTATAAGTTTTAATGCACAACATGTAAGATCATTTCAATTATAATCTAATGTTGCAGCTAGATTTTTTATTTTTTTTAAGTATCTTTAAATAATCCAACTCAAACCCGCGACAGTTTTGTGACTTTTGCTGTAAAAGGTTTAGAATATCACCTGTTTATGGATTGTATTGACGTTTTAACGGTATGAAAAAAATACAATGTACTGTTAAGAAAGTCGTCTTTACAATGTTGGAATTACTTTTTACCACTTTAATATAAAAAAACCCTTTAAAAAACAGAATACCTACAACTGCCCGCTAACTTGGCGATCGTCTTTTTTCACCTGGCATATGAAAGACGGGCGTGAGTGTGAAGAGAGCAGTAGAAAAGATAGTACGGGCTCTTAAAACGTTCGTCGCGCAGGAACCGTACATTTTCCGGCGTAAAAAGTACTTACCCTATGTCTATGTATGTGTCCTTTCCCGGGACTCAAAGTATCTTCGTATATCAGCAAAATCGGTTCTGCAGTTTGGACGTGACAGACAGATATACATTTTCACATTTATAATAATATCGAAATATGGATGTAAAATAATACCTGTAAAAAGAATTGTAAACTTTATTAAATAAAACACACAAAAAGGAAAATAAAAGATAAAATACCAAATATTCTAAAAAAAACGAGCCCTGATACCAAAACGGGATAACTGTATTAAGCTAGGAAAACCTTTAATACAGTTTTCTTTTAGAAAGAGTTCTAAATTCTTTCTTTCGGTCAATCAAACAAATGTTTGTTTACTTTGCAAGTACAATATAATACACCTCAAAACAACACCCTTTTCGGAGATTGTTCCATTAGTCGTCAAAGGTCTGTCCTCTTGACCACTGGGCCCTGAAGGTCGCATGGCAATATCGAATGTGTTTCTCACATCGAAACCTATTTGTATTCATAGGTTTCGATATTAACACGTTGTTATTGTAAGATCTTTTTATCAAAGACTCGGGGTAGATTACGACGTATATTGACATACAGCATGACTGGTGAGACATGATCGATTCTTTAGTAGAGTACTCGGTACTCGATTCTCATTATAATTATGTAATAAAATTAGGTACTTAATTTTTTTCAAATTTCCGTTTAAATAAATTAATGAATCATGGACACTACGTAAATTACACAGCTAGGCAAGTAGGCATAAGAAAGTAATAGTGGCGTGCGCCACCAAAGAAACACCACGCCGCTACTCTTCCCGCGCGCGGTGTCCATGCGTTGGGTAAATAATTATTTAACTTTAAGATACATTTACTCAGTGATCAATTGATATTTTTTTTTTTTTCATCTAATATAATAGCCAAATATCACGTCCTCGAGTATTGAACATGTCTCACCAGTCATGCTGTATAGTAACGAAAATATATGTGTAGCACTCGGGGACTGCTGCTGTAAAATCATTGCATAGTATATTTATCAACAGAAAAACACCATACCGAAGTTTGGCATCGTACGAGCGGGGACTGTTAGCCGTTAGGTTATTTTCGTTATGGAATTTCTTGATTCGGTCGCCGCTCAAAGCTCGCGATAAAAGCTATACAATAGCTTAAAAACGAAAAAGCAGGCGTATATTTTAGCTGTGCAGTAGAAACAAGGGGATATTACTTCACTAGATGACGGCCGCAATGGGCATTGTTAAAAAAAAATCACATGTACTTTTTATATTTTTTTTTCGTTAAAATAGGGTATTTTAAGAATATAAATTAAATAATTTTTAAATTCATTGGCTAGTTTTTTCTCAATAAATTTTTAAAGTTTCGCTCTGACGTCATCATCGGCGGCCAATTGACCTCTGCAGTATGTTTTTTTTCCTTTCAATCTTATTTATAATGGCTGGTTCGTCAAATGCAAGTTCTCATTATGTGAAAGCTAATACGAGAAGCTTACCAAAAGTTCGAAACGTAATGTTGGTCGAATTTATTGCTAATTTAACGCCATTGAAGGTCAAACTAAGGTTAAACATATTTGTTCAAAAATATAAGTAACTTATGGGTATTTTTTTCGTTTATATACAGAAAAACGATCACCGACCTTATTCCTCGAAATGTTTTTGTAATGAGCAAAATTAAAAAAAAATGGACAATCCCCATTCCGTTGCGCCAAATTTCATTTATCGCGCGGGATCCGTACATTTTTACGGGAGAAAAAGTATCCTATCACCTTTCCCGGGACTCAAAGTATGTCCATACCAAATTTCAGCAAAACCGGTTCAGTGGTTTGGGCGTGAAGAGGTAACAGACAGACAGACACACTTTCGCATTTAAAATATGAGTATGGATCTCCTGGATGGATGGATGCTACGCCAGCGGCCCACTCTCCTTCCATGATACGAACTATAAGCTATCGTGTTTAGGACGCAAGTTCAACTTTCCTATACTTAATTTATCTTGCCAAAAAGTGCACAATACTGCTTAAGGGGCCGGGTCCCATCGAAATTCTTATACATACGTAATACCAAAATCATTTTCTCATACGAAAATATTTAACATGTTTGAGTTATTTTTCAGCTTAACACTTTCTCGAGGACAGAACGACATTATACGTCTTAGTTCGAAATTTTGATACGGCACAACGTACGATGACGTCCAAATAACATTTGGATTTTACAGCAGAACGTTCATTTCCGATTAACGTTCAAGTTAAAATCCCATTGAATGTATCTTGTGTCACAACATGTAAAATTCCCGAAGCTCTACTGTCACGTAGAGAAGGTTTTAAACTATTTCAAATAAGTGCCGAGACAGTTGGCGGTGACGTTACTCGCACACGCATAACGTGTTCATACGTCCCGCGCGCCTCCCGCGCTCCTACATTCGGTGCGGCTGCGTCACTGCGGAGGTGCGCTCGCATCAGAGTAACATTTCGTGGGGTATTGTAATATTTTCCGAGACAAAATATCTTAAGTATTTAGTTTATTTTATTTATATGTTATTATTTCGCTAGACAAAATATTATTTAACTATAAATTAATAATTTTATACTGAGAAAATGGATTATTTTATGTGTTTTAGATGAATAAGCGCAAAATAAGACTATATGAGCATTTTCGATGATTCCGACAATGATGGTGATGGAGAATTTGGTTCGAATAAATCCGTTGAGAGTGATCATTCACTCACTGTGAACTCACCATCACCGCAAGCTCCTGCCTCATCACGTTTTCAAGAGGAGGGTTAGGAGGAGTATTACATGTTCGACGTTATGACACGTTGTGTCCGTACACGTCTAGTAAACGTATTGATACGATGACGTGATAAAACGGTTGTGTCATGATGTGTATAAAACAATATGTTTTCATGGGACGCCTACGTACTCATACGTCGTATAATTTGTATGGACATTTACTGTGTCATTTTGTTATACAGTCTCAAGTGATACCGTCCTTGAAAGTGTTAAAATAGTAATTACCTAGGTGCCTGCACAAAAATTTACTACAAAATATTTAAACACTAAAAATATTTTTTTGTGTTTAAACTTTAAATATTTTGTAGTAAATTTACTACAAAATATTTAAACACTAAAAAATATAGTAAACCACTAAAAATATATAAATAAATAGTAAATTTACTACAAAATATTTAAACTCAAAAAAATATTTTTTAGTATTTAAATATTTTGTAGTAAAACTACAAAATATTTAAACACAGTTTTCACCTCAATAATATCAGAGCCTCTAGCTAACACGTTTTCTTTATCGCTTCTGTATAGAAAAGCTCATCAAAAATGTAAAATGTTGGCTAGGGGTTAAGTGGCGTTCATTCTAAACTGAAAGTTTTCGATCGATTTTCCATCATTATAATATTTATAAACAGTCAAGACGTGATCGGATGAGGTCACGCAGGATCACACCCACAGAAAATTCCACAAAACAATGTGTACAGAATAAAATTATGTTGGACATTGACAGATTACGCCTCGGCACGACGCATATTAGGACCGAAAAAACTTTATGTAGTTATAAGTTCTTTTGGCTTAGTTATGAAAACCCTTTAAGCGAGCGACGTGAGTTATGGCCAATTTTTTTGTTTTTTTTTAAAGGATTTTATCTCAAGCTGATCGCTTATTTGTCAGCACCGTACGAGCCGTACGCGCCGAACGCACCGCACACACCGCACCAGAATCTGATGGAGATTTTTGACGGCATATTTTCATAAAATATCCTTGATTATTGGATATATTTTTATATTTACATGTTTAACACACAGAATCAACCGCTAAAGGAAAAAAAGGATCAAAATGTTTTATTCCAATTATCCCAGTATTGCTAGAGTCAATTTATTTTCTCACTTTTTGCCATCAGATTCTGGTAGGCCTATAGTACACGAAATGCGGCGCGTACGGTGCGGACGAATATTAAGGTTTCATCACATCATTTCATACAACGAATTCTAAAATGCGGCGCGTTCGGTGCGTGCGTTCTGATAAATAAATGTGCGATCACCTTCGACGAGTTCATATTCACTATTGCTTTTGATTGGCATTTGGCTAACGTCAAAAGGTGAACCACTCAAAACACAAGTGAAAAGATAAACTTCTGTAAGGAAACCCCAGATACCAGGAATTTGAAATTCAATATTGGAACAGCAGCAAACACTGAGAGCGACAAGTTTCATTTAAATAATAAATAATAATAATAAGTTTATTTCTCCCAAAAATTACATATGCAATTTGTGGGAGACATGGAGCCCAAACCAAGCCAAGGCCTGTATATTGGTACCCCAGCCCCCCCCCCCCCCTCACAAACAATGGAGGAGAAATAAAGTTAAGTTATGGATGGATCGTAAAAAATTCACCTACATGACCTGCAAATCTTGAAGAAGAGAGCGTAATCCCTCTGAAAAGGCCGGCAACGCACCTGCAATACTTCTGATGTTGCGAATGTGAATAGGTGACGGTAGTTGCTTTCCATCAGGAGTCCCGTTTGCTCGTTTGCCCTCTGGTTTCATAAAAAAACTCGTCACATTGAAAATATGAATTTGTGAAGTGATCCTAAGGAGCTTCGAATTCAAAAACCAATAGATTTCTCGGCATTGCCTTTAGATACGAGTAGGTCAATATGAAATCAAATCAAAATTATATAGAATTTGCCTTTTCATAATAAACAGCTTAGGATTTTGGGCCTAAATCTTAATTAACCCAATAAGGTACTTGTCCCCGTTTAATAATTAAAATTTAATTCACAAAGCCAGGTATCCAGGAGGCTTTCTGAATTAAATTCTGTATGTATAGGATACAGCAGTAATATTAATTAAAAGTATTCATTTATTATCATTATAATATAACTCAAAGGTGGCTGACTAACTGACTGACATAGTGATCTAACAACGCGCAGCCCAAACCACTGGACGGATCGGGCTGGGCATGCAGGTAGATGTTATGGCGTAGGCATCCGCTAAGAAAGGATTTTGATCAATTCTACCCCCAAGGGGATAAAATAGGGGAAGAAAGAATGTATGAAACATTGTCAATTTTAAACCGATCGAGCTGAGACTTTATACCTAATTAATAATAATACTTCTTAACGTAAAGAAGCTCGTTTTTAATAACCGAAAAGCGTCGAATTGAAAACTATCTCTTACTAATTAAAAATATCCAGACTATTTTGAAATGAAAATGAAACGAAATGAAATTGAAAACGTAATGGAAATAAAATGAAAATGTTTTTAAAATTAATACATTTAGAACTTCTACATGAGGCCTGCAGTTACCGGTTCGGGAATTAACCAAAGAGAAGAACCGGCGTAAGAAACTCGCACGGGGCCCGGTATCTTTTCATTAGAAAGCATGTAAAAGTGTTTAAAATATCGTTTTTAAAATCAGTACAAAATAAATATTATTGTACCTCAACCTATAATTTATATTATGATCTTCATTTATTCATTTATCCCTCATGAAAATATACGTTTTATTCTAAAATCCAAATTATTTCAACACCCTACCGAGAAAATAACAACTATTCTATATATTATAACTATTTAATATATTATATCATGCTCTCAATTTACCAATTTGCTTAATTACAACATAATACGGCTTTACAAATCACTATCAGGCACTTAGAACCCATTATACAGGGAATTCTAAACCCGGTTATATCAGTATTATCAGATTTCTCTCTTCGTACTCGAAGCGCGAATTTTGGCGAAACTCAGTCCGTACCGACGTGCCGTAGAGTATAAGCGTTCTTACAGCTTTCCTCTGAAAATTTTCGCTTGCCATAAAAATATATAAACATGGATAGTATTAAAATAAAGTGGATATAGTGATTTATTATGGGGTTACTTGGATAATAAATGGTGAGTTTTTAACTTTGGTTAAGCTTAATGTTGGAAGTTTTTGTTAATTATTTTAAAAGTTTACGTCAACGTTTTAACAATTTAAAAACAGTAGTAAATAAAAACATCGATAAGTATCATAGGTTGAGTAAATATAAATCAATATTTTAATTGAAGAAAGTGTAGTGTTTTGTCTTTTATTATGTTATTTTATTTCATTATCCCAAGCGCACCACAAATTCGGAGCCATGCATTTACTACTACAAATATTTTGAATTTTACAAGTATTTTTAACGCAATTTAAAAATACTTTAAACATTTCGCTAATTTTAAAATCCCAGTTACATCAATTGGCAAAATATCTGATGCAATAAAACCAAGTTTCAGACATTTAAAAAACACATGTTGTTTACATTTTGTACAATGATTAATGGTTTTTGTGTTAACAACTATATACTTGTTTACATGGGAAATCGTGAAAGGTTTTATGGAGAACTTTTCTTAATTCATAATACCCTAGTACCTGAGTAATGAGAAGGGGTTTGCAAGATGTTTGTTTGTTATGTAATAGCCTTACAGGTTTATATTATATTGACTAGCTGACCCGCAAAATGTTGTTTTGCTATATAAATTATTTCTAGTATCAATATAAAAGAAGATAAAACCTTAGGCCTGACGAATGTACATACACAATTTCTTTAAAATCGGTTCAGCCGTTTTGGAGGAGTTCGCGCACAAACACTGTGACACGAGAATTTTATATATTAGACTAGCTGTTGCCCGCGACTTCGTCCGCGTTAACATAGTATAATAATAAAGATGGATAGTTTTCCCCTTTTTGTGGTTCCTTATACAAAGGGTAAAAACGGGACCCTATTTAAGCAAACGTCAAACGCAAATGTCAATAAACTTTCATGTTTCTAACTCAAGAAATGACATACTTTCATTGAAACTATCTACCCCAATTTCACCCCCTTGGGGTAGAATTACCAGAAACGCTTAAATACGTATCCATTCATTTTTAACCAGTAGCACAAAAATGAAGTTTCATGTTTCTAACTCAAGAAATGACAGACTTTCACCCAAACTTTCAACCCCAATTTCACCCCCTTGGGGGTAGAATTTCCAAAAACGCTTAAATACGTATCTATTCATTTTTAATCAGCAGTCCAAAAATAAACTTTCATGTTTCTAACTTAAGAAATGACGGACTTTATTTAAACTTTCAACCCCTATTTCATCCCTTTGGGGGTAGAATTTCCAAAAACGCTTAAACACGTATCCAATTATTTTTACTCAGTAGCCGAAACATAAAGTTTCATGTTTCCAACTCAAGAAATGACGGACTTTCATTCAAATTTTCAACCTCTATTTCACCCCCTTCGGGGTAAAATTTTCAAAATTCCTTCCTTAGTGGGTGTCTACTTAATAAAACAACCCTACTCACCAAGTTTCGTGGCTGTAACTTTTACAGTTTTTGCTCAGCGATGATGAATCAGTCAGTCAGTCAGTCAGGACATGTAATTTTATAAGTATAGATTTACTTTTATATTAAGTAAAGAATTAATTAATGTGTTGCTCACGTCTTCATAGTAAAAATACTATAGCGTACTGGATGACGCCCGCAACTCCGTTGCACCAAAAATCGTTTATAGCTCGGGTACCGTACATTTTTTCGGGATAAGAAGTTATTCCTATGTCCATTCCTGGCATTCAAAGTATCTCCTTACCAAATTTCAGCAAAATCGGCTCAGCGGTTTGGGCGTGAAGAGGAAACAGACAGATAGACAGGTCCACACTTTTGCATTTATAATGTTAAAGTACAATAGAACTTGTAAATAAGTATGCTTGTGGAACTATAAAGACAAAAATATTATTATTGATGACTTAGCAACACAACATAATCAGTTTTTGATTTATTTATTTATCTCTTTTTTCCCAAAGGGAGACATCGGGAAAATTAAATAGAGAAGACAATAATTTATATTTTGTTTGATTAATATTGTTTAAATAATTAACGGTCGTCGGTCGCACTCAAAGACATTAAATAATGATTAAACTTTAATTTCATGAAGAGTTTGACAGATAAAATATATGTATGGGGCTCTTGTCAAAATCTTATTTTAACCCATCAGTCGTGGCAAAACGAGACACAATAGCTTTTTCATTGTTATCGCGGCCGGATGTGGCCGCTTGGGGCTTCATGAATTAATTACAGACATGTAATTACCTAATATTAGTCGTCTCTGTTTGCGGCAGTAAGAAGGTAATCTCTGACATGAGTAATTTCTACTAATTAAATATAAATATATAAATCTCCTGTCACGATGTTTGTCCGCGATGGATTCCTAAACTACTTAACCGATTTTAATGTTTTTTTTAAATTTGTGCTTTTTCCAACTTGAGAGAAAGGATAGCTTAGATCTTTAATTATAGTCGCAATTTTATTTTATTGCAAATTATTTGTCTATAAAGAGCGACCATTGTTTATGCGACGCGGGTCACGGGATAGCGATGGACGTTGCCATGGTGACATACTTATTTAGTCGCAAATTCAATAAAATAATACCGGCGATATACTTTATATAATAATATGCCAAAGAAACGTTTGCCGGGACAGCTAGTTAAATATAAATTTGATAGCGACTCGCATTCTTGACTCTACAAAGTATGAAACAAGATTTTGCCGACAACTCCGTTGTGGAGAAAATCGTTAATCATACGGGAACCGTACATATTGGTGCGGTCAAAATATCACGGGCCTTAAAGTTACTAAATAAAAAATTACAATTTATATTGGATCAGCCGTTTAAGCCTGAAGATACGACAATAAGAAAGAGAGACACACTCTCGCGTTTTTAATATTATAAGATGATAAAGTAAAAGTATGTACCTACCTTAAAATGAATAAAATAAAAAAAAAAATGTTTTATTTATTTATTTATTCAAATGAACGCCTCCATGGTCCAGTGGTCTAGAGCGCGGCTCTTGACTCAGATGTCGTGGGTTCGATTCCCGCATTGGAAACTGTTATTTCCAAGTTTGGTTAGGACAATGCAGGCTGATCACCTGATTGTCTGACAAGTAAGATGATCCATGCGTCGGATGGGCATGTAAAAAGTCGGTCCTGCGCTTGATCTCTCGCCATTTGTGTCGGTCTTCCGTCCCACTGGGTTATGAGAGTGAAAGGAATAGAGAGTGCTCTTGTGTACTGCGCACACACTTGGGCACTATAAAATTACTCCTGCGTAGCAGGCCTGCAGGTTTTCAATGAAACCGGCCACCGTCACCGAAATCGGTGTGGGAGTTATTATTCAAAATGGGTATCCAAGTACACGTTTTGAACGTCGAAACTATGATGCCTAGTAGGCATTGCCTACCACCGGTTCGGGAACTAACCCGGCGAGAAGAACCGGCATAACAAACTCGCTCGGGGCCATCTTTTACCAATAAGATGGCATAAAAAATTGCATGTCATTTATCTTTTCAAAAAGCGAAACTTTTGTTTGCACAGTGCCGATGTGTTTACATTATAGTTCAAGTTTATAGTACGTGTTTAATTCAAGTATACACCTGTATATTTCTGTATTCAGTATTTAGTCAGACAGACCGGTAGAATGTTATCAGCACCTTAGACTATTCTGCTGTATACAAAACTGATGTATAATGTACCATCGAGGAAATTGATCCCTATGCTGTTGATAGACCAACATTATTTGGTCGAATATGTCAATTCAATGTTAATTGTGATCTGTCGGCTGGGTTTGACGTAACGCAACCAAACTACGTAGGTCTCCGATCTGCATAGGAATCAACTTCTCTGATAGTACATTTATATATTTTGTTTGTACTATTTTATATTTATTACAGTCGTAAGGCTTGTTTCACAATAGTAGTATGGGACTTATATTTTTAACAAAAAGTCAACTTCAAACAGTATTTTCTTATCATTCGACCACCTTTGTAATGTACTCTTTCACACAAAAAATAATCATCATAATCGGTTCATAAACGAATATGTTATCCGCGAACAAACCGCGAAGATAAGGTCGAATTGAGAAACCTCCTCTTTTTTTGGAGTCGGTTAGAAAGTAAGCGACAAAACTGTTTATTACTACTATTTATTTTACAAAATGTCGCTTTGATTATCAGGGGGGTGTGCCAAAATGTTCTTGTTTTCGCTTCATTATAGAATCGCCGATCAAAATGTATGGAATTGACATAAGACGAGTCGAACGTCAACGTCATATTAACGAACGCTTATGTCAATTCCATACATTTTCATCGGCGATTCTATAACGAAGCTAAAACGGAAACATTTTGGCACACCCCCCCGTTTACTTTATAAAATACCGCAACTTTTTGTATCCAAAGTTTATTGAGCGAACATTTTGATTTTTGAGGAAAACAAAATATCTCGACAATCAAAGCGTCTACATACCAAGTTTCATTAAAATCGGTTCAGCGGTTCGTTAATAGTACATATAGATAGAGAACCTTCCCAATTTATAAAATTATCGCGCGAGCACCTTGCATTCTCCGGGATAAAAAGTATCCTCTGTCCTTTCCCGGGACTCAAAGTATATCTTCATACGAAAGAGGTTACCTCTTTCGTATGAAGGTCAGAACACGAGGACAGACAGACACACTTTCGCATTTATAATATTAGTATGGTTAATTTAGTAAGTACATAATATTACCAAATCCTATCGAGTATCGACAAACTGTTCCCGTTGCGAGAAAATTAATTAAAATACCTATCAGAAACAATTTGTTTACATACCTGGCTTAAAATTTCTACCTGAAATTGTTCATCAAATAAATATTTGCGAACGAAATTCGGGGCAGTGCTGAGTGTTGGATTTATTCCGGAATTTTAGAGGACCTACGGTTTGTAGAAACTATCAAATAAGCCATTTTGACGTTAGCATTCGAGGAACGACAGAATCGATTTGGCTAACTTTAGAAATATTGCTGGAAGTCGGTAAGGTTTATGCGGTGAGAAAATTTAAGAGTTAAGTGATATTATTCACCGAGACATTAAGTAATAATAATGATCGGTTTTCCGTCTGTCAACATGTTACGTCACGGGGCGGTACACAACAATAATTTGGCTGAGTAACAGTCACTGTGCCAACAAAGGTGCAAGCGTTACGTAACTGAACGACAAAATGTCTTATACAATAAACTACCTAAATGCCGAGCTTTGTGAGGGCTCGCGTCGTTTTTCTGCGTGCTTAATATTCTTTAAGGCAGTTTTTTTATATTTTAATAGTAACCAAACCTTGACTGACTGATGATAACACATCTACATATAAATAAAAATTACTATGTTAAAACACAAATCAATAGAAGTGATAGTTTTCCGTAAAGTGTACCACAAAAGTGCTCAGGTTGTGGGATATAGTAGGGCTCGCTTCACTCGCCCTGAACATAATTTTATTCTTTTAATTTAAATACAAAAGTCGCGCGATAATAGTACTTTGAAAGAATAAAACCGACTTAAAAATTTTACGTAAGTATTTAAGTATTAAAATTTCTATCTCATACGTACAATGTACATACTACATACATAATACATATTTATACAATATACTTTTTGGGCACATATTTTGTTCGACGCTAATATTATAGACTAACATATTCCAAAACAGGGCAGTTCTGGAAATATTACATACCTACATACGCGTCGAATTGGTAACCTCCTATTTTTGAAGTCAGTTAAAAAGTAGCTATACCGACAGAGAAATTGGTATTCCCATGTCAGAGAATTTCGTTATGTCAAGTCAATGTAGTTGTGATCTATCAACTGAGCTTCACTTAAAACGGCCCATTCACTATCCTGCATTGCAGGCCTGCACGGCGGACTGCAATGCAGGATAGTGAATGGTCCCATTAACACGACCAATACGAGTACCTAAGTCCGCCATCTGATCGATTTATTTGACATAGAGTACAGAACTTCCCTGTTGTGTTCTCTAGAGGTATATCTGCGCTAAATTTTAGCAAAATCGTCCCAGCCAAATTCAATTATTTTTATATCAGACTAGATGACGCCCGCAACGCATCGCGCGGGAACCGTACACTTTTCCGGGATAAAAAGTATCCTATGTCCTTTCCCGGGACTCAAAGTATCTCCATGCCAAATTTCAGCAAAATCGAATCAGCGGTTTGAGCGTGAAGAGGTAACAGACAGACAGACACACTTTCGCATTTATAATATTAGTATGGATAGTATGGATTATTTTGCACTCAAACATTAATATGGGATACTATTTACTTCGACTGTTGTCGACATCACAACATTATCCTTACAAATCCCAAATAAACAGGCAATTTGGACGCCAAAACTCCACTTCCGGGCCCTTTGAAGTTTAAAAAGTTAAAAGCCAAAACGTGTGCTTTAATTATTCATAAATATTTATACTTGTGTCCTCTACCGTGACCCATTTACACGTTAAAAAAGCGTAAGTCTTTGATATTTTTTCAGGGCTGAGACCTTCACTTAAGGCCCTATAGACCCGAAAATTAGCAGGTCGATGTCTGTCAGTACGAATATCGACGTAAAGGACATTAAAATAACATTCATATCAGCGCGCCTTGTACAGTGGCAGTTACGACGCTCGCTGCGTACTTGATAGGGCGAAATAGGAGAAAAAACCTTTTTTCTTTGATAATTAAACCAAAATGCAAAATGTAACCACAAATTATTCTTCTTTAAGTTATGAGCTTTTCGTAGATATGATTTTTGAAAGTAAAACTATCATAAGCTTCATGAAAAATAAGAAAAATATCACAAAATATTCGAATTTAGCCTCCTCTTCGGAGTTATTTTTGATCGAGTGAAGTTTTCAATATTATGTTTCGAACCACAAATTGTCAAAGTACATTAAGTAAACAACAATGTGTATTTTTTTTGGCTTTTAAAAGTCACTATTTGTTTGTTTATTATTGATTCAAAGTCATGTAAAATTGGGTCTATAGGGCCTTAAGCTTCATTGTTTATTAAATTCACGCTTTAAGTTTCCGTAGCTCAAGAAGAAATGGAATCCTTACGATCTTTGTTATCCGTCCGTCAAGTCTTTTATTTTGGAAATGTGGTGATATGGATTATATGGAGTTGCAATGAAACCTATTGTGCAGGGCTATTTTTAAGAGAAAAAAAAAGAATAAAATTATTTAATTTTTTGTTTACATAGGTAAGAAAGAAAAGAATTAGGTAATAGCATAATAATCCTAGACATAAGTTTATCAGGACGAGCGAAGCGAGCCCTAGTATATCCCACAACCTGTACATTTTGTGGTATCTACACGTTACGGAAAAACTATACGCCTATTGATTTGTGCTTTATCATAGTAATTTTTATTTATATGTAGATGACTAGTCAGTAGTCAGTCAAGGTTTTTTATAATATGTAGTCAGTCAAGGTAGACCACGCGAGCCCTCTCAAAGCTCGGCTTTTAGCTAGTTTTAAACAAGATAATGCTCACAAAGTGCGAAAGGAAACTGTGCAGTGCCGCTACTGCCGCTAGGGTGCCGCAAAAGCATTTTGTGTCGGCATAAGTAGCCTAAGTATCTTTCTCTTTGGTCTTCTGTGTTACTGTCCTCATTAAAATGTGTATTTAGTTACTTTAAGTACTTAATCTTAAAATCTTTTTCTTTCATTACTTGTATAGTTAATCAACCATGCTAATCGCCGACACTGCTGAAACTTTGACTTACTTTTAGAAGTGAACATTAATAACACGCTTCATAAACTATCTAGTGCGACTGTTCCGATCGTTAAAGAATTACCGATAAAGTAATAAAATTCCTATTCGAAGATGTCCCAAACCTTGAGTAAATCCAAATGCTCCTATTACGTTAATGTAGCAATAAATCAACCTCTAAATCCCGTGTTTTACGTTGCAGATGTACAATTATAATTTATTTTGTTGTGATGTATAATTAATTATAATTTATATCTTGGTAATGAACAATTATTACAAATTACGAGATGACGACGCAACTCCGTTGCGCCAAAATTTGTTTGTGGCGCGAGAACCATAATTTTTTTCGAAAAAAAAACTATCCTGTACGCCTCACACGTCTTTCAAAATATTTCCACAGGCCACAGCTGATTGCTTCACCGATTTAAATGAAAAAAATATTTGATAACTTTATTTTAAAAAGATAAAACCGACTTCAAAATTGTACGTAACTGAGAATTAAAATCCCCTATCTCAAAAACTACTGAAACGATTTTGATGAAACTTGCAGTATTCCCGTTGAACAATACCTAGTACAATAAAAAAAGAATCATTTAGATCGTACTTGTAGTTCCGGAGATATGCGTGCACAAACATAAAAACATACATACATACATACATAATACATACATTCATACACTTTTGAAATTTGGCACATTTGTTCAGAAGCTGTTATAGATTAACATATACAAAAACTGGACAGTTCTGGAAATATTACATACATACCTACGCGTCGAATTGATAACCTCCTTTTTTTGAAGTCGGTTAATAAATATTTTTTTCATTTAAATCGGTTTTGCCGATTAAACGTGAAGAAGTAACAGACAGACAGACATACTTTTGTAGCTATAGTATTAACAACAAGGATTCTTGGAAATGCTATTGTATTCTATTGTTGCCGTGATCACCGGTGCTCTTGTGGGGCTTGAAGGATTAATTTATACTATAGCTACTATAAAAATAATTGTTAAAATAATAGGAAACAAAAACTTATGTCTTTTCTCGTCTCCCAAAGTATCTCCATACCGAATTTCAGTACAATCGGTCCAGCGGTTTGGGCATGAAGATCTAACAGACAAACAAACTGACAAACTCTCCGGTTATATATATAATACAAACTTACAAACTTTCGCTAATATGTATTAGGAGGATGTAAGGAAGTTATCCTAAACTTCTATTTTTATAATTTACTTTGTTCCAGAAGATGGCGAACATAACGCAGACGCTGTCGAGCCTCTTCGAGGAGATGATGGGCGGAGAAGAGAACAGAAGTGACGTCAGCGTAGCGAAGTTGCTGACAGCACTCAAAAAGCCGAACAACGATACATTTGATTTTGGAACGCTAGTGAAGTTACTCGACGGTTGGCGGACCAAGTTGAATTTGAGCAAGACGGAGTGCAACTATTGTGATAGCTTCCGTGACGTCGTTTTGGCATATAACGGCATACATGGATACGTCAGTCTAATTGTAAGTATATGCATGTAAAGTGTAAGTTAAGTTTTAACCCCCAGGAAAAAAGAGTGGTGGTATATAAAAGTGACTTTCCGATCTTTAACGCGGCTAGCCGCGACCGAAAAAGATTCAAATAAAAATATCACTTTATGACAGACTATATTATAAGTTACATATAATTATTATAAAACAAAGTAGCTTTCTTTCCCTCATATCCCTTTCTTCCCTTTAATCTTTAAAACTACGCAACGGATTTTGATAATTCTTTCAGTATTAGATAGTCCATTTATCGAAGAAGCCTATATTTTATCGCGCTAAGACTAATAGGAGCGAAGAAATAGAGGAAAATGTGGAAAAGTCGGGGAAAATTATTTGAAAGGGCTAACTTGAACGCGCTAATCTCAGGAACTACTGGTCCGATTTGAAAAATTCTTTCAGTGTTAGACAGCCTATTTATTGACGAAGGCTATAAGGCTATATTTTATCACGCTAAGACTAAGGAGAATGTGGAAAAAACGGGGGAAATTATTTGAAATGCTTGTCTCGCGAACTACTGGAGCAATTTTTATGTTATTTGGTACAGATAAGAAGTAGACCACGTGAAGGATCATAGGCTATCGATTTTAATAATTTTTTCAGTGGCTATGTATTTTATACCCGTGCGACGCCGGGGCGGGTCGCTAGTAAGGTATAATTTTCTACTGACATTTGTATGGCGACCCATGCTGCCGCTGCTTGTGGCGTAAAAGTTAGTGGCGTAGAGTAAAAAACTATAGCCTATGTCATTAAGTGGCATTTCATTTGAATTTTTGTCGGTCACGGTTTGCCGCAGCCCGCGACAAAGATCGAAACGCTGGCTGGATTTATTTGCGTCCGCTCAAACGCGCGGTTTGGCGGCTACACCGCGAGATTACAAGAAAATGTATACCCAATGATATATAAATAAAAACCTCAAAGCAGATATATTACTACCGCGCGCGTTGTGAAGCTTCAAATACGACCCAATTGGGTCGTCTTTTATTAAGTCTGTCTCTTTTATGTAAATGGCATTTCGTATCTTTTGTTTCACTTATCTGTCAAAGAATGATGGGCACTTTTGTATGGACCCTGGCCGGCATAGCCAATAAAATTCTAATGTCTGTTAGCATATTGCTTAAAACCTAAAGTTACTGAAATGAAACAGTTTATGTTATGAATGGACCGGAAATGTACAGTCTGCAACATTGAAAGTTATATTTTTGGCTCCTACTTTTTTTTGTAAAAATCAAATCTACAATGGAAAAAAATCATTCTATGCTGTATTTTAGTCAGCTTATCACTTGGGTAATTAACCTTAGGGTGATACTACCAAAATAAACACTTTTATTTTTAATAATCATTTACTACAGTTACAACTTACAACTTCCATGATCTATATGTCGCAGTCATCTGGTTTAATCTGCGATTCGATCGAATGACTAGCGCATTCATTGAATGACACCATTCAATTGAATGACTAAAGGACAACTCGTCAAGACGTTGACTGTAACGTTTAACGTCTTGACTAAAAGTCATATAGCGAAGTCGTTAAATGAGATGCCATTTTTTTTTCAAGTAGCCGTTGACGGGGTAGTTATAAGTAAATCCACGCTTTCATATTATTATATTAGTTATTACAAATAAAAGCACTTTAATGTAAATGTAATCGATAAAATATCAACACAGTGCTATCAGCTGTGTGAACCGTTTGACGCCATAATTATTTGTTTTAGTGACTAGTAGCGCCGCAGTAGGAAGAAAATGAAATACGTTCAATTACCTGACTGATTTCATGTCCGCTATCTTCAAAATGCTATGTTACAAATCGCTAACTAGTTGAACGTTGAGGGACGATCGTTCAATCAACGTTCGGCCGAGTCATTCAATTGAATGGTGTCATTCAATGAATGCGCTAGTCATTCAATCGAATCGCAGATTGAACCAGATGACTGCGACATATATACAAATTCATCGTCAAAAATGATGTCTTCCAAATATAGTGCCGGGGGAATAAATACATCGTGGCGACCAACGTCTAAAAACCATATTATTGAAATAATATAGGCACACGCACCGATTGTGCGCCGCCCTGTCAAACACGTACAGTCGTACAATAATGATGAACTAAAGCATCCCTCCCTTGTTCTTGAGGGTCTACGAGTCTATGAGTACGGTCTATGTCGTCAGCGAAGACATTTTTTGAGAATAGCTTTCGTACTGAAGTGGTTTAAGTCCATAGGCAGTTCTATGATGTCAGGTGTGATATCTTTTTTCTCTGGTAGTTTACCGTGTTCTGTCCATAATAAAAATTGAAGCTTATGATATAAGGTTTCATTTCATAGGCAAGTGGTTTTTATTGGATATACCGGCCAACTTGACGCATCATTCTTTGTCAATGTTGTACGGAAGAGATTTAAGCCGGAAAATAGTATGAACGTAACAGATCTGTTTATGTAGAATATCATTGTGTATACCGATAAATGACAGCGCGACCGCGTCGTATATTTAAATATGTGGGTACTCGAAGAAAAATGGGGGGTGTTTATGTTTGACGTGCCTATCTGTGCGTCTATCCATAGCGTCGTAGCATCCAAAGAAGTGGACTGATTTTGATCTAGTATTTTTTTTTCTTCTTCTTTTTTGGCAACTTGACACAAAGGATGTGTATGTTGTGCCACAGACAAGGTAAAAAGGTAAGGAATATGGCGGGAAAACCATATTCCTCCTATTATAATTTCCATCATCGTTTTCATGTATCGTCAGGTCTAAAGTCTAGTCAAAGTCTAAGTAAAAGTCAATACAGTCAAGGAGTCAAGTCGGTCGATTCAGTAAAGTGGTAGACGCTTTACTGAAACTTTTGATGGAGTTTTGGAGGGAACACAAAATAGCACGTTTCTGGATATTACATCACTTTCCTACACTTGTGCATGAACACGAATATCTAATGGTTAATATTCTACCAATATTACACACTAAAAACCCAGTTAACACAATTTTAGGAAAATAATATAAAAACACAACAGCACCCTTTTACATTCCCGGCAAAACTCTTTGATCTAGTTTTTTTTTTTTTTTTTTTTCTTTTTTGGCAACTTGACACAAAGGATGTGTATGTTGTGCCACAGACAAGGTAAAAAGGTAAGGAATATGGCGGGAAAACCATATTTTTAATATTATAATTTTGAATGGTTAATATTCTACCAATATTACACATTAAAAACACAGCTAACACAATTTTAGGAAAATAATACAAAAACACAACAGCACTCTTTCACATGCCCGCCAAAACTCCTTTGATCTAGTTATTTTTGTTTAAAAGCTGACATTAGTGTTCTTCTTCTTCTTTTTAAAAACTTGGCTCCTAGTTAGTGAATCGCCAATGTCAGAGTGCGTTGACGAAAACTCTGTATTAGTGTTCTTAGCAACTGTTTATCTTTAACAGCCCGCTCAGTGCTGGAAAATGTCAGTCAGTCAAGTCACCTATTGCTTCAGTATGAACTAGATACTGCGATGTTTTCACGCTAGAGGTAGCACCAGTATATAAAGTAAACTAAACAAACTAAAAATAAAGTTTTGTTCGACTTTTGACAACGTCTATGTCAATATTCTGATAGTCGGATACTGGCGCCCTCTGCTCTGACACGTGCGTAATAAATATTGCGTCTAATATTCCTAAATTATATTCCGATAATCGTTATAACGATGAATTGTCAATTTATTATTGATTTAGGGCTCTTCTGTCCTGGGCACATAAGAGCTTCAGATATTGAGCGATAGATTGACTGAGTCATGTTAAGGGCCAATTAATTTATAATCAAAGTGAAGTTCTGACATACCAGCAATCCGGTATAATTGGTTAAGGGCTGTTCTCCCTTCTACCTTTGATCATTATGTGGAGATTAACCGGATTTAAGATCATCTTTCAACGGTGCGTAGATATTGTGTGTGTGTAAAGTGTGTGCTGTTACCTTTTCACGCCCAAGCCGCTGAACCGATTTCGATGAAATTTGGTATGGAGAACCTTTGAGTCCCGAGAAAGGACACAGGATACTTTTTATACCGGAAAAATATACGGTTTCCACGCAATAAACAAATTTTGGCACAACGGAGTTACGGGCATCATCTAGAAATAACATAATAACTTATTGCATAATATTATAGTAGTACCTGTTATATTTCGATTAATAGTTAGTCGGTCAGGATAGTCAGTCAACACTTAGATCAGGCGCTAGGTGGCATTGGCAAAATATGAGTACCACATTCTTTGAATCGGGTTTAACTCAGAAATACCTGCAGGTTGTGATTCTGAATCTTGTCTGGAGTCCCGAGTCATAGTGGTGATTTTTTTAACTGGGTATAAAAATATTCACCAAAACGAATCTTGGCAATATTCAGAATCATAATCTGCATGTATTTCTGAGTTCAACACTATAACATTTATTATTATGCATCGTAACCTTGAAACAAAATACAGAAACAAGATTATCTTTAATTTAAACGAAGAACAAATATCTATCCATAAACTACTACGTCAAGTGTCAACGAAGAACTGCACAACTTACGGTGAACCCAAATTTTTAATTACAAGAAACTTTGTAGAAGATAAGTACTTATATATATTTTTATATTGTACTGGTTACCCGCTTCGTCCGCGCCCACGTCAACATTATATTTTCGTATGCAATATTTTAAAATAAAAAGTATAATAGAAGTTACTTCTCTCCAAGAGTAAGAATGATGAAAGAACTCAATATAATTATAGACATAACGAATTCGGACGATTTAAATAAAAAAAAATCGTATCAGTTTAGTTAAAAGCGGGGTGAATATTTCTCTTACTTATAAAGATATTAACACAGCGTATAATCAAATATAATATAATAAAATAAAAAAATATATATATTAATTTCAAAATACTTTCAAAAAGTCCTAAGTTTATAGTACTGGTTCGAAAACTAACCGGTTGAGAAGAACAGGCTTAAAGGTGTCACTTCACAATGGACTCGGCTGGCCCACTACAAACCATCGCCATTGTGTAGACGGGGTAATGGTGTATGATGGAGGACAATTTCCAAGCGTAGCGCGCCATGGCGTGGCTTGCAGTGGGCCATCGAGGGCCATTGTGTACTGTCTTCTTAAGAAATTGCAAGAGGTCACTAATATGACAGCGCTTAAAATATACGACAGCATAATATTATAAATGACATTGCTACGCTTTCGTAGTTCTGCTACGACGTAGTAAGACTATGAAACTTAAATACACAGGGCCGCAGCGGCACTTACCACCGTACTCAGAGACATTTAATTATGATTTATGATTAACCTTCAATTTAATGAAGAGTTTGACAGATAATTTTGAGGCTTATGTCAAAATTTTAAATTACTTACATTTAAGTAATTAATGCTCCACCCTAAGTGCGACAGTTGGAGAGTTTAAATGATTATTTACATTAACATAATGAAGATTTTGATGATTAACTCCATCTTAACAAACTTTTTATTTAATTAAAGTTTGCCTGATAACAATTTGTATAGAAAATATTAAAAATTAGCGACTTTCATTGAACTTAAAAAATAAATCTTTAGTACTTACCTATTAGATTTACAATAACAAAATAAAAAAGTTAAAGTTATTAAAGTTTTAAGTTATAAATATCTCTTAGTGCGGCCCTTACAAAGCAAAATGTTTGTGCTTGTGTTCCCGTAGCCGCCAAACCGCGCGTTCTGGCAGACGCATATAAATCGAGCCTAACTAGGCCGAAAATACGCGCCCGAAGTTCGGCATGATTACGCTTGCAATGCGCTATGCATATTATAATATAACGCGACGTAATTTCGGCATGGTGATTGGTGTGTCATCACTCTCATCAGTCATCACTTCATAAAATACATTGCAGGCGTTATCATGCCAAACTTTGGCGGCGTTTTTTCGGCCTAGTGTGTTTAGACACGCGGGAGAGCTGTAAGAAATTGTTACAATATTGTCAATCTTTACAAGACGTGAACCGTAATATTATATCAAGTATTGAGTGAGAACGGTCAAGAAAAGCTCATCAAAAAAGGTATCCTCGACCCAATATAAATGTCCGGAGCATTTGAAGTGATACACAAAGGGCCTGAAATTGATGAAGTCACCGTCAAAAATTCAAATAAAATACAACTTATGACCTAAGCGATAGGTTTCATTTTATACCGACATTTGTCTAGCGACCGCTGCTTTTTAGTGGCGTCGAGCAAATTGAAACCTACAGCCTAGGTCATAAAGTGCCATTTTATTTGAATTTTTGTCGGTGACATCCCGGTTACGGCGGCGGTGGACCAACGGCCAATGGGCCTAGAATGGATGACGTCATATCTCAACCTTTATAAGAAAAACTTCATAAAACGCTTTGTGATGCGATGTTATTCGAAACAAAAGGTGAGTGGGGACAGTTTTTCGAGTGGATTAAATTCTTCTGCGTAGGATTATATTCGAATATTCTCGTAAGGTTATCAAATACCAGCGTCAAAATAGAGATTTCTTCAATTAGTAATTTACGACCGTTCTCAGAGGGATTTAATCATACCTAACTTACTTACTTAACTTTGATTTATGATTGACTTAAAATATACCCATTTTATGTATTAGATAGTCTTCATTAAAATTAAGTTAGTATTAGAATATGTCACTGAGTGCGATCTGTTACACCCTTACGTTGTTAGGTGTTTAGCTGACTAGACCTTAAGTCTTGTCAGCACTATTATACTAGTATATTAGGTCCCCAGCGGTTGGACCTCTAGTCTTCAATTCGCCGTCTCACTGGAGGAACCTCTCCTCATTTATTAAGAGAAGTCTCCTCCTTTAATATTCTAATTTCTAAATCTTTGTGAAGTCAAATAAAAGTGTGTATTAATAAAACATATTTTTTTAAAACACGAAATACAAGGTCCCGTGTAACAGGCCGTTTAAATCTATTAGTGTTAGTTTGCACGGAATCAGTGCAAAAAAACACGGATAGTGAACGCGCCACGAAGGTGCAGCAAACTGTAATGTCGTTAATATTAAACTTTTTGAAGAGCCCATATAGTACAGTAACTGAAGGCAAAAATCAGGTGCAATCTCTGATTTCGTTGAACCTCCATCGATTTGGATGAAACTTTGGGATTAAGTACGTTAAGCCCTCTACTTTAAAAGTGACATACGCTCGTATTGCGCTTTTTTTATTTTAGGGGTGAAATCCACCCCTTTTGTTGAAAATAGAAAAAATGCAGATTCAACCAATCTGGCTTAACTAATTGTGTTTAATTTGGTAAAATAAATGTTTTTAATGTTTTATTCATGATTTATGATTATATTATAATTAATTTTTTAATCCTTTTAGCAACCATCCCTTTAATCGTGAAGAAAACATTTTTTGTATTTCTTTGCTTTAAAATCGTATTTTTGCATTACATAAAGATTTTGTTTAGTATTTATGATATAATTTTTTGATAAAACTGAAATATAAACCCCTAAAAGTACCCCTTTATTGCGGAATAACGTCAGAAATAATTAATAACTTAAACCTAATAAGTTTTTGAACCAAATTTTTTTCAGTTTATTTACTTAGTATTAATTTCTTATTAACAAGTTTTTTTACGAAATTTTTCACCCCTGTAAACTACCCAATGTCTGAATAAAAAGCTTTAAGTTTTTATTTTAAATTTTTTATCAGCTTTAATGAGTTCGAATATTTTTTCATAGTTAAGATAAATTTTATTAATATATTTCAAACATTCAAACAACGATTTCAAACTACCCTCTGTGCAAAAAATTGACGCAAAGGCTGAATTTGCTAGACTAAAATATTTAATAGACGCACATCATCATAAAAAGCCCCTCTCTTATCTAATAGATATTTACCGTTTTGTTTACTTTCTGAATATTGAAAGACTTGAAAAGATTGATAGGTATTATAATAGGTATTTAGTATGGATTAGATGACGCCTGCAATCGTGCTGGAACCGTACATTTTTTCGGGATAAAAAGTATCCTATGTCCATATCCAATCCCGAGACTCAAAGTATTTTCATATAAAATTTCAGCAAAATCGGTTGAACCGTTTGGGTGTTAAGAGGTAACAGGTAGACAAAAACACTTGAGCATTTATAAAATTAATATATATGTACCTATTGACAGGGTTTCCTACAATATTTGCATCCCAAATCTCTGCTTCAAAAATGTTTACAAAAAAAGTTTTCGTTAATATCACAATAGCTCTGTTAATTTTTAAGTTATCGGGTTCATTTATGGACCATTTTAAAGGTAATTTAAAGAGATTTAAGATGAACTTGAAAGATACTTTTTAAAGCCCTTGGTTTAAAAAAAAAATTGGGTTAAACGGTCCCGCTTTCATGGTTCTCGCGGTAAAAGTTAGGCTTTAAACGTCTCTATCTTCGTTATTTTTCATCCTATAAAAATCATAATAAAATCAAAAGATTTCTTAAAAAATGTACACAAATTTCGTTTTTATATTTTTTACGAAGGTTCAATATTTTTGAAGTTATGTTCAAAACAAAATGATATTTACGAAAATTTGAATAATTTCGATTTTACTAAATCATTCTTTTTTTCAAAACTAAGCATTCAAAACCAAGAAAATTTTTTGAGGTCATTACTTATGCTAAAATAAAGAAAAGCCTTTGGGGATAACCATAAATTTGCATTATTGTAGAAATGGTCAACGTTTTATTTTTCGATTTTTCCAAAAAAAATTGTAAGGGTCATCTTATTTTTATCATAACTTGTTCAATTTTGATGCTATCAACTGTTTAAAATGCTTATTAGAAAGGTATTTTTAATTACTTTAAAAGGTCTTAAATAAGTACATGTCACAAAATGCATCGGTTAACCGTTATTTAAGTTTGAATGCTTAGACTTAGGTACTCGCCGAAAGAAAATATATATACAATCACCTATAGCTCACTTTGAATGAATATAAGAAGGTGTTTTAGGGAAGAAATTTGTTTGTTTTTTTATTGGCTTTACTGGTAATTACACATTTTTCGTAAAAACCTATAGTTTCTTATTTAATTATGAAAAACCGCTTTAAGACATGTGTTTTTCTCATGCAAAAACATGATATTTGATCTTTAATAACTCCGAAAGTATTGATTTATTCGAAAAACTTTATATAACAAATTTTGCTTAGAATTTGTGTGTCTATTGATTCCTGGGGTTATTTTTATTTAAAAAAATTCATCCCCCGAGAAGGGTTGGCATCCACCCCCAGGGCAAAAGCGCAAGTTGACACTATGTCACTTTTATTTCTTAGGCTATCCCCCACCTACTCACCAATTTTTATGAAAATCGATGGAGGTTCAACGAAATCGGAGGTGAAAACCTTCATTGCCTCCACTAATATACTATTGGATCTGACCGTAAAATCCTGCATGAATCGTTTTTTTCGATCAAATATATTTTAAAATAATCTATAGAATGTATAGAATGGATTTATGTTGGGTTGCCTTTTCAAAAGTAGCCGCAAGTACATCCGCAAACTGGGGCTGCCATCACTTTTGTATATGAGAAATGTTCAGGCCTACAATTATTATGCCTGGCAGGATTTGAGGACGTCGAGAACCCGCAAGATTGCTATTTTTATTTAACAGGCGTTTTTATTTTTATGCGTAGTGTCCTGTCATTCCTCGATGTCATTCCTTCTAAGTTCTTACTTTTCTATTGAATATAAGCAAGTTTGTATTACGGGCTTTCATTTTGCTCAATTAGAGGTACTCGCGGCTACTTTTAACAAGGCAACCCAACATTAATCCATTCTGTACGTTCTAAAGATTATTTTAAAATATATTTGATCGAAAAAAACGATTCATGCAGGATTTTACGGTCGGATCTTAGGATAATACTATCACACTGGGCAAAGGCCTCCCGCAAGGTCGTCCATCCCACTTGTTCCAACGCCACTGCAGGCCAGCCTGGCTTGGCGGCATCCAGAAATTCATCTCGCCATCTTTTTCGAGGCCTTCCACGGCGGCGTCGGCCATTTTGAAATCGCTTATTTACTTCATATTATGTCCTGCCACCTACAGTTTCTGTAAATTCTTACACAGAAAGTGCTGCCTACTGCCTAAATCCGAAACTTAATTATTATTGACTAGATGACGCCCGAACTCCGTTGCGCCATAAGTCATTTACCACGCGGAGACCGTTCATTTTTCCGGGATAAAAAGTATTCTATGTGCTTTCCCAGGACTCAAAGTATCTCCATACAAAATTTCAGCAAAATTAGTCCAGTGGTTTGGGCGTGAAGAGGTAACAGACAGACAGAGAGACGCTTTCGCATTTATAATATTAATAAGTTATGGATATATTAATATATTTTAATGCTATCTATAATTCCTGGCACTTACCCTATTTATCTTTATAATGCACTTACCAATAATTACAAGTGTAAACAGTATAATTAATTTCAGTAATAAGCGATCGTTAATTAACTCTTATGAAAGTCAACATACTGAGTCAACACGAAATATAGTCAACATGAAATTTGATAAGCGCCATCGAGTAGGCGTGGAGGGGAGAGAAAAATATCCCTAATATTATATCCATACTAATATTATAAAAGCGATAAGTATATCTGTCTGTCTCACTGTTACCATCATCATTAAAGAACATAAATTTGTATGGAGATAAGTACTTAGAGAGACCCGGGATAGGACATAGGATACTTTTTATCCCGGAAAAAATTACGGTTCGCGCTGTAATCGAATCAATCGATGCGATAGAAAAGCATCTATAGTCCGCGCGCAACTACTCGTAGTTGGCCGCTCTGCCCATATACTCACATACCGGCAGAGCGGCCAACTAGTTCCGCGCGGACTATAGTATAATCAAAGCTAAACTATCCTATGTCATTTCCTGGTATTCAAAGTATCTTCATACCAAATTTCAGAAAAATGATGAATGAATGAAATACGTATGAATAAATGAAGATAGAATATATGGAATAGTATGGATATCGGAAGTATAGATCATAACTAGGGATTGCAATCCCGCACCTTCTTCAATCCCGCGGGATTGATTTGCGGGATCGGCCAATCCCGCGGGATCCCGCGGGATCCCGCATGTTTGAATGTATGTTATAAAATTGAATAAATTGCGTGCCTATATAGGTCCCATAGTGGTGACCCCGAGACGGACTGACTCTTTGAACACCTGCAAGCTGCTTCAGATTTACTGCAGCAGCAGATCCCATTCGCAAAGATCACAATACTTGGCGACTTTAACGCCCACCACGCCGAATGGCTCAATTCCAGTAAAACTGATCTGCGGGAAGATCTGTCTGGACTTTTCCTTTGCGAACGACTTAACACGAGTGGTTGCTACGCCTTCGCGAATTCCAGATGGAGACGGTCAGAATTTTTCCCTGTTGGACCTTCTGCTGACTTCAAATAACCGCACCACTTGGTTCATCGGATCATTGCCTTGCCTAGCACTGCCAACTCCGTTGCCAATGTGGTGATGCAAGGGATAAAGCTTTTCATTCCGTACTCTCTAGTGCCAACTTGCGGCAGATTTCGTCCCTGGTTTGGTTCATCCTCCAAGAAATCTTCTCGCCGAAAGCAGAAGGCTTACCAATCCTGGGCCAATGCAGTGTCTGCTCGGGATTTAAATACCAGCACATATAAAATGAAATACTCAAGAAAGAGATCACTCGGGAAAAGAAACAGCACGTCAATAGAATTGGTGAGAGACTCGAGCGCCTTCTTTCGAGAACCCGTGCATTCTGGTCTCTGGCCAAAGCTATTGAAGGGAATTTCTGCAAGCCAACCCTACCATCCCTATACGTCCAAAATGGATCGTTGGCCCATGACGCAAAAGACAGCCGATCTTAAGTTCTTTGCGTCAAACTTGACCCGAGATGACGGGGGACAGAAACCGCCGACCATACCGCGATGCAAGAGCGTCATGTCGGATATTTGGTTTCATCAGCGCTCAGTGCAAATAGCCCTCCGTTCCCTTGATATCCAAAAGTCGAGTGGGCCTGACGGAATCCCTCCTATAATTGAGTGTGAAAAATTGTGCTCCAGAGTTGGCTCTGATCTTAACGCGTCTTTTTCGGCTCTCCTGTTCTTCTGGCATTGTACCGCCTTCCTGGAAGACAGCCTTGGTGTACTCGATCCCCAAAAAAGGTGACCGCTCAAATCCTTCCAATTACAGACCAATTGCTATAACCAATTTATAATATAATCGAATCAATTATCAATAGCCAGCTCCTTCGTTACTTGGAAGGCCAGGGATTACTAAGTGACAAACAGTACGGGTCCCGTAAGGGTCGCTCGGCTGGTGATCTCTTGGCGTACCTAACTCATCGTTGGGCACAGGCGATTGTGTCGAAGGGAGAGGCATTGGCTGTTAGTTTGGACATTGCGAAGGCCTTTGATCGGGTTTGGCACAAAGCGCTGTTATCAAAGCTTCAATCATAATATGGGCTCCTCCGGAAATTATCACTTGCATAATTTCCG
The DNA here is from genome assembly GCA_963422495.1 of Polyommatus iphigenia. Taxonomy (NCBI): domain Eukaryota; kingdom Metazoa; phylum Arthropoda; class Insecta; order Lepidoptera; family Lycaenidae; genus Polyommatus; species Polyommatus iphigenia. Next base: position 16,980,775 of record OY730179.1, read on the forward strand.
GAGGAGCGTCGGAGCGGAGCGGAGGTCATGCGGGATCCGCGGATCCGCGTTTTGTAGGTGCGGGATCCAGCAGATTAATAATTGGCGCGGGATCCCGCGGGATTGCGGGATCCCGCTTTGCGGGATAGCAATCCCTAAGGCCTAATCATAACAATGGAATGTAAGCAATGATGTTTGAAACAATAAACTATTGTGTAATTTCCGTATAGCTTCAATTTTCTATTCGAGATCTATGAAATACAATAACCCTGTTTTCATACATTTCCTGTAAAGTTATTTCATTATTTACCATTCTATAGAGGAAATGTTTCTTTGTTTGCATCGTATGAAATTCAGAACAGAAACGGATTTGGGCGCGTAACATAACATAATATCAATAAACAACTTTTTAATAATTAACTGTATCTAAGTATAGTTTTCACAGAGCCAGTTCTGGCTGCCAATAAGACTGGCAGCCAGTATTGGCTTGGTATATGCCGCGTGTGAACAGTTTGGCCTGGCTTGAAAAACTGTTCACACGCGGCATAGGTATACCAAGCCAATACCGGCTGCCAGACTTATTGGCAGCCAGTACTGGCTCTGTGAAAACTATACTTAAGGTTAGGTTCAAGATTACAGACAATTTTGACGATTTTTATGAGATTTTGCACAGTCATTAAGTTGACCATGGGTAAGGGCTTGAGCTACGAATAATAAAAACTAAGGAAAGTGGAAACGTAACTTTCATACTTCAATCGTTTTGAATTTGGTTCTCAAGGTTCTTTTCGTGCACAAAAATAATATGGCAATAAGCACGAAACACTACATTCAAATTGACAAAAATTAAATCCGTTGACTTTCAAATAATTGTTACTTCTATAATTACACAAAATTCTTGCATGTATTCGGGTCTGTTTTTGCATAAAGTATGCATGTATTTGGGTCACATTTTGTAGAATAGGAACAAGTTTTTTGACAATTACTCTTCCTTACTTTTTATTATTCGTAGGGCTTATGCAACTTTTTATCCCCACAAAATATTGTAAAGATCTCATATCCTCCATCGTAATCCCAAGAAACATCTTCAGGTTATAATAATATAATGCTATGTCTACAAAATAAGCTCTTAACTACTTCAAAGTAATATTACCTGAGTAGCTTGTTATGCGTCTAGACCAATTTCTCAATGGCTGTCAGTATTTGTCGTTTCAGTCTTAATTTATTTGCTTCAGAATAATTTTACTGTTTCCAGTTGTGAATAATGATGAAAGTCAGAAGAGACAGCACAGGTACGAATAAATTTTCGCGAGGACATAATATTTTGGGAGTTGAAGCGTGTTGTTGTTTGAGATGAGCTCTTTCACCGACAAGTTTGACGCAATATTAAAATTATTATAAATGCGAAAGTATATCTGTCTATCCGTATGTCTGTATAATTGTTACATCTTAACGCTTAAACGACTGAACATATTTAGATGAAATTTGATAACAGAGTTAGTCTATACATGGTCTATACATATTATAAAACAAAGTCGCTTTTTTTCCCTCATGTCCCTTTGTTCCCTTTAATCTTTAAAACTACGCGCAAGGGATTTTGATTATTCTTTCAGTGTTAGATAGCCCATTTATCGAGGAAGGCTATAGGCTATATTTTATCACGCTAAGACTAATAGGAGCGAAGAAATAGAGGAAAATGCGGAAAAAACGGGGAAAATTATTTGAAAGGGCTAACTTGAACGCGCTAATCTCAGGAACTACTGGTCCGATTTGAAAAATTCTTTTAGTGTTAGATAGCCCATTTATTGAGGAAGGCTATAGGCTATATTTTGTCACGCTAAGACTAATAGGAGAATGTAGAAAAAAAACGGGGGATATTATTTGAAAGGGCTTATCTCGCGAACTACTGGAGCAATTTTTATGTTATTTGGCACAGATAAGAAGTAGACCACGTGAAGGATCATAGGCTATCGATTTTAATCATTTTTTTCAGTGGCTATATATTTTATACCCGAGCGACGCCGGGGCGGGTCGCTAGTTTATAAACATACGACTCCCGTACGATTGACGACCTCTGTGGCTCAATTGGTTGAGTGTGTGGCAGCTCGAGCCGGGGGTCGCGGGTTTGAGTCCCGCCGACGGAACAAAAAAGTTTTCAATATTCTCGGGTTTGGATATTAATTAATATATATTTCCGTTGTCTGATACCCGTAACACAAGTCCTTCGGGTACTTAGCACGGGGCCAGATTGACGTGGTGTGAAGCGACCATAGATATTATTATTATTATATTATTACGATAAACGAATTTCAGCACAGCTGAGAACAACTGAGGAAAAATGATTGATAATCAAGATGTCGACTCGCCAGTTTACTTTACGTCATTTACGGTAATTTTACAACAACCATACTGTTAAACGGCTGTAAAAAGTCAGAAATAAAAGTCATAAACTTTATACGACGTGTTGGGATTACATCAGAGTGTTCTGAATGTGAATAAAGAGGTATAGATGGTGAGAAACTACGTGAACTGATTTCATGAATTTGTTTCATCCATACGAATACTATAAATGCGAAGTGTGTCTGTCTGTCTGTTACCTCTTCACGCCTAAGCCACTGAACCGTATTTGCTAAAATTTGGTATGGAGACACTTTCAGTCCCAGAAACGGACATAGGATACTTTTTATCCCGTAAAAATGTACGGTTTCTTCGCGATAAACGAATTTTGGCGCAACGGAGTTGCGGGCGTCATCTAGTAAAATATATATTTTCTGCTGATCCGGCAAATGTTGTTTTGCCTTTTATAATAAACGGACAATATATAAATATTATGCTCAAGATGGGACTCAAGCATATTGTTGGGGCTCTGAAATAATAAGATGGGTCTTATTGTAGACCCTACCCAACACGTTTTTTGATCGCTTCGATTTTTTTCGAAAATTATGGATTTTGGTTAGTCGAATATTGACTTTATGTTTAACGCTATATGGACTCAGGAGTCAGGACTGAGCTCTGTTGGGTACATAAGTTGTTGCCAAAAACTTTGTTTAGGTTTAGGCATGAAGAAGTGAAACAGACCGACGGCAATAATTTATTTGCTAAACAGCAAAATAGTATTTACCCAAACGTCAAATAAACGCTACATAATTGCTTTTATGAGAATACAGTTTTGTAGTTTGAGTTGACTTTCTTTTATTCGTACAAGTAGTTTGATTGATAGGAAACGTCATAGAAACGAACTGTTTTTTTGCTTGCTTATGATAAACTTAATAGTAATTTTCTCGAACCACGTTTTTCGATTCATTTAATAATCAGTTTTTCGGGACACCGGAACACAGTATTGTCATCAAAGTTGCTTCTTTGCCGACAAAAAATCTGTCAAAGCTTATCCGCCGGAACAAAGTAGCGGATCAGATAAATTGTTGTGACGTAAAATACACTCTCCCGCTCGGTATTCTTTGCAAAGAATACGCGATTTGGTAAAAAATATTATGTTTGAATAAGCTGAAAATATTTAATTTTCTATGGGATATTAACATTTATTCTCTATGGTTGGTTAACTTTGTCTTTAGCCAACTCCTGTCGAAAATCTTAAAAAGCATGGTAGCATGTAGAATCTGGTAGAAACAAAAAGTTATTTTATATATTTATATTATCTTTATAGCTGTTAGGCATAATGAATGGATTTTTATGTAATTTGGTATGTATGTTACTCTATATTACCGATTAGTATTTAACAAATTTCTGTCCAACAAAGCGGTTTGCGGGCAACGTCATCTAATTAAAAAAAATTGGCAAAATAAAAAAAGGAAGGAGTTTTGCCGGAACAAAGCCGGGAATGTGAAAGAGTGTTGTTGTGTTTTTGTATTATTTTCTTAAAATTGGGTCTTGATGTGTAATATTGGTAGGATATGTATTGAAATATATGTAGAGTTTTGCAGATGGGAGCAGAAAATAAAATAGTATGGAATTTTAACGTGACGTTTTATTCACCTTTTCAAAAGGAACAGAGCGAAAAAAAAACTTCATACAACCATAGACACATACCAAAAAACATAGACAACTACACAGATAATATAAAAACTGTGTTTACTTTTAAATAATATAAAAGTTACAACACACCCCCTTTAACCAGTTTTTAACTTACAAATTACAATTATAAAACAAATGTAACAAAAAAGGACAATTTCTAATACAGTGCTAATCTGTGCAAAAATTTTGCAAGTCTTATACTATTCATAGGTTTCGTTAGCAAGTCTGCAACCATTTCTTCAGTTGACAAATAAGATAACATTATACTCTTATTAAACACAGCTTCTCTAACAAAGTGAAATTTTACATCTATATGTTTAGTTCTATTATTATTTACTTTGTTAGAAGCAATTCTATGACATGGCTGATTATCATTATAGATAATAATTGGTAAATTAATTAACTTACTATCTATCTCCAAAATAAACCTTTGAAGAAAGATTGCTTCTTTGGCACCTTGAGCAAGAGCAACATATTCTGCCTCTGTAGATGACAAACAAATCTGTTTCTTAGATTCATACGACACTACATTATTTCCAAGTTTAAAAACTTGACCAGAATATGATCTCCTGTCATCAGAGTTAGCCCAATCCGAATCAACATATCCATATAAATTAAAAACATTAGACTTGCTATATACCATACATATGTCAATTGTACCCTTGAGATATCTCAGAACTCTCTTTGTACATACAAAATGTTCATACGAATAACAATTATTAAATTGTGACAGGAAATAAACTGCATACAATATATCAGGTCTAGTATTAATAGCAATATACATCAGACTGCCAATGAGATTTTGATATGGAATCTTTGGATCAACAAAACCATTATTTTTATTTAACTTTAAGCCTTGTACCATAGGTGATCCAGCTGGTTTGCAATCTGACATACAGTATTTTTCTAAAACCTTTTCTATATAACTTCTTTGATTTACAAACATCTTATCTTTTTCCCTTCTAAATTTCAAATTTAACGCATGTTCAATAGGACCCAAATCCTTTAATTTAAATTTACTCTTTAGTATGGAAAATACTTTAAGTTTCATATCTAAATTATTATAAAACAAAAAAATGTCATCGACATAAATAGCCAATATCAAATACAAATTATTCTCTTTCAAAATGTACACACATGTTTCAAAGTCAGACTGTTTAAAACCAATATTTATTAATTCTTTGTGAATCTCTTGATTCCAACTAGATGCAGCCTGTTTGAGCCCATACAACGCTTTATTCAATTTAACTACCTTTTTTAAGTCATTAGTTTTATCTGTATTTTCTAAATTCAAGCCCTTGGGTAAGTACATATTATATACATCTTCATAAAGTGTACCACGGAGAAAGGCAGTGACAACATCCCAGTGACTTATGGACCAATCAAACTGTACAGCAATAGAAAACAAAATTCTCATAACACTTGTACGGACTACAGGAGAATATGTATCAAAATAATCAATTCCAAATTTTTGATAATATCCCCTAGCCACTAAACGAGCCTTATATTTAACAATGTTGCCGTCACTATCTCTCTTTATTTTAAATACCCATTTACTATCTATAGGTGAAACATTTTTAGGCAAATCAACAACAGTCCAAGTATTATTGTCTTTTAAGGAAGCAAGTTCCTCATAGACTGCGGACTTCCAATAATCTGGCAAACTATTAATGTCAGTAAAATTTGAATATGACTCAGATTCATCAATACAAGCATGCACATAATAGTCTTTAAAGTCTTTCTTTTTCCTATCACGTGAGGGATATTTGTGAGCACTTATATTATCACCACTAATACCACTAGATTGACTTTCATTTTTAACGGGACACACTACACTTTGATCACAAATGTCTTTATCAACATCAGTAGCAGGATAAAAATTTTCAGAATTACCTGTATTGTCAGCATCCTCACACTCTGCAGGCAGGTGCTCCTCTGGTACATGCTCCTCAGATGCACTAGCATGAGACACATCAGGACAAACTTCTAGACCAATTTCAGGTTTAGGTATGGTAAGCTCTGCCTGTTCAACATCCTTAAAATTGTCAAACAAATGTTCATTAGCAAAGATATCAGTGCATGTTATTTCAGGCAAAAATTTTACATCTGTTGACAAAATGATTATCTTGTCTTCTGTCCAAATTCTATAACCATCTTTATCATGAACATAACCCACTAAATAGCCCTTAATTGCTTTCTTATCTAATTTTCTTCTTTTCTGATCTGGCACATGCACATAACATTTAGTACCAAAAATCTTAAGATAACTGATATCTGGTTCTCTTCCAGACCACAAACTAAAAGGAGTAGATTCATTATTTATTCCAGTTGGTCCAGTTCTATTCAAAACATATGCTGCAGTATTCACCGCTTCAGCCCAAAGATATTTTTCAAAACTGTTTGCAAATAACATACTTCTGGCAGCTTCAATAAATATGCGATTCTCTCTCTCAGCAGCACCATTTTGCTGCGGGCTGTAAGGAACTGTAATTCTATGATTAACCCCAAAAAATCTTAATATTTTATCCATTTCTTGATTAACAAACTCCTTCCCACCATCAGTAAGTAGTTCCTTCAGTAAATGACCAGTATTTTAGCTTCCTGTAAATATTGTCTTGTGGTATTAGACACTTCAGATTTTTCTTTTAGAAAATAGACTTTTCTGTACTTTGTGTAATCATCTTTATAACAAACAAAGTACCTGGATCCATTAATAGATTTCACAGGTAACGGACCACAAACATCCGCATGAACAATTTCACCAGCAGATGTTGCTCTAATTTCTCTTGTATGAAAAGGTAATCGTGTCATTTTTCCATACATACAACCACTACAAGTTTTGTGTGAAAGTGTGACATTAATGCCTCTTTTCTTTAACACACTTTGAACATGACGAATATTTTGATGACAAAATCTCTCATGCCATATTTGTATATCAATTTCCTTTGCTAGCATGCATGAGTTTACTGGCATGACAACTCTCAATAATAATTTATATAACATACATTTTCCTTTAATTCCAACTGCCTTAATATCACCATATTTATTCTTAAAAACTCGCTTGTTCGAATCAGCAATTTCAATTAAACCATTTTCTAATGCAGATCCTGAGGAAAATAAATTTTGCTTGCATTCAGGCACATACCATGTATCTTTTAAGTAAGCATTTTCCCAGTTGCCATTGATTAACATTTGAACTTTAATTTTTCCAACTCCAAAGGCATGCATTTGCCTACCATCACCGAGATTCAGGGGTACAGGTTTTTCAAAACCTACAAATTCAGTAAACCACTCTCGGTGTCTTGTCAAATGGTGAGACGCTCCTGAGTCTATAATCCAATGTTCATATTTTATGCTATTATTACTATTTACAATAAATGCTTGCCCTTCACCAGCGTTATCAACACCTTTACTTCTGTTTTTCAATTTATAGCAATATTTCTTTACATGACCTTTCTTTTTACAGTAGTGGCATGTAGGCAAAGTCTTCTTGTCAAACTTTTTCTCAGCATTATTAGCCACAACCAAAGCCACATCAGACACTTCCTACGAATGAGTCTCCAGGAGTCTTTGCTCATGCAAGCGAAGCCGCTCCATCAAAACTGTGACGTTTCTGTCAATATTCGGCACTGACTCCCAGGCATTCCTGAATTCTAAATAATTGCTAGGAAGAGTATTTAAAATGCGGTTAAGTAGTAAAGAAGTTGGTAAAGTGCAATTTTCCTCTTTCAATTCATTATTTAGTTGGCTAAATAATCTTTGAAGCTTTGATACATGCATAGCAATATTATCAGATGCATCTTTTTTATATGTGAACAATTCGCAATAGAGAAGATCCAAACGCCTATCATTTTTCTGTTCATAGACAGAATGTAACACATCCCACATTTCCTTTGCAGTTTTACAGTTTAGTAGATGTTGTTTTGGATCATGATTTACAGTGGACCCAATTAAGTACCTGGCTATTGCCTCCTTCTCATTGTATTCCTTTAATAACTTAGCGTCTTTAGGTATCTCAATATTACCAGTGACATGGTCGGAAACTTTGTGCAGAGTTAGCTGCCGGTCTATATCAAAAAAAAAAAAAAAAAAAAAAAAAAAAAAAAAAAAAAAAAAAAAAAAAAAAAAAAAAACACGAAATCCAATTGGAATCCCCTTCCAACTTTTCCACTGTTACTTTGTCCTATTATTACTAATAATTAATGCCCAATTCCACTCACCAAAGAGGTATTTGCCGGTAACCTCAGAACGCACGCGACGCGAATTTCTGCTCCCGCAAACGAAAATACTGTAATATTCGGCAAAAAGTATTTTTAGACGAAACTCTGGGCCCAAAACCCAGTATTGAAATATATGTAGAGTCTTGCAGATGGGAGCAGAAAATAAAATAGTATGGAATTTTAACGTGACGTTTTATTCACCTTTTCAAAAGGAACAGAGCGAAAAAAAAAACTTCATACAACCATAGACACATACCAAAAAACATAGACAACTACACAGATAATATAAAAACTGTGTTTACTTTTAAATAATATAAAAGTTACAACAATATGAAACATTAGATATTCTTTAGGTATCATGCACAAGTGTAGGGAAGTAATGTAACATTCAGAAACGTGCTAATTTGCGTTCCCTCCAAAACTCCATCGAAAGTTTCACTAAATGCTAAAGCGTTCTACCACTTTACTGAATTGACTCCTTGACTATATTGACTTTTACTTAGACTTTGACTAGACTTTGTACCTGACTATATAGAAAAACAATGCTGAAAATTGTATACAAGTATATTGTTTTCCCGCCATTAGTTAATGGCGGCCATTGCTATATAGCCGAAGTGCCATAATAAGAAAAGGAGGGAAAGTAGGAACTGGGAGTTTTTGTCGGGAATGTGAAAGAGTGATGTTGTGTTTTTGTATTATTTTCCTAAAATTGTGTTTACTGGGTTTTTAATGTGTAATATTGGTATTATATTAACCATTAGATATTCGTTATCGTGCACAAGTGTAGGAAAGTGATGCAATATCCAGAAACGTGCTATTTTGTGTTCCCTCCAAAACTCCATCGAAAGTTTCAGTAAAGCGTCTACCACTTTACTGAATCGACCGACTTGACTTCTTGACTGTATTGACTTTTATAACTTAGAATTTGACTAGACTTTGGACCTGACTATATAGAAAAACAATGCTGAAAATTATATACAAGTATATTATTTTCCCACCATTAACTGGCCATGGCTATATAGCCGAAGTGCCATAATAAGAAAAAGAAGGAAAGTAGGAACTGTTCCAATTTCAAATGTGTTCTCTCATAGCGTTTTAGCATCTGGAACCGCCCCGGGGCAGGGCAGCCGAACAAAACCGATGATCCACGAAGCACGTAGACTTAGTACTAGTGCAATATATGTACTTTATGTTCTTAACTTAAACTTTGCTTATTTCCGTATCCTGTTGGCCCACCCTGCCCCGGGGCAGTTCAGATGCCGAAAACGATATCAATGTATTAGCATGTGAATTTAAAATTGGAAGGTTCTCGAAAATCAATTAGCGTGTTTGCCTGAGTTGTTTGCCGACGTTACGCAAGGCCCACTCTGGCTAAATTATGATTGATTTGTTTATATTTGGTAATTTGGTATTACATAACAATGATCAGAAAATTACGTTTTGACGTCAAATAACTATAAAGTCAGGGACATTTTGTGATCTCGAGTATATTAAATTTTATAAAGGTGTTCTTACGGTGAAGGAAAACGTCGTGAGAAAACTCGCATACATATGGACCTAGACGTATTCTCTGGACATGGTCGACTATGTTGCAAAAATGGTGTGTAATATTCTTAGGCAACCATATGGATAATATTTGATATCTAAGAAAATATTTTATCCTTTAAAATAATTATAAATTATCTGCAACGGATGCAAAGGCCTCAATTAATAAGTTTTATATTATGATAAGTTAGGTTTAATGAAATTTCAGTAAATTTCCTATAAGTAATAATAATATCGTAAATCAAAATATTACATTTCATGTTCAAATATTTTGATTTGCCAATCAAGCAAATCGTAAATGAGATGCTTACTTAAAGGAAAATCAAAGTATCTCAACTCTCAACTCGAATCAAAGAGTTAACAAAAGTTGGTAAAAACCAAGAACATAAACACGATGGAATGAATAATTTATAAGACGAAAAATAAGTTTCATCCCAAAAAAAAATTATAAGCAAGACTAGATGACGCCCGCAACTGCATTGCAAAGTCGTTGGTCACGCGGGAACCGTACATTTTTCCGAAATAAAAGTATGTCCTTTCCCGGGACTCAAAGTATCTCCATAACTTTCACCATTATCGGGTCTTCGCTTAGGGCGTGAAAAGGTAACAGACAGACAGTCACACTTCTCATTTATAACATAAGTATGGAAGTATGAATATGAAAATGTTCGCTACTTACTCTTTTTGCTGTATAAGTATGCTTGCTGTATAATAGGTGACGCCTTGATAATTTGGCTGCAGCGATATCGATTTTTTTCAACAATGACTAAAGCTAAGAAATTAAAGTTCATTGTCAATATTCATCATCAAGGGTAGTTGACAATTATCAAGTTAGCAATTGCTCCCTGCATATTTTTAGAAAATTAAATATACTAAGTTATAATGTCCACGAATAGTGTTGTGAATAACGAAGTGGAGGTGCAAGGAATCTCGCCCGATGAAATTCAACGTCTATCGGAGCTGGAGACAGATATTTTCAACACTAATGTTAACAATCGTCGAGGCAACCGCAGCACGACGGATAACAACGACCAGTGGATCTCTCGGTCAGAATTTCGGGAGTTTACGTTGGAATTACTGAGACGTATAGATGCTCAAACCGAAAAAAAAATATACATCTTCAAGAAATATGTGTGTCTACGAAAATGGAATTGTTGAAGTTACAAAATAAGGAGATTCTACCGCGACAGCAGCAAAACCAAGCATCAACATCAAAGCCAGTTCTGGAGTATGCGGTGGCGGGCAACTCTAATTCACACCGAGGAACGAAATCTTTAAGTGGAAGCATTAGTAACACCAAAAAAACAGAAGAATTCCACGAGTTTTGGTAAAAAAGATAGCAAAGGATTTCATCATAATGAAAAAAAAAATCGTAAATACCCACCCGTCTCAATCTCGTGAGGCCATGAAATCAGCGTCGTCGAGTAATATGATAGCAGCTCAGTCGCAAACTAAAACATCAAGACGTGTAACATTGATTTCGGTCGGGAGTTACAAAGAAAAGGAGCAAGCGGAGGCTGACCCCATGACAATGAAGACCAATAAGACATCCTTAACCCAAGAAGCTAAACGAGGTGAGAGTATGAATTCAAGGGAAATAAGGGCAGTTGAAAAGAAGAAAAATCTTCATGTCTGGAGACTAGAAGCTAGTACTTCGGTAGATAAATTAACAGCTCATGTGAAGCAAATATGTGGACAGACAGTAGATTTGAAAATTATAAAAATTAGGCACAAGAATGAGAAAAAGTATGCATCTTTCATCATTATGACGTCTGAATCTATTTATAGAAAACTCTGTCAACCGGTACAAATCGTCCAATTTTTATCACTTTTTTGCTCAAGTCCGATAGTCATCCCGCCCCATGGTTACAATCTTTGGTACAATTTTTGTTTTGGTACAATTGTCAAATGACGAGACTACAATGATGCCATGATGTAAAAAATGATTTTACGTATCTTATAGTCGTATTTTTAAAACGTGTCAAATAAATAAGTATTTCAAGTATGGCAGCACTTTTTCCCCCTACTAGAAGTATGGGAAAAATAATAACGGTCATATTTTGTCAAATACTTTCCAAAAATTTAAATGCCATACTGGCACAAATCGTTTGGCGAAAAAAAAATCTTACACCTTTGCAGTGGTATGGCGGCCATTGGGCGCTGTCGGAAAAGTATAGCAAGGTGATTTTCATGAATGGCTACTCGACGATGATTAGCTATGCAAAAATTAGCCTGGTACAAATAGTTCAATTTTTTTATTAAAATTAACGTATTCGCGTCGGTATGGCGGGCTGTAAGCCGCACCCGACAAGTATGGCATTACGCTTTCGCCTACTTATTTTTTTTCGACTATCTGAAAATACAAGCATTTTTGTGGAACAAATCGTTCGACACTCGTTATTTATCCGACACGTTCGATTAACGCCCACGCGTTTGGGCTGCCAGTGCGAGCGCTATGACCATCATTTTCCTTTTTGCCTTTACGTAATTATACCCCTGTAAACCCGCCATACAAATCACCAAGAATTTTGTGTCACTATCTCCAGGCCTAACATGACTTGCGCTTGCGACGAGTCGAGCTGAGTGACGTTAGTGTTGATCGGTGCTCGTTTGAACTAATTAGTGCAACAGTGTACGATAGGCATTGTAAATATCTGTTTTTGTGTTGCGTGGTTTACGTACCGCCAAATACTTAAGACCTTGAATACTTGTTGTTACTCGTACTTAGGATTATCGAGGATTTGTGTGTAAAGTATAACAAAGTCATTGTCATTGGTGATTTTAATTTGCATTCGACAAGTGAATATGTTAAGAACTACATGGAGTATTTCATGTCGTTTTGTGAATTCGCTCAGATGAATGATGTACCTAACTGTAACGGTAGACAGTTGGATTTGGTGTTGTGCTCGGATTGTTTGTGCAATGGTATGTTCGTGAGCCGGGCGGACGAAGCCGTGGTGCCCGTCGATAACTACAACCCGCCGCTAATGATCGAACTGCGAACGGGGCCGTATACGTCGATTGTACCAGATAAGTCGGACCAGCGAGTAAACGTAAGTAATAATTATTTTGAATGGAATTTTTACAAGGCGGATCTTAACCTATTGTATTCCTCGATAGCCAACGTAAACTGGGATGACTTTTATGATATTTTAAGCCCCGAAGAGGCCCTAGATAATTTTTATAAATATATTTACGATATATTTAGTATTAGCGTTCCCCTCAAACGCAAAAAACTAAACTAGAAACGGAATTATCCCGAATGCTACACGAAAGACATTATCGAGGATCTACAATTAAAGTCACGTTTACATAGGCAGTATAAAAGGTCGGGGTCTCAGGAAGATTACCTATTATTTGCCTCTTGCAGAGCTAATATTAAAAAAAAAAAACTATAAATATTGCTCTAAAAAATTATGAGGAACGAATACAGAATAATTTAGTTAAGGACCCAAAAATGTTCTGGAATTATATTCAAAGTAAAAAACATTCAACTAACCGTAGTAAACTTATAAAAAATGGGGAGGAGTTGTCTAGTCAGCAAAGTGCGTATGAATTCGCTAATGACTTTTATTCGGCGGCGGCAGCTCGCGCGTACACCTGCCCTCCCTCACGCTAAAGGAGGTGAGCACAGCCCTCAAACTTTTAAAACCGAAACAGTCGGCCGGCCCGGATGGCATTCTGGCTTTTATAATAAGAGACTGCCGGACGGTACTAGCGAAGCCGATGACGCATATATTTAATTTATGTTTAGGTAGCTCGTACTTTCCGGGTAGGTGGAAAATGTCCCGCGTTGTGCCTATACAAAAAGGCGGAGACGAAACCAGAGTCGAGTCTTACAGGCCGGTGGCGATCCTTTCTACGCCAGCCAAAGTATTTGAAGCCGCGATTCAAAGGGGTATCCAAGTGAAAATTGAATCGTCGCTCACGGATTGCCAACACGGTTTTCGTCCAAATAGAAGTACTAGCAGTAACTTGCTAGAAGCGATGGGATACATTACACCCCATGTAGATAGGGGGTTGCAGGTAGATGGGATTTATTTAGATTATTGAAAAGCTTTCGATGTTGTCGATCATGATATTCTGCTGGCAAAAATGGCTAAAATAGGTTTTACTCCTAAGCTACTGCTATTTTATGTAAATTACTTGAGGGACAGGATGCAGTACGTAGAATTTGCAGGCTGTAGATCAGCACCATATGCCACAGAATCTGGCGTGAGTCAGGGTAGTAATTTGGGGCTATTAAAATTTCTCATAATGATAAATGACTTACCGGAGATAATCTCAAGTTGTTACTGGCGACCAGAGGTCTCAGCGATTGTGAGCGCCTCCAGCAGGATTTGGCGAGGGTAGTCGAGTGGAGTCGGCAGAACAAGCTGGAATTTAATGTCTCCAAATGTTCGGTCATTTCGTTTAGCCGAGCGAGGACTCCCCTGACCCACGACTACAAGGTAAATGATGTTACTTTGTCGAGGGAAAAGTCTGTGCGGGATCTCGGCGTCCAGGTGGATGACAAGCTGTACTTCCGGGATCACGTTTCTAACGTCTGTAAGAAGGCATACCGACGCTTAGGCTTCGTACTACGAAGGTCCGCGACGTTTCGGAATGTTAGGGCGATTACAGCGTTATACGATGCGTTCGTGAGAAGTCAGCTGGAGTTTAACGCGGCTGTGTTGGCCCCGCACGAGAGCAAGTACAAGCTCATGCTGGAGCGCATTCAGAACAAGTATTTGCGTGTTCTCTACCTAAAACTGTATGGAGTGTACCCTTTCTACCCGCTGATGTATCCGACGCTGTTTGTGTTAGGCATGGTGGGATACAATAAGTTGGAGACCAGGAGGGACTTGAGTATGGCGTGCTTTATGTTTAAAGTGTTGCGTGGAAAATTAATTTATCCGGGTTTACTGCAATGGCTGGCACTGAACGTCCCCGATAGGTATGTGTGGCGGAGGCGGTCTCCCGAGCTGTTCGCGACGCCGCACTCTAGAACAAACTTATTAAAATACGCACCCATTGTAGAAGCAATCCGAATACTTAACAAAGTGAGCATCAAATCGGACTTATTCGTATGTCCTTTGAGTGAGTTCACAAAAGTGACACTATCGGTCATATGTTATGCATAATATTACAAAAATTAATATAAATTATAATCTATTTACTACGCTATCGAATTGGATATCAGTCTGTAATGATAGTTGTAAGAAAGTATAATAAATAATAAAGAAATAAATAAATAAATAAATATATCATGTCTTTATCTTTGAATTACCAATAGCATATAATACGATTGGTCAACTTTTATAACACAAAATAATTAATCAAAAAGACCTCTATAATAACAGGGATTCTAATTTTGTCAACAGAGGAGAGTGATTTAAGCTTCCAAAATTTGTACATAGATTAGTTTAAGCATATACTATAATTTTCCCATAGCTTATATGAAATATATTTATGGTTTTATAATTACGCGACAAAAACCATTTTGTCGCTTACGCCCTTTCCATTTCTTGTTGTTCCATTTCTTGTTTTCTATGAGAGACCGGCCCGGCCTCGCATAGCGATCTAAACAATCTAACATTATATTTAACTAAATTCCTAAATGAATAGGACTGACTTTAAGATTTATTTTCTTGTTAATAAGTAAAATTGCAATTCTACCAATTTTTTGTTAAATAGTTAAGTAATAAGTAAGTACATTTTGTTGTTTTGTTAAGTTTAAAAAAAATGTTAATTTATTTTAATTGAGTATTAATTTTTAGTATTATTGTAATACACTCCGGACAAAGCTTCTAGTGCAGTTCCCAGAGCATAAAAATCGTGCAAACCTCCGATTTTTGCAATAGTGGATGAAAATTGAAAAGAAAAAAAGGAATGTGTAGCTGATAACATAAATAATAAAGTTTACCTATTGAAAAGTTGTGCTTTTGATTTTTAAATTATTCTCTTCCACTTCAAGTAATCTCATAAACTGTAAAATTTTGAAGAAAATTTGCATATTTCTTTCTTTTAAATATATAGCAAAATAATAAAATATATTATTATTTTTTTGATTTGTATTGTTGCTTATATTCCAAAGAAAGAAATTAAGTTGAAAAAATATATAATTTAGATTTAAAATTAATATTTTTGTATGTAGATGAGCATACCTCCAAATGTGCTTGTTGTGTGCCTCGCCAGGTAAATGGCGTTCCTATTTTTCTTTGGTTTTAAATAGGAAGTTTAAAATTATTTTTTAGGCTTAACAAAGCCTTCTATTTCTTAATGTGTATAAATTTTTAGCTCTTACTTTATTAAATTTTCTTTTCACGCACATAGCAAAGCACAAACTTTTCACGGATATTTCGAAGAAAATCTGTATTTTATTTCTTTTGGTTAGGTTTTTACAGAATAAAATTGATTTTTTATTATTTTTTTTTATTAATTATATTTGCTAAAACATAACCATTTTTTTTAATAACCAATAAAACATAACCATTCCAAACATAGCTCGCAGCATGCGTCTTTAGTATGTACGTGAGATTTGTAGCACCCAATTTTTTTTCTGGCTTTAAGTAGGAAGTTTAAATATATTTCAAAGACTAGAAAAAGTATTTCATTTGTCGATGCATTTAACGTTTTAGCTCTCACTTAAATAAAATCTCAACAAATATAGAAAAATATTTTCGGTGTATTTTACACATTTTTGGAGATATTTAAACGTTTTTAAGTACTTAAAAGTTATCATTTCTCTAAAAATTAAATACGCACAACAAGTTTAACACACTTTTCGTTACAACCCTTAAATCCACCCAAACCCTTTTATTTTGGTTACGACGAGCGTTATTCTCTAAAAACTTTGCAAAAACCTTATAGTTGTATTTAGCTTAGCAAAGCAAACTTTCTTTTTTAAAAATTGTGTATTTGGTTAATTTTCAACGTAAACAATCGCATAAGAGTCATTAAATAACAGGAACAAGATAAAAAAAATTTTTCTGGACCGGTTTTATATGGTGAAAAATTTAATATTAATTTTTAATTAAGTAACTAAAAAATTAAAAGCACAAAAAATTTTTAGTAAACTTTGCAAGTTATAGTGTAATAAAGAAAATGACACCTCAAAAACAAAAATCCATTCACTATTACAATTTTCGGAGGTTAAAACCTCTGACGACTGCACTATTCGTGGTTTATGGAGAGTATATTTTTTAACGTCATATTGTATGATTTATGAAAATAAATGAATAAATAAATAAATAATGAATAAAAACTTATCCAAAACGATTTTTTACTTTAACGCGGCGCGGCATCACCTTAAACAAAGACAAAGAAAAAAAGGCATAAAATTCTTAATAAAGATATTGTTTTTCCTGATAGTTGATACAATGTCCTAAATAACATTGTTTGCTAAAACTATTTGATATTATGTCAGAGTTAAGTGAAGCTTAAGTTATAGTATCTCTACACAAAAAACAAAAACAGCTCGTGTTATTTGTACACGTATCGAATAATTTTCTCACATAATTTTTTAAAATAATTGAAGACGTATATGGCAGAAATAGGTAACTAATACATTTGAAAATGTTAGTTTTTTTAATTGTTACTTACACACCTTCCTTCATCCTTTCACGCCTTCAAAAATAAAACGTATTCGATTCTAAAAAGCTCTAATAAAAAAAAAACAATTGAGCTGTATAAGAGCGCTTACAGACGAACGGCACGCGTCGACAGCAGTCGACGGCACCACAATAGACATAACTACCAGTACTTCGACTTCTAAGAGACGGACGAGTTTAATATCTGTCATTTCTTTCGGGTTTCGCCAGGATAAGTTAAAGGCTGGCGCGCTGGCTGGTATAATTTATTTTTAAAAAGAAGATTTTGAAATAGAATTCTGACAGTTTTCTTTGCATGTGCCAAAATATAAACAGCAACTAATTTTGTAGGTAACGACCCTAGCGACGACTTTTGTCATAATACGTCAAACTTAAAAAAATTTACATCAGTTCTAAGTCGGCATACTCTATCATTCTGTCTACTCTGACGGCACGCTTTGACTGCCGTCGACAAGTGTAAAAAAATCCAGTAACCGCCGTTCGTCGGTAATAAGCCTTAATATTGTGCCCTTAAAAGTTTTTTCAGAAATAAAAAAAAATAGGAATGTTACAATAACAATAACTTGCCCTTAAAAGTTTTTTTTTTTAATTAAATAAAATAGGAATGATATAATAACAATATTTACATTTTTTTAATAGAATACTTTTCTAGACCTAGATTCCATTTAGATTAGGAATTCATTACCTTAATTTCCTGTGGGCTGGATTCCAGGATATTAAGTGGTATTAAAAGTTGAAATTCCATACAAAATAAACTGAAAAACTGTTCTTAGAATAGCATAAAATGGAGTATAATTTATGTTCTCGCTTTTCGTAGAATATATTTTAATGATACTCTTTCAGTATTACGTATTACAGTAGGCACTCGATTTACCGGACTAATGATTGTCGTTAGGCATTCGGTTAATTGGAATTAGAGAATTGAATATTGTATGAAGAAAAGTGGGGTTTTTTGGGAAAAAAGTACCCTATATGTCCTTTATCAACAAAATGAGTTCAGCGGCTTGGGCGTGAAGAGGTAACAGATAGACAGATACTTTCGCATATTAGTATGGATTATGGCTTATGCACTCTCAAGTCGGAAATCTTTATATATGAGATTTGAGGCTCTTAAGCATATTCCCACATTTAGCAAAAGAACTTTACCAAATCATCTAGTTAATAAAGTTTAATTAATAAACCTAATTAATGTATGTTGAAAGTAACATTACAGTATTTACCGTCTTGAATAATGGTTAAGTCAAAAACTTTGGGAACCGCCCACGTAATGACTAACGCCAGTACTTTGAGTGTCGCAGAGAATTATGAGGGAGATTTTCTTAGAAAATTGTAATGATCGAGAAATTTGCCATACGTTATTAAGTCTGGGTTTGTTTGAGTTGTAATTTAAGTTTTAAGAGACATTTCTTAGATGTATTATTTTTCAATTACGCAAAGAAAAAATTTTGCTTTTATATATATACACATACACAATATTAATTGTGTGTTAAACGTGCCTTAATTTCACATCCATTCGTCCATAATATGCCGAGCTTAATTATCTTTATTTATGAGTTTATACCGGCTTACGTATAAAATATACAAAAGATAATACGCAACCTTCATTCGTTATTCAGAGGATAATGTTTGTTGAAGATAATACACAAGCAAAATAATGTGTTATCGTAATATTTTGATGTGTGAATTTAACATTTTGTTGCTCATGATTCAATATTTAAAGGAAAAGGAAACACAAATTATCTATATCTATACTAATATTATAAAGAGGTAAACTTTGTTTGTTTGTTTGTTTAATTGTAATGAATAGGCTCAAAAACTACTGGACCGATTTGAAAAATTCTTTCACCATTCGAAAGCTACATTATTTATGAGTAACATACGCTACATTTTATTTCAGAAAATGTAGGGTTCCGTAAGATATTTGGGTTTTTCTGACACAAGGTGAAAAAAATCAACCAGAAAATTTACTTATTTTGCGTACGCTGCCTAAACTATAAAAGATAGAACCATACAATGTTCTAAATAAATGTAGATCTTTTAAATATCTACAAAAAAGTCCGCGACACACTATACCTTTCTATGTCAAGTGAGGTACAACAACCATTATTTTATTTAAAAATCTTGATTTTTTTCGGACTACATTTAAACGCATTTATTTTACTCATGCTATTAATCTTTATCAAAATGAATTATTTCATCACTAAGTACAGTTTATGTAGATAATATTTGGTCTTTAAATGATTAAAATCGGACGTTTGGTTTAGAAGCTATGGCGAAATTAAAAATTGCGATTTACGCCTATTTCGAAGTGTTCGCTGCCAAGGCGGGGCCGGGGTGCACAGTAGCGAAGATTATGACCGGCCCTGCAGCTGGTGAATTGGCTCATATACCAAGAATACCAATGATCCCTACTGATTTGCCTGTACCCTTCAAAAGGCTCCAATTTCCAGTAAAAAATTATTTTGCACTATCGGAAAATATTATGTAAATCCCAGGGCCAAACATTCAAATTAGTAGGAATAGATTTATGAAAAGAATGTTTTGCTCTATCACGAGTCGGGGATCCCGACCATCAATATATTTTTTTACCTGAAAATAACTTAACGTCAATTAATGTTCTATATAGAAAAACTCTACAATAATCGCTTTAGTTATCTATCCTAAAACAACGGGTTGCACTCCGGGACTACCGTCAGAGGTGAAAACTTATTATTTAAATATTCTCATCATTAACAACTTTAACATCCACAGAAAGACAATCTGTGCAACCTGCGGAAAATGACTGCGTCGTCGATGTTTCTGTGAATTATTGACCTGGGAATCATTTTGCTGACCGTGTCTTTCCTGGGTAGGCTTTTTGCAGCGGTAACCGACATCCACGCGGGCGGAGCCGCGGGCGACCGCTATCTGTACATTATAATAAAACTGTAGAAATGAAAATTCTATACATTAAAGATATTCAAAAAATAATAAGCCAAAAATGTAGTTAGTTTTTTGTCTGTCTGTCTGTCTGTATGTTTGTTCCACTATCACACGAAAACTACTGATCCGATTTGAATGCGGTTTTCGCAGATATATTTGCCTTCTTTCAACTTAACATTTGGTATATAAAAAAATTCCCCCCACACCTCTAAAGGGACGAAAGAGGGGGTCAGATTTTGTATAAGACTTTTGCTTTAACACGAAAACTACTGATCTGATTTGCATACGGTTTTCACAGATATATTTGTCTTCTTCCGACTCAACATTTGGTGACTAAAAATCCCCCCACACCCCACCCCTCTAAGAGAACCAAAGAGGGAGTCAGATTTTGTATCAAACTTTTTTCTTTAATGGACTTACTTTGACATATTATTAACTCCAACTTAACATCTGGTGTATACAATTTTTCGCCCCACCCCTCTTAAGGGTCAAAAGAGGGGGTAAGAATTTGTATCAACTGATGAAGTAGAAATATTTTAAATGGCAAAACAACGTTTGCCGGGACAGCTAGTTATGAATATTTAAAGACAATTGCTCTTAATATTTGGACGCTGTTAAGCATTTGTGTATTATCCCACAAAAAAAATACGGATTGAGTTATGAATGCAGTCATGTTCTTTAGATCATTTATAGTAGGGGAGGGGAAGGTGCTAATTTTGTAGTCACTCGAGCGTTATGGAGACCTAGTAGGTTTTTTACATTAGGTAAAACTGATAAAAAAATAATAAGAGCGTTTTTTATTTTAGCGGTGGGTTCAGAAACTGCGGCCATTTTAAAGTTTTAAAAAAGAAAATATATTCAGAAAATTTCTTATTTCGGTCAGTTATTATTATATTTTAGACAACAAGGACTAAATCATTTAGTGTAGTGCAAAATAAAATATCTGCGAAGCTTAGTTACGAAAATATGAAGCTTTATATTTTTATATTTTAAAATGTCCCTACAGGCTTACCTAACCTTTGAATCGTCAGTGCTTTTTATGAAAGCTTCTTTGGAGTATACTAAACATCCCCTATCTTAATCTGACAGATCGGATGACATTTCAATACTCAACAATTTTTTTTAACCCACCACGTGAGAACCCAAGCAGCAACCAAGCGTAATGAACATCTAAAAAGCAGCCAATATAGCTCTTAACGCTGTTTTAGAGCTGTATAAGAGCGTTGAAGAGATATTGTAGTGTTATAATGTCGGTTTAGGAGTAATTATTCAGCTCTAGCTGTATTAAGTCTGTATTAAGAAGTCAAAGTACGCTTAAAGTTCTAAATCAGTGTATTGAAACTGTCATGTACAGCTTTAAGTTTCCTGTAACGCTTTGATCCGAATTTAAGTATTAAAGCTGTACAATAGCTGTATTATGCATACCGTCACTTACTTAATACAGCTTAGAGCTGTATTATGGTGATCATCAAATCTTATTGCTGTATTATGGAGTAGCCAAACTCTCTTCTACAGCTTCTTTTTATGGTGTAATTGTACACCCTTTTACAGACTAAAACTGTATAATTTCTCTCTTTGACAGTAATAAACAGCAATAATAGTAAATTTATTCCTTTATACAGCCCATCAACCGCTTAAAGCTGAATACTATATCCATTACCTACATAGTACAGCTATTAATGCTATAAGACCATCAAAATAGAATTTAGGCTGCTTAGCAAATTGTCGCCATTTTATCAATTACAAATCGAAAATTACGAACATGAGTACATAAAAATTAGACTAATGTTATTAATCAATATTTTTAGTTTGTCCAACAATTTTCTATGCACCAACGAGGCTCTACGTCCATTAATTCAAACTTTTTAATTTCTAACCTATAAAAACCATATTTAGTAACTTTATTTAATATCTCTTCCTTGATTATTTTGCTGGCGCGTTTATTTTTTATCACAAAACATATATATAACCACAATAAATTTATTTTTGCACGATAATGCACTGTATCCTGCCCCCATCGAATCTCCTTAAACACAGCGTTTATAATATGTTACTTCAATCAACAGTTATTATAAACGCCATCATTAAAATATACCTTCTGTTTCGTTTTATTTCTTTTGTTACTCTGTTCAACAGACTTTTTACAGCGTAAAGCTGAACAAGTGAGTTACAATGGAATAATTGGAGTGTATTGGTTTCTTCGTACACCATAGTACAGCTGAAAAACAGCTATTATACAGCCTATTTTTGCCTATACAGCTACTGTACAGCCTATATAACGCAAAACGCTGTATAATTTGTGCCCATTTCAGGGGTATAAGGGCTGTATAAGCGCTTATACAGCCTTTATGCAGCCTGGAAATACAGCATTAAGAGTATAAACGACCTTTAATACAGCTGTTATACAGCTTGTGATGCTGCTTGGGAAATCTGATTTCTATACCATGATAACTAGACACATGTCGGAAGCCTATACAAGCTTAATCTGACACGCTCGAGCTACTCCCAAAAACCCCTCTTCCCCTCCTCTACTATTAGAACAAGAGTGCATTCATTACTCAACTAATTATTTTTTCTGGGTTAATACACAAATAATGCTTAACAGCGACCATTAAAGAATGAATTTTGCAGCCGTGCACGGACAAACAACGTGACACGTAATTTTTATATGGACAAGGTGTGTAGTTGCCCTTTCAGCGCTGCTACTTTCACAGTAAAGGTAAAACATCGTGTGGAAGGGCCACACGACGTTTTTTTACGCTCGTTTGTATCGATACAAACGCAAGTTGAACGCTCAGCAAACGGAAGGAAGCCTACAGTTTTAAACTTTATGTCTGCCAAAACGCGAAGAAAGACGAGCGCATCAGAAACGCGCGTCGTCAGTGCGCAAAAAGAACGTCGTGTGGAAGGGCCCTAACGCCCACACCAGGGGACTCATACAGATCCTAAAGTTTTATCACTTAGTTTTGTTACAGCCTGTATAAAAAGATTGGTAACTTGGGATACGCCATTTTCGTGTTTTTAAAACCGTCTTAAACTATGAATATTTCAGATCTGTCTCTTCGGAAGTCTAGCGAATGCCCTGAATGTGGCTGTACTCACCCGGCGCGACCTCGCCGCGGCGCCCATCAACAGGCTGCTGAAGTGGCTGGCGGTGGCGGATGTATTCGTCATGCTGGAGTACGTGCCGTTTGCTGTATACAAGTATATGGTAAGTTTTTTTGAGTATATGTCGTCGTCGTCGTCGTATAAGTCGTCTATGGCCCTTTTATGAGTATATGTATATTATATGTGAGTATATGTATATGTATTTTATATATATATATATATATATATATATATATATATATATATATATATATATATATATATATATATATATATATATATATATATATATATATATATATATATATATATATATATATATATATTTTTTTTTTAACGGGCTTTGGCCCACCACACATTCCCACCACTGTATCTCCTGTGTCGCCAGGATCGACAGCGGCATCCAACCACGAAAACCCTTTGATATGATCTCAGGGAGCCCGAGGGACATGCTAATACTGTCTTGGGACCCGCAACGAAATTAATCAGAAGAAAATAGGAGGAGTAGGAAGAATCCAATTTCCCTCCCCATAAAAGCGGGAGACAGCACAAAGTTGCAATGACCGAAAGTCAAAGAACTTAAGGGGGAGCACCACGGAAATAAGGTTAATAATTGTGACTCCTAAGCCAAAGCTAAGTTAATATTGGAGTTTATTGTGTTTGACTGTTGCCAATAATAATTGTGGCAAAAACGCTTGAAGGCACGGAAGTTCCTAGCGCTGTCCACGAGATCACCGTAGTATGCTACTCCAGATGTACAGAATAGGTTGTTTAGCATAGTAGTTCTTTCGTCCTGCCAGAGACTGCACTCCCAGAGAACATGATGCGCGGTTTGTTCAAACATGTTGCCTTCGGTCGAGCACTCGCACATGGGTGATGCTACTAGTTTAAATCCGTAAAGTTTGGCCTTAAAATTTCCATGACCGGTCAGGAATTGAGAAACGCAGTGATCAATATCCATCCAATGTTTGGATAGCCGTTCACGAATATTAGGGAAAAAATTATAAAGGTGTCGCCCTTTGGTGGAACAGTCCCATCGTGACTGCCATTCGGAGATTAGGCTTTGCACAGAGTTTTCTAAAGGTTCAAACAGTCTTGCTATTTTAATTTTATCGCGAGCGCTTAAAAAGAACGGGTTGTCAATGTTTTTTTTATGATAGTAAATTGTCGCACGACGCTGAATCTCAAGGTCAACGGGTAAAACTCCGGCTAACACAGGTAAGGCTTCGGTGCTTGTGGTCCTGTAAGCTTTGCATAAGAATATAAGAGCAAGACGTTGGCTTTGTAGCAACTTGCGACGAGCCGCGCCGATTGTTGCTCTGTCAGCCCACACGGGGGCCCCGTAGCAAATGCTGCCTAGGTAAGTAGCAGTGTAAATTAATTTTAGGGTTTTGAAGGAGAGGCCCCATGTCGACGTAGATATTTTGGTAAAGGAGTAAAAATTGCGCTTCGCTGTCTCACCGGTTTGAATTATATGTTCTAAAAATGAAAATTTATTTTCCAAGTGAAAACCAAGATAACAGAGTGACTGTTTGCGTTTAACGTTAATATTGTCAAGTTTAATGCTAGGGGAAGATATAAGGGACCCTTTTAAAAGAATTTGGTAAGTTTTATGCGCGGCGAATTTCAGGCGATTACGTTTACCCCAGCTCGATATTAAATTAAGACTATCATTGGCTTTAGATTCAATTTCGGAACGTGAATTTGCATGAACGATGAGAAAACCGTCATCGGCGTAGCCAACTAGTACGCACAGCGGTGGTAGGGGAAGACTTAATAAATCATCAAATCCGAAATTCCATAATTTTGGCGAGATAACAGAGCCCTGAGGGCAGCCGCATGTTAAATCTTTGGCGTGTGTACAATGGCCAAGTCGAAGCTTAGTTTGACCGTTAAAAAAATAAGAACGTATTATGGCATAAATATTAGAGTAGCAACCTCGATTTTTTAGTTTTAATAATAACATCGGCCACCAAGCATGATCGAACGCGCCGGAGATATCTAATGAAATGGCGACCACGTATTTAGATTCCGAATGATTTACTATTTTTCTAACTTCCATAGCCGCGTCAACAGTCGATTTCCCGGCGGTGAAACCGAACTGATGACTATGAAATTTAGGGCCACCGGGTAGCAGGCGAGGTACGATGAGACGTTCTAGTAATTTACCTAAGCAAGGCAGTAACGTTATCGGACGGTAAGATTTTGGGTCGTCAGGAGGTTTGTTTCCCGCTTTAGGTATTAATTTTAAGCAACCGGTGCGCCAAATTTTTGGAAATATACCTTCTGCGATACATCTGTTGTAAACATGTAGAATCGATGAACTGGCCGCTAAGCACGCTTGTTTTATCATAATATTCGATATTTTATCCTCGCCCGCAGATTTTTTTATAGGCAAAAGGTTTACTATTTTACTAAACTCCTCCGAAGTTGGTAAATCTGAGGCCGGTGTATGTATGGGGTCTAGCATTCTACTCCTAATGTCGCGGTGGTGTTCATCATCCAAGGAGGGCTCGTCGTCTGGGATGAGAACGTTTAGATATGCCTTCGCCGTTTCGTCTAAGCTACAAGTGTAAGAGTTGTTAATTTTAATATTTGAGAAAAAGCTTGGCTCATTACTACTACCGGGTTTAAGCTCGTGGTATAAAGAGGACCAGGGGCCCTCTTTATCCAGTCTATTCGCGGCATTCTTCAACATATTATTATATTATATTTCCTCCCCCCGCGGCCTCCGTACGGTTAACATCGTCTGACGTGCGCTCCGGGATTAAAAATTATTTTCGGTGGTTTTAAATCGGTAAATTCGTGCTGAGTGTGTGTAATTAGCTAGGTAACGGTGTAATCTACGTGTACTGTAAGTTTTTTAACACATTTGCTCGTATTTTATTGGATTTAACTCGGTAAGTAAATTTCTTTGTTCACTTTTATCAGTAGGGAATTGTAGGTAGGTAAAATATTGTGTGTGTCGGTACCGCTCGCGCGGCGCCGGCCGGCCTTGCGATCAGCTGACTGTGATTATTAAGCTAAACTTTTGTTTCATTCTAATTTAAATTAAATAAGTGTAATTGGCACATTCAAATTTTATATTAACTCACAATGTCGAGCCAAAATAATATGC
The DNA here is from genome assembly GCA_963422495.1 of Polyommatus iphigenia. Lineage (NCBI taxonomy): Eukaryota > Metazoa > Arthropoda > Insecta > Lepidoptera > Lycaenidae > Polyommatus > Polyommatus iphigenia. The sequence continues at coordinate 17,007,288 of OY730179.1, forward strand.
CGCCAGATAAAGATACAAACCCGTTTAATAGAAGCGATAAAACTCCTCGTTCTCCGACATTATCGTCCGGTAAACGTTTGTTGTCGGAATTATCTCCTTCCTCCTTGTCACCTGTGGAGAAGCGTCACCAACCCACTAGGGACGAGCCTCTGCTGTCCCCCGTTACGTCATTATTAGACACAAGCCGCGCATCCGACGATGCTTGCAATTATTACGAGCTCGTCCGCGAAGCTAGCTCGTACTTAGCCAAAATAAACGAGTTCGCAAACGACACCGTGTCTCGCCGTAATAATTTTGCCAACAAGTCCGATATTATGAGTATGACTCAAAAAATAACTACGATCGTCTCACTTCTCGCCATAAAGAACTCCTCCTTGGAAACCAAGGTCGCTAATATGGAACGCGAATTGTTAGCTGCCAAAACTAATCCCGTCGTACAAACAGTTGCCGCCGCGCCTTCTACCTCCTACTCGGACGCGCTTAAACTAAGACTTGCGAAGTCAGTGCCGCCAGTCGAGACCCGAAAACCGCTTCCCTGCGTTATTGCCTATCCGACACAAGAAAAATCGGGGGAATTAAAATCATCGTCGGAGACAAAACAAGCTCTGATGAAAGTCATCAACCCGGCCGACGGTTTTCAATTTCACGGCGTCAAAAAAACAGCTAATTCGGGTGTGATCTTGCGACTAACTAGCGAGTCGCAAGTTAATAAACTTAAATCCGTGGAAGCGCTTAAATCGGCCGGTCTGCGACTCGAGTCGCCTAAAGGACGTAACCCACGTATTCTCATAAAAGATGTACCGCAACATATGACGGATGATAATTTCCTTCTCGCACTTTTTAATCAAAATATTAATGGCGAAATGAATATGTCTCAAGAACAATTTTTGCGTTCAACAAAAATAGTAAGACGTCGTAATTTAAATAAAGATTACAACAACAGGAAATGGATAGGTATCGAATTAGACCCCGCTGTGCGTAAACACCTGATCAATTCAAAAGAAAAACTGTTTATCGATTGGGCGATGTGTCGCTTCGTGGACGACGTTGAGCTGGTCCGCTGCGGCAACTGCCAACAGTTTGGGCACGTCGCTAAATTCTGTCGCGATCCTAATCCTTGCTGCTATCACTGTGCCGAAAAACACAGCTCGTTGTCGTGCCCCAACAAAGATAAAGAAAATTTTAAGCCAGTTTGTGGTAGTTGCCAACGTTATAAAAAATCTTCCGACCACCCCACGGGCTCCCCAGACTGTCCAACATATAAAAGCAAAATGGAGCAACTTATTTTAACTACTAGGTATGGATAGTTTAAATATAGGACAGTTAAACCTCCATAATAACAAGCACGCGACTTTAGAATTAGAAAAGTTAGTTTCTGATCACAATTTAGACTTAGTACTTGTTCAAGAACAATATCAACTCGCGTCGTTTCGGTCGAAAATGATACAAATTAATAACTTAGCTCGCGCGGGTATATACACACCTCAGTCTAGATTTTCAGTCACGGCCTTAACTAACCTTTCGACGTCGCATTGTGCGGTAGCCGAGGTATCGTGTCCTCAGTTTAGACTATACGTTGTAAGCTGCTACTTTCAGTACGCGGATACCGTAGGCCCACATTTACATCAACTCCGCCGCGTATTACAATCTCTCGCGGGTGATAAAATTATTATTGGCGCCGACGTCAATGCATCCTCGCCCTTATGGCACGGCCAGCTTAGGTACACTGACCGCGACCGTCGTACCGCTGTAGAAGACTTTATTGCGGAGTTTAACCTCCAAATTCACAACACCCCCGATGCACCACCTACCTATAGTAGCCCAACGGGCGAATCGTCGATTGACGTCACGCTATCCAGCGCGTACGTCCAGATTAGGCATTGGCGTGTCCTACCTGATGCGTCATGTAGTGATCACCGCTTATTGGTGTACGAGTTTTCTCGTGCGGTCCCGAGTGATACCGTAGTCAATTCTAATGACTACAAATACAACGTAAAGAACGGCGATTGGAATTTATTCCGCTCCCTCATTACCGCTCATGCCGGAGACTTCACTCGGCCGGATTTAAACGTCGATGAGTGCGCGGAAATTATGACAAACACATTTGTTTACTGTGCCGATGTAGCCTTGGGTCGTAGACCTCTTAAAAAAGATCACAACTGTAAATGGTGGAACAGTAACCTTCTTAATCTTCGTCAGGAATTTAGAAGGGCCAGGCGCAAAATCAATAATCTTCGTAAATCTGGCCACGATCGTTCGAATTATAATTACATAATTAGTTTGAATAACCTACGCATTTCAAGGTCACGCTATCGCGCCGCCGTTACGTTAGCGAAAAATATATATATATATATATATATATATATATATATATATATATATATATATATATATACTGTTTAGTGTGTAAGGCCACTTTAATTTTGCCGCCCCTATGTACGAACTCTGCAATCCTAGGACGCTGCCGCCACCCCTAGAACGACATAGGACGCTGCCACCCATAGGCCATGGCCTATACTGCCTATACATAAATCCAGAGCTGGTCTATATCCTTTTTCTGCCGCTTTTGTAACAATTTGTTCGCATACAAAGGTTAATAGTTTATCTACTTTAAGTCCATCACGCCCCAGGACTTTTTATATTATAATATTGTAGCATATCACTAAATTGTATTAAACAAAATAGCAGACCTAACCGTTGTCTGTCCCTATGATTTTTTATTGAAAGTGATTTAAAAGGAAGGTTTATATGTTACGTAAATTTTACATTTTTACTATTCCGATCCTATTCTACAACTAGATACTGCAATATATTTCATTCAAGACCAAAACCTCTCGTAATTATTCGCACCAAATGAAAATCTTATTAGATCTAAAAATATTCAAAAACATTATGTTTCAGAAATTACCTCGAGAATAGCCTCAAATGTTGTTCTAAACTCTAAGCGCTGTAAATTCATCACGAAATTTCAAGAGGTACCGAAAATAGACAATTCGCTGACTGAATATTCTGGTCTTAACGTCTGGAATGTACAAAATACCTCATGGAATTATGTAAATCTGGACAATTTCAGAATCAACCCTTAAAGATTACGTGGCCTAGTTACAAAAGAATATTCGAAATATGATGGCAGAATATTTCGGCTACCGAATGTTTAGGTTTCGCTGACGGGAAAAATCCATTCAGAATTATAAGTAAGCTTTTGAATTTGAAAGAAAAATAAACTCTTGATCCCGCGTCGAAGCCTCAAAAAACCTCACAGAATCCATACTAATATTATAAATGTGAAAGTGTGTCTGTCTGTCTGTCTGTTACCTCTTCACGCCCAAACCGCTGAACCAATTTTGCTGAAACTTGGTATGGAGATTCTTTGAGTCCCGGGAAAGGACATAGGATACTTTTTGTCCCAGAAAAATGTACGGTTCCCGCACTATAAACGTGTTTTAGCGCAACGGAGTTGCGGGCATTATCTAGTTGTTTATAAATAAGCTTGTACGAGAAAGTTTATAACGAGAATATAATTAGCACCGTGACCGCAGGTGTAGGACCGCATCTTCAAATGTAAAATGACTATAACATAATATTTTGATTGAATAAAACAAAAAAATATGTTAATTTTACAGCGCGAATAATTAAAATTCATTTTATTCGTAGACTCAATCACAGGATATCGATTATTCGTCCATAATGTTTGAGTGGCCGCGCTGTATCTTATCACCGGACATGATAGCGAAACATTCTAATAACTGTGATCATCACCAGCCAATTCTAATAAACTGATTAAACCTACTCAGTCTGTCAATGAATCAGTTTCTGTCTTTTCTAACTTTGAGAACGTTAGTTACAATTTATATGTATAAAATTGTAATATTTTTTTATATAGCGTATAACGTATAGTGACGCTATATAGCGTCAAATTCTTTACCATATTTTTTAACCACTAAAAGATAAAATTTGGCAATGAGAGTTAGGATTTTTTAAACAATTTCCGCAGTATTTACCTTGCGCAAATCATTGGACAGCATCTAATTTGTAATGAAAGTGTTATTAAAGTTAGATTAAAAAGTCATTTTAAGATTCCATTAAAAACTAATTTTATTGGTCTGTTTCTGACACGATGAAAGCAGTTATGACGCTATAACAGCGAGCAGTAAAAACTAAAATTGTTATAAAGTAAGACGTCCTTTCTGTAGTAATCAGTGCCGAATTTATATTTTTTTGGAGTGTAGGCCACATTGTTTCCGTCGCCCCATGTACGTAACCTGTACGTAACCTCTATAGAAGCTGCCGCCCCCTAGGACGCTGCGGCCTCTAGGCCGCCACGGCCTATACGTCCTCCTATAATAAAATCCGGGGTAGTTACATCACGCAACGTTTACAATGTATTGGCAAAATCAAAAAACGAATAGGTGTCATAATCATAATCACGTCGTACGGCGCCGTGTCGTGGAAATCCACGACGCGCGTCGTAAAAAACCACGACACGGCGCCGTACGGCGTCGTACGACGTCGCATCGTAAAAACTCATCTTGAATTTCTACGACGCCGTACGGCGCGGCACCGTGTCGTGGTTTTTTACGACGCGCGTCGTGGATTTCCACGACACGGCGCCGTACGACGTCGTGCCGTGTTTTTGTGTCCCGGCCCTTAGAGTCTAATTTTAACTAAACACGTGAAAAATACGCGCGTAGCTTGGCAATGTGCGTTAGGGGTTCGGTCCATATTAATAGCATTCTGGTTTTTGATGGACGGACGGACAGAATAAAGACAGCTGTCTTATAAATATTTTAAACTAGCGACCCGCCCTGGCGTCGCACGGGTATAAAATATATAGCCACTGAAAAAATGATTAGAATCGATAGCCTATGATCCTTCACGTGGTCTACTTCTTATCTGTGCCAAATAACATAAAAATTGCTCCAGTAGTTCGCGACATAAGCCCTTTCAAATAATTTCACCCGTTTTTTCCACATTCTCCTATTAGTCTTAGCGTGATAAAATATAGCCTACAAGCCTTCCTCAATAAATGGGCTATCTAACACTGAAATAATTTTTCAAATCGGACCAGTAGTTCCTGAGATTAGCGCGTTCAAGTTAGCCCTTTCAAATAATTTTCCCCGTTTTTTCCACATTTTCCTCTATTTCTTCGCTCCTATTAGTCTTAGCGTGATAAAATATAGCTTATAGCGTTCCTCGATAAATGGGCTATCTAACACTGAAAGAATCATCAAAATCCGTTGCGTAGTTTAAAAAAATAAAGGGAACAAAGGGACATGAGGGAATAATATCTAATAATAATAATAATATCTATGCACGCTTCACACCACGTCAGTCTGGCCCCGTGGTAAGTACCTGAAGGACTTGTGTTACAGGTACCAGACAACGGAAATATATTTAATAATTTTATACTATACATATATTTAAGATTTTTACTATAAGATACACATATTTAATACACATCCATGACCCAGGAACTTTATAAACTTTTTGTTCCGTCGGCGGGACTCGAACCCGCGACCTCCGGCTTGAGCTACCAACGCGCTCACCACTGCGCCACGGAGGTCGTCAGGGAAAAAAAGCGACTTTGTTTTATAATATACTAGCGACCCGCCCCGGCGTCGCACGGGTATAAAATATATAGCCACTGAAAATATGATGAAAATCGATAGCCTATGATCCTTCACGTGGTCTATTTCTTATCTGTGCCAAATAACATAAAAATTGCTCCAGTAGTTCGCGAGTAAGCCCTTTCAAATAATTTCTCCCGTTTTTTCCACATTCTCCTATTAGTCTTAGCGTGATAAAATATAGCTTATAGCCTTCCTCAATAAATGGGCTACCTAACACTGAAAGAATTTTTCAAATCAGACCAGTAGTTCCTGAGATTAGCGCGTTTAAGTTAGCTCTTTAAAATAATTTTCCCCGTTTTTTCCACATTTTCCTCTATTTCTTCGCTCCTATTTGTCTTAGCGTGATAAAATATAGCCTATAGCCTTCCTCGATAAATGGGCTATCTAACACTGAAATAATCATCAAAATCCGTTGCACAGTTTTAAAGATTAAAGGGAACAAAGGGACATGAGGGAAAAAAAGCGACTTTGTTTTATAATATGTATAGATATAGATGTATAGATGTATAAAAAATGTATATTTGTGAACTATAAAATTAATTCCTCATAGTAAACTACTGTAAACCAATCCGTATTTGTCACCCGACTTATGATCCTAACTTTGTTCTAGATTCTCCCCGGCCAACGCGAGATGCCGTACCGCTGGGCGGCGTACCTGCTGTTCCACATGCACTTCGCCCAGGTCTTCCACACAGCATCCATTTGTCTGACCCTGTCACTCGCCATCTGGAGATATATCGCTATCAAGTGAGTATACACACGCTTAGAGTGCTTCTCCTGTGATGCGTGTGGTCCGCGTGAAAGTTGTCCGCATCATAATTTCATATATGTTTTTGCTGCCATGCGGGCAACGTGAGCAGCCAGGGACATGTTGTCACCCGCATACACACCCCCGCGCGGCTGTAAACACGCATGACAGGAATTAAAGCGCCCTTACACGCGTTTCCCGCATTCATTTTCTGTATTTGGAAATCCAAATGCATGGAATCAGTAGAGAATACATTAACTGACGCACACGTTAGCATTTTTCCGAACAGAACAAATTCCGCGCGTGTGTTTCGAATGCAAGTCACCGCGTTTGTTTGTGAAGATAAACGAACCTTTAACCTAAGACATAAGCTATAATATAGCGCTATAATAAATCAAAGCTAACAGTTTTCATCTTTTATTTTGACGTTGATACAAACAAAATTGCATCTAGTAAATACAAAAATAGTATTTCACATCATCAAACTCATAACATATTTATTTTAATGTTTATAATATTATAGAGTCACGCTTTCAGTTCTGTCGCTATATTTCGGTGTATCATATCATTAACATAATGTGGTTTTCCGGCCTTTAATTTTTATGTGTTTGCACGTAACAAGTTTGAATAAATACTTTATGATCTCGGTGAAACATTGCGTTTTATGAACCGTGAAAATGTTATCCTTTAGAGTTTATTATTATGCCTGTTGGCTTGAGAGTTTACTGTATTAATTTAAATAAATCTCTATTAAAATCAGACCAAATATTTATTTTGTTGTTTTTGAAGCGAAAACTTCTTTAACGGCGTTGTGAACTTTGTGGAATAGATACAAATTTATTCTCGCTCCCAAATATGCGACCAGTGCACCTAGCATGCGCCAACGAGAAAATTTTGTCTACATGTTTTCTCGATGTTTGATGGTTTGTCTCTTCATCTCTATTGACCCTAACATGGCATACATTTTTTCTCGTGTAGATCTGCGGGCCGATTCTGTATCGTACATTTGTGAGTTAATCACTGAGTTAGTAACGAAACGGAGGAGTGAGCAACCGAAAGTCTCACTTTTGTATGCAAGTGAATACAAAAAGTGGCACTTTCCGTTACTCACTCCTCGGTTTCGTTACTAACTCAGTTATTAACTCACAAATGTACGATACAGAATCGGCCCGCTGGTGTCAAAATAACACTAAATTTTTATCGAGTTTTGTCGAGATTTTGACATTATGAGCAGAGTAGTTTTTAACTTCACTCGAGAGTGAGATATCTCGTCGTACGCATGCTAGACGCACAGATCGAAAATTCTTAAGTCGAGTAGGAAAATTAGAGTATAACATGTGAATTTTTGAGGCATCTTACGGTGCGTCCACATTTGTATCATTTGCGCGATCAGATCTCCGATCAGATCTCCGTCGCGATCATCGCGCCGTATCAAGTATGCGTGTCATAGTGTGGACGCCTATTAGATCATTCTGCCGATCATGCGTGTATTTGATACGGCACGAATCAGATACGCGGTTAATAGCGATCGGGGCGTATCATGATACGCGTATCATTTTGACACGCTTCGATGATACGCGACGGAGATCTGATCGGGGATCTGATCGCGCAAATGATACAAATGTGGACGCACCCTTAGTGTAATAGCAAATTAGGCCTGAACGAAACGCCAACATCAAACTTTAAATTTTCTAAGAAAAAGATTGACGGGCAGAGCAGACCTATCTGGGGGCACGGCCGTGCCCCAGCCAAACTTTTTAGCAAACGGCCGTACCATACTTTTCTTGAAGCGGTTCGCGGCTATTTCACACCCCTTTTATCTTCGATGTTAACAAGGCTAGGTATTTAGATTTTCTAGAGTACAGCCAAGCCTGCAGATTTGAAATTGTAAAATAAGTTGAAGGCTTGGCTTGATTGTGATCTGAAAACTTTTTACGATAGAAAGATTGCTTATAATGTGGACTTGGCTGTCTTTTACGTTTTTGGTGGGTACAATTTTACCGGGCTACATCACGTACTTAGTTGTGATCTCCTCGATTGGTGGATATAACCCAACTAAAACTACGTATATCATTTCCCTATGAATAAACTTCTGTAATTTAAAACCCTATTGTATATTCTTACAGATATTCGGACAGGAGTCACGTGTTGTGTACAGAGAGGCGATGCAGCACAGCTATACTTAGCAGTTTCTTCATACCGCCCATACTCTGTATACCTACGTACTTGGTGAGTTTATTCATATCAATCTATGCTTTATATTATAACGCAAATACTTTGTTTGTTTAGGTTGATTGGTTTTAGCTTCAAGCAAAATTGGTTCATCGGTTTGGGAGTGAAGAGGTAACAGACAAGCAGACACACAGACACACTTTCGCATTTATAATATTAGTAGGGACACTAGCTTGGATATAGATAGCAATTTGTATAGATATAATAGCTACAAAGCTATGAATATCAAGCGCCTCGGCCATGTTTCGAGTACGGAGTAATCTACATAATCCCGCGTAGCACTTCGTAGCTCGTAGAGGTGCTACGGGCTACAAGGCTACGAACAACACACAATCTACACTAATATTATAAAACTAGCTGTCCCGGCAAACGTTGTTTTGCCATTTAAAGTATTTCTACTTCATCAGCTGATACAAAATCTTACCCCCTCTTTTGTCCCCTAAGAGGGGTGGGGGGAAAAATGTTATACACCAGATGTTAAGTTGGAAAGAACAGTTAATAATATGAAGTAAGTCCATTAAAGAAAAAAGTTTGATACAAAATCTGACCCCCTCTTTGCTCCCCTTAGAGGGGTGGGGGTGGGGGGATTTTTATACACCAGATTTTGAGTTGGAAGAAGATAAATATATCTGCGAAAACCGTATGCAAATCGGATCAGTACTTTTCGTGTTAAAGCAAGAGTCTTATACAAAATTTGACCCCCTCTTTCGTCCCTTTAGAGGGATGGGCGGAAATTTTTTATAGACCAGATGTTAAGTTGGAAGAAGACAAATATATCTGCGAAAACCGCATTCAAATCGGATCAGTAGATTTCGTGTGATAGTGGAACAAACATACAAACAGACAGACAGACAGACAGACAAAAAAACTAACCACATTTTTGGCTTCTTTAGCGATGTAGTAACACCCCCCCCCCCTGCTTATTATTTTTTGAATATATTTAATGTACAGAATTTTCATTTCTACAGTTTTATTATATGTATAGATATGTGTTAGTATGTTTCTCTGTATCCGTATATTCTATGTGTTACATATTATATCCATCCGTATATTTTATGTGTTTACACTATCTGTGTGTCACTGGTGGTGGTGTGGTGAGGAGGTATTTTAGACTTCTTGTCTCAGTAAATGATAGAGAGGTATGATTATTTTCAGTGCAGAAAAATTATTACAGTTTCCATAATAAAAAAAGTCGCAGGCAATAATACTAATATTATAGTGATTATACGCTCCTTAAACCGTCAAAGACAAAAGTATAACCGTGAACAAATAGATACTGTAATCGCACTGGAGACTAGTTTAAAGTAAAGAATATAGCTTGTTTTCCTTAGTAACGCACACTCTATTATGATTGTAATATAAGTTCTGTGTTTACTAGTCGTAAATTGTTTCACTGGTGAATGCACCGGTCATTCTTATTTTAGCGTCCACGTCACGTAGTTTTATTCTCATTTCAACTATAGTCTTTATCGCATTATGAAGACAATCATGCGCACACAATACACATAATATTATATCAAAATGACTATAGGTGGGTATACTAGACGTGACGATTAGTTGTATCTTTATTAATTTTTGTTTGCATGATTAAGAATATTATAATCTCTCTAAATCTATAGACGATTCACAACCCGTCAGTCTGGCCCAATGTTTTTTATATATCCTTTATTTCCAAGAAATGTCAGTCCCCTTGACTTGATGAAACAATGAACGTAATGCTTTTCTGTTTTCCTAGCGCAAATAGACAAGATTTAACCTTTCAACATTTGTTAGCTTTTACTCTAACACTTGTTATATTGTTTCAGGTTTTCGACGTCCACACAGCGATAGTTTGGGAGCAGAACCGTCCCATTGTTCTGTACCACGTCGACTCTGATGACGAAGGACACCTATACAAGATCAACTTCTGGGTTCACGCGGTGGTGATAAAACTACTGCCCTGCTGCATACTCACTCTCATAAGCCTTTGGCTAATAAAAGAAGTATACAGCGCGAACGAGCACCAAAAGAAGATAAGAGTATACAACGCCTGCCCGACCAACGATAAAGCGCAGAAGAGGAAGTGCAAGGGAGACAAAAGAACTAACAGAACGACAAAGATGCTCGTCGCGGTTCTCTTTCTCTTTCTAGTGACGGAACTCCCGCAGGGGATTCTGGGCCTTATGAGCGGGCTCCTAGGGCGATGTTTCTTTAAACGCTGCTACAATCTCTTCGGGGAGATAATGGACGCTCTCGCTCTGATGAACGGCGCGATCAACTTCGTACTGTACTGCTGTATGTCGCGTCAGTTTCGACTGACGTTCCGCCATCTTCTGTGGCGCGCCAAGATACAAAGATGGCCGCCGCCGCAGCCCTCGCACTCGGACGGACTTCACACGTATGTATCTTCTATCTTTTTCTGTTACTTATTTAGAATAATATATTTTGTGTAATATATTGTTAAAATATTACAACTACAAAGAAAAACTGAAGAATAAAATCAGCCAGTATTAGCTATATAGTAATGAATTAAACTTGTTAATAATGTTATCGGATTTTACAATGTGTTTGCGTAACAAAGTGCAAAAAATTGCGTCACCTATAAACTAAACACCATGATATTAATGGTCCTTGGCAACGTTTAATGTTGGCATTTGATCAGGTTTAAAAATGAACAATAAATTGTTTACTATCGCACAGAATTGAACAAAACCCAATAAAATTGTCGACGTCCGTAGAATGTGAGACGAAATTTTACGTTGGTTCCGAAATAAAATCCAGTATACTGGCCAGTGCTAAAGACGTCTTAATATAGGTATGCCATAATATTGTACTGGCGTGCAGCTGGTGAGATAAGTGTCTTCTAAAAGTGGATCAAAACATTATGATATTAATTAAGGGTGTGCATTAGTCCCCTGTATAGACTTAATTGTGAAAGTGTCAGTGCTGAAAGAGTAAATTTTTTAAACTTTTGTATAGGCAGACTCATGACGCTGGCGCGCTTGCCCATACAATCTACAAAAAAAAAATCTTTAAAAGCTGTTACTTTCACAGTCAACTGTAGTATAATACCTTCTCAAGAAAGTCTTATACGTAAATAAAGCTTTCTTGAGAACTAACCTAACCTATCCCAGTGCCCGCGAAATCGAGTACACTGGGTTAAATTTAGGAACTTACTCTGTATGGATGCAACTTGGCATCTCTCCAGGATACGATACTGTTATGTTTAGAGGTATTATCATAATTCGCTAATATGTATGAGATCGGTCATAACGCCGTCACACGTTATCTCATACATTTCCACCCGAATGAGAGAGATGGGTATAATAAAACGTTTTATGCGTTATCGTGATAAAAGCACATTTAAATCATCTAAATTACGCTTATCCTACACTTATAGCGTTATTTTGACTGTCGCGAAAGGAGGAACATTTCACTTTCATACATGAACGTAAACGTCAAATAAAATTCCACTTTATGATCTAGGCCATAGATTTCATTTTGCTCTATGCCAGTACAAAGCGGCGGCGTTGGTCACTAGACCAAGTAATTATGTCGGTACTCGGTAGAAAATGAAACCTATACCTAGTCTTAGATGTCAAAGGTATCCAATTTCTTGTAAATATGCTAAGTACTCACACACGGTTTTGCTCGATTGATTGAGTAATAACGTCAAGCAAAACCCGCGGCTCGGACTTTCGTCCACACATTCAGCATTGCTCGATAGTTTTACTCTAAATCGATACATTTAATTCTATCAAGCTGGCTCAATGCGAGCCTTCGAGCTGTCAGTTTTGCGGTCCACACAGTAATTATTACTCGATTTGGAGTAAAACTATCGAGCAAAACCGTATGTGAGTACTTAGCAATACTCTAATCACCCTTATTTAAAATCCTGAATAGCTAATTCTGAATAGCACAAAAAGGATTAAAAAGCTAAAACCTAACGAGGACTAAATCCCGTCTCTTTTGTCCCCGACTATTGAATGCAAGAGAAATATTGGATTTCTAAGGGTACTTTAAAATGCTAGAAAATTGTGCAAAATGCTGTAAGTAATTAAAAATAAATCGGACTAAGAATTTTATTTTTAGCGATTCAAAGATTTATGAAGTCCACGTGTAGTGACAGTTTATTAAAGTGGTTCTTTAGAGTTGTGCACTTTTGGTATGGGTAATGGGTAATAATGTTTAACTTGCGTCAGGTTCGGCCTCATATGGAATATTGTTCTCATCTCTGGGCAGGGGCGCCAAAATACCAACTGCTCCCTCTGGATCATATCCAACGAAGGGCCGCTCGAATTGTTGACTGCCATAGTGTTTCAAACAGCTTGGACCCCTTGGAATTACGCCGAGATGTAGCTTCACTCTGCATCCTCTATCGGTTGTATCACGGGGAGTGCTCTGAGGAATTGTTCGGAATCATACCACCTGCAACTTTTCGCCATCGTCCCACGCAAAAAACATACCATCCTCATCACCTTGATGAGTGGCAGTCTTCCACCGTGCGTTTTTCGCGTAACTTTCTGCCGCGCACTGTAAAACTCTGGAACGAACTGTCACTAGCAGTATTTCCGGACCTATACGACCTGCAAACCTTCAAGAAGAGACCGTATTCCTTCTTAAAAGGCCGGCAACGCGCCTGCAGCTCTTCTGATGTTGCGAGTGTCCATGGGCGACGGTAGTTGCTTACCATCAGGTGACCCGTTTGCTCATTTGCCCCCTTATTTAATAAAAAAAAAAGAAAAAAAAGAAAAGGATTTCCCACGCTTTAACCGAATTTTTAACTGTTATATGCTGGTACTGCTTCTGGTGTGAAAACATCGCAGTAATATCCTATTCCTATCAGTAATTTTCAAGCTGTTTCATTTTCTCTTCTGCTGGTACCTCTGCAATGCAAGCCGGTATTTCTACCCGACTACATCAGAAGGGTCATATATTTTCTCAAGACTACAACTACTCAATATAAGAGTGATGTCTTTTTTTTTTTAACGGAGTTCCTTATCGCGCGTTGCGAAAGGGGGCTAGACTGAAAAAGTTGTAACGACAAAAATTTCAATTTTTCATACCACAACGCAACATTACTAGAAATTGTAATAAAGCTATCAGATACCAGATACGTATTAATTGCTTCTACCGTTTCTTAAATATATTAATTTAGATAGGACTATTAGCATGAACTTAAAAACATAAATTGTATATTTTAAACATAATATTGTATATTTATTTTTATTGTATTTAATTTCAAGAGTTTAGCTTGTATGACTTTTACGGCTTAGTTGATGGTATTCGGTATTTTGTAAGTTGGTATTTAAGGTTAATTATCTTTTATGTAGATAACTTTTATTGACCTATTAGTTATGTATACAGTGTTATTTAAATATTTTATACTATAAGGTTGTTGTTATCTCAATAAAATAAAATAAAATAACTTTTTTATTAGTACTTGCATGGTAGGGGCAGAGTTAATTTTTAAAATTACAGAGTTTCACTTGTTAATTTTTAATTGGTACAGCAACGCAACCTGTAAACAGTGCAAAACTATCACATAATTGTGATTTAAAATTGGATGGAGATTTTAATTGGATTTTCTGTTTGCAGAGTGAAGACGTCGGTTCCATGAAACAAGACAACACAGGAGAAACACGTTGTGTTTGTTATGCATCAGTTTGTGTGAAGTCAATTCGCTTGCTGACCAATGGGAAGGCTTAAATGGGCCGATATTTGCCTACTAACCAATGGGTGGCCGATATTTGAGACATGCGATTCGCTGATAGGTCAATTTACTGTGCTCCAAAGAATCGAAGGCAAACTAAATACCTATCAATATTCCTCAGGGTTAATTCACAATAAAATTGAGACGTCGATGCAATGTATTTGAATTTTGATAAGCCATTAATCCTTCAAGCCCCATAAGAGCACCGGTCATCGTGACAACAATAGAATAACAATAGACTTCCAAGAATCCGCGATCGAAGGATAAATGGAATCTTTTTGTGTAGTAAATAATATTCAGATTCCAATGGAATCTTAAAATGCATCGCATTGCGTCAACGCGTAACGTGTTAATGTGAATTTACCTTTATTCCTCGAAGCCTTAAAGTTGACATCTCAAGGTTAACCTGTAGCTTCGCCAAAATGCAAGTTAAATACAGGATGTAACAAAACAAAGTAGCAAAGGTGTGTTTCCACTGAAACGGAGCGGAGCTTACCGGTGCCCGAATTGACCAATCGTACTATTCTAGCGGAATGACAGCGAAGCGGAGCAAAGATTTCGAGCATGGTGATTGGTCAATTCGGCACTCGGTAAACTCTATACAAGGGATATATTATATACGCCCTAAAGTATTATCACTTAGTTTGTTACATCCTGTAGAATATTAGACGACTATATCGACCCATGTAAATTTCGCTAGAGGCAACAGGCTTAATTTGTCATGATTCAAAAGCTCCTTCAACTTCTTATTGTAAAAATGTTTTCCATGTTTGAAGAACCAGAGTAACGAAATAGCGTGTTTTGATGTGTGATACAGACTCTTAGTAATGTAAGTAATGTTTGTGAATGCGAGTGTTTAATTGTGTAAAGTGAGATATAATTTATTGTAAGATAAAAACTTATTATAAGTCAATTATATTTTAAAATATCTATTATATATTATATCATCAGTATTCATAAATAAATGTAATATTAGTGTATGTTAAGATTATCATATAAGAAGGCTCTTAAGCTAAGATTTTTCGTACTATACAGAAGAACATGCATTTACGTAATATATTTAAATTTATTTATTTAAAAAAATAGGCAAATTAATGTAGTTTTGTATATGTAATAACATTTTCAAAGATCTTTGTATAATGATGAAAAATGTTAATGATTACAGGTATAAAAAATGTTATCATAGATTTAATATAATCATATATTTTAATGACTGTTATAAGCATTCGTACTTGTGTAAATAAAGAAGAACAAAATACAAAACTGTAACATGTGAAATTGTGATTTGATGTTAATAATAATAAAATAATTAAGAAGCTTTTCATTGAGATTAAAATATTATCACGTCTTGTCAATTTATTTTATAGTTTCGTACCTAATCATAATATTCTAATACTTAACCGAATCTATGCTAATATTATACTTCTTCAGTCTTCATGCCCAAACTGCAATGGATATGCTTTGAGTCCCGGGAAAGGACATAAGATACTTTTTATTCCAGAAATATGTACGGTTCCGCCGCGATAAACGAATTTTGGCGCAACGAAGTTGCGGGCATCCTTTAGTATAATAAAAATTATAATTTTTAATCAAAAAACCTGTAATCAAATTTAACATCTGTAGGACACACCTTATCAAGTGCTCTCGCTTATTTTAAAACAATAATAATATTATCATCTACTTGTAAACTTGTTTGCGATAATAGCTACGAGTATATTTACCTTAACTCTTTTTACTACATATTTTAAAACAACATTTATTCAATTAATTTGAAAAAAAAAAAAAAAAACCCACTTTAAATTATTATCATCTTGCAATTATAACAGAATCTAATAGCGTCCAATTAAAACGTGCTTACAGCGGTACCGAGGGCTTAAGATTCGTGCTGAGAGCCACTACTGGGGAGATTTATTGATTAACTTAGCTGCCGTGACTGCCGGCAATTAGTCTTCAAATCACATAATAGAACTATTAACTTAATAGCATTAAGTGGACTTGGCTTAGATTAATTGGATTCATTGATTGAAGAGAATAGCAGTAATTTCAGCCAAAATCAAAATTGGCTGACCAATTATGGTGTCTATTAGGCGTCTGTGTAGTTTTGTATTGAGTAATACACACATGCTTCACAGCGTTCATATAATATACTACAGCCTAACAGAAAATCGTCTTAATAATAAGCATTTTAGTTTTTTTAAGGGGAACTATTATACGTAGATGGTAAAACGAGGTATAATACACAGTCTTCACTGCTGTTTGTCGGTGTGTGTCCTATTTCTGCAACAGAAGGTTAAACATCTGATGCACTAAACACACATAAAGACTACGTGTCTAGCCGCTATAAAATACAGATTAAAATAAATAGTACTTAAAATGTGGCTTTATCAATTGCTTTAGATATTTTCAACTTGCATATTATGGGTGGTTTTTTAAGTGAAGAAAAACTTTAAGCGTTTATCCTTTAATTCAATGAGCATGTTCTGAAAAGCAGGGACTAAGTCAACTCGCATTTATAATTTTCCCGGAACTGTTATTCACGCATACAAATTGCTTCAGCGCAATGAGTTTCTAAAATATAGTAACATAGAATATCATTGCTTTAGCGGTTTAAGATTCAGCCATCTGTCGGATCAATTTTTATGTACCACCGAAGAAATTTATCCATAGTTTCAGTTGATCACAGTTGATAAACCTACGTAATTTGGTCGGATTGTGTCTACAATAATATTATATATTATTATTACTAGCTGTCCCAGCAAACGTTGTTTTGCCGTATAAACACTGACCTCCAGCGTACTTGTATAATGGAGATCAGTGCGTATAAAGTATTTAGATTTTCGCCCATATTATTTTATTGAAGTGACTAAATAAGTATGTCACCATGGCAACGTCCATCGCTATCCCGATTCCCGTCACACAAACAATGGTCGCCGTCAGTCTCGAGTTGTAGTTAATAATTTACTATTATTTATTCAGAAAATGCACTTATCATAAAAAGTACATGTTGTCCTATTCTCAACCCTAGCCGATATGCTCGCTAAGATTCACGAAAATCGGTCGAGCCGTTTCAGAGGAGTTCAACCACGCACTCCGTGACACGAGAATTATATATATTAGATTCAATGTAAGTCAAAGAGGTTTGGCAAAACGCAGCCATAATATGCACAGAAAATCAAACTCACTTTTGGATAGGTAAATTTATAAAAATATGAATGATGAATCTCATTCATTATGATGTCTAACTTCGCAGTTGATATTACCCAATACCCAGCAAAACAAATATCGCAAAGTTTAGTCTGAAGTTGGAGTCCAAAATATGGCTCATAATATTGGCAAGATGTAAAAATTAGTAAATAAAGTGATAATATCGTGAGATAAATAGTTGTGTTATTACAAGTTTAGAATACAAATAATCCAGAAGGCCAATGAGAGTGTTGGTCATTTTGGTCCTAGACGAGCCGGATTATTTTGGTCCGTGACGAACCGGGTCATTTCGGTCCGTGACGAGGCGGATCATTTTGGTGCTTGAAGATCCGGATTCCGGTGGCTTTTTCCAATGCGTGGAAACCAATGCTAGATCGGCATTGAAGCGGTACTGAACGTCGGTACTGAAGTATCAATGTGCAGCAAGGAGAAGCTGCAGTTGGTACCACTGTCACTGTAAGTGTGGCAGTTGTCACCAAGCCAAGCAGACAAGTTGGTGACGAGAGGTAGTTCCGGTGGACGGCGTCAAGGGGCGCTGCGAGTTGGACGGATCGTCGGAACGTGTTGCCAGGCTGCACTATTCCAGAGGATTGAAGATAGAGGTCTTCAACAGTGAAACGGATAAGTGTGGTGAAAAAGTTGTGAGTACATGTTACAGTCCATTTATAAAGAGAATAATCGAAGCGAAATAAGTATAGACAATTTTAAACTTTAAGTAGGTATATTAGTGAGTTGGAACTTAGAAAATTTAAATAGATTTAGTAATTAGAATAGTTAGAGTTAAGAAATTGTGTTCATATTGGGAACCTATTATTTTTGATTTTCTATAAAGTTTCAAATACTTGTAAAATTTTTCGGAAATTTTCATACTTGTAAAATTTTCAGAATTTTTACTTAGTGAAGTTACTTACAAGGTTAGGACTTAGAATTCAGATATTTCTTGACACTTGTAAAATTTTCATAAGATAATGGAGGCGCTATATAAATTTATACTAATAGTATTATAATTGGGACGAGTTTGTTTGTTTGTTTGTTTGAACGCGCTAATCTCAGGAACAACTGATCCGATTTGAAAAATTCTTTCAGTGTTAGATAGCCCATTTATTGAGGAAGGCTCAATAAAAGCGTCAATACAAAACACACATTTGACGACTTGTCAAATGTGTGTTTTGTATTGACGCTGCCGCTTCGCAGTCGCGTGGTCGCGTAGGTTTGTGCTAAGCATAAATAACTAGTCCACGTGAATTCTACATAGATACTCTGTAGTTTATTACAGCAACTGAAGGTTGATATTATCATCCAGAATTTAGGTTTTAAGATTATTTAACATAAGGAGAGCTAAAGTCAACTGCATATGTTTTGGAGGGAAGTAGCCAAGTAGGCAAATAATGTCTACATAAAAGTAAAATTTAATCATAATTTCTATGGGTAACTCTAAAAACTCGTCAATAAAAAGGACGATTTTAAAGACAAGACAACTGTCGCGAGAAGTCTCTGACAGTCTGTCTAACAGCAGCTTGTAAACCCCGTAATAATACGTGCTGTCGCGACAATTTGTCAAGCGCTTCCTGCATGTAGTTGCGAAAGTATGTCTAAACACGTCTGCATGCGACAGATCTCGCTGCTATAATATCTCGCAGCCAGTTTTCGCACGCACGGCTTTTGTTTTTGTTTAAAATAATGATATAGTTTCTATCGCGACATTCGTAAGCTCACGTATGTAAATAAATACCTCTGCGATAAGTTGCGATAGTGTTATCCGCGAGCTTCTCGCAAGACATTTATTGCAGCAATAAATTGCAGGAATTAGTATGAAATGTAAACAATATTGCAAGAAACTCACGCAAGACTTCCGCGGGTTTGCTTGCAGGTGGAAACACGGCCTAAAGGGCAGCTTTCCGATCCTCGCGGCACGCGACCTCGACCAACAAAAAATCAATTGAAATGCCACTTTATGAACTAGGCTATAATAGGATTCAAAGGACCGGAAAGTCACCTTTAGGGTGAAGCCAAAAGAGTGGAATATTTTCCGTGAAAAATTCATAACTCATCGCAGATTTCCGGTCGTGTTAGATAATTTCCACAATATTAACAGACGTATTACGTTCGATCCGCATCCGAATGATGGAAAACAAACTTAAAATTACGCTCATTTGGCATCATCCTTATTATTCAATTTTGTAACGAAAATAAAAATATTTAAGCTGCACATTCTTTTACTAACCTATTTTAGACATAAGGCTTATATCACTATTTTGAAAAAGATCTTTTATTTGATATTATGATAACAAAGGAAGAACTTTCATCAAAATCCATCAATTTTTGTGTGAAGAAGCAATAAACATAATATTATATACGATCTTCTGTTTAAAAAAAATAAAATAAAACAATCATTATTCTTTCCATTTAGTCAAGATAACGTTACAACGCGGCAATAGGAAAAACATACATACACTGCCAAAACATGTGACTACTAGCCCCAACGAAAAAGTGGGTTTTATTCATTTTGACCCAATTCACACGTCCATTTCTTGTCTTGTAAGAAACTATTGGTCGTCAAACACTAGAGAAATGCGCAATATTTGCTACAAGGAAATGCAATCTCCTACTCCGTATATTTGTGTTACCCAAATCCTTTTGGGAGCATCAAAGGATTCCCTTTAATTAATAGCCCAGCCACACTATCTTTTGTTTTCTTTTTATGGCCGTCGCACTGTCTTGGTACCAATATTGTAGATATTCACAGACAACCATGTTTTTGTGGTGTATAGAGTTGTAAAGTAAAACCCGACTTTAAACAGTATGAGCATCATGAACTTTTAAATGTCTACTTTCCAACAAAAATAATGATTATAATCGCTTTGTAAACGATGAAACTCACAGTGAACAAACAAAAAAACATTTAATTTAATATGATATTATACGTTCTAATTGGGAAACCTCCTTTTTTAAGTCGATTAAAAGTTGAATAAACCTTATAACATTTTCTATTTTTATTCCACAATTTCTGTCGTTTATTTTTCAATTTAATTATATTAATGTAACCTTTTATATAACTTACCTTTGATATTAAAGCAGTACCTGGAAAAGGAAAAGAGGCTAAATTACTCATTAAGAAATGTAAGTAAATATTTTTTTATTCTTCGGTCACATTTATTTTGAACCATTTTGTTTTCCTTTCGCATACAAAAAGAGATGATTAATTTATTTAATTAAAAATAGAAATGGAGAATTTCTAATATTTTATCATTTAAGAATCTAAAATAATAATAATAATTAAAAAATATATTTTATTCATTTAAAAATTAAACTAAAAAAAATTATGGGAATACACAGGTGTCCCAAAACAAAAGTGATAATATACATAATAATTAACACTTTACCCTGTTTGTATCCCTTATACAAGGTGTCAAAAACTAAGTTATGTGTATAATTATGTTCTTTGTTCAGAGTTTACTGTGAAAGTAGCAGCGCTGAAAGAGTAACTTTTTTACGTTTGTATCCAGGGCAAAATCTTGACACTGGGGCGCTTGTCCATAAAAAAATTTTTCGCTTTCAGCGCTACTACTTTCACAGTGAAGTCTATATTATAAGGGACGCATACACACCCAAAGGTATTATCACTAAGTTTTGTGACACCAAAACTTTTCATAATTGGTTCAAGATTATGAGCAAATTTATGGTGTTCGGAAAGCGCTGCTAATTTCACAGCGAACTCTACACAAGGAACACACCGTAATATACTCGTACAACGTAAAGCATTATGGGAGCTGTGTCACAGTTTTAACTAGTACAGCTCCCAACGCTAACTACTGAATTTGTACTGAAATTAACTAAACAGTGTATTTAGCTTTTGAATGTTACATATATTATTATGATTTTGAAATAAATACATTATTATTATTATTATTATCGCTTTGTTTTGTTACACCCTGTAAGCGTATATAACGTGACAATTCTATATTAAGTCCGTCCCCCGAGCAAACGACATTGGCCATACATTGGCCGCGTTGCCGAGATCGCACCAAAACCCTATTTTTTTTTACTTATCTTAGTTTAAAATTGACCTAAAAAAAATTTAAAACGGGGAATATGTCGTTTATGATATTGTCGATCTATTGGCGTGTGTTTCAAATAAAAGTAATTTGTAAATCCTAAGGAGATGCTGAATGTATGCTTGATTTTTAATAAATTGGTTTTACTTTGGAAGCTGATATCATGAGTATAATAAAAATAGAAAATTTAAAACGGGGAAAGGAATGTTGATATACTGAAGATTATTGCTGTATTTTTATTATAACTTTGTAGCTTTCAAATTATGAGTTTATAAGGCTTGAAATACGGTAAATTACGGAATCTCCGTAGGGAACGCCCTTAAGAACTAAATGACGCCCGCAACTCCGCTGCGCCAAAATTCTTTTATCGCGCAAGAGCCGCACATTTTCCGGGATTTCCGGGATGGCATATTTCATAGATCATTTTCCGATTTAGGGATCCGTTTGTGAAATATTAAGTTTTAAAGTGGAAAAAATCGTTAGAGTTCAGTGTCCCCCCCCCCCCTTCTACCAGCTAAACGGTTGCTTCTGGAAATGTGAAAAACGTGTGTTGTTCACGGGAGTAGGAAATATGCTGAATTTAAAAGGAAAACTATCACGGCTACGAAGACTTCATAAATTTTTGAGTTATAGTCGATCAACTAAAAAAAATGTATTCGGCGAAGTATAGGGGAACTTTTCGTTCAAGTAACTGAGATGATGTTGTTAGTAGTGTAAAACACGTTATAAATGTACATTCATTGACCATACAAAAATTAAAAAAAACTAGCGGTAGGGGAGCGGGGGGCACGTTGTTACAATTTTCAGATAGTTGTTAATATGACAAAAGCTATCAAATTAATTATACATTTGATTACTTGTAACGTTAGTATGTCTATTTAGCTATTAAAATATATCTGAAAAATTATTAAAATTTATGTAATTTTTTACAATGAAGAATTTAACTAAACAAGTAGATTGTAACATCTTACCCCGGAATTGGGGCTAGTTGTTACATCATCGGGGCACGATGTTACGGTAGATAAATAAACAAAATCATCAGTGATACGTATTTTTTTATTAGTATTTCAAAACGATATATCACTTTATACAGTCTTATAACATTTATAAGTAATTATAATATATATTATGGCAATTATTTAAGTTTTTCTGCTGCAGCAGATTCATAAACTTCTTTATTAGTTGTATCTCTTTCTGTTTTTCTTTTATGGTTTCTCATTCTGGAAAAAACAAAGAATATGTAGAATTTTTAAAATAAGAAAACGAACGGTACAATACCAATGAGTAATATTTTTGGGGTAACAATTTGTATGTAACAACTTACCCCAAACAATTGTAACTACTTGCCCCATGGCACGTTTTTTAATATAAATTGAAATCATTATTAATGGATATCGATAGTAGAATAAAACAATACTTTAAATTAAAGGTAGATATATTATGAACATTCTAGGTTAAAAATTTTGTCAAAATTAAAAATATAGTCATCAGGAATCAAACATTTCGTAAAGGATTTTTTTACTTACTTGGTTGAAATCGGGACACATGTGCATAACCTAGCAGATCAGTGCTTGGCGGGTCACTGATTGTTTTTATCTAATGCACGATGTTATAAGGAAACAAATGAGTCCAATTATGTCTCCCAAAGAGATAAAAATCCCGGTAAAAAACGCGTGTAACTTCTTACCCCTGTAACAACGTTCCCCCCGCTCCCCTACTACGAAACCCTATATTGCGCGTGGCCCGACACGTAGGTACTTGGCCGGTTTTAATTAAAAATTAACTGACATTACTGAAACAAGATGAAAATTCAATTACAAAGTATTAAAAAAAACAATGATTTGGTAGGTACTTAAAACTAGAAACATACATTGAAACAGTACCAAACCA
The DNA here is from genome assembly GCA_963422495.1 of Polyommatus iphigenia. Taxonomy (NCBI): domain Eukaryota; kingdom Metazoa; phylum Arthropoda; class Insecta; order Lepidoptera; family Lycaenidae; genus Polyommatus; species Polyommatus iphigenia. The sequence continues at coordinate 17,030,739 of OY730179.1, forward strand.
ACAAATGTACCATCGAGGATATTGATTCCTATGCAGTTGATAGACCAACGTTATTTGGTCAAATATGTCAATTCAATGTTAATTGTGATCTGTCGGCTGTGTTTGACGTAACGCAACCAAACGGTCCCCAATCTGCATAGGAATCAACTTCTCTGATAGTACCTATTATAACGTATTGTAGGTACACTTTTCTAAGTGTACCTACGATATATGGTTATATCAGCACGGTAGTTTTTCAATTTTTTATTAGATTATTGTCGAAATGGTTAGATGACTACAACTAAAAAGTCGCAAATAAAATAAATTAATTAAAAATCAAAAAACCCGACTGCAAAAAATGTGAACTAAAAAGAACAAAACAAGACCTAATTCTGCCGGAGGCATCGACTCCATGTTTTAATTGATACGACTCTTGCTTACGAGTTTCATGCCAGGATAAATAGAAGGTTACATAGAAAAATGTAGAAGAAGAAAGTGGATAATAAAATGCAGTCGGAGGCATAATATTTTATGATTTATGAATTAATGTTAAACTTGGTGCGACATGCCTCCGACTGCATTTTATTATCCACTTTCTTCTTCTACATTTTTCTATGTAACCTTCTATTTATCCTGGCATGAAACTCGTAAGCAAGAGTCGTATCAATTAAAACATGGATTTGATGCCTCCGGCAGAATTAGGTCTTGTTTCGTTCTTTTTAGTTAACATTTTTTGCAGTCGGGTTTTTTGATTTTTAATTATTTTAGTATCTTTTCTATGTCATATTTTTCGTATTGACATATCGTTTATATTTTTGATGTATATTTTATCCAGTCTACCTGAAGAACCTGTTGATACAACTAATATATTATATTCTGTGCCTATAGTTGTCGCTTCACATGGTGTATCATTATTTGGTAGTTACAGTTATCCTTGTTTTCGTACATACAGTCCACCTCTCCCATCGCTATCATTTGGTCTGTTGTACGTGTGTGCGTAAATTACGCACACGCGTACAACAATAGTTTTAAAGTTAAATTAAGGTCTAGCTTACATCGATCCTCCTACGCGTTACTAAGTTTTTAAAAAATTACCTCGAGCGACCTAAATCTATATAATTTTCCCGAGCTTCATGAAACAGTAAACAAAGTATAAAGTTGAATAGGGCACCATCTATCATAGTGATATCATAATCCTTTCTCAGAAAATTTCATAAACCCTGTCTAAGTAGGTTCTCTTGATCTTATTTTGCGCTAGATTGTCTTTCTAGTTCGCTAAAAATTTATGTTTTTCTGAAGACCCGGTCTTCCTTGTGTCTTTTTATGGCGTCCAATGTATTTACTATCGAGTATGAGATTTTTAAGCCCCAACGAAAAAAGTAAGGTGTTATAAGTTTTACTTAACTGTCTGTCTGTCCGTGGCATCGTTGAATCCAAACGATTAGTCCGATTTTGATCCCATTTTATGTGTGCAAGCTGACACGATGGAGAGTGATCTTGGTCACAGTTCATCATCATCAGATAGCTACAACTACAGGAAAGTTTAGTTTTTTTAGTGTCTTAATTTATTACATAAACTTAATTAATAGGTAATACAAAGTACAATACTAACTAACCGGAAAAATTGACCTCTTGATAATAAACAAAGTAAAGTTAGTGAACAAAAGAAGGCATTTGATAAGATTTTATTTGTAACAGTAAAAACTTTGGTGATTCGTAGGTGCATTTGGTGCTTATCGCAGTGTTGGTGCGAGCAAAAAAGTTTTTATTGGCCCCTGATAATTGTCAAAGATTTGACACTTAAGCACTTTGTAGCGGCCATAAAATTGAAAAAACTTTGCCGAAAATATTTGGTTAATTTCTTAAGTAACACACATAACATAATAAACACTTTGCACCTATTCTTCACGATAGCGACATAATTTAACAGTTTCTATCACTAGACTTATTTAGATTGTTCTTGGGTATCTATATCTATACATATTATTATAAAACAAAGTCGCTTTTTTTCCCTCATGTCCCTTTTGTTCCCTTTAATCTTTAAAACTACGCAACGGATTTTGATATGTAGCTGCAGTAGCTGCACTACTTAGCTGCACTACGATGACCTTGACCTCCTTATCTACAGCCAGAGAGAGACGCAATGTTACCGTGTCGTCCGTCCCGCTCACACGCACTTACACCTTGTCCCTTTACTTGTAATCTAAATATAGCTCCGACCTGTAAAGTGTAAATAAATATCCCACCAAAAACATAAATGTAAAAATGCTGAGCCAAGTTCCATACAAACATTATATTTCTTGTCTATGGACTTCGCCGTAAAAAGGATGGAGATCTAAATGAGTGCCAAGTTCCATGGAAAATCGAAATAAGTACGTATAGGAACCAAATAACATTATGAACAAATAATAGAGTCTATTTATTTGCTTTATTGAATATCTATAACAATTGATTTTATTTAAATAATGTGAGATCTTAAACTAGATTAGATCTAACTTGGCCAGTTTTCATTACGTCAGTCATTTTTCATAAAGTTAAATTGAACATTTTAATTCTGATGAAAACTAGCCAGGTAAAATCTAATCTAGTTTAAGATCTCACATTATTTAAATAAAATCAATTGTTATAGATATTCAATAAAGCAAAGAAATAGACTCTATTATTTGTTCATAATGTTATTTCGATTTTCCATGGAACTTGGCACTCATTTAGATCTCCATCTTTTTTACGGCGAAGTCCATAGACAAGAAATATAATGTTTGTTTGGAACTTGGCTCAGCATTTTTACATTTATGTTTTTGGTGGGATATCACTACTTTTTGTAAAGAAAACTTTCCGAGCAAGGGTAGACACTTTCATCCTCCCAGTTCAAACATCCATTATATTTGTGGCGGTACCCACAATTCGCCTAACATTCCTGCATCGCGCTATCGAAGTTTTCTGAGCGCGGCGGTATATATACGACAGCTGAAATGTATCACGTGGGCTTCGGCCTGACCGGGCATACCACCTCGCTCGGTCGGAAGATCTTCCTTTGTGGCCACCACGCTTATTCCCACATTGGTGACCCTCGACAGAACACGCCTCCTTCATCATCATCACTACCTGCCCCTCCGCACCGCGCCAGCCAGCATCGCCTCATCGGGTACCTCGTCCACTAGCCGCAATGTACCGCGGCCTGGGCGACTCCGCATCGGCATCATCGGGCTTTCTCACTACACCGACCGGTCAGCAAGCAGAGCACATATCTCCTGGTCAGCACGTAGCATCGGCCCCGCACGGCAGCTTATCCGACTCACTGGATCCCGTGCAGCAGCTTACAGTTCCGACTCACTGGGACTCACTGCAACAGTTCCGACTCACTGGGACTCTCACTGGCACTGGCGACTCAAGCGACAAGGCTTCAAGATTCGACCTCCGGTCTTCGGGGGGGAGTGATGTGGCGGTACCCACAATTCGCCTAACATTCCTGCATCGCGCTATCGAAGTTTTCTGAGCGCGGCGGTATATATACGACAGCTGAAATGTATCACGTGGGCTTCGGCCTGACCGGGCATACCACCTCGCTCGGTCGGAAGATCTTCCTTTGTGGCCACCACGCTTATTCCCACATATTCGACTATATTCAATGGCAATTCGCAACCTTAAGGTGCCGTTTCACCACTTCCCGACAAGTGTCGGCTATGCTATCCGCAACTTATCTGGCAGATACTTCATCTATCAGATAAGTTGTGGATATCCTATCTGAAACTTATCAGGAAGTGGGGAAACAGCCCCTAAGCCTTGTTGAGACTTGAGTATCAGACGAATAAAACAAAGAAAATCCAAGCGAATGGAAAATGCAGCTACCATCAGAAGGCATTGGAATAATACGGTATAACACAAGTGTATTTCCAACCATTAATTACTATATAGTTTACAACTTACTATACGGAAGTTAAGTAGCTATTATTATAGCTGTCTAACAGACAGACAGACAAACGGACGGACGGACAGACAAACGGACAGACATATTGAAATAATTCTATGTCTATTCTCGGGACTCAAACTATATCTCCATACCAAAGAACAATTGGTACAAGCAGTTTGGGCGTGAAGACGTAACAGACAGACAGACACACTTCATAAAGTCACCTTCTATTCATTTCAAGTTTTTTCAATTCACAAATAAATGTTTACGGGGAGCTCCCATACAATAAACGTGATTTTTTGGCCTTTTTTGCTCTAAATCAATAATGGCAGCCGAAAGGCACTTGAAATGTTCACAAAATCCTTAATTATATTTCTTCTTTCATAACAAATAATAAAAATTAAATAAAATAAATATTTAATGGGGGTCCCCATACAAAAAACACAATTTTTGCTCTGTACGATTCGCACTTGACCAATTTTTTTTGTTTTCGGATTTTTCCCTACAGTTACACACAATTACCGAGCTGGATTCCAAATTTCAGCCTTCTAGGTCATCTGGAAGTGGGTTAGAATTTTGATCTATAGGTCAGTCAGTCAGTGATAAAAATTTAGATTTTCGGACGTTAATATCTCAACAACCGTTTAAGCTGTGCTTATGAAATTTAAAGCATGTATTTACCTCGCAAGTCTCATTATATGAGCTAAATTTGAAACGTTTATGTGAAATAGTTTCTGAATTATGAGGGGGTCAAAAGTAGCTGCAAATGGTTCGTGTAATATTACACACGGTGCATGCTCGCCATTCTGTTATGCTGGAACTTGGCTTGACACTCTACCGCGTGCCTAGATAACATTCCTATTCCGATCATTGGTGTTTCAATACGTCTCCACCTCTGAATATACACCACTATAATAAGTAGTACATCACATCACTACATTGGTGACCCCGAGCAAGAAACAGGAATCAAACAGCAAGAACAATGTCCGAAGGAAGTGAAGCCGCCCAAGCCCACGAGTAGGTCAACCCACCGACGCAGCCTCCGCAGTCACAAGAGACCCACGAGCTCGGTTCCATCGCCCTAAGCCTTAGAGTACCACCATTCTGGCGCGACCGTCCCAGGTTATGGTTCATCAGCTTCGAAGCCGCAACCCACGACCTGAAGAAGAGTCAAGCCCAACTTTCCCAGATGGTAATCGGCCAGCTAGACAAACAAGATGTCGAACAAATCGCCGATCTTCTCTACAGTTCGCCAGCCCAGAACCAGTACAAAATCCTGAAAGAACGCCTCATCTCAGTCTACGAAGAAAGCGAAGGACGTCAATTCCAAAAATTACTACAAGAAATGAGACTTGGAGACCAGAGGCCTACTCAATTACTTCGTCGCATGCGCAATCTCGCTCGCGACAAAGTACCTGACTCAACATTACGTCTAATGTGGATGAACCATCTTCCCGCACACGTCCGCTCTGTACTTGTAGTAAGTGACACTATCAGCAAGACCGCTGCTCTCAACGAATTAGCACTTCTCGCCGACAAAATGCTGGAACAAAATCAAGAAATCTCCGCCGTCGCCTCAACGTCATCGTCGTGTTCACCTGCAAGCCGAGATCCGGAACTCCTAGAAATCATAAAACAATTAACAAACAAAATCACCGAACTCAAGTCGTCGCAAGTCGCAACATTACTACAGAGGCCGCTCGCCGTACAGATCGAGCCGTTCTTATCGCTTCCACTCACGCGATAGAAACAATAAACAACAGCGCCTGGCGTCTCGCTCGCGCGAACGGTGCGGTACTCCATCGCCGTACTGTTACTATCATCGCCGCTTCGGAATTAATGCAAGAAGATGTACAACTCTGTGCACATTTAAAGAAGAAAACAAGTCGTCGGAAAACTAAGGAGAACGTTAGCAGCGGCGGAACCTAACGTATCAAGCAAATCCTACCGCCTTTTTATCACTGACAAGAGAACAAGACTTCAATTTTTGGTTGATACCGGCGCAAATATTAGCGTCATACCGAGAAAAAAAGGATCAAAAGTTCAATCTCTCCCATTCAAGTTATACGCCGCCAACAATACAACAATAGCAACATACGGAGAAAAGACGCTCGATCTCGACCTAAACTTGAGAAGACCGTACAAGTGGAAATTCGTCGTAGCAGATGTCACAAAACCAATCCTTGGCGCAGATTTTCTCAGTTTCCACAATCTAATAGTCAATTTAAAAAATCGTCGACTAATAGATAATATCACCAACCTCACTCTATCAACCTCACTGTGGCAGCTCCAGCGACCAGCACGAAGATACCTACCATAAAAAGCATCGACCAGCATCAGTCTTACCACGACATCCTGGCCGACTACCCCGGTACTACTCGTCTGTCCGCCATGAAACTAAACAACAAGCACAACGTAGAACATGTCATAGAAACGACTGGACCGCCAATATATTGCCGAACGAGACCACTACCGCCGCACAGATACAACGACGTGAAGAACGAATTCATCAACATGATGCAGCAAGGATTATGCCGGCCAAGCAAAAGTCCTTGGGTGAGCCCACTGCACGTAGTATCGAAGAAAAATGGTGATCTTCGCATCTGTGGTGACTATCGTCGATTAAATTCAGTCACTACACCCGACCGCTGTCCGATCCCAAGACTACGTGACTTCACCAATCAGCTGTCTTCGAAGGTCATTTTCTCAACGATCGACCTAAACCGAGCTTACCAGCAATCACCTATCACGGAAAAGGACATAGAGAAAACTGCAATCACAACACCGTTCGGACTCTTCGAATTTCCTCGAATGTATCCCGGACTAAGAAACGCCGGCCAAACATTCCAAAGATTTATTCACGAAGTACTCCGAGGACTCGACTACGCATTCCCGTTTGTCGATGACGTCATTTTAGCCTCCGATAACGAGCATCAACATCGTCAACACCTACGTGAAGTACTACAGCGATTAGAAGAATACGGCATTACCATAAACCCGTCTAAATGTGTTTTTAGTCAGCCGCAAGTCAAGTTTTTGGGCTACACAGTTTCTCAAGAAGGTATCAAACCGACGGAAGACAAGATTCAAGCTATTATCGATTACCCAAAACCATCTAATATTGAAGAACTCTGACGTTTTCTCGGTATGCTAAATTATTACCGGGAAAACATACCTAAAGCCGCCGACATACAAGCCCCGCTCAACTCATTTCTACACAACTGTAAGAAAAAAGACAAGACGAAAATTCAGTGGACCGAAGAGGCAAATCAAGCTTTCATGAAATGCAAACAAAGCATTCAAGAAGCCGCCATTCTCGCTCACCCACATCATTCTGCCTCAATCGCACTCATGTGCGACGCTTCTGATAAGTGCGCGGGAGCCGTGCTACAACAAAACTTAAACAACCGATGGCAGCCACTTGGATATTTTTCGAAGAAATTTTCCGACGCACAAATGAAGTACAGCGCATTCGACCGAGAGCTCACTGCAATCTACATGGCCGTCAAACATTTCCGAAAAATTTTCGAAGGAAGACATCTCATAATATATACGGACCACAGACCTCTCACATACGCCTTCACAAAGATAAATAGCAACAATGAAGTGGCCCGACGCACGCGACAAATATTATTCATCTCCGAATTTACGACGGACATACATACACATAAGTGGAGCCGATAATATCGTAGCCGACGCACTATCACGAGTCGATGCGATTTCATTTCCAACTTTGTTCGACTACGACGAACTCGCCGCATCTCAAGAAAAGGACAGCGCTATACAAGATTTAATGAGACAACAGCATCTTCAAATAAAGAAAATCAGCCTGCCGACATCTCAGAAGCAAATATACTGCGAATGTTCAACTTCTCGCATTCGTCCATACATACCAGAAGAACTTCGTAGAAAAGCATTCAACGCCGTCCACCAACTCAGTCATCCTGGTATACGAACGACACGCAAACTTATTCAAGACCGCTTCTTTTGGCCCGCAATGAACGATGTCGGAAAATGGGCGAAAACCTGCATCGCATGTCAAAAGGCGAAGATACAGCGACACACATCAAGTACTGTATCTACTTTCCCGCCTTCCACGGATCGTTTTTCTCACTTGCACATCGACATTGTCGGACCTCTTTCCACTTTGCCCGACGGAAAGCGCTACCTCATCACTATGGTAGACCGCGCAATTAGATGGCCCGAAGCAACGCCAGTAGAAGAAATATCAGCGGAAACTACAGCGAAGACACTCTACGAAACCTGGATTTCCCGTTTTGGATGTCCAACCAAGATAACATCGGATCAAGGAAGACAATTCGAGAGTCAACTATTCGTTGCTCTGACACAAATGCTAGGCGCTGAAAAAACACGAACCACAGCCTACCATCCCCAGAGCAACGGCCTAGTGGAACGATGGCATCGCAGTATGAAAGCAGCACTGAAAGTTCGACTCACACCAAACAAGAACTGGGTCGACGAACTACCTACTATTATGTTAGGTCTGCGTGCCGCACTCCGCGCTGACACGCGAGTTAGCGCCGCTGAACTCACTTATGGTCAAAGTCTGCGACTACCTAGCGACTTTTTCACCGAGCCAAGAGTCCAGACAACTATGGATTACAACTTCGTTTCCAATTTTCGCCGCACCATCAACAATCTGAAGCCACAGCCAGAACAGCATCACAGCAACAGCCGTGTCACATTTGTACACCCAGACCTGCAAAAATGTGAACATGTCTTTGTACTGCTGCTGTGAGAAAACCGCTGCAGCCGCCGTATGAAGGACCGTATCGTGTACTTAAGCGAAATAGTTTTTTCTGTACTATACTCCGATCCGGACAAGAAGCCGTCGTATCAATCGACCGCTTGAAACCTGCGTACATCATCAACGAAGAAGAGGATGGACAACCGCGAGACAACGTGAAACAATCACGATCCGGACGAATCATCAGAACACCGGTACGTTCACTTGAGGGGGAGTCCTGTAGCTGCAGTAGCTGCACTACTTAGCTGCACTACGATGACCTTGACCTCCTTATCTACAGCCAGAGAGAGACGCAATGTTACCGTGTCGTCCGTCCCGCTCACACGCACTTACACCTTGTCCCTTTACTTGTAATCTAAATATAGCTCCGACCTGTAAAGTGTAAATAAATATAACATTCCTATTCCGATCATTGGTGTTTCAATACGTCTCCACCTCTGAATATATTATAAGTAGTACATTTACAATTAGTTTGGTGAGATTTAAAATGTAACCATAATATGTAGTTTTTATGAATAAATGAAATAAAAAATCGGTTGTCTGTAAAGTCGGTTTACTGACGATAGTTGAACGTGACAACGTCATAGCCTTAGCCTGGCCGCACATTGTCCGAAATTTCTGATACGAAACATTTGAACGTCGGCCGGACCGCCACACCGCACACTATCCGAAATTTCCTTCCGGCGAGTTCGAGCTCACTCGGCTCAGTACAAAATGTAAGAGAGAGCGCGATCCGGTTTTCTGATCAGAAACATTTGAACTGCTACCAATCGACGTCATCTGACGTAAAATTTCGGACGCCCGCCGGAAAGCAATTAAAAATTTCTGCCATCCGATAGACGGCATCTGACAACTCATCCGGACCGGACGTCAGATACAAAATATATGAGCAGAGTGCGGAACGGCGGGCGTCTGACATTATTTGTCAGATGACGTCGATCGGATGAGTACTCTGTTGTTTCGTCCCAAGGTGGCCCATTGGGCCCAATGGACAGATATGATTTTTAACATTTTTTCATCTGGCGATTGGTCCCACTTTTATGATCCATTGTTTTCTGGCAAGAAATTTTGAAGTTGGGTTAGCACAAAAATAATCAGTTATAAGTTATAAGTTATAACCATAATATTGTTTTGTACATTTAATCCTTCGATCGCGGATTCTTGGAAATCTATAGTTATTCTATTGTTTTCGCGGTCGCCGGTGTCCTTATGGGGGTTGATAGGTTAAAACATATCTGACACTATCACCTTAAAACTTATATTATTATTATTATTAATACCTAAACATACTGCGTCGAATCAAGTTTAAAAAAAATACCTGCTATATAGGTACTGCGAGAAATTTTAATAATGGTTGTTTTCCCACAGTAAAATGATTCTATCTTAGTAGTACGATAGACTTGGGAAGTTTTCCTTTTATTCAAATCATAAATAAAATTCGGCCGGGTTATAGCTGCTCGCGCCTATCGGCATAAAGTTGCCATAGTACGTCATACAAAATATTTTTCATTTTCAAATTCAAATGTCTTTATTGCCAGAATGTTGTTGATATAAAGGTCTTATTAACTACTTAAGCTCCGTTTAGACCAAACGAGCGAATGCTCATTCTAGTAAAGCTCTTTTGATGTAAACAAACAACGAGCATTCTTCCGTTGTTCTAGTGCAGGGGTCGGCAGACCGCGGCTCGCGAGCCGCATGCGGTTCTTCCATAGGATTAATATGGCTTATTATTATCTTACACTCACTCACTGCCTAACTTTAGCATAAAAAAAGCTTTAGCAATAAATAAAACACCTAAACAATATGAAACAACTGAATTCTCCGTCAACGTGCGCGCTCGCACTCTGACTGTAAAACAATTACCTAAAATAGAGCAAATCCTGTTTGATACAATGGAATAGCCTTCCTGCAAGTTGCAACATATGAAACGACAAAAAACTAGCATTTGCTGTTATGTATATCTATCTTATAGTTCATGTGAGCAAACATTTTCATCTACGAATCAAATTAAACGTAAATAATTAAGAAGCAAATTAACCGATACAACCGCTTTGTAGTGTAAAGCAAATTAGACTCTAACTAATTATTATTTTAATATTAGACTTATAAAATTTATGTAGCGGCTCTTTGAAGGTATTGAAAAATCTACAAACTTGATATTTGGCTCATCTGATTGGTAAGTCTGCCGACCCCTGTTCTAGTGTGTTCGCCACGTGTTCGGCGGTAAATAGGTAGAATGCTCCAAGAATGCTCGCTCGTTTGGTGTAACCGACGCAAGAGCGCTCGAGCAGTTGCCTAGAGCGTTCTTTCGTGTTCGGACGTGCTCGCTCTTCGAGGCGGTCACTTCAAAGGGATTCTAGTGTTCTTGAAAATTTTGACTTTTTGGCGGGTTTTTTAAATTATCGAGTCTTCTTCTTTGTATTAAATTTGTTCCCCACCAGCCACTCTTTCTTTATTTTTTATTTCACATTAAGAGTCCGTATACGAAATTTTGCCGATTTCGCTCATTTAACAGACGTGATTTAACAGTTAAAATACAGTATTTCTATAAGTTTTAATGAACAACATGTAAGATCATTTCAATTATAATCTAATGTTGGAGCTAGATTTTTTATTTTTTATAAGTATCTTTAAATAATCCAACTCAAACCCGCGACAGTTTTGTGATTTTTGCTGTAAAAGATTTAGAATATCACCTTTTTATGGATTGTATTGACGTCTTAACGGTATGAAAAAAATACAATGTGCTGTTGAGAAAGTCGTCTATACAATGTTGGAATTACTTTTTACCACTTTAATATAAAAAACCCTTTAAAAAACAGAAAACCTCTATTTGCCCGCTAACTTGGCTATCGTCCTTTTTCACCTGGCATATGAAAGACGGGCGTGAGTGTGAAGAGAGCAGTAGAAAAGAGAGTACGGGCTCTTAATTGCGTTATAATTATAACAATAAACACAATATCGCTATCACAGTCAGACAGTGTAGTGTGAACTTATCGTTGACGAATGAGCAATGAGCATTCGCTCGTTTGGTCTAAATGATTCTCATTTATAGAGCAAAAATTCTTATTCAAGAATAAGATGTCCTTGTTGGTTCGATTGGTGTAAACTATCTAAAGTATGTTGTAACAAATTATAGTTTACACTAAACGAATACGAAATAATGTTCTTGTGCAGTTCTTGCTCTATGTTCTTTTGGTTTAAACCCACCTTTATAGTTCTAACATTCTGCCATAACAATAATATAATAATAATAATAATATCTATGGACGCTTCAAACCACGTCAGTCTGGCCCCGTGGTAAGTACCTGAAGGACTTGTGATACGGGTACCAGACAACGGAAATATATTTAATACTTTTATACTATACATATATTTAAGATTTTTATTATATGATACACATATTCAATACACATCCATGACCCAGGAACTTTGAAAACTTTTTGTTCCGTCGGCGGGATTCGAACCCGCGACCCCCGGCTTGAGCTGCCAACAGCCCACCCACTGAGCCACAGAGGTCGTCAAGTCTTCCGCCTTTCATCCCCAATTTTAACCCCTTGGAGGTAGAATTGATCAAAATCCTTTCTTAGCGGATGCCTTCATCATAACATGCCAAATTTCAGCCCGATCGGTCGGGCTGTGCGTTGATAGATCACCATATCAGTCAGTCACCTTTGAGTTTTATATCTATACATATAATAAATCTGTAGAAATGTCAATTCTGTACATTAAAGATATTCAAAAAATAATAAGCGGAGGGTGTCACAGTATCGCTATAGAAGCCGAAAAGTTAGTTAGTTTTTTGTCTGTCTGTCTGTCTGTCTGTCTGTCTGTATGTTTGTTCCAGCATCACACGAAAACTACTGATCCGATTTGAAAGCGGTTTTCGTAGATATATTTGTCTTCTTCCAACTTACCATCTGGTGTATAAAAATTCCCCCCCCCCCCACCCCTCTAAGGGGACAAAAGAGGGGGTCAGATTTTGTATCAAACTTTTTTCTTTAACACGAAAACTACTGATCCGATTTGAATGCGGTTTTCGCAGATATATTTGTCTTCTTTGAACTTAACATGTAGTGTATAAAAAAAATTCTCCCCATCCCTCTAAAGGGACGAAAGAGGGGGTCAGATTTTGTATAAGACTTTTGCTTTAACACGAAAACTACTAATCCGATTTGAATGCGGTTTTCGCAGATATATTTGTCTTCTTTTAACTTAACATGTGGTGTATAAATTTTTTTCCCCCCACCCATCTAAAGACACGAAAGAGGGGGTCAGATTTTGTATTTAAAGACTTGCTTTAACACGAAAACTACTGATTCGATTTGCATACGGTTTTCGCAGATATATTTGCCTTCTTCCAACTCAACATCTGGTGTATAAAAATTGCCCCCCCCCCCCCCCCCCAACCCTCTAAGGGGACCAAAGAGGGGGTCAGATTTTGTATCAAACTTTTTTCTTTAATGGACTTACTTCATATTATTTACTGTTTTTCCAACTTAACATCTGGTGTATAAATTTTTTCCCTCCACCCCTCTTAGGGGACAAAAGAGGGGGTAAGATTTTGTGTCGACTGATGAAGTAGAAATACTTTAAATGGCAAAACAACGTTTGCCAGGACAGCTAGTAATATATATAGATATAGATGTCCATTGAATTATTTTTCTTTAAATATCATTTATTCATTCAGTGTGTAATAAATGTTTTCATACAAAATAATTATTTTGTTTTTTATTCAAATCTACTACTTTTTTGCTAGCCCTACAGACATAAGCCGAAAAGTCATAAAAAATAATTACTTGGGAGCTATCGCCAGATAAAAAAATGTTAAAAATTCATAATATCTGGTCATTGGGCCCACTGGGCCCAAAAACCTTGGGACGAAACACCAGAGTACTCTGGCAGTTCAAATGTTTCGTATCAGAAATTTCGGACAATGTGCGGCCAGGCTTAACCCCTCAGTTCCGGGAAAAATCTATGCAAAAAAGTTGGCAGGTCAATGTGCAAAAAAAATGACGCCCGGCCTACCCTCTTTGTAAAATTAATGTAATATCCTTACATACAATCCATATTTTATGTTTGTGTGAACTACATTATAATATATGTTAAATTTTCTATCTATCAAGCCATCATAATATAGTATTTAGTCCGATGTGATATTAGTTTCTCAATTATAAACTTTCGAAACTATAATTAGTGACTTGTTCAGAAGAAATAAACGAATACTTTATTCTTCATATAATAAGTCATACCTTGACACGTAGGAAATAGAGCACAATTTTGAATAGCCAAAATAATACTAATAGCTCACAGATTGTTTATTTATTTTTCATTCAGAGTGTGGTCAATGTATCAAAGGTCATAACTAACCAAACTTCTTCATACAAAAGTATTCTCTAAGTCATCGAAATACGTAATATAATCGAAACAAAGAGCGCGGCCCAGGTGGGCCTTACGGTTGTTGAGAGACTTGAGAGTGTAAATGGAACGCCTCAGAGCTGTCAGCGTGGTAACGCCACAAGAACTGTCATGTTTTTCGGGCGCGCACCCCATATCGAATTATAAGACGTTATTACGTCAAAAAAAATAGCCTATTTATCGAGGAAGGCTATAGGATATATTTTATCACGCTAAGGCTAATAGGAGCGAAGAAATAGAGGAAAATGTGGAAAAAACGGGGAAAATTATTTGAAAGGGCTAACTTGAACGCGCTAATCTCAGAAACTACTGGTCCGATTTGAAAAATTATTTCAGTGTTAGATAGCCCATTTATTGAGGAAGGCTGTAGACTATATTTTATCACGCTAAGAGTAATAGGAGAATGTGGAAAAAAACGAGGGAAATTATTTGAATGGGCTTATATCTCGCGAACTACTGGAGCAATTTTTAGGTTATTTTGCACATATAAGAAGTAGACCACGTGAAGGATCATAGGCTATCGATTTTAATCATTTTTTCAGTGGCTACATATTTTATACCCGTGCGACGCCGGGGCGGGTCGTTAATTTAGAATAATTTTTTGATTATAAATATTTAAAATTATCAGGTAATTCGATTTACAGGATTGCAGACATTCGTAATTTGGTCGGCTAATTCAGGTACATTAGCTCTTCTTAAGCCTTAGTAGACTGATCGCGAATAATATTGGTTAGACTTAATCCGACCAAATAACGCAAGCCCGCCATCATGTTGCGTTTTAAACGGGCAAAAGTGGATGAAGATAGAATCAACATTATAATATCTTAAATAGCAAACTTAAATGAAAACCTGAAACCAAACTTGTAAGTCAGCTCTAAAATCCCAGTGTAATGGAGTGCTAAAAGTCCCGCAACCCCCGAATGTGTAATGTTATTTATCTTCTTAGCGTTGGCCGACTGCCAGCCGGGGGTATGATTTGTGGATCACTAAGGTGCATTTTTGGGGACCTAGAATCTAAGTAGATGATGAAAAGTGCTTTATAACAATTATTACTAAATGACACCTGCAACTCCGTTATGCTAAAATTCGTTAATCGCGTGAGAACTGTAAATTTTAAACGGGCTAAGTATCTATAAGCGGGCTAAGGCTACATTAGCCGCCTAATGGTCTATAAGCAAGCTAAGGCGTCTTAAAACGGCTAAGGCTACATAAAGGGGCTAAAGCTCTAGACGCGCACTAAGACTAAGGCCCTATTAGCGGGCTAAAACTCTATAAGTGGGCTAAGGCTCTAGTGAAGAGCTAAGGTTCTATTAGGGAGCTATTTCATAGCAGAAATTATTCTGATATGAAAATATTGTCGCTGGACGCTGAGCGAAGCTTATATTTAAACAAAGGCAAAACTCGTGACGCGTCGCGATGCCTCGACTTTATGTGAGTTGAGGCTACGGATTTAGCCTAAAATTTATAAAAATAATGGTTATAAATAATCGAAAAACCGACAATTTCAGACAACCGACGAAACTTAGTACGTCGTTGCTCTAGATTGTAGGTTTTGGCACGATCGCACTGCAGAAGTGGATTCCGAAATAGGAAAACGGAAACGACGTTACTTAATCAAATTGAAATGTACACAATATGAAAATATTTGATCATTCAACTACATGTAACTTACTTTTGGTCTAAAATTGTACACTTATAGGTTTGGAGGTATGGTGAAAAAAGACTTTTTTGTCTTTGTTTAAATTGCCTACATCGGTGTTCTTTTATATAATAGAGGTAGAAATTTCGCGAACGCTACTAGCTCATACAGTAAATAATCCGACTAAAATCCGACATGTTGTACACGACATCAGAATATTTACAGAAACGATGTCAAAATCGTAGGTTACAGTCGATCGTTGGACAATCAATTTTTCATCAATCTGATCCATCAATCTGACTGACGGAATATTGATAGTTATAGAAAGTTCATATTTAAAATATGATCATTCCATCAATCCGTCCGTCCAAATCAAATTTTTGTCAATCTTTACCGGATTGATGGATCAGATTGATGAAAATTTGACCGTCTAAACTCTAACCTGTGTCTCGACCTGTCGTCTATTAACAAAACGTTCTGTTTACTGTCTATACTGGTACTGCCTCTAGTATGAAAATATTTCAGTAATATTAAATTCTCATATTGTTTTAAAACGCAGATAATATTATGAACACGGTGACATTGGCCATTGAAAACAAACCCAGACGTATACAGAACGAAGTAAACACATTCGTATGACGGTGGTGGAGATGTTTTCTATACAGAAATAACACATCCCAGGGGAATCCGACATTAATACCGTAATACATCTTGACAAAACAGGACTTATTACCTAATAAGTTAGTTTATAAGTAGTAAGTACGTTACGACTTTTTTTTTTTCGATTGATATTAATCTGTAGAAAAAATCAAAATCACTATATTTTTGCGTAGAAATTTCAAGGAGTCCCCTCGATTCCTCTAGGATCCCATCATCAGATCACCACTTTTGTGAACATGGTACCAAATTCGAGCTAAACCCTATACAACACAAAAAGAATTTTGAAAACCGTACCACAAACGGCTGAGTAATCGTGGAACATACAAAAAAAAAGATACATAGAGCCGAACATAATATTACCTCCTCCTTTTTGGAAGTCGGCCAATGAAATTAGCTAATTAATGTCGATTGCTTTTTTGTATGGGAAACGAACCACCTTAACGTGAATGTTTCCAGTCATCAGAAAAACAATTATGCGTTGTGTTTACCAACACTTTTTGCTTTTAACCCTTTTTTGCACCTTTTGCAAATGTAACCAGGTGTTAGAGGAATAAACTTAATGTGTTTTCGCAATATTAACCCGCGGGTATTAACGTGCAATCATGTAATGGCAGATTCAAACGAGGCGTATAGTGGCTACTGCCACAGTATAAACATTATACAGTAGCGTGCCTAGCTATTATCACAATATAAATTATAATATACAGCAGTTAATAGAATAGCGTCTTCGTCAAAAACAATGGAATGACATAATATGTCATTTCATGTTTGTAGAGTCCACGTAAAATAAAATCAAACCGAATTCTGAGTATGCTTTGGTGCTAGGGCACCGCTCGTAGTTTTGGCAAAAAATTAAGGTGTCAAGGGACACCCGGATGGAACGAAGTTATAAAAAAAACGCTATCTATTGATGACCAGGAATACTAACTGCCCTTACTAAGCAGGTAATAATAAAAAAGTGTCGTTACAACTTTTTCCGTCTAGCCTCCTTTCGTAACGCGCGATAAGGAACTTTATTCCAAAAAGTGCTCTATGTTTAATTTACTTGACAAATGACTTATTTTCCTGCTGGTTTTAATTATTATTTTAAAGAGATATTGCGTAATTATAATATATTATACAAAATAGCATGCAGTACTTGTATCAACATATCACACTATTGTGTTAAACGAGTTGAATCTCCAGGACACATCTAAGTCACTCTACTGTTTGTTATTTATATTGTACCATTACTGACATCTCCCAACGGATCAGCGATATCCACAAATACGAATCCAATATAGCCTGTATTGGATTTCTGAGAAGTTTCTGAATCGCTATATGTAGTGATAAGCAAAGCAAGACCAAGACCAAGACTCGACCAGTCTTGGTCTTGGTCTTGGTCTTGCTTGTGCAGTCTTGGTCTTGGTCTTACTCAAATCTGTCTGGTCTTGGTCTTGGTCTTGGTCTTGCACGCCTAGTCTTGGTCTTGGTCTTGCAAAAAGCAAGACTCTTGCAAACATTTTTCAAAACTTTTTGTAAGTTTTAATTTTCTCGAAAAAACATTTTCAAACCTAAATTATTACACTAGCTAAATAATCTTAACTTGTAAAGAGAATGATTCTTGAATTGAAAATACTAATGAAAAGTTGAGAGCATAGGCTGATCTTTTAGAGGAAATAATATAATATTAAGAAAAATGAAAATTAAAAAAAATAAGAACTTTCCCTCGGATTTTTAGGATTCCGTAGCCAAATGGCAAAAAACGGAACCCTTATAGATTCGTCACGTCTATCGGTCTGTCTCTCTGTCCGTCCGTCCGTATGTCACAGCCACTTTTCTCCGAAACTATAAGAGCTATACAATTGAAACTTGGTAAATAGGTGTTGTCAGTAACTTCATTAAGATTTTAATTTTTGTTGTAACGACACTTTTTGACCGACACTTTTTGCCAACTGTGTTTTTTGCTATAGCTGTAAGCCGTGCGGCTCTCTCTCTCTCTCTCTCTCTCAGAAAAAGCAAGCCACTTTATGATTTTTTTTTGTTCTTTTTTTTTCGTTCTTTTTTTAGCGTATAGAGGTTATATTTTGTACTTACATAAAAATAACTTCGTTCCATCCGGGTGTCCCTTGATACCTTTCAAGTTTTTTCTCATATCTAACCTATGCGGGGGTATCTTTGTATAGGTCTTTCAAAATCTTCAGATTTCTAATATAATTTTTTTCTAACCTGAATAGTTTGCTAGAGAGGCTTAGTCTTCCAAAGTGGTAAAATCTGTGTCTCCCTCCCCCCCCCGCCCCCCTCTAACCTCTAAAGTAGGGTCATGATAAGTCTAAAAAATATATGATGTACATTACTATAAAAACTACCAAGGAAAATTGGTTTGAACGAGAACTAGCAAGTAGTTTTGTTTTATACGTCATAAATGCCTTAATTTAACTTTCATTAAATCAACTGAAATATAAAAATAAATCAAAAACCTTTTAAATTCATAAAATCAACCTTTTCGATGCTGCGTAACCCTTCATGGGCGAGTCCAACTCGCACTTGGCCGGATTTTCGAATTCTCTCTCGGTTGGAAGATCTTCCTTTTCTGCCGCCACGTATATTCCCAAATTTTAGTTTAAATGCATGGTTACATAATCGAAAGGGTAAAAACGGGACCCAATTATTTACACATCGCTGTCTGTTCGTCTGTCTGTTTCCAGGCTGTATCACAAGACCTTGAAATTCATATTAAGTAGATATATTGTTATAATTTATAAATATTTTATCTCATATTACAGTCACTGCGAAAGTAAAAATTTTTAGCAAGAGTCTTGCATGGAGCAAGACTCTTGCATAGCCAGTCTTGGTCTTGGTCTTGTTCTTGCACACCTAGTCTTGGTCTTGGTCTTGGTCTTGCATTTTTTGCAAGACCAAGACCAAGACTGCAAGACCAAGACCAATTTTGCACATCACTAGCTATATGTATACAAGACTATTAAATACTATGTATACTATATGATAGTAGAGACAGAGAGCGGATGAGTAACACAAGAAAGCTTACTTTGAGTGAATACAGTATTCCACGAGCCCACATCTATATATAAAAAAATCAAAGGTGATCTGACATGGTGATCTATCAACGCACAGCCCAAACCACTGGGCGGCTCCACTTTTGTTGAATGGTCATCCCCCTTAAATATTACGTTTACCTTGTTTCTATTTTATTTCTTGTTATAGCGGCAACAGAAATAGATAATCTGTGAAAATTTCAGAAGTCTAGCTATAGCAGTTCTTGAGACACAGCCTGGAGACAGACAGACAGAGAACGACAGACATCGAAGTCTCAGTAATAGGTTATAGGATCCCGTTTTTACCGTTTGACTACGGAACCCTAAAAAGTAGTTAAGTTAAGCCAGAGCCTGAAGCTAATGTTAACTGTTGAAACCCGTTCAGTAGTTTTGTCTGAAAGAGAGAATCATCCATTATTACAAACTTGCACATTTGTTAGAATACTTAGTCCCTCGATCGTGGAAAAATGAGAGACAATAGCTTTTCTATTGTTATCGCGGTCGAATGCGACCGCTTGGGGCTTGAGAGATTATTAGGATAACTTAATGTAATTTTAGCTCAATTTTAACTAATGAAAGTTATTCGAAGTTGCAAGAAATAGATACAAGATGGCGGATCGTCCGATAGTTTATTTTTAAACTTCCCTTCGTTGAACCGATCAAAGTTCGATAATTTAAAGAAATTCTTCGAAAACGTCCAGTTATAATAAGAAACTCTATAACGACTCGCTTAGAAAAAAAGATTATTACAAAAATAATGTAATGGACTTTATGTTAAATTCTCAATGAAGTAACTTAACCTATCAAGCCCCATAAGAGCACCGGTAAACGGGACAACAATAGAAAAAATAACAATAGATTTCCAAGAATCCGCGATCGAAGGATTAATAGGATATAATATGACTGCAATGTTTTGAAGCTAGACGGCAGCACCAGCACTGAGCACAGACAGTAAACAAGAAGTTTTGTTCGACATTTTACAACATTTCTGTCAATATTATTATGAAACATGTGCAATAATAAATTATGTCGGACTTTGGTAAAATTTTACGGCATAAAATGTCCATGAAATTAAGACCCAAATTGGCCAATCGGTTCAGCCGTTCACGAGTATTAGCGGTACTAACAAAATTTTAAAATTAATTTTATTTGTATAGATTTTAGTCAACTTTCTACGCCTTTTATCCAAATTCAACTGTACAAAACTCATTTATATTTACGTGCAATAATTATCATTATGTCCAGATGAAGCATAAATACAAAATAACAGTTACCTTTATGTAATATATCGTTCACAACAGAACTATATTATGTAACGTACGACATAATAATATTATACATTGCAATTTATGGCAGAGACCACAGTCTCGCAAGATGGTGTTACGTTGTAAATAATGTCTCGTAGGTTAAAACCATAGTATAAATATTTAACAGTAGAGCAAGTTATGTCTTTCATAGTAGCAAGTTCAATGTGGTTTGAGATTTTGTAGTAAGTTTGCCATTTCGTAGCAAAATTGATACTTTGTAGCTGGAAGATGATCATTTTGTAGCAAAATTGATATTTCGTATCAAGGTTATCATTTCGTAGCAAAATTGATATTTCGTATCAAGGTTATCATTTCGTAGAAAAATTGATATTTCGTAGCAATCTTGTTATTTCGCAGCACGTTTGTCATTTTGTACCATATTACGGTCAATTCAGACCGCAACGCGACGAGGCGAGGCGAGGGCGCGAGGCGCGACGCGGTATAACAACAAACACATACAAATATTTATTTACCAAAAAACTTTAACATAATATGCGATAACGGATCCCCACACTAGGCGATGCCTGTCCTGTGGGGACAAAACGAAGTTACTATAATAGTTACATTTTTTTTATAATAATTAGTAATATAATTACACTAAATTCAAAGTTGTTTTATTGATGTTAATAGTGTGTGTGTGTGTGTGTGTGTGTATGTGTGTGTGTGTGTGTGTGTGTGTGTGTGTGTGTGTTTGTGTGTGCATGACTTTATTCCATCATTTTGATCAAATTTTCAGTTTCCTCGTACGAAATTCCAAGAAGAGTATCAAAAAGAACAGAGGAGAAACAAGCCAAATTTTTGAGCGAACGAAGTTTTGACGGCGACTACGGGAACCCTAAAAGACCGTTGTTTCAGTAGTGTTATGTACTGGGAGGAGCTAAGGATATGCTTGTGCATAGCCACTCCTGCTCTTAGAATGTAGAGTTTTCTAACACTTAATACACGAAATTCTTGATACAGAGCAGAAGTGGGATATCTTCTCCTCTTGTTCAGAGCAACTTTAAGTAAAGCACGCTGAGCTCTTTCGGCCGCGATAAGGGTGGTAGACGCTGCACCTCCCCACACAGGTATGCAGTAGTTTATGATGGACTGACAGAGTGCTAGGTATATGGTTCTTAGTAAGTGAGGGTCCGCTGCGTTGCGTAGATTTTTCAGAACTAGTATTATTTTTCGAATACGGGAGGTCAGTAGGCAGATATGTTCCCTAAAGGACAGCTTCTCATCTAAAATTATGCCAAGATATTTCACGTTTGGTACTCTTTGAATTTGGGGACAGTTACAGGACTCTCGCTCATTGGCAGAACAGCTATGTATACTCAAATAGAGTAAATATTTGCAGTTTGAGGCAGCTGTTTTATGAAAAAACACAAAGGGGTTTGGGTAATATTGGCGTCATTTTCAAATCTCGCGGCCACTCACCAAACCGGCATATTATGAAAGAACTTATCAAGGGGAGTAAACTTTATTATGGGGGACATATAGCTAAACTGTATCGGAGCCGAGATATTAGGCATTTTAAGTTCGTATTTTCAACTAAAAGTAAATTCAATCATAACATGAATACTCAGTAAAATACAAAAAAACGGCATTATTTATTAGCTTAAAGCCTTCGTCGATAAATGGGCTATCCAATACAAAAATAATTTTTGAAATCGAACAAGCAGTTCCTGAGATTAGCACTTTCAAGCACACAATTACTTCAGCTTCATAATATTAGTATACAAGGTATAACAAAACTAACTGATAATACTTTAGTGTGTGTACTGTGTATGAGTCCCGTGTATAAAGTTTACTGTAAAAGTAGTAGCGCTGAAAGAGAACATTTTTTTTCACTTTTGTATGGGGAAACTCTTTACGCCAGGGCGCCTGCCCATGCAAATCACAAAAAAGTTTCTTAGCAGACAGAAGCATAAAGGTCGTAGTTGACGGCGAATGCTCGGAAACTCAGTCTGTTAATGCTGGTGTCCCTCAGGGCTGTGTGCTATTGGCTTCTCTATTCATACTGCATATCAATGACATGTTACACACCAACGGCATTCATTGCTATGCGGATGATAGTACTGTAGGTGATGCTGTATATACCGGCTCCCCCAATATTTCTCGGCTAAATGTCATTGAGAGTCGAAACGAACATGTGTCTAGAGAATTCATTGGAGAAAGTCTCTGAATGGGGTAGACGTAACTTAGTCCAATTCAGCCCCGCCAAGACACAAGTCTGCGCGTTCACCGCTAAAAAGTCACCTATGGTCATTTTGAGGGCACATCTTTAACCATCTCCCGTAGCATTGAAATACTTGGCGTTAGCATATCGAGCGAAGTCCAGTTACGATATCTAGAGGGTAAAGCCAAGTTAGCCTCGAAGAAGCTTGGTGTTCTCAACAGAGCGAGACAGTACTTCAGTCCGGACCAACGCCTACAACTCTAGAAGGCGCAGGTTCGGCCTCATATGGAATATTGTTTTCATCTCTGGGCAGGGGCACCGAAATACCAACTGCTCCCTCTGGATCGTATCCAACGAAGGTCCGCTCGAATTGTTGACTGCCATAGTGTTTCAAATAGCTTGGACCCCTTGGAATTACGCCGAGATGTAGCTTCACTCTGCGTCCTCTATCGGTTGTATCACGGGGAGTGCTATGAGGAATTGTTCAGAATCATGCCACCTGCAACTTTTCGCCATCGTCCCACGCGAAAAATATTCCATCCTCATCACCTTGATGAGTGGCAGTCTTCCACCGTGCGTTTCTCGCGTAACTTTCTGCCGCGCACTGTAAAACTTTGGAACGAACTGTCACCAGCAGTATTTCCGGACCTACACGACCTGCAAACCTTCAAGAAGAGAGCGTATTCCCTCTTAAAAGGCCGGCAACGCACCTGCAGCTCTTCTGATGTTGCGAGTGTCCATCAACAAGCGCTAATCCTTCTTCAGCAATTTGACGGACATCACTTACAGTTTTAGCGTGGAAAATAAGTGCAGTATCATCCGCGTAGCAGTAGATGTCTGCAGAGGCTAAGGGCAAGGAGGCAATCTCGTTGATGTTAAGTAAGAAAAGTGATGGGCCTAATATGCTGCCCTGAGGGACACCGTAAGTAATTGGTTTAGCATCACTTAGGTCATTACCTAGTTTAACTCGTTGAAGTCTGTCTGATAAATAGCTGGAAAACCATTTTAAGGCAATGCCCCTAACGCCACAAGATTCTAGTTTTCCCAAGAGTATGGGTATTGAGACTGTGTCGAATGCCTTAGCCAGATCAAAAAATACACCAACACAGCACCGACCTTCGTCGAGGTGGGAAACTACTTTATTTACGAGAGAAGAAACAGCGTCCTCCGTAGATTTTTCCCTTTGAAATCCAAACTGTTGGCTGTTAGTTATCTGATTTGAGTCTAGAAATTAAATTAATCTCCGGTGTATGATACGGTCAAGAAGTTTGGACAGAGTACTTAAGAGAGAAATTGGTCGGTAGTTACTGGGGTCATCCTTAGGACCGCCTTTGTGGATAGGAGTGACAACTGCGGTTTTCAAAGATTTGGGAAAAACTCCAGTTTCTATGCTCTTGTTAATAATTAATGTGATTGGGGGCGCTATGATTTCCACTAAACTTTTTAATACTCTGTTATTTATGCCGTCAAGTCCAGGGGAGCTAAAGTTATTTAGATTTCGGATTAAGCTCTTAACCTCGATTTGGTTTGTTGGTGAAATAAAGAACGAGTTTGTTGTTGCAGATCTTCTGTTTTGTGATATAGCTGATTTTCTGCTTGTTTTTGTCGATAAAGAGTGTGCAAGTGTCTGACCTATTGAAGCAAAATAAGTGTTGCATTCATTAAGGGATTCTGCTACAGAATTTTTAATTTTTGTTAATTCAGGTTGAGACCGGGAAAAGTCTTTTGAGCAGCGGTGAGAAATTTTGTTGATGGAATTCCAAAGTTTTCTAGAGCAATCCTTATTTTTATAAAGCTCAGTTTTTTCATACTCGGTTTTAAGTTTTCGGATCAATGAGTTGTAAAAATTACGGTACCGAGTAAAGATAAGTCTTTTTATGTCGTCCTGAGGAAATTTTTTGAGACGGCGTGAAGTTTATCTTTTTGTTTGGAGCATCGAATCAATCCAGGTGTCATCCAGGGCTGAATTATAAATTTTGAGTGACTAAGCGTAATCTTTCGTGAGTTTTTTGTTACTAGTTCCGAAAGAGTAGAGGTAAACTTGGCAGCATACATTTGTATGGATTTGATAGATTTCAGTTGCGTGAGATGTCTTGCGAATCTGTAGTATAATTCATACGTAGCATTTTTTTAAATGTCTGGTTTTTTAAAAATCTGTGGTTAAAAACTTGTATGGAAAATGCGGCCCGCTCCATTGCGTCCCATCATAACGTGCCTAAACGTAATGACGTCAGCCCCAGAAACCCTCTTAAAGCCTCCAGTAATTTTCCGTCGTCTACTAAAAAGTATATTAAATCTTTACCGAACCGCTCCCCAGTAATATTTGGTCAATAAACGACTAGAACAACGAATTACGATATTATTCACCCGGAGTTATGGGCCATGATAAAACACAGGTTGTTTTATGGGCGAATCAATAGTATTACCATTATTAACCGTTTTATATTGCCCCAAACCTTTGCTTGGGCGACTGGTGGTTAAATTCCACTGAAGTGACTTTACAAATCGGTGATTTTTCAAATGGCCAGGTTTGAAATAAATATTAGGTATATACGCTGTGTGTAAAGAGAAATCTTTCGTCCTAAAAAGTTTTGGGAAGCAACAAGTGGCCTGACAAACGTTTTTACGTCATTTCGGGTTGTCCCTGTCAGAAACGTAAACACGTAAGACTGGTTTTAGGCTGGCCTCACACAGCCGGAATTTCATAATCGGAAATTCATATTCTTACAGATCGATCTACGAAATTCATAATCTGAAAAAATCAGAATGTGTGTGGAGAGTACTGATATTGTATGGTATTCCGGTCTTTCTGAATTAATAATATGAATATCCGATTATGAAATTCCGGCTGTGTGAGGCCAGCCTTAGAGCGTAATGCATATTGCATTTATGCGGAGCGATCCGTACCGACGGTCCGCGTGACACTAAAACCAGCCTTATACATTATATTATCTAGAAGTAGTTACAAACAACTTAACCTTCATACGGTCTTCGGGTCAATTTTGACCCATTTTGAGATAGAAATGAAATTTTCTCAGAAAATAAGCGCTCAAGAAGTATGATATTTTATGACTTTTAATTATTCGTCTCAATTTACTTATTAGTGGAATAAGATTTAAAAAAATAGTTTTAATATTTCGCGTATGGCTTTTTTTACTCTAACGGTCTTTGGGTCAGAATTGACCGCAACTCATAACAAACGCACAGCGCATCTGTTATTGTCCTAATTGTTTAGGTATCGTATAACTTTCGAATGAGAAGTTCTTTTGTTCTACCCATACAAGTCTTAGAATCATAATTTATAATACTAAGACCAATAAACATAAAATATTTTACAATAGATGAGCAGCTTGTCGTAATCAAAAAAGGATTCCCGTTTCAACAATACATGCCATCAAAATCAACTAAATAATATGAGATCTGTGGTTTATGTGATTCTGAAACCAGCTGAGATTGGAGATTGGAATATTCAACCCTACACGGGCAAAGAACCAGGTGTTGACAAATACCTAGGCTTGTATGTAGTCCTTGATTTGACTTGAGGCCTGTGAGTTCCATCATACGGTGGGCAATTTTTTTTGCATCAAATCGGCATGAACAAAAACAAATCACTGTAGTTGGATCAGCTATACGTTAGGATAAACCTGGATTACCTTCAGAAATAGAACAAGTAAACGACCTGTGTATTCATCATGTTTTGCTCTTACTATAGATTCTAACACTTGTTTCGACACCTAAAAAAATAAGTCGGGGAATAATTTTATTCATTACTTTACTACAAAAAACCTGTGATTATTAGTTTGACTTCATCGAATATAAAGATGGCCTAGATGACCTGGATAAAGCTACAAAAGAAAAACAAAACTTTGGCCTCAAGTGGCCTCAAGTAACATGGTCATGGTAGATAGATCAGCCTACAATGCTTTCACACTTTTTGCGGCTAAAAAAAATGCCTAGCAAAACGACGATACTTATGTTTGGAAAATTCCATCAACTTACTCCTAACAACAGCTAAGAAGCTTCCTACAAGAAGTTGTTGCCAACAATGTGCAAAATGTCAATAAAACTTTTGGTGTGAGATTGTAAGTCATTCATACGTAAAAAAATCTAATACAGTAGGTAGTTATATGACCTCAATAAGAAATACCTAATTTACATTTCTTCTCTATTACTGCTTTGCCACATTTTATAAAAATATTTATCAAAATTGCCTATTTTCTTTTTATATTAGACTAGATATTTTGCGCGGATCCATCCACATTAATCAGTAATTTCGCAGGAACTGGGAAACGGGAACCGTACATTTTCTAACAAAAAAATAGTTTATATTATCGTTCCCCGTAGTCTACTCTATAGCTTCGCTAAATTATATAAAAATCCGTCAAGCGCTTTGTGAGATTACCGTGTCCAAGCAAACATACTTTTCAGCTTTTTAATATAAAGTCTAGGTATAATAAATAATATTATTTACAAAAAATTAAAGTACTTCTATAGAAATAAATTTAAAAAATGACAAATAATTCCTTTAACTAATTTATATTTATTTTTGTTAATTTTTTATAATAATTTTACTACTTTGGTCAAATCTGACCCAAGGCACGGCAACGTTTGTAAAATTAAAGACCTTATGAAGGTTAAAATCTCCCTAACAAACCTTAACAAAATCAATTTAGCGGTTTAAGCGTAAAGACAGACAGACAAAACACTTTCGCATTTATTACATTTATAGTATAGATAAAAATGAAATCTATTAAGGGCGGGCCAATTTATGAGGACATATTTTATTCTCGCCATCATCGCATTTCGTTTGTCACCTGATTCTAAGTATCCATAAAAATATTATTCTTACATGCGATTACTAACGTGTATAACGAAATATTCGTCTTTGATTAGGTCTGTTACCTCTTCGCGCTTAAGAGGCCGGGTCCCATCGATATTCTCATACATACGTAATACCAAAATCATTTTCTCATACGAAAATATTTAACATGTTTGAGTTATTTTTCAGCTTAAAACAGTAATTACCTAGGTTCCTGCACAAAATTTTACTACAAAATATTTAAACAATAAAAAAATGTGTTTAAATATTTTGTAGTAAATTTACTACTAAATATTTAAACCTCAAAAATATAGTAAACCACTAAAAATATATAAATAAATAGTAAATTTACTACAAAATATTTAAACTAAAAAATATTTTTTTAAAGTTTAAATATTTTGTAGTAAATTTACCATTTATTTTAGTGACCGACCGAACTTTCGGTTTCGGCCAGTTTCGGCCAAAAAATCTAGCTTCGGCCTTAGTTTCGGTTTCAGCCAAAATATAGCCGAAACTTTCGGCCCCGCCGAAACTCATGCGTCTTTCGGTAAATTTCGTAGTTAACTCGTGCTTGCTTGCCAGCGAGGTCCCGGGCCCCGGCTCAGTTCGCCACCATCTATTTAATCGTATTTTGAGATTATGTGTTCCAGATTAGACCCAAATCAAAAATTAACATTTCGTTTTATTTTCATTAAATTGTCTAAACTTATTTTATCGAAATTATATTATTGAATTTTATTTCTACGACAAACGCAGGCTTATTTAATATACCTATTAGAGAATTACGTGTTA
Organism: Polyommatus iphigenia; assembly: GCA_963422495.1. Classification (NCBI taxonomy): domain Eukaryota; kingdom Metazoa; phylum Arthropoda; class Insecta; order Lepidoptera; family Lycaenidae; genus Polyommatus; species Polyommatus iphigenia. The sequence goes on from OY730179.1 coordinate 17,059,227, forward strand.
TTTAACAATGTTTCCCAAACAAACGATTTAGTAAATGCTATGATAAATTTATTATATATTGTGTGGGAACTTTATTTACTTCAGAATTTTGTTTGACTGTGAGATTATAGGATAAGTATATTAGGATATATCTTGAGAGATTTATCTAGTAAATCATCTCGTCTCACTCTTTTCCTTTTACCATGCGTATTATTTTAATATTTAATTTAACTTTTAACTATTGACACGCAATCTTTTAGACCGTTCCTACCCTGCTAGAATCTTATCTAGCCCACTTCCCCGTAAACTTCACTCTTGCGGCCCTCAGTATATTTTTTAGGTTTAGTCAAAACGCCTTCCGGAGCAAAAAAAATGTGACGTCAACTGCAAGTTTGCTTAGTAATTTCGTTTTGAAAACATGTCGTGTCCATTTTTCTCATAAGTTGTGTTTTCAGTAGTACGTCCTTAACGTCTAAGGGAGGATTTCACCAATCACACAACTTCGTTTTATAAAACTTAGTCTCATTATTATACAACATTTTGGAGTCTAGTTACGTTATTTTATCAACAAAAAAGCAAGAAACGATACATAAACTAGCCAACGCATCATTTTTTTCGTCTATGATTTTCGATTCGCCATGACACTACACTGATAGGACTTTAACGGCTTTTTTGAGGTTTAACCGTACAACATTGGACGTTCTGAAGATAAAACTCGGATTTGCTGTGAACGTTGTGTTAGTGAAATGCAATTTGGTGCTATAAACGCGTTTATACGTTTAGAACCGATTTAATGTACACTAAGCGCGTTCTATTTCTTAGGTGCAATCGCACCTAAATAAAATTACTTGAAATAACTTCTGCTCTTGTTTCTTAGGGTAATCCTTCGTTATAATACATTAAGGGGAATTTCACCAATCACACTTAAATTACGTTTTATTAAACTAAGTTCTCATTGAACAATGAACGCGTTTATGTGGCGACGTAAATCTCGTTTTGTTTCAAATAGATTTTACATTCTTCTTTTAATCGCGATTAATGAATCTAAATTTACGTTACGTCACGCGATGATTTTTATACGTTTTTATCAACTTGGAACTGATAAAAATAAAAGCGTTGTTTTAGTAACAAAATAGCAAGAAACGATAAATAAGCTAACCAAACGCATATGTGAAAACTGTCATCTTAACAATTTTTTCGTCTATGTTTTTCGATTTGTCATGACACTACACTGACAGGAGTCAGGACCCAAATGTGTTATTGAAGTTAAAACTCGAATATTGGGCGTTCAGAAAATAAAATCGGATTTGCTGTGAACGAGTTTAGTTTATGTTGGTGAAATGCAATTGAGTGTTATAAACGTGTTTATACGTTTAGAACCGGTTTAGTGTGCGCTAAGCGCGTTCAATTTCGTAGGAATATAGTATAAAAAGTTTCTAGGGAACATATTATTCGAGTCTAAGATTAATAATATTTATTTTAAGAAATGTCGCAAAAAGTAAAAAATTCAATGTGGTACTTTTTCTTTAGTTTAAAAAGTTGTAATTAATGTTAAAAATCAATAAATTTCAGTAAATAATCGTAATTTTGAATGTTTTACCAAGTTTCGGTTTCGGTTTCGGTTTCGGCCGAAACTGGGAGTAAGGCCGAAAGTTCGGTTTCGGTTTCGGTTTCGGCTGAAATATCAGTTTCGGTCGGACACTAATTTATTTATATATTTTTTAGTGGTTTACTATATTTTTGAGTATTTAAATATTTTGTAGGAATTTTTTTGTGCAGGAACCTAGGTAATTACTATTTTAAGCTGAAAAATAACTCAAACATGTTAAATATTTTCGTATGAGAAAATGATTTTGGTATTACGTATGTATGTGAATTTCGATGGGACCCGGCCTCTTAAGTGTGGCTTAAGCCGCTCAGCTGATTTTGCTGAAATTTAGTATGATGATACTTTGAGTCCCGGGAAAGGACATAAGATTGCAATGCTATCACTTTATTTATTCTATCATTTTCGGTAGAATAAAAAAAAGACGGGTTGCACTCCGGGAGTGCCGGCAGAAGTGAAAACTTGATTATTAACGTTGTGCATTTTTTTAACCCATTTTTTATGAAAATCGATTATAAAAAAATTGATTTTTTTAATTAATCGAAACCCTTACAATCGATTAAATTTTTAACCCATTTTTTATGAAAATCAATTTTTAAAAAATCGATTTTTTTAATTAATCGAAACCCTTACAATCAATTCGAGTTCGAGTTCGAGTTCGAGTTCGAGTTCGACACAAAACACTACTCTCCAACCGTCTTACGGTTTTTCCAAGGTTTTTCGATCAGCACGAGAATCTGACGCGAGTTTCACAGTTTTAACCCATCCCACAAAAGTGTTCAACGCCGCTAAAGAAGTTTTCACTTCAAAAATGCAATCATGGTGACTTTTTACCATCAATAATAACTATCCATAGTGGTTTAACGTGTAGAGCGGACTTTAGGATCATTGAACAAAAGAATATTTGCATCTTTCGTAAATTAAAAAATACCTTTCACGTACCGAATTTTTAAAATATCAAGTAGCCAATTAACTTCGGCGAGCCATTAATTTCGATAGTGCCTTATCTGACTTAATTAACAGCTCAGAAGTTGAAATATATTTTTTAATAATTTAAAACCACAGGTTCAAAGGGAATAAATTATAGAAAATTGAATTATCTTAAAATCTACTTTGGTCGATCTATCAAAATGAAATATAACGTAGTATAATATAAGAAGTGTCTGTGAGCGTTTGTATGTACCTACCATCGAGGAAATTGATTCCTATAGGCAGTTGACAGACCTAGGTACGTCATGTGGTCGACTTATGTCAATTCATTGTTTAGCTGTGATCGGTCGGATGGGTTTGACTTAACGCGACCAAATTACTAAGGTCCGCGATCTGCCTAGGAACAAACTTCTCTGATAGTTCTTACTGACTTATTTATTCAAGCTGTATAATACGAAATGAAAGCTTCAAGAAAACTATCCCGTCTTTTTGATACAGAGAAACATTATTATGGCCGCCATAGAAAGGGTTTCTAAGGGAGAAAGAAAAGACTTGATACATGATATTCGATGGATAAAAATTTGGAACTAAATAAATGCAATTAAAGCATTTAGTACTGAAATATTTTGAGAACACACGACAGATTTTCAGGAAATCTGTAATAGATTTACAAAGAAAATATGTCGTTTGCCCTGACTGAAATGACGATATGTGGTGCTTCTGCTGGAGATATCTTGAGCCAATAACATACATCAAGTCTTCCGAATAGAAGACTTTAAAACGCCTTATTTTTTAATAAAAATTAGGCGTTTTCGTAGTTAGCAGCAAATTCGTATCCTCTAATCGAGTTCTCAAAGTTTCCACCTAGGCTTATAAAATCTGTCGGTGAGTGATCAATGAGTCAATAAAGAATTCCAGCTGGTGTTCGCTAAATTGAAGAAAATGTAAATTATACCGTGCCCCGGGTGCGAATACCCTGCGTGAGACGAATACGACGAAGAGGACGCTACTACTGACTCTCGATTGTGTTATCGATCGATCTCACCTCGAACAAACAGCAATTACGACGGGACAGGCCCCTTAAGGGAGATCGCAGACGACAGACTTTTGTGCGATCAAAGTCTGCGGCTTCCATACAATCTGATGGCGCGCGCCATGCGGAATGTATGTAAGCTGCAGACTTTGATCGCACAAAAGTCTGTCGTCTGCGATCTCCCTAAACAAAATATCTTTCGTTAAAAACGATGACGAAATTCAAAATGTATGCGATTTGACATAAGTCATCGCTAAATGACATTTCGCTTGCGAAGACTAATGTCAAATCCCATACATTTTGATAACGAGTTTCGTCATCGTTTTTAACGAAAGAGACTTATGGCTACGGCCTCTGATTACTACCTAGTAGAGTGGCGAGAGCTCTCGGCCAATTTCAGACAATTTTATAGGTCGAGACCTCTGTCTCACCAGTCACTACTCTACACGGTAGACCGTGTCAGGCCCTTATAACCAAAGTGGTCTAAAGTGGCATTTTAGACACAACTGGATTTTACAATTATTACAAAGCAAAGAAAAACGCTGATGCTTACGCAAAAAATGGTGGAATGCGCTGAAATGAGTGTGGTCTGAATCTGAAAGAGGTAATTGCGGATAGCAACTGCGTGTATAATATTTTTTATCAGTGTTATTGTCCAATCGAGTTCTGAGTTGTCCTACACGTGATCACGTCTTAATAAACAGAGAAGTTTTAGCTATAATGTTATGTGTCAACCGGCCGCTTAGGCAAAATTACTTAAATTACTTAAATTACTTTCGTCTTTGTATTCGTTTATAATATTTTTTGGAAATATACAATTTAGCTATTTAGGAATAATTTCGCGCGAATTACTTTATTTGTCAGTATAAAGTACTATCATATTATTTAACGTTATTTTTACAACATATTCAATATTAATTTATTGTACATTTGTAACGCCGTTAAGATCAGGGGGCACGGCAGTGCCCCCGCCAAGTCGAGCAAAAAACCGGCACGGCCGTACGTTTTTCGAACCAATTCAGGCTCTTTTTGATCCCCCTATAACTTCGTTGAGACAGATTTTTACTTCAAAAGAACATTTTAATACCGTATTTATAATATTCAGGTAAGCGTCGCCACTCGTGATAGGGGCGCACATTTTTCTCTTGTTATTAGGCGTCGCAGGATCATTTATAGAGATCACGTCCAACAAGTGCGAAACAACAACCGTCACCGAAATGGCTTTATTACTTTTACTGCATCCCAACCACTTTTATATTGCTGTAAAAACCATCATTTTTCTATGTTTAAAGATTTTAGAGCTGTTTTAACCAAAAAGAGGGGGTTACAAGTTTAACGTGTTTGTCTTTCTGTCTGTCTGTTACCTCTTTATGCCCAAACTGTTTCGCAGTTAGGTATATAATATTTAGTGTGGACTATTATTATCAGTATAGATGGAAAATTTTCATAATGTAAAATACACAACCAATATGATCTATAGTAAACGCATCCAAGTAAGTTAAGAGTAATAATACGAGTATGTATCTACTGTCTACTATAAGGTTGTAAAGATGTTATCAAATAACAATTTCATGGGAAAAAGAAATAAAGATACGAGAAATAGGAAAACACATACACTACTGTAACTGTGGACTTAAGGCTTGCCGCATACACACGTTTTCCGTATGCGATTTCCTAATGTGGGATTCCGTGAGGCTAGCACAAACGTTCGTTTTTCTTCACTCGTGAACACGCTAGCTTGCACTTGAAACGTACGTGCGGAATTCGTTCCGTACAGGGGAAAACGAACGTGTGCGAGAGTTAGGACCACACCACTTCCTGATAAGTGACGAATAGGCTATCCACCAATTAACTCGACAGAGATGGAGAATCTATCAAAAAAGTCGTGAATAGCCTATTCGGCACTTTATCAGAAAGTGGTGAAACAGGCCCTAAGTGTATTTTTTTACTGATTCCAAAATTCCGAATACGGAAAACGAATAAGAAAAACGTGTGTATACGGCCAGCCTAATAGTTAATTAATGTGACATAGAAAATAGCTGATAATATTTATAATATCATTCTATGCATTTCTAATTGTCATAATAATATTATGAGAAAGTTATTATTATGATGACCTCAGTGGCTCAGTTGCTTGTGGCAATGACGCTCTAGCAGTCTAGCCGGAGGTCTCGGGTTCGAATCCCGCCCAGCGGACAAAAAGTTCCCAATGTCCTCGTGTCATGGATTATTCATCATATCATTTTAATAATATTATATTAAGATACTTACCATGAGGCCAGTCTGTCGTGTTCTGAAACAAAAACAACAACTTAAGAATAATCGGCCAAGTGCGAGTCGGACTCGCGCACAAAGGGTTCCGTGCTAATACAGAGCAAAAATAGGCTAAAAATTGTATTTTTTGTTTGGGAGCTCCCCTTAAATTTTTATTTTATTACAATTTGTTGTATGGGAGCCCCCTTAAATATTAATTTTATTTTCTTTTCAATTTATTTTGTTTGTTGTGTTTTTTGTTAAAGCGGCAACAGATATACACAAACTGTGAAAATTTCAGAAGTCTAGCTATAGCGGTTCTTGAGATACAGCCTGGAGACGGACAGACGGACAGACAGACGGACAGACAACGAAGTCTTAGTAATAGGGTCCCGTTTTTACCCTTTGGGTACGGAACCCTAAAAACTGACTACAACAGAAAAAATCATGCCATCAAGGCCATATTTGAAGCGCTGATTGCCGAAAGAGTTACTTAAGGGCCTTCCCTACGGAGATTCCGTTATTTACCGCATTTAGAGCCTTATAAACTCATAATTTGAAAGCTACAAAGTTATAATAAAAATACAGCAATAATCTTCAGTATCTCAACATTCCTTTCCCCGTTTTAAATTTTCTAGTTTTGTTTATAATTATACTCATGTCAGCTTCCAAAGTAAAACCAATTTATTAAAATTCAAGCATACATTCAGCATCTCCTTAGTATTTACAAATTACTTTTATTTGAAACACACGCCAATAGATCGACAATATCATAAACTACATATTCCCCGTTTTAATTTTTTTAGGTCAATTTTGAACTAAGATAAGTAAAGAAAATAGGGTTTTGGTGCGATCTCGGCAACGCGGCAAATGTATGGTCAAGGTCGTTTGCTCGGGGGACGGCCTTAAGAGTTAAGACTTCTGTGCTTCTATGAAAAAGTATGCCCCAACGTAACGAATTTGCCCATACAATTTACTTTGTTGCTACTGTATCCACTTTATCCATTACTTTAAAAAATGATTTTAATTTCAAAAAGTAATTAAATCCTCCGATTACTCACCCAAAGTAATATTTGTAAAAGAGGTGTTAAAAGTTTCAACAATTTGTGTACGGTGCTACACCCAAAACTTTTAACACTCAATTCGCGAGCAATAAATTTAAACGCTACACGTGGCTGAAAATAAATTTATCATTGTCATTACTACAATAATTGAAAGTATTAATCACAGTTGACAGTATTAACTACATAGGGAATATTACGCAAAGGTCGGAACAGAGGGCGCTACAAATACATAATGATAAAAATCCGACCAAAATCTGAAATGACGTTGCACACTTTCTTAATGTTATGTACAACTTTATTAATATTTTTTTTTGATCAAATATATTGATGATATATTGTATTATAGAGCTAAATTGACCGTATCAATCTTGTTACATTATTTTTGTCTCGGATAAATTCACAGACGAGCAATGTTTTCCGCATAGGGAGTATCTATGGTAACCTACCTACTTTGGTCTTCAGAGATCAAAGACTTTTATTTTCAACTTCATAGACCCTGTACGTGACTGTATATTTAAATTTAAATAAAATAGAGGCCGAGCCAAGTCGGAATGTCTTTTGGATTCAGCCATTTTCGGTGTGAAATGTGATTCAAAGTGAATAATTTTGATAATTTGAAATATTTTTATTAACTCTATATTATGACGCCTTAAACTACGTTGCGCCAAAATTTGTTTATTATTTGTTATTTTTCAGCAAATAAAAACTATCCTTTGTTCCCAGCTCTCAAAATATCTTCATACAACTTTAAACATTTTATCTAAATCGGTTCAACCGTTTTAAGCGCGAAAACGTTACAGGCAGACAAACAATTTCATCGTGAAAGTATGTTAACCTTTTCCGAAATAATCTATGCTTACTAATATTATAAAGCTGAAGAGTTTGTTTGTTTGTTTGAACGCGCTAATCTCAGTAACTACTGGTCCGATTTGAAAAATTCTTTGAATCTTAGCTCATTTATCGAGGAAGGCCATAGGCTATATTTTATCACGCTAAGACTAATAGGAGCGAAAAAATAGAGGAAAATGTGGAAAAAACGGGTGGAAATTATTTGAAAGGGCTTAGTTGAACGCGCTAATCTCAGGAACTACTGGTCCGATTTGAAAAATTCTTTCAGTGTTAGATATTTTATTTATTGAGGAAGGCTATAGGCTATATTTTATCACACCAAAACTAATAGGAGCGAAGAAATAGAGGAAAATGTGGAAAAAATGGGGGAAATTATTTAAAAGGGCTTATCTCACGAACTACTGGAACAATTTTTTTTTATATGGCACAGATGAAAAGTAGACTATGTGAAGGATCATAGGTTATTTTTTGTGAGGTTATTTGTCTGTGAAATTCCTAATTTACGCGGGCGAAGCCGTGCCGAACGTCTAGTAGTATAATATTATTGTTATTGTTTATCAGTCTTCCTTATACACGTTTCATAAAATGCATTATAATAAGCTAAAGTTACTTAAAAGTCGTCTCAACGATACTAGCGATGTTATCCCTATAAGGGTGTAAATTCTGTAGAAAGTTCGAAGATATTGCCCCAATTTACAACGCTTCCGAGAAACTTGACACGCAAACTTACTATACCCATTACTCCTTTGGGACGCGTCGGTAAAAATCAATAGTTTGCAATTCTGTTTGTGTATCCTATACTAATTCACGTTTATCTTCCGCACTTCGAAATCCATACTAATATTATAAACTAGATGATGCCCGCAACTCCGTTGCACACAAATTCGTTTATCGCGTGAAAACCGAAAGACATACACTTTCTCATCTACATAATCTTATATATTATAAAAATGGAAATGCGCTGTCGATGTTGCACTAAAACTCGAAAACAGCTGAACGGATTGGGCTGATTTTAGTCTTAAAATATTCGTAGAAGTCCAGGGAAGGTTTATAAGTGACACGAAGTTCACCGGGACATCTAGTTTAGAATATTAATATGGATGACTGTAATTTTTTTTACTATTATGATGGTCACACTCGGATCGATTCGTCCTTTGCGGTATAACAAAGGAATCTGTTTGATTTCTAACAATTGGGCCTGTTTCACCACTTCCTTATAAAGTGTCGGATAGGCCACAACTTATTTGATAGATTCTCCACTCTATCTGTCAAGTTAAGTTGTGGATAGCCTATGCGACACTTATCAGGAAGTGATGAAACATTCCCTAAATATGAAAAAACTCAGCAGGAATGTCAAAAAAAGTAAAGTAAAGAAAGAAGTAAGATGGCGTTCCGAATAAACTGGTAATTCGGAACGCCTTATTAGGAAAGGCATTATCAAAATATATCCACGCATGTAAAAGTTCTTTGAATACAGCTCAACGTATTCAAGTCTTTGCGAAGAGATCAGCGTATCAGAAGCGATCTGCAAGTTAAATCTTAACAAGGGTTTGAACTGGGGTTCAATTCTCGTATATTCGAATTTAATTCGACTCTCAAGCTGTCCCACTCTAGATAGCGCACGTTTAAGAGCGGGACAGCCTGACATTCGTATCGAAATTCGAGGTACAGGAATTGATTCAGATCACAGACAATACCGTAACAGATATAAATTATTCTGAAGTGAGTCTACGTTCTCAATATAGGTATTAGGTTTACGTGATCTTATGTTAGCGTTGGTTGGGTAAAATATAGAGATGATAATGCAATAATAGCAAACAATTATATTTAAAGGTGAAAAAAAACGGTATTTTGTGTGTTTAATATGATCTTTAACTGCTTACATAAAAACGCTTAGGCAAAAAAAAAAATGTGTCGCTAGAAAAAAATCTTCTTGTAATATTATATGGGCGAGCTAGCGTTGAGAGGAGCGCAAGTCACCTATACATAAGATGTTTTTATTATTTCAATGTATTTTTCTGTCTCGTCTTTATGTAAGCAGTATAATAAATATAGCATTTGCAGTTGATTTTTTACAATATGCTGATGTAACTGATATTAGCTTGCTCTAAAAAGTTCAAAGCAAAGCAAGTAAATTACTTAGGGATCTGTCAGACAGAGAGTGGTCACGCGGTGAACCGTTCAAGCGGTCAGTTTTGCGTTCTTTGTGTTGTGTTACGTTATAAGCGCGCCGCAGACGTCACACTTTTTGTGTGATCGAGTCTGCGGCTTACATACATACAGTCTGCATGGCGCGCGCCATCAGACTGTATGTAAGCCGCAGACTCGATCACACAAAAAGTGTGACGTCTGCGGCGCGCCATATAGAGATACTCACACAGGGAGCGTTCCGACCCCGTCAGATTTCCTCCTGTGTAACTGACCGCTGAGAATACGAACGTAGAACGCTTGAACGCGTGACCGCTTTCTGTCTGATAGGTCCCTTATAAGTTATAAGACTTATAAGTTACTGTACAATGTACTGTATAGTAAATTAATTATTCCTAATTTTTGATATAACCTCTGTACCTAGCTAGCTTTTTTCTAGAGATGTGCCGATCATGACTTTGGCCGACTAGCCGACTAGCCGATTAGTCGGCTGCAAGGAAGCCGACTAATCGGCCGACTAGTCGGCCAAGCCGATCATGGTATCGGAAGATTCCGTAACGCTTTTTTACTGCTGTTCCCCACGCCACCAAGTCCCACACGCCGCCTGCAAACGTGTCGAATCGTGTTATGTTTACTTCGCTTACCTACGTTACTTTCATGGGCGCCGGCAGGGGGGTGCCAGGGGGTGCACTTGCACCCCTTGGGAATCTCGTAATCAACGGGAATTATTGAAATAAAAAGCATTTTGTAACCCTATTACCATACCGTACAAAGATAGTTCATAATGTTTCGGCACTAAATGTATTCTGCTGACGTTAATAGACCGTCACTGTTGTTCGTAAAAAGTAAAAAGAAAAGAAAAGAAAGAAAACTAAAATCTGCACCCCTTGGAAATTATTTCTGCCGGCGCCCATGGTTACTTTATTTTGTTTCTATGATACAGCTTTGATGGTTCTTATTAAATATTTCATGTACATGAAATCTTAATTTAATACATACTTAATTTGCTGTTAAAATTATAATACTTTTTTAAAAAATGATTTCTTTACTAGCAAGTAATTTCAGAAACACTTCATTTTAAAAATACATATGTGTAACACTGATTGAGTGTGATATGAAAACATTATAAATAATAATCAAGGTTTTTCTTTAATGTAATTTCAATAATAGCAAAAAAGTAAAAAGCCGATTAGTCAGCGCTTTTTGCCGACTATTCGCCGACTAGTCGCCGACTACAAAAGTGGCCGGATAGTCGGCTTTACCGACTAGTCGGCGACTAGTCGGCACATCTCTACTTTTTTCCTAAAATTAGCTCCAGGAAAAATCTGTAGAACATAATGTCTATTTATCCTGGGATTAGTGAAATATGTTCAGGTTAAGCCGGCCCCAGCCCGAGCCGTTTAATCTGTATTAATAAACTCACTTGTTTGAACCAAATTCGCAGCAATTGGCTAAATCTCTTAATAATCTTTTAAAATTTAATAAACCAAATCCCCTAGCCGACACGTTTTCTTTACCGCTTCTTTATAGAATCGCCGATCAAAAATGAAAGCATAAGATTATCGAACACTTTAGGGCCTGTCCGCACTGCGAATTTTAACCGCGATTTTTATTCTCGCTATTCATAGTATAATTTTTTCATCGGCAGTGTGGATACTCTCAAAAAATTTTATGTGTTACAGAATTGCGATTAAAATTCGCAGTGCGGACAGGCCCTGAGTGTTCGATAATCTTATGAAGTCGACATTCGACTGATGTCATGTCAATTACATACATTTTGATCGGCGATTCTATAAAAAGGCGATAAGGAAAAAGTGTTGGCTAGGGGCTCAGTACCGTAATTCTATTATTTCAAAGCAACAGAAAGCTACCGATGTTCGATCTAGTTCGTTTCCTATTAAATTACTAAATCGTATTTTATAAATATGACTAGCGACCCGCCCCGGCGTCGCACGGGTATAAAATATATAGCCACTGAAAAAATGATTAAAATCGATAGCCTATGCGTGTATATATCCTTCACGTGGTCTACTTCTTATATGTGATAAATAACATAAAAATAGCTCCAGTAGTTCGCGAGATAAGCCCTTTCAAATAATTTCCCCCGTTTTTTCCACATTCTCCTATTAGTCTTAGCGTGATAAAATATAGCCTATAGCCTTCCTCAATAAATGGGCTATCTAACACTGAAATAATTTTTCAAATCTGACCAGTAGTTCCTGAGATTAGCGCGTTCAAGTTAGCCCTTTCAAATTATTTTCCCCGTTTTTTCCACATTTTCCTCTATTTCTTCGCTCCTATTAGTCTTAGCGTGATAAAATATAGCCTATAGCCTTCCTCGATAAATGGGCTATCTAACACTTAAAGAATCATCAAAATCCGTTGCGTAGTTTTAAAGATTAAAGGGAACAAAGGGACATGAGGGAAAAAAAGCGACTTTTGTTTTATAATATGTATAGATCATAGGTTCTCAACGTGGGCGATAACGCCCCCTTGAGACTTTCGGGGGGGGCAGTAGAAGATCCAGAGAAAATTAGGGGGCATTGAGATGGCGCTGATGGGGCGTGGGTAGATTAAAAAATATAGTCTAAAAAGGCAAAAAAATACACGCTAATCACGTACTAGGGCAATAACGCGAAAAGTTGTAGATTGGAACTTTCTACATGTCCCCAGGTTATATCGTACTGCTGCGCAACTTTGATAAGTTTTACTGAAAATATTCATATTATTTGATTTTAGATGAAATTGGCAAGTCATATTTGTTAAAATTTTTTGTTAAAATTTGTTAACATTTTTGTTAAAATTTTACGCCTAAACCTATATTTAATTATAAAAAATCGAGTTTGAAAAATCACAATTTTGTTTTGTAGTACTGTCGCCCAAAAAAAATCTGCTATTTAACAGCGATTTGTGAGAAAATAAGTTATTTCACTGGCAAATCTCTGGTTATAATTTGAAATTTGGCGGGGTCTTAATACTTTTTTAAGTTAATTATGTTGCTAGAGCCAGAATTTCTACTAAATAATCGAAGCGAAGTGAATAATCGTAAAAAATCGAAGTTGAGATTTTGATAGGGATACCGAAAAATTTTAAAAATAATAATGTGTGTGTATGTAAATATGTCGACTGTTTTGTTTTAACTAAAAATAGCTCGAAGAAGTATACTTTTTGTTTCCCGTTTCATTCTACTACCTACTTACTAAATAGTAAATTACCTAAATGTTTTTTATTTATAATTTCTAGTTAAAAACTAAAATAATTGTGATTTAGCGATTTAACGATCTCATACTAAATATGTCAAGAGTACCCTAATAATAAGCATTATGTGAACTCAACCTTACAGGGTCCTGTTCGTTGTTAGCATGTCCTGTTACGAGACTGTCCCCTAATCCAATGTTCCTAAAAATGTTGATTTTATTTAAGAAAGTTTAAAATATTTTAAATATTATTTTCAGAAATAATGTAGTTTATCAAAATACGACAAATTAAAATAGTTAAATACCAGAACACTCAATTTTGTGGATTTGATGTAAAACTTTTGAATATATTTCACACCTTTAGTAACGAACTGGATAAGAAAAGTAGAATAATCTCGTGTATTTCTAAGTTATAGAAAAGAAAATACATTTTATAAATAAAAAAGCATGTTTCCTTTCATTAAATAATTACTATTTGCATACATTTAAATATTTTACTATTGTAATGAACCAATAACCAGTGGTAACGAACAGGATTTAAATTCGTGCGTACTTTAGGAAATATACTAATTTCTCACAAAATAACAATTAAATGTGAAAACTTTTATGATTTTCGTGAAAATGAATTATTGGAGATAATATAAATATCTAAGTGACATATCACGGGAAATTCAACCAAAAAAAAAACAAAGCTCAATTTTGAAGCAGTGTAGAGCTTGTCTAACTTAAAATGACGCGCCCCTCCCTCGTATTCACGGTACAAAAATGTTTCATTTGGTGGGGCACGTCATTTCAAATTAGACAAGCTCTACAACTTTTTGCGTTCTTGCCCACTAAAGTAAAATAAAAATTAATATTTAATTTCTGTTATTGTAGGTTGATTGTTGGTATTGTTATCATTTTTATCACGTGTGCACGTATTATATATGCAAAATATTGCTCAATATAACTAAGTATGCGTTTTAATTGCTCCCATTGAAACATTCTTCTTTAATACGTAAGAACGTTTAAATATAATCGTGGCAATAGCCGTTTTAAATTCACGTAAGACGGTAAGTAAAATTAAGATGGGGGGGGGCTCTAGAAAACAACATGTTCTCAAGGTGAGCAAAATAAGGTTGAGAAACTATGGTATAGATGAATGAAATATCAAGGTGCATTCTGCAATCAGAATGTACCAATGTACCAATGTCTGTCATCTATTCCTTAAGCTGATCGCACATTTGTCAGCACCGTACGCGCTGAACGCAACGCTCACGAAATGCGGCGCGTACGGTGCGGACGTATGTGCGAGGTTTCACATCATTAATTCATACAACGAATTCTAAAATGCGGCGCGTACGGCGTGTCCGTGCTGATAAAATATGTGCGATCACCTTAACATTGCTTTCAAGTAGACACGCTCAATTATTTTTAACAATGTTAAATTTCTTTGAACTCATTACAAAATAACACTTCAACAGTTACCTAATTAAAAGTGATATTTATTATCATAAAATATTATTATTTAAATTTTTGTACAACTTTAGATCGTTACAATTTCTTACAATAATTTTATGACTCAATTTATTGGCATCTCTTTTTAATCAGAGAGAGAGAGAAACTTTGGTACTCCGAATTAATTAAAAGAAACGACTTTTTCAGGTGTAATTACAAAGCCTTTCCACAAGTAACAAAATTTTCTTTTAATTTAATAACAAAAAGTTTACAAATCACTTTTTTATCGCTATGCTATAACAGTAATTGGACACAGAATTAAGACTCGTTCATGTCTGTTAAGAAAAATTTTAAGTACCTGAAGGGCCTTGAAAGTTTTTCTTTGTATCTTTACAAGTTAATAATTAAGGTTTTCAGTAAGTACCTAAGATATATCAGAATTAATGCTGCCATATTGTAAAATGTTACTCGTGAGACAGTACAACCTAACAAAAAAAAAACAGCGGTGCGGCGTTGCCGTGCATTGTTTAAGACCGGGCTGCCAAAAATGTCAAAACACGCTAGCCCCGCCTACACACCCCGCTATCCTCCAATCGTGATATAATGATTCCATGAATCGTGCCCGCATGAATTGTACTTTGCGCCGCAGCTAATAGTAAACAATATCGCGTAACAAGGGTTCCCGCATTATAGCACGAAAGTAAAGGTCGTCAGTTCCAAAACTGTTTTTGATGATTACTTAAAAACTAAATACAATACTAATATTACCTTTAGCAATTATTTTACAAAGTACTCGTAAATGATTGTAGTAGTGCAAGTTATTTAATGATAGTAACTGAATAAGTGTAACAGATATTTGTTGAAAAGCCCAGAAATATTCATAATTTCAAAAAATATAATTATCGAGTCAAAATAAGTGAATCGTGTTTTCAGTTAGGCTAATATCAGATAAATATACAATGATTAAATAAATCTCAATTTAATTTAAGTCAATCGTCTTCCGGAATCGTAATACTTATAGAAAACACAGCAAAAGACAGCTCGCTCCACGGTGTTTGTGTGCGTGCGACCAGACGTATGTTATGTAATAGCTTTAATTAGCTTTACCGCGGCAGTCCGCGAGTGCCACATGTTTTTTTTTCTATATAAGAGAACACAGAGGAATTACTATAGGTGGCGCGTATCAAGTAAATTATAGGGTCCAAGTTTCGGACTGACAATACCTACCAGTTCGCAGCACCATCGTCATAGTGTCTAAAGTCTAAACACACCATGCCGATTGCCGAAGTTCCGCGGCGGAAATTCCGCATAATTACGTCAGCAATGTCAAACGCATACAATTTAACGCGACGGAATTTCGGCATGGTGTATCATCGGTAATTTAACAATACGTACATTGCAGGCGGAATCAAGTCGGACTTCCGCCGCGGAAATTCGGCAGTGTGTTTAGACACAAACCCCCTAAATATTTAACAAGGAAAATCTGTGTCAAATATTCTTCTATTCAACTTTCCTTATTACGTTTATCTTCTATTATGGAGATTGTTACTCAACCTCTACGGCCGTTTCTATTGTAATGAAATGGCGTGCAGTTTGAGGGAAAAATTGTTTAATCAAACTTGCTATACAATGTGTATGGTATGTGGACGATTTTCTATTATGTAACGTACAATGTAAACGTATTTGTTACTTTACTTGAACCTTGGAGTCATACTTTTGTGAGTGGATACTTTTATAGATATAGATAGACAGGATGTAACAAAATAAAGTGATAATACTTTAGGGTGTGTACTGTGTATAATGTTATGTCCCTTATATGAGTTCACTGTGAAAGTAGCAGCGCTGACTGAGTAACTTTTTTAATTAGCTATTGTATGGAATACTATGACGCTCGCGCTGGGGCGCTTGCCCATACAAATCACTGTTTTTTCAGTGTAATTTTTTTAGAAAATAGCAGCACTGAAAAAAAAAAGCTTTTTCGGTGCTGCTACTTTCACAATGAATTCTTCATAAGGAATACATGCACACCCTAAAGAATTATTATCACTTATTTTTGTTACACTTTGTATAAGTATTTAAAGATCCTCGCGGCAAGCGACCGCAACCGACAAAAAGTCAAAATCCCACAATATTATGAACTGAGAGAAAACAAAATAAAATGTACGTTCATTTTTTACCCACATTGGTCTAGCGACCCACGAATGCCGCTGCTTTGTAGTGGCGTAGAGCAAAATAAAACTTTGTTTATTAAGTAAATATATTTTTATTTACCTTTACACTTTAACCGAATTCCAAAAAAGGATTACAAAATTTTGCTCGCCTGATAGAATAAAATATTTTTAGTTATGTGTGTCAATAACAATAATTTTTATTATTCAAATTAATTCGAACGCGATAAGCTTTCACTATTCAAACTAACGAATTATAAATTCGTTAAAAAAAATAAAAAAGTATTTTTAGTATTGAGTGTAGGTTTTTTATCACGGTTCTGTAGTTAAAAATAGGCAGTCCGCTAGGCAAATACTTAGAAAAATAAAATCCATACTACTAATATCATAAATACGAAAGTGTGTCTGTCTGTCTGTTACCTCTTCACGCCCAAATCGCTGAACCGATTTTGCTGGGTATGGAGATACTTTGAGTCCCGAGAAAGGGCATATAGGATTTTATCCAGGAAAAATTTACAGTTCCTGCGCAATCAATAAATTTTGGCGTAACGTAGTTTTAAAGATTAAAGGGAACAAAGGGACATGAGGGGAAAAAGCGACTTTGTTTTATAATATGTATGGAAGTGGAAGTTTTCAATTATTTTTTAAGACTGGCGTCAGTTAACTCTGCTATAAGTATTATGATGTTGTAATGAACTCTTGATACCCTTATTTAAAACGATAAAACTAAGAGTTTTTATACTCTTGTATTAGAATTTTATGTTTAAGTCCACTTAAGCATAGGGCATTGACCTGCAGTATTAAGTTAAACATATATTTGATAAAATGTAATAAAGTAATAAATCTTTGTGAGTAAAAATGTTGATGCATACAATTTCTAGAAACGTAATCTATACATATTATAAAACAAAGTCGCTTTTTTTTTCCCTTATGTCCCTTTGTTCCCTTTGATCTTTAAAACTAAGCAACGGATTTTGATGATTCTTTCAGTGTTAGGTAGCCCATTTATCGAGGAAGGCTATAGGCTATATTTTATCGCGCTAAGACTAATAAGAGCGAAGAAATAGAGGAAAATGTGGAAAAAACGGGGAAAATTATTTGAAATGGCTAACTTAAACGCGCTAATCTCAGGAACTACTGGTCCGATTTGAAAAATTATTTCAGTGTTAGATAACCCATTTATTGAAGAAGGCTATAGGCTATATTTTATCACGCTAAGACTAATAAGAGAATGTGGAAAAAAACGGAGGAAATTATTTGAAAGGGCTTATCTCTCGAACTACTGGAGCAATTTTTATGTTATTTGGCACAGATAAGAAGTAGACCACGTGAAGGATCATAGGCTATTGATTTTAATCATTTTTTCAGTGGCTATATATTTTATACCCGTGCGACGCCGGGGCGGGTCGCTAGTATTTTATTAAAATAGAGAACATTTCATATTATCAGTGACAGTATTTATTCTAATATCGTGTTTGTTACTGCAATTGTTTTTGATATGTTTTACAAAACAGAGCTTTGAGATCAAGTACCTACATGATACATCTACGAGTATATTATAATAGAATTTAATTTACTTAAATCTAAATTAATATAACTCAAAGGTGACTGACTGACGAGTGACAGAGTGACTGAGATACTGATCTATCAACGCACAGACCAAACCACTAGAATCTAGATGGATCGGCCTGAAATTTGGCATGTAGGTAGATGTCATGACGTTGGCATCCGCTAAGAAAGGATTTTGATCAATTATTCTACCCCCAAAGGGATAAAATAGGGGATGAAAGTTTATATGAAACTTTGTCAATTTTAAACCGATCGGGCTGCGACTTTGATACCTATAAATTATATTAATAATACTTCTTAACGCGAGCGAAGCCGTGGGCAAAAGCTAGTTCTATTATAATGTACTTAACTAAATACTTAATCGATACTAATATCATAAATGCGAAAGTGTGTCTGTCTGTCTGTCTGTCTGTCTGTTACCTCTTCACGCCCAAACCGCTGGACCGATTTTGCTGAAATTTGGCATGGACATACTTTGAGTCCCGGGAAAGGACATAGGATACTTTTTATCCCGGAAAAATGTACGGTTCCCCGCGATAAACGAGTTTTGGCACAACGGAGTTGCGGGCATCATCTAGTTCACAATAATTTATTACTCCTGCGTAACTATCTAGTTTCAATCAAACTGGCCACCGTCACCGAAACCTGTGAGGAAATCATCAAGATCAATAATATATATGTCGCAGTCATCTGGTTTAATCTGCGATTCGATTGAATGACTAGCGTTTTCATAGAATGACACCATTTAATTGAATGACTAAAGGACAACTCGTCAAGACGTTGACTGTGGCGTTTAACGTTTTGACTAAAAGTCATAAAATGAAGTATTTGTTAAATGGGATGCTATAATTTTTTTAAGTAGCCGTTGATGGGGTAGTAATAGGTTAATCCACGCTGTCATATTATTTTATAACAAATAAAGCACTTTAAAGTAAATTTTATCGACAAAATATCAACACAGTGCAATCAGCTGTGCGAGCTGTTTGACGCCATATTTGTTTTCGTGACAACTAGCGCCGCAGTGGGAAAAAAGTGAAATTCGTTCAATTACCTGACTGATTTCATGTCCTCTATCTTCAAAGGGCTATATTACAAATCGCTAACTAGTTGGACGTTGAGCGAAGATCGTTCAATCGACGTTCGGCCGAGTCATTCAATTGAATGGTGTCATTTTATGAAAACGCTAGTCATTCAATCGAATCGCAGATTGAACTAGATGACTGCGACATTTATAAGACGTAGCTAACTTATTTCTTAAAAACGTCCTCCGTAACATTACTTTTTTATGAAAATAACCAGCACAAGTTTCATCAGTGGAAACCATTCACATTGACGACCTCTGTGGCTCAAAAGTGTGTGGCAGCTCAAGCCGGGGGTCGCGGGTTCGAATCCCGCCGACGGAACAAAAAGTTTTCAATGTTCCCGGGTCTGGATGTGTATTAAATACGTGTATGATAAAATAAAAATCTTAAATATATGTATGGTGTAAAAGTTTTAATAAATATATTTCCGTTGTCTCGTACCTGTAACACAAGTCCTTCAGGTACTTAGCACGGGACCAGACTGACGTGGTGTAAAGAGTCGAGTATAGATATTATTATTATTATTCATTAATATTATATTTCTTAGTACTAAATCATATTTTCATAAGTCTATTTATTTGTCGAGTTCTACAAGTTTTATTCCATATTTTCAGATCTAGACGAAAGCTCTCCGAAGCTCAGCACAACTTATTCTGAGAACTTTTACTTAGATGTTTAATCCTATCATGTATAATATAAAGTACATCGAAATCTGGAATTCCCTGGCGCCTAGAGCGATAGGCGAAAAGCTCTCAGCTTTCGTCAAAGCTATATTCTTAGCCTGGAGCTTTTTAATATATATGTAGAATTATTTTGTGGACACCAACCGTAATAATATACATTTTATATTTAGATATTTCTAAGTTACATTATTTTGGGGGCGATACCGGTCCGTCCACGTCGTGTCCCTGGGCACCTCCCCCGTGCCATCGTGAGCTTTTTCACGGTGACACGGGAGGGGTGGCTGAACGCCGGTATTTGTTCGTGGGAGAGCCATGCTTCGGCACGAATGGGCCGGCTCGACCGGAGAAATACCACGGCCTCACAGAAAACCGGCGTGAAACAGCGCTTGCGCTGTGTTTCGCCGAGTGAGTGAGTTTACCGGAGGCCCAATCCCCTACCCCCCTAGAAATGCCGCAGTTGAAAAGCAATTTGTTACCCCAGGAGGGTACCAACTGCGTTGGAGAATCCCTCTCTGGACGTCCATGCTCAGGAACCCCTGAAACTGAGCGTGGACGTCCAGGCTGCCCCTCGTATTCTGGGGAGGGCAAAACTGCGCTCCAATCTGCTCGGGGCAAGAGCAAACACACTAAGGCACCCCCCTCGATATTAAACATGGACTTTTGTAATATCAGGGGATTACACTCCAACCTTAATGCCGTCCATTACCACCTAGAGACGGCAAAGCCGGCTTTGCTCTTTTTAACCGAGACGCAGATATCATCTCCGAGTGACACATCATACCTTTCCCACCCTGGGTATTATCTCGAGCACTCCTTTTTACCCAAAGCTGGAGTGTGTGTGTATCTCAGAGATGATATCAGCTCTCGCCGCCTCAGCAATCTTGAGGTCATAGACCTGTCCACCTTATGGCTCCGCATAGATTGCGACGACCACCCTCGCGTCTATGCGTGCCTATATAGGTCCCATAGTGGTGACCTCGGGGTCACCACTATGGGACCTATATAGGCGGACGGACCGACTCTTGGAGCACCTGCAAGCTGCTTCAGATTTTAAGCAGCAGCAGATCCCATCCGCAGAGATCATAATACTTGGCGACTTTAATGCCCACCACGCCGACTGGCTCAATTCCAGTAAAACTGATCATGCGGGGTTTTCTGTCTGCAACTTTGCCCTTGCGAACGACTTGACACAACTGGTTACTACGCCTACGCGAATCCCAGATGTGGATGGTCAAAATCCTTTCTTGTTGGACCTCCTGCTGACTTCAAATCCTGACGGCTACCAAATATCCATAACCGCACCACTTGGTTCATCGGATCATTGCCTTGTTAGGAGTTCTGTGCCACTTACGACGGTGTTGAGACAGCGTGCTGTTAAATACCGTCGTGTGTGGCACTACAAGTCAGCGGACTGGGATGGGATGCGGTCGTTTTTTGCATCCTATCCTTGCCCACACGTGCCCACGTGTGCTTCTCGCCGGATGATCCCGACAACACTGCCAACTCTGTTGCCGATGTGGTGATGCAGGGGATGGAACTTTTTATTCCGTCCTCTGTAGTGCCAACTGGCGGCAGATTTCGTCCCTGGTTTGGTTCATCCCCCAAAAAAGCTTCTCGCCGGAAGCAGGAGGCTTACCAATCCTGGGCCAACGCAGTATCTGCTCGGGATTTAAATACCAGCACGTATAAAAAGGAGTACAACATTGCCTCTAGGTCCCCCAAGAAAGAGATTACTCGGGCAAAGCAACAGCACGTCAATAGAATTGGCAAGAGACTTGAGCGCCTCCCCTCGGGTACCCGTGCATTCTGGTCTCTGGCCAAAGCTATTGAAGGAAATTTCTGCAAGCCAACCCTACCATCCCTACACGTAGGAAATGGATCATTGGCCCAGGACGCAAAAGACAAAGCCGATCTTCTGGGCAAGCTCTTTGCGTCAAACTCGACCCTGGATGACGGGGGGCAGAAACCGCCGATCATACCGCGATGCACGAGCATCATGTCGGATATTCGGTTTCATCAGCGCTCAGTGCGAAAAGCCCACCGTTCCCTTGATATCCAAAAGTCGAGTGGGCCTGACGGAATCTCGCCTATTGTATTGAAAAAGTGTGCTCCAGAGTTGGCTCTGGTCTTGATGCGTCTTTTTCGGCTCTCCTATTCATACTGCATATCAATGACATGTTACAGACCAACGGCATTCATTGCTATGCGGATGATAGTACAGGTGATGCTGGCTGGATACCGGCTCCCCGGTTGTATCACGGGGCGTGCTCTGAGGAATTGTTCGGAATCATACCACCGGCAACTTTTCGCCATCGTCCCACGTGAAAAACATACCATCCTCATCACCTTGATGAGTGGCAGTCTTCCACAGTGCGTTTTTCGCGTAACTTTCTGCCGCGCACTGTAAAACTCTGGAACGAACTGTCACCAGCAGTATTTCCGGACCTATACGACCTGCAAACCTTCAAGAAAAGAGCGTATTCCCTCTTAAGGTGACGCAGCGTTAAAGTAAGAAACCGTGTTGAATATGTTTTAGATTGCTTGTTTTCTATGAGAGGCCGGCCCGGCCTCTCATAGAAAACAAGCAATGGAACAGCAAAAAATGGAAAGGGCGTAAGCGACAAAATGGTTTTTGTCGCATAATTTAAAAACCATAAATACATTTCATATAAGCTATGCACAAATTAAAGTGCATGCTTGAACCAATTTATGTACAAATTTTGGAACCTTAAATCACTCTCCTCTGTTGGAAAAATAGTAATCCCTTTTTTTACAGAGGTCTTTTCGATTGATTATTCTGTGCTATAAAAGTTGTCCAATCGTGTTATGCTATGGGCAATCCAAAGACAAAGACATGATGAATACTGACAATGAACTTCAATTTCTTAGCTTTAGTCATTGCTGAGAAAAATCGGCATCGCTACAGCCAAATTATCAAGGCGTCGTCTTAAAAGGCCGGCAACGCACCTGCAGCTCTTCTGATGTTGTGAGTGTCCATGGGCGACTGTAGTTGCTTAACATCAGGTGACCCGTTTGCTCGTTTGCCCCCTTATTTAATAAAAAAAATATATCGCGGGTGGTCCAGTCTTTTAAATTTAAATTGACGAAACTGGTAAGATTGCCTCATCAGAAATACCCAAGTAACAAAATTCTCCTATAGTGCACAATCTAAAGGCTTGCAGCACTAGTAACTATTGCTTAGTGGTTCCAGGTGCTACTACCAAGCTTATAACAGGTTACACGGAGTTTGTTTGGGTTTGTAGTAAACATGTTCTTATAAGTTGACTTATAGTCGTGTATAGAATGAGATTATAGGCGCAGTAACGGCTAAGATGGCCTATACGAGTGTTTCATAGGTGTAAATATACTTGAGAAAACTTGCTCCAGAAAGTTACATTTGTAATAGACTACAAGAAGTAATTATAAATCCGCTATAAGGTCACACGCCAGAAATAGTAATTTATAGTGTCAATTTAAATTGTATTTTCACTAGATGTCGTTGAGGTGCTTCTACATCGCGCTATCGCTTGCACGAATGCCATTTATAGAGTTGTAACAGATTTTTGTTATTGCCAGAACAGAAATTTAGTGAGTGATAATTAATTTCGTATTATTAAATAACCTTCCAAGTTGACCTCCGCGAGTGAGTAGATCAACTTACCTTTCCTAGTATATTATATTTTTTTCATCCACCTCACAACACAATTCACAAAATTAATGTTTGAAGTAGCTAGTAATAGAAGCGCGGAGTACGTAACAGGCCTGCCTGGGGTTCTATAAGATGCTCATAGTTGGCTTCGTGGGAGCAGATAATTCTGCGTAGTCCAACAATAAGTGTATTATTTTACTAAGTAGTGCTAGGCAAGTCTACTATGAGTGCTTTGTTAGCAAAAGTACGCGTATAAAATGGGCCCTTTTCCGTGGTTATAAATGTTTACCAGCCTGTTATATACAAGATCAGATTTTGTTACTTGGGTAATTCTTAAATATTCTAATTTTTCAGGTATTTTTTTTTTATATTTCGCCCCGTGAAAAACTCCCTCCGATGTTAGCAAAGACAGTACAAAAATTTAACTAAATCTGTTCAGCCGTTCTCGAGATTAGCACTTACATATTTTTAATACTCCACAACTCATGGTCATTAAAAACTTTTTGTGCCATCGGCGTGATTCGAACCTACAACCTTCGGCTTGAGCGCCTATAGAGGTCCTCAAAATGTTCTAAGTATGTTTTATTCCCAAAGACCGTTGAAGGCACACAAAAATATTGATTCTTTTGTTACACCGGGTTACTCGAGCGTTTGACAAAACTGAAGCACCCTTCAGACCCCAAAGCTTTGTCCATCATTATCATCATCACTCATCCATTCAGTTAAGGCATAATCAGTAATCACCATGAAAATTATGTCGCGTGTAAAATTCGAATTCACCATAAAAAGAGTGTTGTGATAATATTATAATGGTTGCTCATGAAAAAAGAGTGCCGGCAGGAAAAAAACTGCTGTTTCGTTCATCAGGCATAGATTTTCGACGCGTAGTAGAAAGAAGAGGATATTAATAGGATATATTACTGGAATGTTTTTACGCTAGACGGCAGCACTAGCATAGACAGTAGACAAAAATTTTGTTCGACGTGCGACTGACAACGTTTCTGTCAATATTCTGATATGAAGTATGCTACAAATAATAAAAACTAATTTTTAATCAGGTCACAATATGTTAGGACATATTGTGACCTGATTAAAAATTAGTAGTAGTATATTATAAGACTTAGGAGTCCTAACACGAGTTTCATATTTTTTAATCATCTTAATAAGTCATCATTCGCCACCAAAGACTTTTTCACTTCAAAAATTAAGAATATTAAATAAAGGTTAATTAAGAAATGTTATAAATAATGATAAATTGGTTATGTTCAAATCAGACAAAAAAGAATTTTCTTTTAAGGTTCAATTGAGCTTTTGTTCAATAAAAAGAAAAAACTTTAAGAGTTAAGGAAAAAGTTAAGGAGGCACGTGCCTTGTACTCTCTTTTTGGGGAAAACATTTACAGTTTCCCTACAGAGTGGGAACGTGGGGATATGTGAGACTCTCAAATGCGGTGAGGAGCTTATCTGATGTTAATACATAAACAGAAGCACTCAGAGAATTTTTTAATGATTCCTTAACCTTAATTTAATGACGAGATTCACAATATAGAATCTAATAATAATATGATGTTTGTGTCAAAATCTTCATTAAATTAAATTAGACTGTCGCAGACAACACGCTTTTGATATTATCAAACAAACAATTATTATCTAAGGTCATCTTCAAACTCTGAAATAGTATCTATTAGTCAAGATTGGTATCAATACCACTTATTTATATTTCTGGCTGTCCCGACAAACGATGCTTTGCCATAATATAAAGTATTTCGCCCATATTATTTTATCGAAGTGACTAAATAAGTATGTCGCCATGGCAACGTCGATCGCTATTTCGTCGCACAAACAATGGTCGCCGTCAGTCTCAGGTTGTAATAATTTACTATTATTTATTCAACAAATGCACTTATCAATATATAAAGTACCCAGTAGCCGATTCTCCGACCTACTGAATATGCATATAAAATTTGGTAAAAATCAGTAAAGCCGTTTCGGAGGAGTTCGCGGACTAACATTGTGACACGAGAATTTTATATATTATAAAGAAAAGATAAGTTAAGATAAGATGTATACTCATTACTCATGTATATAAGTAAGCGACCAATACTTAATTTTATCCAAATCAATTCTGAGGTCTTAGTGTTTTTTTTTATAAAATAAGGGGGCAAACGAGCAACCGGGTCACCTGATGGAAAGCAACTACCGTCGCTCCTGGATACTCGCAACATAAGAAGAGCTGCAGGTTCTCGGTCGGGAGCAGGACTTGAAGGTTTGCAGGTCATATTGGTCCGGAAATACTCAAACTCAAACTCAAATTTTTTTATTCAGAATAAATTTTTGCAAATATTTTCTGAAAGTCTACATCATAGTTATTTTGCTCACCGCCCACTTTGAGAATATGTTGTTTTCTTGAGCCCCAATCTTAATTTTACTTACTTACCTTCTTTCGTGAATTTAAAACAGCTATTGCCACGATTATATTTAAACGTTCTTACGTATGAAAAATAATGTTTCAATGGGAGCAATTAAAACGCATACTTAGTTATATTGAGCAATATTTTGATAAAAATTATAACAATACCAACAATCAACCTACAATAACAAAAATTAAACGATATTAATTTTTATTTTACTTTAGTACGTGATAAGCGTGTATTTTTTTGCCTTTTTAGACTATATTTTTTAATCTACCCACGCCCCATCTGCGCCATCTCAATGCCTCCTAATTTTCTCTGGGTCTTCTACTGCCCCCCCCGAAAGTCTCAAACGCCCACAAGGGGGCGTTATCGCCCACGTTGAGAACCTATGGTCTACATGATGCCTACCACCGGTTCGGGAACTAACCCGGCGAGAAGAACCGGCACTGTACTGTACTGGTGGTGACAGTTCGTTCTACAGTTAAAAGAGTGTGAAAAGAAAACAGACACACTATAGCATTTGTAATAATAATAATATGGAATCTAAATTTTAAATTCAGCAAGTAAATACTAAACTCTGATTATTTTGCCTACTATTCCATCAAATTGGCGCAAACATACATAAACCCCATCTTCGTCCGTCGACCCGTCAAAGGAGTTTTTTACCAACTTTATGACTGATGAATATTCATTTTAAAATTATCATAATGTGACGCGCAAGGACGGGTTACGTCGAAAATTTGTTTGTCTTCGACACCTACAAGAAAGACGAAGGTCACTATCAACCGAAGATTTCCAATGAAAATATTTATGGATTTATTTTTAGAAAGTCTCGGAATTTTTTCATCGTCGTCGAAAACTATAGATTCATCTGAAATATAATGAAAAGTCATTATAAATTGCTTTTAATTGACTATTTTTAAAGAAATATAATTTAATAGTTTTTTTTTTTTTCAGAGAGATATTAAAATTGTAGACATTTTGTAGACAATATTGTGATAAACCTGTCTATATTACAAAAATTACTAATGCTATAAACACGATATTTTGACTGTCTGTCTCTCTTTTATCACTAGCACAAAAAACGGCTAAAACGATTTTAATATTTTTTTATGTTATAATATAGTTATCTTATTAATACCCAATGTACCAATATCACAAATTGATCGAAAATTATCATTGAATTTAAGAGACTGTTTTTATTCCGCATCAAAATTGAAAATCAGAAAAGGTCGAATTTTCTCGCTGGAAATGCAGATTAACCCTTTTAGATAAAGTCGGAAAAGTATTTTCTGTTTTTCCTTTCGAAAAACGAACGTTTCCCCAGGAACGTATCTTTTTGTTTAATCAGTGGTTAGTTTAAACAATAACGCAATGAAATTAATGGTAAAATTAACAATTGACATTAAAAGAAACACTTTTATTATAGTACTCTCTAATTAATTATTCTGTTTTTCTGAAGAAGAAAAGTGACTGTATGGTGTTTACGTTGCTAGCTATGCGAATACTATGGAAGAAGAACTGAATCAAAAATGGTCATAGTTTATTATATCAGTTACAAATGCACAGTGCACACCCTAAGTTGGTATACATACTTCGGTCAATTTTTAGGGCCTGTTTCACCACTTCCTGATAAGTGCCGGATAGGCTATCCACCACTTAACTTGACAGATAGAGTACGGAGAATCTGTTAAAAAAGTTGTGGATAGCCTATCCGGCACTTTCTCAGGAAGTGGTAAAACTGAAAATTTTATATCATCATTATAATATTTAATTGGAGTCATATGAGCGAATGTCAGAGTTTATGTTCTATTTGACGACCTCTGTGGATCAGTGGTGAGCGCGTTTGTAGCTCAAGCCGGGGGTCGCGGGTTCGAATCCCGCCGACGGAACAAAAAGTTTTCAATGTTCCTGGGTCATGGATGTGTATTAGATGTGTGTATCATATAATAAAAATCTTAAATATATGTATAGTATAAAAGTATTAAATATATTTCCGTTGTCGGTACCCGTAACACAAGTCCTTCAGGTACATTAGCACGGGGCCAGACTGACGTGGTGTGAAGCGTCCATAGATATTATTATTATTATTATACTGTTTAATTTCGATGGCATAATCCAAGCACCACAGTTTTTGAAGAGTGGTTACTTCGCTCTGAAAATACTGTAAATAAAGTCTTTCAAAGTAATAGACTAAATTGTGAAGTTTAAATCAGCAATTCACTAAAGGGTCCAAAATTGTAAAACGTTTAACACGAGACTTCCGAAACTCGTAAAATACAATTGTCTCTTGATTATATTTTGATTGTTTGAAACAATCAATTACTGAATTGATTGAACTTTAAATTAAATGAGTATAGTGGAGGCATACTTCTTGAAGTGTTTTATTTATTGAATTTTATTCCGTAATTGATAAGGGAGAAAATAATATACATGTAAGGCTGGCTGCATACACACGTTTTCCGCATATGATTTCTGTATTCGGAATGCACAGAATCCGTAGAAAATACACCTGACGCACACGACGTGTTCCTTTTCCGAACGGAATGAATTCTGCAAGTAAATTTCAAGTGCAAGCTTGAAGCTGGAGCGTTCGCGCGTGAAAAAATTTTTGTGCTAATATCACGCTATGCTGAATACGGAAAACGATTTCAGAAATCGAATACGGAAAACGTGTGTATGCGGCTAGCCAAAAATAGTCATTATTTGTTCCGGTATAAGCCTTGCTGTACTGATTTCGATTTCTGTGATAATTAATACGACTTACTAATTAGTAACTATAAAGAAGCTACCTTTGTCTCTATGGCTTGTCCAAAGCCAGACTAATGCAGACCTTTGTATAATTATTATTAAAAAAGTGTCTGTGGCCTAGTCAGTAGGTTCAGCACTCGGGAGGACGCAGGTTCAATCCTGGGTGGGAGGCGTGTACCAATGAGACATTTTGTGATCTCAAGTACATAATACGCACGCTCGTACGGTGAAGGAAAACATTACGAGGAAATCCGCACATGGTTGGTCCCAGACGTATTGACCTGTTCATTCCTCAGCTCTGGACTAGGCCGACTATGTTGCGAGAATGCCGTAATATGTGCTTTGGCAACCATTCTTTTAAAAGTCGTGTCCCAGGCACCGCACTACACTATTTGAACAGTGGTTACTTCGCTCTGAAAATACTATAGTAAAAATCACCCGGATTAGATGCAAAGGTAACGTGACCATTTATTTTTTTTTTGTCAGAGCGGGACAAATACAGAATTAGAAACACGCGCTAACTACTGGATCGATTCGACAATTTTTTTAGTGTTAGATAGCTCATTTATCGAGGAAGGTTTAATCCTGCGATCGCGGATTCTTGGAAATCTATTAATATATTATGGGGCTTGAAGGATTAAAATATATTTTATCACGCCAAGACTAATAGAAGCGAAGAAACGGAGGAAAATGTGAAAATACGGGAAATATTATTTGAAAGGG
Organism: Polyommatus iphigenia; assembly: GCA_963422495.1. Lineage (NCBI taxonomy): Eukaryota > Metazoa > Arthropoda > Insecta > Lepidoptera > Lycaenidae > Polyommatus > Polyommatus iphigenia. The sequence goes on from OY730179.1 coordinate 17,088,761, forward strand.
CTTATCTCATGAACAACTCGAGCAATTTCTATGTTATTTGGCACAGATAAAAAGTAGACCAAGTGAAGGATTATAGGTTATTTTTGTGGGCTAATTGGTCTGTGAAATTCCTAATATTTTACGCGGGCGAAGCCGCGCGGAACGTCTTGTTATTGATATCGAGCAAAATATTATGACAGAATAATCTCGTTTGTTGTAAGTAATGCGCGTTACTTTCAGGCATTTCAAACATAAAAATATGTAATTTTCAATAATTATTGTCATTTGGTCTGTTTGCAAAAGCGGGACAATTTCGGCCTCGCGGGGGACAGCGGGAAAGACTGCTTGAAAGCGGGACTTGTCCCGCTTTCAGGCAGTCTTGCGGGACTGTCCCGCCCAAAAGCGGGACGTATGGTCACGTTATGCAAAGGCCTTGTTATTGTATAGTTAATCGCAGTGTAAATATTTTGATTAGTAAGGGATAAACCTATGTATAAAAAAATATATAAGTTTTCATTTCAAAAACTATGTAGGTAACTAAATCTCATGCTAAAATAAGTATATTCAAATATAATATTATAATTCAAATTAATATTATAAACTAGGTGATATTTTTGTATGCAGATTTAATTAAATATTATCTACAGCAAATAATATAACATTATTCTGATGGGCACGTGTAACGTACTAACAATATTAATAATTATAATTATAATTAGTTTCATAATTATACAAAGAGCTTTGAAATCATTAATCCACGTGCAAAATTTTTGTTCAATAATTGGTAGGACAATTGTAAAATATTATTGCCCATAGTCTAAACTCTAAATAGTCGGTCTAAAGGTATTAGGCACTTAGAATTTTCACAAAACCCTCAATTATATTTGACATTAAAAAATATTATATAATATAATAAAATATTATTAAAATTCAAAAAGGAAATCATTATTCAAGGGGGGGCTCGCCATCAAAAAACACATTTTTTAGCCTATTTTTCTCTATAACGGTACGGAATCCCTCGGGCCTCGTATCCTACTCGGACTTAGCCGATTTTTTCAGGCTGCAAAACCAAAACCGAAACCGAAATCGAAAAAGCGGTCGATACATAATCTATGCCTACATATAAATAAAAATGAATTTTAGATTTTGTTCATCTCGCTAAAACTTGAGAACGGCTGAACGGATTGGGCTAATTTTAGTCTTGAAATATTCTTGGAAGTCCAGGGAAGGTTTACACTGTAGAAAATGTATGAGTTAGGTGATAAGAAGTTCACGGGTCATCTAGTTATTAATAATAAAATATTTATCGGTATTTGCAGCTCATGTGTTTCGGATAAAATATTATAATATGGCTTAGGGCCTGTTTCACCAGACACCACTTCCTGATAAAGTGCCGAATAGGCTATTCACAACTTTTTTGACAGTTTCACCATACTTCATCTGTCAAGTTAAGTGGTGGATAGCCTATTCGTCACTTATCAGGAAGTGGTGAAACAGGCCCTTAGTGTCTAAACGCACAATGCCGAAGTTCCGCGGCGGAAATTCCGCGTCATATTGTATGATTTTGACATTACGTCAGCAATGTCAACAGTCAAACGCATACAATATGACGTGTCGGAATTTCGGCATAGTGTGTCATCGGTAATTTAAAATACATTGCAGGCGGAATCATGTGGAAATTCCGCCGCGGAACTTCGGCAAAGTGTGTTTAGACACGGTATAAGATTGCGATCGAAGGCTAAAAAAAATCCCGGAAAATTTACTCGCTTTACCCGGAAATCGTGTAATCCTCCAGGAAATTGGAAAGGACACTTCCTTTGATCCCGTGATACGGAACTACGTCAAGTGGTGTGTGGAAACTAATTGCATAATTCCCAGACAATCGGTGTGTAATCCTCGGGACCCAGTCAAGGAGATTATGGTAAACAGTCACGGAATTTATGTTAGGGAGCTACAAAAAGCCACCAAGGGCAGGTTTCACCACTTCCTGATAAGTGCCGGATAAGCTATCCACCATTTAAATTTGACTGATAGAGTATGGAGAATCTGTCAAATAAGTTGTGGATAGCTTGTCCTGTACTTTATCAGGAAATGGTGGAACAGGCCCTAAGGGCGCTTATCCTGCCATACGTGTCATCTTCCGCGCGGATCTGATCCGCGTAAAAGTTGTCCGCATACTAACATTTCGTACATTTCCTGTCGTGCGGGCAACACGCGCGTGGCTAGGAGCAAGTTCTCACCCGCATGCGGACCAGGGGCCGTACCACGAAACTGTTATGAGACTCAAAGAATGCCGCGTCCTACTCTAACAAACGTGAAATGACGTTGTTAGAGCAGGACGCGGCATTCTCATTCGATTTTTTGAGTCTCAAAACGGTTTCATAGTAGGAAAAGCGTTCCTAAGGAAACGTTTTCAGCTGTGTTCATTACTTTAAGTTGCACGCAGCTAGGCCTGCAATTATACGGTATCCTGCAATAATCGTATATTTTCCACACTAAAAAGTACCTATCCTTTATCCTTTTAAATGGTTTCATCTATGTTCATGTTAAAATTTCATCACAATCGACCTAGTAGTTCAGAGCCTATTCGTTGTGAACAAACAAACTTTCCTTTTTTGTGTTATTTTTTTAAATTAAAAGTTTTCTGTAATATTATTTCTTTGGTTGAGGTTCGATAGAGAATATTAGTACTTATTAATTTTGGAATTAGATATTATGAACAATTAACATGTTAATTGTTATCAATATATTTTAATATCACCAAAAAATCCTTCACTGTCAAAAATGTTTGCCTCATTGAGAACAAAGGGCCCACTTTTGTCGGGATATCAAATGTAAGTGGCCCTTAAGTTTGTTCCTAATGTTCGAGACGGTTCAAAGTTTCCAGTAAATTGGATACTTATTAGTCCGAACGCGCCTTATTATTTTCAGCCTGTTTTATTGTATATATTTTATAACTTGTACTTGTACTGGAACTCCGTTGCGCCAATATTAGTTTATCACGCCGAAACCGTACATTTTCGGAATAAAAAGTATCCTATGTCCTTCTCGGAACTCAAAGTATATCTATACCAAATATCAGCGAAATCTATCATAAATAACTAACTAATTAAGAATAACTAACTATAAGGCAAGGAAAATTGTATGACCGACCGATTATGACAGCAAATTAAAAGTACACTTTGTTTACATGAAACCTTTTTAGCTCATGGATGTGTACACCGTGGAATTTTTTCACTCACTGTAATTACTCTTTTGGTATTTCTATGTTTGTCATGCTTGAACTGGGCACTTACCGTGCACTTGTCCTTGATTAAATATCCAATGTCCTTTCCTGGGTCCCGAAGTATCTCCATACCAAATTTTACTGAAAAGTGATAGAGAAGCTGCTGAAAATGATGATTTTAATGACGTAACTGTTTTCCACCCATACACGTGTTTTAGTATAAATTGTATCAAATCATAGTGGAATCACATTAAAATTTACGTTAGGACTCTACGAGAATGGTCCTTATGTAGTCGGCATAGAGGTCATATTGAAAGTAATATAGCTTCGAACAGACTGTAATAATTTTGTTACAGTTTGACACTCACTTCATAAATACTGTAATTAGCACCTGCGCTGGAGTTTTTTTCTTGAATATAACAATATAATTACCAACCTCATACTAATAAAATCTACGCTGAATATTCAGATGTTTTTCTGTACTGAGGGTAGGCCCTCACAAGACAAGTGAAGTGGAAAGACAAGTGGCAAGCGATTATCGCAAACGCCAACAAAATGTATGGATTTGACATTAGTATTCGCTAGCGAAGCGATGACTTATATCAAATCGCATACATTTTGTTGGCGTTTACGATAATCTCTTGCCACTTGTCTAGTAGGGCAGGTATTGTCCTTATCCGATAGACCTTTACATTAAAAGATTTAGTTAGAAAAAAATTTGCTTGAGCACAAAACCTTGCTTTACTATAAAATCTGTATATAATATAGTACAATGTAAGATCATATACATTGAAGCTACTTTTGCGAAAAAAAAAAGAAAGTCCGTATTTTTGCCGCTGCAATTGGCAAATTAGTAGCTGCGTGCAGCGTGATATATTTTTTATCTGCACCGAATTTAATTAAAATCAGCTCAGTAATTTCTAATCCTCTTCAATGTAAACCAAATAATGAAACGTGTATAAAATATTTCTATTTCAAACAAAATCTTTTGTAATTTAATGTATTCTCCTCCCAGTAGTTTCAGGTTACCGATGTTTAATCTCTGGGGGCACGGCCGTACCATACTTTTCTCGAAGCGGTTCGCGGCTATTTTCACACCCTCCTTATCATCGATGTTAACAAAGCTAGAGATTTAGAATTTCGATGACTAGGAGCAAGTATTAAAACTAGCTTAACCTCCAAATTACATTATATTCTGATTAATAGTTTACTAGTTACGGATGGTCAAAGTTACAAGTTTTGTCACTGACTGACAGATCATCAAAATTCTAAGGTACTTCTAGCAGACTTAGAACCTTGAAATTTGGTACCCGAATAGGTCTTTATTCACAATGAAAGGAAAAATTATGAAACCGGCCAAGTTCGAGTCGGACTGGCGTAGATAGGGTTCTGTACCGTAAATTTGTATGGGAGCCCCCCTTAAATAAAAGGTTTATTTAATTTTTATTATTTATTATTAAAGTTGAAATACAATTGAGTATTTTCTGAAATTTCCAAAAACCTTACTGTTACTATTATGAAGATAGAGCAAAAAAAGCTAGAAAATCGTGTTTGTTGTACGAGACCCGCCATTCCTAAATTATTTTATTTTAATAGGACTATTTTTTTTATAGCGACAACAAAAATACATAATTTGTGAAAAATTCAACTATCTAGCTTTTGCGATTCTCGAGATCCAGCCTGGTGACAGACAGACAGCGAAGTCTTAAAACTTTGTTAATAAGGTAGAATAGTTTTAACGTGACCTGAAAAGAAAAAAACCTTAAAAAAAGAAATGAAATCCCACCAAAACATTAAATGTAAAAGGAGCCAAGCAAAATATTGCATAGCTATGCAATAATTCTGTCGTAAAAAGTTTTCAGATCACATTCAAGCCAAGCCTTCAACTTATTTTGTAATTGAAATCAACATTCAGTGAATGTATCAATAGTTTTCTTTATTTTATAATTATTATAGTGACTTGGCAATGAGCACTAGAGAAATAATCAGCGACTAATTGGAATTTGTATGGGTACCTGCATCGACCAGATGCGTCGTTACGATAAACTAAAAAAAACACTTTACGCTTGCCGTCTGTGTAAGTATGAACTCCTCCAAATATGCAGTTTTATATTTGTTTTTTAATAATTATGTGCTCATTGCCGAGCCACTATAATAATCCATACTTCCATACTAATATTATAAATGCGAAAGTGTGTCTGTCTGTCTGTCTGTCTGTCCGTCTGTCTGTCTGTCTGTCTGTCTGTCTGTCTGTCTGTCTGTCTGTCTGTTACCTCTTCACGCTCAAACCGCTGAACCGATTTTGCTGAAATTTGGCATGGAGATACTTGGAGTCCCGGGAAAGGACATAGGATACTTTTTGTCCCGGAAAATGTATGGTTCCCGCGCGATAAACGAGTTTTGGCGCAACGGAGTTGCGGGTGTCATCTAGTTTTAAAATAAAGAAAACTATTGATACATTCACTGAATGTTGATTTCAGTTACAAAATAAGTTGAAGGCTTGGCTTGAATGTGATCTGAAAACTTTTTACGACAGAAGTATTGCATAACTATGCAATATTTTGCTTGGCTCCTTTTACATTTAATGTTTTGGTGGGATGCGCATTTTTCGTTAAAGTATAAAATGGAGTTTTCGCTGAAAAGTAACTTTACTGGCGAATAGAAAGGCAACAGCTGGTAAGTAGATAAGAGCAAAAATACACAAAACTCAGCACACACATACTAATTCACTCCCACATTATTTGCAGTTGAAACGAGACTTAGAATTTAAACTATCAGCGAACATCGTGAAAAAGTTAATTCAGATTTTTTGGTCAAAATGTCTGCGCTTTCAAAATAGTTTATTTTGGTTCGTTTACGTTATGTTGAGAGATAAAAATGTAAAGGTCCCGTTCCACATTAGGCCACGAATCACGATGGATTTAAACAATGATTACCATAGTCACCATAGCAATTAATGCTATAGCACAGAATATATTATATTAGTTGTACCAACAGAATTCCCACTGGCGAAACCCGTTTAAAGAATTAACGAATCATGCTACGATACATAATATAAAGTTCAAATTCCGACCGCGCAGTGCTAGGTCCCTACAATAATTTTTGCCTACATATCCGCTCTCTTTCTATCGCATAACTCGTAACTTTTCTGAAGAAATCGGGGTTGTCTCTTTTTGAAAATAATATTATACTCTTTATATTTAATTAACTACATTTTATTCAACTCGAAATAATCTAAGATATTAATATGTCTTAGTACTATGTAGATTTAATTATCACAAATTCATCACATGTAAAAAAATAATAGTGAAATAAAAGTATTTAAAATTAAATAGATAAGGGAAAAGACCTAATGGCAGACACTTTAAGGAAACATGAAACATTTGAATGTTATAAAATATATAATTTATGAAAATAAAGGATTGATAACTTCTTCCATGTCTTCAGTAACTCTTACAAAATAAAACTATTATAATTATTCTCTGAAAAATCAATTAAAAAATATATTATTGGTCTTTTTGTAAACTTAGTCATAAGAACTAATAGATGACATCACAATAAGCGAACATCACTAATAGTAGACACCAATATGAACTAATAGTTGACATAGAACATTAAATTACATTTTACATTTTTCATATTATTAGGTCTTTATCTGCCGTTTTTCAAAAGATTTCATTTACTTCATCATAGTAACTACATGCATCAGAAATATTATCCACGTTGTCCCCAGATTCTATTCATTCTTCTTCCATGCTGAAACTACCTTTCCTTTTATTTTTATTTTTCATTTTTTTTTCCTAGGAAATTTATTTTCAGTCTTTAGTCTCCATGCTTCTTTTGCCTCTTCTTTTTCTTCTTTCTGTTCTCAGCTCTCCTTTTTCTTCTTTTTACCCGACTGCCAGGAGGGTTATGTGTTTAGCGCGTATCTTCTATGTATGTAATATTCTTTATTACCTCGTATCTTCAGAACGGCTAAACGGATTTTCACATTTGAGGTATCGTTAGATTTGTCTTAATAGCCCGAGTGTTCTTAGATAGGTGACATGTTGGACGCCTTATCGTGAGGTAAACAAAAATAATAATTTACCAAGCATATCGAGTGGGGTATCAAAATAAAGAATTTTAAATACTGATTCTAAATATGTATAAAACTTGCAGTTTTAATATTAAATCGAACGATAAATCTACACTAATAGTACAAAGAGGAAAGATTTGATTTTTTGTTTGTTGGGCTCGGAAACTACTGGACCGATTTGAAAAATTATTTTATCATTGGAATTCTACATTATTTTTGCTGAACATAGACTGAATTTTATTTTGGAAAAAATAAGGTTCCGTAAGATACTTGGGTTCTTCGGACGCAAGGTGTAAAAAATCAACCAGAAAAGTTATTTAATTTACGTACGCTGCCTAAACTATAAAAGATAGAACCATAAAATTCTAAGTAATTGTAGATCTTGCAAATATCTACAAAAAAGTCCGCGACACACTATACCTATCTATGTCGAGTGAGACACAATAACCATTTTTTTTATTTAAAAATCTTGAAAATTTTTTGGACTACATTTAAACGCGTTTATTTTATTCATTATTTTAATCCTTATCCAAAATAAATTATTCCATTACTAAGTACAGTTTATGTAGATAATACTTGGTCTTTGAATTAATAAAATTGGACATTTGGTTTTGAAATTATGGCGAAATTAAAATATTACGATAGTTGGCGTCACAAGGCGGGTGCGCGTACGGGAGGAAGACAATCTGTGCCTGCGTATAATGACTGCGTCGTCGATGTTAGTGTCGGAGTCTGTGAATTGACCTGGGAATCATTTTGCTGACCGAGTCATTCCTGGGTATGCTTTTTGCAGAGCTCACCGACATCCACGTGGGCGGAGCCGCGGCCGACCGCTAGTAATAAAATAAGAAAAAACCAAAATCCGCCTGCATGGATAAATCCAATATTAATTAAAAATTAACTGACATTACTGAAACAAGATGAAAATTCAATGACAAAGTATTAAAAAAACCAGCCAAGTGCGAGTTGGACTCGCCCATGAAGGGTTCCGCAGCAGTAATAAGAATTATTTCTATGAAATTATAAGGTTTTTGATTTATTTTAATAATTCATTTTTGATATAATGAAAGTTAAATTAAGGTTTATCGTTTATGACGTATAAAAAAAAACTACTGGCTAGATCTCGTTCAAACCAATTTTCGTTGGTAGTTTTTATAGTAATGTATATCATATATTTTTTTTAGAATTATCATGCCCCTACTTTAGAAGTTAGAGGGGGGGGGGGACACATTTTGCCACTTTGGAAGAGTGTCTCTCGCAAACTATTCAGGTTAGAAAAAATGATATTAGAAAGCCCAATATGATTTTTAAAGACCTATCCATAGATACCCCACATGCATAGGCCAGATGAAAAAAAAAATTTTTTTTTCAGTTGTACCTATGGGGACCCCTAAAATTTTTAATAATTTTTCCATTTTTGTAACAAAATCTTAATGCGGTTTACAGACTACATCTATTTACCAAGTTTCAATAGTATAGCTCTTATAGTTTCGGAGAAAAGTAGCTGTGACATACGGACGGACAGACAGACAGACAGACAGACAGACAGACAGACAGACATGACGAATCTATAAGGGTTCCGTTTTTTGCCATTTTGGCTACGGAACCCTAAAAAACAATGATTTGGTACTTAAAACTAGAAACATACATTGAAACAGTACCAAACCTATGTTCAGACCTATTATAACGTATTGTAGGTACACTTTTCTAAGTGTACCTACGGATATATGGTTATATCAGCACGGTAGTTTTACAATTTTTTATTATAGTGCAGGCGCCAGAGGTTTCAACCTCCGAAAATTGTAATAGTGAATGGATTTTTGTTTTTGAGGTGTCATTTTCTTTTTTACACTATAACTTGCAAAGTTTACCAAAAATTTTTTGTGCTGTTAATTTTTTAGTTACTTAATTAAAAATTAATATTTCACCATATAAAACCGGTCCAGAAAAAAATTTTTTTCTTGTTCCTGTTATTAAATGACTCTTATCCGATTGTTTACGTTGAAAATAAACCAAATACACCGTTTATAAAAAAGAAAGTTTGCTTTGCTAAGCTAAATACAACTATAAGGTTTTTGCAAAGTTTTTAGAGATTAACGCTCGTCGTAACCAAGATAAAAGGGTTTGGGTGGATTTAGGGTTGTTACGAAAAGTGTGTTAAACTTACTTATTGTGCGTATTTAATTTTTAGAGAAATGATAACTTTTAAGTACTTAAAAACGTTTAAATATCTCCAAAAATGTGTAAAATAGACCGAAAATATTTTTCTATACTTGTTGAGAATTTATTTAAGTGAGAGCTAAAACATTAAATGCATCGACAAATCAAAGACTTTTTCTAGTCTTTGAAATATATTTAAACTTCCTAATTAAAGCCAGAAAAAAAATTGGGTGCTACAAATCTCACGTACATAGTAAAGACGCATGCTGCGACCTATGTTTGGAAAATGCTTACCTGAATACAAAAAATATCAGTTCTTAACCTAATTTGTAATTTTTTCCTTTAAGTATGTTTTAGCAAATATAATTAATGAAAAAAAAAAAAATCAATTTTATTCTGTAAAAACCTAACCAAAAGAAATAAAATACAGATTTTCTTCGAAATATCCGTGAAAAGTTTGTACTACATTTTCAGAAAATTTAATAAAGTAAGAGCTAAAAAGTTATACACATTAAGAAATAGAAGGCTTTGTTAAGCCTAAAAAATAATTTTAAACTTCCTATTTAAAACCAAAGAAAAATAGGAACCCCATTTACCTGGCGAGGCACACGACAAGCACATTTGGAGGTATGCTCATCTACATACAAAAATATTAATTTTAAATCTAAATTATATATTTTTTCAACTTATTTTCTTTCTTTGGAATATAAGCAACGATACAAATCAAAAAAATAACAATATATTTTATTATTTTGCTATATATTTAAAAGAAAGAAATATGCAAATTTTCTTCAAAATTTTACAGTTTATGAGTTTACTTGAAGTGGTAGAGAATAATTTAAAAATCAAAAGCACAACTTTTCAATAGGTAAACTTTATTATTTATGTTATCAGCTACACATTCCTTTTTTTCTTTTCAATTTTCATCCACTATTGCAAAAATCGGAGGTTTGCACGATATTTACGCTCTGGGAACTCCACTATTAGATTGATTGTCGAAATAGTTAGATGACTACAACTAAAAAGTCGCAAATAAAATAAATTAATTAAAAATCAAAAAACCCGACTGCAAAAAATGTTAACTAAAAAGAACGAAACAAGACCTAATTCTGATTTAATTAATGTTAAACTTGGTGCGACATGCCTCCGACTGCATTCTATTATCCACTTTCTTCTTCTACATTTTTCTATGTTACCTTCTATTTATCCTGGCATGAAACTCGTAAGCAAGAGTCGTATCAATTAAAACATGGATTCAATGCCTCCGGCAGAATTAGGTCTTGTTTCGTCCTTTTTAGTTAGCATTTTTTGCAGTCGGGTTTTTTGATTTTTAATTTATTTATTTTTTACTGCTACAAAACTAAAGCAATCGATTTTTAGATCAGTACAAGGTCTAATATTAGACACCATGTCCATTTTTAGGTACAGTAGCTTTCTAAGTTCTTAGTTTGTTAAAAGAATTATATTTTTAGAGAATAGTGATGATATTTGCAGTAGAATAAAGTACAAAATAACTTTAGTATGTATTGCAAAACTAAAAGATGAGATTCATGTCATCTATTAGGTTTTTTACATTTTCAAGAACTAATAGTAGACACCCTTTATATTGTTAGGGAAAATGGAGAAAAGATCATAAATAAACATTAATTAGTGTAAACAACATGACCATTAATCCAATGAAATCAATAGAAATTGCAAAAAATCTAATAAATGTATTCAAAATTTCGCCTTCCTTAACCTATTTGCTAAGAAATTGCCGAGCGCGTGTTGACGCGGTGACACCATTTACGAAAACTGATCCCATTTTAAATTTTGTTCCCGAAGGCGCCCCTAATATATTTTTTCACATCAACAGATAGCATAAGAAGCTTATAAAATTTACAGTGTTGAGAAATAATTAGAGTAATTCTTATTTTTATGGCATTTTTGTCGTAAGTGTCATCTATTAGTTCAGTGTCTAGCATTAGGTCCTTTCCCTTAGTACTGTGACATACTAAAGAAGTCTAGTCTTAAGAAGGCGACCTATGACAGAAAAAAATTGGTTTTCACCCGCGCACTTCATACCCCCCGCACTCGCCCAACGCATTCAAAATGTCACCGCGGCTATAAATTTGTGTAATTACTCTCGTAACCACTTTTTGTACGAACGTAGTATAACCAAATATATCAGATAAAATTTTGAGAAGTTTGAGTCATATTTTCCATCTGCACTTTGAGAATCAAATTAACACTTTTTGCCTTATACACTAGTAATTCTTTATGATATTATGTTTATTAATCGAAATCGAATAGGCTTTGACACTACTGGATCGATTCTGGTTAGAATTCCTAAGCTATAGTTGTTACAAAAATATTATAACTTTATTTAATATAATCTACTAGGCACGTCTTCGTCCACGTCCGAATTTGGTTAGTTATTGTGTGTATTTGCGTAAAATATATTAACATTTGTCAGATCAAAATATACAAAATTCTCAAATTTTGCATACATACATTCGTTTGGCTTGAGAATGATTTTTTATCCGCTTTTTGATATAATATATTGATGCTAGAAATAATTTTTATGGCAAACTGACGTTTGCCGGGTCATATAGTGAAATTTATATATAAAATTCTCGGGTCACAGTGTTTGTGCGCGAACTCGTCCAAAACGATTCAACCGATTGTATTGTGTATATATATACCTATACAATCAGTTGTATAGGTATATATATATATACACCTATACTATAATTTGTGTAAACCTATTGTCAGGCCTATGTACATTCGTTAGGCCTGACAATAGGTTTTTATATACTTTTATATTGATAATTTTTTATATTAAACAATATTTTCCGGGTCAGCTAGTTTTCTCCTTTTAGCTCCCCTCGATTTTTCATGAATTGCACCATCAGATCACCACTTTTGTTAACATGTTACGAAATTCGGACTACATCTTATACAATAACATAAGAATTTTGGAAATCCGTCAACAAACGGCGGGCAACAAATGGCGGAGTTATCCGCCATGGACAATGGTATCACTAAAATCGCCTCTGATGCTGGTGCTGATAAAAACCCCAGCTCAAATTTTATCTCGATATACTAAAATCACGTGTTCGAGAAATTCTGCATTGATTAACCATCCTCGACTGGCTCTGGAGAGCCATTATTCGTCCCATTAGGTGTTACCATTATCAATTTATTATCAATCTTCCAAACTCGTGAAAAAACAACCCTTCACATTTTCCAGATTGCAGTACTGGAATAAATTTCAAAGATTTTCTAGTATTTAAGTTAGAACAAAAGATTACTTGAAATTCCAATATAATTAATATTTATTATTATATATAAAAACAAAAGATATAAGGGAAAAATAGGAAAAGTAAGCAAAGAAATTAAAAGCCAAATGAGAAAAGACAGAGAACAGCACAGACTCAGAACCTTCGAAAACTATGCAAATAAGACGGGAGGAATAAAAAAGGCGCTCAAGTTTTTATCGGACAAAACAACCTGGATACCTAAAGTTAAAGACCGAAACAAGACAAAGACTAAAAGATCTGACATATTATCCACAGCTACGGAATTCTGCGAGAACCTCTATACCAGCAAGAACCAAATTGACACTACGATTTTAGACAATAACGATAAAGTACCTCCTATCCTAATAGACGAAATAATAAAAGCAATCGAAACTCATAAAAAGGATAAGGCTCCCGGTCCTGATGGGATTAACAATGAACTGCTATCGGACTGCAAAAGTGTCATTGCATTGGTATTAAAATACATTTTCGACGACGTACTGGACACGGAAAAAATTCCAACACAGTTTACCACATCAACAATAATCCTTCTCCACAAAAAAGGGAACAAGGATAACTAGAACCCTAGACGATAATCAGCCAAAAGAACAGGCGGGCTTCAGGGCAGGATACTCGATTATCAACCACATACACACTGTAAGACAAATTTTCGAAAAGAGTTCAATATGCCATTTTACTGCTGCTTCATCGACTTTAACAAAGCATTTGACTCAATAGAGCACGAAAACATATGGAAATGCCTGAAGGCACAGGGAGTCGAACACAAATACATTAGGATCTTGAAAAACATATACACGAATAGTACAGCCAAAATCAGACTAGAGAAGGAAGGAGAAGAAATAAAAATAAAAAGAGGAGTAAGACAGGGCGACCCGCTTTCACCTAAACTATTCACTGCTGTTTTAGAAGGAATCTTCCGAGAACTAAATTGGGACCAGTACGGACTAAACATAAACGGTGAGCTATTATCAAACCTAAGATTCCCTGACGACATCATATTATTTGCAAAGACAAAGAACCACCTACAAAGCATGCTCATAGACCTAGAAAAGGAAAGTAACAAGGTAGGCCTCACGATGAACGCCAACAAAACAAAGGCCTTGACAAACGCAACGGAAGAGAACATCATCATAAGCGGAAGAACGATTAAGTTTGTGAAGGAATACACCTACCTTGGCCAGCAAATGTCGGCAACTAATATGATGTCAACAGAAATAGACACAAGAATTGCGCAGGCTTGGAAATGCTACTGGGGGTTCAAGGATATAACGAAGAACAACGAAACAAAAAAAATGGGTGCGTGTACTTATGTACGCGCGTGAGAAGTTATACTTCTTTGGCATCATTAAATAGCAAATATTAAAAATTAATATTATAATTTGATGTTCAATTTTAATTTTTATCACAAACTTTTTATTAAATGTTTTATTAAATTTATTTCTTTATTTTGTGAATATTAAATAACCAATAATAAGTATTTAACATTAATAATTTAATAATATTTAGTGTTAATTATATTAAATAAAAGTATTTTAATTTATATCAATAAATAATACATACGGATAGTTAACCTCAATTATATTGGAGCACTTGAAAAAGTATATAAGCACAATTTTTTTCACTAATATTCACAAATAGTAAGTAATATCAATCAAAATATTCAATTTAAATCACTACTGAATATAATTTATTAGCACATATATAATTCGCACTTGTATGAAACTCAAACACGTGTTGTGAATGTATAAACTAGAGACATGTTGATAAATATTATAAATATGAAAACAGTGATCAGAGGTGACGAGCGTACCAACATGCGCGACTAATATCGAGGTTCAATTCCTATTTTGTTGGTAGCTTTTTTTTCGAGACTTAATGAGCGGTTAAGCAGACGGCTTCATACTGTTAATTTTGTGTCACAGGTGCGCGCGCATCTTAAAATTTCACTCTCATCATTTTTTCATAACACGCCTAAAGAAGTATAACTTCAAAAATGAACGTAAAAACTAAACTATACAATACATGCATACTCCCAGTCCTAACTTATGGATGCCAGACTTGGGCACTCATCAAAGAACAAAATAACAAACTGAGAACCTGTCAGACCATCAGATAAGGAAGACCGACAGAATAAGAAACAAAACAATTAGAAAACGTACTAAAATCGAGGATGTAATAACAAGAATTAGGAAACTAAAATGGAAATGGACCGGCCACATAATAGGAGGCACTGAAAAGTGGACCAAAAACATAGTGTTCTGGCACCCGAGAAATGGTAAAAGAAATAGAGGAAGGCAGTTCCGGAGGTGGGAAGATGAATTTAAAATGACAGCAGGAAAAACTTGGACAAGGACAGCGCTAAACAGAATAGAATGGAAAGAAATGGGGGAGGCCTTTGCCAAAGGACAAACAGACCGAGTCTATAGAACTACTGACCCGCTAGAGTCAGCAGGTTAAGCTATAAGAAAAATCGAACAGTCTGAAAAATAAAGGCTATAAATAAATATAAATAATTTACATATAAAAGGCGTCCGTGGCCTAATAGGTAGAGCTTTAGCTCGCACTCTTATAGGGTGCAGGTTCGATCCCGGGTGGAGGCGTGTACCAATGAGACATTTTCTGATCTCAAGTACATAATACGGATGCTCGTACGGTGAAGGAAACCCGCACATAGTTGGTCCCAGACGTATTGACTCGTTCTTTCCGACTAGGCCGACTATGTTGCGACTTGCGAGAATGCCGTATGTGCTTGGGCAATTAAAAAGACACGGACATTTAAAAAAATCTTGTCCCAACTACTACAGTATTTGAGTAACTTCGCTCTGAAAATACTGTATAAATCATCCACAACGGATGAAAAGGCCTAGTTTTATTATTATATCGGAAATAAAAATAACCGGAAGATTTTTTTTGTTATTAATAACTTTAAAAATAAGCTAAAATTCTTTCATTTACGCTCTTTCAAATAGATTCTTAGATATTTTCAGATATTTCATAAAACACAAATATCCTAAGACCTTCTTGATATGTGTATTTGAAAAAATCGGCCACAAGCTCATAGCAAGGCAATGATTGGAGTTAGATACAAAGTTTGAGAGACAAAATCGTAGTAAATTTTAGTAGCTTTCATAAAGTTCTTTACGACTCACTGCTTTCAGTTTTAAAGAGCTAAAAACTTAAAATCAGGAACTTTTGGCCTTAATTAGAAACTCGTAACTAGCTAGATTTTTTTTGTGCTTTTATTCATAATTCGTCTACAATTCATGTATTTTTCTACTCAATCTTCACACTTTATAGGCGGTACCAGCCAACTTAACAAACCTGCGACGAAAAATGGTATTCGGTTGACACTTGAAAATGCTCAGCAAGTTGGTAAGATCCTGGTTCGACACCAAAGCAATGTGCAAAACGAAAAATCACCCCAGGACATGTGATGGTCACACTTTGGAGTTTGGTGGTCTAATTGCCGCTGTGATAAGTAACAGCTTTTTACAAAACGGCGAGAGCATTACTGCAGATGTGTACATTGAAAACTGCCCACAATGATGGCGATGCTCGTACGGCTGCAACTAGTTTTTGTCAGTCGATCGTCTCTCGCGCGTTGTCATCTGCTCCTTGATGACAACGCGCGACCCCATTTTGTTTGGAAGCTCTCCCTCATCTGCCATACCGACTATAACCTTTTCCAAAATTGGTATAACTTTTACCGGGAAGAAAATTCAAATCGCGAGAGGCTGTACAAAATGCCTTAGAAGTGTAGTCTGCCGTCCAGCTGATATTTTCAATAAGGGCACCTATACACTGCTACTGCGTTGGCGAAGGTGCATTGATTGCAGGGGTGATTACTTTGATAAACAGAAATAAGTAAGTTCGAAATAATCAGCCAAGAGTGAGTCCGACTCGCGCACGAAGTGTTCAGTACCGCAGAGCTAAAAATAGCCCAAAATTGTAATTTTTGTGTGGGAGCCCCTTTGAATATTAATTTTATTTTAATTTTATTATCCATAATTAAAGTACAAATATAATTAAGGTCTTTGTAAAAATTTCAAGTGCCTAGCTATATCCATTATTGATATCGAGCAACAAATAGCAAAAAAATCTGATTTTTTGTATGGGAGCCCCCGTTAAATATTTATTTTATTTTGTTTTTAGTATTTGTTGCTATAGCGGCAACAGATATACACATTCTGTGAAAATCTTAGAAGTCTAGCTATAGCCGTTATTGAAATAAAGCCTGGAGACAGACCGACGGATAGACAGACATTGAAGTCTTAGTAATAGGGTCCCGTTTTTACCCTTTGGGTACGGAACCCTAAAAAGAACATTTTTCAAACAAAACGGCCATATCATAGGTATAAAAGACCTTATAATATTATATTATGTAGTATATTATTATGTAGTATGTACTCTTCTAAATCCTTTCATAAATGTGCCGTCACCTTTGTTATTAACCCATCAAGCCTCATACGAGCACCGGTGATCGTGACACTAGAATACAATAGCATTTCCAAGAATCCGCGATCGAAGGATTAATATTTATTATCAAGCGAATTGTCGAAGTAGTGAATTTTGCATATAATATTATAATGTTATCACTTATCACTGTTTGACAATTTAATCTTTTCATTTCAAGACCGTAGCGTTGTACCAAAGAAATTTATTCGATATTTCCATAGTATCGAGTACGACATTCATTAAAACCAAATCGATTTTCAAATCGCTGTCATACACTAGTTTTTGTCAAAACTATATCGATTTAAAGCCGATTTATTTTTTCAATCTCTATTGCCGCGGCCGCTGATTCGTCTATCGTCACGAAGCTGAGATGCTATGAGACGATACCATTGGACGATACACGCAGATCGTCCAATCAAGCACGACGCACTACGCATGTGCGGTCGCAACATATGGGTTTGACAAATTATTTGTCATGATAATATTATCATATTTGTAAACAAATAATACATATTTTACATTAAATTAAAAAGCCTTCTACAATTGTTCATCGGCTCCCGTTTTCTCCTGTAAATGTTGCTTTTAGTGTGTTTATTTAATTTTTGTTTGTTTCCCATGGTTTCGATTAAATATTTTCTCAATCCGGAGTAAAGGCAAAAGAAGTACGTCCTATCCTCAGGCGCGCGCGAACGCGACTGTTGGCGACTGAGAGGTGAGACAAATCTGGCGGTGAAGCGCCAATGTGGTTTTTCTTAACCCTCCGTGTACTAGGTGACTAATCTCACCATGCTGTACTAGGTGGGGTGTGACATACCCCAACAATAAAAGGCAGTTAAATCCGAAAAATTGTTCCGTGTGATTGTAAAATAATAAACAATTATATTTAAAATTTTAAATATCTAATAATGAATTGGTTTAAGTGAAAGAAATTCAATTTTACATTATAAAATACATTTTATAAGCAAAAGTACAAAAACTTGACTTTTTCTTTAAACTATAAACTATGAAATTTTTTCTTCCGTACAAAAATCAAATGGCAACTATTACAATCGAATTCTTCTCAGTTTCTAAGACTATAGTATATCTAGTTTTAACCTATTTATAATATCAATTTAAAATAAACAATATGAAATAGATCTTGGACACTTAAATTTCCGTAATATTGACAGTTATTTAGACACAAAAATTAGTATGGAAAATACATAACATGGACATATTATATTTTTTTGCAAATGTGCCCAGTATTCCTATATATTAGTATAGGCCATATTCGGTATCACGGATTTGATCTTCATTACCAGCCGATTCTTGTTCGGAATTCACTAGCTCAGCGTCACGATCATGATCTTCTTCAGTCAGTGCTCGTAAAATATATTTTTTTCGATAACCGAGACATTTTTAGCAAAACTTATACCAGAAAATAATATTTCATCAAGTTAAACACCAAATTAAACATTTAAATAAATAAAAACAAAACAAGTTACACTTACTTTTTTAGCTACGTGCTGTACTAGGTGGGGTATGTGATACCCAGACGCACTTTAAGCACATGTAGCAGAATTGGTGCTAGACGTAGGACTGAATATTTGGTAGAAATTAAAGCAACAACGTCTTATTTGCAGCTATTGAGGAAACCAACTCGCATACCTTTTTCGTTTAAAAATGCTATAAATTTTTTTAGCGCTGGGGTATGTCATACCCCACCTCGTACACGGAGGGTTAAATATCTTAAAAAATATAGAGAATATTAAAAATCCGCTAGAACGGACACTCGGTGATAGAATTTTATATGATGTGTAAAAATATTAACTCAGTTTACTGCATGGTTTTGGGAATATAGGAAAAAAATCGTCAAAGTTAGATGCATCTTTGTGATTTTTTTCTATCGAGAAAATTTCACGATATCGTGTTTTCGCTCAGATCGAATTCTTGGAAATATAACGTAGTATCTATGTTTAGAAAATTAAACGTTTCGGGGCTTATTATCAAGTACAAAAATGATTTATAAAATCGTCAATTTTGGGTTAGTCGCCTTCTTAAGAGAGAGATAAATAAAATATTTAAAATAGTCAGTAACAAATTTATTGTTATAAAAATATAATATTAACTACAAAATTAGTAATTGGTAAAATTATTAAAAGAGTAATTTAAAAGAGAGCATAGACACATTATTTTTTTAACCCATTTTTTATGAAAATCGATTTTTAAAAAATCGATTTTTTTTATTAAGTAATCGAAACCCTTACAATTTTTTTAACCCATTTTTTATGAAAATCGATTTTTAATTATTATTTTTAACAAAAAATTAAAACCGACTTCCAAGGTAAAAACAATAATAACATCCTTATAATATGAACTAAAAAGTATTAAATAATTATTCCTATCTAATAGTGCCTTTTTCCGAATTCGGCTAAAACTCAACTATTTCTGTACTCAATCTTCATCATTTTGAAGTCGGTACCAGATACAGCTGAATCTTCAGTTCTCTGACAGAATATTTGAAACTTTTGGAACTGGCACCGACTTCAAAATTATGAAGATTGAGTACAGAAATAGTTGAGTTTTAGCCGAATTCGGAAAAAGGCACTATTAGATAGGAATAATTATTTAATACTTTTTAGTTCATATTATAAGGATGTTATTATTGTTTTTACCTTGGAAGTCGGTTTTAATTTTTTGTTAAAAATAATAATTTCACTCTTTTTAGTTACCTAGTAAACCCAAAGACTTCTATTTAATTGAGTAAACCATCGCGTACTATCCGTAGAATAATACACCTGTATATTATTCTACGTATCTTCAATTACAGTCACACTTACAAAATATAATATCAGCTGCAGCCTGCAGATAATTTTAAACAATACATTTAAAAAAAATTGAAGTGAACACGTGTGACGTGCTAAGTAGCCGGTCGCCGGACTAGTTTCAATAGGCTGGCACTCGCTCGACTTGTCGCACACGCAGCGCACTGTATAGTACCCGGCCCGCGCCGCCGCGCCGCTCGCTTGACAGCCCTGGCAGATTAAAGCGAGACGGTACTATGAACGCTAAACGCAATGCAAAAGGTTGAAATTAGGTTGTTTTCCAGAATATCTCGGCGAAGTGAGATGTTACAATCGAAGCAACTTACTTTTCAGAAGTAATGTCAAATGTGTGCCTTATGCTCTGGATATAAGGTTGAATTTGGTGACATTGGTGACCCTGACGTGGTAATGATGATGATGATGATGAATGTAATTTGCATAGTAGCATATGCTTTCAGTTCTTAAAATAGCGCCTAAACTCCCAAACTTTGTTTGCGCGAATGTTACATTATCGAAGCAACTTTAACTTCTCAGAAGTAATGTCAAATGTGTGCCTTATGCTCTGGAGATAAGGTTGAATTTGGTGACATTGGTGACCCTGACGTGGTAATGATGATGATGATGATGATGATGATGATGATGAATGTAATTTGCATAGTAGCATATGCTTTCAGTTCTTAAAACAACGGCTAAACTCCCAAACTTGTATCTATAAGGAATCCGGAGTTCTCTTAGTATCTTCGGAACCATAGTATACCTCGGTGCAAAATCTTGCGTTTTGGTAGCATATGCTTAGGATTCTTCTCATAAAACCAAAATCACCATATGTTTCCATATAAATTTCGAGGAGTTCCCTCGATTACTCATGGATCCCATCATCAGGTCACCACTTTTGTAAGCATGGTACCAAATTGGAGTGAAACCTAATACAACAAAATAAAAATTTCGGAAATTGGTTCACAAACGGCGGAGTAATCGTTGAACTTGAAACAGCCGAACATATAACCTCCTCGTTTTTTGGAAGTTGGTTAAAAATCGATTTTTTTTAATTAAACGAAACCCTTACAATCGATTAAATTTTTAACCCATTTTTTATGAAAATCGATTTTTAAAAAATCGTTTTTTTTTAATTAATCGATCGATAACCCTTACAATCGATTAAAAAATATCGACAATCGAAAAAAAACAATCGATTGTTCGATTAATTGATTTCGATGTTACAACACTACTCTCCAACCGTCTTACGGTATTTCGATCAGCACGAGAATCTGACGCGAGTTTTACAGTTTTTACCCATCCCACAAAAGTGCTCACCGCCGCTAAAGAAGTTTTCACTTCAAAAATCGTTCTTTCAGCGCTGTTACTTTCACAGTGAACTTTATATAAGGCACATAATTATATACACTCCCTAAAATATTATCACTTACTTTTGTTACACCTCGTATATTCCAATTAGATACCTTTTTGAAGTGGAGTCAGCCAGGTTTCACGTAATGCAGACTAATAGTTACAAACTTTTTTAATCTTCTACAAAATCTGTGTCAGTGCAATGAATTTGATTTTGGACAGCAAAATTGGCACAAGTTACTTCCGACATTTACCAAAAAATACTACGGTCTACTTCAATTGCGTATTCCTTATTAATCTAAACATTTTTGCGTTTTTCCTGCTTTCCCAAAACAACATTTTGGCATGGTTTTTAATGTAATTTTTAATCCTTCAAGCCCCATAAGAGCACCGGTGATCGCGACAACAATAGAATACAATAGCGTTTCCAAGAATCCCCGATCGAAGGATAACTCAAAAGCTGAATTGGACATGTCTAGTTTAACACATGATTATTATGAACATAATATTATTATGTTTACGTAAACTGAAGATAAATATTATGTAAAGTAGCTTCAAGTAATACACAATATAATATTAAACGCCAACTTTTCTGCTTAGTATTCTACATGTATCTTAGTAGTCTATAATATTAATTACGTTGTAAATGCGAAAGTGTGCAGGTATGCCTGTCTGTCTGTTATCTTCTCACGCCCTAGCCACTGATTCCATTTTGCTGAAATTTGGTATGGAGATACTTTGAGTTCCGGGAAAGGACATAGGATAGTTTTTATCCCGGAAAAATTTACAGTTCCTGCATGATAAACGAATTTTCGCGCAACGGAGTTGCTTATTGTTACAATAAGTTTATTTGATTTATATTTATACGATATTTGTAAACATATTATATAGCTCACCACAATTTCCAGTGAGTTTCTGAAAATTATTTTCAGAATCTTACCGGAAACTTTGAAGTACTCTTAGAGCTCTACTTTCATCGCTTACCACGAAAAGCGTTGGAAATTCATTATTAGTTTAATGATTGATTATTATCAATGGGTGTATCTGCCGTGGCATCAGCCTTCAGAACTCAGTAGCGTTTGGAACTTCACGCGAGACGCACCTCTGCGCTACAGACGGACAAACTTTACTATGAATAACTTTTGAAGAAATAATTTTGTAAATGAATAGCTTGTGTCAAGTGTAAAATATGAACTGAGTACAGTGCTGTGGGATTGAGGTAATGTTTTTAATTTTCTTAATTATATTTTTTGATTTCAAATGTTTAAGATACTTTCTGAATGATACTGTTCTATGAAGCTAAGTTATTTTCATTTGTAAAATATGTAAATTTAAAGCTCTTTTAGCTTATTGATTTTCGATTTTAATTATTATATATTTTTTTTAATAATTTTGTTAATTTATTTGGCATTCAAATAATATAATGAATGACAAAAAGAAGAGAAACATTTTTTTTTATAGTTTGAGACATAACATAATATTTTTGGTACCATAACTGCAGGTCGCTGTTAAGCATGTGTGTATTAACCCACAATTTTTGTTGAATTATCATGAATGCAGTCTTGTTTATGATCTAAAGAACATAACTGCATTCATAACTCAATTCGTAATTTTTATGTGGGATGGTGCAGAAAATATGCATAACAGCGTCCATTTTTTTTATATTTATTATACAAAGTGTCACAAAACTAAGTGATAATACTTTATGGTGTGTATGGGTTCCCTGAATAGAGTTCACTGTGAAAGTGGCAGCGCTGAAAGAGTTTTTTTTTTTACTTTTATATGGGAAAATTCATGACGCTCGGGCGCTTGCCCACTGCAAATCACAAAAAATTTTTTGCTCTTTCAGCGCTGCTACTTTAAGAGTCAACTATAGAGCTATAGACAGTGGACACATACACACCATAAAGTATTGTGAAAATACTTAGTTTTGTGAAAATATACACCAATTTCTATGCAAGAATGTGACAGTATACAATTGTTATCGCGGAAACATTTCCAGTTTTCTTTAAATGTGCCAAGTCGCGGAAAATAGAGAATAAATGCTCTGAATAAACGCTGAATTGCGATGTATAAACAGACTTACACTAAATTGTTATGACCCCATAGCTTTGGTGATATTATGGTGGCTTGGTATTGGGTTAGTAGTGCTCTATTATTACATAATTTTGCCCAAATCTGTAAGCTTTTCACACTGTATTTTTACTGTTTAGACCAGAGGTTCCCAAACTATTATTACCACACTTTTACTTATTTCTAAATCTCCTCGCTCTGTAATATTTAATCTGCTATTAATATAATATTGTCTGCCTATGTTCATAGGAGAAGTCAAATCGGGTCACCTAATTTTTATAGACCCCCGTTAACGACTCATGGACCCCCATTTTTTTTCCACGCAAGCATAGACCCCTATCGGGCTCCCGTGGACCCCAGGGGGTCCACCTGGACCACTTTGGGAATCAATGGTTTAGACTTTAGCAGTTTTAGTATACGATAAAAGCCAAGTGCAAGTCGGACTCGCGCACGAAGGGTTGCGCACCATAATTGAGCAAAAGTAGGCAAAAAATGTGTTTTTTGTATGGTATTACCCTTAAATATATTCCTATATTATTAATTTCTTTTGTTTCTAGTATTTTTGTTGAAGCGCAAACTGCTTAATCTGTAAAAACTTCAGCTGCCTATAGGCCTGGAGATAGTGACACAAAATTCTTGGTGATTTGTGCCAGTATGGCGGTTTTACAGGGGTATAATTACGTAAAGGCAAAAAGGAAAATTATGGTCATAGCGCTCGCACTGGCAGCCCAAACGCGTGGGCGTTAATCGAACGTGTCGGATAAATAACGAGTGTCGAACGATTTGTTCCACAAAAATGCTTGTATTTTCAGATAGTCGAAAAAAAAATAAGTAGGCGAAAGCGTAATGCCATACTTGTCGGGTGCGGCTTACAGCCGGCGATACCGACGCGAATACGTTAATTTTAATAAAAAAATTGAACCATTTGTACCAGGCTAATTTTTGCATAGCTAATCATCGTCGAGTAGCCATTCACGAAAATCACCTTGCCATACTTTTCCGACAGCGCCCAATGGCCGCCATACCACTGCAAAGGTATAAGATTTTTTTTTTCGCCAAACGATTTGTGCCAGTATGGCATTTAAATTTTTGGAAAGTATTTGACAAAATATGACCGTTATTATTTTTCCCATACTTCTAGTAGGGGGAAAAAGTACTGCCATACTTGAAATACTTATTTATTTGACACGTTTTAAAAATACGACTATAAGATACGTAAAATCATTTTTTACATCATGGCATCATTGTAGTCTCTTCATTTGGCAATTGTACCAAAAAAAATTGTTACAGATTGTAACCATGGGGCGGGAAGACTATCGGACTTGAGCAAAAAAGTGATAAAAATTGGACGATTTGTACCAGTATGGCATTTGGATTTTTGGAAATTATACGATACAATGTGACCATTATTATATTTGCCATACTTGTAGTAGACGGAAAAAGTGGCGCCATACTTGAAAAACCGTTTGAATTATGTATGAAATCTTAGGATTTTGAAAAAAATATTATTCACATTCGCTGCCTCCCGCAGGTATGGCATTATCAGACTCCTATTTATGATCATACAGGGAACTGTTAAAAAAAGTTTCACGGTGGTACAAATCGTTTGGCGAAAAAAAAAACTTACACCTTTGCAGTGGTATGGCGGCCATTGGGAGCTGTCGGAAAAGTATGGCAAGGTGATTTTCGTGAATGGCTACTCGACGATGATTAGCTATGCAAAAATTAGCCTGATACAAATGGTTCAATTTTTTTATTAAAATTAACGTATTCGCGTCGGTATGGCGGGCTGTAAGCCGCACCCGACAAGTATGGCATTACGCTTTCGCCTACTTATTTTTTTTCGACTATCTGAAAATACAAGCATTTTTGTGGAACAAATCGTTCGACACTCGTTATTTATCCGACACGTTCGATTAACGCCCACGCGTTTGGGCTGCCAGTGCGAGCGCTATGACCATCATTTTCCTTTTTGCCTTTACGTAATTATACCCCTGTAAAATCGCCATACTGGCACAAATGACCAAGAATTTTGTGTCACTATCTCCAGGCCTACTAGCTATCGCGGCTGTTGATATACAGCCTGGAGACAGACAGACAGACAGCGAAGTTTTAGTAATAGGATCTCGCTTATATCCTTTGTAGGTACAAAACCCTAAAAATTAAAAAAGTAAACTTATGTCATTGAGATGTACTTATGTCAACCTCAGAAACTGGCGTTATAAGTCGGCGATGATGATGCGAGTTATAATATAAAGATGTTCTCGTCAAGGCGTGTCCTATGGGAATACAATTCAGATAGATCTAACGTTGCTTCGGATAATATTATTACTCGTATCAACAGTATGATTTGATTTCTGATCTTTGACCGACTGAGAAAGGGTCATAATATTATGTACTAGATGACTCCCGCAACTCCGTTGCGCCAAAATTCGTGTATCGTGCTGGAACAGTACATTTTTAGGTTATAAAAAGTATCATATTATGTCCTTTCCAGGGACTCTAAAACTTATTAATCGGGGCTTAACGCGACTTATTCTAGTAGTAATGCTACTACGTACTTTTTTCTCGACGTTTCGGCCGTGTTGCAACGGCCGTGGTTACGATACTGGAAACGAGAAAAAAGTTATGTAGTTAGTAGCATTACTACTAGAATAAGTCGCGTTAAGTAAGTTTCAATTATAATGCAACGTGAAAGTTTAAAATTTCGACTCAAAGTATATCTCCATACGAAATTGCAGCAAGTTCGGTTAAACGGTTTAAGCGTGAAGAGGTAACAGACAGACACACTTTCGCATTTATAATATTAGTATGGATAAAAGACATGTACGCTTTACGGTTATACTTATTAAACTTAAGGGCGCATTTTCATTAGTCGTTAACTCGTACGGTATACAGCGTGCGGGGAGTCTATGACAACTAATTGACAACTAATGGCGCATTGTCATTGGTCGTGGCATGCGTTTCAGAAATCTCCCGCACCCCGCATGCGGACCCTATGGACCAGTGAAAATGCGCCATTAAACGAATTTTCTTCCGATGTCTGGATCAATAGATGAATGGTTTTCAATTACCATTTAATATAATCTTCTGGATATTTTTTATTCACGATACTTGATTGACAAACCTTTAATACTTTACGTATGGTGTCTCGTGTTTTTCATGAAGTCCTTACCTGAAAGCAAAAAGGTTTTGCATTATTTCCTTGCTTTCGCAAAAAGAGATCTACAAAAGCTAGACATAATATTATAATCCATAGAAAATATAACAAAACAAAGTGATAATAAGTAATAGGGTGTGTACGTATCCCATATTTAAATATAGAGTTTACTGTCATTATTTTTAATCAAAAAATTAAAACCGACTTCCAAGGTAAAGACAATAGTAATATTCTTAAACTAGCTGTTGCCCGCGACTTCGTCCGCGTTAACATAGTATAATAACAAAGATGGATAATTTCCCCCTTTTTGTGGTTCCCTATACAAAGGGTAAAAACGGAACCCTATTTAAGCAAACGTCAAACGCAAACGTCAATAAACTTTCATGTTTCAAACTCAAGAAATGACGGGCTTTCATTGAAATTTTCTACACCAATTTCACCCCCTTGGGCGTAGAATTACCAGAAACGCTTAAATACGTATCCATTCATTTTTAATCAGTAGTACAAAAATAAAGTTTCATGTTTCTAACTCAAGAAATGACGGACTTTCATTCAAACTTTCAACCTCAAATTCACCCCCTTGGGGGTAGAATTTTCAAAAATGCTTAAATACCTATCCATTCATTTTTAATCAGCAGTCCAAAAATAAACTTTCATGTTTCTAACTTAAGAAATGACGGACTTTCATTTAAACTTTCACCCCTATTTCACCCCCTTGGTGGTAGAATTTGTAAAAACGCTTAAACACATATCCAATCATTTTTAATCAGTAGCCCAAACATAAAATTTCATGTTTCTAACTCAAGAAATAACGGACTTTCATTGAAACTTTCAACCTCAATTTCACCCCCTTGGGGGTAGAATTTCCAAAAACGCTTAAATACGTATCCATTCATTTTTAATCAGTAACCCAAAAATAAAGTTTCATGTTTCTAACTCAAGAAATTACGGACTTTCATACAAACTTTCAATCCCTATTTCACTCCCTTCGGGGTAAAATTTTCAAAATTCATTCCTTAGTGGGTGTCTACTAAATAAAACAAGCCTACTCACCAAATTTCGTGGCAAACTTTAACAGTTTTTGCTCAGCGATGATGAATCTGTCAGTCAGTCAGTCAGTCAGTCAATCAGTCAGTTAACCTAATCCCCAGTTCTATGACAGAATATTATAACTGCAACTTATAGGGACTGGTACCGACTTCAAAATAATGAAGATTGAGAACAGAAATACTGAGTACAGAATAGGAATTATTTTACTTTTTAGTTAATTTAAGAATATTACTATTGTCTTTACCTTGGAAGTCGGTTTTAATATTTTGTTGAAAAATAATCATTTTACTCTTTTAAATTAAGGGCCCCTTCTTTTCAACATTCATATCAGCGCGCCTTGTACGGTGGCGGTTACGACGCTCGCCGCGTCCATGATAGGGCGAAATAGGAGAAAAAACCTTTTTACTTAGATAAAAAATATTATAACTAAACATATATCCAATCATTTCCCTGTTAAATTTTAATAGTAATCGAACTGTCCAAATTGTTTTTTGGTTGAGTCCCTGTAAGTCCTATAAAATTCAAAATGCTTTTAAAATCGAGGTTGTTTCGGAAATTTTTTTTATCGAGTAAAATTATCTGTATTGTGTTTCTAACCAAAAAAGTCACTAGTTAAAAGATGTTTTTTTGAATGACGCTTTCCTTAAAAATTAGTCATTCTAGAAACGTGAATTTGGAAGAACGGGCCCTTAAGTATATCCGTTTTTATCTACAACTTTAGGTTCATAAAAAGTGATCAGATCAACTACAATTGTCTCAATAAATTTCGAGGAGTTCCCTACATACCTCATGAGACCCATGATCCCACCTTGGTAGCCATAAGCATAACATCAAATTCGAATAATAGTATTATACTTAAAAAACAAAATAATATTAAAATCAATAGACAAACTACAGAATAATGATCGAAAACATCAGTCTCGATCTATGAGACTATAAAAAGTACCAAAAATAAGACCATCATGTGATGATGCATGGTGTAGTGATGATGATGATGATGAATGCAATTTGCATAGTAGCATCTGCTTTCAGTTCTTAAAACATCGCCGAAACCCTTAAACTTGTATCTATAAGGAATCAGGAGTTCTGTTCAGCATCTTCGGAACCGTGGTATACCATGGTGCAAAATCTTACTTTTTGGTAGCATAATATGATCATAATTCATCATAAAAAGCCAAAATAAACATATGTTCCCATTTGAATTTCAAGGAGACCCCTCGATTCCTCATGGTTCCCATCATCAGACGACCACCGTGTGAACATGGTACCAACTCGGAATAATACCATATAAAACAAAAGAAAAATTTCAAAAATCGGTTCATAAACGGCGGAGTAGTCGTTGAACATACATAAAAAAAATATCCACAGCGGAACGTATAACCTCCTCCTTTTGGGAAGTCGGTTAAAAAAGAGTTAGGTACTTTAGTTTCTATGTTAATAATAATATGAGAAACTCATCATGTCTTGAATTTGTCCATAAGCACTATTATAAATCGCTAATTTTGAATAATAACTATTATTAATTATTTTGGTTTGCGGCCCGCAACAGCAAGACTAAAAAAGGTTGAGTACCACTGTAGTCTAGAATATAATACTTCATTTAGTGAGTAATTCTCTACTTTGAATGATAAAGCAATGCATAACAAACAATTCGTTTGTTTGTGAGACGAGACGAAGTGGTCTGTGGAAGGAAACTTCAGTTTGAATGAATGTTGCATTTCAACGAATGAATTTTTAATGGATAATTCTTTGACGAAGACAAATAAATTGCGATTCTTAAAAGGACCGCACTTAGATTTAATGTTCAAAGAAGGTTAGTTATAGTTATAAAATCTCAAATTTCCGCTTATGTATTTAATGTAGATTTGTCCTAAGCCACTTAGCCCAGTAGGGTTAGTTCAGCCTTGTATGGGAATCTGAAATTAATTAAAGTCAGAAATTTTTTTGCACCTGTGTATAGGGGGGGTTATGAATAGCTTAAATTCAAAAACTCGACCAGCCACGACGTGTGCGTTAGCCGCCATATTGGTTTGAAGATCAAATCTTTTTTTAGACATATCTCCTTTATTTTATATTTTTTTACGAAAATGATAAGAACGTAATTTGTTGTAAATTTAATTTTCTAAATTTTGAGGTCCTATAATTTTCATTGTAAAATCAATATTTACGGAGATAAATGCGAAAAACAAGTCAAAGTATAATTTCGCTTGTATGTCAATTATTATCGAATTTAGCGAAAATAATTGTAGAAAGAAAGTTGTTGGTGATAGATCATTAAATTTCCCACAAATTTGATCCTTATGAATTTTTTTTAGAAATCAATATTTAAGCTAGACCTATGGTAAATGTACCGGGACCCAAGCGACTGGATAAAACTGAATATTTCTGATCATGAATTAGACCTTTTAACAATTACGGCACAACCTACACCTGAATAATTATTAAAAATGGCCAAGTGCGAGTCGGACTCGCTCATGAGGGTACGTACCATTATAAGGCAAAGATAGACAAAAATTTTTTGTCTTCATCATCGTCATCAAAAATTGTGCTTTTTGTATGGGACCCCCCCCTAAATATTTATTTTATTTTAATTTTATTATTAATTATTAAATTACAAATCCAGCCCCATCAAATATTAAATATAATATGTTTTTTAGTATTTGTTGTTATAGAGGGTAACAAAATACATAATATCTGAAAATTTCAAGTCTCTGCCTATCACCGTTCTTGAAGCCTGGAGACAGACAGACGGACAGACAGCGAAGTCTTAATCTTAATTGTGGTTAATGTAAAGAGCTACAAGTTTATTTCTGGTTTTTTTTTCTGTATTTGACGATAATCGCGATACGGGTCGAACAGGTCGAAATCATACTTTGACTTGTTTTTTGCAGTTATTTCCTTAAATATTGATTTTACAATAAAAAGTATAAGGACAAAAGTTGTAGAAAATCAATTTTTCGACAAATTTGA
This sequence comes from Polyommatus iphigenia, assembly GCA_963422495.1. NCBI lineage: Eukaryota > Metazoa > Arthropoda > Insecta > Lepidoptera > Lycaenidae > Polyommatus > Polyommatus iphigenia. The sequence continues at coordinate 17,119,365 of OY730179.1, forward strand.
TCCTTATCATTAGCTTAAAAAAATAAAAACTAAAGGAGTTATAGCTAAAAAAAGATTGGACCTTCAAACCAATATGGCGGCTAACGCACACGTCGTGGCTGGTCAAGTTTTTGAATTTAAGCTATTTGTGACCTCCTCTAAACACTGGTGCAAAAAAATTTCTGACTTTAATTAATTTAAAAAAAAATCTAACCCTACCGGGCTAACTAGATATTTGCTAAGATTCGTTCATAACATAATTTAACAGTAACATTATCCTACAAATAGAACAATTCATATAATTTAAGAGCATCAAATCGAAATATTTAAACCTTTTTTTTCTGTGTTAGCTACCACTTTCGAGAATTATCGCAGAGGAAATTGTTCAGTCAATTCGTTGACTTATCAAAATAAAGCTACTCACAAAAAATTAGCTTGATAGCAATCAGGTCAAAAATGGTCTAGAGAACCCGTAATATATCCTCTCTTTTCGAGACTCAAAATATGTCGTTAGCATTTATCAAAATTGTTTGAGTGGTTTGAACCCAAGAATTGATAAACAGACAAGGTTCATTACTATAGATAGTAATATTGCAGAAAGGATTAAAAGAGGCATATAACTTGTAAAATAATACTACCTATAAAATTTCGTTAAAATATCTGGTTGGATGCACCAGAAATGACTACGGAAGCCTATACAATGTAGTGTGTCCACGCACTGGTCGGTTTTTATAAAATTTTAAAGTTTTGTTAAGACAGTCTTGAGATCAATCGTGAATCGTGATGACACAATTTAGTTAAGGTGAACGTACAGTGGAATATCACACCTAAGTAAATAATTTGCTACATCCTGCTAGAAGATACTCGTATATTATAACAATAATAATACCCGCGCCGGTTTCCTTTACGGTGGCCGATTTTCATTAAACCAGGCTAGTTACGCAGGAGTAATTATGTAGTGCCTAAGTGTGTACGCAGTACACAAGAGCACTCTGGCAAGTGGCGAGAGATCAAGCACAGAACCGACTTTTTAGATGCCCATCCGACGCATGGATCATCTTGCTTGTTAGACAATCAGGTGATCAGCCTAAAATCTAAATTGTCCTAAATAAACTTAGAAATAACGTCATGTTTCCAACGCGGGAATCAAACCCACGACCTCCGAGTTGAGAGCCACGCTATAAACGCACTGGACCACGACGGCGTTAAATAGCAGATATAGTCCAAATCACAAGTCTAGTCACAAAGGTTTATACTCCTTTTACTTATACGGTAGAAAAGTTGACTCTCAAAAGTTTGTTCTAGACTCGATTTATATGCGTCCGTGCGAACGCGCGGTTTGGCGGCTACACCGCGTGATTACAAGCAATTGAAACAATAAATTTAAATAGCGATGGCTTACGAATGTATTCTTGTTTTTCTTTTGTAATTTTTTCTACCACACCACAAAATTCAGTCGAGTAAACACGAACGGTCCTGATTCGTATTTAATAAAATGGAACCATTCAGTTGTTCGACGTCGGGGTCGACCCAAAACAGTATTATCACAGTCAAAGGGCATGAGAACAATAATAAAACCATATGTACTCGGAATCTTGTGGAAATACTCGAATATTTCATAATATGAAATATTCGAGTATTTCCACAAGCAAGATTATGCCTTCCATATAAAATAACCGCTTTTATGGCCGGTTTACATCATACCAATCCATCAATCCAATCCAGCGCTGGATTGCTACTGGAATAATGTAAACTGAAATGCACTGGAATTTACTAAATTGCATTCCAGTGCATTCCAATGCATTCCAGTGCCGCTTTATATTATTTCAGTAGGAAACGTACCGGCGCTGGATTGGATCACAAGATTGTAATAATGTAAACCAACCTTTATATACTACTAGCTGTCCGGGCAAACGTTGCTTTGCCATAATATAAAGTATTTCGCCCATATTATTTTATTGAAGTGATTAAATAAGTATGTCGCCGTGGCAACGTCGATCGCTATCCCGTCGCACAAACTTAACGGTCGCCGTCAGTCTCAGCTTGTAATAATTTACTATTATTTATTCAACAAATGCACTTATCAATATATAAAGTACCCAGTAGCCGATTCTCAGACCTACTGAATATGCATATAAAATTTGGTAAAAATCAGCAAAGCCGTTTCGGAGGAGTTCGTGGACTAACATTGTGACACGAGAATTTTATATATAAGATAACTAAATGATGCTAGCAACTCCGATGCACAGAAATTCAACATGATCTATCCAGTCGATTCGACGGACAGATAGACAGACGCATCTGTCTGTCTTGGATCTGTCTATGGCATCACTCCGCTCAGTGATGGAAAATGAGGGTTTATGTTCTTCCTAATATTATAAGCAACTTTCAATAATTTGATTAATTCAATATTTTAACTTCTGATTCCTGACACTTCTTAGAAATTTAAAGTTTTTTTTTTTAATTTAGGGAGATCGCACACGTCACACTTTTTGTGTGATCGAGTCTGCGGCTTCCATACATTCTGATGGCGCGCGCCATGCCGATTGTATGTAAGCCGCAGACTCGATCACACAAAAAGTGTGACGTGTGCGATCTCCCTTAAACTGATTTTATTCCGATTTTAATGTAGGTATCCGTCCTCTACAGTATAACTACAGGCAGGTACCGCCTAGCGTGTATGTCGGCGATAACACGTGAACTCATACAATCATACATCAACGTGCCGCGTGGAATCAATTTTGATATCTCAAGAGTATTATCACCGTAGGATGCTGCTCTATTATTTAATAAAGTGCGATCTCTTTGAACTCTACTACCTACATTATAATATGGACGAGGCGTGTGAAGGCACAAACTGTTTATACCTAAACCTTTCAACGTTTGAAGGGTTTTTGGTATGATGTATTATACAATATTATCTATAATGCGAAATGTCAAAACTACGATAACGATAACTCTACTTCCACACTACACCACACCACACACAATATGAAAAACGTTTATCGCGACGGGAACCTTTCATTTTTCATATTTTGTAGTATGAGTGTGGATATATTTCATATTTTGTAGTATGAGTATGGAATGGATGTGGATATATATATATATATATATATATATATATATATATATATATATATATATATATATATATATATATATATATATATATATATACAAGAATTGCTCGTTTAAAGATATAAGATACAGTCGAATACCTACTTCATTTTGGTGGTGTATACTGTATATTCATACCTTATTACCATATACACCATATTTTTTATTCATTATTTAGCAATAAAGAGGTAGCAGGAAAACATAAAAACACTTTCGAATTTAAAATAATCATTCATCATTATAATATCCCTCAAAGTCCTTACTCCTAGGTGGCGTAAATATTTCTGATGATTTTTGCAACCATCTTACAAAAACATTCAATCACATAGAAGAGATACTTAGAGTCGTCCGTGGTTACTCTACCGTAATGGTTATGAGCACAAAAACAAAAGCACTTATCTTTTTCACAAAACAAAAAATGTAGGTATATTTTCTTTTGTTTCCTAATAAGGGATCATTTTTCATGACATTCCTTTGATATATAATTGAGAGCGACTTTTGGAGGTCAAGACGAGCCTGGCTGTTAAATTCCTCATCTGAGGGCCATCTGAGGGCCTTGTAAGGGCATTGTAAGGGTCTTCTGAGGGTTGACACTCGTTACCACTTCACATTGTCAACTCAGCGTCTTCAACTGGGGTTTGTTGACACATAGAAACGTATTTATATAATGCCTTAAGAGCTCGATCAAGATGCTTTCGGTAATTTTGCTGAAGTTTGAGATAAATAGTTAGAGTACCTTAACATGTGTGTTACATACATATTTTTTTATTGGATTCTGGACAGTGAAATTGACGAAAGCATCTTGGCTAAGGCGCTAAAACATTGGTGCTGCTCACGAAATATTATATTGAAAATTGTAAGTTTTAGTATTTATTTTTCTTCATGCCAAAATTAGTTTTCTAAACTCTAAAATTTCTACACAAGAGGAAAGTTCTTATAGAAAATGTTCAGATTTTAAACAGATGGACAGAAATCTATTGAATCCACATTTATTATGAAAACTACACCTTAAACGGAGTGTGTCTCCAGCAAAGGACTCTATTTTTCTTTACATAAGGTCGCTAATCGAAATGCATAATTCTATCGCCAGAGCTGTTTTGAGACTAGCTGGTGTTAATAAGTTGATAACATTATACTTTTTAGCATCATAAACTTATGGTGTCAAGACTTAAGAAAACGCTGTGTTTACATGAAAAACGTTTTTGTGACGTCATATTTTAGTATCGTAAAAGCACCGTTAAGCCAAATCTTAAGAAATGTATTACCAACATAATGATTTTTCACGTATGCCAAGATGCCAAATATTTATCAACCCGGGACCGTACATTTTTAGGACGCTTTTCTTGTCAAGCGTATTGTCACACGCATGACGCAGATCTGGTCGGCATTCAAGCTGTCGATTATCCGCATTTCATAGATGTTTTTCTTGTCATGCGGGCAACACCGTGCAGTTGTCACCCGCATGCGGACCAAATCCGCGCGCTGGTGGCAACACACATGACAAGAAAAGCGCCCTTATGGCAAAATAACTCTTCTATGTAAGTACTCAAAGTAACTTCATAACAAAATAAATTCGGTTCAGTAGTAGAGGCGTGAAGACGCTTAGGTGACACACACTAGGCCGAAAATACGCGGCTGAAGTTCGGCATGATTACGCCTGCAATGTATTTTAAATTACTGATGAGTGATGACACAGCATGCCGAAATTACGTCGCGTACGGTTAAATCGTATGCGTAGCGCATTGCAGGCATAATCATGCCGAACTTTGACCGCGCGTATTTTCGGCCTAGTGTGTTTAGACACTTAGCCAACAGACGGATAGACCTTCACATTTATATCATGGATATTCGTCATCTATACTTATAAAATTACATGTCCTGACTGACTGATTCATCATCGCTGAGCAAAAACTGTTAAAGTTACAGCCACGAAATTTGGTAAGTAGGGTTGTTTTATTAAGTAGACAACCACTAAGGAAGGAATTTTGAAAATTTCACCCCGAAGGGGGTGAAATAGGGGTTGAAAGTCTGAATGAAAGTCCGTCATTTCTTAAGTTAGGAACATGAAACTTTATTTTCGGGTTACTGGTTAAAAATGAATGGATGGTATTTAAGCGTTTTAGGAAATTCTACCCTCAAGGGGGTGAAATTGGGGTTGAAACTTTCAATGGAAGTCCGTTATTTCTTGAGTTAGAAACATGAAATTTTATGTTTTGGCTACTAATTAAAAATGATTGGATACATGTTTAAGCATTTTTGAAAATTCTACCCCCAAGGGGGTGAAATAGGGTTTGAAAGTTTAAATGAAAGTCTATATAGGTATACTATGTTAACGCGGACGAAGTCGCGGGCAACAGCTAGTGACATTATAAAATATCATCAGTTCAAAATATACAGACATTTATTTACTTGGTAAAGCAATGACGCTGGAATACACCGAGTAATACACTTAACATAGTTCTAATATAAACTGTTTACGCTACAGAATACAGATATAGCTGAAAACGCTCATATTTATTTAAAGTGTTATTTCACTGCCGTTTCCGTTATTTCTCAAAATCGGAGTTGCATAAGGCCCGTATGCTAGTTAAACTTTAACAGCTAGTTTAAACAACCAAGTTTAAATTAGTTAGACCTGAGTTAAATATCAAGTAACTTTCATTAATAAAGGAAAAAACATAATATTTTTCCTAACCTGCAAGTGTAACAAGGCATGTCGAACGTAAAAGCGTGATTTTAGCCCAATTTCCCGGTTACCTGGGGGCATTTTGACGTAAAATGCAAGAAACAGTTACTGTACGATTTATTTAAAGACTTTCTGCACCAAATATTCGGCGCGCCTAATGCCTTTATAAGTCTAAAAAACTTTGGCAAAAAAAAAACATTTTTATTACTTATGTAAACATTATTTTTATGTAAGTGTCATACAACCCGCAAAATGCGGGTTGTATGACACATATATATATATATGCATACATACATACATGCATATTGCATATTTACGAGCACTTGAATGCTAACATAAAACATTTTAGCTAACTATATTTGCTTCCATATTTTCATATAAAATTCCCGTTGCCTTTGAGTTGAGTTATGAAACTCGTGAACGCATTTTTATATGAGTACTAGAGCCTAGAAATATTATGTGTGAGTGAAATTAAAATGGAGTTGTCAGAGGAATTTCATAAGTGAAGTCACAATTATTAATGGGTAGGATCATGAAGGGGTTAATTGTTAGGTCCATTCGCGAGATTAAAGTTAAACCTAAGTTAAATGTTGTTCTAATTCTCTCCTCTCTCGTATAAGAGAGACAAAAAGCATGATATTTTGAAACAGAGTTAACTTTGATTTAGATAGGCACAACTGGGCCTAAGTGGGTTAAAATGAATGAATCACAGTGTGCATATTATTATACCATCAGCTTCTGAAGTTAATGTAAAGGCTTCAGCATTTTTTGGTTTAATCTAGTCACACCACTCGGTAGAATTAGTCGCTTATGAGCTTGTGCTAGAATCTAGATACTTAAGATTAGTATTTCAGCATAATTTAGGGAATCTTACTCAAAGGTCAACACAGAGGGCGTTACTAGCACATACTTACAATCCGACCAAAATTCGACATGTTGCACACGTCATGTCAGAATATTGACAGAAACGTTGCCAAACGTCGAAGAAAACTTTTTGTTTACTGTCTGTGCAGGCGCTGCCTCTAACGTCAAAACATTGCAGTAATATCACAGACATAGATCAAGAACCATCTTGATATCTATGTCTGTGAGTAATATTATATCCTATTTATTGCAACGACTATGGGCGTTTTCACACTGCGACGGTAACGACACGACACGATACTGTTGTGTCGTCTGCCCGGACGACAACGATATCGTCCAACGATATCGACACGATATAAACCAACAGCTTGTCATGCGGTAAGGTAAAAGTCGTATTGCGTCAGCAAAGGTGTGTCGTCCCGATATCGAAACGACAATCTGTCGGTGACGATATCGTTGACGTGTGAAAGCGTTTAGTAGTGATTGTATGAAACTACCAGTCCGACGATATCGTGTCGTGTCGTTATCGTTGCAGTGTGAAAACGCCCTATGGCAGATTGAAATATTGTCAAAAATCGGTGGATGGGACATAATAAATAATATATTATGTCCCATCCATCGATTGGATGGACATACAATAACGTATTTTCTATTTATACCAAATAATATGACCTCAATCTGGAATCTGTATCATCAATTTTCCCATGAAAGTGAAATATAAAATTATTTCATCCGTCGCTCGTAGACGGTGACGTCACTCGTTAGTCAAACATAATAAATGAATCGATGCGATACTTTATGTTGGTTTACTTCGCGACAGTGAATGTCGAATTTTTACCGAATATTTCAGCCAAATTTGGCCATATATTAAAATGATTATTGATAAACACTGCATCTGGGAGATTAATGATGTGTTTAAGCTGTATAATATAATAATAATATTATGTAGTGGCCTATAATAATAATATTATCTTAAGTCGCACACTATAATATCGCTCGGTGAGACTAAAGGGGGTTATCGGTACATAATACATATGTATTATGTGTAATAATAACGCGACCGCGACCAACAAAAAAAAAATACGTGTGGCTCAGGGACTACCACGGTAACGCGAACGGCTCGGACTACAACGATTCTCAATTTTTGGCGAGACGAACAAAATTTTTAATTCGTTTTTATTTATACAGAATAAAGATATATAAGTACAGAAAATATTTCTTATTCGCCAAACTTAAGAAAATAAGTCATAAGCAGGTTATGAATATTTTTATAACTAAACACAGATTTAGATCAAGGCAAACCAGAAAACATTATTTAAAGGACAAGAACGTTTCAAATTCATAACAATATTTAAATGTTATATACAATGTAAATATACAGGTTATAATACTTTGTACCTTAAAATAATAGAGTTCACTGTGAAAGTAGCAGCGCTGAAAGAGCAAATAAAATGTGATTTGTATGTGCAAGCACCCCAGCGTCATGAATTTGCCCATACAAAAGATAAAAAGTTACTTTTTCAGCGCTGCTACTTTCACACTCAACTTTATACACACCCTAAAGTTTTATCACTTATATTTTGTTTCGCTACACCCTGTAGAAACGTTTAGGATTCACTTTGTAAAGTCTTTACTTGGCAGAGTAAAATATAATATCTTGTCCTCTACCTCCTAAGCTAGTAGTAAAAGTCACACATAACGATAAGGAATCCGTTCAGCCCTACTAGACAAGTGGCAAGCGATCATCGTAAACGGCAACAAAATGTATGGGATTTGACATATAGTATTCGCTAGCGAAGCGATGACTTATGTCAAATCGCATACATGTTGTGGGCGTTTACGATAATCGCTTGCCACTTGTCTAGTAGGGCAGGTCGGCCTGCAATTAGACCGACTGGAACGATCGACCTCTTCGTCTATAGGAGCCTTTATTAGTTCCTAGTAACCTAGCACTCTTTATATTCGTTCCATATTTTACGATTATGATTATTAACCCACTAGCTGTTGCCCGCGACTTCGTCCGCGTTAACACCCAACTAGCAAAATGGTCTTAGGAATAGCAGCTTATAATGCAAGAAGTCCGCCAAAAGCCACAGAATAGTTTTGATTGATGTATGTTGGCTTATTATTGCACTTTGAAATGCTAATCTAAGCATAGTCCTAAAGTAGCACGATATGAGACTCTAGCTCTATGTCAAGTACATAAGTATAAATAAAATAATAACCAAGACTAACACATCTCTACAAAAATGCGTTGTGAGGATGCGTACAAGCCTTGTAGTCTTGGGTACGCTACTTATTGTACAAGCGATGCTAGAATTACTGAAGTAGCGAGTATCGTGGCTGTTACAGCATTAGAAACATTGAATTGGTCCCATGCTCTCATAAATGATAATTAATCCTGATAAAGTCTTGTATGTTGCGTTTTTAAAATCTTGAATAAACGCATTATGGATTTTAAAAAAATGGACACAACTAAAGCGATGTGGTGGATTCAGAAAAAAAGTTACGGCTAAATATAAAAATTTGCACAAAACGACAAGTACAAACATTATAAACCAAGAAAAATGCAGTGAACAATCTAGTGGTTCCGTACATTTTCTAGAACAGTAGGTATGTCTCTCATACTGTTAATGAATATTTTTAAATTTACTGTAGATAGAAGTAATGCTGCAATGTTACTTAAGGTTTATTAATAAAATATTAATAAAATATTTATTGTATATTATTTTTATAGTTTTATATGGCAACAACAATAATTTTAAGCATAAGTAGTGTTCGCAAGGTCTTCATTGTCTCTCTGAAACAAATATATATATATATATATATATATATATATATATATATATATATATATATATATATATATATATATATATATATATATATATATATATATATCAGTTTTTTGATAACATTTGCAAGGAACCCCAATTTAACATGGTTTCAAACTGTCACACTCTGAATCGGAGCATAAGTCCTACAATAGCATAATGTCGGACTTTACATCTTATAATAGTTTTGTATCAGTTTGTATATAAAAAAAATATATTTAATTAAAATTAAAAGTAAAAATAACAAGGGGGCATTGAAAATACACCATATAAACACATATATATCAACGAAAAACTTACCTTCGCACTTAAAGCTGGGCGCATGAGGTCGCAGTCAGGCCAAATTATTATTATTTTAATGGCGTTATATATTGCTTATAATATAATTTGTCATAAATTGACAAACATGCGTGACGCACACACGGAGTTTTGTGAAAATCTATTAGTCTCATAACGATTCTAGTTTAGCAGTACTGAAGATATGTAGCACGATATAGTGCGTTTTGAAGATCAAATTAAGAGTAATTAGCATTTTTCCTGATCTGTACAAAACAAATTCAAAACCAAAGATCCTGAATTTTGTGCCCAAACGCGGTTTTAAAGTAGTCTATGTGACTGTTCTAAGTCTACTTCATACACCATAAGTCTTCACGAAAACGCAAATCTGACTTAATCAGAACCAAATTTTGCAAGTTGGGCATAGTATAATAACAAAGATGGATAGTTTTACCCTTTTTGTGGTGCCTTATTCAAAGGGTAAAAACGGGACCCTATTTAAGCAAACGTCAAACGCAAACGTCAATAAACTTTCATGTTTCTAACTCAAGAAATGACAGACTTTCATTGAAACTTTCTACCCCAATTTCATCCCCTTGGGGGTAGAATTAACAGAAACGTATCCATTCATTTTTAATCAGTAGCACAAAAAAAAAGACGGGTTGCACTCCGGGAGTGCCGGCAGAAGTGAAAACTTGATTATTAACGTTGTGCATTTTTTTAAACCCATTTTTTATGAAAATCGATTATTAAAAAATCGATTTTTTTAATTAATCGAAACCCTTACAATCGATTAAATTTGTAACCCATTTTTTATGAAAATCGATTTAAAAAAAAAACAATCGATTGTTCGATTAATCAATTTCGATGTTACAACACTACTCTCCAACCGTCTTACGGTTTCCAAGGTTTTTCGATCAGCACGAGAATCTGACGCGAGTTTCACAGTTTTTACTTATCCCACAAAAGTGCTCAACGCCGCTAAAGAAGTTTTCACTTCAATTAAGTTTCATGTTTCTTACTAAAGAATTGACGGACTTTCATTCAAACTTTCAACCCCAATTTCAGCCCCTTGGGGGTAGAATTTCTAAAAAAGCTTATATACCTATCCATTCATTTTTAATCAGCAGTCCAAAAATAAACTTTCATGTTTCTAACTTAAGAAATTACGGACTTTCATTTAAACTTTCAACCCCTATTTCACCCCCTTGGGGGTAGAATTTCCAAAAACGCTTAAACACGTATCCAATCATTTTTAATCAGTAACCCAAACATAAAATTTCAAGTTTCTAACTTAAGAAATAACGGACTTTCATTCAAACTTTCAACCCCAATTTCACCCCTTTGGGGGTAGAATTTCCAGAAACGCTTAAATACGTATCCATTCATTTTTTATCAGTAACCCAAAAATAAAGTTTCATGTTTCTAACTTAAGAAATGACGGACTTTCATTCAAACTTTCAACCCCTATTTCACCCCCTTCGGGGTAAAATTTTCTAAATTCCTTCCTTAGTGGGTGTCTACTTACGAGGGCTGCTATTTATGTATCCGGAATTAAAAAAAGAAACAAACATATATCATTTAATATGGTTTTATTGCTTTTCAAAATATTCGCCGCGATGATCGACACACTTTTGCATACGCTGGAACCAATTTTCATAGCACTTTTTCCATTCTGATTGAGGTATCTCCAAAACGTGCATTTTGAACGCATCAACAGCCTCTTCGCGGCTCGAAAAACGTTGACCACGTAATTTGTTCTTCGCGTATGGAAATAAAAAGAAATCTTTAGGTGCCAAATCAGGGCTGTACGGCGGATGACCAGTCAATTCGATCTTTTGACCCTCCAAAAACTGAGTTGTTTCAGCTGAGGTGTGACAGCTAGCATTGTCGTGATGTAATATGATTCTGCGTTGTCGGTTGTCCTTTCTTATTTCTTCAAAGACTTCTGGTAAACAAATGGTCGTATACCATTCAGAATTAACCGTTTTACGATTCTCTAATGGCACTGTAGCCACATGTCCATTAATTCCAAAAAAACAGGCGACCATTTGCTTCAAAGTACTTTTTGCACGAGTAACTTTTGTTGGTTTCGGCTCATCTTGGAACACCCACACCGTTGACTGTTGTTTAGTTTCGGGGTCATATGCATAGATCCAAGATTCATCACCTGTGTAGATATTATAAACGGCTTTTGACGTACCACGGTTGTATTTTTTTATCATTTTTTTGCACCAATCGACACGAGCCCGTTTTTGATCGATTGTCAAGTTGTGCGGAATCCAACGCGAACATATTTTTTTTACAGCCAAATGTTCGTGTAATATCTTATGTATGCTCGTCATACTTATGCCTAAGGACGCCTCTATCTCGCGATATGTAACATGACGATCACGCATTATTAGTTCCCGCACAGCATCTATATTTTGTGGGACAACAGCTGTTTTTGGGCGACCTTCTTTATTTTCATCCGTGAGCATAGACCGCCCACGATTAAACTCACTGAACCAGTGATAAACAGTGGTTTTTGATGGTGCTTCGTCTCCAAAAGTTGCGGTGAGTTGAATAAAGCACTGTTGTTGATTTAGCCCACGCCGAAAATCGTAGTAAATCATTGCACGAAAATGTTCACGCGTTAAATCCATGGCAAATGAAGACACGCAATTTTCAAAATGACGCCACAATGGAAAAATAATTGACAGTCACATGAAACAAAATGTATTCTTCAACCAAAGAGTTCTATTTTCAAATGTTGTAATTACTTTTTAAATATTGTTCTTGTAAGTGGCCAGTTCCGGATACATAAATAGCAGCCCTCGTAATAAAACAACCCTACTCACCAAATTTCGTGGCTGTAACTTTAACAGTTTGTGCTCAGCGATGATGAATCAGTGAGTCAGTCAGTCAGGACATGTAATTTTATAAGTATAGAGCCCCGAACGAGCACCGGTGATCGCGACAACAATAGAATACAATGGCATTTCCGAGAAACTCCGATCGAAGGATAAATTGCACAATATAATATTAAAGGAAGATAAGCAGTGAGATATTTTATTTATAAATGGCTGACACAATCGGCCGTGACACAGGATAATAACAATAAAATGCTAATGTGAGCTCGTAGCATTATATCTAACTGACAAGCGGCTAACGGGAGCATTATACAGAGTGTAACAAAACTAAGTGAAAATACTTTAGGGTATGTATGTGTCCCTTGTTCATTATGAAAGTAGCAGCGCTGAAAGAGCAATATTTTTGTGATTTGTATAGGCCATCGCCCCAGCGTCATTCATTTTCCCATACAAAAGTTTAAAAAAGTTCCTCTTTCAAGACTGCTACTTACACATCGAACTCTATACATATAGGGGACACAGGGAACATACAAAGATTATTCTTTTTTCTTTTGAAACTATTTAGCTACCACACCTGCCACTTTATATTGCAACTTGCCTTACAATTAAGTAGTCTAAAGAAAATTATGTTCATCCCTAGAATAAGAACACATTATATTTGAAATACTAACTTTTTAGCGGCGTTCGAATTTTTGAGAGGGGTAAAAAAGGACACGTGACCAGAAGAAAATGCGTAAGGCAAAATGACCTCCGGAATATGACATATCCCCTTTGTCTACCGTGCGGATAAAATTCACCTAGTCTGCCGACACTCTCGGAAGTCGCAGTGGCAATTTGTTTTTCAATTAACCTCTTCGAAAATCAAAAAACAAAATCGTGTTGTGTGTTTTCGAATGTTTTGGAGCTAAGTGCAATTTAAAACGCTCTCGATTTGGCCATTTTAATTTCCTGCAAAGCAAACGTTCGTCTCGAAATAAAGCTTTATTAATTCTCTTACCTCACTCGTTTCAGTTCAAATCAACCCAACAAAGGATACTTTTTTACTTTTATTGTTTTGAATTTTCAAACAGAATGAATATTTCAACTGGGTACCGTAAATCCGAAACTTTGATGTAAAATTATGAAAAACATTCTCAATTCTTCAGATCAGATAATACATTGAAACATAAGGCGACGATGCAGTGCGATCCATTTTTAAATTACCTATTAAAAAAGAAACTTTATTTACATTACAAGCAGATACAATGACAGACTTGCCGTCCGCGGATTCGGTCTACCTGCAGTTCCAATTTGGATCGAATTCCACACATACGTTTCGAGTGCAAGCCGACGCGTTCGGCGCGTGAAGAATAACGAACGTTTCCGCTAGTAACTAGTCTCACGGAATTCCAGTCAGAAATTCCGCATTAGGAAATCGAATACGGAAGACATGTTTACGCGGCCAGCCTTAATATCAAAATAACGTTTAGGCTGCCTTCACACTAGTGTTTGTCCAGCGTAGGCGTTCGATGAACGTATGCGCAGCGCAGACGCCTTGACATCGCGGCGCGTGCGTCGCGTTATCGTAACGTTTCCTCTGCAGAAATAATTAAACGCTGCGCTAGCGCGGCGCAGACGTTACACAATTTCTTCAGGAACAGGCAGCCTTAACATTGACATATTTTCACGAGAACACCGTTTTGTATTTTGATTAGAAAGGGTAGTTATAAAAGGGTAATAAGGTTACAGAGCAAGGAAGGAAACTGCTGGAAGTAGAATTGGGGTACTAATTGCATTGTGTTCTCAAGTTTCATTTCCTCTGTTCACGTAGATGCATCTTGGCTTACTGGCCATCTGCCAGATCAGCAATACAACTTGACAGCTGCTGATAGGTGAACGCAGATTTGAGGTGAACGCAGATTTGGCCGCACCGCACGCACCGCAGTCGCCGCATTCGCAATTCTTTATATTAAGGTGAACGCAGATTTGGCCGCACCGCACGCACCGCAGTCGCCGCATTCGCAATTCTTTATATTAAGGTGAACGCAGATTTGGCCGCACCGCACGCACCGCAGTCGCCGCATTCGCAATTCTTCATATTATTATGAAGTTGCGAAGACTGCGGCGCGGGTAGGTAGGTATGCGAGCTTGCCTATAACTTCATATAAAGAATTCCGAATGCGGCGACTGCGGTGCGTGCGGTGCGGCCAAATCTGCGTTCACCTCAAATCTGCGTTCACCTTAATTATGAAGTTGCGAAGACTGCGGCGCGGGTAGGTATGCGAGCTTGCCTATAACTTCATATAAAGAATTCGAATGCGGCGACTGCGGTGCGTGCGGTGCGGCCCAAAGGTGAACGCAGATTTGGCCGCACCGCACGCACCGCAGTCGCCGCATTTTGAATTCTTCATAAAGGTGAACGCAGATTTGGCCGCACCGCACGCACCGCAGTCGCCGCATTCGAATTCTTTAGGTGAACGCAGATTTGGCCGCACCGCCCGAACCACAGTCGCCGCATTCGCAATTCTTCATATTATTATGAAGTTGCGAAGACTGCGGCGCGGGTAGGTAGGTATGCGAGCTTGCCTATAACTTCATATAAAGAATTGCGAATGCGGCGACTGCGGTGCGTGCGGTGCGGCCAAATCTGCGTTCACCTTTTATATGAAGTTGCGAAGACTGCGGCGCGGGTAGGTATGCGAGCTTGCCTATAACTTCATATAAAGAATTCGAATGCGGCGACTGCGGTACGTGCGGTGCGGCCCAAATCTGCGTTCACCTCGGTGATTACATTTATAACAATAATAACATAACTCACACAAGGCGTACTGTTAACTTAACACTGTACAGTCTTAATATTGCTTGTGCCCGGGTCTTAATACATACAGGGTGATTTTTTGAAACAATTTATATATTCTATTCTAATGTTACAAATTCCAAAGTGCTCTATCTGTCTGTATGTTATATCTCTTCACGCCTAAACCACTGAAGCGATTTTGCTGAAAGGTATGAAGTTACTTTGAGTCCTGTCTAAAAAAAATATCCTATGACGTCCTTTACATAAGATATTTTTTTTATCTAGAATACAACATTGGTGCTGTGAACAACCACTATAAACTCCCACACCGGTTTCGGTGACGGTAATTTTGTAGTGTCCAAGTGTGTGCGCACTGCGCAGTACACAAGATCACTCTCTATTCCTTTACTCTCATAACCCAGTGGGACGGACGACCGACACGAGTCACGACTGGCGAGAGATCAGGCGAAGGACCGACTTTTTACATGCCCATCCGACTTACCGATCTTACTTGTCAGACAATCAGGTGATCAGCCTGCATTGTCTTAACCAAACTTGGAAATAACATGTTTCCAACGCGGGAATGGAAAACACGACCTCCGAGTCAAGAGTCACGCTCTAAGCCACCTGTCTGGACCTCGGAGGAAATTTGACAATCACTATCCCAATTTTAATACTAAGTTTATTGCGTCATTAATGCAGCTTTGTTCCTTGTTTAATGTTTAATCACGTCCGTTCTCTATCAAACTACAGATAACAATAATTTGGATCAAAAGAGGAAAGGAGTTGCTTTAATGTTGGATTAAAATGGAACAATTGGGGTACAGGTGAAGTATATAAGAACAACATAACCCAGGAATAAATTGGATGGCTTGTATAATATAACGAGTCAACAAAATACGAATATCATACAAGGATTTTATATTGCAATAACGTAATACATTTCTTTGAATATTATTTTGTAGTCAAATTGACAAGTTGAAGTGTTCGTAGTTTTTCCACGTGGATAGTTCTGAAATTGATTTGTAAGGAATATAATACAATAACTAAATGTCCCGGCAAACGTTGTTTTGCCATATAAAGTATTTTGCCAATATTATTTAATATTTTATTGAAGTGACTAAATAAGTACTTATGTCACCATGGCAACGTCCATCGCTATCCCGTCGCACAAACAATGGTTGCCGTCAGTCTCGACTTGCAATAATTTACAATTATTTATTCAACAAAATATGCACTTATCAACATAAAAAGTAGCCAGTAGCCGATTCTCAGACCTACTGAATATGCATACAAAATTTGGTAAAAATCAGTAAAGCCGTTTCGGAGTAGTACGGTAACTAACATTGTGACACGAGAATGTTATAATATAAAATTTTTACAATTTGTTACAGTCGTTCAGTATGAATTCAACTCCTTTCAAAATTCTTCGTTATCTCCGATAGTTTCAGATCTCACCCACCATGTATATTTTTACAATTTGTTACAGTCGTTCAGTATGAATTCAACTCCTTTCAAAATTCTTCGTTATCTCCGATAGTTTCAGATCTCACCCACCATGTATATTTTTACAATTTGTTACAGTCGTTCAGTATGAATTCAACTCCTTTCAAAATTCTTCGTTATCTCCGATAGTTTCAGATCTCACCCACCATGTATATTTTTACAATTTGTTACAGTCGTTCAGTATGAATTCAACTCCTTTCAAAATTCTTCGTTATCTCCGATAGTTTCAGATCTCACCCACCATGTATATTTTTACAATTTGTTACAGTCGTTCAGTATGAATTCAACTCCTTTCAAAATTCTTCGTTATCTCCGATAGTTTCAGATCTCACCCACCATGTATATTTTTACAATTTGTTACAGTCGTTCAGTATGAATTCAACTCCTTTCAAAATTCTTCGTTATCTCCGATAGTTTCAGATCTCACCCACCATGTATATTTTTACAATTTGTTGAGAATTTATTGAAGTGAGAGCTAAAACATTAAATGCATCGACAAATCAAATACTTTTTCTAGTCTTTGAAATATATTTAAGCTTCCTACCCAAAGCCAGAAAAAAAATTGGGTGCTACAAATCTCACGTACATACTAAAGACGCATGCTGCGACCTATGTTTGGAAAATGCTTACCTGAATGCAAAAAATATCAGTTCTTAACCTAATTTGTATTTTTTTTCCTTTAAGTATGTTTTAGTGGAAGTGGAAGAAGTGGAAGAGAATAATTTAAAAATCAAAAGCACAACTTTTCAATAGGTAAACTTTATTATTTATGTTATCACCTACACATTCCTTTTTTTCTTTTCAATTTTCATCCACTATTGCAAAAATCGGAGGTTTGCACGATTTTTACGCTCTGGGAACTCCACTATACGGTGGTTCCCGTTTCCGTGGGAATGCCGTGATAAAATGTCCAAAATAAAATATTCTAATTTAAAAATTAACTTAATAAATATCCAAATAGCGCCATCTGTTGTCATATAATAAAACTTTATTTTAGTTTTATTACATGACAACAGATGGCGCTATTTGGACATAGCTATTGAACTAAATTAATGCCCTATTGACTGCCTTAGATATAAGAAAATAATTTTATTTGATGGGAATTGGGATAGCTCTGCACTGTATTATCATGTTTACAATACTTATTACTATTTTTATGTAATTTTAATTTTTATAAAATGTATTATGTATATTTATTTAACGTCTTACATTTAGTAAAAATTAAAATTGCATAAAAATTATCATACAGCTATCCGTATTAATTATGAAACATTGTATGTCGGATAGGTACGAGCATGTTCAAACAATGTTAATATTACGAATGAATAATAATAATAATATTTATGGACACTTCACACCACGTCAGTCTGGCCCCGTGCTAAGTGCCTACAGGACAGTTACAACAGCTTACAGGTGCCAGACAACGGAAATATAGGTACATTTTAATATTTTTATAATAATATTAAACATAAAATATATTTAAGATTTATGAAATATTATTATGATACATATTATTGTATAATATTTAATACACATCCAAGACCCAGGAACATTGAAAACTTTTTGTTCCGTCGGCGGGACTCGAACCCAGGACCCCCGGGATGAGCGCTGACCACGCGCTTAACCAACTGAGCTACGGAGCCATCGGCAATAAAAACGACTTCTGCTGTCAAGTATAAGAACTACAATGCGAATTAATTTTCGTCGATATTTTAATGGAAATAAGATATTTTCCCTCATCAAAATGTAGCCTATGTCCTTTCTCAGGCTCTAGAATATCTGTGTACAAAATTTCATTGCAATCGGTTCAGTAGTTTTGGCGTGAAAGGGAGACAGACAGACAGACAGAGATACTTTCGCATTTATAATATTAGTATGGATTATATTATAAATGCGAATGTCTGTTACCGCTGTTAGCCGCTATACCGATTTTGATGAGTAGAACTGGGTTAAGATATTTTCATTTAGCATTTCATTCCCCATGGTCTTTCACGTGATCAGTGCGAGTGAGTTTCGCGTTCGAAGCGATCTTCGAGTTATGAGAATCGCGTCCAACTTCCAAGGTCTGTAATAATTTCGTCCGCAATCGAGTGTCAACTGAACTTACTTAAAGGGTCTCACACTCGACTGGCCCCGTCCTCGAGGATCAATTATAACTTCATTTTCCGAAACTCATGTCAAACAAAACCTTTTAGCTTTTAAGCGACAAAAACGCAAAAAATTTACACGCTTGTTAAAACTCGTATATTTATTCCGTTTTGAACATAAATATAAACAACTTTTTGGCATTAACGATATTACAAGAAAATTTTATGCTCCATACAAATGCTAAGGCATTCCGGATAGAAATTAGGTAACAGACAGACAGACACATCAGAAAGTGTAAAGACTGTTACCTCTTCACGCCCAAACCACTGATTTGGCTGGGAATGGAGATCATACTACTAAACTGTACTCGGCGAAACATGGCGGTAGCGGTCATTGACTCCCTGACAAAAACTTGTCATTTTCTATATAAGTCATCTGACACTTCATTGTCAATCGTGGTTTATATAGAAATTGACAAGTTTTTGACAGGGAGCCAATGACCGCTATCGCCATGTTTCGCTAGTACTACTTATACCGGAACTCTTTATACCGGAAAAACGTTAACAATATAATATAAATCGGATAGTTCAGCGATACGTAGCATAATATTTTTTCAAATAACTCGACAACTATTCGGGATACGATTCATATTAACTTTGAAAATGCGCAGAAAATATTTCCACTCATATCATAGGAAGAAAATCATTTTACTACAAAATATGTAATAGACTAGACGTCGATTAACGAATTTTGTAGCTGAAGACAAGAGCAAGACAAAATATCACACGGGTACATAATTCCGGAAGAAATACGACAAAGTATTTTCATACCTTTAATAAAATTCTACTCAGTGATTCAGTAGAGATAACTGAGAGACACGCATTTACCTACTGATAATAATAATAATGTTAACTCCCACACCGGTTTCGGTGACGGTGGCCGGTTTCATTGAAGCCAGGCCAGTTACGCAGGAGTAATTTAATGGTGCCCAATTGTGTGCGCAATACACAAGAGCAGTCTCTATTCCTTCGCTCATCATAACTCAGTGGGACGGAAGACCGACACGACTGGCGAGAGATCAGTCGCAGGACCGACTTTTTACATGCCCATCCGACGCATGGATCATCTTACTTGTCAGACAATCAGGTGATCAGCCTGCATTGTCCTAACCATACTTGGAAATAACATGTTTCCAACGCGAGAATCGAACCCACGACCTCTGAGTCAAGAACCACGCTCTTAACCACTGGACTTCATAGGCGTTATACCTACTGATATTAGTATGGAACATTTTATAATGGGAAAAAAAATACTATCACTAGAAGTGAAACCCCTTGTTTTTTTTCTGAGGAAATTCGTTCTTATTTATTTACTCTGCAAACGAAATATATTATTATCTTGCGGTCGCAATCCTTGGTATTGAAATTACCCTTCAATGAAGCCAAGCGAATACAGCAGAAGACTTGATATGTAGGTTAATGCTTAGAGAACAATTTAATACGAACTCAAATCTGATCTAGATATTATAATATTAAGTAAGATGTATAATGTAATATTATATTATTGCTCAATTAATCCTGTTATTAGCTTGCTGTACAAATATAGTTGGTAATATTAATCCACCAAACCCGCAAACGATGTCATAACATTTTTCACTCTTTATTTTGGTACACATAGAATTGAATTGGAAAAGTGATTTAAAAAAAACTGTGGATTTGTGTAGCCTGCAGATACATTAGCTAGATGATAAAATAGGTAAGTCGCAAGGTTTGTTAAAATTATAAAGTGGAAAATTACCTGTCCGTACATTAAAAATGTTAATTATCTGGTTCTTCCACTCACGTCTTTAATTATTATATTGGATAGTAATAATAAAATGATAAACATTAAAAGCTTTCAAGTTTCTAAAAATAAATCCTAATGGATTACTACAAGGAAAATTGTTGAAAAAAAGGTATCTTCGTAGCTTTTTATTGAATAGGCTCTTATTTAGGGACCATCTATCAAAATAGATTTCAATCTGATGTCGCCTTGAGCCTTGGGAAGGGCTTTGTCCACATCTGATCATTTGCGCGATCAGGGGCCTGAGTCAAGACGAATTCGTAATCGCTTCGTTATAGAATCGCCGATCAAAATGTATGGAATTGTTAAAGACGAGTCGAACGTCAACGTCATATTAACGAACGCTAATGTCAATAGCCGCGTACTGACCAAGCGAGCCGCCTCGCCGCGGCAGCCTCGCGCGCAGTTGCTCGGTCGGTCAGTACGTGTTAGTGCGCGGCAAAAGTACCGAGGCGCCTTTGAGCATCGACAAAAACCTACAACTTTTGGCTCGGCCGCGGCACGCTCGGGCGAGGCAGCGAGGCTGCTCGCTTGGTCAGTACGCGGCTATTTCCATACATTTTGATCGGCGATTCTATAACGAAGCGATTACGAATTCGTCTTGACTCAGGCCCCTGATCTCTGATCAGATCTCCGTCGCGTAGCATCGAAAGCGTATCATGATACGCGAACATTTTGCGTCCGACCCACGCTAGCGATCATGATACGCTTCGATGCTACGCGACGGAGATCTGATCGGAGATCTGATCGCGCAAATGATCAGATGTGGACAAAGTCTGGTTCACAACGACTTTAGACGCAACGAGGCAACTACTACTTTAAGTTTGTATGAGAAATGCCCGAACGTCTTAATAAAATTTTCCTTTCAATAATTTTAAATTTTTGCTACATTCAAAGTGAACTCTATACTTATACAGGTGTAACAAAACTAAGTGATAATAATTAACTGAGGTAATTCTTGGGTTAAGGTGTATCCAAAAAGCGGTACTAAATATTTATACGCAACCCGATTTTGGAGAAAAACGCATCAATCTTTGAAAATTTTTTTGAGTCACAGCCCTGTCCACTACTGTCCACTCCACGTGGACTTTCATTCATAGACTCAGATTCGAACGCATCGATTGGTCAGACGCAGGGGGATCGCGCGAGCGCATGAACCAATCAATGCGCCGAAAATTTTTCATTCATGGCTACTGGCTCAACATACTTTTTAATTTTATGGTTCTGCATAATTAACTTGAGTTTATTTAAAAGTTTATTCTTATGATTTAAAAGTTTATTTTAATGTTCCTTTTTACATTATTGTTTTGGATTAATCGTATCACGTATGAAATAATTTTATTATTCAATAATAATAAAAAATAATATTTTAAGTACTTACAAAATGATGCAAAAAAATTTGAACGGAAAATGTATAGAAGAAATAAAATCGTCTTTCAGCGCTGCTACTTTCACAGTGAAATCTATGTCAGGGACACATACACATCCTAAAGTATTATCACTTAGTTTTGTTACACCCTGTATAATATTTAAAGGAACACTTAACACGTTTTGTTACATTCTGTATACATTGTTGCACGTGCTTTCACGCTACTGGAAACTCAATAATAATTAATTATTACTTACCTTATTGCTGTATAAATCAAAATATGAATTTTGCGACACGTTGTGGTTATAGTCACGTGTAGTATAATATACAGAAGATGAGTAGATCATCTCGACGACCTCTGTGGCTCAATTGGTTGAGTGTGTGGCGGCTCAAGCCGGGGGTCGTGGGTTCGAATCCCGCATGCATATGATGCACGCAGTACAACAAATACTTCGTTTTGCATTAGTCTGTCTTAAGACTGTTTTGCGTGCACGCCCCCCGTGCATATATCTCATCTAGTAAGTATTGCTTAGCTAAGCAAGTTTGGTTCTCAGCACAGAGATCTTATTTCTGTGGTTCTCAGGTATTTTTTTAGGAAACCTTGTAGTGGTGTCCCCACCCATCGCGCGAGTGACTCATCTCTGTGTTAAGGCGACGACTTGATAATTTGGCTGTAGCGATGCCGATTTTTCTCAGCAATGACTAAAGCTAAGAAATTGAAGTTCATTGTCAGTATTCATCATGTCTTTGTCTTTGAATTGCCCATAGCATAACACGATTGGACAACTTTTATAGTACAGAATAATCAATCGAAAAGACCTCTGTAAAAAAAGGGATTCCTATTTTTCCAACGGAGGAGAGTAATTTAAGGTTCCAAAATTTGTACGTAAATTGGTTCAAACATGCACTTTAATTTGTGCATAGCTTATATGAAATGTATTTATGGTTTTTAAATTATGCGACAAAAACCATTTTGTCGCTTACGCCCTTTCCATTTTTTGCTGTTCCATTGCTTGTTTTCTATGAGAGGCCGGGCCGGCCTCTCATAGAAAACAAGCAATCTAAAACATATCCAACACGGTTTCTTACTTTAACGCTGCGTCACCTTAAGAGGGCTACTAACGCACAAAACTCAAACATCGTCCTTTTCTCTTCACACTCACGCCCGTCTTTCATAATTATGCCAAGTGAATTTAAAAGGACGACTCGGAATCTTCGCCAACGATAACTAATATACAACATTACTCTAAAAATCCGCTAGGTCAGTTTCTCAATTATAGAATTTTATACGCACGTTTATGGCAATATATGAAAAATTCGTGAAAATTAGATGCATCTTTGTGATTTTTTTCTATCGAGAAAATTTTAAGCTATCGTGTTTCCGCTAGTCGGATCCTCGAAAATATTATAATGTAAGGTCCGCGCGGAACTAGTTGGCCGCTCTGCCGGTATGTGAGCATACCGGCAGAGCGGCCAACTAGTTCCGCGCGGACTGTATTATAAAATCGACAATTTTGGGTTAGTCGCCCCCTTAAGTATCATGTCAATTTATAAGGACACGGAGTTTCTCTACTGTAAATATTTACATTGTGTTGTGGTCTCGTTTGTGGTCGGGGTACAAAGTCGTTATTAAAGCGAACGTCAGACGGTTCGGCAATAAACATTAGGCTTAGGTGACAGTGGGTGGACTACTATCGACGTAATATAGGCAGTATACATACCGCACTTACCTTCAGTGTAGCCTCCAGTCTTGTATACATTGAAGTATTGCCTGGAAACCTAGACTCTAGAGCAGCTATCCTCAACATACAGCCCGCCCGCGCCGTGACTAATTTTGAAGAACGTTATTTTTAACCCAAAAATGTTTGGTTCCGGCCCGCAACACCAAAATAACGTGTTTGTGGCCCGTATAGAAAAAAGGTTGAGTACCATTACTCTAGAGTCTAGACTCTAGAACTGAATTATATAGCCTGCTTTAATAAGTAATGGCTGCCATACACGCTATGGTCTACCGGAGAGGTCCACCTGTGCAGGTATGCCTGCGCAGGTGTCAGTCGAAAGAATTGAATTTCGATTTTGCGCCGGTCGCCTGTGCAGATTCAAAAAACTGCACAGGTCTATTCCCACACACATCCCGGTCTACCTTCGCAGGTATACCTGCACAGGTGGACCTCTCCGGTAGTACCGTGTATGGCTTACATACCTTATCTATATATTTTGTAAAATTATCTTTATGATATCTTGACTGATAGGTGGACAATGACAGGCAGAATTTAAAAACTTGCTCCTATTTTGGTGTAGGAATTTTTACTCCACTCGGGCTAGCTTGTCGCTAGCGGTCATTGACTCCCTGTCAAAAACTTGTCATTTTCCATATAAACCGCGATTGACAATGAAGTGTCAGATATTGCCAATCGTGGTTTTATATGGAAAATGACAAGTTTTTGACAGGAAGTCAATGACCGCTAGCGACAAGCTAGCCCGAGTGGAGTATAAGGATATTTTGATGTAGGATACATTTCCATTTAACATTTTCTGTAAAGTTGTGGATTAAATACTACCGTCGCGAGAATAAGTTAGTTTAAATGTTATGGAATAATACCTACTCCTAAATAATTCACAACATTTAAAAAAAACAGCGAATATTTCCAATAATAATAGCAGACAATAATATTATGTGTGGTCTACAGCTAGATAGCATATATTATACTGTATATGACTTATATTGTGATAAAATTCCTGTGCTGCTTTGTTTTACAGTAGAAAACTGCCATTTTTCGCCAACAGCGCTTGTTATTTATTTTATTATCATAATATTGTAACAACCTGTTTATTTGTACCTACAACTAAAACTAGTATTATGTAAGCATTTCAAAGCCCGAATCTGGCGAGCGCACAGTTTTTACTATACAAGGCGTAACAAAGACTTCAAAACTCAACAGTATAGAGTACGTAACCATGTAGTTATATTTCATTAGAAGTTTGGACTTGGATATAAAAAATGTATAATTTTTATTTTTTGATATCCAAGATTAGATTTAAATACATTAAAACTAAGTGATAATACTTTAGGGTTTGTACGAGTCCCTTATACATATACAGTTTACTGTGAAAGTAGAAGCGCTAAAAGATCACATTTTTTAATGATTTGTATCATATATGAGCAAGCGACCGAGCGTCATGAATTGACCCATACAAAAGTTTAAAAAAAAGTTGCTTTTTCAGCGCTGATAGTACTTTCACAGCGATCTCGATATAGGGTACCCATACACTCCCTAAAGTATTATCACTTAGTTTTGTTACACCTTGTATAGTCCAAACCGCAAGGTTAGTCACAAAATTTCATTTTCAACGCTCAATAAGTTTTGTGTCCCGTTTCATGGTTTAAATTGCTGTTAAAATAAGATGAGAGTTTCGTGAGCGATGCAATTTCATACAATTTGTAGCCAGTGTAATTTTAGCTAGGAGTGCTATCACAATACGGTCCGAAACAATAGCGATTAAATCTAAAGAGCAGTACCCGAATTCTGCTATTTTAGTGCACCATGAATGTTGCTTTATTACTTTGGGCCAGGCCACAGAGCACGACAGTGCGTTGCGGTGTCGCATCGTAAAAATCTACGACGTCGCAGAACGCATCGTGGAAATTTGCGACGCGATAGCGAGATTTCCGATGACATTTTTGCGTTGTGACATCGCATCGCTTTTCGATTCGCATTTCTGTGCGATGTTGTTTTTGCGATACGACGCCGCAACGCAGTCGCAGTGTTGTGGTCAGGTGGCCTGGCCCAAAGAAAAAATATTGTCATGGTTCTACTTCTAACAAACGTCAAACATTTTAGTTTTGACATTGGCTTGAGATGTCATCCATACTTAATATTATAAATGCGAAAGTGTGTCTGTCTGTCTGTTACCACTTCACGCCCAAACCGCTGAACCAATTTTGCTGAAATTTGGTATGGATATACTTTGAGCCCCGAGAAAGGACATAGGATACTTTTTATCCCGGGAAAATGTACGGTTCTCGCGCGATAAACGATTTTTGGCGCAACGGAGTTGCGGGCGTCATCTAGTACTTAATATTATAAATGCGAAAGTGTGTCTGTCTGTCTGTTACCACTTCACGCCCAAACCGCTGAACCAATTTTTCTGAAATTTGGTATGGATATACTTTGAGCCCCGAGAAAGGACATAGGATACTTTTTATTCCGGGAAAATGTACGGTTCTCGCGCGATAAACGATTTTTGGTGCAACGGAGTTGCGGGCTGCATCGATGTTGAATTAAAATAGAACCCAAGCAGCAACCAAGCGTAATGAACATCTAAAAAGCAGCAAATATAGCACTTAACGCTGTTTTAGAGCTGTATAAGAGCGTTGAAGAGATATTGTAGTGTTATAATGTCGGTTTAGGAGTAATTATTCAGCTCTAGCTGTATTAAGTCTGTATTAAGAAGTCAAAGTACGCTTAAAGTTCTAAATCAGTGTATTGAAACTGTCATGTACAGCTTTAAGTTTCCTGTAACGCTTTGATCCGAATTTTAGTATTAAAGCTGTACAATAGCTGTATTATGCATACCGTCACTTACTTAATACAGCTTAGAGCTGTATTATGGTGGTCATCAAATCTTATTGCTGTATTATGGAGTAGCCAAACTCTCTTCTACAGCTTCTTTTTATAGTGTAATTGTTCACCCTTTTACAGACTAAAGCTGTATAATTTCTCTCTTTGACAGTAATAAACAGCAATAATAGTAAATTTATTCCTTTATACAGCCCATCAACCGCTTAAAGCTGAATAATATATCCATTACCTACATAGTACAGCTATTAATGCTATAAGACCATCAAAATAGAATTTAGGCTGCTTAGCAAATCGTCGCCATTTTATCAATTACAAATCGAAGATTATGAACATGAGTACATAAAAATTAGGCTTATGTTATTATATTTATCAATATTTTTAGTTTGTCCAACAACCTTCTATGCACCAACGAGGCTCTACGTAAATTAATTCAAACTTTTTAATTTCTAACCTATAAAAACCATATTTAGTAACCTTATTTAATATCTCTTCCTTGATTATTTTGCTGGCGCGTTTATTTTTTATCACAAAACATATATATAATCACAATAAATTTATTTTTGCACGATAATGCACTGTATCCTGCCCCCATCGAATCTCCTTAAACACAGCGTTTATAATATGTTACTTCAATCAACAGTTATTATAAACGCCATCATTAAAATATATCTTCTGTTTCGTTTTAATTCTTTTGTTACTCTGTTCAACAGACTTTTTACAGCGTAAAGCTGAACAAGTGAGTTACAATAGAATAATTGGAGTGTATTGGTTTCTTCGTACACCATAGTACAGCCGAAATACAGCTATTATACAGCCTATTTTTGTTTATACAGCTACTGTACAGCCAATATAACGCAAAACGCTGTATAATTTGTGCCCATTTCAGGGGTATAAGGGCTGTATAAGCGCTTATACAGCCTTTATGCAGCCTGGAAATACAGCATTAAGAGTATAAACGACCTTTAATACAGCTGTTATACAGCTTGTGATGCTGCTTGGGAAGAATCCGTGCACACCTTACAAATATTAAGTTGCAGCTACCGCACAAAATCTGGTTTATTAATAGTGTTTGAATGCCTTCTTCACCAAGGTATGCTCAAGTTAACCATTGCTTATAATATCTGATTATATCTGATATGTAATCTCTCTAAAAACATAAGAAAAGAGCGGACATAAGACAATAATATGTTGGTGAATTTGTAGAAACTAATTTCAACATTTAATGCCCATTTGAAGTTAGATTAGAAAACGCTACCAAACCTCCTGTGGTAAGTGGTGAGCACGTACAGTATTATGTAATGTCCCTGGCGAGAGGCCAACTTCACAAGATACCTATAGGGTTATCACCTCTTGAATGGAATGGGAAACATTTCTTTTTTTCTGACACTTGTCCGGTATATAGAATAGTTTTTTTAATCCCGAAAAATAAATAGTCAGGGAGCCCTAAAACATTTTTTTTTTATTACTATCAAGCTAATTTTTTGTGAGTAGCTTCATTTTGATAAGACAAACAATATTTTTATCTGCGAAAAATCTTGAAAGTGGTAGCTAACAGAGATAGAAAGGATTTCATACTTTGATTTGATGGTTCTAAAATATGGATTGTTCTATTTGTAGGACAATGTTACACTTGTTACCTTTTTGTCCAGGTTATCATCCTAGATCATTTTAATATACATACTGTATAGTGTATAGTGTATACTAAAATTATTTTAATGATTTTATGTGATTTTAAATGATTTTAAAATCGTTTTAGTGAGCAAGGAGTGCTTAACACAAACGTTATAATAATTATTAACTTTTAACAATTATTATTATTATTGTCATAATAATTATTATGACAATAATAATAATAATTGTTAAAGCCTGGCCTTTAATCCTTCGATCGCGGAAAAACGAGACACAATAAATAGCCTTTCAATTGTTATCGCGGCTCACTTGGGCCTTACGGGAGTTGAAGCGTTAACATGATAAGAGCCAGAAGCGAGAGATTGCCATTTCTTTTTATCAGGCGCACCTTATATTAATAGCATCACCTGGATAAATGAAATGTGCACTAATGAACGCAACGACTACCGGCAGCCAGACCGCCCAGACTGTAACCAGAAGAGCAAGAATGACGACATATCACAAAATCAGCCGACCTGAAATACTTTCTCGAAAACTTTGCTACCTCCTTTACTATTGCTAGATTCTCTACTCCACACCAAATTCCATCTAAAATCGAAATCGCTTCAGCTATTTTAACTTCAAGATAATACAAACAGACAAATAGAAAGGCGTATAAACATTTAACATACTTCACAAATTATAAATTTTAATATTACTATATAAATAGCAAGCAAAAGGAGTTGCGAGTTCGCTTTTGTTTATAAAAAATATAAACAAACGAACATAATATAATCCTTTTTGGAAGTCGGTTAATAATCAAAACTGCTTTAAAAGTTGTTTAGAAATTTACGCAAGATACTGTGTAGAATACGTATTTATAAGCTGAAAAGAAGTTATATTACTACAAAGCTAGCTCCATCTACGAGATATTTCCACAATTTTTGTCTCCTACAAAAGTGATGTGCGAAAACACGTCAACAAGATATTAATAAGCTGAAAAAAATGTTATATTACTACAAAGCTAGCTTCATTTTTATACGCGATATTTCCACAATTTTTATCTCCTACAAAAGTGATGTCCTAAATACACGTCAAAAACCAACAGGCAACAGCCCTAAAAAGATTTCATGTTTGATTTCTCCAAGAAACTTCAAAGCTGGAATGCTTTACAAATATTTCTTTGAATGTTACTTATTATTTTCTTCTATTGTAGGTACTCCAAAAATAGTTTTGAGTACCCTTAAGAGGCTTTGCCTGTGAAAAATTAACACGATACGATACGACTTCATTACACAAATAAAATACTTTTTGGAAAATTCGGCAATTTTATGTTGACAAAATATATATAATTTAAGAATTTTTCGGGTAAAGAAGGTCGGTCTGACCTTTTTTGTTTTACGCCATTGAATTAATACTTTACAAAGAAATTAATTTAAAATCATTAAACCACAGAGTACTTAGCTATTTATTTCATTAGAAGTTTGAAATTGGATTTAAAAAATGTATATTTTTTTAATATCCCAAATTAAACTATTGGAAACTAGATGACGCCCGCAACTCCATTGCGCCAAAATTCATTTCACATTCAGGAAAAAAAGTATCATATTATATCCTTTCCCGGGACTCAAAGTATCTCCATACCAAATTTTATGAAAATCGATTCAGCGATTAGGACGTGAAGAGGTAACAGACGGACAGACAGAGAGAGACACATTTTCACTTTTATAATATTGGTATGGATATAAAACATAGCCATTGCTTGGTTCACACAACGCCTCCGAGGTCTAGTGGTATAGAGCGCGGCTCTTGACTCGGAGGTCGTGGGTTCGATTCCTGCGTTGGAACTTGGAAACATGATATTTCCAAGTTTGGTTAGGACAATGCAGGCTGATCACCTGATTGTCTGACAAGTAAGATGATCCATGCGTCGGATGGGCATGTAAAAAGTCGGTCCTGCGCCTGATCTCTCGCCGGTCGTGTCGGTCTGGCGTCCCACTGGGTTATGAGAGTAAAGGAATAGAGAGTGCTCTTATGTACTGCGCACACACTTGGGCACTATAAAATTACTCCTGCGTAGCTGGCCTGGTTTCAATGAAACCGGCCACCGTCACCGAAACCGGTGTGGGAGCTATTATTATTATTATTATATTGGTTCACACATATGGCGCTTCTTCGCAGTTTGTCAATCGCAGTTTATATAGAAAATGACAAGTTTTTGACAGGGAGTCAAAGACCGCTACCGCCACGTTTCGCCGAGTACAGTATAGAGCTAAACAACTCTCGAGCAGCAAGGTCTCGGTCGGAATGTAGACCACGCACGTGTCAGGGTTCCATGGCCTGAAAAGGTCAGCAAAACCACCTGTAACCGGTGCTGAAACACTAAAAACGTACCTATTGTAATTACTCCATTACGATGGAACTAAAAGGAATGGTCATGGTTTGTCAGTGTATTTATAGTCGCTGTCCATTTTTGTATTAACCCACATTTTTTTTTAAATTATGAATGCAGTATTGTTCTAAATGATTTCAAAAACATAACTACATAATGCATTCATAACTTAATACGTAATTTTTATGGTATGATACACAAATACTTTTTTTTTTTTAATCTTATTTATTTTATAAGCCTTACATCCTGAAGATTAAGTCGGCTTAAGATTTTACAATTATACATTTTACAATTATATTATAACAATTACTTTAGGACATTAGGGTTAACATATTATTATGATTAAGGACTATTTTTATAGTATTCAAATCTTAGGCTCAGAGAATGTGTAATATAATTTAAAAGATTGTTACTTTGTTTGTCAGTGAACTCTGAGGCTAAGATTCGATGGAACAAAAAGAGGAGGTCCGCCGAAGAACACCCACTGTCTCTTAAAAATACCAACCTCGGTTGTTCGTTGATTTTACATTCTAGAATTAAGTGTAGGAGGTCCTCCTCCTTCTGACATATTGAGCAGTAGGGATCGTCTCTTTTTTTCATAATGTAATTAAATTTATTAAGCGGGACGTGGTATGTTCGAGTTCGAAAACAAATAGTCAATTCCTTTCGTTTCAAATGTCGTGAAGAAAACCAAGGGACGCGCGGTGGTTGGTCTACAATGGATTTATACCAAATACCCTTGTTTTGAGAGCATTCATCGAAATATAATTTGAATTTAGCTTACATGTCGGCTTTGACTTTTGGAAGATGGTCAGTATAGTGAGGTATAACGTGGAGAGGTATACCGTCCCGGAGGGCCTCGGCCGCGAGCGAGTCTGCCACCTCATACCCCTGAGGCCCACATGTGAAGGAATCCATTGTAGACGAACTTCAACCCCGTTAAGTATCAATCTGTGGATACATTTAATAATGAGGTAAGCTTCGTAACGACCGACACCACCGCCCTTAGCACTTGATAACAAATGTTGGAGACTGCTCTTCGAGTCTGTAAATATTACAATTTTAATGTATGGTATCGATTCTGAATAATGTAATGCTTCACTTATTGCTGTCAATTCGGCTCCCATTATAGGTATACATGAATTTTCAATTCGAAATTTTGACCCAAAACCGGTAGTGTCATCATAAAAGGCGCAACTAGAACCGTCTCCTGTCTTGGACCCATCAGTGTAAAGATGAGTGTGATCAGAATACTGTGACTGAATCATGACTTTGTAACGTTGTTTCAGAACATGAGTGGGTATTTGAGCTTTAGGTTCGTTAACAGAGTTCACTTCGTGTATTATGATCTTATTCCAGGGGATTGATTTAATTTCACGCGAGAGTAAAAATGGGGGCAAAACTTCAAATTGTGACATAGGTAAAATGGAATACTGTCTGTAACTCTCGACTAGAAGTGGCAGTTGATTTTTGCGCCAGTACCTTGTGCCCAACGTTAATGAATGGTTTAATGCTTCGATTTGCTTTCTCAAGATATCAGATTTTCTAGACGAGAGCCTCAGAAAGTATTTATTACTTAAATACATTCTTCTTAACTTTAAAGGTGTAATACAAAGCTCACTTTCCATTGCAAAAATTGGGGTGTCGCGAATGAAGCCTCCACAAAGGCGTAGACATTGATTTTGAATCACATCCAACCTCTGGAGGAGCCTAGCACTGGCGTTGCCGAAGATGGTACATGCATAATCAAGACGAGATCGAACTAATGCTATATAAAGTCTTCTTAAGTGTATTGGATGAACACCTCCATTGGAACTGCTTATGCAACTTAGGACATTAACGTACGGAATACATTTTTGGGCAGTTTCAAGAATATGTTTAGTCCAATTCAGGCGACCGTCCATCCAAACACCCAAAAACTTGACACAATTTATAACCTCGATTTCAGTGTTATTAATTTGTATACAAATGGTAGGCACTCTGTACTTTCTAGTGAATATACACAGTTTAGTCTTTGATAGCGATATTTCTAATCCTATTTTCTCTAACATAGACATGAATATGTTAAGGCTTGATTGAATGACATTAGCACAAGATTCAAGATTTCGACCGATACAATATAATGCAAAGTCGTCAGCATATTGTGATACTTTAACTATCCTAACGAGTGCGTTGCATAACTTAATGGTACTTATATTAAACAGAATAGATGACATTGGGTCACCTTGAGCCAAACCCTGTCGACATACTCTTGTGATTTCCCTACCATCCCTTAGCCTATATATTAAGATTCTTCGTTTTAAAAAATTTCTAATGTATACACACAAAAGCGGGTCTACGCCAAATTCAAGTAAAGTGGATATAAGTGGATCAATAGCCACATTATTATAAGCGTTACTTATATCACAGTAAGCGCATAAAACGTATTCTTTGTTTACAAAGGCAGTTTCTGTGTCTACAATAAACCTACTGAGATTGTCTTGACATGAAAAGCCACGACGAAAACCCAAAGTACTATCGTTAAATAGTTTATTATTTTCGAAATGATATTCAAGGCGACGAGCTATCATTAAATTAAAAATCTTACAAAGGCAATTAATAAGTGAGATTAGCCGATGTTTATCTCTTTGAGTACCCGTATCTCTTTTCGGTATTGCAATAAGTTTTATTCTACGCCATTGTTCTGGTATCTCACCTTTTGTATAAATTATATTAAATATATTGATGAGGTGTGTTTTTGCGTTATCCGGTAAGTGACTAATCATAGAATAAGTAATATTATCCAGACCAGCCGAAGTATCTATTCTTTTAAGAATGAAATTCAGCTCTGAAAGTGTAAACAAATGTGGATTTAAATTATCGGTACTAAATTAACGGGTGGTAAGTCAACACTATCGGGAGCGAGTTCTGTAATAAAAGAAGTTGCATTATTTTCTGTCAAATAGTCTTTGGGGCTGCGATGACCTTTAAGCCATCTTAGTTTTCTCCATACCTCACTACTGGACATTTTAGAGTCTATGCTGTCACAGAATTGCTGCCATGAAACCCTTTTTGCCTGTCTTATTAATTTTCGTGCATAGACTACTTTTTCTTGGTAAATTAAGTAGTTTTCAACCGTACGTGATTTCCTAAAATGTTTGAGTGCTAATCTTCGTTGCGCTACTGCTCTAGATAGGTCTGGGTTCCACCAGGGTTTCGGCTTAAATTTATTAGGGTTACTACTGATTTTAATATAAGGAATGTTTTTGTTAGCACTATCGTCAATAATATTTATAAATTCATCGTAATTGCTTTGTACATTGTCTCCAAGAACTAATCCCTCACACGCCGATAAATCGGATATACACAACACATTAAAATGTGTTGTGTATATTCTACCCATTTGGCGTTCTTAATGTTTCTTTTCAATTCGGGACTGATTTGAATACTATCTAACGTCTTAATAGAAATAATAAGGTGGTCACTGCCTAGGGATTCATTAGAAACTTTCCAATCAAAATATAGTGAGATATCAGCACTACAAAAAGAAATATCGGGTGATGTACATATTATATTATTATTGAGCTTAGCGCATCGTGTGTAGTCCCCACTGTTAAGGTAAACATAACCATGTTTTAAGTTTGTGTCTGCTAAAAGCCTACCCCGTGTGTCCGTTGTGTATGACCACGCCGAGTGGTGGGCATTAAAATCACCGACAATCAAAGTTTTCTCAGAGAAATGGCTAAAAAGTTCGTCGTAATCTCTGACGTTTACTGTGACATTTGAAGGAGAATACACACCTATAATATATTTAATCTTGTTGCTATTACGGATTTCAAGGCACAAAAGGTCAATATTATGATTGTTTCTGGGAAAAGTCTTGAGAGTACAACATAAAGATTGATGGACAAGAATGGCTAAACCTCCATATCCATCTGTTCGGTCCTTTCTATATAACGAATAACCTACTACATTAATTTGATTTTCGCTTTTTAGCCAAGTTTCTGAAAGAAAGCAAATATGTATTTTCTCAGTATGTAAATAGGAATCTAAATCATTTAACTTTGGTATTAAACTTTGGCAGTTCCATTGAATAATGTTAAGCTTGTAATTTATCAAAACCATTAAATAAAAATAAATAATTGTAAGTAGGTATATAAGTGTAAATAAATGTATATAAAAATGTATAGTTGTATAAAGTATGCTCTGTGTTAACCTAAAGGTGGCTGAGTTATTTGTTTGAGATTTTTATTACCTACATGTAAACGTTTTAGTTTAATTATAATACGTGAGATCCTATTTTTAAGACTACGACTTGTTATATTAGATATCAAGTCTTTAAACATTTCAATAAGGGGGTCAATCTCTTCTGTGTAGCTATAAGTAATATCGGATATGTTCTTAACTCCATATGTGCGTCTGAGATATTCTCTGATCTGTTCTCCAGACAATGGATACGTTTTACCGGAGTCGGCTATAGAAGTTTCCAGGTGTTCCCAATTTATTGAATCTAAATCACGATGAGGCGTTTTCTTCAGTTTCTTCCCACTCTTGGACGTGTAGACCTCGTCTGCGCTAGACTGTGAGGAGTTATCGAAGTCCTCATCGCTGTTTTCTATGTTAGGTATACATTCTTTTGTCCTCGGACTCCATGATATCCGTAGTAGTCGTCGTAGATTCAGTAGGTGGATGTGGACGCTTGAATGTAAGTGTTTCCATGGACTCGTGCGTCATTTGACTAAAGATATTCGCGTCTTTAGTGTTGTCCGGGCACTTAGATGCTACGTGTCCTTCTTTCTTACATACAAAACAAGTCATAGTGTCCGAAGAGAAGTATAGCCAGTAACCCATTTCCTCAAAATCAATAGATATTTTGTCTGGGATTCGAGTAAAATCCTCTGGTGTTACGTAGACCTGTCTCCGAAAACTAAGGATATGATTTAAGCCTGTTTCGTTAAGACCCGCACGCAAGAAAGAGATAGGTGATTGTGGTTTAATATTCAATTCATTTAATTTCTTCTCGATTTCAGTGTGCGGTATAACGGGGCACACGTTAGATATTATTATGCGTTTGTTTCTGTTGATTAGCGGCCGGATAGGTATTTTTTCATTTTGTATTGTGATGTATTTACTATTATCAATGATTTCATCCACGATGATCTTCGAAGATAGGTATATACAGATTCTATTGTTTGAAATTCTTGATAAAAAGCGGATTTGAGATGGATCTATGATTTTACCTAGAGCTTGTGCGTAGTCTTTAATTTGTACGTTTTCTAAGGCATCGATAATGATAGCTTGATCCTTTTTAGGGAACATGGTTGTTTGTGTCACAGTAGCGTAACTCGGGGTGGTGTTAAACGTTGGAGAGCTCATTTTGTTCCTGTAGTCAGAAACCGTTGTGAATGTGTTATAGCCTGTAGGTACTCACTTATTGATGAAAACAATCCGATTCCATCTCGTGGCACTCACGGGTAAAAACTCGTAGAAATATAGTTCACTATATTATATCGCTCGCAATACACGACCGATCTCGGTAATAGCTTAAAGCGGTGTGATACACAAATACTTAACTGCGCCCAAATGTGATTACGTAACCACCTACATAGACTGAAACATCATTAACACGTCCCTAAATAATTTAACGTCCGGCTATGATGGACAACTGAGATTGCGATGGGCAATCGTAGACGAATATCTCTGCACGCTCGTAATAATTGCTTGTGCTGGTCCATTCTAGGGCAACGTGAAGAGGCTGCACAAGTTACTAATCAATTGTAATTAATGAAAATATCGCACCCCTAGATGAAAACGTCACTAACTCAAAATATACTTATACTGAGTTAGTGGCGTTTTCGAAATCCCGGCATGAATACCTACGCGGAGGTAAAACTCCCATAACGCTACTTCGACCGTTGTCGAAAAATGGCGCGAAACTTTGCTTTACTTGAATGACCTTACGCGGGATGGCGCGAATCATACTCCGCCATTTTTAGTTGTCACCCGGCTGTCGCGAGAGAAAGACGGTTACATAGTGGCGTATTTTGAGTTACTGGAGTTTATGTGAAATTAATAAGGTAAGTTTCATATTTTATTTCGAGTTAATTGAGTTTTGCTGATATTTTATTGATAAATAAAAAGGTATATTTTGATTTGCGGTGGTTTTGTTGATATTATGTCACGTTTTGTTTATACATTATTTCGAGTTACTCTAGTTTACATGACAGAAAATATGAATTCTGACTTACAATGGTTTACCTGAATGTACCTTTTTATTTATTTATTTTTTAATTTGCTCAATGAAATAGTAATTTATTAATTAAATAGCATTTTATAATCTCAAATTAAATCTAGATTTTTATTCGCTTTTCATTTTCATAATCATTACGGGTTGATAATTACGATTTTTAACTTGCTTGAGTTTACTTGATGGATTCTTTGGTAAGAGAAAACACCAGACAGGTGTTTTCGCTTACCAAAGAATCACTGAAGGTCAGATGGCAATCGCTTTACTGTGATTATTAGACTCGCCAATTCCTGGGATCATAGTCGAATATTCAATATAGGAACTATAATAACATAGTGAACTCTGCACTTCCAAAGTGAAGGCTTAGGGATGAAACCGGGATATTTGCTAAGATGAGAGGAGAGACTTGATTTTTTTAATGATAAAGTTATTCTTTATTTTAGGAAAATGAGAAGCCGGGGGCAAGTAATGTTGGATCTCGTCAATGCAGAAATACAGATTCCTGATCAGCCTGCAACTCAATCCTCTGGTATGGAGATAGTTAGAGAAAGTGTAGAGAGTCTAGAGGAGCCTGCAATACCCCTTGAGGGATTAAGGTCAGTTTCATCGCCGCAGTTTCTCGACGGGGAGTCAACTAATAGTGACGAACGACGACGAGTTCCTAAACGAAAATATACCGTATCACCCGTCCACAGCGGCGACGGGAGCGATTTTGACGACTCGGACATAGACCCAAACTACCAAAATCCTGTACCGAAACGAAAAATAATTTTCTCCCCTTTGCGTAAGTCTCCTACTACTCCCCCATTACCACGACCTCGCTCTCTGTCATCACCGTCTACCAGTTCGAGTTCATCGAGCAGTTCAAGCAGCAGCTCTAGCAGCAGCTCCAGCAGCAGCTCCAGCAGCAGTTCAAGCAGTAATAATAATACTTTAAATAATAATACCGAAGAAAATTTAGCACAGGAAATAGTACAGGGTAAGAAAAAACTGCGGAAGCCAGAAACATGGAAAGCTAACGTAGTCAAAGCTCTTAAAAATTCGGGTAAGGCGTATAAATCCCGTGGTAAACTGAAAAAAGATATTCCCGCTCGCAAAGTGCGACCACCTTGCGGAGAAAAATGTCGTTTCAAATGCAGTACAACACTCGATACAACTACTCGTCAAAATCTTTTTGATGCATTCTGGGGATTAGGTGACCTTCAACGTCAAAGAGAGTACATTGTGCGACATTCTCATGAAATCAAGCCTAAATATCGATACACAAGCACAAATAACTACCGAGCTCTAAATACGGCCTTCTATTTTGAAGAAAATAACTCGCGCGTTCGTGTCTGTAAGAGCTTTTTTAAGGCAACTCTTGACTTGGGAGATCAAGCAATTAAAACAGCATTAGTTAAAAAGACGGAAACTGGTTTCATAGAGGAAGAAAAAAGAGGGAAACATAAAAACCATCCTACGTTAGACCCTGCAGTTAAAGAGAGTGTTGTTAATTTCATCAACTCTATTCCTCGTGTAGAATCGCACTATCTAAGAGCTCAAACTACACGGGAATACATTCAAAGCGACAGGTCATTAGCAGATATTTACCGAGATTATAAGGATTTACGGCAAGCAAGTAACTTACCATTTGCTTCTGAATCAACATTCCAGCGGATATTCAACTTTCAGTTTAACATTGGATTTTTTAGTCCAAAAAAAGATTTATGTGACTTGTGTGAGAGTTATAAAAATGCAAACGCCGATGAAAAATTAAAACTGCAACAAAGCTATGAACAGCATCTACTTGAGAAGGACATGGCGCGACGTGAGAAGGAAAAAGATAAACAAGAAACAGGTGCTATAGTAGCTGTTTATGATTTACAAGCTGTTTTGCAGCTTCCGAAGGGCCAAGTATCGTTGTTTTTTTATAAATCTAGGATAAATTGTTTCAATTTTACAATAAGTGATTTGTATGCAAAGAATGTAGACTGTTTTTTTTGGAATGAGACTGAAGGAAAGCGTGGTGCGGTAGAAATAGGAAGCTGCGTTTTATCCTTCATAGAAATGCAGTTAGATAAGCAGCCTAGTGGGGACATAGATCTGATTTTTTATTCAGATAACTGCTGCGGGCAACAAAAAAACAAATATCTGTTAACTGCTTATGCTTATGCTGTTTTTAATATGAGAGTGAAATCGATCACCCACAAGTTTTTAATTAGAGGTCATTCCCAAAATGAAGGGGATAATGTTCACAGTGTAATAGAAAAACAAGTGAAAAGGTACATCAAATCCGGTCCAATTTATACACCGTTACAGTATATTACATTGATACGAACTGCTAAAAAATCTGGACCAGCTTATAAAGTGCATGAAATGACCTATGACCGCTTTTATGACTTGAAAACTTTACAAGAAGCTTGGGGATCAAATTTTAATATGGATGAAAATAGCAATCAAGTAAAATGGCAGGAAATTAAAGTCCTCAAAGTTGAGAAAGATAGTCCCATGTCATTTTTCTATAAAACATCTTATTCAGATACTGAATTTAAAAAGTGCTGGGTAAATAAGAGGAAGACCAGACGTACAGGAGTAGTATCTACATCTGATATTCCATCAAGTTTGAGTAGAGCATACACACATAAGATTCCTTTGTCGGATGCCAAAAAGAAAGATATTAAAGAACTCGTGGACAAAAATGTCATTCCAAAGTCTTTTTATGATATTTTTTACAAGAATATTTTGTGATTTTTTTTATGTTTTGTACTTACTCAACTGAACTGATTTTTTTTTATTGTTGTCTAGTTTAAGAACTAAGTGCCATTCACTAACGTATGTCTATTAGTAGTAAGTAGTTATTGACCAATGATTTTAACTGTGATTTGAAACTATGGGTATTATTGATAATTCTGTAAGTGATAGCTTAAAAAAAAGAGACTGGTTTATAATTATTGTATAGAGTAAAATAAAAGATAAAGAGAAGAGTTTATTGATTTAATATGGTTTATTTTGTCTAAGATAAAAATGTTTATTCCGGTTGTGATTATTATTTAAATTCCTTAATATCGTTGTTAATTACATAATAAAAATTATATTTTTGTTACACAGACTATTCTATGTAACAAAAACCTATGCTTTTAATAGCAACTGTGATTATAAAAGTAATAAATATTATAATAATTTCCTAGTAAGTGCTGTCTAGTTGAATATAGGTCACTAAAACAGTGATTTTTTCCATGTTTTCTTGTTGTAAAGTAAAATAAACAACCATTTTCATTTGATTACATACCTAATTGTTTTATTTCAATTCTTAATCTTGTTTGACTTATGATAAAAACGCAGTTTTCAACTTTACGTGAGTTTTGAACACCAACAATGGGTCGTATATCTTTAAGGTGCAAAGTAATGCAACTCATTTTTATTTCAGATAAAGTAAGGTAATTCTAAATATGACACTAAAAAGTTTCTTATTACCTAAAGAAAACTATATTAACTAAAAAAATAATATTTTTTCAACTTTTGTAAGAATAGCATTCAAAATTGGTCATTAAATAGGCTTTCAAACATATGAATATCATGTTTGTATTATTAGTTTCTCGATATCCCTAAAAAATATTCCGAAATCAGTTTTAAGTCATTTCTAAAAAAAAAGGTTTTTTGATTTGCCAGAGTTTTCATCTAGGGGTGCGATATGTCAAGACATCCGTATAACCTCAGGGAACGTAAAGTATGTTAACACAACAACTAGTATATCGGAAAAACTATTGATTTGTGCATTAACATAGTAATTTTTATTTACATGTAGATGTGTTGTCATCTGTCAGTCAAGGTTTGCTTACTATTAAAATAAAATAAAACTGCCTTAAAGATTATTACCACGCAGAACAACGACGCGAGCCCTCACAAAGCTCGGCTTTTAGCTAGTAGTATTTATAAAATGGGACACGCTATAAAGTTTTAACTTATGATCAATTTTGACTTGGCATTTAAAATTTTTGTTTGTCGACAAACTTTACTGTTATAAAACTGCTGGTTTTTTATAACTCCGCATTAAACTTGGCTCTTGGCTCCAGTTTATCCCATCGGACGATTTCATACTCCGCTGCTTTCAAACTGGAGATGTAGCATAAAACTTTCTTCTAATGCATTATATTTCTGATACAAACTGAAAATGTAGCAGAAAAACCTTAATTTTAATCCATTATATTTAAAGACGAGTAGCTGAACCAGTCTAACATTTTATAACCTAAGAACAATTACTCATTTTCCTCTTATAATTTAAAACAAACCTCGTAACATACAGCTACTTCATTATCTGGCTAATATGTAGTCTGGCTACTAGTCTGGCTCATACAATACACATTTTTTTTTATTTCAAATCATTTTCCAGTCTCTAAAACCTCCATTTATGCCAAAAAAATGGCAATTTTTAACTGTTACTTTCCTGCTTCTTCAACTCATATCTTTAATTTTCTTTTGCAGGGTCATCCGGAAAAGCCAAGATGTCGAACAAGTCGCAAACCTTGATGGACATCTTCCAGGAGATCCTAGCGGCTTCTGGAAACTCCAGCGACAGCAGAACCATCAATGAGACGAAGATCCTGTCGGTGATGAAGGAGCAGGCTTCCAGGGAGAAGAATGAGGACTTTGGGTCAGTCCTGGTGAAGGTCTTCAGTGATGTCCAGAACAAGTTGAACCTTGGGCTGAAGCCGGAGACGTGTGGGTACTGCGAGGGTGACTTCCGGGATGTGGTGGAAGCGTACAACAGGATACACGGATATATCAGTCTTATAGTGAGTATTGTTTAATCATGGTTATTTTAGTAGTGTTGTTTTTCGAGCATGTTTATTGCCATGTTGTAGATTTATAAGAGCTTGTCGGATTTGCGATTATAGATTCATCTTGAGTCAGTTCAACGCGCGCGATGCATTATAAAAAGAGCCATTCCAAATTGGCACAGGCAGCCTGACAACTACTGTAGGCGGCAAGTCTGTCAGTTCTCATCTTGTTCAGTTACGATCTGGTTGGTTCGGGTCTGGTCTGCATGCGGGTGACAACATGCTCCTGGCCGCACGCGTGTTGCCTGCATGTCAGAAAAGACATCTATTAAATGATAGATGTCTTTTCTGACATGAATAACCCGCCCCCGTATCACTTATCTTGCGAGAGCAATGCGATAGCAATTATTGCGAGATAATTGCTCCAAAATCGGAATTTCGTATCACGTATCAGCCAAGACAATACGATTGCAATCGATCGCTGTACATGACACCATTGTTTTTATACCCAGCAATCGCTCGCGCGATTATTGCTAGTGGATTGTTGATCGCTATTTTTACGTGATAGCCCTGCCGATCGCGAGCGATAATACGCTTGACCGGAAAAGCGCCGTAATTGAACTGGAATCACTCTTCTCATTTTACAATCCATACTTATTATTTTAAATGTAAAAGTGTGTCTGTCTGTCTATTACCTCTTCACACCCAAACCGCTAAACCGATTGTGCTGAAGTTTTGTATAGAGATACTTTGAGTCCCGGGAAAAGACATAGGATACTTTTATCCCGTAAAAATGTACGGTTTTTGCGCGTTAAGAAAATTTTGGCGCAACGGATTTGCGGAATCTAGTATACTAATAAATCTCTATGGTATAATATAAATTGGGTAATGGGTATAATACCCATGTCAAGCACATTTCATAACATTATGTCACCATGTCGCTGCAGATCAAATGCTCGTTTGTATGCTATAAACATAATATTATGTTGTTGAAATTAATAGCTTCACAAATTGCCTTTTACTAAATTATATCTATGTTATCTCACATTTCCAATTTTAGTATTTATTAGTTACTAGCGACCCGCCCCGGCGTCGCACGGGTATAAAATATATAGCCACTGAAAAAATGATAAAAATCGATAGCATATCACGATCCTCCATGTAGTCTACTTCTTATCTGTGCCAAATAACATAAAAATTGCTCCAGTAGTTCGCGAGATAAACCCTTTCAAATAATTTCCCCCGTTTTTTTTCCACATTCTCCTATTAGTCTTGGCGTGATAAAATATAGCCTATAGCCTTCGTCAATAAATGGGCTATCTAACACTGAAAGAATTTTTCAAATCGCACCAGTAGTTCCTGAGATTAGCGCGTTCAAGTTAGCCCTTTCAAATAATTTTCCCCGTTTTTTCCACATTTTCCTCTATTTTTTCGCTTCAATTAATCTTAGCGTGATAAAATATAGCCTATAACCTTCCTCGATAAATGGGCTATCTAACACTGAAAGAATCATCAAAATCCGTTGCGTAGTTTTAAAGATTAAAGGGAACAAAGGGACATAAGGGAAAAAAAGCGACTTTGTTTTATAATAAGTATAGATAAATTACAATATTAACTAGTTAGAGTGTTTTATAATATGCGATACGACATCCGATATCAGATTAGAAAATCGGATCGTCCTGATCATCATGAAAAACAGAGGTATTCATACCTCATTATAAAAGTTAATCCGTGTATTCACACTTCCATACTAGTCCATACTATCCATACTTATATTACAATAAACTTAACCATACAAATCTAAATCCGACATTCCGTACTGCTGTTTGAGCGTGAACAACAAACTTTCCATTTGTCACATAAGATTATCCGAGACGCTTGCTACGCCAAAGCACTGGAGTGTGCTTAGCAAACTTGCTCGACTTACTGCAGTGAAAATAGCAATGTTCAATCGGCTAGGAAAAGCCACATTGCTCATAATGCTATGTGTTGCAACTTCCAAGTTGTAATGAGATATTATCTCTTTTTTTATAGTTTACTAGATGACGCCCACAAATCCTTTGCGCCAAAATTCGTTTACTATTTTATTTTTCCGCGATAAAAAGTATCATTAGTCCTATCCCGGGACTTTAAGCATCTCCATACCTCAGTAAAATCGGTTCAGCAGTTTGGGTGTGAAGAGGGAACAGACAGACAGATAGATACATTACTAATCTATTGACACCTCTCTTTTACAAATCGGACCCTGTAGTTTAGCTTCTAGAGATAAACTACGATAACATGGCGCGCCCCTCCAAAATTCAAAACGTTTGAAGTGCGCGTTGTCTTGCGCGGTCGGCTAGTTATGATTACTTGACCAACAAATCTTGGTAATAACAAATAAGTGACATAATAAGTGAAATATGTATTACGTATACTGTGATTGGTTGAATACTTCCTACATACAAACTCTTTCATAAGGATGT
This sequence comes from Polyommatus iphigenia, assembly GCA_963422495.1. Classification (NCBI taxonomy): domain Eukaryota; kingdom Metazoa; phylum Arthropoda; class Insecta; order Lepidoptera; family Lycaenidae; genus Polyommatus; species Polyommatus iphigenia. Next base: position 17,163,585 of record OY730179.1, read on the forward strand.
GACTACACACATTGAAACAGTCATTTGGAAGGGCGCGCCATGTTATCGTAGTTTATCTCTACAAGGATACATACATAGACTGTTGAAATCATTACCTTTTCTTTTGACTGTGCATGGTCAAGTAGAAAGGGTGATCTTAGAAAGATCAGAGCCTCTTTGCTATTAAGGCGCTTTTGAACCTCAAGAAAAGAAAGTATAGTTTTATTATATTGTAGAGTTACATTCGATACATTGTGTTGACTATCGAAAATCGCTTTTACCAGTTGTAGTGTTATTCTATTCGGTAATAACTTTAAATTCCTTTGGCAGCAGAACAAATGGGTCAACACGATATAATGAAAGTTTAACGTAAACATATTATTATAAATTAATTTACTGTGAAAGATGCGACGCTGAAATTGCTGCTTTAAAAAAAACGTAATTCTGTCAGCGCTGTTACTTTCACAGTATATTTTTCCGGGATTTAAATATCCTATGTCCTTTCCCAGGACTCAACGTTTCAGAACAATTGGTTCAGTGATTTGGGCGTAAAGAGGTAACAGACAGATAGTCAGACAAGTAGAGAGAATATAGACAGACAGACAGTCACACTTTCCCGTTTATAATATTAGTATGGATTGTAATTTAGTTACAATTCACAGTATATATAATTTAGCAGTGCACTGTCAAAATCAAATTGTGTAATAAAATAATGTATTCTTGAAAAATAATAACACCACAAAGTGACGATTGTTAGGTGGGAAGATCAATAGAATTTATATTCCAATGAAAATATTGATACTGATGGAAATTCGTTTGAAGTTAAACAAATATGAAATAACAGAGGAAAATTAAACTCTCGACCTAGGAATAATTCGCATAGAGCTGAGTAGAGACGTTAAATAGGTACACCATTATTTTTTAACAACACGCAACTCTTTGACAATATAACAATTAAATTATTTCATAAAATTTATTTCAAAATATTAAATTCTGTTTCATATAAATTGAAGATGAAAAGCGATTTGTGCGTATAATTGTGACCGACAAGCCTCGTGGCGGGATTTTTCAATAAAATCGTAATGGCCGACGGGCGACGAGTGATTTACGCCCCGAGATGGTCGAATTAATTCACACAATAACTGTCGAAAATATTTTAAATCTAGTTTTCGAGGACTTCTTCTTTGCAGAATAAAGAAGCTATGACAGATGTAGGGGCTATGATATTATATTTTGTGTAGGGGCAAATAAGTAAGAACCAAGTAACTAACATTTTTTAACATAAGGACAATAACTCATTTTTAGCCTTATAATTTGAACAAACCTTGTAACTTATCTACTTCATCATCTGGCTACACGGGTGGTTTCACAAAAATAGGGAAACTTCGTTTCCGCAGCACATTTCAGTTAAAATCAATACCAATTATTTAATACCACACTTGATAAATAATAGTTTACAATGTGTTTAATTTATCCCCCAAATTATGTTAAAAGTAACATTATATTTAAATTATATTTAAAATCTGTTTTATATGTCCCAAATGTCAGGCCCTAGGCGTGTCCGTTCTCCAAAATTTTGTGTTTAGGAATTCATATTTAAAAAAGTACTGTGTTAATACTTATTTTTATTAATATTTTTTAAAATGTTTAAGTACTCGCAGCTAATTATGTGAGTATTTTGTAGTTAAAATAAACAATAATTATTTTTTCTCAAATGAGTTTAGTGTCCTCAACTTTATTCGCCAGGACCTAGCCACTTACGAATTTTAAAATTTCGCCACATTATTAGAATGTACGTTGAATATTATTGGTGAATTTTAGAGTATTACATGAAGTTATTCTCTGACAACACTCGCTTTGCGGCGGTCACTTTATAAATCAGTGCAAAAATGAAGGTTCGTGGGCCACCACGTGGTAATTCCAGTCACTTGTTCAATCCCTAGATAAGTAATTTTGTTGTTTATTGATATTTAATTCTTATGAATTAATCGATATTTATAAGCAATACGTCGGCATTGTTCGCAATATCATATTAGACTTCATAATGTTATTTGCAACAGAATTTTAAAATCAGTTTTAAGGTGAACGCAGATTTGGCCGCACCGCACGCACCGCAGTCGCCGCATTTCGAATTCTTTATATGAAGTTATAGGCAAGCTCGCATACCTACCCGCGCCGCAGTCTTCGCAACTTCTACATTCTTTATATGAAGAATTCGAAATTTCACCTTTATTCCAAATAATCAGTCCCTAGACCATCAGGCCCTAGCTTCTAAAGGCGGTCGGACTGACGTTTAGTATGGAAACATCAGTACTATAACGAAATGCATATATTGTTCAAGCCTTCTCAACTGAAAAAATAAAATAGACTTAAGAAAAACAATTATTGAAAATTTATCAAAAGCTTAAACTCATCAAGAGCAGTCAAATTTCAAACAGCTTTGGTCTGGCCCAAATGTTGAAAAATATATATTTTGGTGATACAGTTCTACTCTTTATATATCATATAAGAAGTTTCGACCCAGTAGTCCTAAAATAATATAAAATCGGCTAAGTGCGAGTCAGACTCGCGCATGAAGGGTTTAAAGTTGTCAGTCCCTAGATGCGTAAATTAGCAAAACTCTAAAAATTTCCTAAAATAAGGCATAAAGTGACTGGCCCTTTTAGATAAGACACAATTAATTGATCACCTATCATGTACACTAACAGGGAGTTTAATAACAAATTAAATATGATGAAGACAAAATACCTTCAAAAGTTGCCCTATTTTTGTGAAAGCACCCACACATAAAATCCACTGTTTTTTTATTTCAAATAACTTTTCCAGACCTAAAGCTTCCGTTTATCTAAAAAACGGCAATTTTTTTAACTGTTACTTACCTGGCTCTTCCACTGACGTCCACAATTATGAGTAAAAGGATGATTTTTAATAAATGGAAAAAAGGTTAAAGTAATTATTGCTTACACTGAATAGGCTAATGTCGTTCATAGATATATATAAACCACCCCTAAGAAATAGACACCGACTTGTGGTATTCCCTCATCGGGATCATTCGCGCTTAATGTAACATCTTTGAGCATTACATTACAATACTACCTCCCTGGCTGACGAGTATTCGCGTGTAAGGTAACATTATAGATTCGACTTTGAGCATTACATTACAATACTACCTCCCTGGCTGACGAGTATTCGCGTGTAAGGTAACATTATAGATTCGACTTTGAGCATTACATTACAATACTACCTCCCTGGCTGACGAGTATTCGCGTGTAAGGTAACATTATAGATTCGACTTTGAGCATTACATTACAATACTACCTCCCTGGCTGACGAGTATTCGCGTGTAAGGTAACATTATAGATTCGACTTTAAGCATTACATTACAATACTACCTCCCTGGCTGACGAGTATTCGCGTGTAAGGTAACATTATAGATTCGACTTTGAGCATTACATTACAATACTACCTCCCTGGCTGACGAGTATTCGCGTGTAAGGTAACATTATAGATTCGACTTTGAGCATTACATTAAAATACTACCTCCATGACTGACGAACATTCTCGTGTAATGTCAAGCTATATAGGTTACAAGTTATATCAAAATAGTATGAATCATTACAAGGTGCACATTGTAATGCTCGGTTCTCCTTCCTCACTGATGGAATGCTCGACTCTGTAACGTTACATTACACGCGAATGCTCCCTGTGAGGGAGCACCTTAACGCAGCTGAGTGTACTTTCAAGATCTTTTTCCCGCTTGAAGTCACAGAACATCATTAGATGCTTCCTGTGACTTCAAAAGCTTTCCTGTTATAGGTACTAGATACTAAATATAAAAAGTAATATTTCACTAGACGTTCCGTGCGGCTTCGCCCGCGTAAATTAGATATTTCACAGACAAATTAGTCCACAAAAAATAGCCTATGATCCTTCACTTGGTTCTACCTATTATTATCTGTGCCAAATAACAGAGAAATTGCTCTAGTAGTTCGTGAGATAAGCCCTTTCAAATAATTTTCCCCGTTTTTTTCATATTTTACTCTATTTCTTCGCTTCTATTAGTCTTAGCGTGATAAAATAGTTCCTGAGATTAGCGCGTTCCATCAAACAAACAAACTAACGCTTTATAACATTAGTGTAGATATAGTTAGATATATTATTTAAAAAATTGAAGTGGCCTGAGGGCCACTTTAATGTTTTGTTTGCTATGTATTGCTTCGTTGTAATGTTAAAATCCATATAATATCACGTGATAACTGTAATTTTACTGAGACCGTTTCCGTGCGGATGTCGCCGCAGAGGCACCATGGGTATCTTTTCTGTATGGCGGGTGACGCCCGAGAGGAGATAAAATGTTTACCTGTAAAACTATGATGAAATTACATTTTTCAGAGGTCCCCTCAATGAAAGTGGCTTTATTTGTCACGTATTTTACGTGTACAGTGTTAGTTTTAGGATATTGCATAAAAACTTACACTTCAGGAGTCTTAAACACTTTCAATTGGTGATTAATATGGCCACCGAATTATTTTATAAATATATAACGCCAACACCAGCAAAATCTCACATCAACATAATTTATTCTTATAATTAACTAGCAGCCAGCCCCTGCTTCGCACGGGTATGAAACAAACATTTCTAAAGTTTATTACTAATATACATACACACACAAATACTCCATACATACTTTCTTGTCATTACATGGTGTTATTAAAAAAAGAAAATTCGTATAATATCGTAGTATAGTATCGAGTAGCGTAGCATAGACAGCTACACTATAAATAAAATAAAAATATACTGTAATATAATATTGAATATTATAAAAATCAAAAAAAGCTTGTGGATTAAATCTGTTTTATTGTTTAATTTACTTTATTATGCTATGTATAATATTTTTTGTGAAATTAAACATTTATTTGAACTTTTTTTTGTGTTATGCGGCTAAAGTATGCATGCATGTATTCGGGTCTCTTTTTGTAGCTCGCGGAACAAATTTTTTGACACAGTTACTCTTTCTTAGTTTTTATTATTCGTAGAATTAGTACATTACGCACCTAGGGCAGGAAAATAAGAAATGTCTCAGATCAAATGTAATTTCTTCTTTCTTATTTACTGCCCGTGGTGCGTAAACTATTTTTCTCATCGACGGAGGCGGAAAACTTGACGCTTTCCGCCCGGAGGTGAGAAAACATCATTTCCTTTCTGATTGATTTGTAGAATTCAGATATTTCATTCAAAAACTACAACTTATACAATGTTTATTTGTTTATAAAATGCTATAAAAAAGATACATTTTTTGGCGTTATACATGACTAGCATGTAATATCCCGTTCTACAATAAAACGAAAATAAATTTATCAATATAGCCAAAGACTTACAACACCTGATAAAAATAAGTCACTTACCTTCCATCTCTGTTTGTACGATTGGAAACAGACGAAACAGCGATAAATTACAATTCATGGCGGGTGGCGCTCGAGAGGAGATATCAAAGTTCCTGGCGCTAGGCGCCTCAGAGGAGATACGAAATATTTGTTCGCAGATAGGCGCGTGATATTGCAAAAAATGACACCGCACTGAATCGGTTAAAAACAATCATAGTATGTACTTATCGTCGTTTCCCGAGATTGAAATTAAGTAAGAAAGTATACTTCGCAGCTAAGCGTGAAGAGGATACAAAACGACACACTCTCGTATTTACAATCTTAGTACGAATTAGCATTGTAAGCTCTACTTTATCCAGTACAATTACGACTGTATCCTACAGTATTTCCGTTGTCATGTGTAGGTATTTCCTTTCTTTCTCTGGGTCATTAATTTTATCAGGATAGAGCGGTACAGATGGGAGGGAAAGAGTGGTCAGGGAGTGACAGGGAGGGAAGGTCACGTCGACTTCAGACCCAGGTTTAGCGTGACAGATGAGATTATGGGTGACAGGGTTGCTCATTTGAATTTGTTTATGGAACATTTTATATCTATGTTAAGTGTTAACTTTTTTATGGAATAGGAAAATATGAGCAAAAGGTTTTACTGCATTTTGTTTTCAACTTTTACACTTTGCACTTTCTTTGTTTGTTCCAGTTTCCAAACTTTAACAAAAGACTGTAGTATATAACCTTAAAAATACCATTCCAGATAACATCGCGTCGTAACTCGTAGGGTCAGTTCATACCGATACGAACGAATCGCAACGCAATAAATTATAGCAATTAGCGATACTATATTTCACTTTGATAAGCGTCACGCTATTTGACATAATATTTAACCAACACCAAAAAAGTAGGAGGTTTCTCAATTCAACCGTATACGCTTTTTTGGATTCCGTAGCCACCAAGGAACCCTTATAGTTTCGGTCTGTCCGTCTGTCTGTCCGCGGTTTTGCTCAGGGACTATAAGGCCTACAAAGCTGCAATTCGGCATGAATGCAGAATATATTATTAATGATGCCGACAAAATGGTATACATATAAATTCTTAAAAAAATATTTTTTATGGTACCTCCCCTACACATCAAGCGAGGCTGTTTTTTTTGCGTCCACCCTACCTAGACGTGTGGGGTGTCGTTGGATAGGTTTTTTTTTAAATATTATGAGTATTCATAGATCATTCATCACTTTCCCTTCTACCAGCTAAACTAAAAAACGGTTGCTTCTGCAAATGTGAAAAATTCTCGGGAGTATGAAATATGCTGAATTTAAAAGAAAAACTAGGTATAACTTTTCGTTCAAATTCCTTTTAACGTAACTGAGAATAATATAATGTTGTTAGTAGTGTAAAACACGTTATAAATGTACATTTATTGACCTTACTAAAATTTTCAAAAACTAGCGGTACTAGACAAAACCCTATATTGCGCGTGGCACGATACGCACTTGTTTAATTTTTTTCGCGGATAACTTCGTCGTATTATATTAACCGATTTCGATGATTCTTATTTTGTTAGAAACAGAACATTTCAAAGGTTTTTGAAGTCTTTTTTTGTTGTAAACTGATACCAAGGAGTATTTTTACGGAAGTTTTACCTTTGTTCTATTTAAATAACTACAGAAAAGTTATCTAATGACATTGTGCGGCATCTGGTCTTCTGATTTCAAAAGCTTTGTCTACAAATCCATCTTTATGAATCTAGTCTTCAACTATTAGCTTTTATAAAGAAACTCGTTTTTTTTCTTCTTTTTAGAGTATTTACTTAAATAAAAGCTTTTTTTTTTTAAGTTTTTATCTTTTTGAATTTGTTGCTTTTAGCAGTGGGTATAAAATAGAAACGACGTTGGGCTTCTTCAGCTAAACTATAACATATCCTTTACTTGGGCAAAAATATTTTACCTTTTACATTTTATGGCGTATTTTCACTGGTCGATAGGGCCCGCATGCGGGGTGCGGGAGATTTCTGAAACGCATGCCACGACCAATGACAATGCGCCATTAGTTGTCAATTAGTTGTCATAGACTCCCCGCATGCTGTATACCGCACGAGTTAACGACTAATGAAAATGCGCCCGAACGGAGAAAAACTTGCCTTTGCGACTAGTTATCACAGTAAATTCATTTTATGTTAAGTGTGTAGGAATAAGGCTTCTTACAGACGAATGGCACGTGTCGGCGGCATGTGTCGGCGGCAGTCGATGGCAGTCAGCGGCACGTGTCGGCGGCAGTCGACGGCAGTCGACGGCAATTTTTTAAAAAACAGTCAAAATATACAAAACATTGTTAAATCCGCTGTGAAATATCAACTTTTTTAAGATCGCTAGCTTGACGGTAAAGTAATTATTGCTTATCTGTCAAACGGTGTCGCTTAGTAGAGGTGGTGGTAGGCCTCCAGTTGTGACGCACCGCCTAAAGGTAAGCGGCCACAAGTCGGTATCATACGCAACGGACGTCTCGCATCAAACGGATAATTTTTTCACAGTACGTCCGCTGAATCGGCAACGTACGGATTACCGACTAGCCTAGTAAATGAATGCTCAAAAGGGGGGTGTGGATGGAATAGTCGAAAGCAGAAATTTTTACTTAGGAACTAAGTTTGGACTAATTTGCAGATAAAAATACTGGCAAGTCGGTAATCCGTACGCTGCCGATACAGTGGACGTACTCTAAAAAAAATTTCCGTATGATGCGAGACGTCCGCTGCGTACGATACCGACCTGTCGACGCTTACCTTTACGCGCTACGTCACAACTGCAAGCGTGATAAACTGTCGACGGCTGCCGTCGACTGCCGCCGACTGCCGCCGACACGTGCCGCCGACTGCCGCCGACACGTGCCGTCGTCTGCCGTCGACTGCCGCCGATGCGTGCCGCCGACACATGCCGTTCGTCTGTAAGAGCTCTAAGATAATAAGTTTTGCATCCTTACTATACAGCTGTACTCGGCGAAACATAGCGATAGCGGTAATTGACCCCCTGTCAAAAACTTGTCATTTTCTATACAAAGCCGCGATTGACAACATGTGACACTTCATTGTTAATCGCGGTTAAGTTTTTGACAGGGAGTCAATGACCGCTACCGCCATGTTTCGCGGAGTACAGTATAATACAAATGTTAAAGTGTGTCTTTCTGTGTCCTATCTCTTCACGCCTAAACTGCTAAACCAATTTGGATGAAATTCGGTAAAGAGATGCTTAAAGGTGAACGCAGATTGGGCCGCACCGCACGCACCGTAGTCGCCGCATTCGCAATTCTTCATATTATTATGAAGTTGCGAAGACTGCGGCGCGGGTAGGTAGGTATGCGAGCTTGCCTATAACATCATATAGAGAATTGCGAATGCGGCGACTGCGGTGCGTGCGGTGCGGCCCAAATCTGCGTTCACCTTTAAGAGACGGGAAAGGACATAAAATACTAAATAGTTTTTGTAACGGAAAGGTGTACATTTCTGTGTGATAAACTGGTGCAACGGAATTGCAGGCATCATTTAGTAGTCTTTAATAGTTACGTCCTATTAAATTCCTACTATAATATTGTGTTTCATCTATCTATATTAATAACTCGTTACTATCTATCTACTATTATCATAGCCTATCAGCTTATCTACTGCGTTATAATGGATAGTTTACGTTGTGCGTAAATCAGCTCTGTCCATAAAAATGGACACTGGAAGTCTGTTAGTATAAATTGGCATAAAAGTATATTATCCCTGCGCTTCAAAAAAAAAAGAACAGTATATTATATATGTACTACATAACAGGAAAATTGATTCATGTACTGACACAATGAAGCTACGTAATTTGGTTGGGTTATAACAAGCCCAGCCTGATCATTTTACTAACATAATATCACGATTAACCTGACCTAACATAATACAGCTAAACCTGACATAATACAGCTAAATAAATATAATATATCTTATATCTTTAAACGAGCAATTCTTGTAAATAATTGGAATCTCGGAATCGGCTCTAACGATTTTCATGAAATTTAGTATATAGGGGATTTCGGGGCGATAAATCGATCTAGCTAGGAATTATTTTTAGAAAATGTCATTTTATTCGTGTTTTATCGAATACCGAGCAAAGCGCGGTCAAATAGCTAGTGTATATAAAGTCCGCTATCTGCTTATGAATCAATTTCTTTGGTGGTTAACTACTGTCTACCACAGCTCGCTTTACTAAGTTCGGTGTAATTTCATTACATGTGTGGTACTGTACTTAAAAAATTCGTGGCATGTGTGTGTATTTATATACACCTAAAACTCAGATTTATAGAAAACTACGCCTCGTCGACTGGCCCCGAACAGAGTGGTCTATAGAAGTATGTCTAAAAAACTAGGCCTTTCTTTACATCCGTTGTGGATGATTTATGCAGTATTTTTAGAGCGAAGTAACCACTCCTCAAATACTGTAGCACCTGGGACAAGATTTTTAAATGTCCGTAATATGGTTGCCCAAGCGCATACGGCATTCTCGCAACATAGTCCTAGTCCAGAGGAAAGAACTATTCAATACGTCTGGGAACTATGTGCGGGTTTCCTTACGATGTTTTCCTTCACCGTATGAGCATCACGGCGAACGAACCAAAGGTCTACCCCTATTGCATTATGCAGCCTATCCCCAACCCCGGCGGCGGGCCGCATGTGGCCCGCCGTGATTTTATCTGTGGCCCGCGTGATGTTAAACCATTTTAAAATTCACGCAGGCTACCGGCAAAATAAAGTAAAGTCGTCGTTAAAGCCATGATTTTTTTCCACTTTTAAATCGTCAATTTTGAAGAACGTTTTTTAAACCTAAAAAAATTTTGTAGCGGCCCGCAACACCAAGATCAAAACATGTTTGTGGCCTATGTGAAAAAAAGGTTGGGGACCACTGCCCTAATGCGTCCGATCTTGTATCATAAGTATGTCTCAGTTACTTTTTAAACTCACAATCTCAGCTATTAAAAACATTATTATTATTATTATGAGTGTGTGAGATATTATCCGTTTCTGGACATATTTATGAATATAAATGGCTATTATTTCAATAATAGTCTTAAATGAAATAATTATTTATGGTAACAATGGTCCTTATTTTAGGACTTTTCTTATTGTTTTGATATTAATTAACATATTATTATTTACAAAGCAACTTTTAAATTCTTATGAGAAGTACTTAATTCATTAATTAATGTGAGTTGAACTAATTATTATTCATAATTAATTCATGATATTTGGATGACAAATATACCTAATATTATAACATTTTATCTTCAAACAGACAATTAATGTTGTTTCCGGTTATAATACTTTTGTTACAAAAAGTAAATATTTTAATTTAAAAATCTTATAATTAAATACTTAATTAATAATGACTTTTCAGATCATCGTTACTAATTTTCATTGTGTTTATGACATTAGTTAACGTATAGTAGTCAGAGGCGGGGCAGACTGACGGAAGTGGGGTTGTTTTTAAAGGTGAACGCAGATTTGGGCCGCACCGCACGCACCGCAGTCGCCGCATTTCGAATTCTTTATATGAAGTTATAGGCAAGCTCGCATACCTACCCGCGCCGCAGTCTTCGCAACTTCTACATTCTTTATATGAAGAATTCGAAATGCGGCGACTGCGGTGCGTGCGGTGCGGCTAAATCTGCGTTCACCTTAATGTAACGGTATATAAGGCGGGTTATCTGATGGAATAGCTCTCTTGGTCTCTCTCCGGTTGAAGCGTTGTCGTAAGCCTGTCAGTCTGCCTCCTGTCAATGTGAATAGGCTTGATGACTAATTTTTTTTTTCTTATTGGTAATTGAAAGACCCTTAAAAAATAGAAACATCGCTGAAAGAATGACTCTCATAGCTTAAAAATTCACCAAGATATGAACAATTCAAACATCTCATAAAATAGACCTGCCCGAAACGCTCCATACAAAGTGCTACGAAAGACTGACGTCAGTCTTTCGTAGTTTGTACGGATCGGGAGAGAACCTTGTTCGATAGTTATATTAAATATTGCGTTCATGAAAGTGGTTTCATACCAAAAGTTGCTTTTAATTGCATAAGTTATCGAATGGTATACACATATTAAGAAATTTAATTGAAAAAAAATTCGACTTGAGTATCCAACTTTGAAGGCGCCTAACAAAAAAAATACAAATGCTATCGAGCTGAAATTTTGGTAACGCTTATTTTTTACCGTGCTTTCTTTATTTTATTAACAAAATTCGCTAATCTTTGACCTTGTCGTCATCCCTATTGGCTCTGAGTACTTCTTCGAATAAAGATCGTTATTTAAGTTAAGTATTTTAAATATTTAATTTGTTTAAACGGTTCTAGGCCTTTTGGCTAAGATCAAAGTGTAGTATCTGTTCTTTCAGCTTAATAATTATTGGAAATAAGGAAAAGCTAAGTGAATAATTGTATTAAGTATTTACAAGACGTATAAACTACGTTTTATATACTGGTGTTATGATTTATACAATACTTTTATTTTGCAAGCCTAATCCATTTCTGACAAGTGCATTAAAGAGTTAAGACTAAATAAGTAGACTGAATCTAGATTTGCTCTATTTCTACCTCTAGAGGTAGAAATAGAGCAATGTTTTTCATAAGTATAATTAATAATTATTATTAAACTTTAGTTAAGTACACACTAAACATAACGGTCTTATTACAAAAGTGAACAGTTGATTAGAAAAAAAATCAGTAGACCGTTAATAATTGTCCCAAAACAACTGTTCAATAGATAGATGTTTAGTCTTTTGTGGTAAGACCGTAATTCTCTAAATTATATTTTACCTTTAACAAGTAATTAACTGTTCTTAGTACCTAATAATGAAACCTTTATTGTGGGTGTTATGTATAATAATACATTTTCTTGGAAATACGTTTCGTAATATTGTTGCTATTTAATATTGTTATCCTCCTACGGTATATCAGATGAGTATCTAAGACGGCTTTCTAAGCAAATAAGAAAAGATACTTTCTCTTACAAAGTAAAGGCTACACGAGTAATGTTAATCCAAACGGCTTGGGCACAGTCCAAAAACATTACGCCGTTCTTTTATATGGCAACCTGCAGCCCTGGATTTATAAATAGGCCGTATAGGCCGCGGTCTTAGGGCGGCAGTGTCATTTAAACTGCGTAGTATGCAGCCATGCCAAATGGAAGGGTCGTATATTGCCGGATTATGGTGGTACGAACTGCTTTTATGGGTTCATTACATTCTTAAAAGTGATCCTAAAATTACTAAACGAGAAAAGGCGTAGTCGTTTTACATCAATACTTTTAATATTATAAATGCGAAAGTATGCCTAAGCCATGCGGATTTTACTGAAAGGTATAGAGATAGTTTGAGTTCCGGGAAAGGATCGAGTATCCTATGGATACTTTTTATCCCGAAAAAATGTATAGTTCTCGCGCGAGAAATGAATTTTGACGCAACGGAACGCAATTTATAAGATATTAGTAAAGAAATAAGAAGGAAATATTTCAGAATAATTACTTTTACCAGAGACTTTTACGAAATTATTACGAAGTAAGAATAGGTATCATTTTGTCAGGCCATTCAGACTAAATAGGTACAGTAACTGAAAGAGCCGAAGGTATTAAGTAATTTTATTATAATTTTAATAGCTTCAGCCTTAATGAAAGAAAACGTCCGGCTTTTTATTAAAGTAGGTTATTACTTAGTAGAGTCTTTAATAAAGAATAGTGATTCTTTATTCAACAAATAGAAATGTTTTTCTTGGTATGAAGCTATGTTACACGATATTAAAAATACCGTAAGGTTACTATTTAATAATCCGTGCCGGGAGGAAGATATATGAATCCCGTGTGTGGCACGAGCAAAAGTAATATTTATATTGATATTATTATAACGCTTCTGTGGTCCAGTGGCTTTTAACGTGGCACTCTCTTGTAGGAACTCGTTGGTTCGATTCCCATGATGTTTCCAAGTTTGGTTAGGACAATGCAGGCTAATCACCTGATTGTCTGATAAGTGTGATGATTCCTTGGGTCGAATGAGCATGTAAAATGTCGGTCCTGCGCCTGATCTCCGCCAGTTTTGTCGAATTATTATCCGCAGTTGAGTAATAGCAGAAATACATACGTAAAAGATGGACATAAGCTGTATACTTAGTTAGGTTATGACAAGTGAATGTAAACTGTGATTAATTATCGGCTGGGCTTGAGATAACCCGACTTAATGACATAGGCCCACCATCTAAAGATCAATTTCTCTGATAGTACCCCAAATTTTTGCTCCGACCACGACAGTATATTAGGGCGTTGTATGAGCAACGAAGGTACTGCAAACTGGTGTTGCCAATAAAAAATATATTTTTCTGTGCCATATTCTGCCACCTATTCCTGCACATTCCCTATAACCATTTCTCCGGTGTTCCAGGTATGTACAATAGGCGTGCTGGCCAATACCATGAACGTGGCTGTGCTGACGCGACGAGACATGGCTGCTGCGCCCATCAACAGGCTGCTGAAGTGGCTGGCGGTGGCAGATGTCTTCGTGATGCTGGAGTACGTCCCTTTCTCCATATACAAGTATCTGGTGAGTTGGAATGCCCCTTTTTCGTTGAGAGATGCCATTCATCATTCCGTGGGATTTAAGGACTCCCACGTTTATGTATAGGACTTGCCAAGCCCAAAGTAATCGTAGAAGACGCAGCCCACAGACTCGGCGATACCCTATCAATCCTTAATATATTGTAGCTAAGGTCTGAAGATTCGCACTTATAAAAGGTGTAACAAAGCTAAGTGATAATACTTTGAGTTTAGGGTGTATAAAATAATTATGTCCTAGAGAGTTCACGCTGAAAGTCTAAAAGAGCAAATTTTTTTATGATTTGAATGGGCAGGCGCCCGCGTGTCATTTTTTCATACAAAGACGAAAATAAACTAACTTTTTCAGCGCTGCTACTTTCACAGCGAACTCTATATAGGAGGCCCATACACACCCTAAAATATTATCACTTAGATTTGTTACACCCTGTATAGGACTTGCCGCGTTCATAGTGTAAGTGTAGCCGGTGGAAGACGCAGCCCACTAAAACTTGGCGGTACCCTAGCGATATCCTCATAAATTATGGGATTGTAATAAAGTGCTAAAGATTCGCGCTTCATCATCATTGGCCTCTCTAGCTTCTGATCACAACAGTAGGCATACTCGATCCTGGTCAAGTATCGCACAAGTCATTTTATTTACTCAACAATCACTCACTATCAGTCGACAGATTGTTATAATAAATCTAGAAAATAACAATGGACTCTTCAAATACATAATGTTTATATTTAGGTAAGGTCATATGAGTACTCCGTAAAATACCTAAACTTATCGCTTTTTTTCGGAGAATTATATGTAAGCAAACAGAAAGGACACTTTCTGAAAGTGCTAAAGCGCTTGAATTATTGCAGAAAAGGGACGACGGCGGCGACCCAAAGCTCTAAACCTAAATATAATCTATGTTTTCGCGTCATAGTTACTTTCTTTGCTGACAAATATAATTTTATTACTATTGCAGTCTATTCGCGCTATAACTGACTTTGATTGGTTTATTTTTCTTGGATTAAGTGCCATTGGTAAATGTTTACTTTCGCATTCATTTTCGCTCTAAAAATTTTACCTTAATTTAGGTAAAATCTTTTCTAAGATCATCCAAAAATCGTGTTTGAATATATTGTGAGAAAATAGAGTCGGGGTTGTGGAATTTATTGCTGCGACTTTAGAATGGTCTTCGTTTCAAGGCATTGGGCACTAAAAATGAAACACAGAAATACGTGTTTTGAATTATTGCTTGAATTTGGGAACACTTGTGCCAAATGGCCATTCGACCAAGTAGCGGTAAAAAGGAATGATTTCCTACTAAAACGCACTGCACCATGATTTTGACCGCGCACAATCTTAAAATTGCTCCCGCCCCGGCCCCTCTTTTTAGACCTAATAAAAATTAAACATTACGATTTCTCCTACCATTTTTTGATAGCGATCTTTACTACGTCTTTTGTATTATTTTGTTTTTTTCATTTCAGCAATTACTTACCTACGCATGAACCATCGCGTGGATCATGCTTTGAACCCCAAGAACTCAATTTCCGTGGTAATTAAAGAGATCTATCGTCCCAATCGACATTCTTTACCGCCGTGTGCCTCCCCAATATTAAAAAAAATATATATGTGACGTCATGATGAGAATTTTAAAGAGGCGCGACATTTCCAGGGTGCAATTAAACTGAGATATGAGTGTAATAATATGTTATTAACGGTCGCATTTCTGCTTCCATAACGATTTTTTTAAGCGAACGAGATATTATTGTAAAATTATTATATTCTACATAAAGTATAGCATATCTATAAAAATGGTTTAAGGCTGTGTTTCCACCAGAGTTATGTGTTGCGAGGAATGAGTTTTTAAGGCCGTGTTCACACCAAACCGACTGTGAGCCGCCGAATGTGAGCGAACGTTACGCAGTTTATTGTATTTCCATACTTATTCACCTTTTCGTTCACACCTAACCGACAATACGCTAAATTACGCTAGGCGTAGGCGTGGACATTCGATACCGTATATTTTCACGTTCACACTGGGGCTCACAGTGAGCCTGCTCACATTCGGCGGCGTATAGTCAGTTTGGTCTGAACACGCGCTTAGATCCAATACAATAGCTGCGCTGAGCGAGGTCATGGCAAGCTCACGTCAATGAAGCGATTCTATTGGTTCTCAAAAACACATTCCTCGCAACATATCTGGTGAAAACACAGCCTTACTCGTGTTTTAATTGAAGTGAAAACTTCTTTAGCGGCGTTGAGCACTTTTGTGGGATGGGTAAAAACTGTGAAACTCGCGTCAGATTTTCGTGTTGATCGAAAAACCATAGAAAACGCGTAAGACGGTTGGAGAGTAGTGTTTTGTGTCGAACTCGAATTCGAACGAAATGTAAAGTCGGGGAAATGAGTTGTTTAGCAGAAATGTACAGTCGGAGAAAATTGTGCTAAGCAGAAATGTACAGTCGGGGAAATGAGTTGTTTAGCAGAAATGTACAGGCGGGGAAAATTGTGCTAAGCAGAAATGTACAGTCGGGGAAATGAGTTGTTTAGCAGAAATGCACAGTCGGGGAAATGAGTTGTTTAGCAGAAATGTACAGTCGGGGAAATGAGTAATTTAGCAGAAATGTACAGTCGGAGAAATGAGTTCTTTAGCAGACGCGCTGATTAAGGCCGTGTTTCCACCTACAAGACAACTGTCGCGAGAAGTGTCTGACAGTCTGTCTGACAGCAGCTTTTTTTTTCGATTGTCGATATTTTTAAATCGATTGTAAGGGTTTCGATTATTTAATTAAAACGATCGTTTTTTTTTTATTATTTTTTTTTTTAATCGATTTTCATAAAAAATGTACAACGTTAATAATCAAGTTTTCACTTCTGCCGGCACTCCCGGAGTGCAACCCGTCTTTTTATTTACATGGGGAAAGGCTTTGCGCATCCCCGGCGGATTAGTGATATCGGGCGAGTAATGTAGGTTTCCCCTGATGGCGGTCTACCCACTAAATCCCAAGATGACCTACTCACCGCTTAAAGCAGAGTTGCGGGCACGATAGAATATACCGCAAACTCATGTTTTACCTAACTTCGAGGAATATCTTGTCGTAGCGAGCGAAAATTTGGAATAATGAATATTTAATAGTAATGTTTTAGTTTCGTGCTAGCTTCTATACGTCGTCTTACGTATTAACGTAAATATAGAAGCTACCACCTACCTACCTTGTATTTGAAATGACATTGGATAGCTTTTATTTTGAAAGGAAGCTTTCGGAGCATTGTTACATAAAATTGCTTATGATCTAGTTGTGTAGCGGCCACTGACCTCCACTATAGAAGTACGCTGGACTTATGATACCCTTTGAAATGACAGCTATTTTTGTGCCTATTTGAAGCAGAATCAGCGCCCAATGCGGGACAAGAGAACTAAATCTGACGTAAAAATGACGTTTGAATGTCGCCATATTGGCGCTGATAGCAGTAGTGGGAGTACTTGGAACTAATACTAGTTTCTACAAGTACTTGCAAGTTACGTCAGATTTAGTTCTCTTCCCCCGCATTGAGGGCGCTGATTCCGCATCAAATAGGCACAAAAAACAGTTGGGTATCATAAGTCCAGCGTACTTGTATAATGGAGGTCAGGGGCAGCGGCTAACCGCTCGTTCGCGCGGACGCATATAAATCGAGACATGAGATGAAATAATTCATCGAAAAACTGCATAGCAAGCGAATGATAGTTTGCGATCAGCCTGTATCGGGGCGCGTGACGCGTCGGATTGGGATTAATTACGTTTTGGGCTGTCAACAACGACTGTGATCGGAAACTGTCCCCAGATGTGATTGGCGTCATATGTGATAGCCGATAGGCCATAGGCGAGTTTTATCCCGGTGTAAACACGGAAGAGAATTAAAAATTAACATCAGTTTCATAATATTATGAACTGCGCCTACCACAAAACGTAAGGCGCAATCCATAGCCTTGTACTAACCTATACTGGTGTTTTTTTTTTTTGGAGTTTTGTCGCCAACATTGTTTTATTGTTTTGGAAACAAAAGTGGTTTATCGCCCAAGAACCGTCAATTTTTAAGGGATACAAAGTATGCTATGTCCTTTCCCGGGACTCAAAGTATCTCCACACAAAATTTAATACTAATAGCTTCAGTGATTTAAGCATAAAGAGGTAACGGACAGACAGTTCGCATTTTATAATATTATTTATAATATTAGTATGTATTTCCTCGTAAATATCATTACTCTTCATCTGTGTTACAGCGTTCCCGTAATAGATTTATGTTATTCATAAACTATCCTGTGACTTCTGTGGCCAGTGATATATATCTATCCAAAAAATAGGAAGTTCTATGTTCGACTGTATATTAATATTTTATATTTACTCGCTTAAGGTACAATTCCGTGCATCGCGATCATTCGCGGTCGTGCACGACCTACGACTGTCGTCGGACGCTCGCGACCATAGTCAACGTATGAAAATGTATGGCACCGCTTCCGTCGAGGCCCGCGACTGACGCGCGCGGCCTACGACTGTCGTAAGCCGCGCGCGATCGTGCCATATAACTTTGACACGGTCGCGCGGGGCCTACGACTGTCGTCGGTCGTGCGCGACTGTCATAACTTCAAGACACGATCGCGCGCGGCTTACGACAGTCGTAGGCCGCACGCGTCAGTCGCGGGCCTCGGAAGCGGTGCCATACATTTTCATACGTTGACTATGGTCGCGAGCGTCCGACGACAGTCGTAGGTCGTGCACGACCGCGATCGATCGCGATGCACGGAATTGTACCTTTAACAACACACCTTATGCCTTATGACATGACATAAATGTAACCGAATAATTTTCTACGTGAGTTATTTCAAACATAACCTATTAATATTAATGCTTCCCCCAAAACATTTAATATTACCATGTCTATTATGTTCCTAGCTTTTCGCTCATGTATTCAATATACATGGTTTTTCTATTTTCTGTTTAGATTATATTTTGTTCCGCAATGAAAACTGTCCTATGTCCTTTCCAGGGACCTAAAGGATCTATGAACAAAATTTCATCCAAATCGGTTCAGGGGCTTAAACGCGAAGCGCCAGCATATAGACTGGGTCGCTTTTGCATATTATTAGCGGACCCGGCAACTGTTATTTTGCTACTTATGTTTTATATGCTTCAGAGCCTCAGAGACCAAGAATTGTCTGAATTGTCATTTCAGATATTTTTACACCATTTCGCTATAAAAATCTTAGTTATGGAGGTAGGTACTTATATCAAATATGAAATATTCCCGTGTCTATCACATTCCTAGCTCTTTACAAGTATTGATATACAGCGTGTTCTATTAATATCTTTATCTTAACCATAAATCTACCTGACTTCTGGGCGCGTTGATTTAGAGCTCCGTTAATTTTTATTTACGCGGCAGGGTTTAGATGCACGCCAGCTGAATGTTTAGTATGTGGCCTTAGATAGAAGCCGTATTGCTCCACTACGTTGCGTTGTCACAACGGAAAATATATCGACTATCGTTGTGTTACCGCGCGACATTAAAACAAGACGGTGACATACAGGTGACAAATGATTCAACGCAGCAAATCATACAACGACTACATCCTTAATGTCGTTGTGACAAAACATCGGATGCAACGATATTACCCGTCAATTTGTCATAATTTCAACATGGCAATGCAACCCAGAAAGGTATTGTAGCTTTCTTAGTGTCTAAACACACTAGGCCGAAGTTACGCGGCGTAAATTACGTCCGCAATGTCAAACGCATACAAAATACGGACGGAACGCGACGGAATAGTGTGTCATCGGTGATTTAAAATACATTGCGGGCGTAATCATGTGGAATTTACGCCGCGTAACTTCGGCCTAGTGTGTTACACTTAGGCTTTAAGCACACAGTAAACTGAGAATGCGCTTTGGTGGAAACCACTTTCGTCGCTATTACTACATTTTGACCCCTTAAACGAAGGTGATAATGTTTTTTTTTTCACGACCCCAAAAGACTTGTCGTGAATCGTTTGGTGGTGAAAATGGATATAACTGCTAGCTACTTTTGGTTTCATATAGAAGTTATCACGTTATTGTTATGAAATGTATATGCTACAACTACAACAACAATACAAAAATCTTCCCCTTTCTTTTGTCGCCCCCTCTGTAATTTCAAATGCGCTATAACAACACCAATAAAATTGTGTTCCACGTCAATAAAATAGAAAAGCCAATGTTATTTGATATCTTTGGCAGATCATGTTATTTATACGGTGTTGAATATGACAGCTTCGGAGAAACGCATGAACGTTTTTGTTACCAGAAATTAAAAAAAATCACAAAAATTCTCCGAAAATTTCGTTAATGAAATACAGAATTACTTTTTTCTGTTTTGACACCTGTTGCGTCGATAAAAGTTTCAAAAGTTCAGATGAACTTTTGAATGGGATGATAAGTAAAGAGCAAAAGTTATTTCGAAGTGTCAGATAATACTTTATGGTCCAACAGCCAGTGACAGTGACTTTCGTCATTTTAAATAAAAGGAAAGTTTACCTGTCATAATTAATGTCCGGCAGTGGAAGACGAGATTACAGTTACCCCGAAGAAAATAATTAGGTTAGGTAGAAGTTAGAACTGATACCCCCTAAAGTAATCGCGACCGAAACTCCATAGTTGCTGGTCGTTCTTACCTCTTGAGAGCTCATATTATAATATAATACATCAAATAATTTTTATTCATAGTTAATTTTTTACAATTTTTTTTCTGAACGTTGGAACTATTGTGTCTACCACCGGTATACGATAGCTTTCAGCTTTTTTGAAATGACGAGTCTGGTTGTCGCTGGCTCTTACTCTATTACAGCAAATTAATGATTTCGCGAGAAAATTGGACTGTCATTTAAAAAATAACAGACGAAATGAATAGGGCCGATAAATCTGAAATGAACACCGCCATTCACTAATTAAGTTATTTTCTGTTCAATTCAATTATTACGTCAATTGAATTAAAATGAGGTTTTTCATTTTCATTCCATCAGTAGTTAGTTCGTCCCATATTGTACAGTGTACACTACATGATCCGTAAATATAAGTAGTTAGGGATTCGCCGGTTCTGGCTCACTGCCTCAATGCGCCGCTGCCACCCGCATCTCGCGACTCGCGTCGAAGCGCAAGTGTAAACACAAAGCTCGCAACACACAAGCGTGCCCTGCGAGTCGCGAGCCGCGCCGCGAGACTCCAACGAGTCATCGACCACCGCCGCCACGCTCGCCGCCGCCACGCTCGCCGCTGCCACCCGCATCTCGCGACTCGCGTCGAAGCACAAGTGTAAACACAAAGCTCGCAACACACAAGCGTGCCCTGCGAGTCGCGAGCCGCGCCGCGAGACTCCAACGAGTCATCGACCACCGCCGCCACGCTCGCCGCCGCCACGCTCGCCGCTGCCACCCGCATCTCGCGACTCGCGTCGAAGCACAAGTGTAAACACAAAGCTCGCAACACACAAGCGTGCCCTGCGAGTCGCGAGCCGCGCCGCGAGACAATATTATATTATATAGGCAGACGATTCGCAGCATATACAATAATATTATCTTCTAAAGTCTAAACCTTCACAAATTCTTCTCAAATAATTACGGATCTCTATTGTGTTCATACTGTATTATCACAGAACCAAACTGGTATATGAATCTTGTATAATAATAATATGTCACATATCCGTATAATGTATGCTTTATGTATTTACTAACTATTACATATGAAATAATGAATGAATAAATAAAAGAAACATAACTTAGGTAAAATATTTTATTTCATAAGATCTACACGCTATTAGGTAAACACGCACACATACACACGTTACACATTATAACTCAAATATATCATACATGTGACTTTTCTTAGCTTCTATAGTCTACAGTTACATTACGGTTTTTATCTAGTTTTCTATAACATTATCAAACTCTGCAAATACAATACAGTTAATCGTTTGAGAGAGACTAGAATCAATTGATATCACATTTCCTTCATTAAGGAAATGTATACCAGTACCAGAAAATAATGTATGAGAGACTGAAGTGAACATACTAGATACCATTGAAGGATGGTTGTAGAGTTTTTGAAGGCACGTGTTGTCCATCTATGTATAAACAATATGAATTCATACCATAATTTTCAAAATTGAAAGGATTCTTACTAATGATTAAATGCTGCGTTATTTACAAATCCTATGATAAATCTTTTGAGTACTTGCCCCAAGAATATTATCAAGCGTTTTTTTTTTTCTCATCAGTGGAAAGTCGTACCTAATATCATGAACGTTATTCACAATTATTGAGTCATCCTAAACATCCTTTTAATGGTAAAGCATACAATAGATACACTTTCACATTCTTTACTGATTATTCCTGTGTCGTTAAAAGAATAGGATAATGTTAGATAAGACTGTAAAACCTCATATTTTTAAACTACATTAAACCTCACATTTTTAAACTAAAAAATGTATACTCAATACCTAATATTTATTAAGTTTTCCTTTAACAAAAAAACACATAATAATTCTATAACTTATTATATTCTTAATCGTATAGCATATATTATGTTCCTTTATTATAGAGTACAATAATATATTTTCTTAATCCTTATAGTTACCTAGATACATATTTTACATTTATCATCTTTGAATTCTATCAACGTTGGCCCTCAACCACATACCGAAAGCTACCACCTCAACCCCGCTGCAATGACAACTTCTCTTAGATGTCTTGGAGAAGTTGGTATGACGATGGCAGTTTGACAGTTTTGAATTATTCCAGTCCAACTCTGCCATCACCTTTTCCACTTTAGGGCACCCAAACATTTCAATGTTTACATGTCTGAAGCCCAAAGTTGATAGCAACTTTTTTCAACTGTGCCCCCTTTCGTGGGCACAGTTGAAATCGCAGCATTTACACTCCTTCGAAAATCGAGGGAGTGTAAATGCTCCACTAAAATTTCTTGGGTTATGTCTCCATCGGAATTTCTGAACGCCATTCCATGAACATGGCGTTCACAGAATGCAATTTCCTTACTTTTCCCCAGATGGAGAAACCATAACGGTAATTTAATATAGTGCAGGTACATCACCTCTTTCCAAATATCATAAATACCAACCTCTTTGAAGTATATGTCACTCTTAAGGGGGAAGCCATCAATGTCTATTACATACCTAATGTCAATATCCATGTTATCATTAATATTATTTCTCGACATTATAGCGCGCACACACACTATTACTACTTTAACAGTCTTTTTAAAACTAAAAAAATTATACAATAATTGTCTTTTACACTTGTTTCTTGTCTATATGTCCGCACAGTCTATTGTTTTTGCATATGTCACACAGTCTATACCGTTAACACCAATGGCACAAAATACGAAGTTTAACAGTTCACTTGTCAACTTGCCCGTAGGTAATATGGTGTGAGCGAAATACTCTGCCGGCACTTCACCCAACAACCGTAACCACTCTTCGTGATCGATGTTTACACACCCCGCTGTATCCTCGAGATGCTCTGCGATATCATCCCAAATTTGAATCAACGTGTAAATGCTATCATCACTCAGTCCACTCCTTTCCTACTCGCTGGTGAGCAGTATATGTACGTCTTCACGCAATTTACGTAATGGGATAGGTCGCGTCCACAGCTTCAACAACCTGTTGGTTGATAAACATTTTATCCATTCCCTCTTACATCCGGCATACATTGTTTCTATTATCGACATCATATTTAAGGGTAGTTGGAATTTACACTGCAATACAAAAAAACATGATCACATGGAAAAGTTAATTGTCCATGTATTACCCTCTCGACCCCTGTTAATTATGTTTACACCCTGATTAAGTATTGCCAAAATATCTTCATCTATGTCGTTATATCTCGATGGTAATGCTACAACGTATCCATTGTCGAGATGTACCACTGTATGCAATGTATCAGCATGAATCTTTGATGGAAATTTGAAAGCTCCAATGATTTTATAAGGGATGTTTATCTCAAGATCCTCCAATTTTTTCCATGTCTTCAATATAATTAAAAAAGGGGGCGCATTTTTATCCATAATTTTTGTTTCTATTTTGAGTCGATTGATGAATTACCTTCTTAAGATGGAAAGTGCTAAAAACAATGTTATCAATTGAACCAAGTCTAATTGAAAAGTTAAAACAACCTAGTAGTGTGGAAAATCCATTATTACGGGGTAAAAATGCGCCCCCTTTTTGAATTATAATTTTTTTTCTTAATTTACTTGTCCCTTTTCGCACAAATTTTCGAAGAATATCTCTATATTTGTTAAAATTTTTTTTCTCCTTCTCTTTGAGTGGTACTTTAAATTGTAGAACGTTATGAATATACTCACAAATGCAATTTATTTCTTTGTCATCTCAAGATTTCAAAAGACCTTTAATATATTTTGGTTTCTACAAATTGATTTTGTGTGACTTATAAAGTTTGATATATTTAGAGATTATGATAAACATGTTTAATTTATTTTTTGAGTGAAAATTCTATGATTGATTGATTTGAATTTCAACATTGAGCATAATTGAATATTTTTATAAAATTAAAAAACACATTTTATAATTTTCTAAAAGGTTTTTGAAAATAATGAAACAAGCTTTAATAAATTCGAAATATTTTAAATTAAAAAAACTTTTTATAATTTTCTAAAAAGTTTATGAAAATAATGAAACAAGCATTAATAAATTTGAAATATATTGTATTAAAAAAACACGTTTTATAATTTTCTAAAAGGTTTTTGAAAATAATGAAACAAGCTTTAATAAATTTGAAATATATTTTATGAAAAAAAAAACACGTTTTGTAAATTTCTTAAAGGTTTTTGAAATAATGATATTTCATTATTTATTAAAGCTTATTAGCTTTAATAAATTTGAAATATATTTAAAAAATAATAATAAAATTTATCGTAAATTTTATATATGTTACCTAAATTATATTTATCTTAGATTTAGTTAAGATAAACATGTTTCTTTCAAAAAAAATAACACGTTTTGTAATTTTCTTAAAGGTTTTTGAAATAATGAAATATGTTTTAATACATTTGAAACATTATATTAATTTTAAAAAAACGTTTTATAATTTTATAATTTTCTAAAAAGTTTTTGAAAATAATGAAAAAAGCTTTAATAAATTTGAAATATTTTTTTTAAAAAACCACGTTTTGTAATTTTCTAAAAGGTTTTTGAAAATAATGAAACAAGCTTTAATAAATTTGAAATTTTGAAAATTATGGTATGAATTCATATTGTTTATACATAGATGGACAACACGTGCCTTCAAAAACTCTACAACCATCCTTCAATGGTATCTAATATGTTCACTTCAGTCTCTCATACATTATTTTCTGGTACTGGTATACATTTCCTTAATGAAGGAAATGTGATATCAATTGATTCTAGTCTCTCTCAAACGATTAACTGTATTGTATTTGCAGAGTTTGATAATGTTATAGAAAACTAGATAAAAACCGTAATGTAACTGTAGACTATAGAAGCTAAGAAAAGTCACATGTATGATATATTTGAGTTATAATGTGTAACGTGTGTATGTGTGCGTGTTTACCTAATAGCGTGTAGATATTATGAAATAAAATATTGTACCTAAGTTATGTTTCTTTTATTTATAAATTCATTATTTCATATTATGTAATAGTTAGTAAATACATAAAGCATACATTATACGGATATGTGACATATTATTATTATACAAGATTCATATACCAGTTTGGTTCTGTGATAATACAGTATGAACACAATAGAGATCCGTAATTATTTGAGAAGAATTTGTGAAGGTTTAGACTTTAGAAGATAATATTATTGTATATGCTGCGAATCGTCTGCCTATATAATATAATATTGTCTCGCGGCGCGGCTCGCGACTCGCAGGGCACGCTTGTGTGTTGCGAGCTTTGTGTTTACACTTGTGCTTCGACGCGAGTCGCGAGATGCGGGTGGCAGCGGCGAGCATGGCGGCGGCGAGCGTGGCGGCGGTGGTCGATGACTCGTTGGAGTCTCGCGGTGCGGCTCGCGACTCGCAGGGCACGCTTGTGTGTTGCGAGCTTTGTGTTTACACTTGCGCTTCGACGCGAGTCGCGAGATGCGGGTGGCAGCGGCGCATTGAGGCAGTGAGCCAGAACCGGCGAATCCCTAACTACTAATATATCACTCCTTCTCAGTGTATAACGCCTCCGTGGTCTAGTGTAGTGGTGTAGTGTTCCTCAGTAAATGGGCTATCTAACACTGAAAGAATTTTTCAAATCGGACCAGTAGTTCCTGAGATTAGCGCGTTCAAGTTAGGCCTTTCAAATAATTTTCCCCGTTTTTTCCACATTTTCCTCTATTTCTTCGCTCCTATTAGTCTTAACGTGATAAAATATAGCCTATAACCATCCTCGATAAATGGGCTATCTAACACTGAAAGAATCATCAAAATCCGTTACGTAATTTTAAAGATTAAAGGGGACAAAGGGACATGAGGGAAAAAAAAGTGACTTTGTTTTATAATAAGTATAGAATGAGGTTTATTTTACTTTCTGAAACTTTATTATTTTAGTAATTAAAAGCCGCTATAAATTAATTTCAGATAAGAAAATTAAGGTATAATATTTCAATTTAGAACGAGATGTTATTTTATGAATATTAAATCTATTTTATTAAAACACAATCGGAATATAATAAACTTCTTAGAACTTTAAGGGCCTGGGTATTTGGAGTTCCTAACAATAGTCCAAAAAGGTTTCGAAATCACTAAGTTTGTTAGGTACGAGACTTAACTTTCATATAATATTTTAAACTTAACCTGGTTTTTGTTGTTTGAGTAAGAGACTTGTAGACTATAGGTGTATAAAAAATACCATGTAGAAATTATTTTGCTTTTAACTGTTATTTTTTCTGATAACTGAACATAAATTACTTACTAAGTTTGTTACATACAAGACTTAACTTTCATATATTTTAAACTTTACCTGGCTTTTGTTGTTTGAGTAAGAACAGAAAGACTATTAAAAATACCATGTAGAAATGATTTTGCTTTTAACTATTACTATCGGTAAATTTTTGGTCTAAAAAAAGAGTTGAAATCCAATCCAATGCCAAGTTTAGATGCACTTCATCGATCGATTATCATTTTCATCAAAAGCCTGCTCCATAATACTTCTAAATTTGAACTTGGCAGGTTTTCGTGCTATACGTAACTCTTGATTAATTGTATAATTAGATAATAATATAATTAAATTAACCTGCCACGTTCAAATTAGAAGTATTATGGATCAGGCTGTTGATGAAAATGATAACGATCGATGAAGTGCATCTAAACTTGGTATTGGATTGGATTTCAACTCTTTTTTTGGACCAAAAATTTACCGATAGGAACTTGGCCCCATTTTAACAGGTATGTTTTTGGTGGGATTATTTTTTCTGATATCTGAACATAAATTGTTATAAAAAAAATATCTGTGTAACGGTGTTAGTTTTAAGTTTATAAAAAAAATCATGGTCGCTTTATCCGTAAAACATTAAAATAAATAAATCCGTAAAACATTAACATAAATAAAATAGTAAAATAAGAATTGTTTTATTTCTGAATAGATTTGACTCAAATATTTTCAGAACGTCGCGTCGATGCTACTAGTAACTACCTATTTTCAACCATCGAATCTGGCTTTCTAGATAGGGGCTCCAGATTTAAGGGTTTTAATAAAAATATGCCATCATAATAAAAAAAAAACTAGCTATGATCGAATTAAAAAAAATACTCTTTGTACCCAGATCCTGCCAGAGAAGCTGGACTTCCCGTACTCGTGGGCGATGTACCTGCTGTTCCACATGCACTTCGCTCAGATCCTGCACACCGCCTCCATCTGCCTCACCCTCTCTCTCGCTATCTGGAGATACGTAGCTATCAAGTGAGTATTGAGGTTACAGAAAAGGGATCCACCGTAGTCTAAAGTAGAAATAGTTTCAATATATTTTTTATTGCACTTTAGCAATTTATCACGAAAGTACGAATTCATTAATTAATATTTTATAATTATTACTTATCACTTATCGTAATAAAAAGCAGATTTGCGGGTACGGTAGACTGTAGACCCTACCGCAACTCTACCAGCTGTATATTAATTATTCTAGAAGAAATTTAGTTGGAAGTTGTTGGAAGTTTCGAATAACTACTAGTTACAGTGTTCGAAACTGATTAAACATGGTATGTTTAAATTATTATTCATAACCGTTATATATAAGACATAAGTAGTGATGATTATGTACTCGTTTCAAATTTCCAGTGAACTTGCTAGCTTCTATTTCCAGTTTAGTTTGTCATTGGAAGCTGCACTAATGCATTATTATAGGGGCGGCTTTGCGCAGCGAAACTTCGAATGGCCCGGGCGGACCAAAGATTATAATATCCTCATTAATTAATATAAGTAGATTCTTATGTATATAGGACAATCCCGTAGAAACCGCACACTTGTAATACACCCAATTTTATCCCGGCAAATTGTGCATTTGTCGAGTTAAAAAAACCCATCTTTCCTACTCTTCATCTGTTCCTTTTGTAGTTTGTTGCTAGTTTCAAAATCCATAAATCTATTTGATTCAAACAAACTATTATAACTGTACTCTACGTAGATTATTGCATATTATTGGTGTATTTTTTTTAACGAGCACTTTTTTTAGGTACTCAGACAGAAGCCATATTCTGTGCACGGAGCGGCGATGCAGCATTGCCATACTGACGAGCTTTGTACTGCCGCCTATACTCTGCATACCTACGTTTATGGTAAGTACTCGTTAAGCATGTTGTAGTAAGTCCAGACAACTACAAAGTATAAACAAAAATATACAATCTTTAAACTAGACTGCCTGAGTGCACATAATAATATCATTGTCGTTTCAGATAGCCTTATAGAGTATTGCATCACCCGTATGTAAAACTTGTCTCAATGTTGCAAGAATTTATTACTACAACATGGCAGATTTACGTGACTGTTTAATATATGTATTACGCAACTGCTTACTACACTACTGCCATCAAAATTTCTCCAATAAACCACCATTCTACAAATAGAATAAAACAATCGAATTGAACGTCCTTGAACCGCATAATAACTTGCAAATATTCGTTTGAATACAATAGTGAATACTTTGCAGGTATTTGACATCCACACCAAAAACGTGACGGATGCGTATGGCAACCCAGACATCGCCTACCACGTAGACTCCGACAGCCAGGGCACGCTCTACCAAGCCAATTTCTGGGTCCACGCCGTCCTCATCAAACTGCTACCTTGCTCAATCCTCACCGTCATAAGTATGTGGCTTATCCGAGCTCTATACAGCGCAAACCAACACCAGAGGAATTTACGGAACTACAGCACATGCCCTGCAGCAGAGAAGATGGTGAAACGACAGCATAAGGCAGACAAAAGAACGGACAGGACTACGAAGATGCTGCTTGCTGTGCTCCTCCTGTTTTTAGTGACGGAGCTGCCTCAAGGCATCCTTGGTCTGATGAGCGGCCTCCTTGGGCTCTGCTTCTTCAAGAGATGCTACGGTCTGTTCGGGGAACTGATGGACTTCCTGGCGCTTCTCAACGGTGCCATCAACTTCGTGCTGTACTGCTCCATGTCGCGGCAGTTCCGGCAGACCTTCAGACAGCTGGTGCTACAGCAGAACCTCGCCCGGTTCATGCCAACTACAGCATCGCACTCCGACTCACACAACCAGAACACGTAAGTATTGTACTATACTAGATTTAGTGTCATGCGGATTTGCCTACGCACGCACGATTTTCTCTTTTCACCTCTCGAGCACGCTGTGATAACGCCTTACTTATTACAAAAGACTTTAAATCATGTCAGACTACCTGTACAGCTGTAACCTTAAGTATCTAGACACACTAGGCCGAAGTTACGCGGCGTAAATTCCGCATGATCACGCTCGCAATGTATTGCCGACGACACACTATTCCGTCGCGTTCCGTCCGTATTTTGTATGCGTTTGACATTGCGAACGTAATTTACGCTGCGTAACTTCGGCCTAGTGTGTTTAGACACTAAGTCTCGATTTATATGTCCGCTAGAATGAGCGGTTTGGCTACACCGCGAAATCACATTGTATGTAAATAGAGGCGCGACTGCTATTTAAATCGAAAACAGCATAACATACTCGTACGATTTTCAGATCTTTGTCGCTAATTCTAAAAGCGCTATAACCTGTTTAAGCTCACGATTCTAATACCACATTATGTGCTTCATTAAATAATTTACTATTTGATCTCAGTATTCATCAGTCCCAAGTAAATAAAGTATATATTTTCATTTCATTATCACGTAAGTTCCCTCATTTGGTATTCATTACTTTTTTGTTTATTTTCACCGCTCCCTGTGAACTTTACTACGAAATTCTGTACAGGTTTATTCCAGCTTAGCGGGAAAAGTGGATTTTCTGGAAAAATAAAGATTTCGAGAAAAACAGAACGTTATAAATAGAACTACATATTATTATAGCACCATTAAAACTGCGATATTGACTGAGTTGGCTAACGTGTGCTCGCTTAAAATCAAGCACGTACAATTTCATTCATGGGCTCATAGCTATTTGTAATTTGACTCTTTCACTCGCGCAACAACACCTAATTAAATTGTTTTTCAATTATTATATGTATAATTATACCAAATTTTAGTCGGAATTTTGAATAGAAGAAAATGGTTAGAGAACTCTAGATTTGCAGCTATAAAACCATACGAGAAACTAGGGTACATAATATTGTCCAGTACGTATACAGTACGTGTTTTTTACATATTAGCATAGAGTATGGAAGTATGCATTGAGTAAAATATCATTATTAGACTCCATAAATATTAAAATTCACAAATAGTCTACCTCCGCAGCTTTCATAAAATTAAAATATTCAAGGGGAACTTTCTAACCACTGTGATTAAATTTAGTCAATTTACCCGAACTATAAAATTATTTTAACATGCTTTAACTAACTTTAATTGACGTAAATTCCACACAACACGAAATAGTTATAAATACCAAACATTTTATCAAATGTGGCCTCTTCACGTTGGCCAATGATGGACAAATATAGGCGATTATAAACATGGGAAGATTTGTCCCAAATTGGTCATGTTCAATGTTGATGTACGCTATAGTTTCGGTATCATAAGCATGGTTATCAAAGCCCAACGTGAAGAAAAAAACTGCATTAAGTATTTACTATTAACTACATACTACATAGTGTACAGTTTAAACAAACTTTAAAAATATACAAAGTACACTTCTTTTAGTCTGTAGTCTGTACTTACTACTCTGTAGCTTGCTTTGTGCTTTTTTTCCATTGTCGTCCTACTTTGATTTAAAAACTCTCAACGCGTTTATTGGTCAACGTTCAGCCGTGACCAATTGACCAATAACAACGAAATATTTGAATCTAAGTCGAACGGGAATCGTGAATCCCTCTGCAAGTGTGCCAAGCTCTGTGAGTGTAAAAGTTATATTATCCTCTCCACGTTGGGCTACATTATTGAAAAACTTTGAATAACATAAACTTAATATTACAAAATGAATATACAATAAAATATATAGAAAAATATAATTATGACCCTCCTTACGTTTTATACATTTGTCCATCTTGGGCCAACGTGAAAAGACTGCTTAAAATTTCCGCAACCAAATTATATCGGCCGCTTGTGTGCAGAGCTCTC
Organism: Polyommatus iphigenia; assembly: GCA_963422495.1. Lineage (NCBI taxonomy): Eukaryota > Metazoa > Arthropoda > Insecta > Lepidoptera > Lycaenidae > Polyommatus > Polyommatus iphigenia. Next base: position 17,195,299 of record OY730179.1, read on the forward strand.
ATCTTTTTTTATAAAATTTTTCTTCTTTATCTTTTTAATATATCTTTTATAAATGAACGTGGCTAACAGCAAGGCATGATGTTATTTTCCTCCCTGCAGGTGCACGGAAAAGATTAAAAGATAACTGCAGCGGAGCTACAGCGATAAATAGTGAGTACGGTGTTCATTAGTGGCATTACGCTTTATAGTCAAAGATATAGTGTGTAGCAGTCATCTGGTTTAATTTTCTACTTGATTGAGTGACTAGCGCGTTCATTGAATGACTACATTTAATTGAATTGGCCGAACGTTGATTGAACAATCGTCACTCAACGTCCAACTTGTTAGTGGATTGTAACATAGCCTTCTGAACAGAGAGGCCTTCTGATTATAATCAGTTGGGTGATTAAAATTTTCTTAATTCAATCAAATAACAGATTAATCCAGATAATAGCAACGTATCCATAGTCGACATCAGTCGATCTAGATCTATGGCTGTCTTGTTTAATCTGCTTTTTTTTATGAAATAAGGGGGCAAACGAGCAAACGGGTCACCTGATGGAAAGCAACTTTCGTCGCCCATGGACACTCGCAGCATCAGAAGAGCCGCAGGTGCATTGCCGGCCTTTTAAAAGGGAATAGGGTAATAGGGGAGGGTAGGGCCGTAGGGATGGGAAGGGAAGGGAATAGGGTAGGGGATTGGGCCTCCGGTAAACTCACTCACTCGGCGAAACACAGCGCAAGCGCTGTTTCACGCCGGTTTTCTGTGAGAACGTGGTATTTCTCCGGTCGAGCCGGCCCATTCGTGCCAAAGCATGGCTCTTCCACGTATAAAGCTATACCTTAGCTACCTTTTTTCATATTTTTATTATGCTATTTAATTGAATGACTGGTCTGTTCATTAAAGGACTACTCTTCAAATCGACGGTACTTAACATATTTTAATGTTTTGACTGAACGTCATAACGGCATATACCCAGCCGACTTTGTTAATTTTGGTTATGATGACCAAATTTTGTTATTCAACGAACGCGCTAGTCATTCAATTAAATAGCAGATTAAACCAGATGATTGCGACATCTACGTAGTCAGCATCAGTTGATGTAAATCTACAACGATGTTTATATTGTCTTGTCATTGACATGGGAAACCGCTTACTGCTTATACAAAGTGTGGTGATTCAAACTCGTGTAAAATATTAAAAAAGACTTAACAAGATGGCGTACTTATTTTTCATTTCGGGCACGTGCTAAAATATCATTTAAGACATCTAAATCCCATAATACTTATTTTATTTATCATCACAAAAACGTCCATTGCAAAACAAACCATACGTTAACAAACTGTAGAGTAGTGCGTTTGCGGTCTTAATACTTATGCACTCAGAGACGAATAATATTAACTGTAATTAAATTAAAATTTTTACATAAGCCCCGTACATTATCTGTCAAACTCTTCATTAAATTGAAGTTTAATAGCTTTGTCCACACTGGGCCTTTTTTGTTCATCAAGGGCATGCGTTATACCGCAGTCAACAGCGAACGTGAGGCATGCCCGTGACGCGCGTTGAAATCGTAGCGCTCGCTATGACACTTTTCTTTCAACGCGGGTGGATTTTGACGCATTCAATTATTGAATATGCCAAACGAAAGTTAAATAAAAAGAATATTACGAAAATTGAAGATGAAATTGCATAATGTGGACATAGCTAATCGTCATTATAAGTGTACATAAAATTCTAAGCTAAGTCTATTTCATCACTTCCTGATATGTGCCGGATAGGCTATGCACACCAGAATCTGTCAAAAAAGTTGTGGATAATCTATCCAGCACTTTATCAGTAAGTGGTGAAACAGGCCCTTAGTGTACTTACAGAAGACAATGTTATCTGAAACTAAATGCAGTCAATACCAGTGTGCAATATTGTATATCAAGGAGATATTCTTGTTGACTGACTGCCGTTCGTACAACAGTACAAACGTCTATTTCAAGAAATGTGAAAGTTAGACATCTGTTTGTAATAGTATACGTAGACGCATTAAAAAGGGATTTTGACAAAATATCTATACTTATTATAAAACAAAGTCGCTTTTTTTCCCTCATGTCCCTTTGTTTAAAACTACGCAACGGATTTTGATAATTTTTTCAGTGTTAGATAGCCCATTTATCGAGGAATGTTATAGGCTATATTTTATCACGCTAAGACTAATAGGAGCGAAGAAATAGAGGAAAATGTGGAAAAAACGGGCGAAATTATTTGAAAGGGCTAACTTGAATGCGCTAATCTCAGGAACTACTGGTCCGATTTGAAAAATTCTTTCAGTGTTAGATAGCCCATTTATTGAGGAAGGCTATAGGCATAATTTTTTTAGTGGCTATATATTTTATACCCCTGCAACGCTGGGGCGGGTCGCTAGTATTCTGATAAAAGGAATGCTTAAAAAGCTTTTGTCCACAATATTAAGTGAGCAATATCAATCAATCTAAAAGGTGTTCATAATATTAATTTTCTATTCATTTTTAGCAAATTGATGTTCGCGGGAATTTCAATTTAAATGAAACCAATTTTAATTGGTTTCGCATTTCATTTCATACCACCTATCACATGTTGAATTAAACTTCAGATTAAATTAACACAATATACAATATTAAACTAGAAAGCGGTTAAATAAACACAATATCTATTTAAATTTGCTCAAATTATTTAATACTAGATGACGCCCGCAACTCCCTTGCGCTAAAATTTGTTTATCGCACAGGAACCGTACATTTTTCCGAGATAAAAAGTATTATATGTCCTTTCCTGAGACTTAAAGTATGTCCATACCAAATTTCAGCCAAATCGGTTCAGCGGTTTGGGCGTGAAGATGTAACAGACAGGCACACTTTCGCATTATAATATTATTTAAATTTAAATATTTAACTTTTATATTTTATTTAATATTAATTTATAAAATATATTGTGCTTAAATCCCATGTGACTGGTAACCGCACAAGACTATTTTCAGTTGGACAGTTTTTCTCCACACTAAGTTTTTCTTGACACAATAATTCTGTAGCTGCGGCTGACGGAATCGAAGTTTGCAGGCATTCGGTAAACAGCACATTTTGTTCGTGTATAAAATATATTTACTGAGAAGTATTTGCTATTTGATTTCTTTTCCTTTTCCTTAAATTCTACAGGGTGCAACAAAACAAAGTGATACTACTTTAGGGTGTAATAATAATAATAATAGCTCCCACACTGGTTTCGGTGACGGTGGCCGGTTTCATTGAAACCAGCCCCCCTAGACAAGTGGCAAGCGATCATCGTTAACGCTAACGCTATCGCTACAAAATGTATGCGATTTGACTTAAGGCTGCTCTCTCGAAAAAAGCGTGCAGATGAAACCACTTTTCATCGACATTAACAGAGAAATTATATCTGAAAAAAATAATTAGTAATCTACATGATATGATACGTAATTTGGTTTTGCCATATTTTTTCTATCGATATCACATAATAAAGAAATAAAAAACCAAATCACCTCCAAATCGTTGAATGAAACCACTTTACTCCTTCATTATTTATCAAAAGAATATATAAAAAATATCTACTGCTTTGCAATACATAAGTTAATAATTTGGTTTGGTTACTTTTTTGAAATATGTATTATATTAAGCCTTAAAAAGGTTTTTTCTCCTATTTCGCCCTATCATGGACGCGGCGAGCGTCGTAACCGCCACCGTACAAGGCGCACTGTTATGAATGTTATTTTAATATCATTTACGTCGATATTCGCACTGACAGACAATCGACCTGCTAATTTAGGAAGAGAGGGCCCTTAAGTCATCGCTTCGCTAGCGAATACTAATGTCAAATCCCACACATTGTGTAGTGTTAGCATTAACGATGACTGCATTGTCCTAACCAAACTAGGAAACAACATGTTTCCAACGCGGGAATCGAACCCACGACCTCCGAGTCAAGAGCCGCGCTCTATACCACTAGACCACGGAGGCGTCATTTTAGGGTGTATATTATATTAATTATATGAGACCCCTGTATAAAGTTTACTGCGAAAGTAGCATCGCTGAAAGAGTATCTATTTCAACTTTTGTATGGGCTTTATTACATATAAATTTTGCTGAGGGGACTATCAACCATACCCTAAAGTTTTATCAATAATTTTTTCGTTACACCTGTATTTCACCTGTCCTAGTTTATTTGATCAATTTGTAACACCTTTGCTTTTGCATTGCTTGCACGGTTTTGTGTGATATTATTTTTAAGTAGTTTGGTTTGGTAGTTTTTTTTAACGTATGCTTCTGAAGTAACGGAACTGAAGTAACTAAATTTAGTTGCATTTAGTATGAAATTAAACTAAAAGAAGGGAACGAAATTCTCGATATAATTATATAAATGACAAAGAGCACTGAAACTGACAACAGAAACCTACAAGTAATCCGTTCCGTTAATGCAACGCACTGCAACGCAACGAAGAAGTGTGGCTCCAACTGACAGAACCGTAATTTCAACCATTCGTTCAATCTACGTCAGGAATTTTCAATATTCGATGCAAGACGCACGCCTAAGTAAGAAGTATGTTAATAAAGTGGGATACACGTTAATATAGGTACAGCTCAGACTCAATTCACAATCTATTAATAGTGGCTTTTAGAATTATTCAAACACATAATGTGGACAGACGTTGCCTTATCAAACTATTTTATGCTAGAGAAAATTGGTTTTTATTTTCAATTGCAGACAATATTGGTATGGATAAATAAAGCTTTTCTCCTGATATGTGTTTGTAAAGGTTATTAAATAGTTCATGCTTTAGGTGGGCATACAGGGTGCAATTAAACCTTCCTGCCAAATTTTTTCCAGGGCTTATAGGTATCATTAGGAAAGTCCATTTAACCAAAAAAAATTGGGTGTTATTTTTTTTCAATGGCATATTTTATCCCATTTAAAATCGTTGTCACTCGCGGCGCGGGGGAATGAGAGGGGGTGACGCGGGATGAGGCGCGCGCGCGGGGGCACATCACGCGCGGCCGACGCATCTTGTCCATTATTTGTAGTGTTTTTTAGGATAACTTTCGGAAGCTATTTCTCAACATTTTAGTACTGAGTGACTATAAAAGAAAAAATAAGTATGTTTTTATTTTTAACAAGGATCAATATATCAAAATTTGGCAGGAAGGTTTAATTGCACCCTTGCGTACAGAAGGAGGAAGTAGGAGTATCGAAACTCCAGTTGTTGGTTGTTCTTTCCTTTATGGGTAACGTGACCATACGTCCCGCTTTGGGCGGGACAGTCCCGCTTTCAGGCAGTCTGTCCCGCTGTCCCCTGCGAGGCCGAAATTGTCCCGCTTTCGCAAACAGACCAAACGATAATAATTATTGAAAATTAGGTGTATATTTTTATGTTTGAAATGCTTGAAAGTAACGCATTACATACAACAAACGAGATTATTCTGCCATAATATTTTGCTCGATATCAATAACAAGACGTTCAGCGCGGCTTCGCCCGCGTAAATTAGGAATTTCACAGACAAATTAGCCCACAAAAAGAACCTATAATCCTTCACATGGTCTACTTTTTATTTGTGCCAAATAACATAGTTGTTCATGAGATAAGCTCTTTCAAATATTTACCGTATTTTCACATTTTCCTCCGTTTCTTCGCTTCTATTAGTCTTGGCGTGATAAAATATATTTTAATCCTTCAAGCCCCATAATGTAACAATAGATTTCCAAGAATCCGCGATCGAAGGATTAAACCTTCCTCGATAATTATTGTCGAATCGATTCAGTAGTTAGCGCTTGTTTGGGGGGGGGGGGGGGGGGGGATTCTGTATTTGTCCCGCTCTAACAAAAAAAATGGTCACGTTATTTAAGGGGTACATTTTTCTGGCTGCCGCTGGTTTTTACTGTAGTAGGGAACACTCATTTTTTAATTTGTAACATATGACAGCTTTTTAAAGTATTTTGGTATCTGCAGCGCTGGCAAATGAAATATTGCAACCCTCATTAAGTGTCAAACTGAAACATTTTAAATTACAAAGCCGACGGTAGTTAATACCCAGACGGCAATACTAATTGGTAAATTTATTTGCATTCATTAAATATATTACAACATACAATATGTTATTATGTTCGTTAGGGGGCGTCCACAAATTACGTGAGGTGTTTAGGGGGGGGAGGGGGTCGAGTCAAATCTCATCTAATCTCACGTTGGGGAGAGGGCAAAACTCACGTAATTTTTTTCTCTACAAAATAATACTATTTTGGTCCATTTCATCTAGATTGTACGTATGATTAAGATTTAATCGTAAGCGTAATCATTATACGATTAAGATCATTCACAAATTCGTTGGAAAGAAAATCTACTGACTGTCAAACCAAACGTTTACGTAAGAAACCCACATTTTGAAAAATCTCACGTGAGATTTGTGGGGGGAAGGGGGGGTTGAATAAAATCTCACGAAATCTCACCAGAGGGGGTGGGGGGGTCAAAAAATTCAAAAAAGCACCTCACGTAATTTGTGGACGCCCCCTTAACGCTACGTACAGTGAGCTTATAAATATTTTATATCAAAATATCAAATTAATAGGTTCATTTTAATAACAACTAGGTAGGTATTATAATCGTAATATTGTTGGCCGCAACTTCGTTCTCAATTGTTTTATATCAAATCAAAAAACAAACTATCTTTTGTCCTTCTCCTAAATCAAAGTATCTCCAAACTAAGTTTAATCGAAATTGGCTCAGATGTTTAAATGTGAAAACATAAGAGAAAGATTGAGATTCTTAAATCGATTTTTAAATACAGCCTTGGATTGGAATTTTATCACTGGGCTGGAAAAATGTAAGCATAAATTATTTCTGACGGTTTAAATTACCTTACAAGAAATACAATTGCTAGATATTCTGATCTTGCGAGTGTCCATGGGCGACGGTGGTTACTTTCCAACAGCTGGTGATCCGGTTGCACGTTTTCCCCTAATTTTATATAACAAAAATTGTTAGTGAAAATCTGACTAAAAGTCAGACAGACAGACGGCAGCAAAGAGAATACAATCACTACGTTTGACAGCAGTAACCACTAAAATCTAATAACAGGACCCCTTCTTTACCCTTTAAGTACGTGACTTAAAGGATGAAGAAGGGTAAAAAAAGCTATAGTGATATAAAATATGACTTACTTATTGAACCTTTTTTCCGTGGCAGCTGTTTAAAATGGCGGTGCTGTCTATAACAATGCTCGGGGCTATTTTTATCCGAGAAAGTGTGTTTATGGAGTATTCAATTCTTTTATGTACTTTTTAGTATGAACATCTTTATAATTTGTTTATTAGCCGTTACCTGTTATCTAAGTATATTTATTTGGTCTATACTTAAACGCAATTCAATAAATAAGCGTATTCTGATTTTTTTTTTATTTAGGAAGATCTACCATCACCTACACCGACACTGTAACAACAGCAAAACTATCATATCAGCTGATCTACTCTTATCTTGGACAACATTCATACTTCCATACTAATATTACAAATCGACGCCCCCAAGCAAAAAGTCGGTAACCGAAAAATCCAAATTTTACAGCAGCGAAATTTTTTTTTTGTGTATATTTTGGCAACGCGGGGAAATATTTAAAACATTGATATATGAAATAAAACCTAATTTTTTGGTGCATGTAATTGTTTAATCAGTATGCAAATATGTTTAATCATAAGCTAGTAATCTGTGAAAATAAATAATATAGGACAAGTCATGAGTAAAAAATTACGCTTTTAACACTTACAGGGTTTTTGCAGTAACTTTACAAAAAACTACCATCAGTAACATTATATTATGGACTTTTATAATGTAATTTATAATGTCAAACAGGGCGCGTATGTTAATATTACGATGTTATTGCGGTTATATAATATTTATGCAGAAACTGTGTTGCTAAATTACATTAGTTTTAATAAGAAATTTAATACAGTGTTAGCACTAATACCGATATTTATTCGACAAATTTATTAATTGTAATATTACAAGTTTTGAAGGAAACACACAGAATATTGTATCTAAATAAGGTTTATTCATATCAAAACAAATTATTGAACTGTCAAATCAGTTTTATGAAAAACACAAAGTAATTAAAGGGGTCTAGGTCAAGAAACGGACGATTTTCAAGATTTAAACAGGGGCAGGAGACATAACAATATAATAACTTAAGTTATGAAAAAAAATATGTGTTAGTTAAGGATCTAACACATTGAAATTCATATTCTATTACACAATATCATGAATTTCACTCAATAGAAAAAAATCCCAAAGTTACATCTTCTTTTAACGAAATTGCCATACTACTTACGTCCAAATTGTTTGGAATTTTCAGATATTTTTTTATGAATTAAAGACAAAGAATATATCTAGTTAGTATCGTTTATTTGACTCAATTTAATTGATGTATAAAATAACGACGATCAAAAAACTATAAAATTGGTTCGGCTGGTGCTTTCAGTCACACATTTTGCGCCTGCAATTTTATAGATTTTTGATCGTCGTTATTTTAAACATCAATTAAATCGAGTCAAATAAACGATACTACATAGATAAATTCTTTCTTTTTAATTCATTACAAAAATTATCTGAAAATTCCAAACAATTTGGACATAGTACTATGGCAATTTCGTTAAAAGAAGATGTAACTTTGGGATTTTTTTCTATAGAGTGAAGTTCATGATATTGTGTAATGGAATATGAATTCCAATATGTTAGATCCTTAACTAACACATATATTTTTTCATAATTTAAATTACTATATATTTTGTCTCCTGTCCCCCGTTTAAATCTTGAAAATCGTCCGTTTCTTGACCTAGACGCCCTCAATTATTTTGTGTTTTTTATAAAACTGATTTGAGAGTTCAATAATTTGTTTTAATAAACCTTACACAATATTCTGTGTGTTTCCTTCAACACAACAATATTTTATTCTTTAGATTTTTTTCTATACAATCATGCATAGAATCCCCCTCGTTTTGACAATGGCCTGTTTCAAAAAATCTATGAGTTATAGAAATCACAAGAAGTTTAGCAGCATAAATAAATAGCGCAAAAATATAACGATTTTTGTTTTGTCCATACCATCCATCTGAATATAGTAAAAAATTTATAAAAACCTCTCTCTTTTTCACTTTTGAAAAATAAAAATAAGGCACTTCCTATTTCTGTGCTACCTCTTTTGGCTATTTGATAATGCCACACATAACAATATCCTATTTTCCGAATAGCATCGTAAACAGTAAAATTGTAGCAAGGATATTTCCGTTTATAATGGAACGCTGACACTTCAGATTGAGGTATACTCAATACCAAAACCATAATGAATTTATTTTACGGCAATAATCCGGTAAACAGGTGTTACCAAAATAAGATGAGAAATATTTATTTGTCAGATTCGGTTACAGTACTTTTGCTCGTAAAGTTTTATAATTTATTTCCGTGCAATAAACATATATTTCATTATATCTTCATAAATATCACTAAGAAAAATCCAGAAAAAATTCACAAGGTGTATTTCAGTCTTCTGATTACGAATTTCACATAACAGGAAAAAGTCCATAATAACACATTACGGACTTTTTGCTTGGGGGCGTCGAAATGTAAACTGGACTTATATTTTTTGCTCACATCACTAATGCGATTTTGACGTAATTTGGTATTCAATATTCATAATAAGAAAAAAAATGCGAAAAAATTATAATAGTAATGAAAACACCAGCTAATAGGAGTTTGTATACAATATTAACATTTTTGTTACAGGGGGAAGACTTCTGTGCCGTGAGGTCGGCTTACACAGCGGGTGCCCGCGGTGTGCGAACATTTCCTATGAGATACAGCATATTACATACTATATCATAGTAAAATACTACATACTTGTATAACTACATGTAGGCCGCGCGCAAGTAGATCGCTCGGCCAGAGTAAATAGAACTATCGAGAGGGCCGACTCAGGATAGATCTCGAAATTTATACGTTTGACGTATAGCGTATACGTAGCGCGCGCCGGTCGATATGACATACTCATCATAAGTAGTGCGTTACCCAGCATTGTGAAACATGTTTAAAGTAACATTCGCGGCCATCTCGCGTAGATTTGTCCATTTGTTTGAAGTCGAGGTACTCCTTAGTTCTGTCTACTCTGGCTCGGCCAAAGCGCAGTGTTCGATATAAGGTCTCTTTGGCGGGGTGAGGTGTGAGCGGGCGCACAGAGACACACAATTGGTCGATGAAAAGACGTTTATTGGTTGTTCTGCAACGGTTGACATATTGCTATTGGTAGTTATTTTGTGAACGTTTTGATAAACGATCCTAGATTTGTGCCCGGCCTATATTCGACGCAACAATGTACATATTAATATAGATGAACAAATAACAATGAAATAGAATTAGCTTTGTCTGATGCAAGCAATTAACATATGAACTTTGTTACCGGGACATAGCGACGAGAATGGATTGAAATGAAAATCATGAATGTGTGTGCTATTCTATTTCATTACTAAATGTTCTGTAGCATAGATTATTATTATTGAGGCTGTATACAAGTGCTTGCAGACTATTTAATATTTAAGTGTTTGTTTGAGAAGGTTATGAATGCTTAAAAATTTTAAACTATTATAGTAGGTATAGTATCAAAATTGATTTACGGCGAACCCGCGATATTTGGTCTAATTATATCAAGTCAATATTCGTAGAACAAGAAAGAAGTAAAATTTTTGTCTCTTCGCTTTTTTCTAAAATTGTTCCAGTTTTGGAGTTCGAAAATTAATATTCCTGCCAATTTTGAAGGTAGCGACTGTAAGCCCATGAATCAATTTATTTGATAGCACATTATAGTATACCTACTATATAATATTATACTACATATTATTATATTGTTCATATAAGAGTTGAAAGATGTGCAATGATCCCTTAAATTGCGGCTTTAACTATTGAATATTATCAAAGAAAATTATTGTTTCTTTTGATATACGAAACGCTTTATATAACTTTTCGAATTATTTAAGAAAAGTAGGAACTTTTTTTGTTTAAACTTAGAAAATTTTACGATAAAAGTAACTTTTTTTGTTACCAGCAGCCCAATAATATAATATTATATCCATCTAAATATGTTGGGTGCTTGCTTTCTTTACCATCAGGCAAACTATCTGCTCGTTTCCTAATTCATTTCAGAAAAAAATGGTTCTTATGTCTCTTTTTTTCGGAAAAATAATTTTAAAAGACATATTATATTAAAATGTGTATATGAGTTTACGACAACTTTAAACTAAATACTATACGTAAGCTACAATATCAATTTTTTTGTAAAGAAAATTTTCTTTTTTTTTGTGTGTCTTCTCTAATGTCTAAGTTGTAATTTAACCACCGTACTTAGAGACATTTAATTATGATTAACCTTCAAGTTAATGAAGAGTTTGACAGATAATGTATGGGGCTTATGTCAATATTGAATCAATTAGGTACATATTTCGTCATTAATGTTCCACTCTGAGTGCGGCAGATAGACACAAAATTTCTTTGTGTTCAAGTTGTATAGAATTGTCAATTCTCTCTAAACAAAGAACAACAGTACAGTTAAAGTAATTGGCTTTTAGTGTTGTTGTTCTGTTGAAATAACAAACGGTGCATGAAAACGATCTCTCTCAAAAACCATTTCATGTGGTCGTGCTGTATTGACTTCGCTCTATCGTTCAGTACAATTTACAAAGACTTTCATCACAATTCACTAGTAATTACAAAGACTTTCATTTGAATTCACGAGTAATATTGACAAAGACTTTCATTAGAATTTAATTATTGTTAGTTTCTTTAAATGGCTAAAACCCGAAGATGAAGAATACTCGTATGTTTATAGAATGGATTACATTAAACGCTTTTAAGAATTTGTGTATTAACCCACTTTTTTTCAGATAGATATAGAACATGCAGCATTCAAAAATCAATACGTGATTTTTTGTGGGATGATACACAAATGCTTAACAGCGTCCATTTATTATTATTAATCTACTAGCTGTCCCGGCAAACGTTGTTTTGCCATATAAAGTATTTTGCCCATATTATTTTATTGAAGTGACTAAATAAGTATGTCACCATGGCAACGTCCATCGCTATCCCGTCGCACAAACAATGGTCGCCGTCAGTCTCGAGTTGTAATAATTTACTATTATTTATTTAACAAATGCACTTATCAATATAAAAAGTAGCTAGTAGCCGATTCTCAGATCCACTGAATATGCATATAAAATTTGGCAAAAATCAGTAGAGCCGTTTCGGAGGAGTACAGTAACTAACATTATGACACGAGAATTTTATATATAAGATATTCCTTCCTCTTTTGAATCCGATCAATATTTTAGAAGTACCTAACGATGGGTCATAGGACGTAAACACATGGTATAATTTTATCTTCAAAATCTCTAAAATAAAAGTAAAAATACTTCTACTTTACTTCTATATCCTCCTTTTGACTTTGTCGTAGTTGAGTAAAAAGTTTAATTGGATTTGAAGAGAGTAACACATTTAGTATAACACGTAGAGCTGCAAGAGTACGAGATCAAAACTATCTGTACCCCAATTCTTTATTCTACTAATTTGATGCAGCAGTAATGCAGCTTCGTTCTTGTTGAAACCTTTCAGTTTTCTGTTGAATCACAAAATAGTATTCCCATAAAATGAGATACAAAACACAAGGAATCGAATGTAAGGTAATGTATATTTAAACAAGAATGAATTTCAAATTTTGCTAACCTCGCTAAAACTCGAGAACGGCTAAACCAATTTGGCAAATTTTAGTCTTGACATATTTTTGGATGTCCAGGGAAGATTTACATTACAAGGGAAGTAATACGAATTTCACCGAGTTATCTAGTAAGAAATAAAACATACCCGTTTGACGTTTTAGGCCAGTCATTAAAGCCAAAACCCGAAGGAAATTAGTAGCTTGATAAAATTTTTGGGGGTTGTTAAAGAAGGTAAAATAACTTACCGTGTGATTTTGCAGCGTTCTGGGGTGTACGGAAAGGGTTGAAAAGGGGTGAAAAAGGTTTTTTGTTAATAACATTGCGTAAAAAATTAGTAACACGCTGCAAATTTGGAATTAGGCTGTTCTTACCGTTTTGTAACGTGTATTAAATTTGCAGCGTTTTGTAATACACGGAACATTGTTTATTATTAAAAAACAATAAAATTTGTTAATAACAGGGGTAAAAAAATTAGTAACACGCTGCTAATTTGGAATTAGGTTGTTCTTACCGTTTTCTAACGTGTATTAAAGTTGCAGCGTTTTGCAACATACGGAACATTGTTTATTATTAAAAAACAATGAAATTTGTAATTAACAAGGGTAAAAAATAATAAATCGTTTATTATTTTATCGTTTATTTTTTTACCCCTGTTATTAACAAATTTTGTAGTTTTTTAATAATAAACAATGTTCCGTATGTTGCAAAACGCTGCAAATTTAATACACGCTAGAAAACGGTAAGAAAAACCTAATTCCAAATTTGCAGCGTGTTACTAATTTTTTTACCCCTGTTATTAACAAATTTTATTGTTTTTTAATAATAAACAATGTTCCGTATGTTGCAAAACGCTGCAAATTTAATACACGTTACAAAACGGTAAGAACAACCTAATTCCAAATTTGCAGCGTGTTACTAATTTTTTACGCAATGTTATTAACAAAAAACCTTTTTCACCCCTTTTCAAACCTTTCCGTACACCCCAGAACGCTGCAAAATCACACGGTAAGTAATTTTACCTTCTTTAACAACCCCCTAAAATTTTATCAAGTTACTAATTTCTTTCGGGTTTTGGCTTTAATGACTGGCCTATTTAGGAGATACTCTTTTGCTGTTTTATAACAAACGGACTGACGAACGAGGAATGAAGCTAATGTGACATTAAAATAGTAGAATCAGTGTACTGGCTTATCTCGTGATTATTGTGTTACGTGGGGTCTTGTTTCCAAATTGAATGATGCTACGGCGTAGAAGTTACCTCGTAGAGGTGCTACGCCGTCGTAGCACTGCTACGCTTTCCGTAGCTCACTAAAGTTGGGGTGAAGGCTGAAGCCAAACGAGCGTAATTTGTGAGTTGTGACTTGTGAGTCGCAGAATTTCGGCTGACAGAAATTCTGCTGCATTCAGTTTCATACAAAAGTCCTGTTTGATTCACACGAGCGTAATTTTGTGAGAAAAGATGATTTGTATTAAAAGATATTTACGCGACCGAAGTTCTGCGACTAACAACTCACAATATTAGCTTTCCGAACCGCGGCATGCGACTGCGACCCACAGAAATTCAAATGAAATGCCACTTTATGAACTAGGCCAGCGGTTCTCAAACTTTTTTGGTAGCAGTAAGAATCAATATATTTTTTTTTTAATTTATGTCTATAGTTACCTTGTTTGTACATACTAGTTTGTGATATCTTAAGAATGCCATGCATTAATTAGATCTACGAGTATACATATAATAAATCTGTAGAAATGTCAATTCTGTACATTAAAGATATTCAAAAAATAATAAGCGGAGGGTGTCACAATATCGCTATAGAAGCCGAAAAGTTAGTTAGTTTTTTTGTCTGTCTGTCTGTCTGTATGTTTGTTCCAGCATCACACGAAAACTACTGATCCGATTTGAATGCGGTTTTCGCAGATATATTTGTCTTCTTTCAACTTAACATCTGGTGTATAAAAAAAATTCTCCCCACCCCTCTAAAGGGACGAAAGAGGGGGTCAAATTTTGTATAAGACTTTTGCTTTAACACGAAAACTACTGATCCGATTTGCATACGGTTTTCGCAGATATATTTGCCTCTTTCCAACTCAACATCTGGTGTATAAAAATTACCCCCGCCCCCACCTCTAAGGGGACCAAAGAGGGGGTCAGATTTTGTATCAAACTTTTTTCTTTAATGGACTTACTTCATATTATTAACTGTTTTTCCAACTTAACATCTGGTGTATAAAATTTTTTGCCCCCACCCCTCTTAGGGAACAAAAGAGGGGGTAAGATTTTGTGTCAACTGATGAAGTAGAAATACTTTAAATGGCAAAACAACGTTTGCCGGGACAGCTAGTATTTTAATAAACGTTATATTATGTACTATTTTCTGCATTACATTTAAATATTAAAAAAATACTAATACATATTACTTTGTTTTAGTTTCGAAATCTGTAAACATTCCTGAAACTTCGACTCTTAAATATAATTTATTAAAAATAAAAAGTTACCATTTCCTTTTAAAAACTCTTATTATACATTTACTGTAAAATGATACTTTTTATTAATCTCAACAAAAAGTTAATCAATAAAATAAAATAAATTTATTAACAGCTCAGTATTTAGAGTATTTATATATTTGATTGTCGATTTATAATAGCTATATTATAATTATTAATTAATAAATATTGTTTTATAGACAACTTGTGTTTATAAATACTCGTAAATATTGTAAATTCAATTTTATCGATCAAATTATTCGCTGGGATTTTCGTTAAGTTTTATGAAATTTAATTTTATTCCTACGAAATAAATAAGTTATTGTGTACATAGAACTTGATAAGTATCGTAATAGAAATTAATTTTAAGGCTGATTTGACGTTAACTTAAGTTTAACGGTTGCTGTATTACAACGTAATTGCTATTAATTAAGAGTTTTTTTACTCTAGTATACAGTCAGTAAGACTAAAGTTATTTTTAAGACTAAGGGCCTGTTTTACCACTTCCTGATAAAGTGCCAGATAGTCTATCCACAACTTATTTGACAAATATGTCAGATATAGTATGGAGAATACTCCATACTATATCTGTCAAGTAAAGTGGTGGATAGTCTATCAGATTCAGGATTAGAGGAAGAAGTGGTGAAACAGGTCCTAAAGATTTTAATAAAAAAATGTACATAATAAAGACAATTCAAACATAGCAAAGATATAGTCAAAACCGTAGTTGTGACGGAGAAACACACAATACAGATTTGTGCTTCGTCTCATGATTTTGGCTATAGTCAAATAGATATGTTACCAAATTCTAGTATTTAAAATTTTATTAAGTATATTGGCAAATGATGTACTGTCAATGAAATTTATTGGTTATATATTATTGAATACCTTCACAAATTGTTTGTATTATAATGCCGTATTGTTATGAGGAAACTCGACCAATTCAAGAACTCAATGTAAATACTGTCTATTTTATTTACCAACTAGCTGTCCCGGCAAACGTTGTTTTGCCATTTAAAGTATTTCTACTTCATCAGTTGATACAAAATCTTACCCCCTCTTTTGTCCCCTAAGTTGGGTGGAGGGAAAAATTTTATACACCAGATGTGTATAAAATTTTTCCCTTTAGAAAAACAGTTAATAATATGAAGTAAGTTCATTAAAGAAAAAAGTTTGATACAAAATCTGACCCCCTATCTTTGCTCTCCTTAGAGGGGTGGGGGGGGGTGATTTTTATATACCAGATTTTGAGTTGGAAGAAGACAAATATATCTGCGAAAACCGTATGCAAATCGGATCAGTAGTTTTCGTGTTAAAGCAAAAGTCTTATACAAAATCTGACCCCCTCTTTAGTCCTTTTAGAAGGGTGGGGGGAATTTTTTTATAGACCAGATGTTAAGTTGGAAGAAGGCAAATATATCTGCGAAAACTGCATTCAAATCGGATCAGTAGTTTTCGTGTGATAGTGGAACAAACATACAGACAGACAGACAGACAGACAGACAGACAGACAGACAGACAGACAGACAAAACAACTAACCACATTTTTGGCTTCTATAGCGATGTAGTAATACCCTCCGCTTATTATTTTTTGAATATCTTTAATGTACAGAATTTTCATTTCTACAGTTTTATTATATGTATAGATATATTTTTATTCTTATTATATTGATGCTGAAAATAGCCCTAGAATAAATATTTATCTGGTTAATATAATAAAGCTTAATTAAATGTGAAACCTAAAAGTTATTAAAGAACATTTTTCAGATAACTTATTTTATTTATAGTATAACCAAATATTATATCGATTTTATATTTTCAAAGCAATGTTATATTTGGGAAAGGATTATTTATATTAAAACTGAGATGTGCATTATCACTTCTTTTGTTTACTCTCGCATAATTTTCATGTTGGAACGTTTTAGAAATTACTTTTAAAAAAATCTAATTTTGTTTCACAATTTCTCTAACCTTTTTTTTTATCCAAGCTGATAAGGAGCTTTTATTTAAATCCTTCTGTATCTCCAAAGCTATTTAGACTTGCAAAGTAATGGGTTGGGTAAATTGGGCTCTGTCTAACTCCTAGACAACGCAGATGTTACTTAAACGCTATCTGCATTCAAATCTTCTATAACAATAAATTAGATGTTAGTTAGTCTGTCTGTCTGTTCATGCTTAAATTGCTGAAGCAATAAAGACGAAAGTATGTATGTGTATGTGTGTGCCTGCGTGAGTGATATATTCCTAGAGCAGGAGTTCCCAATCTTTTTCAGCCTGCGGCGCAGTTACACGTCACAATATTTTGTCACGTCGCCCTACTCTACCTAGCTATTAGAAAAAGATAAATAAATAAATATATTTAATGATTATAGTTAGGTTAAGCGGGTAAATAGTAATAAACAAATATTTAATCATCTACCACAATATTATAATTTTATTTTATAATATTTGTGGTTTTCGATAATGATAGAGGATCCATCCGCCTTTCCATGGCGCGCCAGGGCGCCGCGGCGCACACTTTGGGAACCCCTGTCCTAGACAATGCAGATGTTACTTAATCGTTATCTGCATTGAAAATCCTCTATAACAAATTAGATTCTCGATCCATACTAATTTTATAAATGAAGACATGAGTGGAAGAAGCAGGTAAGTAACAGTTAAAAAATTGCCGGTTTTTTTTTCATAAATGGAGACTTAAGTGCAGAAACTTAATAAAAAAAAACGTGGATTTTATTTATAGCCAGATATATTATCCAGTTGATCAAGTATGTAAATTACAATGTTCGTTTTAATTATAAGGGAAAAAAATGATTGTCCTTATGTCACAAAGTTTATTAACATAATGACCGTTACTCAATTTTTCCCTTTCATAATATAAAATATTAATTATCTGGTTCTTCTACTCACGTCTTTAATTGTGAGAGTGTGTCTGTCTATCTGCTTATACTAAAATCCCTGAAGTAGTAATTATATACAACACAGTCACATTAAGTTGACGCACCGCTGGAATGCAATAACATGCGAGCTCCGTAATGACGTCATCAAAGTGCGCGTCTAGTTAATTTGACCGTGTTAAGACGAATGTTATAGACGAAAGTCTGTCTGTGTGTGTGTGTGTGTACGACGTACGTACTTTGAACAGTGGGAAATGCATACAATACAGAATAGGTATTCCTACATCAGCTCTTCAACTGCTTGACCAATGTTGGTAAAATTTTGCAAGAAAATGACAGAGACAAAAAATGCCTAATTAATACTATAGTATTTTATGTTATTAAGGTCATGCGAATATTTGACGGTAATCATAGTTACTGAATACAAGAGCACAAAGCATTTTTATGACATTCTCTGAAGATATTATATCCGCAAACAAATTAATTTTGCCTTAAGATGAAATATTTCTCATTTGTGTTTCCCAACAGGCCCCATTTATTCTCAAATTAAGAATTATGCTTACAAGCTATTCAGAGCTATTCCACCTCCGGAGTCATAAGAAACTGACCCTTACGCAGTCGACACAGGGTCCTTTTAAGAGCAAAATGATCCTGAACGTAGTAACACTTGCGAAACGTGCTTACTGAAGAAAATGACTTGTCATTCCAACTTTCGCTCATTTAACACCATAATGCTTACATAATATAAAATCAAACAGTAGACTGACTCAGACATGTCCTAGAAATCAAACTTGCTCAACAAAGACAACAATTTTCCTGTACGACGTATTGACGCATTTTTCTGAAAAGCTAGTAAACAGCAGAGTAAAGGTACAAGTTGGAACCGAGCGACACGCGACATTACTGCAGTCGACGTGTCATCGCAACACTACTGGTTTATATGCATTTGTATGAAATACCCTGCGCAGCTAGCGACATGAAGCTAGCGACACTTATTCATAGAAATACATAGAAACCAGTAGTATCGCGACGACACGTCGTCTGCAGTTGTCGCGTGTCGCTCGGTTCCAACTTGCACCTTAACTGTATCGTGTACGCAAAATCAAATTCGCTTAACACAGAGAAAAGTTTCTACTCATTTTGTTTCATTTCCTCTTCTTCTTCTTCTTTTTGATAATTTCATTCCCTCTTACCCTCTCGAATTATTTCAAGTCAAGTACTGTGTGGAGGGGAGTGCGGAGGCGTCGCTATACGAACCTTTAATAACTTCCGTCCCACGGGGAGTTATGATGGGAACCTGGGCTTAGCTAGTCCGGGCGCCGAGCGGAACGCTTTAGTTTGCCTAAGCGTTCCCTAACTTTGGTGGAAGTCCGGTCCCTTGAGGTAGACCGGCCGGTCGTGGACTCCCCTCCTGTGTTTGACAGATCCAGGATATCCCTCCGTATACGGCTGAAGGCACACCGCAGGTGCTTTTAGTGGGTAAGCCCGGCGCTTCTCGCCGGGAGTCTCACATACCCCCGGGGTGCTTCAGTTTAACTGAGGCACATCCCCAACCTTTGGCACCCATAAAGGGTTTATGGGGCATGGGCCCTAGCGTTTTAGCACGGAGTTAGGAAGGTAATCTACTGGGTATTATTTATATTGTGATACCGACGTCTGGGAAATATTTTATAAGATATTTTCACCAATAAAAATACTCTCAACATAAAAAGAGATAATTCTAATTATGAAAGTCTTTGTTAAATGTTAACAGAGCTTTAACTTTCATCTCTGGTTTGAATAGGTAATTTATTTTATAAATTATTTTGATTTCTTGGAGTTTATAGCACCAGGAATTTGATGCTCTAAATAAAGCTTAACTATGTTTTTATTTGACTTAAAAATATCTAGTTATTTTAGCATGTACAAAACATTTCTGTTACTCTTTAGTAAAGAAGACAGAATGACAGAAACTTTGAAATCAGAAAAATAAGACGTAAGTAGAGATAACTAATTACCTACGATAACATGGCGCGCCCCTCCAAAATTCAAATTGTTTGAAGTGCGTTGTCAAAACGTTTGAAGTGCGTTGTCTTGCGCGGTCGGCTAGTTAAGATTAGTTGACCAATAAATCTTGGTAATAAGTGACATTAAGTGAAATATTACAAGTACTGGTTGATTGGTCGAATACTTACTACGTAGTGAACATACATACTCTTTCATAAGGATGTGACTACACACATTGAAACAGTAATTTGGAGGGGCACGCCATGTTATCGTAGTTTATCTCTAACTAATTTACAATTTATTTTATTTATGTATTCTAATAAGTATTACGAAATTGGGATTTATTTAATCATTGTATATTTATCTGATATTAGCCTAACGGAAAACACGATTCACTTATTTTGACTCGATAGTTATATGACATCACGCGCTACACTTTATAAAATAATGGCTAAAGGACATATTAGTATTGTATTTAATTTTTAAGTAATCATCAAAAACAGTTTTGGGACTTACGACCTTTACTTTCATGCTATAATGCAGGAACCGTTGTTACGCGATATTGTTCACTATTAGGTGCAGCGCAAAGCACATTGCTCGGGGGCACGATTCATTGAATCATTATAATATTATCACGATAATTGGATGATAGCGGGGTGTGTAGGCGGGGCTAGTGTGCTTTGATATTTTTCACAGCAGGCTCTTAACGCCCGCAACTTCGTTGATTAATTAATTATAAATTACTGTACGAGCTAGTAGCACTGCTCCGACGTTTGTGTAATATTACTCCCTATTTTCAGCCTGTAAACATGGAAACTTCCTGCCTACAGTATACGTGTAACCGACCCTTAGCGTGAAACTCCAATACGTAACAATAGGAATAATTATGATTTTGAAATTGGATACTGTGGCCGGCCTTCCATTAGCCACTCCTTTGTTTGGCCTTCTCATCCATACCCGTCATTACTTGTCATTCTCATTTGTCATCAACATCATTATCGTGAATGTATGTGATCATCACGGGTATATTTCATCAAAATTGTACAATATAGTGAGTGTGGCAAAGTGCGCCACCATGACAAGTGTGCCATATAGAGCTATAATTCCATACTGCTGATTGTAACTAAATCTCCTATACGTAATTTACTCACTATGCATCATTTAAGGGGCCGGGTGCCTTCTAAATTCGCATACATACGTAATACCTAAAACATTTTCTCATACGAAAATATTTAACATGTTTGAGTTATTTTTCAGCTTAATATAGTAATTATCTAGGTTCCTGCACAAAAATTTACTACTTACTTATCTTTGAGGCATAAGATAATAATGTGTTGTTTAATAAACCATTAAACTATATAAACTATATGGATATAAATATTATTATATTATATTTTTATAGAAAAAGTTGCGTATATTCACTCTGCAAACATCCACGGTATATTATTACTTAATAATAGCTACATTTGCAATGTCACGTAGCTATTCAGATTCGCACGAATGACCTTTAATTAATAGGGAACAAAGGTCATATTTGCGCGCATTGTTTGTTCCCGAAAATAGAAGGCCTTATAAATTCATTATCGTCCTTAGGAGTTAGCAACAAAACTGCGAACTTAGGACTGAGGAATAATTTAT
Source organism: Polyommatus iphigenia (assembly GCA_963422495.1). Classification (NCBI taxonomy): domain Eukaryota; kingdom Metazoa; phylum Arthropoda; class Insecta; order Lepidoptera; family Lycaenidae; genus Polyommatus; species Polyommatus iphigenia. The sequence goes on from OY730179.1 coordinate 17,217,061, forward strand.
TTTATTCGAAATTAAAAACGTTAAGACGCTTAGGCCCACTTGCGCAAAACTAATTTAAGCATACCTACAATTTATCTAGACTAAGCTACGCCCGCAACTCCGTTGCACCAAAATTTGTTTATAGTGCGACAATATTAAATTTTTTTGGAATAAAAAAGTATTCCATAGAATACATACAAGGACATATCCTTATCTCAAAGTTTTTCCATTTCAAATTTCACCTTCATTGATTTGGCCGTTTCAGGATAACGCAAACGCGTTGCCGCGCGCTCTCCGACGCCTGCATATTCTCACAGCATATACTTAAAATATAATAATTAATAATAGAACAATAAAAATACTTTGGCGAAAAATATGACGCGTCGCTTCTATTCGACTCTATCCCAGTGTGAATTAAGCCTTAAACTTCAAATCGTGTCAATCGAAGCGTGCTTGTTCAGACACAACGGGAACCGCGCGGTTTATACCGATGCGATTAAACCGCTCGCAACTGTGTTTTGTGCTTTATTGCAAAGGCGTTGTATTACAGCGTTCACACTAACCGCTCGGTTTCTACACGGTAAACGCGCGGTTCCCACTGTGTCTGAACAAGCACTTAAACTCCGAATTAACTTATCCTGTCTGCGTTCATTAGGTATGCCTAGGGAAATAGTGAATAATTAGCTAGACCAGAGTATCAGCCGTACTGAGTGATCGTTAACATAATCTACACTTAAGTTGCTCTCGCATACATTAATGATTGCTTTGAAATGGAAATCGTATTCTTAGCTAGAAAAAGGACTGACTGTCCTTTATAGTTTTTACTAATTAACGCTTTATGAATCTGAGTAAGGAATATCTTTTGTTAATCTTATATATAAAATTCTCGTGTCACAATGTTAGTCCACGAACTCCTCCGAACTGGCTTTACTGATTTTTACCAAATTTTATGTGCATATTAAGTAGGTCTGAGAATCGGCTACTGGGTACTTTATATATTGATAAGTGCATTTGTTGAATAAATAATAGTAAATTATTACAACCTGAGACTGACGGCGACCATTGTTTGTGCGATGAGATAGCGATCGACGTTGCCATGGCGACATACTTATTTAGTCACTTCAATAAAATAATATGGGCGAAATAGGTACTTTATATCATGGCAAAGCAACGTTTGCCGGGACAGCTAGTAAAATATAAAAATTGTGTTTGTTCGAAATAATAAGACAATGCCCATAATATAATATACTAATATTATAAAATATGCGAAAGTGTGTGTGTCTATCTGTGTGACTGTATGTAGTTTGTTTGAGTCTCAGGAGAGAACATGTGATACTTTTATTCCGTAAAGTTGTATGGTTCCCACCCGATAAATGAATTTCTGTGTAGTTAATAATAATTAATAAGTAATAAAAGCTGTTTTATGTCATTGAAAATTAGTACTGCTTTTGTTTTGTAGCGAATAACATGGGGGTTAGGGATTGTCACTACGTCTATGCCTTTATAGTTAGCGAAGCACAAAGATATTTTCTTTTGTATCGAATAAAGTCTGTAAAATGTTATGTTCTTTTCACCGGGTCTTTCAAGAAAAAATAACCGGTCTACGTTCGATTGTATCGTATATGCAGCGCTGAGGGTTACTTTGTTTTGTTCCCTGTATATTGATTTGTCCGGAACTCGGAAGGTGTTAGGCCATGTTTAATCTGTTTGGGGTCCCCATGGACAGAGGTCAGCTTAACGGTTAACCCTGTGAGGGTTAAAACGGGTTAAACATAATTGGGGTTAATGTAGATACAACTTCTTTAATTGGGGTGAGTTTAAATAAAATTGAATTCATTTTAATTATTCGGTTTTAATATAAGTGACACACACAGTTTAGGAAATCCTATACTCCACTCGGGCTAACTTGTCGCTAGCGGTCATTGACTCCCTGTCAAAAACTTGTCATTTTCAATGAAGTGTCAGATGTTAGTTATCAATCGTGGTTTTATATGGAAAATGATAAGTTTTTGACAGGGAGTCAATGACCGCTAGCAAAGCGCTAGTAGCGTTAAACCTTTGGTTCGCACTCAAGAGAGTGCAGGTTCGATAGGTAGTCGGTACCAGATACAGATGCTCGTATGGTGAAGGAAAACATCATGAGGAAACCCGTACATGGTTGGTACCTGACGTATTAACATGCTCATTCCCCTGGACTAGGCTGACAGTGTTGCTAGAATGCCGTATGGGCTTCTGCAACCATAACATTTAAAAAAATAATGTCCCAGGCACTACAGAGTGCAGTGCGACAAGGCTTTAAATGAACAGAGGCGGGAGCGCTGCAGGTTAAGGAGAACTGTCAAAATTTACGTTTTTGTATGATAGCAGCGTTAGTTCCTTTTTTCGCCATGTTAATTTAAAGCCTTGTTGAGCTGTACATACAGTATTTGAATAGTGGTTACTTCCTTTTATAAAAATACGCTATAAATCATCCACGATGGATGCAAAAGCTTTGTTTAGTTGCCTAAATTTATTGTTACGATTGCGGTTGTTTCAATCTTAAATTAATTATTTAATGTTCCTCATTGTTAGAAATATCTGGCCAACTTATACCAATAAATAGTAATTACACTAATAGTATAATATAAAGTTTGTAATAATGATGTCACTAACGCCAAACTTTCGAACTATTAATTCAATCAAGGTGTACTTATGGTTCGGAGCGGAGCGTGTATCGACTTACATGTAAACAACTTGCCCGGGAAATATTCGCGGTAAACTTCCCAGAGATTTTCTATAGAAAATTCTTTTGATAAACATTATAATTTTGTTTGTCACTTATATGGATTTGATCAAAAACATGGCAGTGGTTCTTTAGAGATTTTTCCCGATTGTATTGGAGCTAATAACATTTTATTATACCTATTATGTACGAAAAAGGAAGGCTTGTTGTCCCTACCGGTTTTTGCACATAAATCGAGTATAGCTGGAATATTTCCGTGGTTTAGGGTGGGTTGCACCAGAGACGTGGTTAAAGTTAAAGTTATGGTTATAGTTAAGGCTAACATAACTTTAACCTTAAATTTGACCACGGTATTTGACAGATGTCTGTTGCGTTTATTTTTTTGTTAAAGCTAGAGTTACAATATAAAATATGAATTATCCGTAAAAATCGTCAGGAATGTGATCCATTGTAAATTTTCACGAAAAAATTTCGATTTAAGTATGTTTGAGCGGTTATGGTTATCGTTAAATATGGCGTCCTTAACCAAAGATTTGACATTTTGCACTGTAGTTATAGTTAAGTTATAATTATAGTTAAAGTTACAGTTATAGTTAAAGTAGGTAAGTTGGTGCAACCCACCCTTAGCATCTTACTTTTACCAAAAGCTCAACGTTTTCTTCGTTGTTTGTTTGCTAAATCCAGCAAAACTTCATAAAAAATGAAACATTTTTGAGCAATCTGAAAGGATAATCTTATGAAAGAATATGACTAAAACGTGACCACAATATCTCTAAACTTTCGACTCTTATGATCATGTAAGCAAAGAACCATATTTGTCAAGCAGCCGAAATATGATCGAGAAAATCTTTGGAACTTTTCTTTCGATTGAAATAACTCGATTTTTCAACTACTTTTAATTTTGAATAAAAGAAAAATCTTTGCTTTTTGTGCTAAGGACGACCTATACTGCTTAAATCATCTTCTTATATTATCCTATGTCATATGTGATATGACCCGCCTCAATAAGAATCTGAATAGGTACCAAATTTGAAATTACATCTAAAACGCTAGCCATTTAAGCGTGTAGAGGAAACAGACACACATTTTTTTAGAATATAAGAAAATTATAAATAATATAAAATTCTTGTGTCACAACTCACAATGTTAGTCCACGAACTCCTCCGAAACGGCTTTACTGATTTTTACCAAATTTTATATGCATATTCAGTAGGTCTGAGAATCGGCTACTGGGTACTTTATATATTGATAAGTGCATTTGTTGAATAAATAATAGTAAATTATTACAAGCTGAGACTGACGGCGACCATTAAGTTTGTGCGACGGGATAGCGATCGACGTTGCCACGGCGACATACTTATTTAGTCACTTCAATAAAATAATATGGGCGAAATACTTTATATTATGGCAAAGCAACGTTTGCCGGGACAGCTAGTTATAAATAAAAAAGAGCCGATGGCAGTAGTTGTCACAAATGGCTTTTTTTAACAGGATTATTATCTTTTCCCGCGACTTCGCCCGCGTGGAATTCTCAGTACCGTACGACAAGAAAAATACCTTTCTTTTAACATAAAAATATAATATAGACTATGTCACTGAGGAACATACCAGTGTTCTATCGGTGATAGTTTTTTTGCAATCGGACCAGTAGTTTCAGAGAGAACCTCTTACAAATAAAAAACATACTTTACTCTTTATTATATTAGTCGTAGGTTTCAATATTCCATGCATATTCCAAGCTGTGTCCTCTCTAAAGCTGCGGTTGCGTCAAGTCGCGTCAAGTGGAACATAATGTGGGGGAAATATGCGGACCGCCAAATATTTGATCGAGCGGAGTTTACGCCTCGAACTGGGGTAAACAACTACCTATACCCATAGTATGATCCTTCATAAACAAGATCAGGAGCGCGATTCTCATGCATCGAATGAAGTTTCGAATGTGGCGCGAGTGAGACTGCAAGGAACCAAGCCATGGGAGGTAACAATCGGCAATCATAAATTAAAAAAATCGTGTATGAAATTTCTGGTCGACAGCAGAAACAATTTTTGGAACGAAGTTCCTTATCGCGCGTTGCGAAAGGGGGCTAGACGAAAAGTTGTAACGACACAAAAGTGTCGTGTGTCGCGTCACACACAAAAGTGTGTGTGTCGTATTTCTCTCTCTGTCTCTCTCTCGCATTGAACAGTGTGGTGTAGCGACGATTTTTTTGAAGTGAAAACTTCTTTAGCGGCGTTGAGCACTTTTGTGGGATGGGTAAAAACTGTGAAACTCGCGTCAGATTCTCGTGCTGATTGAAAAACCGTAAGACGGTTGGAGAGTAGTGTTCGAGTTCGAACTAGAACTCGAACTCGAACTCGAACTCGAATTGATTGTAAGGGTTTCGATTAATTAAAAAAAACGATTTTTTACAAATCGTTTTTCATAAAAAATGGGTTAAAAATTTAATCGATTGTAAGGGTTTCGATTAATTAAAAAAATCGATTTTTTTATAATCGATTTTCATAAAAAATGGGTTAAAAAAGCACAACGTTAATAATCAAGTTTTCACTTCTGCCGGCACTCCTGGAGTGCAACCCGTCTTTTTTTTTGTTGAGTGTATACAGGTTTTTTGTGCATAAGAAATAACTTCGTTCCATCCGGGTCCCTTGACACCTCTCTAGTTTCCTGTTGAATTGTTGCTGTACACTGATCAGACAGTTCAGACTTCAGATGTTCATTCGAGTAATGTGTCATTTTGTAGTAAGCTAAGGCACTGATTTAAAGGGGCAGTTGTAAGTAGCAGTTTTGGTAAGTTAAAAATAATAAAATGGCACGTTTAATAACTAGTTTAGCAGTAAAAACTAAGCAGTAAAGTAAACAAAAATGAGTAGTAAAAAATAATGAAATGGATCATTGAAAACATTATTAAACAATAAAATAATTAAATTAGTAAAAATTAATGAATGAGCGGTTACGTGTGGGCAGTAACAAATCGGAATTTGTCGGTAAGATATCTTATTCTAAGCAGTTCTTTAAACAATGAGGTAGTAAAATAAAATAAAATCGGCCAAGTGCGAGTCGAACTCGCCCATGGAACCCCGTACCGTTATAAAGCGAAAGTATCATGACGGTCGCCGGCTGCTGCCGCAGCACGCTCGCTGCGCTCGCTCGGCTCGCTCTACGTTGTGGTCTAAGTTCTAACCTAACCTAACCCACATTTAGACTTTCTGTATTGTGTTTGTTTTTGTTTTGGCGCCCCCCTTTCGATATCCGTGGTTAAGTAGGCCTTTTTTTTATTAAATAAGGGGGCAAACGAGCAAACGGGTCACCTGACGGTAAGCAACTACCGTCGCCCATGGACACTCGCAACATCAGAAGAGCTGCAGGTGCGTTGCCGGCCTTTTAAGAGGGAATACGCTCTTTTCTTGAAGGTTTGCAGGTCGTATAGGTCCGGAAATACTGCTGATGACAGTTCGTTCCAGAGCTTTATAGTGCGCGGCAGAAAGTTACGCGAAAAACGCCCTGTGGAAGACTGCCACTCATCAAGGTGATGAGGATGGCATGTTTTTCGCGTGGGACGATGGCGAAAAGTTGCAGGTGGTGTGATTCCGAACAATTCCTCAGAGCACTTCCCGTGATACAACCGATAGAGGATGTGGAGTGAAGCTACATCTCGGCGTAATTCCAAGGGGTCCAAGCTGTTTGAAACACTATGGCAGTCATCAATTCGAGCGGCTCTTCGTTGGATACGATCCAGAGAGAGCAGTTGGTATTTTGGCGCCCCTGTCCAGAGATGAGAACAATATTCCATATGAGGCCGAACCTGCGCCTTGTAGCGTTGTAGGCGTTGGTCCGGACTGAAGTACTGTCTTCCTTTAAGTCCTTCTGTTAAGTCTTTTCATTAATAATGAAATGAAATAAAAATGAAATGTACATAGAAATATTTATTTACACTTAATAATAATTATACAATTCTACTTAAAAAAACACTCTCCCTTCCACCGCTCGCTATGATCTGCCGTGTATCTGCCGAACTATTTATATCGAACCGCTCATTCCATCATTTTTACCGCTCATTCAGTAATATTTGACTGCTCAATTATTTTTTATTACTGTAGATGTTTTACTGTCGCAATAATTAATCAACCGCCATAAAATTAAATAACTGCTCAATATTTTTTTCAACTGATCATAATAACATCTCAAATATAATTTAAATAACTGCTCAAAAAATTAGTTCCCAGTTTAGTTCCCATAAGCTAATTGCTATACGTCGTTACTGTAATAGAAAATATGCGAAAATATGAAAACGGAAAATTAATAAAAATCAACTCTCCAACTTAGGGATAATTTCTTCGTTTTATGATGAACACAAATTATGCACATAACAAGTACCGAGTAAAAGAAGTAAATTACTTCAAGAATGGCCTATAAAAAGGATTGCAAACATTTATTTTATGCTAACGACTCGTTTTTACATTTCACATGGACGAATTTCATTATGGAGGGTTCAGGGATCGAATATCCCTACAGTAAGGGCCCGTAAGCTTTATGTCTCACCGATCAGTCACATGTTATTATGGCCACATATACCGGGAGGTAGATCCGATCGAATTGATCGCAGGCCGACCTGACTGAATCCTTTGCTTAGGAACAGGGACTACATACTGGTATACTTTGTAACATAATGTTACATCTCTTCTTAAAAACTTATTCCATCTACTAATGCTTAGATATGATACATAAATTTAATGATTACTTAAATTTAATTAAATGAAGATGTTGACATAAACTCTATAAATCTGCCAAATTCCTTATTAAATTAAAGTCAAATAGTCGTAAAATGCGAGTGCGGGGATATGATTTTATTTAGACTCTAATGGCTGGTTTACACGTATTAAGTTGATAAGTAGTTAACTAAATTTTAACTTAATTTTAAGTTGTTAATTGCATGTAAACACAAAATTTTGTAGCAAGTAGCAAGTTAAAATTTAGTAAGTACTAAACTAGATGACAATTAGAATTTAGTTAACTACTTTACTTATCTACTTAATACGTGTAAACCGGCCATAACAATAGACACACTCGCATAATGTCTCTGACACACTTGATTAAAATTCGCGAACCAAAAAAATTTACTGTGTTTGTATTGTGCGTTTGTCAGTTTCTTCAGCTATTAGCACATACTCTTCAGAGTCATTACGACGTCTGTAACCATTATTACAAGTGTCATTACTCATTACCTACTCATTATATTATAGTCGGTACTGTATGTTTCGAAATGGATTATGGCATAGCAAATAAAAAACGTAAGCAAGACCACAATAGACATAACTACCAGTAGTTCGACTGCAAAGAAACAGACAGGTTTCAATATCTGTCAAATTCGTCGGGTTTCACTAGGATTATGAACGGAATGTGCCTCGCGCTGGCTGATATAATTTATTTTTAAATATTTAAAATAAAGATTTCAAAATTTGATTCTGACAATTTTAATCGCATGTGCCAAAACACAAACAACAATACGACCAAAGAGGAACACGTCTAGCGAATATGACATAGTTTTAAATTCGTAGGTAACAAGCTAACAACCCTAGCGACGATTTTCGTCATAATACGTCAAATTTAAAAATTTCAACATCAGTTCTAATCGGCATATTCTATAATTCTGTCTACTCTGGCAAGACTATTTCGATAAAACGACGAAATTGCTAATGTTGTGTCACAAGTGTGGAACTGCTTTGTGATTTGTCAGTTGTTTGGCAGACGTGAAACAATGCAATCCTACATCCATACTAATTACTAATACTAAAAATGCGAAAGTGCGTCTATATGTCTGTCTGCCTGTTACCTCTTCACGCCCGAAACGCTGAACCAATTTTGTTGAAATTGTTATGGCGATACTTTGAGTCCCGGGAAAGAACATAGGACACTTTATATCCCGGAAAAATGTACGATTCCCGCGCGATAAACAAATTTTGGTGCAACGAAGTTGCGGGCATCATCTGGTTAAAATATAAATAGCCTAGATTATCATAAATATAGCTTTTAAAAACTGTTTATGACGGTTTTGGCCTTCTACGTATACTTTTGTTTATATTGAATAGGTTCGAAATTAGACAGCTGAAGGCAAGTAAAAACTTTCGAATCTACTGACGTGCGACCTGCGAGAACCTGTGGACTACAACAGCTATGGCCCAAACCACGAGGAAGGTCACAAACATACTGTTTACAATCGGTCTAGCCAAAAGACCGATTGCAGACTGACCGAAAGACGTAGGTTCCCAAGCAGCATCACAAGCTGTATAACAGCTCTATTAAAGTTCGTTTATACTCTTAATGCTGTATTTTCTGGTCACATAAAGTCTGTATAAGCGCTTATACAGCCCTTATACCTCTGAAATGGGCACAAATTATACAGCGTTTTGCGTTATATTAGCTGTACAGTAATTGTATAAGCATAAAATAGGCTGCATTATAGCTGTTTTGCGTCTGTACTTATAGTGTACGAAGAAACCAATACACTCCAATTACTACATTGTAACTCACTTGTTAAGCTTTACGTTGTAAAAAGTCTGTTGAACAGAGTTACAACTTACAAAAGAATTAAAACGAAACAGATATATATATATATATATATATATATATATATATCTGTTTCGTTCGTATATACAGACATATATATATATATATATATATATATATATATATATATATATATATATATATATATATATATATATATATATATATATATATATATATATATATATATATATATATATATATATATATATATATATATATATATATATATATATATATATATATATATATATATATATATATATATCTGTTTCGTTCGTATATACAGACATATATATATATATATATATATATATATATATATCTATATATATATATATATATATATATATATATATATATATATATATATATATATATATATATATATATATATATATATATATATATATATATATATATATATATATATATATATATATATGTATATATATATATCTGTAAATATAAATTTAATTATGGCGTTTATAATAAAGTTTTGATCAAAGTGACATCTATATTATATATATATATATATATATATATATATATATATATATATATATATATATATATATATATATATATATATATATAAAATTATATTTAAATATATATATATATATATATATATATATATATATATATATATATAATTATATTTAAATATATATATATATATATATAAAATAAAATTATTAATTACTATATAGCGACAATTTGCTAAGCAGCCTAAATTCTATTTTGATGGTCTTTTAGCATTAATAACTGTACTATGTAGGTAATGGATACTAGTATTCAGCTTTTAGTGGTTGATGGGCTGTATAAACGAATAAATTTACTATTAATGTTGCATAGCAGTGTTTCAAACATAACCTGTAACTCTTTTTAGGGATACGTAATGTTATGTGAAAAACCAAAATGCACTGAGAGATCACATCACGTTTCCGAAAGTAAAGTATCAAAGTTATTTTTTAGAAATTTCAAAGCAATTATTGTAGATTTTCGACCTAGAATTTGTAAAGAAATAAATAAAGTGATGCAATCCAAAACATATGCAATTCACCAATATTCTCACAATGCACCTTCTACATCTGGAATATTATAATAACACGAATCCACTATGAAACATTAAACAGAATCTTCTACAAAACCCTACAATCTTTGTTTTAGTTAGTAGTAGTAATAAATATGCAAAATTTACTTTTTCTTATCTACTTAATTAACCATCCAACACAAAACGATCGACTCGGCGCATCACTAAATGCACTACCTCATCACTAAATGAAACTTGACAACTATAAGTGGAGAATTACCGTTCAATACAATTCTTTTCTTGTTGTCCTTATTATCACCAGGTTCAGCAGTGGTATGGAGTTGAAAAAATGCAGAGCAATGGGGATGGAAAAAAGCAAGAATGGGCTAATTCCTGTTACCACGCTCGAGCCCCCAGCTCCGGAAACCTTGTTGAAACTCATTTCTTGCAAATGCAAAAGGGATGTCGGGGAGCCTGTGGATGCAGGAAGGCTGGATTAAAGTGCTCCGTTATATACATCAATTGCAATGGTACCTGTGATAATTCGCACGTTCCATTACAAGATAGCGATGAGGAGGCAGAAACAGATTCTATTCTCGAGCAAACGTGTGATAAAGTCGAGGAACAAGAGGATTACATGTTACAACGGAGCTGATGATTCCATCGGGGATAATGTGACATTTCGCTCAGTACCGAAGACGATGCACTTTTAGAACCGGGTCCATAAAAATAGCGAAGCGAATGAGAAAAACAACCACAGTGGATTAGGCCTACTGGGTACGCCACAAAAAAAAACTCGCCACTTACCTCAACCTCATGGTGGTCTGTAAATGAGTTATTTGGCAAAAACGCGTGTTGGAGTGGACTTTGCGGCTCTCGTACGCTAAAACTATTGATTTTACAAAAAAACGGTTACTATTAGTAGTAACCGTTTTTTTGTAAAATCAATAGTGTGCAGGAAATTTTCTCTAGTTTAATTTATTACAAACTATTGACGTGATAAGGTCTTATAATTCGATATGGGCTGCGCGCCCGAAAAACATGACAGTTCATGCGGCGTTACCTCGCTGACAGCTCTGAGGCGTTCCATTTACACTCTCAAGTCTCTCAACAACCGTAAGGCCCACCTGGGCCGCGCTCTTTGTTTCGATTATATTACGTATTTCGATGACTTAGAGAATACTTTTGTATGAAGAAGTTTGGTTAGTTATGACCTACATTGACCACACTCTGAATGAAAAATAAATAAACAATCTGTGAGCTATTAGTATTATTTCGGCTATTCAAAATTGTGCTCTATTTCCTACGTGTCAAGGTATGACTTAATATATGAAGAATAAAGTATTCGTTTAGTTCTTCTGAACAAGTCACTAATTATAGTTTCGAAAGTTTATAATTGAGAAACTAATATCACATCGGACTAAATACTATATTATGATGACTTGATAGATAGAAAATTTAACATATATTATAATGTCCTTCACACAAACATAAAATATGGATTATATGTAAGGATATTTCATATTACATTAATTTTACAAAGAGGGTAGGCCGGGCGCCATTTTTTTTGCACATTGACCTGCCAACTTTTTTGCATAGATTTTTCCCGGAACTGAGGGGTTAAAGCTATGACGTTGTCACGTTCAACTATCGTCAGTAAACCGACTTTACAGACAACCGATTTTTTTTATCATAAAATGAGTTGGAACAGAGTTATTCTCAAAAAACTGTATTTGAGCGCCATTTTTCCAATATGGCGACGCGAGCGGCAAAGGTACGAGGTGGCAAAGTAAAAATTCGAAAAGAGCACGTCGAAATCTATAAAATCACCAATTTTTAAAACTCCCGGAAAACGCTTGACGATAAAACCACCCATACTTATTTTGTATACCGTACTCGGCGAAACATGGCGGTAGCGGTCATTGACTCCATGTCAAAAACTTGTAATTTTTCATACTATAAATCGTTATTGACAGTGAAGTGTCAGATGTTCCTAGTCCATTGTTAATCGCGGTTTATGAAAGTTTAGTTGAGGTGGGCCGAAATTCGTTTTACATTCGGTTTAACCGAACTTCGGCAGCTTGAACCGAATTTCGTCATTCGGCCGAATTTCGGTTAAAATGCCGAACATTCGGCACTAAATATACTTGCACTATCATAATGGAAATTAATGAAAAAAACATAATATCTGTAGTAAGTAGTAACAGTGAAAAACAAAACTTAACGGCTGCCGGCGCCGGCTCCCAAAAATATCAGTAATGTGAACCGGCGGTAAGTATACTGCCGGCAGCCGAAATTTAAAACAACGGCTACCTGCAGCGCGGCGCTGGCACTCAAAATGGGAACCGCTGATAATGCGTAAAACGCTAGGTTCTAGTGCCGATACACTTTTAAAAAGAAATAATTATAATCTCAAATGTTCGACTTCTTAACCGATTTCCAAAGGTGAAGGTTATATTATGTTCGGCTATGGATATTTTAGTTTTTTGTGATGCATTTTCATCTACCTTAGCTTTACCTTAGCTACCTTTTTTCAGCTACCAAAAAGTAAGATTTTGCACCACAGTTAAAAACCCTGTGGTATACTTCCGAAGGTACTGAACAGAACTTCAGACTCCTTAATCCTTATACATGTTAGAGAGTTTCAGCGTTGTTTAAAGAAGCAAAGGTACTTAATATATTAGATTAAGACGTCTTCTCGGCATTTGTGAGACCTATGCTAGAAGCCATTGTCTCAAATACAATGTTGCTAAGACGCAGATGATAGTGTTTAGGGCTGAGAAGAGTCCGGAGAGGGTCCCGCCGGTTTATTTAGATGGAGAAGTAGCGCAGCGAGTCGAGCGTTTCCGATATCTGGGCCACATTCTGACCGAGAATCTATCTGACAATGAAGACATTGCAGTTCGTGAGAGACGGGCAATGGCCGTTCAGTGTAACATGCTCGCGCGCCGTTTTGCACGTTGCAGCGTTGAGGCAAGGTTAGCTCTCCAAAGCAGCTTTAGCTCTCCGATTAGACTCTTAAGCAGCTTTAGTTCTCCGATTAGACTCTTAAGCAGCTTTAGCTCTCCGATTAGACTCTTAAGCAGCTTTAGCTCTCCGATTAGACTCTTAAGCAGCTTTAGTTCTCCGATTAGACTCTTAAGCAGCTTTAGCTCTCCGATTACACTCTTAAGCAGCTTTAGCTCTCCGATTAGACTCTTAAGCAGCCTTAGCTCTCTGATTAGACTCTTAAGCAGCCTTAGCTCTCCTATTAGACTCTTAAGCAGCTTTAGCTCTCCGATTAGACTCTTAAGCAGCTTTAGCTCTCCAATTAGACTCTTAAGCAGCTTTAGCTCTCCGATTAGACTCTTAAGCAGCTTTAGCTCTCCAATTAGACTCTTAAGCAGCCTTAGCTCTCCGAAGCAGGCTTAGCTCTCCGATTAGACTCTTAAGCAGCTTTAGCTCTCCGATTAGACTCTTAAGCAGCTTTAGTTCTCCGATCAGACTCTTAAGCAGCTTTAGCTCTCCGATTAGACTCTTAAGCAGCTTTAGCTCTCCGATTAGACTCTTAAGCAGCTTTAGCTCTCCAATTAGACTCTTAAGCAGCCTTAGCTCTCCGAAGCAGCCTTAGCTCTCCGATTAGACTCTTAAGCAGCCTTAGCTCTCCGAAGCAGCCTTAGCTCTCCGATTAGACTCTTAAGCAGCTTTAGCTTTCCGATTAGACTCTTAAGCAGCCTTAGCTCTCCGAAGCAGCCTTAGCTCTCCGATTAGACTCTTAAGCAGCCTTAGCTGTAACTGTATCACGAATTTCGTTTAATTATCACACAATGTACCTGAGTTGGAATTAGTTCAGAGACAATGGAGCTGCGTCAGGAACAATAAAATTATACCAATTGTCTCCTTAAGACAATTGGAACGTTCGAACGTAATGCTCAAACTTTAGGAGTAAGACATCCATAACACAAACGGAATAATTTAAAACAGTGGTACCCAACCGGTAGCTCGCGGTTACCTGGTAGCCCGTGGCCTGTTATGTAGGCGCCCGCGAACAATATGGGTCAATAAATTAAATAAACAATAACTAAATTACCTAGTTTCCTTATATATGTATATCGCTTATGATTTTTTGAAACTTCGTGGTACCCGCGTGGCTTATCGGGATTTTTAAAATAGCCCTTGGAGCAATACCAGTTTGGCAACACTGATTTAAAACATGTTGAAACACTGAAATAAAAGGAGAGAATGTTAAAAGGAGAGAATAGGATGAGAAACTTAATAGGCAACATTTGTAATCGTATCGTTTGGTATAAAAAATCCATACTAATACTACAACAATGCTGTCTGGGTCTGTTACCTCTTCGCAGACCCAAACCGCTGAACTGATTTTCCCAAAATTTGTTATGGAGGTTCTTTGATTCCCGCGTGATAAACGAATTTTGGCGATTGATAAATTAATTTTACTAGCTCTATCCCACGGCAAACCTCTATTACTAATTTGGGGTAAATTAGAAACTGGGGTAAATTATTAGGTACTTAAGGCCGTCCCCCGAGCAAACGACCTTGGCCATACATTTGCCGCGTTGCCGAGAGCGCGCCAAAACCATATTTTTTTTACTTATCTTCGTTCAAAATTGTCTTAAAAAAATTTAAAACGGGGAATATGTAGTTTATGATATTGTCGATCTGTGTGTTTCAAATAAAAGTAATTTGTAAATCCTAAGGAGATGCTGAATGTATGCTTGAATTTTAATAAATTGGTTTTACTTTGGAAGCTGATATCATGAGTATAATAAACAAAAATAGAAAATTTTAAACGGGGAAAGGAATGTTGATATACTGAAGATTATTGCTGTATGTTTATTATAACTTTGTAGCTATCAAATTATGTGTATAAGGCTTGAAATACGGTAAATTACGGTATCTCCGTAAGGAACGCCCTTAAAGAAGTTTTAAAAAATCCTTCCCGAGCACGTGGTAATTATGGATATGTTTTCGGATGTAAATACATATGTATATTTTTGGCACGGCCTATTTATGCGGAGAATCCCGCTTAATTTAAGATGCTTCAAGATTAGTTTTGTGTTGGTCTTGAAGTGACACATCATACAGATTACAGGCACAGTATAGCAATACAGGGGTACCGACAAAGCATTTGGTTTTTTTTTTTTTTATATTTAATTATTTTTGCGGACAAAAATGTCTTTTAGAGGCTACTCTCCAACTCGAAAAACGCGAAACAATGACCTAGAAGTTCTGTGTCATTGCCCATCAACTGATTTTGTTGTTCCCTCGGCAACAATACAATGCCCTACAATCCAAACATTTTTATACCTTTAGTTTTCATAAACAAAGACTAAGTTATAATTATTAGGTATCTACACTTAAAACTGTTAAAATTTACAAAACTCGTATCAAACAAACTTTAAAATAAGCTCATGGGTACTTAGCTCTATCTACCTACAATCTACATAGAAAATTCTAAAACTATTTTTTTATAATCTCAAGACAGGCTTATATTGGTCTTTACTTTGTTTTGCTAATAAGTAAGTCCTGCGGGTGAGTCCTGCCATTAACAAAATGTTTTCAACAATCTACAACAAATGTTTACAAAAGTACTGCCCCGCTGTGGTTGCAAAGTTTAAAATGTTGTGGACGTGTCTGTTATATTATTATAAACAAACTAACTTTTTAACTCGCAATTATACCATTTTTCGAATGGTGTTCGACGGCCTTACTTCTTTTATTAAAAAAGTCGATTTAAAAAGAAAGCCTAGCTTACTGAATATTATGATGTGTCGGGTTTACATGGGGCACACTAAAAGTTTTGCAATTCCAGCTAATCGGAACTATTTGAGTTTTGAATGTTTTTTTTTTAAACGTTGTAACCTTCTTAGCAATACAAAAAAAAATTGGTGGGAAATCATTTGTCAATTATTTTTTATCACACATCGAAATTCTACGTACGCAACGAAATTGGAATTAAGTCGAAAAGATTTTAGAGCAAAGATTTTTTATGATTTTAAAAGTTCTCTCTCTCCGCAAGACTGTGCTGCTCGTCTTCAAAATGCTTTTGGGAGAGAAGCACCTTGTTTGAGCACCGTGAGGAGATGGTATGCTGAATTTGAAAGAGGTCGAGTTTCTTTACATGACGAATTTCGTGAAGGGCGGCCTTCAACTGCCGTTAACGAAAATAATGTGACTACGGTTAAGCGTTTAATTGAAGAAAACATGCGGATTACCTATGAGACGATTCGAGGACTATTGGGGATTGGTATGACCAAATTTAAAAAAAATACACGAAGAATTGTAAGTTCGGAGACTTTGTTGTCGTTGGATCCCTCATGAACTGACAGCGGAACAGAAGCAGGCTCGCGTGGAATGGTGCTCACAGATGCTACTGAAGCACGACCACGGACATTCTAATGCTGTTTATGACATTGCCACAGAAGACGAAACGTGGATTTATTGTTTTGAACCCGATAAAAAACAGCAATCTTGTCAGTGGGTGTTTGAAAATGAGAACAAGCCAACATAAGTGAGGCAGGTGAGAAACGTTGGTAAGAAAGTGATCGCGTTTTTTTTTTTTCTGAGCTATGGATCCCATCTGTACAATTGCACCTGGAGATCAAAAGAGTGTTAATGCTGAGTGGTATTCCACTATTTGTTTACCCAGGATATTAGAAAAGGTATGCGAAAGACGACCAAGAAGCCGCATTCTCCTACATCATGACAACGCCTCTTCACACACGGCCAACAAAACAAAGTCATTTTTAGCTTCCGAAAAAGCAGAACTCTTCACCCATGCTGCGTTTAGCCCCGACCTAGCAACTTGTGATTTCTGTATTTTTCCCAAAATTAAAGATTTAATGAGAGGTTTCACTTTTACCAACTCCAAAGAGGCAGTGATAGCATTCAATCAGCGAGTAGAAAACATGCCTTCAGATCTGTGATCCTCCTGTTTAAAAAAATGGTTCGATCGCATAAAAGAATGTTTAGAATGTAAAGGAGAGTATTTTGAAAAGCAATAAACATAATATTTTGGTTATAACATGCCATTTTTTCAAGTTACGCAAAACTTATGGTGTGACCTACGTATTAGGACATTGTTACTGAACGAAAAATTATCACAAAACTTATTTTATTATCTACGTCAATTAATTTTCCTTCCATTTCATTATTTTTTGAATTAATAATTCCCGAGCATAATGAAAATTAATGCAGTTCCTCAAGTTTGCGAATATAATAAAACTCAAAATTAACTCTACAAAGCTTGTTTAAGCTCTGAGCAAAAGCTCTCCTTTGAAGAAAGTCTTACGTCATTTATGATTTTCAGCAATTTTCAGCGTTACTTGGTGTTCACTATAGCGATGACGTTTCAGAATAAATTTACTTAATTATTAGATAGGTAGGTAGGTGAGTACTGGGTACCTAAATAACTATAATGTAATAAAAATATAAGCCCTGAAAGAGATTTTTTTGTTATTTGTATTGGCAAGCGGCCGAATGATATGAATTTCCCCATATGAGAGTTTTAAAAAGTTACTCTTTATGCACTGCTACTTTCACTGTCAACTCTACCTAATACCACAGAATACAATATATTAGTACTTACTATACAGGGGACTCATACACACCTTAAGACGTATTATCACTTTGTTCTGTTTTTTCTGTAAAAAGACTTACTGGTGTATTTTACCTCATCAGTTTTCTATCGAAATTCGAAGAAGTATTTGCTTCAAATATATTATTGGTGGATTTACCCTAATACATATATATAAAATTGAAGTATTGTTTATATTGATAAGTGCGAAATGCGAATTAGCATAATACGTCCTTAAACCCTTTAAACATGAATAAACAGACGAACAGAGTAAAAACAAATTGTTCTAAAACGGTTGACGACAGATTACGTATTTTAAACCTTAACTGTGAGGCATAAGGTAACTGCCCCACAGTCAGCAGTAATCTGGTACTGGCAGTCTTAATACAGCCTTAAGCCGTTTGCACAGTACGAAGATTAAGGTCCCGACGTAGTACAATCTGCACAAATTGAGAGGACAACTCGCTTGTATCAAATCCGATGCAAACAAGTTGCTTTTTAGGGTTCTGTATCCAAAGGGTAAAAAGTAAAAACCCTACCCTCTTTCTGACTTCGATGTCTGTCCGTCTAATACCCTGAATTGTATTTGTTCTTTAATAATTATTAATAATAAAAATAATAAATCCTTTATTTGCACATAAACATACAAAATGAAGAACACAACACAAGAGACACAAAACAATGAAAATACAATATTACAATAAAATTTACAATTTATAAAAAGGTGCAAATTGGCGGCCTTACCGCTGTGAGCGGTTTCTACCAGGCAACCATCAATATTTAAAAATAATTGAAAAAATAATAGTATAAAAACTGTTACTTACAATAATGTGAGATAAAATAAACTAAGTACATAAACTTAACATAGATATAATGAAGCAAAAATATGAAAAAATGACAGGAGATAACAATTTTAGGATAATTAATATTAGTACACCAAAATTTTCATATTCAAGGAGATAGGTCTAAGTAGTGTTTTTTGACACGTTTCTTAAATATATTTATGGATTCAGAGTTTTGTATAGAATCAGGTAAAGAGTTCCAGAGACGAATAGCGGAGATGGTGAAAGAAGAATCATAGAATTAAGTTTTATGGGAAGGGAAAGCAAGCGTAAGTTTCTTTGCAGGGCGAAGAATAGGATTGCCATGACCTAGAAAATTGAAGTTTTCCTCTCCTCTACTACTCTATTATATAATATTTAAGGGGGGCCTCCCATACAAAAAACGCAAAAAAAGATAAATAAGTATTATACGATTCCCGCGCGATAAACTAAATTTGATGCAACGGATTTGCGGGCGTCATCTAGTATTATCTTAATAAAAATGGATTTTCAAATGTGTTAGTCGCGCTAAAACTCGAAAACGGCTGAACGGATTGGGCTGATTTTAGTCTTAAAATATGTACTCGTAGAAGTCCAGGGAAGGTTTTAAAGTGACACGAAGTTCACCGGGACAGCTAGTAATATATAAATAGATTACCAAAATCTTTACCCCTTATGTCTTCACCGTAGTCGGGTAAGCAAAAAGCTTTTCGGCAAAAAACTTATTTTCCTTCGCTTCAACTTTCTTAGTTCCAACGAGTACCGTAAAAAAGGAAGAAACAAATAAATAATACTAAATACTACAAGTTACCAAACGTCTCTTGTTATTCCAAACGATCTGAACGTTTGAGTTTCCATAACAAATCATATGATTAACTTGAATATCTTATGCGCTCCCCATAAAATATACGAGTAGGCATTATCATAATGCCTCCTCTACATATCGGCGGATGCGTCGGGAGATGCATCCGCAACCATATCTGCGGATAAATTGCGATCCGTCCACACATCTGTGAGTTAATCAGTCTGTGCTCAATCGTGAAAGACGTAACTCGTGCCCCAAAAAATGGATATAGAGACAGTAGCGGCTGCTTCTATATACTTAATTAGCACCTATAATTATTATTACCTAAGAGTGCTCCGCAGTAGAGTAATAAAAAAAATGGAGCAAAAGAAGGTGGTGGATGCTGTCTATACACAAAAACAGAACAAAGTAATTGAAAATATATTCGAAATAAATATTTTGGCAATATTAACTTATATATACGACGACCTCTGTGGCTCAGTGGGTGGGCTGTTGGCAGCTCAAGCCGGGGGTCGCGGGTTCGAATCCCGCCGACGGAACAAAAAGTTTTCAAAGTTCCTGGGTCATGGACGTGTATTAAATATGTGTATCATATAATAAAAATCTTAAATATATGTATAGTATAAAAGTATTAAATATATTTCCGTTGTCTGGTACCCGTATCACAAGTCCTTCAGGTACTTACCACGGGGCCAGACTGACGTGGTGTGAAGCGTCCATAGATATTATTATTATTATTATTATTATTATTATTATATACGAGTATATACCTAATAATTACATTTATTTAATTTTGATTAGAATGTTTCCTCATTGGTCATGTTAGCCATTTCGACGACAAACACACACGTCCACTCCCACTAAATTTCCGTCGAATACTGATCCATCGGCAGACGTGTGGACGGGCGCCTTGCGTTCGCGCTCGATCCCTTTGATCCGTGTCGAAAAACGGACACCAAACGAATGTGTGGCAGATGCATCGGCCGACGTCAAATACCTACCACAGACAATCAAAAACCGCCGTCTACACATCGGCGGACGCATCCGCAGATACAATCTGCCGAAGCGTCCGCCGATATGTAGAGGAGGCATAAAGGATCAATTGTATTTGACCGATTTTTATTAGTACATTTGTCGGCTTGCTTTATGAAAGGCTTTATGTATGTAGGTACTACTTAATTTATTCATAACTTTATCCTCACTAAGTTATTTAAGAAATATTTATGTAATTTTTATCCACTCACTAATAAAGATATAATAATACCTATTATTATATTATGTAACCAGAGCATAACCATGATATTTAAACAATAAAGGTTTTCTGTTGTATGAATTTTTCAATGTTTTATAGTAGATACGTTTTTAGCTATATTATGTATTGAATAAAATATCAACATTTATAATTGGCAGCCCTACATACGTGAACGCGACGTACATGTGTAGAATGTAGACACTCTCATTCTTTCGGAGAACATCAAGCCCCGTACGAGCACCGGTGATCGCGACAACAATAAATTATTATAGAATACAATAGCAATTCTTGGAATCCCCGATCGAAGGATTCATGTATCCTGCAAATCGAATGAGCGTGTAGGACGCTTGAAGGATATTATATTGTTATACAAAACCGATGTTTGCTGTGAATGTCGTGACATATCCGGCACGTCATGGAAATTTTATTTCTTTTCGAAAATCGCAATATCAGAATATATTTTTGTCAGGCACTTTCGTAAATACCTACTATCAGCCACCATACTGTTGTTTGTAAAAGAACATCTCGTAAAATATCTTATATCTTTAGTGTCTAAAGTCTAAACACACTAGGCTGAATTACGCCGACGTAAATTCCGCCACGTTTACGCCGCGTATCAAACGCATACAAAATACGGACGGAACGCGACAGACGACACACTATGCCGAAATTCCGTCTCGAGCCGAATTTCCATCGAGCCGAGTCGAGCGTAAAGTTCGGCAGCGATTCGGCGGTAATTATCAAAACCGAACATAGCAAATCCAATATTAAGTCCAAAGAGTTAACGCACACATTACATCTGAGAATTTTAAATACTCACTTACGCGCGCGTTCCGCAGCGCGAAATTTCGGCTCTTCGCGTAATTTATAGTGTGTCGCATCAGACGTAAGCGGCTGAACGTAATTTCGGCCGCGTAAATTACGCCGGCGTAATTCAGCCTAGTGTGTTTAGACCCTTTCTTGTATACCTATAATATAATAAACTAGCTGTTGCCCGCGACTTCGTCCGCTTTAGCATAGTAGATCACGTCCCAAGTATTATTGTACAAAAATATTCAATGTACAGAATTGACCTTCCTACGATTTTATTATATTATGTAGATGTTACGCGCGGCTTCGCCCGCGTAATTTAGGAATTTCACGAAACCGTACATTTTTCCACAAAAAATAGCCTATGTCCCTTCACGTGGTCTATTCTTCATGTTTGCCAAATAACACAAATATTGCTCCAGTAGTTCTTAAGATAATAAGCAATTTCATTTAATTTCCCCCGTTTTTTCACATTTTCCTCTATTTCTTCGCTCCTATTAGTCTTAGCGTATTAAATATAGCTTATAGCCTTCCTCGATAAATGGGCTATCTAACACTGAAAGAATTTTTCAAATCGGACCAGTAGTTCCTGAGATAAGTGCGTTCAAATAAGCCCTTTCAAATAATTTCCCCCCGTTTTTTCCACATTTTCCTCTATTTCTTCGCTCCTATTAGTCTTAGCGCGATAAAATATAGCTTGTAGCCTTTCTCGATAAGTGGGCTATCTAACAATGAAAGAATTTTTCAAACTGGACCAGTAGTTCCTGAGATTAGCGCGTTCAAATAAGCCCTTTCACATAATTTCCCCTGTTTTTTCCACATTTTCCTCTATTTCTTCGCTCTTATAAGTTTTAGCGCGATAAAATATAGCCTATAGCCTTTCTCGATAAATGGGCTATC
This sequence comes from Polyommatus iphigenia, assembly GCA_963422495.1. Classification (NCBI taxonomy): domain Eukaryota; kingdom Metazoa; phylum Arthropoda; class Insecta; order Lepidoptera; family Lycaenidae; genus Polyommatus; species Polyommatus iphigenia. The sequence continues at coordinate 17,239,530 of OY730179.1, forward strand.
TAACACTGAAAGAATTTTTCAAATCGGACCAGTAGTTCCTGAGATTAGCGCGTTCAAATAAGCCCTTTCACATAATTTCCCCTGTTTTTCCACATTTTCCTCTATTTCTTCGCTCTGATAAGTCTTAGCGTGATAAAATATAGCCTATGGCCTTTCTCAATAAATGGGCTATCTCACACTGAAATAATTTTTCAAATCGGACCAGTAGTTCCTGAGATTAGCGCGTTCAAATAAGCCCTTTCACATAATTTCCCCTGTTTTTTCCACATTTTCCTCTATTTCTTCGCTCTTATAAGTCTTAGCGTAATAAAATATAGCCTATAGCCTTCCTCAATAAATGGGATATCTAACACTGAAAGAATTTTTCAAATCGGACCAGTAGTTCCTGAGATTAGCGCGTTCAAACAAACAAACTAACATACTCTTCCGCTTTATAATATTAAGTATAGATTGGAATCTCGGAATCGGCTCCAACGATTTTCATGAAATTTGAAAAAAAAATTGTATTTGGTTTCGGGGGCGATAAATCGATCTAGGTGTATAAACACACTAGGCTGAATTACGCCGGCGTAAATTCCGCCGCGTTTACGCCGCGTTTCAAACTCATACAAAATACGGGCGGAACGCGAGAGACGACACACTATTCCGTCGCGTATTTGTATGCGTTTGACATTTGCGGCGGAATTTACGCCGGCGTAATTCAGCCTAATGTGTTTAGACACTAGCTAGGAATGATTTTTAGAAAATGTCATTTTATTTGTGTTTTATCGAATACCGAGCTTTGCTCGGTAAAATAGCTAGGTGTAGCAAACCGCAAAGCGCGCCTACCCGGCAAGTGCGCTATATAACTATTTTTCCATACTATTGATTGGCTGATTTCCAAATAGGTACCTATATCCCTTAACCACTGACGTGCAATTTAGTTTCATTACCACTGACGTACGTATGGGATACGTAGGTATGTAATTTTGAACGCCTTTCTAGAATTAAACTTTATCGACACATCAGGATTCTGGTCCTGATGTGTCGATAAAGTTTAATTCTGGTGTCAATTGCAGTCTATTTATTTAGATACTTTCAAATTACATAAGGATATTAAAAAATATATTAATATAAATAAATTTTTATGTATCAAAAACCTTAGTGACTTACAAAGTAGGATAAACTTTTTATATAAAATTAACAAAAAATATTTTCCAAACATATGAACTTATTTTTTGGTTTATATTACTCGTAATAATCAAGAATTATATTAATCCTTCAATCGGAGGTTCTAGGATTTCCCATTGTATTCTTTTGTTCTCGCGATCATCGGTGCTCGCGCGGGGCCTGATAATTAATTTGGAAAAAATCACAATCACCACAATCAAATTATAAGGCACTTTTTAACGACAGTTGTTGTAGGTCGACTTAGAGCACTGCAAGCAAACCGATTTATTGCAAGCTTGACATCCGTTTCGGGTTCTGCCGACGCTTTTCTTTGAAATATATAATGGCAAATTTTCATTTTGTAGAATTGATGACTTTTGTTGCTTTTTTGACCAACTTTATCACCCTTATCCTTGGCCAACCAATAAGGCTAGAGAGCTCATGTGAAAGCTACGGTATCAATTCAATTTGTTCGTCATTTTTAGAAATATTCTGTTCAGCTGGCCTTTTTTAGACGTAGGTCGTAGAGGGTTCCTAAGATGAATAAGACAGCCTACAATTCACTTTTATCTATGGACAAACAAAAATTAATTATTCGAAAAAAGTCACGCTATCACTGACGCTACGTACCTCATACGTCAGGTCGTCGAAGTCACCTGCTTGCAGATGTGCACTGTATCCGCTTTCCCCTACCTTCGACGAGTCACTAGCAACTAGGAAAAACGACACGCAAAAATTCCCGCGAAATTATGAGTTTTGAATGAAAAACCGCGTGGGTGACGTACCACATACTAGTGGAGTTCAAAGAGCGTAAAAATCGTGCAAACCTCAAATTTTTGCAATAGTGGATGAAAATTGAAAAGAAAAAAAGGAATGTGTAGCTGATAACATAAGTAATAAAGTTTACCTATTGAAAAGTTGTGCTTTTGATTTTTAAATTATTCTCTTCCACTTCAAGACGTAAACTCATAAACTGTAAAATTTTGAAGAAAATTTGCATTTAAATATATAGCAAAATAATAAAATATCTATTTTTTTTATTTGTATCGTTGCTTATATTCCAAAGAAAAAAAATAAGTTGAAAAAATATACAATTTAGATTTAAAATTAATATTTTTGTATGTAGATGAGCATACCTCCAAATGTGCTTGTTGTGTGCCTCGCCAGGTAAATGGCGTTCCTATTTTTCTTTGGTTTTAAATAGGAAGTTTAAAATTATTTTTTAGGCTTAACAAAGCCTTCTATTTCTTAATGTGTATAACTTTTTAGCTCTTACTATATTAAATTTTCTGAAAATGTAGCACAAACTTTTCACTGATATTTCGAAGAAAATCTGTATTTTATTTCTTTTGGTTAGGTTTTTACAGATTTTTTTTTCTTTTTTTGCTAAAACATACTTAAAGGAAAAAAATACAAATTAGGTTAAGAACTGATATTTTTTGTATTCAGGTAAGCATTTTTCAAACATAGGTCGCAGCATGCGTCTTTAGTATGTAGGTACGTGAGATTTGTAGCACCCAATTTTTTTTCTGGCTTTAAGTAGGAAGTTTAAATATATTTCAAAGACTAGAAAAAGTATTTCATTTGTCGATGCATTTAACGTTTTAGCTCTCACTTAAATAAAATCTCAACAAATATAGAAAAATATTTTCTTTCTATTTTACACATTTTTGGAGATATTTAAACGTTTTTAAGTACTTAAAAGTTATCATTTCTCTAAAAATTAAATACGCACAACACGTAAGTTTAACACACTTTTCGTTACAACCCTTAAATCCACCCAAACCCTTTTATCTTGGTTACGACGAGCGTTAATCTCTAAAAACTTTGAAAAAACCTTATAGTTGTATTTAGCTTAGCAAAGCAAACTTTATTTTAAAAAAATTGTGTATTTGGTTAATTTTCAACGTAAACAATCGGATAAAAGTCATCGTGGAGTCATCTAATAACAGGAACAAGAAAAAAATATTTTTTCTGGAACGGTTTTATATGGTGAAATATTAATTTTTAATTAAGTAACTAAAAAATTAAAAGCACAAAAAATGTTTGGTAAACTTTGCAAGTTATAGTGTAAAAAAGAAAATGACACCTCAAAAACAAAAATTCATTCACTATTACTAATAATAATAAAATTCCTGTTATTAGATGATTCTTATCTATTACAATTTTCGGAGGTTAAAACCTCTGGCGACAGCACTATACGTACGTCAGTGGATATGGGATATGGCGCACTTGCCAGGTAGGCGCACTTTGGCACACTCACTATACCTTCTTTTATTGAATACAGTATACCTAATTAGTAATAAGAGACAATAACGTGGTAGAGGTTAGTAACAACTAAATAAACTCAATAAACCTAATCAAAAGCTACACTATGTACCTATATTATGTTCAGTGCCGTAAATAGGGCAGTGCCACCGGTGACAGGCACAGGGCCAAACTAATATGTATTCTGTGACAGGGCGTAGACTCTGGGGGGCGCAGGAATGGCCAGACCAGGCAGACTTATTTTTTCGAATTGCTCATATTCACATTCATATTCATATTTCTTTATTTGCTTCAAAAGTGGTACATTTTGGTGTTACAGTTAATAGTCTTTCTTAGATCACACTTTTCACTAATAATATAGCATGCAAATTGCTCCCGATAAGTTCCCGCTGCGCCCCAGAGATGTTTCCCAATGTAGTAAAAAATATATCTGCAGCCGAACATATAACCTCCTCTTTCTTGGAAGTCGGTTAAAAACAAGGGTGCAGTTATAGAAGCTTGCACATAGCGCAAAAAAGGCTATTTACGGCACTGATTATGTTACCGACTACCGTTAATTTACGGTACACTGTACTACTCGACCAAGCCAACTAGACGACTGTCAAATCATGCTCTCTCGCACTTATGCATTGCTAGCGACGTGCGTAAGTGCGAGAGAGCAAGCTTTGACATTCGTCTAGTTGGCTTGGTCGAGTAGTACCTAAGTATACCTACATTGTCTCTGTCTGGGACATCAGAAAAATCTCTTAACTGACTAGGACCCAATTTTACCAACTTCCGCCTAATGGGTAGACCTTAGGTTCGCACTCCTAGAGGGTGCAGGTTCGATCCCGGTGGAGGCGTGAACCAATGAGACATTTTCTGATCTCAATGTTTCTTTTACAGCGGATTAGTAAATGCAATGTTATGTGAACAACGAGTGAACAACTATGAACTATCAATTCGAAGATTCAAAGATTCAAAGAATTTATTATTCGTTCGTTCTTGTTATAAGGCAACGAAATTGCAATGTATAAGTTATACGACATGTTTGCTGCATGTGTCATTTTCTTCCTTACGTCTACGTCATCTGGTAGATGATGCGACCAAATTAAAATATCACTGATCGCATACATTTGTTACACTACAATAGTTATTTTTAATTTACCACGTCTGCATTGTTGGGACATTTTGTAAGGACACTGACGTAAATCATAAATGTACAAAACCTTGATGAAACCTAATTAATAATATGGTACCTATTTCCAAGACCTTTGGTTCCCCAGAAACAAGTAGTGGACCGTACCTATCACGGTTTGATTATATATTTTGATTGTAGGCGGTTGTACAAACAAAGAAAATTAAAGGAAAATACACAGCACTAACCTTTCTCTGGAGCTGCTACTAGTGCTGGTGTCTGTACACGGGTGGCGGGACTTTTTTGTCATTGGTTGCGTTGGCAGAGGCGTGGTTAAAGTTAAAGTTAATAAATATGGCGTCCAAACACATACGAAATCTGTCAAATTTTTCCGGTTAAAGTTAAAGTTAAAGTCAAAGTTAGTTGGTGCAACCCACTCATAGAAACACACTCGCGTAGAAGTTAATTATCATATTGAACAAAACACTTAATTATTCCCCAGTGTGATGGGGACGTTTGAGCATGGTACGCTGCGGGGTGGCCTTTTTGATTAAGATCTTTAGTTTTTCCTTTTTTTTTATTCTAATTATTATCATTGTTAAATTATTTTTTATTTAAGTAAGTATATATTATGTACTTAGATTATTGCATTGGATTATTGTCATTGTAAATTTTATATTCTGAATATGTTAATTTAGTATATTTAATAATTAATTAATAACTTAATTATTATAATAAAACTAAAAGATAAAATAATAAACTAATAAAATTATAACTAGATAAGCGAAAACAAGTTAGCGCGCGGAGCTCGGAAAATTCTCTCTCATCATTCCATTCTATTTTATTTGAATTTTAAAATTACACAGCAAGTCCTCCTTCCTCTTTTTTATTTTATTACAAAATCATGCAATAGTGTTTTGGCATTGAGGCTCTACTGGCCTCAGTGCAATAGTTGTGTACTATTATTATTATTATTTGCTTTATTTATTAATTTACAATTATAGGAAACAATTGTTTTTGTAGATGGAATAAAATTTATAACATTTTGATTTTTTTGTTTTCTTGTAAAAAAAACTTTTTTTTTTTATTTATTGTTTTAATCAGGGGATTTTTCCCAACGGAAAATATCACCCCCATGATACATAATGACAGTTCAAACAATACAAAATCAACACAAACAGAGGAAAAAAAATATACAAAAACAAAACATGCTAACGCCGACTTACACAATATTTAAAAAGTTTATAAAGCCCTCTGGCAGCTATAGAATTTGGAAAAGACAAAACAGTATTACAGAAACCTACTTGAAAATTATAATTAAATACATAAAAATAATCCTGTCTCTCGGCCTCGGCCCGGACACACTCCATCAGAACGTGATATACGTCCTCCACAACGTTACACTCCTCACAGTTGGGACTCGGCGTCTTCCTCATAAGGAAACCGAATGCGTTCAATGGAATATGTTCAGACCTAAGCCGAAAGGCAGTGGTGACCTCCTCTCGATTCAATTGTATGTTCTCGAACCAAGGGGATCTGCACAAAGTATGCTGGATAGTTCTGTACCAGATTCCCTTGGTTCGAGACCTCTCATCAAAGTATTCACTCCATACATTTTCACACATCATTTTCACTACATTCATAAACTCACTATCATAACCCAAACAATCCAAGGAGACCCCATCATCAATCGCCTGTTTAGCTAACAGGTCGACTCGCTCATTACCGTCAATGCCGATATGCGCGGGGACCCACTGCAACACAACGCGCCTTCCGCACCTCTGTAAGTCCAGCATTAACTGTATAATTTGATAAGCAATCGGTGTTCCTCGAGACGTCGAGGTACACCGAGCTATGTGATAAAGCGCACTTTTCGAGTCAGACAAAATAACTACGTGACTGACATCGAGAGAATTTATATATAACAGGGCCCTATGTATTGCAATGAGTTCGGCGCGCATAACGGAGATATTAACATTAACACTGAATCGGCGATTTATGTTGGTCTGGGGATCCAAAAATGCAGAACCGCTTCGATTTGTCTCCTTAGATCCGTCAGTAAATATTTTATAATAATTATAGTACAATTTATGTAAAGATTCCTCACAACTCTGTTTGAGACATGAAGCTGTATAGTTACGTTTGCCCTTATCTATATGTGGTAAATCACAATTAATTTCGAGATCTACGTTACTAATCCATGTATCTAAAGAAAAGAGACCCGATAAAACGTTATTACTCGTATGCACATTTAAATTACAAAATTTTCTATGAATTTCGACTAATAAAGGAAGTTTTTTGCGTCGCCAATACGAATTACAGCTAACCTGGTCGAGAGTACCTAAGAGTCTAAAACTTTCATTATCGTTATACCTACACTTTAACCAATATTTTCCCGCTAAATAGTTTCTTCTAACAAATAACGGAGGGATAAATAATTCATTTTCCATTACATGGACTGGAGTAGACTTAATAAAATTACCCAATAAACGTAAGCATTGATTTTGTAACTTATCTATTTTATATAGGTTAGTTTTAGAAGTATTCCCATAAAATATCGACCCGTAGTCAATTCTACTTCTAATCAGAGCAAAATAAAGACGTCGCAAGTGGGACGGATGGACCCCCCAATTAGATCCCCTTAAGATTTGTAAACAGCTAATTAATTTTTGTACTCTGGTTACGGTTTCATTGATGTGTTTAGTCCACTTTAAAGAGCTATCCAACCAAATACCTAGATACTTAACCGCTGGTTCCGTTTTTAAAATATTGTCATCAATTTTAACTTTAATAACTTTTTCTTTGTATCCTTTATTAAAAAGACATAATTTAGTTTTAGTACTCGATAACTCCAGACCCACTTCCGATAAGAAGTTACGTAATTGATCAATAGCGAGTTGTAACTTTTGTGAGATCTCACCAATATTATTACCAGTGTAATATATGATAAAATCGTCGGCGTACTGTGACATAAAAACTGAAATAATAAACCTACATATCTTGTATGTTGCCAAATTAAATAGTAAGGGCGATAAGGGGTCCCCTTGCGCTAAGCCTAAGTCTGTACATCGTGAAATAATTATATTTAATAACTCCATTTTTAAATTCCTGCAACTCAGGAAATTCCATAAATATAAACAAAATTTTGAACCCAATCCGAGATCATCTAGTATTCTAAGTAGGGACGAAATGTTCACATTATTATAGGCATTTTTTATATCGATAAAACAAGCCGCTGTAAATTTACTTTCGGAAAAACCAGTTAAAATTCTATAAACTAAACTGCTTATATTCTCGTAACAAGAAAATCCTTTTCTAAACCCTGTCACACATTGAGCCAAAAAAACATTTTTCTCACAATACCACTCGATACGAACTTTTAAAATAATATGAAATAACTTACATAAGCAGGACATCAAAGCAATAGGCCTCAAGGACGAAACTGAATTAGGATCTTGATCAGGTTTAGAAATAGGTATAATATTAATATCCCTCCACTGATAAGGTACAAAGCCATTAGCGTAAAACATGTTATATAATTCTAATAAAATTAGTTTACCATTACTGGGCAGGTGTTTAATCATTAAGTAGGAGATATTATCACTTCCTGGGGCCGTGCTTTTTGAGGGAATACAGTGTGTTAACTCTGACATCGAAAAAGGTGTATCAAGAATGTCATTACTAGAAAAAAAAAATTAGGAACATCCGGGGAGACATAGTCGGGAGTTAAATTATAAAGCAACTCTGTTGCTAACTTCTCATTACATTGATGTCTAACTTGTTTGTGGCCCTTTACCCATTTCATTCTAGACCAAACAGTATGAGCCGAAGAAGAGTGATCTAACGACGAACAAAAACTTTTAAAATTATCAAATTTTGCCCAACGTATTAATTTTTGAGCTACATGGATTTTTTCTTTTAAAATATCAGAGTTTTGAGGGGTAGGATTACGACGAAATTTTGAAAGTGCTAAACGACGTTCTGCTACAGCTTTGGATAATGTACTATTCCAGTAGGGGCGCGGAGAAAACTTATTTGTGGAAACAGAATTTAACTTAACGTATGGGATATGTAGGTCGGCAGCTTTATTAACGATCTCAACAAAGCGATTATAATTACACTGCAAATCAGATGAAATGTTAAAATTATCGAATAATTTTTCTAAACATAATGTATAGGAGGGCCAATCAGCTTTTTTTAAATTCCTTTTAGAGGATGGCACATAATTAACTGCAGCAGTAATAAAAACTTGAATAATTCTATGATCACTGCCTAGTGTTTCGTTCGTTACGTCATAGTTTAATTTAACGCGACGCCTTGATAATTTGGCTGTAGCGATGCCGATTTTTCTCAGCATTGACTAAAGCTAAGAAATTGAAGTTCATTGTCAGTATTCATCATGTCTTTGTCTTTGAATTGCCCATAGCATAACACGATTGGACAACTTTTATAGCACAGAATAATCAATCGAAAAGACCTCTGTAAAAAAAGGGATTCCTATTTTTCCAACAAAAGAGAGTGATTTAAGGTTCCAAAATTTGTACATAAATTGGTTCAAGCATGCACTTTAATTTGTGCATAGCTTATATGAAATGTATTTATGGTTTTTAAATTATGCGACAAAAACCATTTTGTCGCTTACGCCCTTTCCATTTTTTGCTGTTCCATTGCTTGTTTTCTATGAGAGGCCGGGCCGGCCTCTCATAGAAAACAAGCAATCTAAAACATATCCAACACGGTTTCTTACTTTAACGCTGCATCACCTTAAGTGCTAGTTCCGAAGAAGCAAAAGTAATATCAGGTGAATACTGTTGTAAGGAGCCATTCACCAACTTGACCCTCGTGGGTTTTGAACTATTTAACGATACAAAATTAGATTCCGTTAAGGCATCAAAAATATCTATTCCCCTTCTGTCCACTTTATTGGACCAGTTGGTGTGGTGGCCATTTAAATCCCCGATAATTAAAGTTTTAGTCGAAAACATATCAAATAAGTTTTCCCATTGAGATTTTTGAATTAGTACTGATGGAGGGCAATAGACCGCAATAATATTTTTGATTGAATCGATATTAAATAATTCAATGTGAACAACCTGAATACTAGAATTTAAAAATGTTAGATTACAGCGTTTAGCCTTCACTGACGAATGAACAAACATCGCAACACCCTCTCGCGAATCATCTCGATCAGACCTATAAATTGTATAATCTTTTACCTTTAAAAAACTCCCCGGTGTCAGCCATGACTCGGATATAGCAGCAACGTGGATCTTTTCCTGAATTAAAATATTTTCAAAACTACACAACTTCGGTCTCAAACTCTGCGCATTCCAGTGTATAATTTTAAATTCAACATTTTTATGATTATGAACCATTAAAGTATTCTATAATAAATTTCAACAACGGTCACTCTGATACATTTTCAACTAAGACTAATATTAACCATTGAACACAAATCTTTAACATACTTTTAAATTTATCAGAAAATGCTAAATCTCTTAAAAATAAAATTTCTTTCAATCTTTCAAGTAACTCAGAAAATTTAACAGATTTTTCGTTTAATTTAGCGTCTTTATTATATTCCGGCATGGTATCTTGCTGACACTGTTCAACATCCGGCTCGCGATATCTATTTGCACCATCGAAACGTACTTCTTTTTTCTGTTTTTGTTGGATTCGCCGCTTCGGTCTAGACTGATGAACGTCGGCTTTAACTGACACAACTTGAGCAAAAGTCGGTGACTTTTGTGACTGAGATTGAGAAATATCCTCAAAAGATTGAAACAGAGGCGGGAAAAGAGCGTTATTATCAGGCTGGGGGAAGTCATACAAGTTTTCCGGGTCCAGATGCACTTCAGAATTATTACTATTATCTTGAACTGGAGAATTCGAAGTATACACAGAGCACGCCTTTCTGTATGTGCAATTAAAATCCGACATTATCTCACGAATCTTTTTTTCTTTAATGTATATAGGGCAGCTTCTACTTAAAGCCATATGATTACCCTTGTGTTGACTTGTGTCAACTTGTGTCAACAAAAGATTGTTTTTCACAATTAGCATGGAACTGCCCACATTTAGGACAGACGATTCGTGTAGATGGGCATTTAGAAACAACGTGGCCAAAGCGCCAGCATCTCGAGCACTGTGATACGGGAAATATAAATTTTTCAACTTTAACCTTCAGATAGTCGTTAACTAATACATATGCGGGTAAAAAACCACCCTTAAAACGTAGCCTGACAGATTCGCTGGGGATCCATTCTCCTTCATCGTTTTTTCTTCTTAGGCGTAACGCGGAAACTAAAACCGCTCGCTCGTCCGTGGAAATACGGTTAATAATCTCATCTTCCTTCAAGTCTAGGTCTATATTCCTGATAATTCCATAGGAGTGACTGACATTAAAAGCTTCATTAAATTTCCATCCCATATTAATCAACACATCGCAATTAACCATTTTTTCCATGTGTACTATGCTTTCAAATTCCAAACGTATTTTATAAGGTGTCAAATATTTTATTCTCTTAATTTCTCTAATATCTAAATCTTTAAACAACTTAGCTAGGGCAAATTGTTTTGGAAGCTTTTCTTTGCAAGAAATGTAGACCTCCAGTTTATCTTGTTACGACTTTTTCTTCTCTTGTACTTCCCATTCTCCCTCATCTTCTTTCTTATCAGCCCATAACTCTTGAAAAACTCTTTTACTGGCCTCTTTAGGCGTTATTTCGCTCTCAGTCATATTCTCCCCCACATTTTTCATATACATCTTATCTTCTTCCATACTAATATCTTCTGTAATCTCAACACTTCTACTAGAATCGATAATTTCTCCTTCAATTAATTTTTTACACTCCTTTTATCCTTCGTTTACACTAACTTTTATCCTTCGTGGACGCATCCTCCTCAACGCAATCTTCATTATCTTGCATTATGACATAACGCAAAAACTAAGCGATAAGACAATGTTATCTACACGACGACACCGGCCGGCACGGCCAGGCCGCGGTGCGCGAGGCGATCGGCAGTAACTAGTAAACAACCTACCCGATTGTGAAACTGATAAGGGATCGGAGCGCACACGTCTAACTCGCACGCTGACCGTCGCGAGACTCCTTGTTAAAAAAAATAAAAAAAAATAAAAAAAAATAAAAAAAAATAAAAAAAAATAAAAAAAATAAAAAAAAACACTCGAATGGAACGAAGTTATCTATATCTATACTATCTATATCTATACTAATATTATAAATGCGAAAGTATCTCTGTCTGTCTGTCTGTCTCGCTTTCACGCCAAAACTACTGAACCGATTGTAATGAAATTTTGTACACAGATAGTCTAAAGCCTGAGAAAGGACATAGGCTACTTTTTAACTGGAAATAGGGGTTGTAAGGGGGTGAAAATGCGCAAATTTGTTCAAATTAAGTTAGTTCCAAAAATTCGTAATAGATGGAGCCGTGCGTCTCCTACATCGCGCTATCGTAGTCTAAGTCTTTCTGTAAGAGGCTGTACCATGTTAAATTGCGTTTTTCATTTCTTTCGATTGTTATACACGTTGATAATGTATAACTCACTACTCAGTACTTTATCTATGCAGTGATGAGTGACGTAACCTTAAATCTACCAATGATAAATAGTTTATGGGTAAAGCTAAAGTTATGAAATATTATGTGCACAGTGCACACTGCACAGCTGTTTTTGGGTATTTTGATTTAGGGGGTACCAGGGTTTTAAAAAGCTTTTAAATTTGACACCAATTTTGTTGACACCGCGCGCTGTAAGTACACTGAAGTCCACGCGGACGAAGTCGCGGGCAACAGCTAGTTTCTTATGTTCAAAAAACCTGTAAGTATTATTTAAAAAAACGCCATCTATTGACGCCCAGGAATACTAAGAACGCGTAAATAAACAATTTAAAAAAAAACACCATCTAGTTGACGCTTAGGAATACTTACTATCAACGCCCTCTGTCCCTACCATGCAGGTACTAATAAAAAAGTGTCGAGGTCAAATCAAGGTCAAATGTCGTGCCGTCTAGCCTTCAAGATTTACGCCGAACGCGAGATAAGGAACTTCGTTCCAAAAATCCGTAGCAACTAACAAGGAATATGAGAACTGTCACCCATATCATCTGTCACGCACATACTATAAATTAAATAGCGTTACATACTAATATCTTATATCTTTAAACGAGCAATTCTTGTATATATATATATATATATATATATATATATATATATATATATATATATATCTATATATAATTGGAATCTCGGAATCGGCTCCAACGATTTTCATGAAATTTAGTATATAGGGTTTCGGGGGCGATAAATCGATCCAGCTAGGAATCATTTTCATAAAATGTCATTTTATTTATGTGCTTTTTGAATTTTTTGAATACCGAGCGAAGCTCGGTCATATAGCTAGTTAATATTATATTCACGAAAGTGTGCCTGTCTGTTACCTCTAAGCGCCCAAAGCGCTGAACCGATTTTGCTGAAATTATTATTATTTACCGTTCCATACTGTTTTATATTACAATAGTATGTATTAAGGGAAAAGACCTAATGGCAGACACTTTAAGGAAACATGAAACATTTGAATGTTATAAAATATATATTTATGAAAATAAAGGATTGATAATTTCTTCCATGTCTTCAGTAACTCTTACAAAATAGAACTATTATAATTATTCTCTGACAAATCAATTAAAAAATATATTATTGGTCTTTTTGTAAACTTAGTCATAAGTACTAATAGATGACATCACAAAAAACGAACATCGCTAATAGTAGACACCAATATGAATAATAGTTGACATAGAACATTACATTACAATTTACATCACAAAAAACGAACATCACTAATAGTAGACACCAATATGAATAATAGTTGACATAGAACATTACATTACAATTTACATTTTACATTTTTCCTATTATTAGGTCTTTATTTGCCATTTTTCAAAAGATTTCATTTACTTCATCATAGTAACTACATGCATCAGAAATATTATCCACGTTGTCTCCAGATTCTATTCATTCTTCTTCCATGCTGAAACTATCTTTCCTTTTATTTTTATTTTTCATATTTTTTTCCTAGCAAATTTATTTTCAGTCTTTAGTCTCCATGCTTCTTTTGCCTCTTCTTTTTTCTTCTTTCTTTTCTCAGCTCTCCTTTTTCTTGTTTTTTTACTGCTAAAAAACTAAAGCAATCGATTTTTAGATCAGTACCAGGTCTAATATTAGACACCATGTCCATTTTTAGGTGCAGTAGTTCTAAGTTCTTAGATTGTTAATAGAATTATATTTTCAGAGAATAGTGATGATTTTTGCAGTAGAATAAAGTACAAAATAACTTTAGTATGTATTGCAAAACTCAAAGATGAGATCCATGTCATCTACAAGATGTTTGTGTAAACACCGTTGTCCTTGAAACCGTCTAATCAGCCCGTCAAAATGAACAACTTTTTCTATGAGAACAATGCTGGGAATTTAAAAAAATCTGTCTTCATACCCATACAAATTGCCGATCCGGGCATCCGTATGGGTATGAAGACGGCATTTTTTTTTTGAGTTCCCAGCATTGTTCTCATAGAAAAAGTTGTTCATTTTCACGGGCTCATTTGATGGTTTCAAGGACAACGGTGTTTACACTAACACACTGTATTAGGTTTTTTACATTTTCAAGAACTAATAGTAGACACCCTTTATATTGTTGGGGAAAATTGATAAAAAATCTTAAATAAACATTAATTAGTGTATACAACATGACCATTAATCCAATGAAATCAATAGAAATTACAAAAAAATCAAATAAATGTATTCAAAACTTACGTGCAAAATTTCGCCTTCCTTAACCTATTTGCTAAGAAATTGTCGAGCGCGTGTTGACGCGGTCATATTATTTACGAAAACTGATCCCATTTTAAAATTTTGTTCCTGAAGGCGTCTCTAATATATTTTTTCAATTCAACAGATAGATTGAGAAGCTTATAAAATTTACAGTGGTGAGAAATAATTAGAGTAATTCTTATTTTTATGGTATTTTTGTCGTAAGTGTCATCTATTAGTTCAGTGTCTAGCATTAGGTCTTTTACCTTAATTAAAACTTGATTAAAACACAAAAAAAGTTTAAATTCTCTTTATTATAAAACATGGCAATAAAAATGGCGGATACATATCCAAAGTCCAAGAGAACATTGTCATAAATTCATTATAAAATAATCAAACATTCATATTGTCGAAAAATCCTAAAATTTCCATTGGAACGATATCCGCGCACTAAAATACTTACAATATATTCTCATCTTATTTACAACAATAGAAATAAACGTACAACTAAACAGTGTGTTAAGGCCGCTACATACGGTGAGGCCGATCGTTGCGAAAAATTCATCCGCTAGTTTCGATAGCAAAGTTAGATGTCAAAAATGTATGGGATTTGAGTTTGACATAACGCATTACAAGCGAAATGACAAAACGATGCATTTTTTTGAGTTGAACTGAGCACTCTGGGGCCTATTAACATGACTCGAAGTCGATTCGAGCGCAGAATGTCTCTGCATACATGCTCTCTGCACATATTATGCTGTCTCACCTGCGAAGTGTGATTCGAATTATGAGAATATGGCCCCTGACGGACTCGCTTTATGCATCGAGTCAGCCCGGCAGTCCGACCCTAACGATCGGCCTCACTGTTTAGGCTATTATAATTAAATATAACACTTTCGAGACTTTATTATTATATACAAGCATTTCATTTTAGACTGTATTCAAAACTGGTAACTATTATTTTGTATTATTTTTATATCAACATGCAATTGAGATAATTTTACAACATCAAATTGACAAAACAGGAATCTTAAAGATGTTTTTTAATGATTACAGAAAGCTAAGTGCGAGTTCTTAAATCTTATCCCTTCTTACCGTCAGGACGTTAAAAGGATTTGTGGCATCGAAACAGCGCCCCTAGTGGCAAACATTGGTAACTAAGTCGATGCCATACAAATTGTACAACAAATAATAATAAGAACTCACACTCAACGCACAGATATGGTACACATACGGCAAGATGGAGTACCTAAGGTTGAGAGCATAATGGCTTTTATCGAGTGACAAAAGTTATTTTGCTTTGAACCCTAATTACTCTAACTTAAACTACTAAAATCTTAATAACATTAAAACACTGCGCGAGTAGGACAGCACTATATTAATTTAGATTAGAAGAACAAAGACAGGTGATGTACTTTTTTCTCTCGAGAATACAGATAGCGCTGTAGAACTTTTAATAAGTTATTTTTTTAAACATGCCTATTCTAAACAGTGCAACTAGTGACAACTGGTGTAAAAACGATTGCATTATCATAAAAATGGCTAGAACAAAGTCAAGGCATGTCAATAAGCCAAAACTACTAACTAGACTAGTGTTACAAAAAATTGCTTTAAAAATTGCAAATTCGTATAAGCATAAAGTCCGGTCACAAAACACAGAGAAAGAACAATAACCTATCGCTGTTGTCTCTTTCTTTCGTGCAAGAAAATATTCGTCTTGTTCCCACAGTTACGCGATAGAACGAGAAAGCAATTCGTGTGCGAGTGAAAGAGACAAACGATAGATCAATGTTCCTTCTCCGTCTTTCACGATCGTATAATAATATATTTATATAGAAATACCTCAATTGACTTTTAAATCGAACTCCTCGGTTCTATAACTATCCAACATAAAGTAGCCTTAGAAATAAGCTACGTTTAAAGTTACGATAAAATTAATAAGTGCCAATTCTCAGACCACGTATACAGAATAGTACCATCATCATTTAGCACCTTACTTCTCAATCAGTCTATTCAATATTTAAATGTCCTTTAGTCAGTGAAGCTAACTTAGTTTAACCGACATTAAAAAGGTAGTTACAATATTTAGTTGTTAAATTTTCACAGAAAATAAATTTCCTTAACATAATGTTAGGAGCAAAATCTATCATTTTTTGTCTCTTATCTGTTACTTAAAAACGTAATTTTCTAAAGCGAGAAAAGTCTTCGAGGCGATAAGAAACACATTCTTTCTCATTAGAGTAAACGAGCATTATATATAAAAGAAAAGGATGGAAATACATCTCTTTACCAAACTGACTTCACAGACTAAGGACAAACAAATCCTTAGTAAAACACATTCCACTATATATTAAATACTTAAATATAAGCAATACAATATACCAATGTCAACATATTAGTACACTAACTTATAGCGAATATAAAATATAAACCGTATAACTATTTTTAATTAACAAATTAAGAAACAATTTTATAATATCTTTGGTTTTATGATAACGTAACGTATCCGGTCATTCTTTCAAGATAATTGTTTTGATAATTTTTCGTGAGAATTAATTGCAGAATAAAGACAATTAATAATACCTTAAAAGTCTTAAATTGCTTCAAATTTTCATATTTAAAAACAGCACCTCTCTGTAATTGGTTAAAAGCAGTTAAATTCAGCATACATTTTTTTTTCAGAATGAATAAGAATGTCCAAAACGTTACATTACGAATTAACGCTTAACAATAAAAGCGATTAAACATGGGCAAGTAAGACTCTGAGGTATGTTAAGCCTGCTACAGACAACAACGATGGAACTGCACAGTTTAGCCACAGTAGACTAATAGATAACATACTATTCTGTTCCGATCGGTACGTCATGGCAAACATAAGCGTTTATTCTAATGTAACTTCAAGTGACTTAACCCTTTATTAGGAGTGACGGCTCTACAGAACGAACTGTGCAGTTTTACCGATATCGTCTGTAGCAGGCATTATAAATAACAATTAGAAAACTAACTCCATAACAAAAGCGATTTCGTTAAAAATTCATTTGTACTTTATAAATAATAATATAGAATTATTTTGACAATTTTTTTTTTGTCATTTCATTAAGATTTCATTTTCATTCTAAATATATTACATTGTTAATTATTATAAAAATCATTTAATCATTTTCACATACCTCAGACGTAAAAAATTAATTCATAAAACTTCATAATCTCTATGACTTAAACTAAATAAAATTATACTTAAAACGAAACATTGCAGAGGTATAAAATTATAGACCTAAACCTGACCGAGTCGAGTTCTAAGGCATCGCTTCTCTCACGATTCTGACAATCGTGGTAGTCCATCATCGAACGTTAAGGGTCAATTAATACTAGCGCAGAGCGCATCGAAGCGAATTATCAAAACTGAACATAACAAATGACAACAAACGTTAACGCTTTGGAACTAAGGTTGAATTTGTTATGTTCAGTTTTGGTAATTCGCTTCGATGAGCTTCGACTCTGCGTTAGTATAAACTGATCCTAAGAGATGCCTTGAAGTGCGAAGTTACTCGCACTTATTAAGAGGGCGATTAACCCCAAAAATCAAATATCGTCCTTCTCTCTTCACACTCACGCCCGTCTTTCATATGCCAGGTGAAAAAGGACGACGCGGATTCATCGCCAAATTAGTTTTTTCTCAATAACTCGATAAATATACTACATTTTAAAAATCCGCTAGGTCGGATTCTCAATGATAGAATTTTATACAATGTATTAAAATATTAACTTAGTTCAATGCACGGTTATGGCAATACACGAAAAATTCGTGAAAATTAGATGCATCTTTGTGATTTTTTTCTATCGAGAAAATTTTTAGATATCGTGTTTTTGTTCAGATTGAGTTCTTGGAAATATAATGTAGTATCTAATTTTAGAAAATGAAACAATTCAGGGCGTTTTTTCAAGTATAAAAATGAATTATAAAATTGAAAATTTAGGGTTAGTCGCCCACTTAACTTCATTCGTACTCGATGATGGATTACCATTATTGTTACAATTGACGTGGATCGAGTACGCACCTTTCTACGTACGTGATAGCTTGTATTTGTCCATCATTGACAAAGTCGAGGCGCATTAGACCATAGAAATCGACTTCGCCAATAAATCGTTTTCAGACATATCCGATTGCACTAAACAAATATTTACAACATCTACAGCACAAAATAAGGCAAATGCATCGAGGAACCACCGACTCTAGCAAATATTTCAAATATAATTAACACTCGTTCAGTTTCAAAATAATAGTTATATTTTTATCTAAATGTTAATAAAATTGTAACTCGACCAAATAGATGCGATAATCCATTTGTTGTGCGGTGAATAATGTGATATTTAAATTAGTAGCATAATACACAATTGATTCAAGTAGGTCATGGACTAATAAATACATAGTGTATATTTCGTCTATGTTGTATGTCGACCAAATTAATTGTATTTCTTTGTTTCGCCGTTAATAATAATTATTTAAATCAGTAGCATAATTATAGTCTATACTTTATAAGTCTGTAAATAAGTCTATAGATCCATTTAAAGGCCAGGAAACCAATATAATACCTTCCATACAGCAGTTATATAAAAGTTTTGCGAGATAACGTTTCAAAAGTGATATTTTCAACGTGTTTTAGCCTACAAATGTTTATGTAACTCTATTGTTATAACTTCTATCTCTATTCAGCTTCAGTTATACAAACGTTATTAAACTTATTTCATCTCAAAACAGACGTCACACAAAGTTTAAGGTGCAGCGCAGACGACAGACTATCCGTGACGCACTTTTTAGTCTGTGGGAAATAGAACCTATGCAAATCAATGCAGTAACGCACACGACGCGCAAAAAGTCCGCATATAATTGCATAGGTTCTATTTCCACAGACAAAAAGTGCGTCACGGATAGTCTGTCGTCTGCGCTGCGCCTTAATTTAAAAACCTTTTTTCACATAATATACACATTTGTGTGCCTTTAAAGATAGAAAATTTACCACAACAAAGAAATGAAAGTGTAAAATTTTTGTAAGATTAACGAATTGCATAGCATCGAGCAAGTAATCAATAGAGCGGTAACGTTATATATTTTGTAGAAGAAAAATTACTTCAAAACACTGCATTACAATTAGCTATGTCCACATTGTGCGCTTTCGTCTTCAATTTTCGTCATCTTCTTTCTTTCAACTTTCGTATTGGCGCATTCAATAATTGAATGCGTCAAAGAACGCAACGCCAACTGTCATTTTTAATAACAAAGCGAAAGTTATTGACGGTCAGAGGGCATGCGCCGCGGGCATGTCTCACGTTCGCTGTTGACTGCGCTATAACGCATGCCCTTGACGAACAGAAAAAGGCACAGTGTGGACAAAGCTATTAGCTATGTCCACATTTGCAATTTCATCTTCAATTTTCGTCATCTTCTTTTTATTCAACTTTCGTTTGGCATATTCAATAATTGAATGCGTCAAAATCCACCCACGTTGAAAGAAAAATGTCATAGCGAGCGCTACGATGTAAACGCGCGTCACGGGCATGCCTCACGTTCGCTGTTGACTGCGCTATAACGCATGCCCTTGGCGAACAGAAAAAGGCACAGTGTGGACAAAGCTATTGGGCGATACTATTTCGTCTGTGCCATTGGTGCGGCACGATTCAGCACAGGAGGGAATGGTTATTTACAGGTTTTATATCTCGGTATTTCTGTCTGTCACATGACATTTCCAATGTGCCAGACAAAGGCAAGATGACCGAGTTTAGGTAGCAATAGAAACGGGGGTAAGTTTTTTGTACTGGCAAGTATTACACCTCTATTTTTAATTAAATGCTCGATGTATAACTGGAAATTTAAATTCAATATTTATATTTTATTCATTTTAAAATGAGCACCTTCACTTAACACATTCAAGTAATCATTTAAATATTTCATTACAATAAATATAATTTGAATAGAAACTACGATGAAACTTGATTAAAAAAGCATTTATATTGAGCATCATGCAATGCTTATTCAATCTTGCAACAAGTAAAGTTTGCATCATTGGTCCAATATCTAAAATTGAGTAAAAATTTCATTCAAATAGTCAAAAATCTAAAAGTGTGATCAAGCCACGAAATACATACACAATATAACAAATAATTATAAAGCGATATTTTTATCTAAATTGAATTTTAAAATTGTGTAACTATGTTTTAAAATTACATACTTCATTCGTCACTTTTAGTGTATTTCAATGTTCATCACAAAATATTTTACAATACTAGAGTACAAAACATTCATATTAAAGTTAGTTAAAAGTCAGTGTCACTTATATTAAAACTTTTTGCTGTAAGTCAACAAGAATAAACATTAATTGCCGCACTCAGAGTCCAGAGACGAATAATCATTACTTAACTGTAATTTAATGAAGATTTTTACATTAGCCCCATACATTATCTCTCAAACTCTTTTTTTTTATTTAGGCGCAGCGCAGATGACAGACTATCCGTGACGCACTTTTTAGTCTGTGGGAAATATAACCTAATACCTATGCAATTATATGTAGTAGCGCACACGACGCGCAAAAAGTCCGCATATAATTGCATAGGTTCTATTACCACAGACAAAAAGTGCGTCACGGATAGTCTGTAGTCTACGCTGCGCCTTAATTACAGTTAAGTAATTAATATTCGTCTGTGAGTGCGGCAGCAAGCAGGCATAATATGTAAAACAGAAATGTACAGATCAAACAATGCACATAGGCGTGATACTTAGGTACAAATCCGCTTAGCTGTTTCATAATGAAAAACAGTCACGTTTTTCATTATGACGTCTATGGCATGTTCTACAACTTTCCTGGGTATAATCCGGATTTATGTATAGGCAGTATAGGCCATGGCCTATGAGCGGCAGAGTCCTATTGCGTCGTAGGGGGAGCGGGAGCGTCCTAGGATGGCGGCAGAGTTCATACATAGGGGCGGCAAAGTTAAAGTGGCCTATATTCATAAAAATTATACATCCGGCCCTGGTATCCCTTGTTCCTGGTTATACCTGGTTCCTGGTTATCCCTGGTTCCTGGTTATCCCTGGTTCCTTCACTTGTACTCGTCCAGGAACCGTTTGCACATGTGCACGAGATCGATGAACTTCGGCCGCATGTTGGGGTCTAACGCCCAGCAGTCTTTCATCAGGTGTCTGAAGATCTCCGAAGGGCAGCCTTCAGGTATTTGGAAGCTGAAATACGAGATATAAAAATAAATTTGCATTCTTAAAGGTGAATGGTGTATTTAAGGGGGTGAGAACGAAATAAAAGATAGAAAAGTTAACTGTGTTTATGTGTGGTACGCAAGTGCGTGTTACGATGCGTGTACGTACGTACAGCATAAAGTTGTGTGTGTGTGTGTGTGTATGCGTGCGCGTGATTAGATAGATAATGATCGATAAGACACGTTTTGATCGTTGTACTGCTGTATATAAACGTCTTTTAATCCAGTCCTGCTAAATAAAATCAGCACTTATTCCCACAACAATAAGGTCCAACTCACCAGGCGGCTCACTCGCGGGGCCGCTCGACGTCGAAGCGCGGCACCTCGTGGCGGGCGCGCGTGAATATCTCCCAGGCGGTCACGCCGTACGACCGCACGTCGCTCCTGCTGGCGGAGATCGACACCTATGTCTATGGCGATAAGGTCCAACTCACCAGGCGGCTCGCTCGCGGGGCCGCTCGACGTCGAAGCGCGGCACCTCGTGGCGGGCGCGCGTGAATATCTCCCAGGCGGTCACGCCGTACGACCACACGTCGCTCCTGCTGGCGGAGATCGACACCTATGTCTACGGCGATAAGGTCCAACTCACCAGGCGGCTCGCTCGCGGGGCCGCTCGACGTCGAAGCGCAGCACCTCGTGGCGGGCGCGCGTGAATATCTCCCAGGCGGTCACGCCGTACGACCACACGTCGCTCCTGCTGGCGGAGATCGACACCTATGTCTACGGCGATAAGGTCCAACTCACCAGGCGGCTCGCTCGCGGGGCCGCTCGACGTCGAAGCGCGGCACCTCGTGGCGGGCGCGCGTGAATATCTCCCAGGCGGTCACGCCGTACGACCACACGTCGCTCCTGCTGGCGGAGATCGACACCTATGTCTACGGCGATAAGGTCCAACTCACCAGGCGGCTCGCTCGCGGGGCGCCGCTCGACGTCGAAGCGCGGCACCTCGTGGCGGGCGCGCGTGAATATCTCCCAGGCGGTCACGCCGTACGACAACACGTCGCTCCTGCTGGCGGAGATCGACACCTATGTCTACGGCGATAAGGTCCAACTCACCAGGCGGCTCGCTCGCGGGGCCGCTCGACGTCGAAGCGCGGCACCTCGTGGCGGGCGCGCGTGAATATCTCCCAGGCGGTCACGCCGTACGACCACACGTCGCTCTTGCTGGAGAAATGCCACGGCTCCACTGCAGACTCCGGCGCGTACCTGCACAGGAAGAAATTAATCAACCGCTCTCATACTTCTACAGGCCTTAGCGTCTACAGTTTTGGAAATAGGAAAGCATACTTTTTTTTTGGACGCGCTGTAACGATTTCAGAAAAAAATTATCGATGTTTTAACCGAGATGTGTGTGACCGAGAAGTGCCGAGTTTCGTTTATTAATACGTCTGTACTCGGGTCAGTCATAGGACCAACATTATAGCGCATCTGATACATTAGACTTTTAAAAACATTTTGTTGCTTTATCATTGTTGCTCTAATAAGGAAATCGAACCCATGTCTCACGGCTTCCGACACAAAAAGCAAGGCAAACCACTATACCTAGACTATATTACATACCAATTAATAGGCAACAATCGTTCAGTCTTGATTCTATAAGCGTTCTCCTCCTTAGGTATAATCCTCGCGAGGCCAAAATCCGATATCTTCACGTGGTACTTGTTTACCACTAGGATGTTGCGAGTCGCCAAGTCTCGGTGTACCACGTTCTTGGCTGATACGTGGTCCATGCCCTGTAAATATATCAGTAGTATAGTATAACGTTAGGACAAAGATTGTATTTTTAAGCAGATATACAAATATTATGATAACGTATCCTACTCTTTTTAGCAATGGCCAGATAAATAACAACCACATACTCTATTTTCAGTAGTCACACTAATAACAGACATTATTATAATAAATTTACTAAGCTGAATCCCCACAACGGTTTTTTTTTTTTTAATTTGAAATGACGTATCTATTTTTTTACTTATCGCAGCAATGTCCTAGGCGTACTTGAGCGCTAGTAATGCCTACAACGATTTTAAAAAAACGTATTTTTTGTTACTCACCGTAGCAATGTCCTTGGCGTACTCGAGTAACGCTTATAACGATTTTTTGTTTTCAAAATGACGTTTATTTTTTTTAAACTCACCGTAGCAATATCCTTGGCGTACTTCAGCAGGTGCGATATCCTCAGCTTGTCTCCCTGGAACTTGAGGTAATAGTTGAGTGATCCCTCCTCAAGGTACTCCATGACGATCAGCACGTCCGAGCCGTGGTCCCACGAGTAGCCCAGGATCTCGACTATGTTCACGTGTTGTAGGGACTGCGGAGTAGATTGAGTTAAGTTGACGACCTCTGTGGCTCAATTGGTTGAGTGTATGGCAGCTCGGGGGTCGCGGGTTCAAATCCCGCCGACGGAACAAAAAGTTTTTCAATGTTCCCGGGCCTGGATGTGTATTAAATATGTGTATGTGTATGATATAATAAAAATATTAAATATAATTATGTATAGTATAAAAGTATTAAATATAATATTTCCGTTGTCCGGTACCTGTAACACAAGTCCTTCAGGTACTAAGCACAGGGCCAGACTGACGTGGTGTGAAGCGTCCATAGATATTATTATTATTATTAGTTAATATAAGTTATGTTGCCCGTAAAATATCGATTTAAGAGGCGTGTTATCCCTAAAAAGTAGCCAGATTCGTTTAATCCAGACCAGTTCAGCACCAGACATTTTTCTGCTTAATATGTTTGTAAGCAGTACTTAGCAGCACTCTCTTTAATCAGGGCGAGCGAAGCTAGCCCTAGTATATTCCACATTCTGAGCACTTTTGTGGTACACTTTACGGAAAAACTATCACGCGGCACGCCTATTGAGATTGTACTATAATATAGTAATTTTTATTTATATGTAGCTATGTATTATCATGGGTCAGTCAAGGTTTGGTTACTATTAAAATATTTTAAAAAATGGCTTTAAGATTATTACCACGCAGAAAAACGACGCGAGCCCTCACAAAGCTCGGCTTTTAGCTAGTTACTATTGTAACTACCTTTTTATGAACTATCTTATGTCGTTTCCCAGAATTGCAACTTGCAGTTTCAAACGGTTTAAATGTGAAGACGCAACAAACAGTATCTTTTCAAATTCATAATAAATAATTTAAAAAAAAGACGGGTTGCACTCCGGGAGTGCCGGCAGAAGTGAAAACTTGATTATTAACGTTGTGCATTATTTTTTTTTTACCCATTTTTTATGAAAATCGATTAAAAAAAATAAATAAATAAGAAATAAAAAATAATAATAAAAAAAATTAAAAAATAATAATAATAATAAAATAATAAAAAAATAAAAAAACGATCGTTTTAATTAATTAATCGAAACCCTTACAATCGATTAAATTTTTAACCCATTTTTTATGAAAATCGATTTTTAAAAAATCGATTTTTTTAATTAATCGAAACCCTTACAATCGATTAAAAAATATCGACAATCGAAAAAAAACAATCGATTGTTCGATTAATCGATTTCGATGTTACAACACTACTCTCCAACCGTCCTACGTTTTTTCCTTGGTTTTTCGATCAGCATGAGAACCTGACGCGAGTTTCACAGTTTTTACCCATCCCACAAAAGTTCTCAACGCCGCTAAAGAAGTTTTCACTTCAATAATCCTAGATTTTTCGACGATTTATTTATCGCGCGGGAATCGTACAATTTTCCGGGTTTAACACCTCGATTGCGGATTCTTGGAAATCTTTTGTTCTCGCGGTCGCATGCGACCGCTTGGGAACGAAAGCGTTAAAAAGTGTCCTATGTCCTTTCCCGGGACTCAAAGTACCATCGAGGAAGTTGATTCCTATGCAATTGATAGACCAACGTTATTTGGTCGAATATGTCAATTCAATGTTAATTGTGATCTGTCGGATGGGTTTGACGTAACGCAACCAAACTACTTAGGTCCCCGATTTGCATAGGAATCAACTTCTCTGATAGTACATATCTTCATGCCAAAGAACAAGAGACATTTTTGTATGGGACCCGTACCCAGGCTGTAGCACGTTGAGACATAATATATCAAATGAAAGGGCTTGAAAAGCTGTACATTTTCTTGTATGACATAAAATCTCTAATCCATGGGAGAAAAAAGTTAACGAGGGTAGAAGGTAAGAAAAAAACGCAAAAAAACTCCCTGATTTATTGCATCAATTTATAGTATTGCTGGTAAGGAATCATTTCTGGAAAGTAATCATATATGACAAACTTAAGAAAAGTGTTATATTTTAGTATATTGTTTCATATTTTAAAGAAATGTATGAGAAAATAATAAAACCTTAAAAATCTAACCTTTCCTGGATTTTATCGTATATAATCACTTTGGAGAAATGTTTTATAATTAGCAATACTATAGCGAATGGCGCAATAATACGTTTCTTTTTTTTACGAAAATGAAAAAATAGCATCCTGTATTATTGAATTAATTTGTAGTGTTGCTAGTAAGGAATAATTTCTCAAAAGTAATTATATATGGTAAACTCAAGGAAAGTGTTGTATTTCAATGTATTGCTTCATATTTCAAAGAAATGTATGAGAAAACAATAAAATGCTGAATGTCAAACCTTTGCCTGATTTTTTCGTTAATTATCACTTTGGATAAATTGTTTATAATTAGCAATACTATCGCATGGTGCAATAATAAAGGATGTTTTTTTTTATTTCTTAGCAAAAAATAAAACACCCTGTATTATTGCACCATTCGCTAGTATTGCTTATTATAATCAATTTTCCCAAAGTAATAATATACCGTAAAATCCAGGAAAGGTTAGATTTTTAAGGTTTGATTGTTTTCTTATACTACAAATATACTAAAATATAACACTTTCCTTAAGTTTGTCATATATGATTACTTTCCAGAAATGATTCCTTACCAGCAACACTATAAATTGATGCAATAATACAGGATGTTTTTTTGTGATTTTTTCTTACCTTCTACCCTCATTAACTTTTTTCTCCCATGGTTTAGAGATTTTTCGTCATACAATAAAATGTTCAACTTTTCAAGCCCTTTCATTTGGTATATGTCTCAACGTGCTCCATTGGTGGGTACGAAATGCCGCTCCTTCTTTCAGCAAAATCGGTTCAGCGGTTTGAGCGTGACGATGTTACAGACAAACAGATAGACCGACACACCAGCATCGCATTTATAAAATTAGTATGGATTTTCTGAATGAACTTCATACGTTTTCTTTATTAAATCCTTCGATCGGGGATTCTAGGATATGCTATTGTATTCTATTGTTGTCGCGATCACCGGTGCTCGTACAGGGCTTGATGGGTTAATATTAAAAAATTGTTTAAATTCTTTGAACGCGGCAATCAGTTGTAAATAAAGGAGATAATGTATAACAGAAACTACACACCTTCATAATTTCCAATTCGTTTTTAAAGTCCTCGTACAAACTGCCGTTTCTCTCTGACGCCTGTCTGGTAAGTTTCTTGACGGCCACCTCCTTTCTCTGAGATTCCTGGTTGTCGCACTCCATCCACCCCTTGAACACGTGACCGTAGTTGCCCTGTACAATGTTTTTGAAATTAATATAATATACATGATTTAAATGTCATCAACTAAAGCTAATTTACAATCGTACTAAAAGTCCCTCGCAATTCCGTTGGGGCCTAATTAGTTTCTCGCGCGGGAACCGTAATTTTTTCTTATGGGCTAGCAGCTAGAGCACAGCGCGCTTATGGGGGAGGTGTTATGAAGTCTGCATTTTGAATTTACGAGGCATTTTATAACTACGTATTTTTATTCGTAATTGGACATAGTTAACAAAAGGAATTGTAGAAATAGAGTAATATCGAAAACCTAACTTTTAAAAGTTCCTTTTAAGGTGATCAGTGATCACACATTTATGAGCAAGCACGCGCAGTACGCGTCGCACTTTAAAATTCGTCGTATGAAATGATGTGAAACCTCACACATTCGTCCGCTCCGTACGCGCCGCATTTCATGTACTATGCGGCGCGTTCGATGCGTACGGTGCTGACAAATGTGCGATCAGCTTTAAGGTGACGTAGCCTATCATGCCTATGTGAGTCGTCGCTGCCGCGCCGTTCGCCGCGGTCGATACGCTCGACGTGCACGCAGCACGCTCGTACTGTCAGCAGTGTCTACGCTGAGGTGTACGCACGCTGCCAATCTTCTTGGTGACGGTGACGAGGTAGGTCTTGCCCTGCGACACGATGCTCTCCATGAGGCGCGGCGCGCTGCAGCTCAGCTCGTCGTCGCTGCCGCGCCGCTCGCCGCGGTCGGTACGCTCGACGTGCACGCAGCACGCTCGTACTGTCAACAGTGTCTACGCTGAGGTGTACTCACGCTGCCAATCTTCTTGGTGACGGTGACGAGGTAGGTCTTGCCCTGCGACACGATGCTCTCCATGAGGCGCGGCGCGCTGCAGCTCAGCTCATCGTCGCTGCCGCGCCGCTCGCCGCGGTCGGTACGCTCGACGGACGCGCGCCCCGACCGCAGTGCGTACGCGAGCGCGCTCATGCTCTCGAGCGACCGGGAGCTCTTGTTGTCCGCAAACTAGTAGAACATGTATTTGAGGTTATGTTATATAATATGGCTACGTGAGTTACTAAGCTTATTTTTTCAAGGCCATTATGATTATTCTTCATAAATTGACGCTTTTATGAAACTTGGGCAGTGGTTAAGGCGACACGATGGTAGTTTAATTTAAATTAGAAAAGAAGTATAATATTTCTCCGGTAGTCTGGTCAGTGGCCGATTTTATCTGTAATTGACGACCGGACAATGTCCATGTATAGTATAATATAACTAATAAACTAGTTAAAATATTTGATAGAATGGACTACTAATAAATTAATTCTTACCGGGTTATCATACTGGTCTGACAGCGTTCCATTCATAGACGGGACACTGCTGTCCACCGATATGAGAGACTTGTTGCTGCCCGCGTCACTCAGCTCGCTCGGTATAAATCTATCACCTGGGAAAGTATGCAGGCATTAATAAACAATATATTATCATATCGTTTTATGGGATCCTGGTATCACGGTAAACCGGTATTACACCACGTCGTATTCAGGGACTCTTACTCAAATTTAAGTCATTGTAATAGGTTTCAAGGAGTATGGAAAATAGCGACGCCCCGACGGCCACGCCATCCGTAAATACCGGGTCCCGAAAAGTGTAATGTAATTTCAGCTTTACTCGAGCGGCTCTACTGTATGCTTATGGGCCATATTCACAAACAAAAAGCCTACACAAAAATGAAGAGTTTCGATTAGATAAAATATTGATAAATGCACTTACTAGAAACAGTGTCGGCATGCTCCATATGGTCCAAACTTATCCTTGGCTCCTCATAATCGTGTAATGGCACGTACTCTGTAACAAAGCGTTAAGTTAACATAAGAGATAATGTCAATATTATAATGCTCGATACTCAACGCTTAACAGCTTTGAACACTGGTCAGTGTTCAAAGCTGTTATTTTATTTATTATACAAGTACGCTGGACCAATGATACCCTTTGAAATTACAGCTATTTTTTGTGCCTATTTGAAGCGGAATCAGCTCCCCCAATATTCGGGAAGAGAACTAAATTTGACGTAAAAATGATGTTTGAAAGTCGCCATATTAGCGCTGATAGAAGTAGTGGGAGTACTTGGAACTAATACTAGTTTCTACTACCGTAGTGATTATATTCTCTTTGGTAAAGCGCTTATTCCACTTATCCTAGCTAGGAAGTCCTAGCTAGGATCCTAAAAAATTTAGTCAAGTGGAATAACATTTAGAAGCTAGGATCCTAGCTAGGATCCTAAATCGTTTCCGATTTAGTCAAGTGGAATAACATTTAGAAAGCTAGGATCCTAGCTAGGATCCTACCTAGGAACCTAGCTAGGATAAGTGGAATAAGCGCTTTATCTGTATGTCTATATATACTATTATCTGTGGTTTCTACAGCCAATAGCGATTGAGCGGCCATTTGCAAGTTACGTCAGATTTAGTTCTCTTCCCGAATATTGGGGGAGCTGATTCCGCTTCAAATAGACACAAAATATATCTGGGTATCATCAGTCCAGCGTACTTGTATAATGGAGATCAGTGGCTTTGAATTATAAACAAAAACATAATAAGCTGATAAAAAGTAGCTCGTAAAGATATATATACCGAATCGTTATATTTATGTTACAGTTGCGTGTGTACACTGTACATGTACGTATGAGCGCACGCGAGAACTGCGTGCATATGCGCGTACTCACAAGTCGTGTGTGCGTGTATGTGTACGTGCGTGTATGTGTAGGGCTTGTCTAACATAAAATAACGCGCCCCTCCCTCGTATTCACAGTACAAAATGTTGAACTAGTGAAGTGATGGGGCGCGTCATTTCAAATTAGACAAGCGCTACGTGCGTATGTTACATATTCACCTCTGTGCAGCATATTATGGTTCATGTCTCGCATGATCTCCTGCGGGCGGAGGGGTTCGGCGCACCAGCACTGCCGCATCAACGCCCACACCTCGCTAGGGCAGCGCGACGGCCGCATCAGTGCAATGTGTACGTGCGTGTATGTGTACGTGCGATGTATACGTATACACGCACGTGCGTGTATGTGTACGTGCGTGTATATGTACGTGCGTATGTTATATATTCACCTCTATGCAGCATATGGTTCATGTCTCGCATGATCTCCTGCGGGCGGAGGGGGTCGGCGCACCAGCACTGCCGCATCAACGCCCACACCTCGCTAGGGCAGCGCGACGGCCGCATCAGTGCAATGTGTACGTGCGATGTATACGTATACAGGCACGTGCGTGTATGTGTACGTGCGTGTATATGTACGTGCGTATGTTATATATTCACCTCTGTGGAGCATATGGTTCATGTCTCGCATGATCTCCTGCGGGCGGAGGGGGTCGGCGCACCAGCACTGCCGCATCAACGCCCACACCTCGCTAGGGCAGCGCGACGGCCGCATCAGTGCAATGTGTACGTGCGTGTATGTGTACGTGCGATGTATACTTATACACGCACGTGCGTGTATGTGTACGTGCGTGTATATGTACGCCATACGTGCGTATGTTATATATTCACCTCTATGCAGCATATGGTTCATGTCTCGCATGATCTCCTGCGGACGGAGGGGGTCGGCGCACCAGCACTGCCGCACATAGCTGGGCATTAACTCGTTAATCCGTTAATCGTTAATTAACGAAGTTAGCATTTTGATTAACGAATTAACTTTTAAGTTAAATTTAGAAAATGTTAACGGAAACGTTAACTTCCGTTAATATGTAGAAGTCCGTTAATCGTTAATCCAATGCCTACTATTTGTCGCACAGCAACGCGGCGCACGAAAAACAGGTTCAGACGTGCAATCTGTCAAGAAAGAGTAGACGCAGTATAAAATTTTCTAAACGTAATCACGCTCAAAAGGTGGTTTTCTCTTTGTTTTTCCACAGAGAACGCTTATACACTTTAAATATTATTACCTTGCTGATTTTTGGAGTTTACTCCTTAAGAATCGATTTTCATATATAAGGCGCCCGGTATGAGAAAAATCCGAGGGGTAAAACCTACTAACAAGTAACGAAAATGTGTCACGTTTTTGGTGCGCACCTTTAGTGCGCAACTTTCTAATTTAACTATCGGAATATTATATTATATTATTATATAATTATATTATTATATAATATTATATTCCGATAGGTATATTAACTTTATGATTAAGACGTACATATGCTGTATAGGCGACTATACCTATATACTATATGTTATTGGGCTTGTTTGTTTCTATCAGTGTCGATGTATTTATATTGCTATTTTTGTTATAAATATCAATAATTAATATTGTTATTCTGAAGTTATAATTTTTATCATTATACTGGCTAAAGTGAACTAAAAGTATTTTGAAATAAAAGTATTTTGAAATAACTATGGCAGAAAGGGGTGTAGATAATATTGCCGGAACATCTGATTTCATATGATATTAATCTTTTTTCAGTTGAATAAACTCTTTTTGCGTATGGTTAGATACTCGTACTTAAGGAGTAAACTCCAGTCGTGCGTCGGAGCTGACACACTTTTTTTTATCTCGATTTAATAAGGTTTTCATATTTTTATGTGATTTCAAAATTATGTAAACTGATACATTTTAAAGTTGTATTAACTTCCAGAACCTAAACCAACAGGTTTATTAAGTACCTACGCTAACGCAACGATATAAAAATGCAATTTTACACAAATTAACGGATTAACGATTAACGTTAACTTGCGTTAATTCTTCCGAAATGTAACGCTTTAACGTTTAACGAAGCTAACTTTTTTGGTAGCGGATTAACGAAGTTAACTATTTGATTAACGGTGCCCAGCTATGCTGCCGCATCAACGCCCACACCTCGCTAGGGCAGCGCGACGGCCGCATCAGTGCAATGTGTACGTGCGATGTATACGTATACACGCACGTGCGTGTATGTGTACGTGCGTGTATGTGTACGTGCGATGTATACGTATACACGCATGTGCGTGTATGTGTACGTGCGTGTATATGTACGTGCGTATATTATGAATTCACCTCGGTGCAGCATATGGTTCATGTCTCGCATGATCTCCTGCGGACGGAGGGGGTCGGCGCACCAGCACTGCCGCATCAACGCCCACACCTCGCTCGGGCAGCGCGACGGCCGCATCAGCCGCTCGCCCATCTCATAACTCTGTTTATAGATATAAGATTTATAATCGCAGTTTGCCTAAGGACCAGTTGTCATGGAGACGCGACGAAAGCGTGCTTGAAGTTTCCTCAGGTCTATATGGCCACGTTCTGTTCTGTTATGTGTGTTCTCATACATGTCATGATATTTCTTAATCGTGACATGTATGAGAAAGTTTCTGCGCTATTAAGTAATTTAAACTGGCTGTTTTTACTTTAAATTAGTGCATGTTGCGTTTCTGTATCAATTGGCTCTTAATCCTTATCTCGAACTGCACTATTTAATGCAAAATGTATATGTGTATAATTGTTTTATCACTTTGGTGCAAATAATTTAAAATTATTTGCACACCACTTCATGTAGGCTTATAATTAACTGATCACCAGAAATAGTAACATTTCACAGACAAAAATAGTAAACGATCACCAAAATACAGACCACCATTTTAATGTAAAATGATAACCAAAGATTTAACATCTTAAAACCAAAAATAGTAAATGATCACCAAAATAAGTAAATGATCACCAAAATTAATAAATGATCACCAACATTATACTAGCATTTTAATGTAAAATGATCCCCAAAGTTAGTAAATGATCACCAACATTATACTAGCACTTTAATGTAAAATGATCACCAAAGATTTATTATCTCGCTATCCTATTTATGCAAAATGACTCCAAATAAATCATTGTTAAACCAAAAGTAGTAAACGATCACCAAAATTAGTAAATGATCACCAACATTATACGTTAGCATTTTAATGTAAAATTATAACCAAATATATTTTTATTTAGCAATAAAGTCTTAGTAAAAGAGTCCCGTTTGTACCCTTTGGGTACGGAACCCTAAAAACGGGACTCTATTACTGAGTCTTCGATGTCTGTCCGTCTGTCCGTCCGTCTGTCTTTCTCTAGGCTGTATATCAAGAACCGCTCCAGCTAGACTTCTGAAAATTTAACAGATTGTATATATCTGTTGCCGCTATAACAACAAGTACTAAAAGACCTATTTTTTTTTCTTCATTCTAATCGCTTCTTAATCATTCATTTTCACAAAAAAAAACTAATATTTTAATATTTTACACATAGTTGCGTGTGTACGGTAAATTATACGGCTATTGCTGAACCAAAGATTTCCTTTGGTAGGATTGGTCCTTAAGGCCCAAGGATGGATTTAAGATGTGGAGCCACCGCGATTATTGATGTTAGTTTTTTAAAATTTTAGCAGCTTCTGCTCTGGAGGAAAATAGAGTCTCAATCTGTGTAGAGGCATTAATTATGGTACTATTCCAAGTTCGGTACCATATTCGGATGACTTAAGAATGCTAAATTCATTTTAGGACTCATATTTGCACGATAAAGATGTTAAACAATGTAAAAAGAAGAAGAAGAAGAAGCATTATTTAAACGCGCTAATCTTAGTATGAGTCAGTAATTACTAATCCGATTTGAAAAATTCTTTCAGTGTTAGATAGCCCATTTATCGAGGAAGGCTATAGGCTATATTTTATTACGCTAAGAAATGAACATAAGCGAAGAAATAGAGGAAAATATGGAAAAAACGGGGGAAATTATTTGAAAGGGCTTATTTCACGAACTACTGGAGTAATTTTTCTGTTATTGGGCACAGATAAAAAGTAGGAACGTGAAGTATCATAGGCTATTTATTATGGACAAATTTGTCTGTGAAATACCTAATTTACGCGGGCGAAGCCGCGCGAAACGTCTAGTAATATTATAAAGCTGAAGAGTTTATTTGTTTGAACGCGCTAATCTTAGGAGTTACTTCCGATTTGAAAGAATCTTTCAGTGTTTGATAGCCTATTTATTGAGGAAGGCTATAGCCTATATTTTATCACGCTTAGACCAATAGGAGCAAAGATACAGAGGAAAATGTGAAAATAAAGCTGAAGAGTTTGTTAGTTTGTTTGTTTGAACGCGCTAATCTCAAGAACTACTGGTCCGATTTGAAAAAATCTTTCAGTGTTTGATAGCCTATTTATCGAGGAAGGCTATAAGCTATATTTTATCACGCTAAGACCAATAAGAGCAAAGATACAGAGGAAAACGTAAAAAAACGGGGAAAATTATTTGAAAGGGCTAATATCTCTCAGACTACTGGAGCAATTTTTATGTTATTTGACACGAATATATAGTAGACTATGTGAGACATGGGTTATTAATTGGTGAAAAATATACGGTTTCCGTGAAATTTCAGATTTACGCGGACGAAGCCGCGCGGAACGTCTAGTAATATTAATATATTTATTGCTCCATTCATCACCATGTCTTTGGCATGCAGAATAATGCGTCTATCAGCCTCCTTATATCAATTAAGCCCTATCAACAGCGTTTTTGTTGGTTGAAAATCATATATTCTATTTTTTTATTTTATTTTATTTTAAGTATCTTTTATCTAAATATTATTCCAAAATTGGCATTTAAACATTCGATTCAATCGAAAATGATACCAAACTCGACTACATACCTAAATCCCACGCAGTTATTGACCTCATACCTTGTTAAAGCTAAAAAAAACCCCCTCCCCCACCTGCATGAAATATTCAGGTGGCTCCACATCCGAAACCCATCTTAGGGATATAAAGATCAATACTACCAAAGGAAATCTTTGGTTCAGCAAAAGCCATATTCCTCGTTTTTTTTTTGTCTTGTACGCACACGACTAACAGTAGAAATCCATAAAAATGTTGATTGAAAAACATGCCTCTTAAATGGCGCCGAAAACACTGTCCGCCATTGTGCCGCCATAGTATGACGTCATGTTTTTTGTATTTTATACTTTCTTTATTGAAAAAAGTTTTATGTGCTAAGCGTACGAGTCTAACAGTGGCAAAAAAATTGAAAAGAATTTAGAAATCATTTGTAATGTTGAACACTTTTGTAGAAAAGTTTTGGCCATTTCATTTCCCAACTACAATAAATGGAGATAATATATAAAACTGATGTTTTATTTGAATTAGTCAAGAAAATATATTTAATAAATCTTTCTAGGCTTATTCATAATTATTTATTACAAATAAACTTACATATAACGAGCGCGATAAATAAAAGATATTAAATTACAAATGGGATGACGTCACATCCAAATCGGAAGTACCGCAAAAGCGTTTTCGTCAGTACAATTCATATTTTCATAAAATCATATTTTCAATTCGACTTTATTTATCAATCATAAGCTTTTATTTGATGATAAGGGGGAAATACGGTTTCCTAGGCCAAGTTCTACTAGAAATGTGCATTTTTTCAATGAAATTAAATATAGGTCAAGTAGTAGAATAGTAATATAAAAAAAAATTAAAGGGGAGCCCCCTTGGGAGTGGAGTAGGACTTTCCAACCCACACAAAAACACAATTTTAGGTCTAGTTTTGCTCTATAAACGGTACGGAACCCTCCATACGACTTACACTTGGCCGATTATTTTGTAAATAATATCATTACATTTTTTGTCAATCGTAGTATTTATTTGGACAGAAATATTGCATTGATTTGCTCACAAGGAATTGGCGATAATTTACTATATTTGGTGATCATTTACTATATTTGGTGATCATTTACTATATTTGGTGATCATATACTATATTTGGTGGTCATTTATTATATTTGGTGATCATTTACTATATTTGGTGATCATTTACTATATTTGGTGATCATTTACCATATTTGGTGTTCGATTACAATTTGAAGTGTTGTCATGACTAAAATAGCTGGTAGTATTGCAATTTTAGACTTTATTTTCTTGGTGTTCAATATCTTTTTTTGGTAAACAAGTTTAAGGTATCAGTGCATTTTTTGGTGGTAATTATATTGGTTCCCCTTCATGTATTTTAAAGATATTGTATGTGAGATTTCTTAGTAAAATACTATTATATAATAGCGATAATACATACCCTGGCTGTCAATATCGGGTTAGTCTCTGTAGGCGACTGTCCATATGAGAATATCTCCCAGAGCGTCGTCGCGAACGCCCATATGTCGCCGACCACCGACCGCTTGGCAAGATTCATGTCGGAGAAAAACTCCACCGGCATCCAGTGTACGCTGGGAACAAAATTAATATAGTTTACTAGCTGTCCCGGCAAACGTTCTTTGCCATAATATATTTGCCATATTATTTTATTGAATAGACTAAATAAGCATGGCACCTTGGCAACGTCCATCGCTATCCCGCCACACAAACAATGGTCGCCGTCAGTCTCGAGTTGTAATGTAAACAAATGCACTTATCAATATAAAAAGTAGCCAGTCATCGATTCTCAGACCTACTGAATATGCATATAAAATTTGGTAAAAATCAGTAAAGCCATTTCGGAGCAGTTCGCTATCTAACATTGTGACACGAGAATTTTATATATAAGATTTTATAACAATTTTGAATATGTGAACCTTCATTTACATTCATACTAATATTATAAAAGCGAAAGTTTATCTGTCTTGTCTGTTACCGCCCCACACCTAGAGCGCTGAACCTGTTTTGCTAAAATTTGGTTTTGGTTGAGTCATAAAAACTGTTTTGCTAAAATTTGGTTTGGGAAAGGTCATACTTAGCGCGAGTCACTATTTACATTCTCACTTCTCTGCCCAACAGGGTTGAGTATAAACGACAAATTTAACAAGGCAGTTGAAATGTTATGGGCCATTCACATTCAGCTTTCTCGGGCAGGAAAGTTGACAGGGAAGTGGGCTGCGCGATAATGTTCATAGTCACTCGCGCTGCCACTTGTCATGTCGCTGCCGCTGCCCGACGCGGCAGTGGCTGAATCTAAGGGTCTAAACACACTAGGCTGAATTACGCCGGCGCAATTTACGTGTCCGAAATTACGTTCAGCCGCTTACGTCTGATGCGACACACTATAAACGCGAAGAGCCAAAACTTCGCGGCGTAATTTCCGTTGCGGAACGCGCGCGTAAGTATTTAAAATTCTCAGATGTAATGTGTGCGTTAACGCTTTGGACTTAAGGTTGGTTTTGCTATTATATTTGTATTCCGTCGCGTATAGTGTGTTGTTATACAAAACATTATCGCCGAATTGCTGCCGAACTTTACGCTCGACTCGGCTCGAGACGGAATTTCGGCATAGTGTTGTCGTCTGTCGCGTTCCGTCCGTATTTTGTATGCGTTTGATACGCGGCGTAAATGTGGCGGAATTTACGTCGGCGTAATTCAGCCTAGTGTGTTTAGACACTAAACGTTTTAGTGTCGGTGTACTCACTCGTGGGCGGTGTACGGGCGCAGCGTGGGCCCGGCCAGCTTGACCACGAGGCGGTCGGGCTGGTGCGCGGCGAGCAGCAGGCGGCGGCAGCGCACCGCGCCGTGCACCACACCCGCCTCGGACAGGTCCCACAGCGCGCGAGCTAAGCTAGCCGCGACCTTCTTCAGCTGTAGTGGCTTTATGCGCTCCTCGTTCTCTCTGGAAGTTATTACATGTTAGGTATTTCAAGTGTCATAGAGCCGTTAGTGCGTTAGCCTGGAGCCGTACAACGAAACCGTTTTGAGACTCCGACGAATCGGAATGACGCGTCCTACTCTAACAAACGTTAAACGCGGTGAGTAGGACGCGTCATTCCGACTCGATCGTTTGAGTCTCAAAATAGTTTCATGCTGGTTGCGTTTTTTTTTTTTTCCACCTTCCTAACGGAATCAGGGCTCGTTTTATGCTTTTGTTATACATTTTTTCTTTTAAAAATTTTGTTTTACTATTTTTTCTTATAGGCTATTTTGTTACATTTTTTCGTTCTTTCGACGTGGTTGCGTTGTCGCCAGTAGTTGCGATGTGGTTACGTACGAAAGTCAATGAAACGGAGGGGGGGAGGGAAGAGCGCGGGCGGTTTGCGCGCACTGTCGTTGCATCGACGCAACGTTGTGGTTGCGATGTGGTCGGCCACTAGTTCGCTTGTGGTCGACAACGACTGCAAAATGTGGTACATGTGAACAGTCCAGTTCATTTACAATACGAAATATACGCCCGACCACGTGGTGTGGTTGTGGTGTGGTTATGGTTGTCGTGTGGTTGTGGTACGTGTGGGTTGACCCTTACATAGTTGTACTCTCTATTTCTTCATCAATAAAACAAATGCTTACCTCAAGTAAACATCGAAGGGTCCATATGGCATGAACTCCAGCACCATGGCGGTGGGCGAGCTCAGCGTGATGCCGTATAACCGGACTATCGAGCTGGACTGGATGCACGCCCACTTGCTGGTTAAATCTATGAAGTCCTGGAATAAGATATACCATCAGTGAATTTTATTCATTGGTGGGTGACATTGCGTCTTTTGGTAGGGTTATTTTTCCTTAATTTAGTTAAAAAACCGTTCTATGGTTCCTTTTAAAAGATGTTCACAAACATCAACTTAAAAGTGGCGCATTTGGCTAGCGCGGAGCCTAGAACGATTTGTGACGTCACAGTCTACTACAGCGGACACCAAATGGCGGACCGCCGACCCATTGTGTGCGGACCAAGCATGTTCGAAGATGATCTTCGTTCATCTTAGGACTTCAACATCTTCAGGATTTAATGTCAATATCTATAGCTTGCACCAATATTTCACTCCAAACTTCAGAGAGATTCATTCTTATCTCATCTCATTGGTATCTAAATAAATACCTTTGTAATTTCCGTAATTACCGTTGTTTAATATTTTTTTTAATAAAATGTGTGGACTGCGAAGGTCATTTCATGTCTTAAAACGGACCCCGAGTGAAACTAATTGGTGACCCCTGGTCTACTATCACGTCTCTTTCCTATTGTTTTTTTTTTTAGACGTTATGAGAGTGTTAATTATCAAGTTGTATAACATTTCAAAGAAAGGTTTAGCCATTAGTCTGATTAGTGTATTGAAAAATAATAAACATACCTTTAAGTAATCATTGACTTTCTCCCGCTGTAACGTTTTGAAGGCGACCACAAGTTTCTTCGTCTCGTCCAATCTCCATAACGCTTTATATG
This sequence comes from Polyommatus iphigenia, assembly GCA_963422495.1. Taxonomy (NCBI): domain Eukaryota; kingdom Metazoa; phylum Arthropoda; class Insecta; order Lepidoptera; family Lycaenidae; genus Polyommatus; species Polyommatus iphigenia. The sequence continues at coordinate 17,278,857 of OY730179.1, forward strand.
TCGCCGTTATGCTGTCTGGACTGAGTTTCTCCGATCCTGGGAATGTAAAAATAATTTTTTGTAAGTATTTTTGAACTGATAGGAGATAATATCAAAAGTTACTCCTAATATTTACATATAATTTTTCAAAACCTGGTCACTGAACTCATACTGTCTATGGAGCTATCGACACTCTTTCACATGAGTTCTGCAAAATGCGTGTTCGGTAACAACTTTAGTTTTGTAAGGGATGTTAACGCCTTACCAATACACTAAAGCCGTTGGTTAATAAAAAGAACTACATTGTGAATACAGATGTAATGATGTGTGTGTGATGTGACATTAGAAAAATCACTTGAGAGACAAGGACAAAATATTAACTAAAAGCTATAACCACAGTGTGTTTGTGTAAACACTGTTATCCTTGAAACCATTAAATGAGCCCGTCAAAATGAACAACTTTTTCTATGAGAACAATCTTGTGTACTTATACACAGTGTTGATCTTTTTATGAGCACAGGGCCTAATTTTCTATTTAATTTTATTCCTTAATAAATAAACATTTCAACAAACCTGTATACAGCAATATGTCCTTGTTGGGCAGACAGCGAGGGCTTTTGTTGTCCCTCAGTATTTCCTGTAGCTCCGCTTGGTCGATTCGCACACCTTTCTTTATTGGCTCACCGCAGAGTAACAGTTGAGATTTGTCTGAAAAAAAAATTGGCATGTCAATATGATCAGAAAAAATATTTTGTAGTACTACTATCTGAGAAATTTATACATAAGCAGATGGCGCTACGTAATTTGGTTTGGTTATATGAGGCTAGCCGACTACGACATTGACTTAACATAATCCAACCAAACCTCTGAAGGTATTAAAATTATATGATTTTTGTTTTTCAAGAATTAAAAACAAATGAAAATCTTCTGTAGGAGGTAATATCTGGTCTTCAAGTTGTATCTGGGTTTTTTCGCTTATCAAAATTTTAAGTATGCAAAAACAACAACTCAGATAAGTACAACAGGAAAAAGTATGCATAAAAACATGAAAGTAATACAAATTACAAAAATATACCGATCAGCTATTTGTTTTACAAAACCATGAAAGTAAAAGTATATTTTCATCCATTATCATTTTTCTAAGCTTGTAAGGGCTGTAATATTGACCTCCATAAGTTTAAAATTAGTAATTACTATTGCTAACAATATGAAAGTTAGCTTGAGTCTTGACTAATTATTAATTATTCTATAAAAAACAATGGATCAAAAAAAAGTTCGAACTAGGTTTTGTCCGAAACTGCAATAAACGTATTTCGACCTGCACCGAAATTATTTTATCACGCTAAAAGCAAACATGGGAAACTCAAAATATGTCCATACTAAACATCATTAAACAAACAGACAGCCACAATACGATACGTATTTGTATAGTATTATAAAGATACGGGACGCGATACTTCGTATTTCAAAGAACTGACGTTTTGTGTTGCGTCGCTCCGTTGCAGCGTAGTGTCGCTGGCCCTTTTCACATGCATACGGTTGTCGTCTAAACGGCCCGGCGCCGTGCCGTGCTAAGCCTTTCACATGTACACGGTTTTCGTGCGCGGTCACCCATCGGCGGGTGGCGGTGGCAGTTACATATTATATTCATTCAGAAGTGTTCATTGATGGAACGCAAAAAGCAGATAGCCTTACTCCTACTGTATTGACGTTTGCGTCGTCTTTGATTAACCCTAAAATTTGAAATTGCTGCTTAACCCTAAGCATACTTCTTTCCATGCTTGTTTAGTTTCATTTCTGTTTTTATATTTGTCTTACTTATCCCATAAAGAAGGGTGCGCTTCCACTAAAGATGTCAACAAATCAACGTCTATGTTGTTTTCATTAGGCATTCTTGCTGCGGAAAACGTCCGGGCCCCTGTGATGTTAGCGATTGAATGGTATTCCCCGCGCTCGCCGTGCCGTGTTGCACTCGTGTCATGTGAACACTTGTCTTACATGACTACTTGTCCATACATGACTGCGAAGACGGCTACCGCGCCGGAACCGCGTTTGTAGTGGGTAAACACGGGTGACACACGGTCACGGCACGGTCGCCGTGCCATGTGAAAGCTGTCTAAGCAGCTCATACATTTCTACTTTGTACGGCACGGCGACCGTGCTGCAACCGTATACATGTGAAAAGAAGCCTTAGTGCGGTTTCGTCTTTAGAATCATATTACTCACCATACTCGGATGGTGGTATACACTCGTTCAGGAATATCCGTCCCTCGGGGTTCTGGTGGCAGCTGACCAGCCTCTCAATGCTAAAGTATTCCTCCTTGTTGAATATGTAGCAGTGGCCTTTGAACTCGATTCTGTATGTTTCTGTCGTGCTGTAATTAAAATATTTATAACTAGCTGTTGCCCGCGACTTCGTCCGCGTGGACTTCAATTTATAGCGCGCGGTGTCAACAAAATGGGTGTCAAATTTAAAAGCTTTTTAAAACCCTGGTACCCCTTAAGGCCGTCCCCCGAGCAAACGACCTTGGCCATACATTTTCCGCGTTGCCGAGATCGCACCAAAACCCTATTTTTTTTACTTATCTGAGTTCAAAATTGTCCTAAAAAAAATTTAAAACGGGGAATATGTAGTTTATGATATTGTCGATCTATTGGCGTGTGTTTCAAATAAAAGTAATTTGTAAATCCTAAGGAGATGCTGAATGTATGCTTGATTTTTAATAAATTGGTTTTACTTTAGAAGATGGTATCATAAGTATAATAAACAAAAATAGAAAATTTAAAACGGGGAAAGGAATGTTGATATACTGAAGATTATTGCTGTATTTTTATTATAACTTTGTAGCTTTCAAATTATGAGTTTATAAGGCTTGAAATACGGTTAATTACGGTATCTCCGTAAGGAACGCCCTTAAATCAAAATATCCAAAAACAGCACATACACATAATGCACATAATATTTCATTTTTTTAATTAAGTAAACTTTATTTATACCAAATTTAAAGCTTATTTAGCCCCCCATTACACAACTTTAGCTTTACCCATAAACTACTTATCATTGGTAGGTTTAAGGTTACGTCACTGCATAGATAAAGTACTAAGTAGAGCGTTATTTAATAACGAGTATAAAGGTGGGTTTACACCAAAAGAACGTAGAGCAAGAACAGCACAAGAACATTCTTTCGTATTCGTTTAGTGTAAACTATAATTCGTTACAACATACTTTAGATCGTTTACACCAATCGAATCAACAAGAACATCAAGAATAAGAATTTTTGCTCTATAGATGAGAATCATATAGCTCCGTTTAGACCAAACGAGCGAATGTTCATTGCTCATTCGTCAACGATAAGTAGTTAATTTATTTTTATAGTCATCAAAGGTTGGATCCCATAAACATCTTTTGTTATGGTATAATTCTATCATTTGTAAACATTTTTCATTACTCCAATCCATATTTACGAAATAACCTTTGATAAACTACCTAAAACCAGCCGCCAAAAAGTAAAAATATCAAGAACACTAGAATCCCTTTGAAGAGACCGCCTCGAAGAGCGAGCACGCCCGAACACGAAAGAATGCTCTAGGCAACTGCTCAAGCGCTCTTGCGTCGGTTACACCAAACGAGCGAGATTCTTAGAGCATTCTACCTATTTACCGCCGAACACGTGGCGAACACACTAGAACAACGAAGGAATGCTCGTTGTTAGTTTACATCAAAAGAGCTTTACTAGAATGAGCATTCGCTCGTTTGGTCTAAACGGAGCTTAACAATCGAAAGAATCGAAAAACTTAACTCTAAATGGTGCCACCTCTTATAGAAAGACTTATGAGCAAGCGAGATATTGCTATACTGTGGCGATAGCGAGATGTAGGCGACTCTTAGCGCCATCTGTTATGAATTTTTGGAACTAACTTATATATTTATCATTAGTAGGTTTAAGGTTACGTCACTCATCACTGCATAGATAAAGTACTGAGTAGTGAGTTATACATTATCAACGTGTATAACAATCGAAAGACAAAGACTTAGACTACAATAGCGCGATGTAGGAGACGCACGGCTCCATCTATTACGAATTTTTGGAACTAACTTAATTTGAACAAATATACGCATTTTCACCCCCTTACGACCCCTTTTCCAGTTAAAAAGTAGCCTATGTCCTTTCTCAGGCTGTAGACTATCTGTGTACGAAATTTCATTACAATCGGTTCAGTAGTTTTGGCGTGAAAGCGAGACAGACAGACAGACAGACAGACAGACAGAGATACTTTCGCATTTATAATATTAGTATAGATACGAGGGCTGCTATTTATGTATCCGGAACTGGCCACTTACAAGAACAATATTTAAAAAGTAATTACAACATTTGAAAATAGAACTCTGGTTGAAGAATACATTTTGTTTCATGTGACTGTCAATTATTTTTCCATTGTGGCGTCATTTTGAAAATTGCGTGTCTTCATTTGCCATGGATTTAACGCGTGAACATTTTCGTGCAATGATTTACTACGATTTTCGGCGTGGGCTAAATCAACAACAGTGCTTTATTCAACTCACCGCAACTTTTGGAGATGAAGCACCATCAGAAACCACTGTTTATCACTGGTACAGTGAGTTTAATCGTGGGCGGTCTATGCTCACGGATGAAAATAAAGAAGGTCACCCAAAAACAGCTGTTGTCCTACAAAATATAGATGCTGTGCGGGAACTAATAATGCGTGATTGTCATGTTACATATCGCGAGATAGAGGCGTCCTTAGGCATAAGTATGACGAGCATACATAAGATATTACACGAACATTTGGCTGTAAAAAAAATATGTTCGCGTTGGATTCCGCACAACTTGACAATCGATCAAAAACGGGCTCGTGTATAAATACAACCGTGGTACGTCAAAAGCCGTTTATAATATCTACACAGGTGATGAATCTTGGATCTATGCATATGACCCCGAAACTAAACAACAGTCAACGGTGTGGGTGTTCCAAGATGAGCCGAAACCAACAAAAGTTACTCGTGCAAAAAGTACTTTAAAGCAAATGGTCGCCTGTTTTTTGGAATTAATGGACATGTGGCTACAGTGCCATTAGAGAATCGTAAAACGGTTAATTCTGAATGGTATACGACCATTTCTTTACCAGAAGTCTTTGAAGAAATAAGAAAGAATAACCGACAACGCAGAATCATATTACATCACGACAATGCTAGCTGTCACACCTCAGCTGAAACAACTCAGTTTTTGGAGGGTCAAAAGATCGAATTGACTGGTCATCCGCCGTACAGCCCTGATTTGGCACCTGAAGATTTCTTTTTATTTCCATACGCGAAGAACAAATTACGTGGTCAACGTTTTTCGAGCCGCGAAGAGGCTGTTGATGCGTTCAAAATGCACGTTTTGGAGATACCTCAATCAGAATGGAAAAAGTGCTATGAAAATTGGTTCCAGCGTATGCAAAAGTGTGTCGATCATCGCGGCGAATATTTTGAAAAGCAATAAAACCATATTAAATGATATATGTTTGTTTCTTTTTTTAATTCCGGATACATAAATAGCAGCCCTCGTAAGTATAGTAATGGCGCATTTTGACTGGTCGATAGGGCCCGCATGCGGGGTGCGGGAGATTTCTGAAACGCATGCCTCGACCAATCAAAATGCGCCATTAGTTGTTATAGACTCCCCGTATGCTGTATACTGCACGAGTTAAAGCTAAAGCTAAAGAACCATACATTTCGCCGGGTTAGAAATTTGCGTACTTTGCGTGACTCAAGTATCTCCAGGCCAAATTTAAACTAAATAGGTTCATCAGTTTCAACATAGAAGCAACAGTATGTCTGGCAACAGAAATGCATGTGTGAAATCTTAGTTCAGAAGAAACAGAGAATTAATAATAATAATAATATTAATATTAATATTAAAATTAATATTAATATCTATGGACGCTTCACACCACGTCAGTCTGGCCCCGTGCTAAGTACCTGAAGGACTTGTGTTACAGGTACCAGACAACGGAAATATATTTAATACTTTTATACTATACATATATTTAAGATTTTTATTATATCATACACATATTTAATACACATCCATGACCCAGGAACATTGAAAAACTTTTTGTTCCGTCGGCGGGATTCGAACCCGCGACCCCCGGCTTGAGTTGCCACACACTCTAACCATTGAGCCACGGAGGTCGTCAATATGAGGGTTGTTCGAGTAGGCACTACAAAACTTTAAAAAAAATTAGAAGTACATAATTATTGTGTTGTATTATTGTATAACGCTTACCTATTTTTCGTACAAGCGTCCAAATAAAACACGTTGTAGTCGTCTTGACATTGTCGCAGAATGTAGCAGCCGTGCTTTTTGCCACGCTTCTCTTCTAACTTGCGATAGGAGAATGCACCACTGAAAGAAAAAAGATGACTTTAAATAGACCATGCACACCTTTAAAATAGATCGGCAAATGGAAGGGGAATGTGCTATGTTTGATTCTTCAAAGATAAATAGGTATTGAACACATGCACTGTATTGCTGTTTCGCTAGTATTTTTAACTTATGTATACGCGATAGCAATACATTTAATCAATGTGTAGAAATAAATACATACCCAACTGGTCCATGGCATTTTATTCTTTGTAGCTCTTTCAATGATGGTGTTTCGTCGTCCTTTGACAGATTGAAAGTCCATTTCACCATTAATCTGAAATCAAAAATAAGTTACCTATTTGTTTGTAAAAATTTTACAAAAGAAGGGTTATGTTTTTCGAATGGTTCATTACATTGTAGTTTAAACTTGAAGTCTTTAAATGTTAGAATGTAATAGAAATCATCTCATTTGTGAGTGAATCTGGGTACACAATTAATGCAGCCAGGATTATTGTTTTTTTTTTTCTTACCTGTAGTATCCATCGCACAGAGATATAAATGATGACAGCTGTTCCTCAGATTTGAATTTGAAAAACAATGGAGTCCCCCGCCTCGACACTTCCAAGCACAAGTCACCATTCCGTGTGAGATAAATCAATTCCTCTATGGTGCAAACATGAAACCACTAAAAAAAAAGAAAAAAACATTGGGAATTAATTATTTTATCTTTGATACCGAAGCTTTACATGACGTTTAAATAAACAAGAATGGATTCACTTCATACTTGAATAAAGTTTAATTAAACACTATATTTGCAAATACAAGTTACAGCAATGAATTAATCAATTGAAAATGGCTTAATATTCAATAAGACAAACCAAAGTCCATATCTGTATGTTAGAAATATTACATTTTATTTTATTTCACTTTACACTGGCGAGTTCATTAACAGGCTAGTGTATGGCAAGTTCTCTAGGGTGATAAGGCCCTTACTATTTGTCATCATCCATATTCCATATGACCATATTTACTACTATTACAAATTAATGCGAAAGTCTGTCTGTGTGTCTGTTACCTCTTCACACACAAACCACTGAACGAATTTTTCTGAAATTTAGTATGGAGATACTTTAAGTCCTGGGAAAGGACAAAGAATACTTTTCATCCCTGAAAATTTTACAGTTCCTGCGCGATAAACGAATTTTGGAGCAATCAAGCAAAAGCAAAGCAAAAAAATACTCACATCTCTCTTGTTTATGTTAAACAGTCGTATCCCAGGTTGGTGGGGGTGAAACGGTGCAACCACCACTCGAACCGGCACCACATATGTACCATTCTGCCACGAGACATCCACAAATTCCTCTGATAGATAATTAGGAGCCAGTGCATACAACTGCTGTAGGTACAAGTTTTTTACATAGCTGAAAACAAATTGTTAAATGAATATTAGTTATATTAGTTATTCCTTGAGAAGAAATAGGAGAAAAGCCTTTGGTTGTTTCCTTATTACTCTACTAGGCTTGGCCTCTATAAAATGTAGTGTCAATATGTATAAAATGTAATAAAAATAGCCTATTTCTGTCTACTAGTGTCTTTTTACCTTTGCCAAAATTTATCAAAATCGGCCCAGTAGCTTTGGAGTTTTTTTAACAAAATACATCAGCCAAAAATATTCCGTAAAAAACATGCATTACTTACTTGACATTATGTCCAACAGAACACAACTGGGGTAGGTATTCATGAGCATATTTCTTTGGGAATGGTCCATGGCGTCGTACAATAACTTTGGGTATATACTTCTTATAATTACGTACAACTTCATTTACTGGTAGCTTTTCCTCAGAAATAGCTCTTGTCCTAGAAAAAAAAACACATTTTGCATAATATATTATGTATTATCAAATGGTGCACAAAAGAAAATTACTACAATATTCTATGAAGCTGTAATTCTCTAACAAATGGCTTTTCCAATTTATATTATGACAAACATAGAAATGTGGATTAGCTTAAATATTAACCTATCAACCCCCCCGAGCGGTCGAATTCGACCGCATAAACAATAGATTTCCAAGAATCCGTGATCGAAGGATTAAATATAATTACTTTAGTAAATAATTTGCCACCACCCCAAACTAATAAAAGGATCCATGAGTATATTTTTACAGTATTTTGTCCTTGTCATTTATGTGACAAGGACATAAAATTGTTTAACTATAATTTCTGTGCACAATATGAATTATATCATTGATATCAATCACCATTGTATAATAAAGAGATAATATAATATCACTATCCATACTAATATTATAAATGCGAAAGTGTGTCTGTCTGTCTGTCTGTCTGTTACCTCTTCATGCTCAAACCGCTGAACCTATTTTGCTGAAATTTGGCATGGAGATACTTTGAGTCCCGGGAAAGGACATAGGATACTTTTTATCCCGGAAAAATGTACGGTTCCCGCGCGATAAACGAGTTTTGGCGCAACGGAGTTGCGGGCGTCATCTAGTTTTAATATATAAATCAAAATTTCAATACAAGTATCACCCCAAACAAATTTTCCTACTAGGTACTCTACTATTGAGTACAATATTAATGGGTATTAGGACATCATAAATGTTTATTTAAATAATGCTCATAAATATGTGTAATAGTAATTCTTAATTCCAAGGTCACAAGTTATGTTCAAAATTATTGCATCCATAAAACATAACTTATGTGATAAGATGTATTAATGCATATTGCTGAACATATTATGCTTATCAAGTTTAGGAAACCTTTGACATTAAAAAGATAAAACATAATAGAACAAATCAACCATGTTGTTATTCAGATAAGGAGTGATTTAGTATGAAATGATTACAATTTGTCGTAACGTAACTAATTTCTATTGCTTTTAACAACTGTGAGTCCGTAACTTCTTGGTAAAAGTGCTGGAAAAATTTAATAGTATAAGTAAAACACAGTTAAACTTGATTATTGACACTAATGCTTTATATTAATAACCAAAATACTACTTTCTTTACAATTTAAGTTATCTATAATTTTCTGGTAAACTATTTAAAAACATGATCACACTGAAAGTGTTGGTTTATTATTACAATAAGACTAAAATCAGACTACAAATAAGTATGGATGTCCTTATCAGTAAGCGGGAGGTTTGACAGGTCACTTAGGTCACAAATATTTAACTCAATCATAATCATCTCGTAAAAGATCAATCTCACTCAATCAATGTACTTCCTTCTATTATAAAGCAGCATTGAAATAAGAAGTCTCACACACTAAAAAGAAAAAGTTAACTTACATATCAGTTATACCGAGTCCCAACAACTCTTGCTTGTGTTCTGGATATTTTATTTCTGGTATTTTGTTCTCATTCACGTCGTTTCTTGCTTGTTGAAAATAATAATCGTATGTCGTCTCATCCAACGTTACCAAGTGACATAGTCTTGGCACCTATATGAACATGTTTGAATAATGAATTAACACACTAATATTCCACTGGACATGTGAACAAACAATACGAACGAATATTACCTTGAACCGTATTCTCATTTCATAATCTCTTGAACTCGATAGAACTTTACTGTTATCTTTGAGGAAATGGCTCGATCCCTTGATCCTTAATGCAAACAGCGTACGCGTTAGGGGCGGAATGTTATACTTTTTACATAACACTATGCACAATTCCTCGGCGGTCAACGTATTGGAGCACGGGATAACATACGGTGTGGAATCTGTTACCACCGATACCCGTACGGTCTCCGTTGCAGCCATGGTATATTTTGTTGGAGATCAAACCATAAAAAAACAAGACGCCACCGAATATTTTTGCACTAATGTTAAATAAAATGACTGCGATATACAACAGCGAATATGATTCCTAGCCTCTCCATTGTATTATCGAATTTAGTATACGATGCACTTTGTGAAATTAATAAAATATGTAAAATGTTTATTTATAAGCCCACTCAGGTCAACCTCGGCGACACGACCATAGACATTGTTTTTTTTTTAATTCGTCCCGGTCGGGACAGGCAAAGGGAGCGTTGCCCATACAGCCATTTCTATGTTTTCTCTATTTAATGAACTGGAATTTAGACATATTTTGTATTTTGTAAATTGTAATTTGTCAATGGCATAGATTACACGGTCAATATTATCACGATTCTAGTATCACGGGATTCACAAATTGTACTGCGATACTGCAATTCGGCCTATTACACCATCAACATTATCACGGAATCGTGATAATATTGATGCGTGTAATGGCCTAAATTACACGGTCAATATTATCACGATTCTAGTATCACGGGATTCACAAATAGTACTGCGATACTGCCTGTGATTCGGCCTGTGGGGCATTTTCTTATTTTTTTAATTTGATTGTCAAACAGCTTCCATTTTAGTAACTAGATGGCGTATGGGTAGAAAACTATCGGTAATACCAGGTAATACCATCAATAATTGCTACAAAACCGGGCAAAAGAATGTAAAACTTGATACATTTCAATTTGAAAAAGACACAATGATATTCCAATGAATAGGATAATAAAGTTATTATAACGATGTTTTAGTTAAAACTCATGGAAGAAATAGCCCTATTTATCGTTTTTCACACCAAATGTCACAGGAATTATAAATTTTGGTTTTGACAACATCTTACCTGCACTTGTGCACGATAACGGATATTTAATGGCCAATATTATACCAATAATGAACATCAAAATCCCAAATAACACAATTTGGGAAAAAATAATAAAAACCACACCAACAATAAAAAGTAGAAGAAGTTTCAAAGTAACACGGCCGCCACAAGGCCGTTCAGTTGTCAGTTTTCAGTTTGACAAGTTTTTATTTTAACAGCGTGTTCCTAAACTACTACCAGTGTAATGGCCTAATCGCTTAGGCCAATGATCGCTTAGGTTTAAGATATTTTGATTTATGTCACACTTGACTGTACACTGATATTTTTTAGAAACACAACCAATATGTAGTCAGCGATGCCAACCTGCAGATAATTTCAGATCGGTGGGGAACCAATAGAAAATCTAGAAGTGTCTATCGTCGCGCCGTCTGGTGGAGATAAAAAAAATAGGTTGTCTGTAAAGTCGGTTTACTGACGATAGTTGAACGTGATAAACTATTCGCAATACAAAACGCTACATGCATTCGTGAAATCCAGTAAAATCTTCGAACAAAGCACAAGTCATACCCTGACACGTAGGAAATGGAGCACAATTTTGAATAGCCGAAATAATACTAATAGCTCACAGATTGTTTATTTATTTTTCATTCAGAGTGTGTGTCAATGTATCAAAGGTCATACAGTCTGTCTATAAAGTCATGAAATTAAAAAGTGGCAACATCGTAGTGTCATCCCTTTTTTCTTAGATTGATTTGAAAGGGATGACACTACGATGTTGCCACTTTTTAATTTCATGACTTTATAGACAGACTGTAACTAACCAAACTTCTTCATACAAAAGTATTCTCTAAGTCATCGAAATACGTAATATAATCGAAACAAAGAGCGCGGCCCAGGTGGGCCTTACGGTTGTTGAGAGACTTGAGAGGATAAATGGAACGCCTCAGAGCGATCAGCGAGGTAACGCCGCATATTGCGTCATGTTTTTTCGTGCGCGCAGCCCATATCGAATTATAAGACGTTATCACGTCAAAAAAAGAAAACTCCCCATTACACCATCAATATTATCACGGAATCGTGATAATATTGATGCGTGTAATACCTGCCAATATTATACCTGCCATTGCGAAATGCCATTGTTTTTTTTTTATTTGTATTTGCCAAGCTACCATAGATTAGAGACAAAAACTTATATTTTGCGGTTTCCCACTGCCAATCCATAGTCCATAGTCCATACTTGGTCCATAATACGTAGTATCCCCTTAGTAGTCTGAGGGTCCATACTTGGTCCATACCCATGGGCGTATATAAGGGGGGGGGGGGGTCCTGGGGGTCCGGACCCCCCCCCCCCATTACTATCCATCGTACTTGTCCAGTCGACATTAAAATATGTAGGTACCACGCCGATTTTAATCGGTGAGGTAACTTCATGTAGGTATTTTTTTCTATTCACAGTATAATTATTATTATTATACTGTGGAGCGTGTACGTAGGCAGAGTAGGTACCGCGATCCGTTCGTAGTTCGTCGCAGGGGCGAGGGAAAATGTGCACTTTACTTTTTTTAAATTAAATAATTTAAAATTCAACATTCCGATATTCAAATTTAATACTTTTGATTTCCTAAACAGGTTACCTATTTGCTGCTGCGAAACCTTTTATGGGCGAGTAAAACTCGCACTTGGCCGCTTTTTAGGGTTCCGTACCCAAAGGGTAAAAACGGGACCCTATTACTAAGACTTCGTTGTCTGTCCGTCTGTCTGTCTCCAGGCTGTATCTCAATAACAACTAGAGTTCTGAAATTTTCACAGATTGTGTATATCTGTTGCCACTATAACAACAAATACTGAAATAGTGGAGTGCCTATAGGGCGTAAAAATCATCCAAACCTCCGATTTCCGTAATAGTGAATGAAAATCCATACTAATATTATAAATGCGAAAGTGTGTCTGTCTGTCTGTCTGTCTGTCTGTTTGTCTGTTACCTCTTCACTCTCAAACCGCTGAACCAATTTTACTGAAATTTGGCATGGAGATAGTTTGAGTCCCGGGAAAGGACATAGGATACTTTTTATCCCGGAAAAATGTACGGTTCCGCCGCGATAAACGAATTTTAGCGCAACGAAGTTGCGGGCGTCATCTAGTTGAAAATTAAAAAGGAATATGTAGCCGATAACATAAAAAAAAAGTTTATCTATTGAAAAGTTGTGCTTTTGATTTTTAAATTATTCTATACCACTTCAGTTACACTCATAAATTTTAACATTTTGAAGAAAACCTGCATTTCTTTCAGTCCAGTTATGTAGAAAAATAATAAAAATATATAATATACATTTTTTCATTCATATCGTTGCTTATATTCCAAAAAAAGAAAATAAGTGGAAAAAATATATAATACTTAATTTAGATTTAAAAATTAATATTTTTGTATCTAGATGAGCATACCTCCAATGATATAATAAATAAAAACTCTAAATGAACTTGTTGCCTTCGGCAGTAGGTACCGGTCGACGGATAAATGGCGTTCCTATTTTTTTTTTTGGTTTTAAATAGGAAGTTTAAAAATATTATTTCTTAGACTTAACAAAGCCTTCTATTTGTTAATGCGTATAACTTTTTAGCTCTTACTTTATTAATTTTTCCGAAAATGTAGCACAAACTTTTCACGTATATTTCGAAGAAAATCTGTATTTTATTTCTTTTGGTTTGGTTTCTTTTATAACAGAATAACATTGATTTTTCATTGATTTTTTTTTCATTAATTACATACATACTATTTTGCTAAAACATACTTAAAAGGAAAAAATACTAATTGGGTTTAAGAACTGATATTTTTTGTATTCAGGTAAGCATTTTCCAAATATTCGTCGCAGCATGCGTCTTTAGTATGTACCAACGTGAGATATGTAGCACCCAAATTTTTTACTGGTTTAATTAGGAAGTTTAAATATATTTCAAAGGCTAGAAAAAGCCTTTCATTTGTCGATGCATTTAACGTTAAGCTCTAACTTAAATAAATTCTCAACAAATGTAAAAAAAATAATTTGGCCTATTTTACACATTTTTGTAGATATTAAAACGTTTCAAAGTACTTAAAACTCATTATTTATCTAAAAATTAAATACGCACAATAAGTACGCGTAACACACTTTTCTTTACGACCCTGAAATCCTCCCAAACCCTTTTATCTTGGTTACGACGAGCGTTAATCTCTAAAAACTTTGCAAAAGTTTTATAGTTTTATTTAGCTTAGCAAAGCGAACTTTCTTTTTTAAAAATTGTGTTTTTGGTTAGTTTTTAATGTAAACAATCGGATAAGATTCATTAAATAACAGGAACAAGAAAAAAATTTTTTGAAGTGAAAACTTCTTTAGCGGCGTTGAGCACTTTTGTGGGATGGGTAAAAACTGTGAAACTTGCGTCAGATTCTCATGCTGATCGAAAACCCAAGGAAAAAACGTAGGACAGTTGGAGAGTAGTGTTGTAACATCGAAATCGATTAATCGAACAATCGATTGTTTTTTTTTTCGATTGTCGATATTTTTTAATCGATTGTAAGGGTTTCGATTAATTAAAAAAATCGATTTTTTTAAGAATCGATTTTCATAAAAAAATGGGTTAAAAATTTAATCGATTGTAAGGGTTTCGATTAATTAATTAAAACGATCGTTTTTTTTAATCGATTTTCATAAAAAATGGATTAAAAAAAATAATGCACAACGTTAATAATCAAGTTTTCACTTCTGCCGGCACTCCCGGAGTGCAACCCGTCTTTTTTTTTCTTTACTGGTTTTATAATGTGAAATATTAATGTTTTAATTAAATACACAAAAAAATTTAAAGCACAAATAAATTTTTGGTAAGCTTTGCAAGCTATAGCGTAAAAAAGAAAATGACACCTCAAACACAAAAATCCATTCACTATTACAATTTTCGGAGGTTAAAACCTCTGGCGACTCCACTAAAAACAAAATAAAATTAATAGTATTTATTAATTATTTCGATAAAATATGCCATAAATCATGACATTCATGGATCGGACACCGTTGTCGGGACACATTGTATAACGGTACGGAACCCTTCGTGCGCGAGTCCGACTCGCACTTGGCCGATTTTACGTTAAGGACCGACCCCCCCCCCCCCCCCCCTTATCAAAGCTATATATACGCCCGTGTCCATACCAAATACAAATTATAGAGGCACTTGAGCACTTCACATGGCTATTATTTGTATTTGCTATTGGCTATATTTTGTTGCATTTGGAAAAATTTTCTTATCTTATATCTTTAAACGAGCAATTCTTATAACGATTTTCATGAAATTTAGTATATAGTGGGTTTCGGGGGCGATAAATCGATCTAGCTAGGAATCATTTTCATAAAATGTCATTTTATGTGTGTTTTTTATAGGTACCGAGCGAAGCTCGGTCATATAGCTAGTTGACGTTAACAAACAAGCAATTATTAAGTATAGTTTAAGTATAGTTTATACACAGCCAATACTGGCTGCCAATAAGACTGGCAGCCAGTATTGCCTTGGTATATGCCGCGTGTGAACAGTTTTTCAAGCCAGGCCAACGCTGGCTGCCAGTATTGGCGAGAATAGATCGGCCATTCTCCGGAGAGCAAAATTTAAATGTCCCGGGCTTGTATACTCGGTAATATTATCTTATTCAAGTATGCAATATTTTTAAACGGTAGATAGCATCCGTAACTAGCTACAAACTTAAACACAGGCTTCTAATTTAAGTAATTCAGACTAAATTAATTTAAGTCGTGTTCAAAAACCGTGTTTTTCTGATTACCGTAACGTGTCCCCACGCCAACTTGATCTCGAAACTTGCTTGTAATTTTTATAACGTACATATTTACTTTGATCTATTCATCTTTTTAAATGCTCATCTCATAAACATTGGTTATCGCATTAGAAAATATCGACTCAAGAGGCCCAGCCTGTAAATAGCTATCATGAAATAATCGCTTGTCCTATCAAAAGTTCTAATTACCGTAACGCATTCTATTTTCGGGTACCCATCCAAAAATAACAGGATTTGGCACATTACAAGTGCACGAGTCACTTCTCCCTAGCGTGTGCCACGGCCCTTTAGCGGTCCCACGTCGTTAATGTTACAGTGCGAAAAGGGTTTAAATCAGTAGTCCCCAACCTTTTTTCATGCGGGCCACGAACATGTTTTGGTCTCGGTGTCGCGGGCCGCAACAAAAAAAAATTAGGGTAAAAAAATATCATTATTCAAAATTAACGATATAAAAGTCGAAAAAATTTAACGACTATCACGTAGACTTTACGTTATTTTGCCGGTGGGCGTGAATTTCAAAATTGTTTCACATCACACGGGCCACAGCTCACAAATAAAGTCTCAAGCCGCGGGTTGGAGATAACGGGTGTACAGTAATGCGCTTGCTTTCCTCGCGAGACCCTTTGACTCGGAAACAAAATACCGACACCGTGGCACCGGACCAAGAGGGTCCCGTCCGAGACAGGTGAGACGAGGCGAGCGCACGCGCACCCATTTACACTCTCGTACTCGGGCCACCTCGCTGTGTAACGGCGAGAGTGCACAGTCGACATCAAATATTCAAATAAGGCCAATACTTTGTCAAACGTATACCGTCTACACATGGTGATTGTTTGGCGAATACATCAAATACGCAAATACAAATAGCCAGTGAAGTAGCTTACTACATAATATATTAATCAGGTGGGTTATTATGACCTCTTATTTCCAGCCAGTTTACGCCCGAAAACGGTACATTTTGGGCGTAAACTGGCTGTGAAGTGCACCTGTGCAGTGAAGTGCCTCCAATTTCTTTTCATTTGCAAAACCAAGGCGCACGCGATGATGGCGACCAAAATATGTTTTAATTTGGTTACATCGCAACCTGATAAAAAATACTCTATTTTTATTGTAACGAGAATGCCCCTCAAAATTAATTCCAATATTAATTTCTTATTTTTAATTTTTACGATCAAAGTATAAACTATAAAGTGTCCCATTGGCCACTACTAAAAAGTTCTAATGACTGGTATTTTACCCTCGTTTAAAGGTTTCTCATGTCAATGGTTTTTGGCTGTATGGGCAACGCTCCCTTTGCCTGTCCCGACCGGGACGAATTAAAAAAAATGTCAATGGTTTTTTCTGACAATCTGTGAATTCAATCAGCCAATCACAGCCTAGGATTTTATTCTTTGTCCGGATTTTGGATATTTCTGTCATTTGGATTTTGCATTTTCGCCGCCATTCACACTCTTCAAGAATTTTTCAAGTGAGCCGAAAGAATTTTAAGTCCAGTTTCCACAAGAACAGTGTTCTGTTCAAGTTTTAGTATTAAATATCCAAGTTAATAACTGAAAGTAAGTAAAATTAAACTTTTTCTAACTTATCTCGAAATTTTGTACTGCGTATGCCTCCAGCCTCCGTGTGACAAAGCCGGTGCAGCCATACGATAAAAACTTTAAGTACCTACATCTTGTTGCATATAACTAGCTTCCGCGACGTGTTAAAGATTCATAATCTTATTTGAAAATAGCTCACTTAGTTTGTTAACTTCTAACTCCATTACAGTACATCGAGTAGTTACATTGTGAACAACCTTCTTACAGACTTATCCTGGTCTCTGAGGGTTCTAAGTATTTTTCGGAAGTAGCGTAGTAAAAAAATATATTTTCTTTCGTTGTAGATAATGGACGACTGGGATGATTCTCCTGATGTGGTAAGTTACCAATTTTTGCATTTTATCTAATATTAATAATAAACGCCTGTTTGTGAAACCATTAGTTACACTAAAAAGTAACAATATCAAGTGGATGATACCTTGATTCTATTTTATAGCAAAATGGAGCACTTAGCAAAAAGTGCTTCATATTATACTAAGTATTTATGGCAGTGATCCTTGTTTATTTAAGATGTCTGAGGCAAATTAAGTTAATTAAAACAAAACCTCAAACTAGTTATTTTTGAGGTTTTTGTTGGGAGTTTGTCTACTTGTCATCGTAACTGATCGGTTAATGTTTTGAAATTTGTCTATCGGAAGAGCTAGTCAATAGATAAACTTTATCAAACAAACCAGTCATTAGGCTGTATAATGTGTTACAACCACTGAGGTATAAGTACTACATACATGCATACTACATATGTACGTAGTACTTACATCTCAGTGGTTACGACTCTTGGTAGGTAGTTCCCAATAACACTTTACATAATATGTAAAATGTTATTGTGAACCGTAGAAGTTTACAGTATTATGCAAAGCAAGTGTAAGTACTCACATATGGTTTTGCTCAATTGAGCAATCACGTAGAGTAAAAACCACGGCTCAGGCTTTCGTCCACACATTCAGCATTACTCGATAGTTTTACTCCAGTTTGAAGGAAATTAGCTACGAATAATAAAAACTAGTGTCAAAAAATTTGTCAAGCCGGCTCGATTCAAGCCTTCAAACTGGCTCGATGCGAGCCTTCGAGCTGTGAGTTTTGCGGTCCACACGGTGGTTTTTGCTTGATTTCAAGTAAAACTATTGAGCAAAACCGTATGTGAGTACTTAGCATAAGCCTGTGTATTGCATTTAATGAAAATTGCTTGAATGTTATGAAAATTGGTTTCCTGTAATATTGTATACTCATAACATTTTCAGTTTATTATTATCTGCAGGCATAGCATGGCCACCATAGAAAGGTTTATTGTTATCGTAAAGTAGACAAGGTGATGGAGTAACAAAGGAAATCTGTCAGTTTGTTGGTTGTCCCCAAAAACTGTCAGTGTTTCTATTCTTTCGCATTTCTACTGTGGACATGCTAAGCCTGCAAGAGTGATGCCAATATAGACATGTTCAAGAATATGCTTGTTATCTATTTTGTAATAATAATTTAACCCATCAAGCCCCGTAAGGCCCATATGGGCCACGATAACAAAAGATTTCCAGGAATTGGTGATCGACGGATTAAGGCCCGTATTTTTGGTCAGTACTCAAGATGCATCTCGGTCTCAAGACACGGTTCAGGCTCTGTGATTGGTTGGCTGTCAAAATTTGGACCAATCATAGAGCCGAACCGCGTCTTGAGACCGGGTCGCATCTTAAGTACTGACCAAAAATACGGGCCTAAGTTTGAGAATTCAGTCTTTTTAGATAAGACAGTAAATACAGTGCAATAACAGTCAATTTTTGAAATAACAGTCAATTTATTGAACATTTTATGGATATAAGTATGTCTCGGGTTGCACAGTTTTTATAATAATATTATATTCTATTTCAGGCTGTTCCACAGAACAACTACAACTCGTACAACAATGCAGTTGATGAGGGTCACAGTCTTTCCATGGGCAGAGGTTTCACATCCTTCGTAGAAGTAAATAATGGTATGTTATTATGTTCTGTATTCTATTTTATACATAACTAGATGACCCAGTTTGTCTCACTTATAAACCATCCCTGGACTTCCATGATCATTTTAAGACTAAAATTAGCCAAATTGGTCCAGCTGTTATCAAGTTATAGCATTACTAACACAATTGAAAATCGTGACCGGAATATAGGACCTTTATAAAAATACATGTTGATCCTGTTATTTTATACTTAAATTGTTGCATTACTTTTAAAAAAAGACCCGTCTTTATCTACAATTACAGTTGTTTGTTGTTTTAAAGGTGAGGTTCATTTAGTGGAAAGTTACCGATACAAAAACATAAGTTAACTTTAATAATTGTCATGAGACATTTTAGGGTTTTTGTGCGATTAACAAGTATCTGCCTTAGGCAACAGCTATTACTTATTGTATATAAAAAGCCTTTTTGTCTTTACATCCTTTATAACTTTTATAAGTCTTATAGAAATAAGAAAAGTAACACATTTTAAACACTTCATGTGAAATATGTTCTAAACATGTTGATTAGCAAGTTTAAAAATCAATAGCTGTTCTTGTAAGTGGCTGAAAAAGCTGATTGCTGACAAGTTGAGAACACTTGAGAGCTAGAGCCCATACATCTTAAAAAAGTTCTTAGAAATAACAAACACTTGAAGTGTGTAATTGCAAACAGATGTTGGGGCTTGTACTTTTTGTGAGTTTATTTTTTTAACTCTAGGGTTGCAATTTGAGACTAAAGTACACAACTAACAATGAGTTGAAAACTCAATAGTTTTTAACACAAAATCGTATTGAAGATACAATAGAAATATTTATGAATTGGTTTGCAGATGTTAGAAATTGACAAGACATAAAATTAAATTCTGTTTTCTTTTGATTTGTTTCTTAAATTCTTTGAAATACAATAACAATGTATTATGATCTTTTACAAGCGATCCATACTTCCATACCATACTATAATAATATAATCAATTATGTGAATGATATTGGGTGTCCCTCTGTCTGTTATCTCTTTATATTTAAACCGCTAAACCGATTTTGATCAACTTTTGCATCAAGATGAAAGATCATTCTAGTTCTGGGAACGACATAGGTACTATAGTTTTTATTACAGAAAATTTTTAAAGTTTTCGTGCGATAAACTTAGTTTTTTCAGCGCAATGAAGTTGCGCATGATGAAGATTGCCCAATATGCAAAATGATTCATTCATTTGCATTCTGCCATAGTAAATTGAAGACGTAAGTGGAAGAAGCAGGTAAGTAACAAATAAAAAATTGCTTTAGGGTCGAAAAAATTATCTATATTTATAAAAATTGATTTCCAATTGTGTTAGTCGCGCTAAAACTCGAAAACGGCTGAACGGATTGGGCTGATTTTAGTCTTAAAATATTCGTAGAAGTCCAGGGAAGGTTTTTAAAGTGACACAAAGTTCACCGGGACAGCTAGTTATCTATATTTATAAAAATGGATTTCCAATTGTGTTAGTAATGCTATAACTTGATAAAGGCTGAACTGATTCTGCTAATTTTAGCTCACCGGGACAGCTAGTTTGAAATAAAAAAAAAACTGGATTTTATTTGTAGCCAGTCATATTAGCTCGATAGGTAGTCGATGATGAAGTAGGCAAGTTACAGGGTTTGTTTAAATTATAAGAGAAAAAATTAGTAATTATTGTCCTTATGTTATAAAATGTTTAAGTTATCTGATTCTTCCATGCACGTCTTTAATTTATGAAAAGTGCATGATTGATGGATGTAGCAAAGGTCATCGAAATATGATAGCTATTAATATTTTGCAATAGTACCATTCATTTGTTACTGATGACCTCAGTGGCTCAGTTGTTTGTCTCGGCTTAAAGCTCAAGTTTTTCGCGTTTCTTATTGTGGTCGCGTTTTAGAATCCCATCAAGTGACAAAAAAGTTTTCAATGTTCCTGGGGGCGTGTATTGAATGTGTGTATAAAAAAAATATAAATTACATGTTATACTTTTAAAAAAGTTTGTCCTGTATTCTGAAGTACAAGTGTAAATTGGGTGTATAGATCAGGTGTTGGCAAGAATTTTCAGGTAGGGTCTGGATAGTGTAGGAAAAAAACGTGGTACATAGAAACAACTGATAATAATTGAGTGCTTTGTTGGTGATTTTAGGTAATAAAAGTATACTTTGTTACTTGGTACAAGTATAATACATAAGTTGCAAAAACAATGTATGTAATTTGCGGTAGCAACGAACGCGTATCTTTTGTATTGAATAAAGTTGAATTACAAGTTGTAATTGAACTTTATAATTATTGTAACAACCACACCACGTAGGCGTATACTTTGTATTGAAAATGAATAGGACTACTCGCACGTACAGCGTACCACACTTTGCAGTCGTTATCAACCGCGTGTGTGATACAGATGACCACATTTTGTACTCGCGACGGTGTGGTGTGGATATGGTACCTGTGGGTCAAGCCTTATTCGACTTTAGAATACTGACGCCGTGAAACAAGAATAAGCAGCAGATTTAGGCCCGTATTTTTGGTCAGTACTTACTACTTAAAATGCGACCCGGTTTCAAGACGCGGTTTGGCTCTGTGATTGGTCCAAATTTTGACAGCCAACCAATCACAGAGCCTGAGCCGTGTCTTGAGACCGAGATGCATCTTGAGTACTGACCAAAAATACGGGCCTAAGTGACAGTTCTAACTCCTGAGTACAGTGCGTGGTTATCGTGTGGCTACTCTCTTTGTTTCTTTTAAGTTAAAGGCCATATCACACTGGCGGTTTGCGGGCAGAGCGGTTGCGCGACGGTCATTAGATTAGGCGTTTGACCGCGGCTCATTCGCTACCTCTAACCGCAAATGT
Source organism: Polyommatus iphigenia (assembly GCA_963422495.1). Taxonomy (NCBI): domain Eukaryota; kingdom Metazoa; phylum Arthropoda; class Insecta; order Lepidoptera; family Lycaenidae; genus Polyommatus; species Polyommatus iphigenia. Next base: position 17,301,083 of record OY730179.1, read on the forward strand.
GATACCTAACTGATAAGGCCCTTACGATATCCTGCTAGGAACAAAAAAATGTTTGTAAATGTAAGCTCGACCACGCCGCCATTTAAATGAATCGTTATCATTTTGGTTGCTATCTCGCCGCCCGGCGCCAAGCGTGCGTTCGGACAGGCGTATACGGGTGTAACAAAAATAAGTGATAATACTTTAGGGTGTGTATGTGTTCCTTGTAGAGAGTTCACTGTGAAAGTAGCAGTGCTGAAAGACCAAATTTTTGACGTGATAACGTCTTATAATTCGATATGGGGTGCGCGCCCGAAAGACATGACAGTTCATGCGGCGTTACCTCGCTGACAGCTCTGAGGCGTTCCATTTACACTCTCAAGTCTCTCAACAACCGTAAGGCCCACCTGGGCCGCGCTCTTTGTTTCAATTATATTACGTATTTCGATGACTTAGAGAATACTTTTGTATGAAGAAGTTTGGTTAGTTATGACCTTTGATACATTGACCACACTCTGAATGAAAAATAAATAAACAATCTGTGAGCTATTAGTATTATTTCGGCTATTCAAAATTGTGCTCTATTTCCTACGTGTCAAGGTATGACTTAATATATGAAGAATAAAGTATTCGTTTATTTCTTCTGAACAAGTCACTAATTATAGTTTCGAAAGTTTATAATTGAGAAACTAATATCACATCGGACTAAATACTATATTATGATGGCTTGATAGATAGAAAATTTAACATATAATATTATAATGTAGTTCACACAAACATAAAATATGGATTGTATGTAAGGATATTACATTAATTTTACAAAGAGGGTAGGCCGGGCGCCATTTTTTTTTGCACATTGACCTGCCAACTTTTTTGCATAGATTTTTCCCGGAACTGAGGGGTTAAGGCTATGACGTAGTCACGTTCAACTATCGTCAGTAAACCGACTTTACAGACAACCGATTTTTTTTTCACTTTTGTAGGGGAAAACTCGTGACACTCGGGCGCTTGCCTATACAAAAGTGAAAAAAAAATTTGGTCTTTCAGCGCTGCTACTTTCGCAGTGAACTCTCTACAAGGAACACATACATACCCTAAAGTATTATCACTTATTTTTGTTACACCCTAAATCCAGCCTTCAATAATAGCGCCAGACATAACAATACCGCGCTATTGAGATTTTCGCGCTTTACTCATTTTAATGGTGGATGACGTTAATTTTAAATCGCACGTTTTATTGTGTTTGAAATTATCTTGCGGTCTCACACGAAAAATTCCTTATACTACATTAATTGGGGTCTATCGTGTTTCTCGGTGTCAGTGTGCTTTCAGTGAAACGAATAAAAAAAGGTAACAGCTTAGGTTAACCCTTAGACGTAGGTTACACAACCAGTTTCTCATCAGTTCAGTCCGTCAATCTCGTAAAGATTGACGCGAAACTGAACGATCTAACCCACCACGTATCATGGACTATCACGGACTGATCATTTTTATTATGCACTTTTCAGTCATCAGTCAGGCCGCTGGCATCAATCACAGATTGATGGACTGGATGCCAGATTGACCGTGTAACCGTCTTAACATCCAAGTCTTCTGTTTCAGACTACAACAAGCCGGGTGGGGATTACGGCGAGCGACGGGGGCGAGGCGGCGGGCGCGGCGGTTTCCGCGGCCGGGGCGGACGCGGGGGGAGGGGCGGCGGCGGCAGAGATAGGGGGGACTACGAGAACGGGGGAGGTAAGTTAACGAGATGACACGTACACCTGACGGCAAGATATCCTAGACCATAAACATTAAGCTGGGAACAAATTATCGGAAAAAATTAAAACCGACTTCCAAGGTAAAAACAATAGTAATATGAACTAAAAAGTATTAAATAACTCTTACCCTTTAATAGTGCCTTTTTCAGAATTCGTCTAAATCTCAACTATTTCTGTACTGTATACTACAATCTTCATTATTTTGAAGTCGGTACCAGCTAATTAATTCGTGAGTTCAGTAATGTCAGATTATCTGAAACTTTTGGGACTGGTACCGACTTCAAAGTAATGAAGATTGTAGTATACAATACAGAAATAGTTGAGATTTAGACGAATTCTGAAAAAGGCACTATTAAAGGGTAAGAGTTATTTAATACTTTTTAGTTCATATTACTATTGTTTTTACCTTGGAAGTCGGTATTAATTTTTTGTTAAAAATAATAATTTTACTCTTTTTAGTTAAGTATCTACAAAATTAGGCTTTATGCGTAAATAACCAATACGAATATTAATTCATGAAGCCCCAAGCGGCCACATCCGGCCGCGATAACAATGAAAAAGCTATTGTGTCTCGTTTTGCCACAACTGATGGGTTAACTATTCACATTATGTCACTGTAAGCGAAATTGTGGTAAATGCTTGCAATTATCTAAGCGATGCTGCAATTTCCATACTTTTATCTTTAAAGATTCAGGAGTTCTGTTCAGTGCCTTTGGACCAAGAGACATCTTCGTATAGAATTTCTCTTATTCGTAACATATGTTTAACTTACTAGAAACAATTTTAACCACTATGAGTGTTTTGATAAAATTCAAGGATTTTCCTCGATTGCTCATAGATCCCATCATCAGCTCACCACTTTCGTAATTGTTATACAAAATTAAGATTATATCCTATACAACAACACGAGAATTTTGAAAATCGGTCCACAAACAGCGAAATCATTATCAAAAACGTCTGCTTCGATGCAAAATATCACGAAAAGTACCAATAATTGGGTCATAGTGTGATGACCCATGGTATAATGATGGTTGTGATGATGATGATTAATCAAATTGATGTATTAGCTTATGCTTTCAGTTGTTTAAACAACGCCGAAATCCCCGAACCTGTACCTATAAGCATTCAAAAGTTCTGTTCGGTACCTTCGGATCCAGGGTATAACCTGGTGCGAAGTCTTACTTTTTGGTAGCATTTACCTCGAATGCTTCAGAAAAAATCGAAATCACTATATGTTTCCATACAAATTTCAAGAAGTCCCCTCGATTCCTCAAGGATCATCAGATCACCACTTTTGTGAACATGGTACCAAATTCGAGTTAAACCCTATACAACACAAAAAGAATTTTGAAAATCGGACCACAAACGGCTGAGTAATCGTGGAACATACAAAAAAAAGATACATACAGCCGAACATATTACCTCCTCCTTTTTGGAAGTCGGTCAAAAATACATTCCTCGCAACACATCTCTGGTGGGAAGGCAGCCTAACTAATTGTACTAATATGTATTCTGTAGCCTAATGCTTTGTGTCAATGCAGGTGACAACTATGGTGGCGACGACGACAACAATGACCGGTTCGAGAGAGGTGAACGTGGTAGGGGGCGCGGTCGAGGGAGGGGCGGGCGGGGCGGAGGCCGAGACAGAGGCGACAGGGACGAGGAAGCCAATGGTGACGCGACGGACGAGAATGGTGAAGTCAAGAAGCCCCCGGTCACGTACGTGCCTCCGGAGCCAACGGAGAACGAAACCGAGATCTTCGGTAGCACCATCAGTTCGGGCATCAACTTTGACAAGTTTGATCATATCGCTGTGAAGGTAAATGTTTCTTCTTTGTTAAGTTTTGAATTTTTTTAAGTATTGAATCTACAAGTAAAAATCATTGTTTTAATGTTAAAAAAAGTTGAAGATTTATTTAAATTGTATGATTTGTAATTCAAATGCATAGAAGTATTGCATGAATTTACAATTCAGTATCATATCGATGGCCCCAACGAATAAACGTGCAATCGAAAAAAGACAACTTTTCAGGAAGACAAAAAAACGTTTGGAACCACATAACTTTGTCTACATAATAAATCGACAAATATAATGTATAATCAAATTAAAGGTAAAAAAATATCTTTCAGCTCATATATTTATTAAAAATCAAATATTAATGGTTTACTACATATTTAAGAAAAACCATATTAAATTATTATTCTAGTGGATAATATGTGATTAATTAACACTATTGTATCAATGCACGTTTATTCGTTTCATAAATGAAGTTTTAACAAGTGCAGTGAAATGTTGCATGGTTATTCCACGTATATTTTTTTCCCCCTGAGCCATGCTCTGTTCATTTACACGCTTATTCTTGTATATTTTGTTGCTTTTACATGTTTGCAAAGATAAAAGCCCGTATATTAGTGTTAAGAAGTTGAATCATTATTTATGTAATACGACCTTATTAGTGTATGGTATAAAATGTAAATCTATACTAATATTATAAAGTAGAAGAGTTTGTTTGTTTGAACGCGCCAATCTCAGGAACTACTTGTCCGATTTGAAAAATTCTTTCGTTGTTAGATGGTTCATTTATCGAGGAAGGCTATAAACTATAAATTATCACTCTAAGACGAAAAGAAGCTAAGAAACATAGAAAAATGCAGAAAAAACCGGGAAAATTATTTGAAGGCCCTTATCTCGAGAACTACTGGATGAATTTTTAAGTTATTTAGCACAGATGTAGAGTAGACCATGATGTGAAAAAACATAGGCTAGTTTTTGCGGGAAAATGTACGGTTTCCGTAAAATTTCTCATTTATGCGGGCGAGGCCGCGTGGAACGTCTAGTTAGCTAATATTTTCTTGTTGATGGTTCAGTAAAAAATATTGTAGACCTATTGTTGTTGTTGATAAATATTGACCTACCTCGCATCTATGCGTGGACACATACATATAAAATGGAGTACAACCTTGCCTATAGATCCTTCAAGAGAGAGATCAATTGGGCAAAGAAACAGCACGTCAATAGTATTGGTGAGAGACTCGAGTGCCTTCCTTTGGGAACCCGTGAATTCTGGTCTCTAGACTAAGCTATTGAAGGGTATTTTTTAAAAGCCATCCCTACCATCCCTACAAGTAGGAAATGGATCGTTGGCCCACAAAGACGATCTTCTGGGTAAGCTCCTTGCGTTAAACTCGACCCTTGATGACCTTGGGATAAAAACCGCCGACCATACCACGATACAGGGGCATCATGTCGGATATTATATTACATCAGCGCTCAGTGTGAACAGCCCTGCGTGCCCTTGATAACCAAAAGTCGAGTGGGCCAGACGAAATCCCTCGTATTGTGTTGAAAAAGTGTGCTCCATAGTTGGCTCCGGTCTTAACGCGTCGTTTTTGGTTCTGCTACTCTTCTGGCATTGTCCCGGCGTCTTAGAAGACAGCCTTAGTGTACTCGATCCCCAAAAAAAGGTGACCGCTCAAATCTTTCCAACTACAGACCAATTGCTAAAACCTCCGTCATCTCGAAGATAATGGAATCCATTATCAGCTCTTTCGATACTTGGGCGGCCAGACATTACAAAGCGACAAACACGACAAACAGTACGGGATCCAAAAGGGTCGCTTGGCTGGTTATCTTTTGGCGTACCAAACTCATCGTTGGGCTCAGGTGATTGTGTGGAGAGGAGAGGCATTGGCTGTTAGTTTGGACATTGCGAAGGCCTTTGATCCGATTTGGCTCAAAGCACTGCTATCAAAGCTCCATCATAATATGGGCTTCCCGAGAATTTATGCAAATAGGTCACAAGTTTTTGGCTAATCAATGACATGTTCTAATGGCATTTATTGCTATGCGGATGATAGTGCAGGTGATGCCCTATCTACCGGCTTCCACCATGTTTCTCGGCTAAATGTCATCGAGAGTCGAAACGAACTTATGTCTAAAATAGAGAATTCACAGAAGAAAGTCTCTGAATGGGGTAGACAATACTTTTCTGATTCTGTTCTTAACAGGACGAGACAGTATTTGCGTCTGGACCAATGCCTACAACTCTACAAGGTGCAGGTTCGGCCTCATATGGAATATACTGTTCTCATCTCTGGGCAGGGACCCCAAAATACAACAAATCCCTTTGGATCGTATCCAACGAAGGGCCGCTCGAATTGTTGACTGCCATTATGTTTCAAACAGGCTGGACACCTTGAAATTACGCCGAGATGTAAATAGCTTCACTCTGCGTCCTCAATCGGTTGTAGGGAGTGCCCTGAGGAATTGTTCGGAATCATACCTCCTGCAACTTTTCGCCATCGTACCACGTTAAAAATATACCATCTTCATAACCTTGATGAGTGGTAGTCTTCCACCGTGCTTTTTTCGCGTAACTTTTTGCCGCGCACTGAATGAACTGTTACCAGCAGTATTTCCGGACCTATACGACCTGCAAACCTTCAAGAAGAGAGCGTATTCCCTCTTAAAAAGACCGGCAACTCACCAGCAGCTCTTGTGATAAACTTTACAATAGCTCTTCGAATAACCTTTACAAAAGCAGCAAAAGGCAAGAGAAGTTAGTAAAAGATAATAGAATAGCTGTGATTATTATATTCAAAGTTTCGCCATCTGCAATGAGGCATTAGTGATAGAAGTCGCTTGCATTTTTACACGAATAATCGTGCAAGAGTTATAACCCAAAGGATCAGATAGACACGAGCGCCAAATTGTTTTAGCACGTTTATTCTGGTGAACTCAAATAAACAAATAATCTGCAATAAGCGCATGCTTTATTATTAATGTGATATATGTTATTATTTTTTCCGTACAATAAAGATTTACATTGCTATAAAATCGTTATTTTAAGTCAAAAAAATTTAAAAATTTTTACATAGGTGTATCATAGTCAATGCAAACGAAAAATAAAAAATAAAATGTTTGGGTAAGAGCTCTTGCACGTTTATTCGTTGGGGCCATCGATATCTCTCGTTATGATAGGTTTGATATTTTAAAAGTATCCGAAATTACTGTCTGATTTAGAACTGCCCCGGGGCAGGGCAGGCGGGGCAGGCCGAACTGATACGGAAATAGCCGAACAAAACCGGTGATCCACGAAGCACTTAAGGTACAATGGGCATTGTCCAAAAAAAATCACATGTACTTTTTATATATTTTTTTTTTTTTCGTTAAAATAGGGTATTTTAAGAATATAAATTAAATAATTTTGAAATTCATTTGCTACTTTTTTCTCAATAAATTTTTAAAGTTTTGCTCTGACGTCATCATCGGCGGCCAAATGACCTCTGCAGTATGTTTTTTTTCCTTTCAATCTTATTTATAATGGCTGGTTCGTCAAATGCAAGTTCTCATTGTGTGAAAGCTGATACGAGAAGCTTACCAAAAGTTCGAAACGTAATGTTGGTCGAATTTATTGCTAATTTAACGCCATTGAAGGTCAAACTAAGGTTAAACATATTTGTTCAAAAATATAAGTAACTAATGGGTATTTTTTTCGTTTATATACAGAAAAACGATCACTGACCTTATTCCTCGAAATGTTTTTGTAATGAGCAAAATTAAAAAAAAAAGGACAATCCCCATTCCGTGCATCGCGATCGATCGCGTGGCCTACGACAGTCGTAGGCCGCGCGCGACCGTGTCTTGAAGTTAATATGACATATTAACTTCAAGACACGATCGCGCGCGGCTTACGACAGTCGTAGGCCGCGCGCGTCTGTCGCGGGCCTCGGAAGCGGTGCCATACATTTTCATACGCTGACTATGGTCGCGAGCGACCGACGACAGTCGTAGGTCGTGCGCGGCCGCGATCGATCGCGATGCACGGAATAGGCTACTTGACCTACTTTTTTTCTTCATGGTAATCGCTTCTTAATCATTCATTTTCACAAAAAAAACTAACATTTTAATATTTTACACAGTAGAAACCCATAAAAATGTTTATTGAAAAATACGCCTCTTAAATGGCGCCGAAAACACTGTCCGCCATAGTGTGACGTCATACGCTTTGTATTTTAAACTCTCTATTGAACATTTTTTTATGTGCTAAATGTACGAGTCTAAAAGTGCCCAAAAATTATAAAAGAATTAAATAAGAAATTAGAAATCATTTGTAATGTTGAAAACTTTTGGAGAAAAGTTTTGGCCATTTCATTTCCCGTCTACAATAAGTGGAGATAATATATAAAACTGATGTTTTAAGCGAATTATTCAATAAAATATATTTTACAAATCTTTGTTGTTTGATCTTTGGCTTGTTCTTATTATTTATGTACAGATAAACTTACATATAACGAGCGCGATAAATAAAAGATATTAAATTACTATGAGGATGACGTCACATCCAAATCGGAAGTACCGCAAAAGCGTTTTCGTCAGTACAAATCCTATTTTCATAAAATCATATTTTCAAATCGACTTTATTTATCAATCATAAGCTTTTATTTGATGATAAGGGTGAAATATGGTTTCCTAGGCCAAGTTCTACTAGAAATATGCATTTGTTCAATGAAATTGAATATAGGTCAAGTAGCCTATTGTACCTTTAGATCACGTATGTCATGTAACAATTTGAACTTCGGCTATTTTCGTATTCATTTGTCATGAATGTACATGCCGAAGGGGCTATTAAAACAAAACATTTTTCAGGTCAGCGGTGAGAATCCGCCGCGTGCGATAGACAGCTTCGAGTCTGCCAACCTGCGCAAGTTCGTGTTGGACAACATTCTAAAGTCGGGCTACGCGAAGCCAACCCCGATACAGAAGCACGCCATACCGATCGTCATGGGCGGCAGAGACCTGATGGGGTGTGCGCAGACTGGCTCCGGAAAGACTGTAAGTTTCTTATTTATGGATTTTTATAATGAAATTTAGGGGGCAAACAAGCAAACGGGTCACCTAATGGAAAGCAAGTACCGTCGCCCATGGACATTCGCTCAGAAGGGCTGCAGGTGCGTTGCCGGCATACTGAAATATTATGCTTTGCACAAACCTACGCGACCACGCGACTGCGAAGCGGCAGCGTCAATACAAAACACACATTTGACAACTTGTCAAGCATTATCATTCTGGGTTAAAAAATATCTTAATATGTCCTCTTTCAGTGCTTAGCGTAAATAACCAAATTTCATAATATTGGTTCTGAGTTTTAGGCGCGAACAGTTAACAGACACTTGCTCGGGAACCATACATTTTTTCTGGACATTGAATCTCTTATCTCCTTTTCCGGGACTCAAAGTTTTCATCATATTCAATTAACTTTTCAAATGTAAAGAAGTGACAGAAAGACTGAAAGACATACTTTTGCATCCATATATTAGTACTTACATTAATTGGTTGTAAACAGTACTTTTTACTAGCGCAACCGCAATTTGTCGGCGCTGACTATTATCAGTGTGTGGCAATGTGGTTAGCCACCAATTCAAAAACATTGTTTAGATACAAGATAAAGAAATAGTTATGTGTATTTTACTACATGTATGTTTTTTTTCAGGCTGCGTTCTTGCTACCGATTATAAATACTCTTTTACAAGACCCTCGTGAGCTGGTCATAGCAGGCAATGGTTGCGCTCAACCACAGGTAAAACTAAAACTTATTACTTTATTATTTTCATGTAAATGTGTTTAAACTCTAACCTGTCTATTAGAACGTGTCCTTAATTTTATTTAAGAACCATGAATTGACACCACAAACATTACAAACGGATTACATCATATTTTAAGGTGGCGACTAATCCAAAATTTTCGATTTTATAATTCATTTTTATACTTGAAAATAAACCAAGAACTGTTTAATTTTTTAAAATTATATACTACATTATATTTCCAAGAATTCGATCTGAGCAAAAACACGATATCTTAATATTTTCTCGATAGAAAAAAATCACAAAGATGCATCTTTTGCCATAACCGTGTATTGAACTAAGTTAATATTTTAACACATTGTATAAAAATCTATCATTGAGAAACCGACCTAGCGGATTTTTAAAATGTTGTATATTTATCGAGTTATTGAGAAAAAACTAATTTGGCGATGAATCTGTGTCGTCCTTTTTCACTTGGCATATGAAAGACGAGTGAGTGTGAAGAGGGAAGGATAATGTTTGATTTTTTGGGTTAGTCGCCCTCTTAATAGGTACTGCTTCGATCGCAAGCTGTCTCAATTCGCTCAATACGCTCACGCGCATGTGTGACCAGTGACAACTGGACACCCTGTAGTCAATGCGAGATTAGAGTATAAAGTACCCCGCAAACGATCAAATTTGTTTGACAAACATGTTTGATGTACGTTTTCGTTTTCATCAAACAGCAGCGCAGACGAACAAACGTGCATCAAACAATTTTGTCAAACAGTTAGCTAGAATCGGTTTGAGATCATGAGATCTTGTTTGACAAATACAGCGGAACACGTTCAAACACGTTTGTCAAACGCTTCCGGCTACACCAATGCAAATTTTCTTCAAACAGGTCAAACACGTAGTTTGTTTGACAAACGCTTCAAACAAAGCTGTACACTATCAAACTGTTTGACATACACGTAATATTTGTCAAACAATTTGATCGTTTGCGGGGTACTTAACTGTTGTAGACTGTTTTATTTTCATCCTTCAGTGGAATTAATACTTTTCCTTCTGAGCTGTAGTCTGGTAAAAAAGTTATAATATTTTAATTAAGTGACACCCGAAACGTTGCGTAAAAATTTGTTTATCGCGTGGGAACCGTACATATTTCCGACATAAAAAGTATTCTATGTCCTTTACCGGGACTCAAAGTATCTCCATAAAAATTTCAGCAAAATCAGTACAGCGGTTTGGGCCTGAAGAGGTAACAGACAGACCGTGAGACTGACAGACAGACATACTTTCGCATTTATAATATTAGTATAGTTATTGACATTGATTTTTCTTGTTTTAGGTTGTAATAGTATCACCCACTAGAGAATTGACACTACAGATATTTAACGAAGCTAGAAAGTTTTCGTACGGCTCCGTATTGAAGATAGCTGTCGCGTACGGAGGTACCGCTGTCAGACATCAAGGCGACATTATATCTGTAAGTACAGAAACTTAATTCTGACTAATGCAGCATTTTGACGACCTCTGTGGCTCAATGGTTGAGTGTGTGGCAGCTCAGGCCGGCGGTCGCGGGTTCGAATCCCGCCGACTGAACAAAAGCTTACAATGTTCCCGGGTCTGGATGTGTATTAAATATGTGCATAATACATATAATAAAAATCTTAAATATATATTATGTATAGTATAAAAGTATTAAATATATTATTTCTGTTGTCTGGTACCTGTAACACAAGTCCTTCAGGTACTTAGCACGGGGCCAGACTGACGTAGTGTGAAGCGTCCATAGATATTATATTATTATGATTCATGCAGCTTTGATGTGCTTTCGATGCAATCACGGTATAAAACTACAAAACACTACATATTTCCATACAAACATGCTATGATTTGTCCACTTCTGATCTTATCCCACCTGCAAATGTATTTTTTTTTAAAGAAGGCAGGTCGCTATAGCCCTGACGTCACTGCGACCCATGAGGATCTATTGTGACTCCTTTGCACTAGAGAATCATCCCCAACCCAATACTGCTCATAAATTGAACGATATGGTTGGGGTTGGTGCCACGAATTTCCTCTGTGGATGATGCAAATGTAATAGTGTGAATAGATAAAGCTGATCGCACATTTGTCAGCACCGTACGCGTCGAACGCACCGCATAATACACGAAACGCAGCGCGTACGGTGCGGACGAATGTGCGAGGTTTCATGCGTGTGCGTCGCGCATGCGTGCTGATTAATGTGCGACCTTAAGATTATGTTAATCGAAAAAAGACGGTTGGAGAGTAGTGTTTTGTGTCGAACTCGAACTCGACTCGAACTCGGTTGTCTGTAAAGTCGGTTTACTGACAATAGTTGAACGTGACAACGTCATAGCCTTAAATCAGTGGTCCCCAACCTTTTTTTTATGCGGGCCACAAACATGTTTTGGTCTTGGTGTCGTGGGCCGCAACAAAAATTTTTAGGGTTAAAAAATAACATTCATCAAAATTAACGATTTTAAAGTGAAAAAAATTTAACGACTATCACGTAGACTACGTTATTTTGCCGGTGGGCGTGAATTTCAAAATTTTTTAACATCACGCGGGCCACAAATAAAGTCCCGGCCTTAAATATATATATATAGCGGCCTTAAATGGAACGCCTCAGAGCGAGGTAACGCCGCATATTGCGTCATGTTTTTTCGTGCGCGCAGCCCATATCGAATTATAAGACGTTGTCACGTCAAAAATTTCGGAGATTCCGTTAAAATGTTATCTGGACACTGAATGTTATCAACAGCTATCATCATTATGCCTTCATTATTGTAAAACCCATCAAACCCCATACGAGCACCGGTGATCGCGACAACAATAGAATACAATAGCATTTCCAAGAATCCCCGATCGAAGGATTAACATGTAAAACAATCCAATTTGACTTACAGAAAGGATGTCACATACTAGTAGCGACGCCCGGTCGTCTCCACGATTTTGTGGAACGCAGCCGCATATCGTTCGACAGCGTGCGGTTTGTTGTCCTAGACGAGGCCGACAGAATGTTGGACATGGGCTTCATGTCTAGCGTTGAGAAGATGATGGATCATCCCACTATGGTGCCGAGTGTAAGTTACTTATATTTTTAGTACTTGTCTAAATAGTTTTAGAAAGCTCAAAGCTGATATAACTTAGTTTCATTTCTGCTGGGTATTTGTTGTATTTCTGTAAAGTCAACTAGAAGCCAGCAACTTAAGCACACTCTTCATTAATAACAAGTGTACAAAATAACAACAACATAATAGTGATATCTATCCAAATATAATCTCTTTCCTAATATTATATTCATGACTAGCGACCCGCCCCGGCTTCGCACGGATATAAAATATAGTATAGTCACTGAAAAAAATGATTAAAATCGATTCAGCAGTTTTGACTTGTACGGTTGTACCTATTCAGTATTCATTATTACTACCCGTGGCCCGCATTGGTCGGTACTGCCGCAAAAGCTACGTCTCACAGGAAATTGGAGCCTTTTACAGGGTATAGGCAAATCAGCTGCAGGGATCATTGGTATTCTTGGTATATAATAATATATTCAGAGCTAATTCACCAGCTGCAGGGCCGGTCATAATCTTCGCTACTGCGCACCCCCGCCTTGGTGGCGCCCACTTCGAAACGGGCGTAAATCGCAATTTTTAATTTCGCCATAACTTCTAATCCAAACGTCCAATTTTAATCATTCAAACACCAAATATTATCTACACAAACTGTACTTAGTGATGAAATAATGTATTTTGTTAAGGATTATCAGCATGAGTAAAATAAATGCGCTTAAATGTAGTGCAAAAAAAAATATTTTTAAATAAAAAAATGGTTGTTGTGACTCACTTGCCATAGATAGGCATAGTGTGTCGCGGACATTTTTGTAGATATTTATAAGATCTACATTTACTTAGAACATTGTATGGTTCTATCTTTTATAGTTTAGGCAGCGTTCGCAAAATAAGTAACTTTTCTGGTTGATTTTTTTCACCTTGTGTCAGAAAAACCCAAAAATCTTACGAAACCCTATATTTTCCAAAATAAAAAGTAGCCTATGTTACTCGTAAATAATGTAGCTTTCGAATGGTGAAAGAATTTTTAAAATCGGTCCAGTAGTTTTTGGGTCTATTCATTACAATTAAACAAACAAACAAACAGAGTTTACCTCTTTATAATATTAGTATAGATTTTGAGGAAATTTGTGAAAAGTTGTTAACATGCCTTTAAAGTTTTTCTAACAGCCTTAAGAATACCTAATTTGTCATCAAATACAGGGTGACCGACAAACGCTCATGTTCTCGGCCACGTTTCCCGAGGACATTCAACACCTGGCTGGGCGTTTCCTCAACAACTACCTGTTCGTCGCCGTGGGCGTTGTCGGTGGTGCCAGCACCGACGTGGAGCAGGTCTTCCACGAAGTGTCCAAGTACGAGAAACAGAATATGCTGAAGAAACTCATCGATGAGAATGGTGAGTTTTTGTTAAAACACCCTTTACTCATATTTAAATAATAAAAAACTTGAGAGGTGTCAAGGGACATCCGGATGGAGCGAAGTTATTTCCCTGTATACACTCGAAAATCTGTATTCACTCAACAAAAAAATCGTCGCTACAACACACACTTCAATGCGAGAGAGAGAGAGATACAGAGAGAGAAACACTCGACACACGACACTTTTGTGTCGTTACAACTTTTCGTCTAGCCCCCTTTCGCAACGCGCGATAAGGAACTTCGTTCCAATTGTTGCAAATTGTGTGATATTATGTTATACATTATTTTGTCTTTTGAAGCAGTTTTTTGAGGACATCCATGTCTTTATTACTGAGGATATATTGTAGCTAGATCGTAAAGAAGGGTAAACACGCGATTACCTGATGAAAGTCGCCTATGTGCAATTGACGGTTATTAGACACAACATAATGTGGAATGCATTGTCGGTATTTTAAGAGTCCGTATACGAAATTTGCCGATTTCGCTGATTTAACAGACGTGATTTAACAGTTAAAATACAGTATTTCTATAAGTTTTAATGCACAACATGTAAGATCATTTCAATAATTATAATCTAATGTTGGAGCTAGATTTTTTTTTAAGTATTTTTAAATAATCCAACTCAAACCCGCGACAGTTTTGTGATTTTTGCTGTAAAAGGTTTAGAATATCACCTTTTTATGGATTGTATTGACGTCTTAACGGTATGAAAAAAATACAATGTACTGTTGAGAAAGTCGTCTATACAATGTTGGAATTACTTTTTACCACTTTAATATGAAATAGTTGAGTAAAAAAATATGTAACTTGACAAAATTTTAGAGAAAATGGGCAAAGAATTGCTGTTAATTTCAAACACGATTCAAAACAACCTAAATCTCACATTATATTACTCGCCGCAAGGCTCGAGTCGGCTTTCCGCGTTTAAATCTAATAATTAATATATATATATATATATTATTAGATTTAAACGCGGAAAGCGAATATGTATGTATATATATATATATATATATATATATATATATATATATATATATATATATATATATATATATATATATATATATATATTAATCTAATAAGGGGAAAAAACCAAATAATATTTCTGTAGCGAATTTTTGCAGTTTCATATTCATCGGCAAAATTTCGTATACGGACTCTTAAGGAGGAATACGCTTGAAGGTCGTACACCTTGTAGGTTACAGTAATGGTTGGAAAATACCACTAACGACGTTCGATATTCAATTTTGAAGTTTACTAAACTCTCGTTGCAGCCGGCAAACGTGTATTGGTGTTCGTGGAGACGAAGCGTAACGCGGACTTCATAGCCGCCATGCTCTCCGAGCAACAGAACCTCACGTCGTCCATACACGGCGACCGCGAGCAGCGCGAGAGAGAGGAGGCGCTACACAACTTCAAGACGGGCAGGCACTGCATACTGGTGGCCACCGCGGTCGCTGCTAGGGGGTTAGGTATGTACCACAATACACTATACCAGGGGATCCCAAACTTATTGTCTACTGCCCACTTTGAGAACAAATATTGTTATACCGCCCCCATTGTTGCAATTCAAAATGCATCCAGATGAAATAATTATTAACCCCTCAGTCCACGCAAAAATCACCCCTCAAGCACAACACTTTAGACCTTCAGCGCCCACAATGGGGCGTTATCGCCCACTTTGGGAAAGACTGCACTATAATAACTTTAAGGCTCTCTGTCTGGAAATCAGCGGGCAGCGAGGCGGGAGTGACGGCGGTGCGTGACAATGTTTAGATTTATATGGAACTGTGCTCGAAAGCAAGCGCTCGGCGTACTAGACGGCTTTCCGTGCCGGCGCCACCGCTCCCGCCCCAGAGTGATTGAAATCAACATTATTTTGCAACTCAAACTCATGAATCGAAATAGATGAAGGATTTTAAAATAAAATACATGTCCATACTAAACTTGATGGTCATTGTAAAATAGAACATTGCGAGTTTGAATCTTTCCGCGGTGTCGTAACGCTTAAGAGTCTGTCCACACGGCGCATTGCGTCAGCGTTGCGTCGACGCAGCATGCCGTTTGACGCACTGCCGGTCACATGGGCGCTGCGATGATCGCAGCGTTATTACGAAGCAGTCTTACGTCTCGGGGGCTGCTGTCCGTCATGTGTGCGTTGCGATGACGCAGCGCGCTGTGTCAACACCTTGGTTATTTCAAGTATGTAAAACAACGCAACGGCAGCGCTGCATCGACGCAACGCGCCGTGTGGACAGGCTCTTACGCTGCCTGGTCATCGTTTTACACAATATTTTATGAAACACAATGTTTTTATTGTTGCAGATATAAAGAATGTGGACATAGTAGTCAACTATGATCTGCCCAAGAGCATAGACGAGTATGTGCACAGAATCGGCAGAACCGGCCGCGTCGGTAACAGGGGAATGGCTGTCTCGTTCTTCGATTCGCAAATGGTAAAGTATATACTTTTATATATTTTAAGAAAAACAGGAAACAGGTGCAAACAAAACTGTAAAGATAAATAGACAAATTAAAAAATACAATTTAAATGATTAAGTATAATATAGCTACCCAAAATTAATTTTTCGATCAAAATGAACCGCAACGAAGTAATTCATCCATACATTTTTTTACGTTACGATTTTCATACATTCTCCCCTGAGTGAGTGCACGTTACGCGATCCGTTTCACAAAAACACGTTGTAAACGAGACATGTTATGCCTGAAGTCATCGCTAACTTCAGGCATAACATGTCTCTAAGTAGTTTTATATACGTAATAAACAATTAGTTCCATAACAAAAATCTCCAATGTCCTTTACCAGGACACAGCTTTGGTGGCGGACTTGGCGAAGATACTGAAGCAGGCGGACCAGCCCATACCCGACTTCTTGCAGCACGGCGGCGGCACCTCCACATACAAAAGCAACAAATATGGTGGCAGCGATATTAGAGTGAGTATTCTGAAGTTATCTTTACACGGAGTACTGTCATGTACTATCAGAGAAGTTGATTCCTAGGCAGATGGCGGACCTAAGTAATTAGTCGTGATAGATCGGTCTGATGGGTTTGACTTAAGTCAAACCCATCAGACCGATTACAGCTAACATTGAACTGACATAAAAAGCTGACCAAATGACTTAGGTCTGTCATCTCCCTAGGAATCAATTTCCTCGATTATACAACGAAACCGTTTTGAGATTCAAACGAACGAGAATGCCGCGCCAGGGCCGGGACACAAAAACACGACACGACGTCGCACGACGCCGTGTCGTGGGAATCCACGACGCGCGTCGTAAAAAACCACGACACTACGAGAGACGAGAAATTCAAAGATGAGTTTCTACGACGCCGTGTCGTGGTTTTTTACGACGCGCGTCGTGGATTCCCACGACACGGCGTCGTGCGACGTAGTACGACGTCGTGTCGTGTTTTTGTGTCCCGGTCCTCATACTTTAATAAACTTAAAATGACGTTGTTAGAGCAGGACGCGACATTCTTGTTTGATTGTTTGAGTCTCAAAACGGCTTATTAGTAGGCCCCCTGATTGCGGAGTTTGTAGACTTTGTATTATGTAAATAAACGCGCCCCACTACTTCAGTAGTCGATATAAATGGGAAATTTTATACTGTAAATACGAAAGAGGCGTCCAAGCTTTGATTTGGTTAAGTTAAGCCTGGCTGCCAGAACGTTTATTTGCAAAATTATGGCAGTTACAGTAAGATGCTACAATGTGAAATAGCACTTAAAATGTCTGATATATGTATTTCGATGTGCAAATATTAAGAATCGCGACTCACATTGACTTGATAACCCAACTGAATAGTGTAGCTTGCTAATTGTTCATGAATCAATTTCTCCATTATTACACAAGTTGTCAATATCCCCTAATAAGAATTAGAGAGTCTTTTCTTTTCTATTCCGGCCGTGGAGTACCAAAGATTTAAAGACGACCTATGGCTGTTTGTGTTTTTCATTTGTGCAAGAAAATATTGCTAGCAAGCTCCTATCTGTGGAAACAAGATAACAAAATGTGTGTGCGAGTGAAATAGACGATAGATCAAACAAGGCTTTGTAGTTAAACTTAATTATATGCTTTTCTCACAACATTAAATCAAAACACTGTTTGTTTCTCGCATTCAAAAGGGAACTTCGGATGATGAGGTAAAAAAAGGAATATTTCTATTGTAGTACTTGGTTACCATTTTAGAGTTTTTAAAAATATTGACATTACTTTGACTCGCCATTTGTTTTAGACTATAGAAAAAGAAAATATTAATTTGCTGTATTTTCTTCAGGATTTCAATAACGCCACCTCAGCGGCCGCGGAACAAGGACAGGAGCCCGACGAAGAGTGGTAGAGAGCGAGAGAGAATATTGTGCGAGCGAGACAGATGGTGCAACTGTTTGGTGCTTGTGACCGTGTGTGATATCGGAGGACGAACCTCATACAAAACTATTTTCTGACAAGTTTTTTTTACGTTTGGGAGTAAAACTATTAGTTCTAATAGACATGTACTGTTTGATGATATGAGTTTTTAAAGTTTGTTTTTGTTTGAAATAACTAGTCTTCCATTTCAAAGCATTGTGTATCCCAGTGAACTAGTGATATTCTTCTCCGTTTAAAAACAATGTGGATTAATTTTTAGATTTGTGACATAGCTATTTGAAACAAATCAGTATTTTCAAGTTTGATTTTGTCCTGATGACTCGACCCATGATACAAAGCTTTTTATTATCAAGCGGTACATTCACACTTGCACAAAGTTCATAGTTTCTTCATACAGTTGTACTTAACTATATCAAGTTTTCCATTCGTATAATTTCTTTTATTTTGTTTTATTTTATCAAAATATAATTGTAGAGGCGAGCAAATGAAGGGGCAACTATGTAACAATGTAGCCATTGGATAAGTTTGAAATAGTCAACTAGAAATTACAGAAAAAGTGCACAAAATGAAGAAGATTGCATTGTTTATTAGTATTTCCTCGTCCATTTGTTGCTTGACCCGAAATGGTTTAATTTGACTGTTCCGTTAATGTTCAAGATTATATATAATCTGTGATGTTTGTTGTAAACGTTGCTCACTTGAAATTTTAACGTAGTTACACATTATATATATGTATAGTTCAAAGCTATGTCGTTTTTTGTTGTTTTTTTTTTAGTCTGAGAACACATCAAAAGTCACTAGGTTTATTTGACATATTATCAAATGACAGTTTGATTAATCCTTTAGATTATATTATTTGTAGTACAAATCGGCTTACACAAACGTACAGTATTATCCATACTCACTCGTGCTGGCTGCGAGACATTTAAACTTAAAAAACTTGCTCAAATATGCTAACACAACACACGCAGCAATTAACTTGGCAACTACCTCAATAGAGTTTTCTTAGAACGAGGTGCCTTGTTAATTTTTAAGTGTTATACTAACAGTTCCTAGTGCAAGTTTCGCATTTTACCAGTCTTACATGCAAAAACACTAATCTTAACATGACAACAATCTATTATATTATATTGTAAGGTACATGTTTAACAATAATCTGTGATGATAATTAAGTAGCATAAGAATTATACTTTAAGGCACTTATTACACCAAGGTGTTAGGAGTTAAAACAGTGTGACTACAAAAGTACTAACAATTTACAAAATTGAAAATTTGTTGAGTTGTGTTATAGAGAAAAGTTTGTAAAGCTTTTTCATCACAGTTTAATGTGTCAACCAAAGAATTCTTAGCCATAACATTAACATCTTATGAAATATGCTGATAGAAATGTAACCTTTATGTTTTGTAACATAAGTTGAGAAGCACAGCTTTTTCTAAAATCCAATAGTACTAAAGTACTGGACAGTTTGAGTTTTGAAACGCACCCACGCACGCACAAATACATAAAAATTACAATTCACACGAGAGTTCAAAATGGTTGGCTACTCTGGTAAATGGATTTTAGCAGCTAACTGCCTCGCCAGTCAGCCTATAAGAAAGCAGGGTATATCATATAGGCTACCTACCATGGAGAGAATGAAAAATATGTACAAAATATGTGTAACTATGTGTACTAGTTTTTGACGTAAGACATTGTAGATTTTAAGTTACTCGTTGTTCTGAAATAAAGTAAGTTTTTTGTATTTTGTTTTTAATTACGAAATAGCCCAAGTAAGATTTGCGATGGATCGTTTCGATCAGCTGCAAATGAACTTCTACGATCTATTGCCTTGATTACACCTACCGAAGTATTTTTTATTTATTTATTTTGGCACATCAACAGCTTGTAGGAATTTACATTTACTCTTAAGACGACGCCTTGATAATTTGGCTGTAGCGATGCCGATTTTTCTCAGCAATGACTAAAGCTAAGAAATTGAAGTTCATTGTCAGTATTCATCATGTCTTTGTCTTTGAATTGCCCATAGCATAATACGATTGGACAATTTTTATAGCACAGAATAATCAATCGAAAAGACCTCTGTAAAAAAAGGGATTCCTATTTTTCCAACGGAGGAGAGTGATTTAAGGTTCCAAAATTTGTACATAAATTGGTTCAAGCATGCACTTTAATTTGTGCATAGCTTATATGAAATGTATTTATGGTTTTTAAAATAAGCGACAAAAACCATTTTGTCGCTCACGCCCTTTCCATTTTTTGCTGTTCCATTGCTTGTTTTCTATGAGAGGCCGGGCCGGCCTCTCATAGAAAACAAGCAATCTAAAACATATCCAACACGGTTTCTTATTTTAACGCTGCGTCACCTTAAGAGCCCGTACTATCTTTTCTACTGCTCTCTTCACACTCACGCCCGTCTTTCATATGCCAGGTGAAAAGGGACGATCGCCAAGTTAGCGGGCAGTTATAGGTATTCTGTTTTTTTTAAAGGGTTTTTTATATTAATCTTTCAGGCCCCGCGCGAGCACCGGTGATCGCGAGAACAAAAGAATACAATGGGAATTCCTAGAACCTCCGATCGAAGGATTAAAGTGGTAAAAAGTAATTCCAACATTGTATAGTCGACTTTCTCAACAGTACATTGTATGTTTTTCATACCGTTAAGACGTCAATACAATCCATAAAAAGGTGATATTCTAAACCTTTTACAGCAAAAATCACAAAACTGTCGCGGGTTTGAGTTGGATTATTTAAAGATACTTAAAAAAAATAAAAAATCTAGCTGCAACATTAGATTATAATTGAAATGATCTTACATGTTGTGCATTAAAACTTATAGAAATACTGTATTTTAACTGTTAAATCACGTCTGTTAAATGAGCGAAATCGGCGAAATTTCGTATACGGACTCTTAAAAATAATTAACAAAATTAGATTCTACCCTATTTGCTAATAACAGATGTGAAACAGCATTTTTTGACCGACTTCAGAAAAGGAGGAGGTTCGGCTGTATGTATTTTTTTTTTATGTATGTTCAACAATTATTCAGCTTCTTTTATTATTATTCTTCTTCTTCTTCTTCTTCTTCAGCTTATTCAAATTCTTTTTGTGTTGTATAAAGTTTGATTCGAATTTGGTACCATGTTCATAAAAGTGGTGATCGGATGATGGGATCCATGAGTAATCGAGGGGACTTCTTGAAATTTGTATGGAAACATATAGTGATTTCGATTTTTTCTGAAGCATTCGAGGTAAATGCTACCAAAAAGTAAGACTTCGCACCAGGTTATACCCTGGATCCGAAGGTACCGAATAGAACTTTTGAATGCCTATAGGTACAGGTTCGGGGATTTCGGCGTTGTTTAAACAACTGAAAGCATAAGCCAACACATCAATTTGATTAATCATCATCATCACAACCATAATTATACCATGGGTCATCACACTATGACCCAATTATTGGTACTTTTCGCGATATTTTGCATCGAAGCAGTTGTTTTTGATGATGATTTCGCTGTTTGTGGACCGATTTTCAAAATTCTCGTGTTGTTGTATAGGATATAATCTTAATTTTGTATAACAATTACGAAAATGGTGAGCTGATGATGGGATCTATGAGCAATCGAGGGAAATCCTTGAAATTTATCAAAACACTCATAGTGGTTAAAATGTTGTTTTAGTAAGTTAAACATATGTGGCAGTGCAAACGAAAAAGTACCTTGTCACGGGTATTGAGTTATGCATAGTTCCAAAAAGTAGATTAAATTTGCTATTAATACAAAAAAGAATTATGGCTGTAGGTGGAACCACTATTTTTTTATAATTTTTTGAAATTCCGACTTCCGAAATGCACAAGTTGAGAAAGTTGCACTTAAAGTT
This sequence comes from Polyommatus iphigenia, assembly GCA_963422495.1. Taxonomy (NCBI): domain Eukaryota; kingdom Metazoa; phylum Arthropoda; class Insecta; order Lepidoptera; family Lycaenidae; genus Polyommatus; species Polyommatus iphigenia. Next base: position 17,323,176 of record OY730179.1, read on the forward strand.
TATGATGGTAAAAAACACACTTCTACTTCGAAGTTACATAGTGAAGGGTATAATCATAATCCTTGGAAATTAAAGAATTATAATAAATGTGAATTGTCTAAATAAACATTTTAATTATTTTGATTTCTTAGGCTGCACAATGCACATGCAAGGGCCGAAGAAACACGAAAGTACTATATATACCCAATTCGTAAAGTAATGCGATAAAAACTGTTAATTTCTCAGTAGAGTTACATATTCTAAGGCATTTTGAAATGATTGAATGTAAGAAGGTTTTATAATTATGAAGAAATTAATTAAATACCGAATTTTTCAATAATTACAAAAACGTACACTTACAATATTAAAAATCAACAAAATTATTTGTATATTGATGCTATATCACGAGATTAAACTATATTTAGCATGCTGTGCCACAGTGGTATCATCGAAATAGTGTTAACGCAGTTTTTTTAATAATAAAGTTTAGTGACTCGGTCGAAACTTTTGTATGGAAACGTAACTAGGGTGGGTACCTTGTCGCGACATATTTTACTAAACTTTAGTAACTTAAGGGGCCGGGTACCCTCGAAATTCTCATACATACGTAATTCCAAAATCATTTTCTCATACGAAAATATTTAACATGTTTGAGTTGTTTTTCAGTTTAAAATAGTAATTATCTAGGTTCCTGCACAAAAATTTACTTCAAAATATTTAAACATTAAAAAAAAATTTTTTGTTTTTAATTTTTTTTTAGTAAATTTAGTACTTAATATTTAAACACTAAAAAATAGAATAAAACACTAAAAAATATATAAAAAAATAGTAAATTTACTACAAAATATTTAAATACTAAAAAATATTTTTTAGTGTTTAAATATTTAGTAGTAAATTTACTAAAAAAAATTTTAAAGCAAAAAAAAATTTGAGTTTAAATATTTTGAAGTAAATTTTTGTGCAGGGACCTAGGTAATTACTATTTTAAACTGAAAAACAACTCAAACATGTTAAATATTTTCGTATGAGAAAATGATTTTGGAATTACGTATGTATGATAAATTCCAAGTGTACGGCCTCTTAAACGCGTAAATTACTATTTTGTACCCTTGATGCAAGAAATATTTCTACCAAAATGTTAATTAGTATAATTATTACACAAATAAATGTATTTTTATACATAAAAACTACCGTTTTAATCGGTTTTAATCGTGTAAAACATAAAATTTGACATTTTACTAAACTGGGTACCTTATCACGCCAAGTCATTATCTATACTTCTATACTAATATTATAAAGAGGTAAACTTTGTTTGTTTGTTTAATTGTAATGAATAGGCTCAAAAACTACTGGACCGATTTTAAAAATTCTTTCACTGTTCGAAAGCTACATTATTTACGAGTAACATAGGCTACTTTTTATTTTGGAAAATATAGGGTTCCGTAAGATATTTGGGTTTTTCTGACACAAGGTGAAAAAAATCAACCAGAAAAGTTACTTATTTTGCGTACGCTGCCTAAACTATAAAAGATAGAACCATACAATGTTCTAAGTAAATGTAGATCTTATAAATATCTACAAAAATGTCCGCGACACACTATACCTATCTATGGCAAGTGAGGCACAACAACCAATTTTTTATTTAAAAATCTTGATTGTTTTGGACTACATTTAAACGCATTTATTTTACTCATGCTGATAATCCTTATCAAAATAAGTTATTTCATCATTAAGTACAGTTTGTGTAGATAATATTTGGTGTTTGAATGATTAAAATTGGACGTTTAGTTTAGAAGTTATGGCAAAATTAAAAATTGCGTTACGCCCGTTTCGAAGTGGGCGCTACCAAGGCGATGGGTGCGTAGTAGCGAAGATTATGACCGGCCCTGCAGCTGGTGAATTAGCTCATATACCCGTTGCATATACCAAGAATACCAATGATCCCTACAGCTGATTTGCCTATACCCTGCAAAAGGCTCTAATTCCCTATGAGACGTAGCTTTTGCGGCGGTACCGACCAATGCGGGCCACGGGTAGTAATAATGAATACAAGTCAAAACTGCCGAATCGATTTTAATCATTTTTTCTGTAGCTATATATTTTATACCCGTGCGAAGCCGGGGCGGGTCGCTAGTCTGACATAAATAGAGTAAAACCAGAAAAATAACTTAACTAAATTTTTCGAGTACTTTAATCTTTTGTCCCATAAATGTGCATCCCAGTGGGACAATTAGTGGCTACAAGTGAATTATCGATATTTTTTTCATTCAGCGACTTTCCTTTATATTCTTTTGTTTGCTGATAAAAACATCGAAGTAGGGTACAGAAATTATTATGATTAGTCATAAGTCATAACTCATAACCATTTTGTTTAGTAAGGTTATAAACTTCTTTAGCGGCACTGTGCTTTTCTTGGGTATTATAGGCAAAACGTGTTAAGTCTGCGTCAGGATTACACGACCCTAACGTAACCAAGTATAATATTATGTATAATAAAGCAAAAATGAAACGATGGATGACAAATAAAAAAAAATTCGCTTCTTGTAGCCATTCGCTCTACTATACCGGAATTAACATTTGTGTTACGAAAGACTCAACTTCTTAATTTTTCATTGGCTTAATTTGAGATGAACGATTATTATTAATTCATGAAGCCCCTAGCGGCCACATCCGGCCGCGATAACAATGAAAAAGCTATTGTGTCTCGTTTTGCCACGATTGATGGGTTAATATAGAAACACCTCGTGATGTGACCTTCGTGTGGTTTCGGTAGATTTTAGTATTTAATTAAAAAAAGTAGTTATGCTTCTACGTTCATTACCAGAGTCACGCAATTTTGAATGCTTTCTTATAAAAACGTATTTTTTATTGGTTCAACAAATCATTTTAATAAAAACCGATCATATAACGTATCTTAGAAAGAGGCATTTGACTACCCGCGATGGAAATTTTGATAAAATCATCAAAATTTTAAACGATTTTAAGAGACGTGGCGCGACAAGGTACCCTGACTACTAAACTTTATGGTCGAAGAAATATACTTAAAAAACATAATTTTACTGATATTCTTGAACACACCTGTTCCTTAGGATGTAAAGAACCCAATTATAACATAAACCCATTTTGGCAGTTTTTCACCAGCATCCACAAAAACTCATGTAACTCGGTTACTAAATGTCGCAACAAGGTACCTTTTCGTTTGCACTGCCACATATTATGTTACGAATAAGAGAAATTTCATACGAAGGTGTCTCTTGGTCCAAAGGCACTGAATAGAACTCCTGAATCTTTAAAGATAAAAGTTTGGAAATTGCAGCATCGCCACAGAATGTATATTAGTTGTACCAACAGAATTCCCACTGGCGGAACCCGTTTAAAAAATTAACGACCCATGCCACGATACTATAAAGTTCAAATTCCGACCGCGCAGTGCTAGGTGCCTACAATTATATTTGCCTACATCTCCGCTCTCTTTCTATCGCATAACTCGTACCTTTTCTGAAGAAATCAGGGTTGTCTCTTTTTAAAAATAATATTATAATCTTTATATTTAATTAACTACATTTTATTTAACTCGAAATAATCTAAGATATTATGTCTTAGTACTATGTAGATTTAATTATCATAAATTCGCGTGTAACTAGTTACGCGTACTTAGATTCGATAGGTACCGTATTAGTACAGTAAATGAAGGCAAAAATCAGGTGCAACCTCCGATTTCGTTGAACCTCCATCGATTTGGATGAAAATTTGGGATTAAGTACATTAAGCGCTCTACTTTAAAAGTGACATACGCTCGTATTGCGCTTTTTTTTATTTTAGGGGTGAAATCCACCCCTTTTGTTGAAAATAGAAAAAATGCAGATTTAACCATTCTGGCTTAACTAATTGAGTTTAATTCGATAAAATAAATGTTTTAATGTTGTTTTCATGATATTTTATGATTATTTAAATAATTTTTCAACCCTTATTGCAACCATCCCTTTAATCGTGAAAAAACACTTTTTGTATTTCTGAACTTTAAACTCGCATATTATTTACATTGTATAAACAGTTTGTAATAATATTTATGATATAATTTTTGGATAAGACTGAAATATTACCCCTAAAAGTACCCCTTTATTGCGGAATCACGGTAAAAATTGGGTTCAAAAACTTAATAGGTTTATGTTTTTGAACCCAATTTTTTCAGTTTATTTACTTAGTATTAATTTCTTATTTAGTTTTTTTGCGAAATTTTTTCACCCCTGTAAACTACCCCATGTCTGAAAAATAAGCTCTAAGTTTTTATTTTAAGTTTTTTATCAGCTTTAATGAGTTCGAATATTTTTTCATAGATTAAGATAAATTTTATTAATATATTTCAAACATTGATATTATTTAGTCCAAAATATTAAAACAACGATTTCAAACGACCCTCTGTGCAAAAAATTGACGCAAAGGCTGAATCTGCTAGACTGAAATATTTAATAGACGCACATCATTATATAAAGCCCCTCTCTAATCGAGTCGACATATTATTTACCGTTTTGTTTACTTTCTGAATATTGAAAGACTTGAAAAGATTCAGGTATATTTAGTAAGGTCTATATGACGCCTGCAATCGCGCTGGAACCGTACATTTTTTCGGGGTAAAAAGTATACTATGACCATATCCATTCCTAAGACACAAAGTATTTTCATACTAAATTTCAGAAAAATCGGTTGAACCGTTTGGGTGTTAAGAGGTAACAGCTAGACAAAAACACGTTGGCATTTATAATATTAGTATAGATGTACCTATTGACAGGTTTTCCTACAGTATTTACATCCCAAATCTCTGCTTCAAAAATATTTTCAATAAAAATATTTTTGTTTTATCACAATAGCTCTGTTAATTTTTAAGCTATCGGGTTAATTTATGGACCATTTTAAAGATAATTTAAAGAGCTTTAAGATCAACTTGAACTATACTTTTTAAAGCCCTTGGTTTAAAAAAAATTGGGTTAAAAGGTCCCGATTTCATGGTTCTTGCGGTTAAAGTTAGGCTTTAAACGTCTCTATCTTCGTTATTTTTCATCATATAAAAATCAAAAGGAAATCAAAAGATTTCTTAAAAAGTGGACACCAATTTCGTTCTTTATAATTTTTACGAAGGTTCAATATTTTTGAAATTATGTTCAAAACAAAATGATATTTACGAAAATTTTAATAATTTCAATTTTACTAAATCATTCTGTTTTTAAAAACTAAGCATTCTAAACCAAGAAAATTTTTTGAGGTCATTACTTATGCTAAAATAAAGAAAAGCCTTTGGGGATAACCATAAATTTGAATTATTGTAGAAATGGTCAACGTTTTATTTTTAGATTTTTCCAAAACAATTTGTAAGTGTCATCTTATTTTTATCATAACTTGTTCAATTTTGATGCTTTTAACTTTTAACAACGCTTATTAGAAAGGTATTTTTAAGCACTTTAAAAAGTTATAAGGAAGTACATGTCATAAAATGCATCGGTTTACCGTTATTTAAGTTTGAATGCTCAGACTTAGGTACTCGCCGAAAGAAAATATAAATACAATCACCTATAGCTCACTTTGAATATTCTATAGGAAGGCATCTTAGAGTAGATATTAGTTTGTTTTTTTATTGGCTTTAATTTTGGTAATTACACATTTTTCTTAAAAAGCTATAGTTTCTTAGTTGTTTATGAAAAACCGCTTTAAGACAAGTGTTTTTCTCACGCAAAAACATGATCTTTGATCTTTAATAACTCCGAAAGTATTGATTTATTCAAAAAACTTTATATAACAAATTTTGCTTTGAATTTGTGTGTTTATTGATTCCTGGGGTTATTTTTATTTAAAAAAAATCACCCCCCGAGAAGGGGTGGCATCCACCCCCAGGGCAAAAGCGCAAGTTGGCACTATGTCACTTTTGTTTCTTTGAGTATCCTCCACCTATTTACCAATTTTCATGAAAATCGATGGAGGTTCAACGAAATCGGAGGTGAAAACCTTCACTGCCTCCACTATATCTCAATTATTGAAACCGGTCTTATATTACCTACTTAAAGTGTTTGTATAACTTAGTTATTTTTGTAAACAAATGAGGTTTCGAATATTACGCATCACGAAATATAATAGCAAAGACGCGACACCAACCTACGATGCTTACTATTAGACAGTAATAATTAATACCTAACCTTATTAATAAATGTGTTTTTTGACAGTGAAATACCTTTATTAATTATACGTCTACGAAGGTAACCCAACTAATATAGTTTACTTCAACTACCTAGTATTTAAAACTATTTAAATCATAAGTAATCGTAATTTGACTCTATAATAAATTGTACAAAATTTAAATCTATAATAAATAATAATAAAACAATTTTAAAAAGTTCTTAGCTCTCATCGTCCTTATGGAGCTTATATAATTATAAGTTAAATTTGGTGCACATTCCGTGTTAAGACAGTTAAACACTGCGCAATATTTCTTTGCCCTTTTTTATTGTCCATTGTGATCAGATTAATTTATCAATTCTGTGAACAAACAACTGACAGCGAATGAATAAGTACGCAGGTAGGCATGCAACGATCAACTAACTAAAAACTCGTGCGCGCGCGTCACCGCTTGCCTGTGAGTCCCTACTAAAGTGCCCCCCTAGAGGGGTACTTACAGTTCGATGCCTACAGGCGCGAGTGGGACAGGCCTGGCATCGCTTAGATAACTGCAAGCATTTACCACAATTTCGCTTACAGTAACATAATGTGAATAGTTAACATTCGTATTGGTTATTTACGCTTAAAGCCTTATTTTGTAGATAACTAAAAAGAGTGAAATTATTATTTTTAACAAAAAATTAAAACCGACTTCCAAGGTAAAAACAATAGTAACTAATATGAACTAAAAAGTATTAAATAACTCTTACTCTTTAATAGTGCCTTTTTCAGAATTCGTCTAAATCTAAACTATTTCTGTACATACTACAGTCTTCATTACTTTGAAGTCGGTACCAGTCCCAAAAGTTTCAGATATTCTAAGTTCTGACATTACTGAACTCACGAATAAATAAGCTGGTACCGACTTCAAAATAATGAAGACTGTAGTATGTACAGAAATAGTTTAGATTTAGACGAATTCTGAAAAAGGCACTATTAAAGAGTAAGAGTTATTTAATACTTTTTAGTTCATATTAGTTACTATTGTTTTTACCTTGGAAGTCGGTTTTAATTTTTTGTTAATGTACCTATTAAGTGACACATATTATTAGTAAGAAAATATGAAACTTAAACATAATAAAACTAAAATAAAATAATATCTTATGCAGGCACTTCACATGGCTATTTGTATTTGCGTATTTGATGTATTCGCTAAACAATCACCATGTGTAGACGGTATGTTTGACAAATATTGGTCTTATTTGCCTATTTGACAAATATGACCAATACCAAATATACACGTACCTTTGTCGGTTTTTGACGCACATCAAAGGAGTCAAATATGCAAGTAAAGAAAATCAAGTAAAAGTTTGGTATTTGACGTCCATGTGTGGAAGGCCGTATTTACCTTTATTTGCTTGTTTGTGTATATGTCAATAATTTTGCCAAATGCAACAAATAGCCAAATAGCCACGTGAAGTGCCTCCATTAAACCAAGTATAGTGGCGAAACAGTGCAAACAGACAGTACCCTATTGTACCATCGAAGAAATAGATTCATAGGCAGTTGGCGAACCTGTCATTTGGTGAATTCAATATTATAGTGGTGATCTGTCTGCTGGGTTTGACGTAACGCGACCCAGTTACGTAGGTCCGCCATCTGCCTGAATCGACTTCTCTGATAGTACATAAACATTTTTATCCTATTGGATATGCTATACTACATCCTTGTCTGATAAGTGATAAGTCACTTGACATACAAGGAAAAAATAAATAGTGCTATAATATAACATAAATAGCTATTATATAACATTTTTTGACGTGACAACGTCTTTAAAGGGGAAATAATATATAATGTAATAAAATACTTATTGACCTACCATAACAAAGTCATTTATTTATTTATTTATTTACTAGCTGTCCCGGCAAACGTTGTTTTGCCATTTAAAGTATTTCTACTTCATCAGTTGATACAAAATCTTACCCCCTCTTTTGTCCCCTAACAGGGGTAGGGGGAAAATTTGTATACACCAGATGTTAAGGTGGAAAAACAGTTAATAATATGAAGTAAGTCCATTAAAGAAAAAAGTTTGAAACAAAATCTGACCCCCTCTTTGGTCCCCTTAGAGGGGTGGGGGGGGGGGGGATTTTTATACACCAGATGTTGAGTTGGAAGAAGGCAAATATATCTGCGAAAACCGTATGCAAATCGGATCAGTAGTTTTCGTGTTAAAGCAAAAGTCTTATACAAAATCTGAGCCCCTCTTTCGTCCCTTTAGAGGGGTGGGGAGAAAATTTTTTATACGCCAGATGTTAAGTTGGAAGAAGACAAATATATCTGTGAAAACCGCATTCAAATCGGATCAGTAGTTTTCGTGTGATAGTGGAACAAACATACAGACAGACAGACAAAAAAACTGACCACATTTTTGGCTTCTATAGCGACGTAGTGACACCCTCCGATTATTATTTTTTGAATATCTTTAATGTACAGAATCTTCATTTCTACAGTTTTATTATATGTATAGATTTAATATGTACTACCACATCATGTGTACCTTAAAACTAAAATCTCATACAGTATTACGTCTAATGCACATAACAACAACGGTTTACATAGCATTTCCATAAAAAAGTGTCTTACATTTAACTTAAAATAATTATTAGTGATTCCTTAAAATTACATAAAATAATCTATTAATTTTTTGGTTTAAGCATTATAATTATCGTGATAAACATCGAGATCTGCAATTTACTATTTATTTTGTTATATTCGTTCAGAATTTTAGACATTGGAGAACATAGCCCAAGGTTTGTTTTGTACGGGGTTATATAAAACGTTTTAGTGATCTTGTGTCTGGGATAATTGAAAGGTACATGTAGGCCTATACGATCGTGAAGATTGCTGCTTTTAATTGATCCATGAATAATCTTATGTAGGAAACACATGTCTTGAAGTATTCTTCTGTTACGTAGGGTCATCATGCCAAATTTTCGCAAACGTTGTTCGTATGGCTTCCTGTATGAGAAATTATGAGTGCCGAAAGCGAGATATTTAGTGAATGCTCGCTGTATGCTTTCCACGCGCTGGGAATGGATTGTATAAAAAGGACTCCAAAACTATGCTGCCATATTCGAGGTGGCTACGGACTAGAGCGTTATATAATAAGGTTATGGTTTCCGGCTGCTTAAATTATGTGGAGTTTCTTTTTATAAAACCGAGCATACGTGCAGCTTTAGTTACAACAGCATCAATCTGTTTGTTAAATTTTAATCTACTGTCGATAGTAATGCCTAGATCTTTAACAACTTCAACCTCTTTTAATGCAATGCCGTCGATTTTGTACACGGAAGGTATGGGTTTTAGTTTGCGAGTATATTTTATATGACAACATTTGTTAACGTTAAGCACCATGCAGTTCGAGTCGCACCAGGATTTTATTGCGTCTAAGTCTTTTTGGATTAAGGCAACATCAGAAAAGTTTTTGATTATCTTATAGATTTTCAGATAGTCTGCGTACAAGGATTTATAGCAATATTTAATGCGTAACGTGATATCATTTATGAACAGTAGAAAGAGGACGGGACCTAGGTGAGAGCCTTGTGGGACGCCTGACTCAGCATAATATGTACGTGATTCAAAGCCATTACATAATAGCTACGCTCTGCAGTCGATCCCGGAGGTATGATTCAAACCACCGTAGAAAGGCGCCAGTGAAGCTAAGCGACCTGAGTTTATTCAACAGTAGACGATGATTTACTTTGTCGAACGCGCTACTGAAATCGGTATATATGGCGTCAATTTGTGCGCCGTTGCCTACATGCTGACATAAGTCAGAGATGAATGGCACGAGGTTAGTCATAGTCGACCTACCAGTTCGAAAGCCGTGCTGATGATCCGTTAGGTCTAGTTCAGAGAACGCAGTGATGGTAGGAACTAGGAAGTAAGGCAGCCTCAAATGATTTGGAAAAGCAGGAGAGCATAGAAATGGGCCTATAGTTAGATATATCAGATTGGTCGCCCTTTTTGTAGACTGGCACAATTCGAGCCTTTTTCCATTGCCGCGGGAAAGTTCCTTCTTCTAGTGAGCGGTTAAAAATAGTTGTCAACGGTAGTGCTAGGGCACGTCCACAGCGTTTAACAAATATTGGAGGAATGGAATCAGGTCCGGCCCCTTTATGATTGTTGATTTTTTAATTTTATCTAAAACGTCACTCTGCTTTAGTTTAAAAGATGAAAGAGATTGACAAGGGATAATACTGTCATGAGAACAGTTCTCATACAGTAATAATCGATTGTGCTAGGCGGAAGTGTCATAGATAAAAGTCATAAATAATAGTAACCAATCTTTGAACACAAACTATAATTCTGTCAAAAAATCAAGTAGGTAGGTATTTGATAGAGTAAAAGATTATGTACGATAAAGGCTATAGCCACTTAAGCCATAAATTGATAGTTTTTGTTATGTATGTTACGTTCAGTTTGAGTGGGGAATGGGGATTGAGGATGTTATTAAGCTGTAACTTTAAGGCCCGTATTTTTGGTCAGTACTTAAGATGCGACCCGGTCTCAAGACGCGGTTCGGCTCTGTGATTGGTCCAAATTTTGACAGCCAACCAATCACAGAGCCTGAACCGTGTCTTGAGACCGAGATGAATCTTGAGTACTGACCAAAAATACGGGCCTAAATTAGTTACAATTGTTCGCCTTAGAGCGACAGCAGACTAAGGCTCCGTTTCCACTGAAGCGGAAACTCGAAGAGAGCTGGCACATTTTTCCAACTAAATTGTACAACTAAATAATTGGACACCAATCGTATAAGAACCGCGATTCCTTTCCGATTTACCTACAATTAAAAAGTTGTCCAATTTGATTGTATCACAATTTACGCAACGCAATTAAGATTTATAATATTACCTGTCATATAAAAGTATAATTATATCCTCTGTTAATTATTTTATTTAACAATGCACTCGGGATATCAAATCTTCAGATTACAAAAAAGCTATCCACTTGAGATAAAAGAATTTGCTTAAACTAACACCTTTTTGTTTTGTGATATAAACGTGTGAAGCATTGTTACGACTACAAAAGATAAGATTTACTAATACAGGGTGCAATTAAACCTTCCTGCCAAATTTTGATATATTGATCCTTGTTAAAAATTAAAATACATTTTTTCTTTTATTATCACTCGGTACTAAAATGTTGAGAAAAAGCTTCCGAAAGTTGTCCTACCCCCGCGCGCGCCTCCCCCGCTCATTCCCCCGCGCCGCTAGTGACCGTTCTGCAACGATTTTAAATGGGATAAAATATTGTCATAAAAAAATAACACCCAATTTTTGTTGGTTAAATGGACTCTCCTAATGATACCTAAGCCCTGGAAAAAATTTGGCAGGAAGGTTTAAGTGCACCCTTATAATATATTCTGTGGTTATAATATCAAAATAGGTAGGTAATCCCGCTATCCGGAGACAAAAATGTCGCCGCGACTTTTTTCTAAAGACCGATAACTTTGTAGTGGCATTTGTATGACATTGATAAGCGCGGAGTGTTGCATGACTCCGGCCTCCGCATGAGCGACGCAAAGTTCGAATCAGCTGTTTATCAAGTGTTATACATCTTCATGTCTGTTTACTGTTATTGCCCTCTCTTCGCCTCAGCCGGTGACAAGAGCAGATGAATCCGCCGACATGTAGAGGCGGCTTTAGATTTTATTTAGGTATGGCGATTTTCCTGTCATGCGTGTTGTCACCCGCGCGCGGAACCCTGATCCGCGTGCTGGCGATAACACGCATGATAGGAAAAGCATCTCAAGTTTTGATATTAGCCACGCGCCAAAGATAATTGTACCTATGACTGTAGCTAGGTTGTCTAGCGAGAATTCAGACAGGTTATCGTACTTATTTATGACGATTTATCAATGTATGTTCCACAGCAGTCTAGTAGGTATTATAAAAGAGCTATCTATACTAATATTATAAATGCGAAAGTATCTCTGTCTGTCTGTCTGTCTGTCTGTCTGTCTCGCTTTCACGCCAAAACTACTGAACCGATTGTAATGAAATTTTGTACACAGATAGTCTAAAGCCTGAGAAAGGACATAGGCTACTTTTTAACTGGAAAAAGTGGTTGTAAGGGGGTGAAATGCGTAAATTTGTTCAAATTAAGTTAGTTCCAAAAATTCATAACAGATGGCGCTAAGAGTTGCCTACATCTCGCTATCGCTTGCTCATAAGTCTTTCTATAACAGGTGGCATCATATTGAGTTACGTTTTTCGATTCTTTCGATTGTCATACACGTTATTAAATAACTCACTACTTTATCTATGCAGTGACGTAACCTTAAACCTACCAATGATAAATAGTTTATGGATAACGCTAAAGCTGTGTAATGGGGGGCTAAATAAGCTTTAAATTTGGTATAAGTAAATAAAGTTTACTTAATTTAAAAAATTAAATATTATGTGCACACTGCACAGCTGTTTTTGGGTATTTTGATTTAAGGGGTACCAGGGTTTTAAAAAGCTTTTAAATTTGACACCAATTTTGTTGAACCGCGCGCTGTAAACTGAAGTCCACGCGGACGAAGTCGCGGGCAACAGCTAGTACTATCTATAAATTGACTAATCTACGAAAGTCAGTCAATCTTCAAGATGTCTGATATCTACAAGGAAATGTATCTAAAAATTTGATTGTTGTCAGTCTGTTTGCTGCTGATTGACGTATTTCACGCAATTCTAGATTAGAAGGCTTTACATTCCTCGATCGAATGTTAAAATGTATTATTGCATTATATTTTGTTTAAAAGGTGTAACAAAACTAAGTGATAGATAATATTAATACTTTAGGGTGTGTATGTGTTCCTTATAGAGATCAGTGTAAAAGTAGCAGCACTGAAAGACCAAATATTTTTTTCACTTTTGTATAGGCATGCGCACCAGCGTCACAACGTTCCCCATACAAAAGTGAAAAAAATGGTCTTTCAGCGCTGCTACTTTTACAGTGAACTCTACAACTAACACGTACACACCAAAGTACACACCCTAAATATTATCACTTACTTTTGATAGAGTATGTTTAGAATTTAGGCAAATAGAAAAGGCACATAACTTAAAAATAATTTATTTATAAACAATAATAAAACATATTTTTAAATACAACAAACAATATCACAATTCATATCAAGTCTTTGTACAGCGACTCCAATTTCACGCAATATCACACTTAAATAGTTCTAACAGGCTTTAGTTTTTTAATTTTCTTGTTTCGCAATCTGAGCAGATAGCGGTATATTATAGGCATTATAACCAAGTTTTTGTCCATACAGACAGGATCCAGTTTTTAACTAACGGGATTATGATTGAGATAACCTCTTTAAGACTTAGCATGGCCACCGAAGAAAGTTTATTTCTATTCTTTTTGTCACTTTTATTAAACTGTTAATACCTCGATCGTGGGAATCGCAGACACATTAGATATTCAATTGTTATGCGGCATAGGAACTTTTCTGAAGATTAATTTCTCGGCATTCGTCGGAACCGGTTAGACTTATCTCTTAAGATCAATTTTGAGATCACATTCATACCTTCTCGGCAGTGGTTTCAAGGGTTTCGTTACTTATACCACACTCCTTGTCAAGCTTACTACCGATTTTTGAGAAGTAGTACACAAATCTGAAAACAAAAGCACATATTAACACACTGTTTTAAGATTCGATCGTTTAAACGAAATATTTGGGCACATCTCGCTAATTTGCTAATGCATGCCCTATCGAAAGATCGGAAACTCTTTTTGGAGAACCGGCAAAAATGTATGAAGTGTGGTACCCGGCCCAATAGACATAATTTATATCTGGTTTGAAAGGTATTTATATTCTTACCAATGTCTACTAGAGCGCTTGTCGCTATTCGCTGTGGGAGCAAAGCTGTACTCGGTCGAGTTAACTCCGTACCTGGCGGCCATATATATAGTATCGCCGCCAGGTACGGACTTAACTCGAACGAGTTATATATATTTTTAATAAGTATTGACATTTTGTCATTATTGATTGTGGTAATGCTTATTATATATTATTTACTTTTATGCACGTTATTATTATTATTGATAGTTATATTATAATGTTATAATTATTATTGTAATAATTGATGTTATTACATTATTATTACTAATTATCTTATATATAAAAATGGATTTTCAAATGTGTTAGTCGCGCTAAAACTCGAAAACGGCTGAACGGATTGGGCTGATTTTAGTCTTAAAATATTCGTACATGTCCAGGGAAGGTTTTAAAGTGACACGAAGTTCACCGGGACAGCTAGTCTTATATATAAAAATGGATTTTCAAATGTGTTAGTCGCGCTAAAACTCGAAAACGGCTAAACGGATTGGGCTGATTTTAGTCTTAAAATATTCGTAGAAGTCCAGGGAAGGTTTTAAAGTGACCTGTGACACCAAATTCACCGGGACAGCTAGTCTTATATATAAAAATGTATTTTCAAATGTGTTAGTCGCGCTAAAACTCGAAAACGGCTGAACGGATTGGGCTGATTTTAGTCTACTGGATTTTTGGACTTTATCTCAGGAACTACTGGTCCGATTAAAAAAAACCTTACAGTGTTGGATAGCCCATTTATCTAGGAAGGCTATAGGCTATATTTTATCACGCTAAGACTAATAGGAGCGAAGAAATACAGGAAAATGTGAAAAAAAGGGGAACATTATTTGAAAGGGCTTATTTGAACGCGCTAATCTCAGGAACTACTGGTCTGATTTAAAAATATTCTTACAGTGTTAGATATGATGCCCATTTATAGAGGAAGGCTTTAGGCTATATTTTAACACGCTAAGACTAATAGGAGCGAAGAAATAGAGGGAAATGTGGAAAAAATGGGGGAAACTATTTGAAAGGGCTTATTTGAACGCGCTAATCTCAGGAACTACTGGTCCGATTTGAAAAATTATTTCAATGTTAGATAGCCTATTTATTAAGGAGGACTATAGGCTACATTTTATTACGCTAAGACTAAAAGGAGCGAAGAAATAGAGGAAAATGTGGAAAAACGGGGAAATTATTTGAAAGGGCTTATTTGAACGCGCTAATCTCAGGAACTACTGGTCCGATTTGAAAAATTATTTCAGTGTTAGATAGCCTATTTATTAAGAAAGACTATAGGCTATATTTTATTACGCTAAGACTAAAAGGAGCGAAGAAATAGAGGAAAATGTGGAAAAAACGGGGAAAATTATTTGTAAGGGCTTATTTGAACGCGCTAATCTCAGGAACTACTGGTCCGATTTGAAAAATTCTTACAGTGTTAGCTTATTTATCGAGGAAGGCTATAGGTTATACTTTATCACGCTAAGACTAATAGGAGCGAAGAAATAGAGGAAAATGTGGAAAAACGGGGGGAAATTATTTGAAAGGGCTTATCTCACGAACTACTGGAGTATTTTTTCTGTTATTTGGCACAGATAAGAAGTAGACCACGTGGATCAAAGGCTATTTTTTGTTTGAGAAATATCTAATTTACGCAGGCGAAGCCGCGCGGAACGTCTAGTTATTATATTTTTCTATGAAATCTGTCGTTTTCATATCAGTATATCTCCGAACACACAAAAATTTGGATCAAGTCATCTAAGAAAACATTGTTGGCCATGGCAATACCTTTCTAACGACACTACTGCCATTGCTATTGGAGCGGGTACCAAATAGCCGGTTCTCCTTTATGCAAAGAAACTTAAAATAAAATTGCCCAAGTGCGAGTCGGACTCGCGCACGAAGGGTTCCGTACCGTTATAGAGCGAAAGTTGGCAAAAATTGCGTTTTTTGTATGGGAGCCTCCCTTAAATATTTATATTATTTTTATTTTATTACCTATTAATTAATAAAGTACAAATATAATTAAGAATTTTGTGAGTATTTCAAGTGCCTACCTGCTACCATTATTGATTACGAGCAAAAAATGTTAAAAAATCACGTTTGTTGTATGGAAGCCCCCTTAAATATTTATTTTATTTTTAGTATTTGTTGTTATAGCGCCAGAAATACACAACGGTGGTTCTTGAGTTACAGCCTGGAGACAGACGGACAGACATCGAAGTCTCCGTAATAGCGTCCCGTTTTTACTCTATGGGTACGGAACCCTTAAAAGATAAAATAATATTAATCTTTCAGGCCCCGCGCGAGCACCGGTGATCGCGAGAACAAAAGAATACAATGGGAATTCCTAGAACCTCCGATCGAAGGATTAATATTTAATAGGTGTCAACGTCTGGCCTATTGTTTAATATGAAAAAAAATCCTCTTTTGCCCTTTGAATTCGCTTATCTGTTGTTTCAAGAAGCTCTGTAAACGCTCTCGAATTCAGATAGCGTTATCAAGATGTAAATACAAAATATCCTTTAGAAAGGACGTTATTTACCATAGATAAGATTATGCGGTTGGGTATAAGCTTTGAGTATAGACTATAGACATACATAGACATACATAAAGGACTATCTGTTAATTTACTTCTTAAAAGTTATTAAGATATTTAACGCAGTATGTAAGTAGATAATAAGTTTATAACTCCAATTGGCGCAAGCGTGTGTGTGACATACAGTGTGTGACACAAAGTGACATCCATACTAATATTATAAATGCGAAAGTGTGTCTGTCTGTCTGTTATCTCTTCACGCCCAAACTGCAGTTTCGATATTGCTGAAATTTGGCATGGAGATACTTTGAGTCCCGGGAAAAAAAATGTACGATTCCCGCGCGATAAACGAGTTTTGGCGCAACGGAGTTGCGGACGTCATCTAGTACAGTGCATATTTTGACGGTTTCGACGATCCCACTCTGCCACAGTCCTGTATTGCATACAGACGCGCGCAACGCACTACGCAGTAATGTGGCATACACATTCCTCTCGAACGACGCAACCCGCAACCTACCGCAACTTGTCCTCGTTCTAAGTATTGACCGCCAAGACAAGATGATTATAGACAAGTGTAATACCCTTGTCCCTTCCAACCTTGACTACTGTGCCCCAGATAAATACTCTCGTAAATGTTATCTTTAGGAAAAACCACTTACCCGAGTATCACGATACATATCATAATCAATATCGTGCTGACTAGATATATTATGCCGGGGAATGTAGCTAGGGTAGCGGAGTAAAGTGGGTTGTATATCACAGGGGACAGAACTGGGCTAACGCTCTGTATGG
The DNA here is from genome assembly GCA_963422495.1 of Polyommatus iphigenia. Lineage (NCBI taxonomy): Eukaryota > Metazoa > Arthropoda > Insecta > Lepidoptera > Lycaenidae > Polyommatus > Polyommatus iphigenia. The sequence continues at coordinate 17,340,509 of OY730179.1, forward strand.
TGCACATCCAAGCGAAGACCTTGACTATGTCGTCCGCTGGGACGATCTTCCGGAGATGCGTCCGCAAGATCGGTCCGAACATCTTCTTGAATAATGATATGGATAAGGCTGGAAATAAAAAAAATAAAAATAGTTAGGTGACGACGATAGTAAATAACTAGGTTTTCGATACAGTTAACAGTCTAACAGAAAAACTAGCTAGAAATTGGGCAATATCATATTATTTATTACAGACTTGATGACGCCTGCAAAATAATTCGTTTATCGCGCGGGAACCGTACATTTTCCGGGATAAAAAGTATCCTATGTCCTTTTCCGGATGTCAAAGTATCTGTATAGCAAATTTCAGCAAAATCGGTTCAGTGGTATGGGCGTGAAGAGGTAACAGACAGACACACTTTCGAATTTATAATATTAGTATGGATTAATATAAATTCTAATTTCTAAGCTTATAACATCGAAGTGCTCTGTTTTCGTCAGGTGAACGTGATTCTCTATGTACAGTTTGTCTGTTACTTCTTTACACTTAAAGCGCTGAACCCTTATGTACTATAGTCTATATATAATAGGTCCCGAGAAAGGACGTAGTATAGTTTTTAGCGTTTTGTTAAAAGGTCACCGCGCGATAAACGAATTTCAGAACAAAGTTGGAGGAAAAATCTAATAGTTATATAATCTTATATCTTTAAACGAGCAATTCTCATATATATATATATATATATATATGGAATCTCGGAATCGGCTCCAACGATTTTCATGAATTTTAGTATATAGGGGGTTTCGGGGGCGATAAATCGATCTAGCTAGGAATAATTTTTAGAAAATGTCATTTAATCCGTGTTTTATCGAATACCGAGCGAAGCTCGGTCAAATAGCTAGTATTATATAATATAAATAACTTACCCAAATACATATGCCATGTTCTAGTAGCGACCATCTTGATAATGAACTCCGCGAGCAACAATATCAGCGTCATCATCACAAACGGAATATCATTCAGTTTGAACAATTTCTGCACCACCATAACCCCTATGAAGCCACCGAAGAAAGTCGCCGCTGTACTTGCAGCGGTATAGAAGGTGTAGTCTTGCAATGCCCATTGCAGCTTCTGCCTCGTGAAGAAGTATTCGAGCACTTCTACTCCCGATAAGGACAGAACGATGATGAATTTGAGCACGCATATGAGTATTATTTGGGCTCGTCTGTACCAGGGCTTTTTGAAACACACCCCGATTACATCTTTGACGTACGATATGTTGAACACTTTTGTAAGTCCTCCCTGAAAAACAAACAGTCGTTGAAAATTTGAATCTGAAATGGACACTGACCTCTGTAATACACTGGACCGGCGATCGCTATCAATAAAATGTTCCTATTTGAAAGTCGCCATATTGGCGTTGATTGCTATGTGAAAGAAGTAGTGAGTGTACTTGGAACTACTATTTTGCAAACGGCGGTTGAATTTTCTATGTAATTCGCGGCGCTTCAAATCGGCACAAGAAATTGCTGTCATTTTGTACGGCATAGCCAGTCCAGTGTATTATAGAGGTCAGTGGAAATGGATCAGCAAGCTTAGCATTGCCATAGCAGAGTGGACAGAATTAGCCATAGTGGATATGCGGAGGAATGCAAATACTGACAGATTCAAGCAAAAATCTGATATTTCATTTGTTCTTGTCACTTGGTCTGTTTTGCGGTTGAAAAAAAACTTTTTTCCAGCGGAGTTATGAATATTTGCGTAGTATAATTCTTCAGAGAACAATTTAAGACCAACTCACACAGTCACGCAGAATGCAACACTAGCGCGCTGAGTGGGGTGCGAAAAAGTATACTCGTCGAAATTACCCAACAGCAAATTAAATAAAAGCATAACATAAAAGCTATTAAGTAATGAGTGTTTATACCTATAATAAGGCTGTACTTAGATGGCAACATAGTATACTACAATATATACGTAATATTATATGACAGAGCAGGAACCAAAGTGGATAATCCGGAACCGTATATTTTGTCGGCAAACTAGGATTATAAATAGAGTTTTATTTAATTAAAATACTACTTAAAGCTAAAATCTTCCACATTAAAATATCACATAATATTAAACACATGAAAAGTAAACAGGTACAAACCTTTTTGGCATTAGGCAGGCATTCTTTTATGAAGAAGTGTGTGAAAGCGTACGCTATCAATTTGAGGCCAGCAGAAAATAATAATGCATTGACTATTCCAAACGCCAATATAAGGTATGAAGTGATGAAAGATCCGACTATGGTACTCATCAAAAGCGTCGCATCTAAAATTATCATTCTGCGGAAAACATTATACTTAAATATAATTATATTAATGAACTAGCGACCCGCCCCGGCTTCGCATGAGTATAAAATATATAGCCTACTACCCTAGACGACGCTCGCAACTCCGTTGCGCCGAAACTCGTTTACCACGCGGGAACCGTACATTTTTCCGGGACAAAAAGTATCCGATGTCCTTTCCCGGGACTCAAAGTATTCCCATACCAAATTTCAGTAAAATCGGTTCAGCGGTTTGGGCGTGAAGAGGTAACGGACAGACAGGCACATTTTCGCATTTATAATATTAGTATGGATGTCACTCACTGAAAAAATGATTAAAATCGATTCAGTACATAGTTTTGATTTATATTCATTAATCATTAGTCATTGGCCGTGGCCCGCATTGGTCGGTACCGCCGCGAAAGCTACATCCCGCAATTTTTTAGGGTTCCGTTCCCAAAGGGTAAAAACGGGACCCTATTCATGAGACTTCGATGTCTGTCTGTCCGTCTGTCTGTCTCCAGTATGGAGGGTATATGAAAGGAGGAATATCTCTGTATGTAAAAAGTGTCCACTGAAATGCGTTAAATTAGGTTTTAAAAATGTTAATTAGGTGGCGCTACAGTAGCAACAATTAAATCATTTAGCAACTTTTATTTCAGCTATTTTAAGTTATATTTTTCAAAATATATTGATATTAACCCAGTAATTCTAGTAATAATTTATATTCCAGTAATAATTTATATTTTGTCACCAACGGCTACATTCATTCCTACACTCCATAATTCATTCCATACCCTTTGGCTGCAGCTAGCGCCACTCTCGCAGGATTTTTCAACTGTTATTTACTGCGTACAGCTGGACACTTTTTCAAATATCCCCCATATAAGATATTGCTCCTTTCATATACCCTCCATAGTCTCCAGGCTGTATCTCAAGAACCGCTATAGCTAGAGTTTTGAAAATTTCACAGATTGTGTATTTTCGGTGCCGCTATAATAACAAAATATACTAAAATCAAAAAATATATATATATTCAAGGGGGGCTCCCATATTATAAAAAACACAATTTTTTGCATACTTTCTGATTTCTCTCTGTAACCGTACGGAACCCTTCGCGAGCGAGCCCAACTCGCACTTGGCCGATTTTTAATATGCAATATCTTTGAAAATATTCATTTAAATCATATGAATTTCAATATAAATAATCGTAGGTACTAACTTTTTTAGTCATGACTTCAAATTATATTCGAAAACCAAATGTATGTACTTAGTATCATTTGGTGATCAATCTTAGCGAGCAAATTAATGCGCTATTGCTGCCTCAATAAATCACTGCGATTGACGTAAATGGTGGCTTGTTAAGGCGCTGACAACTGCCAATGACCTTGATCTCGCATCACTCTCACACCACTGTCGATTTTCATGCCAGAGAGACAGAGATGTGAAGTGTTTACTCGGTAGCGTGGATACATTTTTCGTTTGTTAGAGGAAAAAATAAATATTATGGGAAATCTAGATGTCAGAACCGAAAATTAAATCCGACAATCTTTGCATTTTTGTAAAAGGTATCAAATAAACAAATTTTTAAAGCATAGATTGTATTATTACTTTAGTTAGAACTGTTTAAAGTTCCTGAAAGATGTGACTTTGGTATTTTTTTTCATCCAGTAGGAGTACATTATTATTTAAATTCGACAAGCTTTTCCAAATATAATCAAAAATCACATATATTTTTTTTGTGCCAATCAATGAAATACATACGTCTAGAAAACTGCACAAAGATGTCGAATTGGCAGCTGTCTTCGCCTTAATAAAAAAAGTATTATGATGCCGTATTAAGTTATGTCTTCGTGTCTAAACACACTAGGCTGAATTACGCCGACGTAAATTCCGCCGCGTTTACGCCGCGTATCAAACGCATACAAAATACGGACGGAACGCGACAGACGACACACTATGCCGAAATTCCGTCTCGAGCCGAATTTCCGTCGAGCCGAGTCGAGCGTAAAGTTCGGCAGCGATTCGGCGGTAATGTTTTACCGAACATAGCAATTCCAACCTCAAGGCCCTGTATTCCCAGAAGGGGACGATTTTCAAGATTTAAAAGTGACAAACTTTTAAATCTTGAAAATCGTCCCCTTCTGGGAATACAGGGCCTTGACTCCAAAGCGTTAACGCACACATTACATCTGAGAATTTTAAATACTCACTTACGCGCGCGTTCCGCAACGGAAATTACGCCGCGAAATTTCGGCTCTTCGCGTAATTTATAGTGTGTCGCATCAGACGTAAGCGGCTGAACGTAATTTCGGCCACGTAAATTACGCCGGCGTAATTCAGCCTAGTGTGTTTAGACCCTTCGGCTTACAATTTCTTTCTGGGACTTAGGGTCCAGTCTCCAAACGAACTGAAAAGTCTCGTCAGGAAAACATCAGAACTTAATGTTCAATTGAGCAAATATACCTAACTCTTCTCTAACACAAACCCTATTTTTATGCTTCATCGTCGTTTAATACCTCGATCGTGGGAATCGCAGACACAATAGATTTTCAATTGTTATGCAACAGCCGGGTGCCGCTTGGGGATTGATGGGTTAAATTATAGAAATAAGGACACCGTTGTCCAAAACCAATAAACAAGAAAGATCACCTTATCGCCGTATTCTTCGGTTCACTGGTGTCAATCACGTAGCAGAAACCACCGATCATGAGCACAATGTTACCACCTGACAGGCATATAGGGATGTACACCGCCACAGACCACCACGGCCCCCAGCTATCGTCGATGGTGTAGGCGGCTGCGAAACACGCCGCTACTGCCAGACCTATAAACAAACAAAAAAAACTAGATCAAAATCGGTCCACCCGTTTGGATACTACGATGCCACAGACAGACAGACAGACACGTCAAACTTATAACACCCCTTTTTTTGGTCGGGGGTTAAAAATGGGCGACTTAAAAATAAAAGATGGCTGGGGAGATATTATGGTCTTTCGTATACTTATTGATCTTATTACTTGTCAGATGTCTCCGACCTCCGTCACTTAATTCAGCATGATGCTATTATCCTGAGAAAATGACAATATTTTCGTGCTTGAATGAAAACGATAAGCCTTCACCGGAACTCGGAAGGTGAAGGTTCATCTTTATCCGACCTTCACTTTAATAAAACACGATCGCTTGAACCGTAGCCCTAGTTCTTCTCCAATTGAGCTTAACAGTCAAAACACGCTTTTTCAGCAAGCTTGATCACAACAGAATTGCGAAAGAAGGATCTAGGATACATTGACAAATAAAGAAAAAAGATTTTCTTTGTTATTCAGTCACTATTTATCTAAATAATCCTATCTACAATGGCCATGCTAAGCCCTAGAGCAGTGGTCCCCAACCTTTTTTTCATGCGGGCCACAAACATGTTTTGGTCTTGGTGTCGCGGGCCGCAACAAAAAATTTTTAGGGTTAAAAAATAACATTCTTCAAAATTAACGATTTATATTTATATATAAATTAAATTTTAACGACTATCACGTATACTTTACGTTATTTTGCCGGTTGGCGTGAATTTCAAAATTGTTTAACATCACGCGGGCCACAAATAAAGTCCCGGCGGGCCGCGGGTTGAGGATAGCAGCAGCAATACCATCATCAGCATCGGTTTTGATCCAAAAAATGTACTTACCCAAGAACGGCCATATAAGTAGTGGCCTTCGTCCATACGTGTTCGACCAGACCCCGATAAAGGTGGACAATATCGCGGAACCTAAATACTCCAACATGGAGAGAACTGTGAGGACATTCGAGGCGTACTCCTGCACATCTTGCTCCAAGGCGCTGGTTTCGTTGGTCCTGATTGGGGACAGGAACGACGCGCAATCCTCCTTAGAATAATTGAGAGCGTGCTCGCACGTCCTGTGCAATATTATGTTTTTTATTGCGGTCACTAAAATGGTAATGAATATGTTAATTTAAGCAGATTTTGTTGTTGGTGGCAGATTTCATTCAAACCAAGCTATGAATGAGACATTATGCCCACGTATTTTTTTACTTCAACGCGGGCATCGAACCCACGATAGGAACGCAAGTGCCACCCAAAGACATTAACTGATTAAATAGAAGTCTTTGGTTCCACCTAGTAACTCGGAGGCGTTCTCTTGGTTTGTGAGTTTCCAAGAGGCGGTAATCGCTTCATAATATACCATGTATAATTTCTAATTTTCAGGTCCATTTAATAAAATAAATATTTATATTATTATCACAATTAAACATTTAATAATAAAGCAATGCTATTTAACTCCAGTGTAACATAATTTTTTCGAATAACTCAAGTGGTTTTAAGGGTGTCTCATTAATTTTAATAATGAATTTGCTTACCAATTATAGCATTGCCGACCATTCCTATGAAAATAGGAATTTCAACTGTAGTCCTGATAGACCATTTCACAGGTTTCACTTTGTCCGCACACTCGCTTTGGTCCGCCATTCTCACTCATAAGTCGCTCACTATTCTGAATAAATTAAGGACTATGAAAGCTATAATACTGATAAGTGGGATAGACGTTATCAGTAATCTTATCAGACGCGCTCAGTCGCGCCTGTCTTAAAGATCTGAGCTTGATTATCTAACCGACATCCAAGAGTCATGCTCAGACATCCTTTTTATACTTTCTAATTTCGAGACTTGTTTTGTTTCGACCAAAATCTTGGACAAATTGGAAAGGAGAAAGCTATAGGTTATTTTAAAACCACCATTCTACATTATTAGGTTGTTTCGTTGATGGTATAGTTAAATCTATGGAAACAATTATTACGTTGTACGAGGGCTGCTATTTATGTATCCGGAACTGGCCACTTACAAGAACAATATTTAAAAAGTAATTACAACATTTGAAAATAGAACTCTTTAGTTGAAGAATACATTTTGTTTCATGTGACTGTCAATTATTTTTCCATTGTGGCGTCATTTTGAAAATTGCGTGTCTTCATTTGCCATGGATTTAACGCGTGAACATTTTCGTGCAATGATTTACTACGATTTTCGGCGTGGGCTAAATCAACAACAGTGCTTTATTCAACTCACCGCAACTTTTGGAGATGAAGCACCATCAAAAACCACTGTTTATCACTGGTACAGTGAGTTTAATCGTGGGCGGTCTATGCTCACGGATGAAAATAAAGAAGGTCGCCCAAAAACAGCTGTTGTCCCACAAAATATAGATGCTGTGCGGGAACTAATAATGCGTGATCGTCATGTTACATATCGCGAGATAGAGGCGTCCTTAGGCATAAGTATGACGAGCATACATAAGATATTACACGAACATTTGGCTGTAAAAAAAATATGTTCGCGTTGGATTCCGCACAACTTGACAATCGATCAAAAACGGGCTCGTGTCGATTGGTGCAAAAAAATGATAAAAAAATACAACCGTGGTACGTCAAAAGCCGTTTATAATATCTACACAGGTGATGAATCTTGGATCTATGCATATGACCCCGAAACTAAACAACAGTCAACGGTGTGGGTGTTCCAAGATGAGCCGAAACCAACAAAAGTTACTCGTGCAAAAAGTACTTTGAAGCAAATGGTCGCCTGTTTTTTTGGAATTAATGGACATGTGGCTACAGTGCCATTAGAGAATCGTAAAACGGTTAATTCTGAATGGTATACGACCATTTGTTTACCAGAAGTCTTTGAAGAAATAAGAAAGGACAACCGACAACGCAGAATCATATTACATCACGACAATGCTAGCTGTCACACCTCAGCTGAAACAACTCAGTTTTTGGAGGGTCAAAAGATCGAATTGACTGGTCATCCGCCGTACAGCCCTGATTTGGCACCTAACGATTTCTTTTTATTTCCATACGCGAAGAACAAATTCGTGGTCAACGTTTTTCGAGCCGCGAAGAGGCTGTTGATGCGTTCAAAATGCACCTTTTGGAGATACCTCAATCAGAATGGAAAAAGTGCTATGAAAATTGGTTCCAGCGTATGCAAAAGTGTGTCGATCATCGCGGCGAATATTTTGAAAAGCAATAAAACCATATTAAATGATATATGTTTGTTTCTTTTTTTAATTCCGGATACATAAATAGCAGCCCTCGTAACTTTTAAACTCAATTATTGTTTTTTCCTTATTTAGTCGCCCGCGTCTATTTGTTTGCGATAATCTCAAAAACTACTGAACGGATTTTTATGCGGTTTTTTACCTATCGATAGACTGGTTACTAAGCCAGGTTTAGATAAGAAAATTTGTTGTGTTTTTTATTTAAAACAGTGTGACGCAGGCAAAAGCGGTAGACAAAATCTAGTTAGGTTTAGGCTCATTACTCATAGTAAGTATCTACTTACCAAATACCAAGTTATCTCGAAAGGAACCAAACAACTACTCACACGCAAATCCCAAGTTAAACTTAATTTAGGACTCCCCGTTAGGTTTTATACCGAGTAATACTTATTTATTTTTGCAACAATGTAACTCCTGAGTATGAGGACCGGTTTCACAAACATTGAACACTTAATCAATTGAATTGGGTAATATATTATAACTTATATTCAACGTCAAAAGTCAAAAGAGGTTGTTGAACGAATGCGTGTTTTTAACATAGTAGGGTAAATGACTAGTAGATTGAACAGTACTAGTCATTGGAAAAAGCACAAAAACACCATATTTATTAATGTTGCTTTAAAAAACTGACTGTTTTTCTTTAAAAACAGGAAATTTTTAAAGCAACATTAATAAATATTGTGTTTTTGTGCTTTTTCCAATAACTAGTAGGTACTGTCCAATCTACTAGTCATTTACCTTATACAATATAAATTTAGTTATTATAATTTGTCTATCTATATTCGATTTTAAACATTAATAATAATTTTACTTCCTCGGAATTTTTTAGTTACGAGTATCATTACTAGATGGCCGACTTAATATTTATTATGTATGGGCCTTTATAAATGATAAAATAAAAAATATCTACTAAGACGTATAAAAATATAAATCCTTACTAGATGACACCCGCAACTCCGTTGCGCCAAAATTCGTTTATCGTGCGGAAAACGTACGTTTTTCCAGTAGGTATAAAAAGTATCCTATGTCCTTTCCCAAAGTAGGTATCACCGAATTTCAGCAAAATTTCAGTTGAGAGGCTTGGGCGTGAAGAGGTAATAGACCGACAAATAGACAGACACACTTTCGCATTTATAAGTAATATTAGTAGGTACTAGCGACCCGCCCCGGCGTCGCACGGGTATAAAATATATAGCCACTGAAAAAATGATTAAAATCGATAGCCTATGATCCCTCACGTGGTCTACTTCTTATCTGTGCCAAATAACATAAAAATTGTTGCAGTAGTTCGCGAGATAAGCCCTTTCAAATAATTTCCCCCGTTTTTTCCACATTCTCCTATTAGTCTTAGCGTGATAAAATACAGCCTATAGCCTTCCTCAATAAATGGGCTATCTAACACTGAAATAATTTTTCAAATCTTACCAGTAGTTCCTGAGATTAGCGCGTTCAAGTTAGCCCTTTCAAATAATTTTACCTGTTCTTTCCACATTTTCCACTATTTCTTCGCTCCTATTAGTCTTAGCGTGATAAAATATAGCCTATAGCCTTCCTCGATAAATGGGCTATCTAACACTGAGAGAATCATTAAAATCCGTTGCGTAGTTTTAAAGATTAAAGGGAACAAAGGGACATGAGGGAAAAAAAGGCGACTTTGTTTTATAATATGTATAGAGGGGTATTATGTCACCGCGCTGGTACAAAGGTCCTATCAAAGAAATAACAAAGCGAGGCCGCATTGCTCTGTTGCGTTGCGTTAAACGGAATAATTACGTACATTTTACCGCAACGAAGTAGCCTATATCCTAAAGTAGCCTATGTCTTTCTTGTGGTCTACTCTATATCTGTGCCAATTTACATTTAAATCGGTCCAATAATTCGTGAGATTAACACGTATGAATTATCATACATCATATCATACATACATACATAACACGTATATATTAACCACGTGTGAATTTTCTATGACCTAAAAACAATGGTAGGTAAATACAAGTTTTATCTATTTACATACTTGAATTTTGATGGATTGACGTCAAAATGCATTCGGAAAATTACTAGAAATAGTTACTAGAATTGGTTTTGTGGATATCCTTGTCACAATTTGCTGACCAAGATCCGTGTCATTGCCAAACTTCCTTACAAGTTTTACGTTGTTGTATCTATGTCGTAGGATTATTTGATAAATCGAATTATCGCGAAAATCCTAGGGACATCGCGAAAACACGGATAATTAGACAATGGTGATTACATTTTTTAAACTTACTGACAAAAGGTAGTGTTTTCGCGAAAACACGAGTCGCCTTAGTAAGATTGCGAAACGAATCGTTAGTTATTAACGAAAAAAATCACTGATTGGTCGGTTTAAGCGCCCCACAACAACATCTTCTCTGATTGGTTGAAGAGTTGACATTTTAAATGTCAATTGATTGTCACGCGTTGTTTTGTTTGGGGAGATCGCAGACGACAGACTTTGTGCGATCAAAGTCTGCGGCTTACATACATTCCGCATGGCGCGCGCCATCAGATTGTATGGAAGCCGCAGACTTTGATCGCACAAAAGTCTGTCGTCTGCGATCTCCCTTGTGGTTGTTTTTGTAAGCGAACTAGCAGTTTTTAATATTTAATGTGTTTAAAATTGCAGTTGGATTAGAAAAATCCTGCAAAAAGTTTGCCTGTAAATACAAAATGACATGAATGAATGATACAAGTGAAATTAGCGCTGAAAGTTCAACAGAACCAGAAACTAATTCTGAGGTTATGTACGATAAAGAAAGATTCGACATAGACCTAAGAAAGTTTTACGCTGATAGACAGGACGGATGTACGAAACCTGAATGGACTAAAGAACGAATAAATATTGTAATAGCTTCAATTGAAGGATTCAACTATGCTAATGTACTTAAACAACCAAAAACACAACAACAGTATAGAAATGCAAAAAAAATACGGCGTAATCAGCGTAGGAGATAAAAAAAATCTTATTATTAAAAGACAGCATATTAACTCTCCTGTCATTCAAGTACCTTCATCTAGTGAGTACTATGACATTATTAACCAAGCACACTTATCTACGGGACATGGCGGTTGAGATAAAATTATATATTTCCTAAAACAGAAATATTTAATACCAGTCCCAGTTATTTCAATATTCCTCAATTTATGCAAGATCTGTTTAATAAAAAAAGTTGTCCCAAAACAGGAATAATTGTTGTCCGCCCCATAATTTCTCAAGACTTTAACAGACGTGGGCAAGTGGATTTGATCGACCTACAATCAATTATGTGATTTATATAAAGACTTAACGTAATCGTAGTTGCGTTTATATTATGACTAGTAACTTTTCTGTGATAGATATTTACCCAAGAAAAAGGTTAAATAAAAAGTAAAGTTTCTATGAACAGGCATTGTCATTTCTTACCCTTTATAACTCTATGGTGTAATACCTCAAAGATACATAGGGAAAAATAGTAAACAATCAGAATACCTAAAAGTTGGCCAGTAAATAAAAATCAAGCCAATCAGCGTTAAGAATGTGCAATGTTACTAAGGCAACTCGTGTTTTCGCGAAAACACTACCTTTTGTCAGTAAGTTTGAAAAATGTAATCACCACTGTCTAATTATCCGTGTTTTCGCGAAGTCCCTAGAATTTTCGCGATAATTCGATTTATCAAATCATCCTACGACATCTACATAATATAACTATGGACCAGGGCTCGAAAACGTTATTTTTAATAACGGTTTTGATTCGTTCGGAACGGTTCATTGCAATAACGTTTTTGGGAACAAAAACGTATTTGAGAACGTTTTGAAAACCGAAATAAAACGGTTAAATCCAAACAGCGGGACATAGGGCAGTCAGTAAAGGTTTTCACCACCGATTTTGTTGAACCTCAATCGATTTTCTTTGGTGAGTATAAGGGGATAACTTAAGAAATAAAAGTGGCATACTACCTACTTGCGCTTTTACCCTGGGGGTGAATGCAACCCCGGCTCAGGGGTGAATTTTTTAAATGAAAAAGCCCTAGAAATCAATAGACACACAAAAGTAATTTGTTATGTACAATTTTTTTGATAATTCAATAATTAAATTAGTTACTTATAGGTAATTAAAGATCAAAGATTTTACGTGAGAAAAATACTTATTGTTTTAAAGTTGTTTTTCATAATTAACTAAAAAACTATAAGTTTTTACGAAAAATAATATGTTATTACTTATTACCAAAGAAGTCAATAAAAAAAAAACAAATAACTACTCTGAAATACCTTCTAATATTATTTCAAATTAGTGAGCTATAGCTCACTAATTTGAAATAATACGTATTCACCTATAGGTGAATACGTATTTTGTTCTTAGGCAAGTAATTAAATCTAAGTATTCAAACTTAAATAACGGTAAACCGATGCATTTTATGACATGTACTTCCTGAACACTTTTTGAAGTGCTCAGAAATACCTTTCGAATGAGCAATATATAAAGTTGATAGCATGAAAATTGTGCAAATTATGGTAAAAATAAGATGATACCTTGGAATTTTTTTGGCAAAAACAAAAAATAAAACCTTTACTATTCCTACAATAATTCTACTTTATGGTTATCATCAATTAGTCTCTCTCTTAGTTCAAAAAAAGAAATTATTCCCTTATTATCATTTTGTTTTAAAAATAACTTCATAAACATTGAATAGGTATTCGTAAAAAATAACTAAGGGAGAAATTTGAGTTCTTTTTGTGAAAAATATTTTGTTTTCTTTTTTATTTCTAGAGGATAAAAATAACCAAGGTAGAGCCTGACTACTGTTACTGCGAGAACCATGCAACCGGGACCTTTTAATCCCCCTATTTTTTTTTTTTCAAAATGTTCTAAAAGCTCGTAAAACTATAACTTGTGACATGCTTTTTGAATGAACCCGATAACTTCAAACTTAACAGAGCTTAAATTGTGATAAAACGAGTTTTTTTTTAATTTTGAAGGAGAGATCTGGGACGCAAATATTGTAATACAATAATTATTCTTATTTATGTTTGACAAGAAAAAATGTCCGTTACTTTTTCTTTTAACATAAGTTATGACCTCAAAAATTTTCCCTGGTTTAGAATGCGTTTTTTAAAAAAGACATGTAATAAAATAACTTATTAAAATTTTCCTAAATATCATTTTGTTTTGAAAATAACTACAAAAATATAAATATTCCTAAAAAATGATTAAGGAAGAAATTTGAAATCATTTTCTGAAAAATATTTTGGTTTCTTTTTTATATTATGAATAAGATAAAAAATAACCAAGGTAGAGCCTGACTTTTACTGCGAGAACCATGCAACCGGGACCTTTTGAACCCGTTTCTTTTATAAAGTAAGGGCTTTAAAAATATTTTTTAAAACAATCTGGCACTTGAAATAACCTTTAAAATGCTTTTTAAATGAACCCGACAACTTAAAAATTATCAGAGCCATTGTGATAAAACGATTTTTTTAAATTTGAAGCAGAGAATTGGGGTGCAAATATTGTAGCAAAACGTGTCAATACGTTTTCTAATATCATATTATAAATGCGAAGGTGTTTTTGTCTATCTCTTAAGCCTTAAAAATTGGAGCCTTGGAAGTTGGTACCAAAAGAAGACTTTTCTGCAATAACTGATGTAGCGTTACAGTTTTTATGTAGTTTTGCATCAACATATTATGTCTGTGAAAAAGTGTTTTCTGACCTTAATTATGTTAAAAATAAATACCGCACTTTATTAACTGAGCAACATATCTCTGACTTGTTGCTACTGTCAACATCAGATTTATCACCCAACATAAATAAATTGTTAAAAGACATAAGTACAACCAGGTACAACTGCAAAAATCTCATTAATATCAAAAAATAAATGTATGCTTATAATATAACCCATTGAAGTATGATTGCAGTATTACATTTAATTAAGCTTAAGTTAATGGCCCGTTGTAAATGTCGGAATCCAGCGTTTGGCCCCCCTGTAAAAACGGTTGAGCAGCCTTGTCTTAAGGGAACCCTAACGGCTCTACTGATTTTTACCTATGTGCACATATTTTTGTATATATGCATATTAATTAAAAGGTAAAAATCAGTTTAAAATAGATAGCAGCCGATTCTTACACCTACTGGTCTGAGCATTGGCTACTATCTATTTTTCATACTCCTTAGTGGTAAGGGTTGTTCAGTGTTCACCCTTAACATTTATTTTTTATTTTTGGTCAATTTTAATTTTTTTATTTTTCTATAATGTGACATTAAAAATATATGTATACAACCCTTCATTTTATAAAATGTACATTCATTAATATACAAAAAATTGGCAAAGTGCAAGCAGAACTCGCGCACGAAGGGTTCCGAGTTCCGTACCATTAGGTACAGAGCAAAAATAGGCCAAAAATTGTGTTTTGTGTATGGGAGTCCCCCTCAAATATTTATATTATTTTAATTTTAAATGTTTTTTAAAATGTTTTTCACTCTATTTCGATTAAAATTTCCCTGAGCTTTTTTTATAAAAATATTTTTTTTTATTAATAAAGTTTATTTGTGATGAAGTAGAAACACCATATGGCAAAACAACATAATATTTTGTCGAGAAAGCTAGTAGTTATATAATAAAAAATCATAAATACAAATATTAAAAACATTTTTTTTACCTAATTAAACACAATTAGTTAATCCAGAATGGTTAAATCTGCATTTTTAGGAAAAAGGGTAAAAAAAATTTAAAAACAAGGGGGGTAAAAAAATCCATCCCTAAAAGCGCAATTACGTAGTATGACAATTTTAAATTAAAGGGTAAAATGTAATCGATCCCTTATTTAAATCTATGCTGTACCTGATTTTTAGGGTTCCGTACCCAAAGGGTAAAATCGGGACCCTATTACTGAGACTTCGAAGGCTGTCCGTCTGTGCGACCGCTTATATTATAGCTGGACTTGATTTGATTGTGTATATCTGTTGCCGCTATAACAACAAATACTAAAAAACAAGATATACATATTTCATATTTAAGGGGGGCCCCCATACAACAAACCTAATTTTTTGGCCTTTTTTGCTCGATATCAATAACGATAATAGGTAGGCTCTTGAAATTTTCATAGAGTCCTTGACTATATGAGTTCTTTATTAATTAATAAAACTAATAAAAAAATCATAAAATTAATGCCATACAAAAAACACAATTATTGACCTTATTTTGCTCTGTAACGGTACGAAACCCTCCATGAGCGAGTCCGACTCGCACTTGGCCGATACCGCAAACGAATGCCCGAAAAATAATAGTTTTTGTTATATATTTAACTTTTGGTCGAGGAAACGGGAAAAACCGTTTAAAACCGTTTTAAGGATCAAAAAAGAAAAAATCATTTCGTTCTCAAATAATGTTCCGAATAGCGTTCCGTTCCGAACGAAACCGAAATGAAACGTTCTTTAGGTACTTAAGGCGATAACGTTTCGAAAAATATAACGTTTTTCGAGCCCTGCTATGGACTATGGTTAAAAATAAAAAAATAAACATTTTTATTCAAAAAAAAAGCGTATAAGATTGCTGCGATGCGACAAAAATAATTATGTTATTACGTATTAATTTACATTCTACGTTATAGACCAAGTACATCTATTCTAATAGTTTAAAACTACATGTTTGGTTTTGATGTGATTTGGATTTTGGAGTTAACATAATAAAGAAGAGACGGGAAGCAGTAACATGTGTCTTAAAGTTGAGCTTGTTTAAAAAGTAAAAGTTCCTGCGGGTTTTCTTAACCGCACACAAAGCCCGCCGCAGCATCGGGCATTCAGTATTCTTTAAAATATTTTCATGCTATAAAATCGCATACACCTATGCCATCTATTTTTAAACCATGTTAAACAAATTTTAGTATGTTGTGATTGTGTTTCTAGGATAAATAATTAACAATAGACAGTGTAAATAAATAATAATATAATACCTAGATATTTACATCTTAAGATAGAATACTTTTGAGCTTATCTCTTCATATATTTTATCTTCTGATAACTTTCCAAATGTTACGCTTCTGAAAATAAAAACAATTACATCATAAGATCCGACTCGACCAGAAAAGTGTTTATATAACGGGCAATTTTTTAAGAAAAATATTAGGCTGTTTGTAACACACGCGCCGCAGCGGCAGAGATACCGCCGTGGTGGCGGTGCCGCTGCCGCTGTGGCGCGTGTGTAAACACCCTTAGATTACAAAAAAAGAATAGAATTAAGATGTGACCGCACTAGGCGACATTACGCTGCAGGCTGCATCCGCGCGACGCGATGGCGAAGCTTCATGACTAAATATTCTTCGAGCCGGGCATTTGCCCAGAGCGGCAAAAAATGAGGGGCGGCAAAATTTACTTAGGTATTCCTATCTTCCAACCTAGCCGTTAGCCATCCACCACCGATGTTTGAGAAAGTATTTTATTTCCATTCCCAACAAAACTAGCTTATTAAATATGGTTTGCTGTTTGTAAAGGGCGGCGAAAGTTATCTTTGCCCGGAATGGCTGAATAGCTATATCGGGCCCTGAGTGGAGCATACGACGCGAAACGTCAGTACTAGTAATGGGAATTTATGCTATTTTCTATTAATTTCATTAACATGCTAATTTTGATGTCACAGCATGCTACGTGTTATTGCTTTGCTATTTGCTAAAAACGCGGCATCATGAATTCTCGGTTGGCATCGCACCGCTCGCGTCGAGTATTATTTCGCATCGAGTAAAAAATAGCAATTCATTAACAGTTAGCGCCGCGGTGCGACAGCGCGGACGTGAATTTTTCATTATGATCGCAGACTATTGCTAAGTACAACAATATTAGCAATCGTATTTTTTAGCAAGTACGATTAATTTAATTATTGCTAATGGGCATTTAACAATTAATTATTATTGCTAATGCTATTTTTACCAACACTAGTCAGTACTATGGAGTATGCTGTATGGAACGTGAAATGTCGCGTTGCTTTGCTGGAGCGTAGTGTCGCCTAGTGCCGTCTCACCTTTTTTCTCTTCTATCGTACCTACAGCCTCAGCCCTCAGATGTTATGATTCGACGCTATTAAACACGTTCTAACCCACAAAAACTTACGTATTGAGCTAATGAATGCATTTATGTTCTTTTAGATCATGTAGAACAAGACTGCATTAAAAAAATCTTTTGGGTTAAGACTTAGGACACAAACGCTTAACAGCGACCAATTATTAAAGTACGCTTACGCAGAACGCACACACATACACAATGGGCATTGTCCAAAAAAAATCACATGCACTTTTTATATTTTTTTCGTTAAAATAGGGTATTTTAAGAATATAAATTAAATAATTTTGAAATTCATTAGCCGCGTACTGACCAAGCGAGCAGCCTCGCTGCCTCGCCCGAGCGTGCCGCGGCCGAGCCAAAAGTTGTCGGTTTTTGTCGATGCTCAAAGGCGCCTCGGACGTTTGCCGCGCACTAACATGTACTGACCGACCGAGCAAATGCGCGCGAGGCTGCCGCGGCGAGGCGGCTCGCTTGGTCAGTATGCGGCTATTGGCTAGTTTTTTCTCAATAAATTTTTAAAGTTTCGCTCTGACGTCATCATCGGCGGCCAATTGACCTCTGCAATATGTTTCAATTCCTTTCATCTTATTTATAATGGCTGGTTCGTCAAATGCAAGTTTTATTATGTGAAAACTGATACGAGAAGCTTACCAAAAGTTCGAAACGTAATGTTGGTCGAATTTATTGCTAATTTAACGCCATTGAAGGTCAAACTAAGGTTAAACATATTTGTTCAAAAATATAAGTAACTAATAGGTATTTTTTTTTTGGTTTATATACAGAACAACGATCACTGACCTTATTCCTCTAAATGTTTTTGTAATGAGCAAAATTAAAAAAAAAATGGACAATCCCCATTAAGGTCCTCAGTTTAAATAGAAGTCTTTGATAAAACTACGCTAATTTGCGTTTTATGTGCGTGAATCAGCTGGCCGTGCAGTAGATTAATTCACACTTTAATAAAAAAACTTTTTGTTTTTAAATCTGTGTCACATTTTTTTTGGTCTGGCATCACAAATTCTTTGGATTTTAGCGTACACAAATTTTAAACATACCGTACCTACCTGCTATATCTTCAACACTTTGTTCATCGATGACTTGTTCATATGTTGGTAAAGACGAACTCTTCCATGAGAAGCCAAAAACGACCCTAGATAAAAAATCACATTAGTCATTACTCATTAGTCATTAGCATTCCACACGCCTTCTGTTGCAACTTGCATGTGTTGATATTTTCTCGTATTCGTTTTTTCCAATATTTTTACTGTGAAAACTGAAGTAATACAATTATTTTAAAAATAAAATTAGCTACATTGCATCGGTCCAAGAGCTCTCAAATTTTTAACAGGACAGCACGACGTACCGTCTAGACTCTAGAATCTAGATTTATTAAGTATGCAAAGAAGATAAGTGGATAGACACTTATCCTTTTTCGGGGCAGAGGACTACATACTTGCATTTTCCCCTCATGATATTTGATGGCATTTTCTTATCAAAAAAAGATAGTGTGTGGAGTGGGGGGTGTTAGGTTTTTTCGTTAAGGAATTTCTTGATTCGGTCACCGCGCTCAAAGTCCGCTCAAAGCAATGCAATAGCTTAATAATGAAAAACACTTACGCCAGAAGAATCGCAGTGAATATAGCCGAAATCCCGCTCAACAGATATATAGAGCCAGGGAAACTGCTCACGGTCACTGAATACAGCGAGTTGTATATGACCGGCGTTATGATGGGCGCTAGACTCTCGACAGTACACATGAAGGCGAACACTTTAGCTATATCTTCCAATGGCAGAAGCTTCGTCATGTACGACCGAGTGAGTGGACCGGAGAGATTCTTGAACATGGACACAAAACAACCTGAAAAGGATTGAAATAGCTTAGGAACAATTGCACGGATATATCTAAAGTACCCCGCAAACGATCAAATTTGTTTGACAAACACCTTTGACGTAATTTACGTTTTCATCAAACAGCAGCGCAGACGATCAAACGTGCATCAAACACGTTTGTCAAACAATTAGCTAGAATCGGTTTGAGATCATGAGATTTTGTTTGACAAACACAGCGGAACACGTTCAAACACGTTTGTCAAACGCTACGTAATCCAAATTTTCTCTTCAAACATGTCAAACACGTAGTTTGTCAAACTACGGTCTACGTGTTTGACGTGTTTGATGTTTGACCGTTTGCGGGCTACTTTAAAGTTAACTGGATTTAATATTGTATTATCTCTTTAATTAATATGAACAACGATAGAGATGTCACGATATTACACAATATCCCATAGGTAGCATGCAAAGAGGCCTTGCCTTAGCCGGCCCCTAGACGAGCAATTTTATTGTCAATATCACGTAATCAGTAATCACGTATTGCTTTATATTATTGGCCGTCTCGATTTGATATTGAACGTCGCGCGCCTCCAATCTTATTGTCACATAAACTGTTCAATTCAAAATAAAATTGAAGCGTAATATTGACAATAAAATTGCTCGTCTAGGGGCCGGCTTACTCTACTAAATAGAAGGTTTATTATGGTAAAACAATTGTATGTACAAATGTTCCATCGTGTGAACAAATTTATAAAATCGCATTTCCATCTAGTAAAAAAGATTAGGCAGAGACAAGAAGAAAGTTCAAAAACGCCTATTTATAAACAGTGGCGGCCTTACCCATTGCGAGGCCCCTGCAAGAGCGAGGCCTCGGGCGATTGCCCTGTTCGCCATCCCCTGGGGCCGCCACTGCTTATAAATATGTACTATCAGAGAAGATGATTCCTATGCATATGGGGGACCTACGTAGTTTGGGCGCATTTCGTCAAACCCAGCCGACAGATCACAATTAACATTGAATTGACATGATCGACCAAATGACGTTGGTCTCTCAAATAGGAATGCATAGGAATCAACTTCCTCGATGGTACATAGGGGATATTTTACTTTTGCTGCCGTCTGTCAATTCCAAGGCATCGGACAAAGACACGAATAACAAATTATCCCCTAGTAACGTAGCTTGTAAAGTGTGCATCAACAGAACCTACTTAAATACATGTCAAAAGAATTCTTCGCATTCATCTTGATAAAGTATTCGCCCGCCGCCGTCAGTATTGTCACAATCGAGAACAGGATATCCCCCATCCTGAACAGCCTCTGCACCACGATGATACCCAGGAAACCGCCGAAAAACGTCACCAAAGTGCTCACTGACGAGTACAATGTGTACTGCTGGAGATCCCAGCTCAGGACGTTTCTGGTGAACAAATATTCCAACATGCCTGTCCCGTACATCATGACTATGGAGATGAACTTGATAAGGGTGATCAAGATTATCTGCGCTCGCCCGAAATTAGGGCGTTTCTTGAAACATTCACTGATCATTTCCTTGACGAGCAGCAGATCTAGAACCCTCGTTACGCCACCCTGAAACATGAATAGAATGACATAAATATTTTTATTTATTAACTACTTCTACTAGATATTGCCCGGGACTCAGCCCCGGATTTATAAATAGGCCGTTGTAGGTCACGGCCTAAAGGCGGCAGCGTAGTTTGAGGCCCTACAAGGCCCGTACCACGAAACGGTTTTGAGACAATCGTACGAGAATGTTGTGTCCTACTCAAACGTGAAATGACGTTGCTAGAGAAGGACGCAGCATTCTCGTCCGATTGTTTGAGTCTCAAAACGGTTTCGTAGTAGGCCTACTAATTGCGTACATGGGGCGACGGAAATAAAGTGGCCTAGTCTCATAAAAAAATATAAATTCGGCACTGTCGGGACTTAGCATAATTGAAATACTTCAGCAGATCAGATTCGGCGTAAACCCTTTATATCTAGGCCAAACGGTAATGAATCAACCAAGTCGTTTCGAAGCCTATCAAAGTCTTAAGTAGTGTGTACACAGAAAGTTGAATACTGAAATTTTAGGCGATAAGACTTTAATTACCACGTACCGCTCAATTTCAACATTGTTAGAGTTCAGTGCAGACGCCAGACCATTTGATATCAGTTGATTATAAAAGGAAAAACGCAGCTCGGGACGTCGACTGACAGTGTAGGTTACACGAGATGAAGACGATCGAGATAATATCTGTACACAGATAAATTTCATCTCGGGGTTTCTAAGAAAGGGTATGATCGCTTCGTCCTGTCAGAAAGAATTTTACATTTCTTTTGTATAAGAGCGAAGCCACGATTCTCCAGTGTGCGTCGTCGGAACGATATAAGAGCCAGTCCACACGGCGCGTTGCGTCGACGCAGTGCTGCCGTTGCGTTGTTTTACACAGTGGCGGGGCAAGACCTAAATTTGATGTGGGCAAGATATATTTTGCGAGGCCCCCTAAAATATATTTTGCGAGGCCCCATGATGGATGACGCAAGAAGACGGATTTTTGGAGAGAAATAATTTTTTGATACTCAAACTTTTATTTATGAAGCTTTTTTATGAATATTTGAGTACCAAAACTTGTGAATCCATTAAAAAAAAGTGTGTCAGCTCCGACGCACGACTGGAGTTTACTCCTTAAGTACGAGTATAGCAATATAAATACATCGACACTGATAGAAACAAACAAGCCCAATAACATATAGTATATAGGTATAGTCGCCTATACAGCATACCATATGTACGTCTTAATCATAAAGTTAATATACCTACCGGAATATAATATTATATAATAATATAAAAAATATATATATAAAAAAAACTCAAAAAAAAACTCAAAAAAAAAACTCAAAAAAAAAATATAATTATATAATAATATAATATAATATTCCGATAGGTATATTACCTTTATGGTCTTAATACACTCACAGCCAAATTAGAAAGTTGCGCACTAAAGGTGCGCACCAAAAACGTGACACGATTTTTCGTTACTTGTTAGTAGGTTTTATCCCTCGGATTTTTCTCATACCGGGCGCCTTATATTATATGAAAATCGATTCTTAAGGAGTAAACTCCAAAAACCTCGTGGTCCAAGGGGCGCGAGGCCCCTTAGACCGCGAGGCCGTGGGCGGTCGCCCACACCGCCCACGCCTTGCGCCCCCTCTGGTTTTACATACAAATAACCAAGGTGTTTACACGGCGCGCCGCGTTGTCGTAACGCACACATGACAGACAGCAGCCCCCGAGACGAAGCGGGAGGGGGTGTTGGCGTTAAGACTGCTTCGTAATAACGCTGCGATGACGCAGCGCCCGTGTGGCCGGCTATGCGTCAAACGGCAGCGCTGCGTCGACGCAACGCTGACGCAACTCGCCGTGTGGACTGGCTCTTACGCATTGTATGCAACATAGTTGCGTTGCGACGACGCACGTCAGAACAATGAAATTTAAATTAGAGAATAAACAAGTAGAGTAAGGGATTAAAATGTCGCTTCAATTATTATGACATTCAGATATTTAAATCGGTGAGTACCTTTTGATAAGATTTAGATAATAAACATTATCTACATTATCGTATGAAAACACGAGAGGATCGAGTAAGTAACTAATAACTATATTGAGTATATCATCATCATCACCATCATTGTAGACAGCATTGCAACATGACAATCATGGCACAATGTGGAGAGGGGCCTATACTATACTCAACCTGCGAACCGCACTTTAATAGTGGCCCGCGTGAAATTAAACTACATATTTTTGACGACCTCTGATAATATGTGTATGATATAATAAAAATCATAAATATATGTATAGTATAAAAGTATTAAATATATTTCCGTTGTCTGGTACCTGTAAGGCTGTAACACAAGTCCTTTAGGTACTTAGCACGAGGCTAGACTGACGTGGTGTGAAGCGTCCATAGATATTATTATTATTATTTTGAAGTTCACGCCCACCGGCCAAATACTTCTAAAAATGTTGTTGCGGCCCGTGACACTGGCAAGACCAAAACGTGTTTATGGGGCGTACTTGGGCCGTACCAGGCCTGTCCCACTCGCGCGAATAGGCATCGAACTGTAAGTACCACCCGCGGGTGGCAAATCAGTAGGGACTCACAAGCGAGCGGTGACGCACGCGTGCGGCGTGACACGCACGAGTTGTTCGTTGCATACCTGCGTATTGCGTAACTTAATCGATCGCTATCACAGAATTGATAATAATCTCACAATGGACAATAAAAAGATTGCCCTTTTGGCAAAGAAATATTGCGCGATGCGTACTATTCGAAACCTCATTTGTTTGCAAAAATAACTAAGTTATACAAACACTTTAAGTAGGAAATATAAGACCGGTTTCAATAATTAAGATACGGCACCTATTGAATCTAAGTACACGTAACTAGTTACACGCGAATTTATGATAATTAAATCTACATAGTACCAAGACATAATATCTTACATTATTTCGAGTTAAATAAAATGTAGTTAATTAAATATAAAGATTATAATATTATTTTTAAAAAGAGACAACCCTGATTTCTTCAGAAAAGGTACGAGTTATGCGATAGAAAGAGAGCGGAGATGTAGGCAAATATAATTGTAGGCACTTAGCACTGCGCGGTCGGAATTTGAACTTTATAGTATCGTAGCATGAGTCGTTAATTCTTTAAACGGGTTTCGTTAGTGGGAATTCTTTTGGTACAACTAATATAATACATTCTGTGGCCGTACCTACAACAAAAAGGTTGAGTACCACAGGCCTCTACAAATCGACACCTCAATCTCCATTTGATGAAATAAGATCGGCTTTTACGTTGATACAGAATAAGTTGCACACATAGTCCCAAGTCAGATAACCAAAAATCCATTCTTTTTAGCGTCACTGTAATTTGTATAAAAACTGGTTGCAAAATATATAACCTGTAGTATACACGGCCAATGCCCTTCAAAGGCTTTTTAACATTTGAAAATATGGATAACATGGTACTTACAACATAATATGGTAGGTACTTATTTTCAACTACTTCCCCAAAACATTGGTTCTTGAACCATAATTTGTGAGATTTATTTAAAAGACTTTCCAGCTAATATAAAACATGTATTAGTGCAAAAATTTACCTGCAAAGCGCCAACTAGGGATTCAACAATGCAAATGTGAGTAAAAGCGTACGCTAACACATTTAAGGAAGCAGCCAATAACAGTAAATTCACATTTCCAACTGCCAATATAAGGTAGGAGCTAATCAAGGAACCAAAAAACGAGCCTAATGCCATAGTCGCATCTAATATTGTCATCCTGTTAACAAATAATAACAATTAAAAATAATATGTAAGTAAAGCTTAATTTTTTATAAAAAGCAAATTGTTCAGAGGGCTAATAATTTTGTTAAAGACAACGGCCATTGACCATACCTTCAGCTGATTTCAAAACGCATTAACAAAAATTGTTTTGAAATTAGCTTGTGAGCTAGATCAAGTATCAACTGACAGTGTGGGTGGCCTGAGCAACGAAAACGCCTCTAGTCACTAGTGCAGTAATTAAATTAGGAGTCCAAAATATATTAAAGAGAATATACAAATTCTTTATAATAAAAGCTGCTTGCTATGTGAAAGAAGTCCATAACCAATGAAATGAATGGGACTAGTCCTTTTAATACGTCGATCGTGGGAATCGCAGACACAATAGATTTTCAATTCTTATGCGGCAGTCAGGTGCCGCTTGGGGATTGATGGGTTAATGAAGCACAATTTGTCGTTATTACATTACTGAAAAAAAACTGAGCGATGGCATAAAAAAATATGTAACATATTATTATTAAGTTTAATGGCGTTATCGAAATGGGATGGGTACCATGTTCACAAAAGTGGTCACTTGATGAAAAGATCCTTAAGTGATCAAGGGAACTCCTCAAAATTTATATGGAAACATGTGGTGACTTTGTTGTCGTTATTTGATAGGTATTAAATGTAAGAGATGTATCATCAGTCAGGTCGAAGCCAAACGAGCGTAATTTGTGAGTTGTGAGTCGCAGAATTTCTGCCGGGCAGAATACTGCTGCATTCAATTTCATACAAAAGTCATGTTTGATTCACACGGCGACTCAAAATTAGTTGTCATTTGTATGAAAAAAATTCTGCCCGGCAGAAATTCTGCGGCTCACGACTCACAAAATTACGCTCGTTTGGCTTCGCCCTAAATAAAACTATCCCGTGTTTTTCTTTAATTAAGAATTGCAGGTCATTTATGTAAATAAGAAATAGGAATTGTCCTAAAATAGACCCCTGTGTGACCCATTTCAATTTTATCACCAGCAGATTTTTTGCCATTTATCTCAACTCTCTGAGTTCTATTTGACAAGTGCGATTTTAGAATGGCGAGTGCTGTGCCTTTTATTCCAAAATGACAGTTTCCTGACCAATTTTTTGTGTGGCACGCAATGAAAAGCCTTTGAGAGATCGCAAAAAAACTCCTAGAGCATCCTGCGACGTCTCCCAGGCATTAATAATACAACTGATCAATTCAACGCCTGTGTCAGTATCATATTACGTCCTTTCCTCAAAGCATCTCCATACCAAATTTCAGCAAAATCAGTTCTGCGGTTTGGGCGTGAAGAGGTAACCGGCAGACAGACATTTTTTCACATTTATAATATTAGTATGGATACTTGGTAGACTACTAATTAAGCTGATTCTAAATGGTTTTACATTCAAGATAAAGCGACACGTGTAGAAAGCGCTTGTGTAAAATGTTAGTTAAATGGGATTGGCAATATAATCTGTCTTTGATAATAATGCAAATGATATGTGACACACTTTAATTTCTATTGTAAAATGTTTTACGCTTGAACAGACAGTGTATTAGGATTATTCATAAGTAGGTATTATATATTTATATCGTAGTTGCAAATAGCTTGATGATTTAAGGAATATAATATTGTCAAATGTGTGATAATAATTTACAGTTAACCACTCTGTACCTAATTCCTTTTGGAATAAGTACGAAATTGTACCAAACATTGTGTTTTTAGTAAATACTTATTGTTCAAATAGTAATAAAACCTAATGAAGGAGTTATTACCTATTATAAAAATAATCTTTCCAACAAATTATTAAAACGTATTAAAGGTAAAGTTATATCGAATGATCGTATATCATAATATTCTGTCGATAAAGCTTTTACCATGGTAAAGATGCAGGAATGTCATGCAAGAAAATTTGAATATTATAATAATTATGAGAAAGCAGTAGCACATTACTAGACTCCTAATTAAAATGCAAAAGCATGATGTTTTCCTCCACCACAATTTTACCTAAGTGACATATTTTCAGGTGTACTCGTATCACTGATATAGCAATATGCTCCAGTGAACAATACGACAAAACCACCGCTAAAGGAGAATGGTACAACGGTTGCTATAAACCACCATGGACCCAGGGAGTTGGTCATACTGTAGATTACATGCAGCAGGCTCGTTATAGAAAGACCTTAAACATTTTATAATTGAAAAAATCGATGCTAATATCATAAAAAATATATGAAGAGCAGGTGTTACTACTTGTGCACTACTGGACTAAGGGCCAGTTGTTTGATCACTATTAAAAAATAACTAATAGTATCCGTAACCATTAGTTAGTTGACTGTAGTTAAAGCTTGACCAGTCGTTAAAATAGAAATACGTTGTTTCAACTGATTTTTGACTTTAGTTAAAAGTAACAATCGTCAATCGTGTTGCTATTTGAAGGAACATGGGAAACCCAAAATTCTGCCGGGAGAATTTTTTTACTACTAGTAACATCTGGTAATATTGAAACGTCGGCTGTAGTCTGTAGAGAACCCTTTGCGCTCACGCACAACCATTGTTCAAAGAACAATAGCTCTTAAAGTATTTGTCATACGGACGTAATTAAAATGTTGTATTGAAGCTTAACTCAAATTCTTTGGATATAATATAATGACCAATAAAGATGGGATTGGGGCTCTTTTTGTGCAAAAATACAATAGTTTTAATTATTGCACGTGTTTTCTCTATTTTTTAGAAACTTTATTACTTATTCAAACTTTTTGCATAAAAATACCCATTTTTGTGGTTTTTTCAGTGTAGGCTATTTAATTAGCTTTTACTTAAGGTTATTTTACGACAATAGGACGAAACCTCGCAAAGAAAGAATTATGCAAGCCAAACAGATCTCCAGAACACTGCCGAATATTTCCAATCGCATAAGACCTTACAGTTAGTAGTCTACGAGTAGTCTACTGCGCTCACTGCATAATTTCTGAAATATAAATATAGGGCAAGTTTTATATTTATAGTAATGAATTGGCAGCTTTTTGATATGATTAATGGGTTTCAATATATTGTAATACAGCACTGTTGTTGTTGGTACCTACTTACGGCTTACCCATTTAGTAAATAGTACACAGTAATAGTATTCCTAGTAGTTGGTCTCTCCAATGTAGACTTTAATTTCAGCAAATATCCAAAGTACTGTTTCTTTGGACATTCTAAACCTTTCGAAAAATTCGACTTCATCCCAATAGTCTATAGCAGCTAGCTGCAAATGTTTTCGGGCAGCATGTTAAAACGTATTCTAGAATAATCTCTTCATCAGAAGAACTTTCCGAGTCATCGAAATGTATTAGTACATTTAAATTCATTATTTTTTATAAAAGCACTCTTTTTGGGCAGAAAATATCTCAAGGCGACTAGATATTATCCGCTACAACAAAGAAATCAAACTAATGGTCAATGTTAACTATGCAGTCCAAGCGTAGTCATCTTATTTAACAATTTGTCAAAAACTTTAACTACAGTTAGCTTAACTATCGATTGAAAAAAAAAAATTTGTATTTTTTAACCAATAGTTAGTTTAACTAACAGTTTTTAACTATTAGTAACCTTAACTAGCGATCAAACAACCGACCCTAAGGGCCGGTTGTTTGATCGCTAGTAAAAAATTACTAAAAGTCTCCGTAACCATTAGTTAGTTGACTGTAGTTAAAACCTTGACCAGTTGTTAAAGTAGAAATACGTTGTTTCAACAGATTTTTGACTTTAGTTAAAAGTAACAATCGTCAAAATATGTGTTGCTACTTGCTATTTGAAAGAACGTGGGGAAACCACACGTCTCTTTTTACCACGCAGTGTTACTGATAGT
Source organism: Polyommatus iphigenia (assembly GCA_963422495.1). Classification (NCBI taxonomy): domain Eukaryota; kingdom Metazoa; phylum Arthropoda; class Insecta; order Lepidoptera; family Lycaenidae; genus Polyommatus; species Polyommatus iphigenia. Next base: position 17,368,952 of record OY730179.1, read on the forward strand.
GACATCTCGCTTGCTCAGACCTTTTTTTCTCTATTCCGCTAGGTATAACATTTATGGTTTTTATTGTTTTCGGGCACCGACCACATGGTCGGTGTTTTCGGGGTTCATGCCTCGTGGTATTTAATGGTTTATTGCACAGAACACATTAAAAGAGGAGGACTTTTTTTTAATGTGTTCTGTTGTTTGTTGTGTGGAACTTATATATTATAATAAATAAGTACTTACATAATATTATTGCAGTAGCATGGTAAATAAAACAAGCAAGTACGTGGTGTTTTCGTCAATTCTATGATTACAGCCATAAGAATGACTTATTTTACATTATAATGACGTTTTTATTTACAGAGAAAGAAGCACTAACCAAAGTAAACAAAAAGACGAGGCATGGTCAATTGACTGATGAGTTCAACATACCAGTAGTACTGTCTATAGAACAAAACAAAAGTTAATATAAGTATAAATTTAATAACGATTCTAGAACTATTTCTTTATCAAAAGAACTTTCCAAGTCATTGAAATGTACATTTAAATCCAATTTTTTTTATAAAAGCACTCTTTTTGGGCAGTAAAATATATTTTCAACTCGACTAGAGTCTAGATATCATCCGCAACAAACAAATAAACTAATGGTCAATGTTAACTACGCAGTCCGAGCGTAGTCAAATTATTTAACAATTTGTCAGAAACTTTAACTAAAGTTAGCTTAACTATCGATTGAAAGACAACATTTTGTAATTTTTAACCAATAGTTAGTTTAACTAACCGATTTTAACTATTAGTAACCTTAACTAGCGATCAAACAACCGGCCCTAAGAACAAGATAGCTTACCAAATATTGGCCACACTAGTAGTGGTTTTCTGCCATATGTGTCAGACCAAACTCCAAGAAACAATGACAGGATTGATGGTCCGATGTACTCTAATACTGTTTTAACTGTCATAACAAATGCAGCATACGCTTGTACATCCTTCTCAAGCCATTGTGTTTCATTTGATTTTGTTGGAGACAGAAATGGCTTGCATTCTTCATGGGTGTGATTCAGTGAGTGCAAACATGTGCGGTACAAAATAACATTGCTGAGTGCAGAACCTGAAAAGAGAATAATAAAACTATATTTTAAACTTTTGCGTTGCATTATAATTAAAACTTATCTAGTAGTAGCATTACTAAGTACTAGAATGAGTCGCGTTAAGTCCCCATTGATAAGCTTTAAGAATAATAAGACTGTTAACATAATTATACAATAGATTATACAAAATTTGAGTTTGTGTGGCTCTCTGAGAAAGGTAAAGAAGATAAAACAGCGACAGGTATCAGCAGTATATCAACATGCTTTGTAATTTAAAATAATAAACTTGGAGAATGACACTATTAGGTCTTAAAATTATCACACCGCTTATTGTTAGTTACTGGAAAAATATTAACAGAATATTGACGACCTCTGTGGCGCAGTGGATAAGCACATTGTTAGCTCAAGCCAGGGGTCGCGGGTTTGAATCCCTCCAACGGAACAAAAAGTTTTCAAAGTAATTGGTGCAGTATAATTGTGTATTAAATATATGTGTATAGTAACAATCTTAAATATATGTATAGTATAAAAGTATTAAATATATTATTTCTGGTACCCGTAACACAAGTCCTTCAGGTATTTAGCACGGGGCCAGACTGACGTGGTGTGAAGCATCCATAGATATTATATTAGATATTATTAACTGTGAATGTGATAGAACTAAGTATGTCTAGGTAAGATAATATTAAAGAAACTATGTTGAACATTAAACTCACCTGCAACACTTGAAGCTATTAGGATCATTAATATTGGCAATTCTATTGTGGTCTTAATTGACTTTTTTGTTAGTGCACTTCTCGTTTGTTCTCTATCGGCCATAATTACTGTTTGAAGCACTTTGTTGGTGAAATCTGTATCCAATTAAACACCTGTCTATTGTCTCATTTATTGACAAAGAGATAAGTAATTGATAGATGAGTAATGTAGTCTCACTTCCCCAAAATTATCATTTTCACAAGTATACGAAAAACAATAGTTAACAGTATGGATATCAGTTACATTTTATTACTCTTGTGACGTAAAAGTTTTTTGTTACTAATGTGAGTCATTCCATGGAAAACATCTGAGCTCAACACAGAATTTTCATTTCTATACCACACAACGACACTGTTATGGGTTATATTTTGAATATAATGGTTTTTATAAAAAATGGGCCCAAATCACAAAAGTCGAATCCGCTTTAGTTGTAATTTGTAAATAGAAATTGACACAGATTACTAGTTTAAATTTGTAAATTGAAAACGCCGCTTTGTTACCTGTCAAGTTGACAACTTGTTGCTGTCGCCTGTCATTGTCATTTCGGATTTTCATAGAGTATGGATGTGACACAACAATTTTTAAATAGTTCTGACTATTAAATCACGTTTAGTTTTTACTCAGCCTGAATAAAACCAATTTAACCCCTCAGTTCCGGGAAAAATCTATGCAAAAAAGTTGGCAGGTCAATGTGCAAAAAAAATGGCGCCCGGCCTACCCTCTTTGTAAAATTAATGTAATATCCTTACATACAATCCATATTTTATGTTTGTGTGAACTACATTATGTTAAATTTTCTATCTATCAAGCCATCATAATATAGTATTTAGTCCGATGTGATATTAGTTTCTCAATTATAAACTTTCGAAACTATAATTAGTGACTTGTTCAGAAGAAATAAACGAATACTTTATTCTTCATATTATATTAAGTCATACCTTGACACGTAGGAAATAGAGCACAATTTTGAATAGCCGAAATAATACTAATAGCTCACAGATTGTTTATTTATTTTTCATTCAGAGTGTGATCAATGTATCAAAGATCATAACTAACCAAACTTCTTCATACAAAAGTATTCTCTAAGTCATCGAAATACGTAATATAATCGAAACGAAGAGCGCGGCCCAGGTGGGCCTTACGGTTGTTGAGAGACTTGAGAGTGTAAATGGAACGCCTCAGAGCTGTCATCGAGGTAACGCCGCATGAACTGTCATGTTTTTCGGGCGCGCACCCCATATCGAATTATAAGACGTTATCACGTCAAAAATTTGGTCTTTCAGCACTGCTACTTTCACAGTGAACTCTCTACAAGGAACACGTACACACCCTAAAGTATTATCACTTATTTTTGTTACACACTGTAGATTTGCCGGATGCCGGATTTGTCGGAAGGTGCCGATTTTTAACATTTGTATTTTGGGGCGTTCCACGCCAAGCCGATAGGAAAAAAAATCGGCCAAGTACGAGTTGTACTCGCGCACGAAGGGTTCCGTACCACTATCTACAGAGCAAAAATAGGCTAAAAATTGTATTTTTTGTATGGGAGCCCCCCTCAATTATATAATTTATTTAATTTTTTTGACGTGACAACGTCTTATAATTCGATATGGGCTGCGCGTACGAAAAAACATGACACAATATGCGGCGTTACCTCGCTCTGAGGCGTTCCATTTGAGTTGTTTAGCGGAAATGTACAGTCGGGGAAAATTGTGCTAAGCAGAAATGTACAGTCGGGGAAATGAGTTGTTTAGCAGAAATGTACAGTCGGGGAAATGAGTTGTTTAGCAGAAATGTACAGTCGGGGAAATGAGTTGTTTAGCAGAAATGTACATTCGGGGAAAATTGTGCTAAGTAGAAATGTACAGTCGGGAAATGAGTAGTTTAGCAGAAATGTACAGTCGGGGAAAATTGTGCTAGGCAGAAATGTACAGTCGGGGAAATGAGTTGTTTAGCAGAAATGTACAGTCGGGGAAATGAGTTGTTTAGCAAAAATTTACAGTCGGGGAAAATTGTGCTAAGCTGAAATGTACAGTCGGGGAAATGAGTTTTGACGTGACAACGTCTTATAATTTGATGGAGCCGGCTGCACGCACGAAAAAACATGACTCATGCGGCGTTACCTCGCTCTGAGGCGTTCCATTTAAGGCTTGAAGTGCAAGCGAGAACGCGGAACAAGCGACAAAGAGGCACGTTGTCACGTTCAACTATCGTCAGTAAACCGACTTTACAGACAACCTTTTTTTTTTAAATTAATTATTAAAGTACAAATACAATTAAGTATTTTGTGAACATTTCAATTGCCTAAGTGTTGCCGTTATTGATTAAGAGCAAATAATCGGCCAAGTGCGAGTCGGACTCGCGCACGAAGGGTTCCGTACCGTTATAGAGCAAAAATAGGCCAAAAATTGTGTTTTTTGTATAGGAGCCCCCCTTAATTTTTTATTTTATTTAAATATTATTATTTATTATTAAAGTACAATTATATTGAAGGCCTTCGTGAAAGTTTCAAGTGCCTACCTCTTTTCATTATTGATTACGAGCAAAAAAGGCCAAAAAAATCACGTTTGTTGTATGGGAGCCCCCTTAAATATTAATTTTATTTTTATTTTAGTATTTGTTTTTATAGCGGCACACAAAATACACAATCTGTGAAAATTTCAGAACTCTAGCTATAGCGGTTCTTGAGATACAGCCTGGAGACAGACAGACGGACAGACAGACATCGAAGTCTCATGAATAGGGTCCCGTTTTTACCCTTTGGGTACGGAACCCTAAAAATAGCAAAAAAATCACGTTTGTTGTATGGGAGCCCCCCTTAAATATTTAATTTATTTTGTTTTTAGGGTTCCGTACCCAAAGGGTAAAAACGGGACCCTATTACTGAGACTTCGATGTCTGTCCGTCTGTCTGTCTCCAGGCTGTAACTCAAGAACGGTAATAGCTAGAGAGTTGAAATTTTCACAGATTATATTTATCTGTTGCCGCTATAACAACAAATACTAAAAACAAAATAAATTAATATTTAATAATGGCAATAGGTAGGTACTTGATTTTTTCTCAAGATCCTTAGTTTTATGTGCATTTTAATATTTAATAATAATATTAAAATAAAATAAAACATTAACGGGGCTCCCATACAAAAAACACAATTTTTGGCCTAATTTTGCTCTATAATGGTACGGAACCCTTAGTGCGCGAGCCCGACTCGTACTTGGCCGATTATTTTTATTAGTATTTGTTGTTATAGCGGCAACAGATATACACAATCTGTGAAAATTTCAGAAGTCTAGCTATAGCGGTTCTTGAGTTACAGCCTAGTGACAGACAGACGGACAGACGGACAGACATCGAAGTCTTAGTAATAGGGTCCCGTTTTTACCCTTTGGGTAGTGAACCCTAAAAAATATCATCCCCGTTTGATGTGTAGGGGAGGTACCTTAAAAAATATTTTTTTAAGATTTTATATAAGTACCATTTTGTCGGTATCATTATTAATAGGTGCATTCACGCCGAATTACAGCTTTATAGTCTCTCAGTAAAACCGCGGACAGACAGACAGACAGACAGACAGACAGATTTGGATTTTGGAGTAAAACATAATAAAGAGTCTGGAAGGAGTAACATGTGTCTTGAAGGTGAACTTCTTTAAAAAGTATCGTCCCCGTGGCTTTTCTTAACCGCAAACAAAGCCCGCCCGCAGCAGCCGGCGGCATTGGGCATTCAGTATTCTTTCAATTTTTATGCAATGATATCCAAATTTCTTATGTCAATGATGAAATCGTATACACCTTCGCCATCTTTTATCAAACTATGTTACTACTAGTTGATGCCCGCAACTCCGTTGCGCCAAAACTCGTTTAACGCGCGGGAACCGTACATTTTTCCGGGACAAAAAGTATACTATTTCCTTTCCCGGGACTCAAAGTATCTCCATGCCAAATTTCAACAAAATCGGTTCAGCGGTTTGGGCGTGAAGAGGTAACAGACAGACAGACAGACAGACACACTTTCGCATTTATAATATTAGTATGGATGTTCTGATTGTGTTTCTCGGATAAATAATAAACAATAGACAGTGTAAATAAATATTAATATAATATACAGATATCAGATATTTATATCTTAAGAATTAAGATAGAATACGCTTTCAGCTTGTCTTCGTATATATATATCTTCTGATAACTTTCCAAAAGTTACGCTTCTGAAAATAAAAACAATTATTACATTTATGTAACGAGCTATTTTATAAGGAAAACTATTAGATTATTTAAGATAAGACCGCACTCGGCGACAATGCGCTGCAGTGGAGCGACGCGAAACTTCACGTCCCGAGTCGTGACTCGTGAGTCGTGACTCATGACTTCAAATACATACGTAGGTTACACGATCAGTTTCTCAAATCTGATCCGTCAAACTGGTAAGATTGACGCGAAACTGATCGTCCAACCCACGGATTGATGGACTGATATTTTTTTAACATGATTGACGCCAGATTGATGACAGATTGAACGTGTAACCTAGGCTGCGACTATCATTCTTTGTATCAAATCAGCCGCTGTAGGCGGCAGTGGATCCAGGGCCAGATCTAAGGGGGGGCGAGCCGGACATTTGCCCAGAGCGGCAAAAAAATGAGGGACGGCAAAATTGACTTATCTTCCAACCTAGCCATTAGCCATCCACCACCCAAGTTTGAGAATTTTACCTTCAGTAGGTATTTTATTTCCATTTCTAACAAAACAGCTAGCTAATGAAATTACTTATATGGTTTACTGTTTGTAAATCGTTTTAACCAAGACGAGCCTCATTTTGTTATTAGATCTGTGTCACAATTTTTTTTGGTCTGGCATCACAAGTTATTTAGATTTTAGAGTACTCAAAATTCAAACATAAGTACCGTACCTATCTTTGTTACTTTGTGCACTGATGTTATGGAGTGTAGATGAAAGGAGAACTATCTTATATGGGGGATATTTGAAAAAGTGTCCAGCTGTACGCAGTACATAACAGTTGAAAAATCCTGCGAGAGTGGCGCTAGCTGCAGCCAAAGGGTATGGAATGAATTATGGAGTGTAGGAATGAATGTAGCCGTTGGTGACAAAATATAAATTATTACTGGAATATAAATTATTACTAGAATTACTGGGTCAATCTTACCAGTTTGACGGATCAGATTTGAGAAACTGATCGTGTAACCTACGTATGTATTTGAAGTCATGAGTCACGACTCACGAGTCACGACTCAGGACGTGAAGTTTCGCGTCGCTCCACTGCAGCGCATTGTCGCCGAGTGCGGTCTTATCTTAAATAATCTAATAGTTTTCCTTATAAAATAGCTCGTTACATAAACACTTTTCCGGTCGTATCTTATGATATAATAATTGTTTTTATTTTCAGAAGCGTAACTTTTAGAAAGTTATCAGAAGATAAAACATACGAAGACAAGCTGAAAGCGTATTCTATCTTAATTCTTAAGATATAATATCTGATATCTGTATATTATATTAATATTTATTTACACTGTCTATTGTTTATTATTTATCCGAGAAACACAATCAGAACATCCATACTAATATTATAAATGCGAAAGTGTGTCTGTCTGTCTGTCTGTCTGTCTGTCTGTTACCTCTTCACGCCCAAACCGCTGAACCGATTTTGTTGAAATTCGGCATGGAGATACTTTGAGTCCCGGGAAAGGAAAATAGTCCTAACTCTAACAGGTTGCAAAATATGTATATAACCTTTTTTTTTTACGCAGGGGAAACCCATCATGGGTGCCCCGGGTTGGGTATGTGCCTCAGTTAGCTGAAGCACCCCGGGGGTATGTGAGACTCCTACTCAGTAAAACCACCTGCGGTTCGCCTTCAGCCGTATAGAGGAGGGATATCCCGGATCTAACAAACACAGGACTCCCTCCACGACTGGCCGGTCTACCTCGGACCGGACTTCCACCAAAGTAAGGGAACGCTTCGGCAAAAAAATATGTATATAACCTGATGTATTATAGGTACTATACACGGCTAATGTCCTTCAAACGCTTTGTTACATTTTGAAATATGGATTATGGATAACATGGTACTTACAACATAATATTATGGTACTTATTTTCAACTACTTCCCCAAAACATCGGTTCTTGAACCATAATTTGTGAGATTTATTTAAGACTTTCCAGCTAATATAAAATATGTATTAGTGCAAATATTTACCTGCAAAGCGCCAGCTACAGATTCAGCAATGCAAATGTGAGTAAAAGCGTACGCTAACACATTTAAGGAAGCAGATAGTAAATTCACATTTCCAATGGCCAATATAAGGTAAGAGCTAAACAGGGAGCCGATGAACGACCCTAATGCTGTGGTCGCATCTAAAATTGTCATCCTGTAAACAAATAATAAATTAATAAAAATTAAAAAATAATAAGTAAAGCATGGTAAAGCTTAATTTTTAAAAGCACAGTACAGAGGGCTAATAAACAACATAATAAATATGAGATTAACATTTAAAATAAGCTGCATGCTTTGTAAGGAGCGAAAGAAGTCCATAACCAATGACATGAAATGGTACCAAAGTTCTATTGGAGCACAATTTTTGTTGTTACAATAACTGAAAAATTTTTCGCGAAGGCATAAAAAAATTATAATATCGAGATTAATAGCGCGGGCGTTAAAAAGTTGGATGGGTATACATAATCGCTATAAACTGATCCAGCGCGCGCCCGCGGGCGCTGATTGGTCTCGCGCAGAATCGCGGAAGTAATGTGTGCGTTACACTCTAAAGTTAAGGTCGAATTTGCTATTTTCAATATTGGAAACTCGCTTTGATGCACTTCGACTCTACGCTAGTATAAATTGACCCTAGTCTTGCGGTAACCAAGATAGGAATTTGATCATGGCATCTATGAGGTATGCATAGGAAAGTCGTTCAAATTTTTGGGACAAATATAGTTAGCAGTTAAGTACTCATTTTTAGGGTTCCGTAATTACAGGGGTTAATTACGGAACCCTAAAAATTAGTACTTAACTGTCCGTGTGTTACAAAATGTAAGTTATCGTGTTCTTCAACTCACGTCTTCAATTATGAGAAAGCAGTAGCAAATTACTAGGCTCGTCCTAATTAAAATGCAGAAGCATGATTTTTTCCTCCACCACATTTTTACCTAAGTGTCGTATTATCAGGTGTACTCGTATCACTGATGTAGCAATATGCTCCAGTGAACAATACGACAAAACCACCGCCAAAGGAGAATGGTACACTAGTCGCTATAAACCACCATGGACCCAGCGAATCGATCATACCGTAGATTAAATGCAGGAGGCTCATTATAGAAAGACCTTAAACATTTTGTAATTAATAAATAAAAATATGCAAAGAGCAGTTTTACTACTTGTGCAGTTAGCTTTGTAGCTAACTGCACAAGTGGTAAAAATGATTGTTCATTGCTGTACCAGAAATACTTGGCGTCAACATATCGAGCGAAAGTCCAGTTCCGATATCATCTAGAGGGTAAGGCCAAATTAGCCTCGAAGAAGCTTGGTGTTCTTAACAGAGCGAGACAGTACTTCAGTCCGGACCAACGCTTACAACTCTACAAGGCGCAGGTTCGGCCTCATATGGAATATTGTTCTCATCTCTGGGCAGGGGTGCCAAAATACCAACTGCTCCCTCTGGATCGTATCCAACGAAGGGCCGCTCAAATTGTTGACTGCCATAGTGTTTCAAACAGCTTGGACCCCTTGGAATTACGCCGAGATGTAGCTTCACTCTGCATCCTCTATCGGTTGTATCACGGGGAGTGCTCTGAGGAATTGTTCGGAATCATACCACCTGCGACTTTTCGCCATCGTCCCACGCGAAAAACATACCATCCTCATCACCTTGATGAGTGGCAGTCTTCCACAGTGCGTTTTTCGCGTAACTTTCTGCCGCGCACTGTAAAACTCTGGAACGAACTGTCACTAGCAGTATTTCCGGACCTATACGACCTGCAAACCTTCAAGAAAAGAGCGTATTCCCTCTTAAAAGGCCAACAACGCACCTGCAGCTCTTCTGATGTTGCGAGTGTCCATGGGCGACGGTAGTTGCTTACCATCAGGTGACCCGTTTGCTCATTTGCCCCCTTATTTAATTAAAAAAAAAATTACAACTTACAAGATATTGGCCACACTAGTAGTGGTTTTCTGCAATAAGTATCAGGCTAAACGCCAAGAAACAATGAAAGGATTGCTGGTCCGATGTACTCCAATACTGTTTTAATTACTGTTATAACCAATGCAGCATATGCTTGAACATCCTGCTCAAGCCATTGTGTGTCATTAGATTTTATTGGAGTCAGAAATGGCTCGCATTCTTCGTGGGTGTGATTTAGCGAGTGCACACATGTGCGGTATAAAACAATATTGGTGAGTGCGGAATCTGAAAACAGAATAATAAGACAGTTAAAATACACAACATTTGAGTTTTTGTGGTTCTATGAGAAAGGTTTAATGAGGATTAAACAGCGACAAGTATAAATCTGGAGAATGACACTAATGACTAAGGTCTTAAAATTATTATCATACCACGAGACATTGTTATAGTGCCTGGAAAAATATTAACAGTATATTAACTGTGCATGTGATAGAACCAAGTATGTCAAGGTAATATCAAAGAAAATAAGTTGAACATTAAACTTACCTGCAATATTTATTGCTATAAGGCTCATTAATATTGGCAATTCTATTGTGGTTTTTATTGACCTTTTCGTCAGCGCACTTTTTGTTTGTTCTTTATCGGCCATAATTGCTGTTTTGAAGCACTTTGTTGGTTAATTTGTTTCCAATTAAACAGATTAACCAACAAAGTGCTTCAAAATATGTCTGTTCAAAATAGTCTCTTTTATTGCATACAAACATTGATTGATTGCACGCAAAAGTAATAAATATTGATTGCATACAAAAGTAATAATAGCTTATTTTTTGGATCAATTTATTATGATTTATTATCATGGATAAATTTTATTTACAATTTTTTACTTAAGTATGTTAATTATTGATGGATTAGGTAGGTAAGTATATATATTAGTATTAATAATTCAAGACGTGAGTGGAAGAATAAGGTAAGTAACATGAAAAAACTTCCCGTTTTTTTGCTTAAATGGAGGGTTTAGGGCCGGCAAAATTATTTGAAATAGAAAAACTATAGATTATATGTGTAGCCAGATACATAAGCTAGTTTATGAAGTAGACAAGTTACAAGTTTTATTAAAGTAATTAGGAAAAAAATTTGTTATTGTCCGAATGTTACGAAATGTTACTTGTTCGATTCTTCCATTCACGTCTTCAATCATGGTTTTATAATTTATTGTTATTAATTTTATCGTTTTAATTGTGGATACTTATGCACTTATTATTTTAACTAAATCTGTTATACAATTTTATGTAAACGCTACTTTCACATTAGGTAAACCCTGTAATGATAGTTTAAGTGTGTGATGTTATATACAGGATGTAACAAAAATAAGTGATAATACTTTAGGGTGTGTATGTGTTCCTTGTAGAGAGTTCACTGTGAAAGTAGCAGAGCTGAAAGACCAAAATTTTTTTTCACTTTTGTATGGGAAAACTCGTGACGCTGGGGCGTTTGCCCATACAAAAGGGGAAAAAATTTGGTCTTTCAGCGCTGCTACTTTCACAGTGAACTCTCTACAAGGAACACATACACACCCTAAAGTATTATCACTTATTTTTGTTACACCCTGTATATATAAATTACAAAGAGATAAGCAATTGATAGATGTAAGATGACTAATGTAATCTTACGTTCCCAAAATTATCATTTTCAGTGTACAAAAACAATAGATATCAGCACGGATATCACATAATAGGCTACTTGACCTATATTCAATTTCATTGAACAAATGCATATTTATAGTTGAACTTGGCCTAGGCAATATTGATAAATGATAATAGTTATATAATTTAAGAGTAACATTGTCCTACAAATAGAACAATTATCCATATTTTAGGACCATCTCATCAAAATTAAAAATCCTTTCTATCTCTGTTATCTACCACTTTCGAGAATTTTCGCAGAGGAAATTGTTGTTAGTCTTATCAAAATGAAGCTACTCACGAAAAATTAGCTTGATAGTAATTAAAAAAAATTGTTCTAGGGAACTACTCAAATCTAATTCCGTGATAACCTAATGTAACAACAGAAATAATAAACGAAACACACGCCTTCATTAACTAAATTCTTTATTACAAAATATGTTAATATAATTTTACATACAACGCAGTCCATTCCTTTTACTACATTTATATCACAGTCTTTTATGACTTTCATAATTATTACACAGAATGTAACAAAACTAAGTATGTGAGCGCTGAAAGAGCTATTTTTTTTTATTTGTACGGGCGAGAGTATTACACCTGTATACAGGGTGCAATTAAACATTTCTGGCAAAATTTGATATGTTGATCCTTGTTAAAAATATAAATAGGTACAGTGTACACGTATTTTTTTCTTTTATAATCACTCAGTACTAAAATGTTGAGAAATAGCTTCCGAAAGTTATCGTAAAAAACACTACAATAATTATTGGACACGATGCGTCGGCCGCGCGTGTGACGTGCCACCGCGCGCGCGTTTCCCCCCGCGTTACCCCCGCTCATTCCACCGCGCCGCGAGTGACCGTTCTGCAACGATTTTAAATGGGATAAAATATGTTATTGAAAAAAAATAACACCCAATTTATTTGGTTAAATGGACTCTCCTAATGATACCTAAGCCCTGGAAAAAATTTGGCAGGAAGGTTTAATTGCACCCTGTATAATTGGTATCTTCATAATTTATCTTATGTATTTACTACAAAATTGGTTAAAAATCGAACAAATATTGTTGAAATATATTATGTATAGCCTATTTTGACTAATCAATCCATTTTAATATAATTGTGTATATTATGCATGCATTATATTATTTATTAGGTACATAAGTACTAAGTACCCATAGTATTCCATAAATACAGTTTGTGACATTATTGCACCAAAAAGTGTTATCTTTATAACAAGTTTCAACCAACCTTATGAAATAATATTTTATTCGAGTTAACTATTTGCTTTAGCTCACGCCTCACTTGAGTCCTACGCCGACCGCACGCAAACCGTTGCAGATGGCCCGATATATTAATATATATATGATATCCTGCATCGCGCTATCAGAGTTTTCTAATTGCGTCGCCATACATACGACATATGAAATCAATTTGGTGGGCTCCGGCCTAACCGAGCATACCACCTCGCTCGGTCGGAAGATCTTTTGCGACCTACACGTATATCTCTAAAGCATTCTGGGAAGCCCTTTGAATAACGCGTATATTCTGCGCTGATACTTTCGGTGTCAGCGCCGACAGTCAGCGAGCGGTCAGCTCTAAAATTTTACAGAAATGCAGGCTGTAGCATTTTTCAGGTTAACACTAATATGTTGAGGATACATTGTAAACTGACCTTAGAACATTATTGTACTTAAAAAGATATGCAAGGCACTATTTAATATGCTGCTGTATATTTATTATTTACAGACGTATAATCTGCACTGACCTCAAAAATTTTGTAAAATATAGGAAAAAATATAGGTATAATATTATCTAAATCTGTCACAATAGTTAACTATAAATGCATTTACCTTCTTTCAAATATTATATTTGTGTAAATTTTATGTAGTTTATATAAATATTTTTTTATGTATTATAACATGTTATTATTATGTAGTATATATTTATTATTTAGTCATAATATTAACTATACTCTCATTTTTTATTGTATTTTTAAATTAAAGGTTAAAGGCTGTTAGCAGTAAGACCGCCTATTTGTACCTAGTTATCCCTTATTGTGTTTTTTAAGTTTAAGTTTAGTTTTAAGTTGTACAAATAAAGTATTTTCTATTCTATTCTAAAAACGAAAGTGTCAAAATTTTCTTACAAAATGATATGTAACTATATGTATAATTTAATCTAAGAACAACAGAGAGAGACAACGGATGGGTGTCTCTTCTATTCAGGGCCGGATCTACCATATGGCTATTTGGGCTTACGCCCAGGGCCCCATGAGTTCAAGGGCCTCCGCCGCCCAGCTAAGTCAAGTCAAAAATAGACGATTATGCGAAATAATTCATAATTTTATTAGTTTTATGTTGGCATCCCTGAGAATCCTACGATCAAGGTTTAATATTTTAGGTGTTGGTACTACGAACTGACAGTTAAAATGTTGTAGCCCTAAGGAGTTTCAGCCCAGGGCCCCGTAAGCTCACGGTCCGGCCCTGCTTCTATTAAACATTAGTAATGGTACAGTCAGAATAAAAAATCCTTGTCAAAATACAGTTTCAAAATACATAAACACCAAACCCTTATAAGTACCAAAAGTCTACAGTCCATTCAGACTTATTTTACCTCCTCAGGATCTTTATTCCGTCAGCATAGGGGTCATACAACTAACTTGGACTGTAGTATAATCCTTTTCTGAATCATCACGATTCATTAGTCACGCTCACGGCCTCGTATTCTATCGGTGGACTCCTCCATCGTAGGTACTGCACGATTCTGGAAAGTGACAAAATTATGATTAAGTGATATTAAATTGATGTTAAACCATTTTGAAATTCACGCCCACCGGCAAAATAACGTAGTCTACGTGATAGTCGTCAAATTTTTTCCATTTTTAAATCGTTAATTTTGAAGAATGTTATTTTTTAACCCTAAAATTTTTTTGTTGCAGCCCGCGACATCAAGACCAAAACATGTTTGTGGCCCGCATGAAAAAAAGCTTGGGGACCACTGCTATAGGCTATATTTTATCACGCTAAGACTAATAGGAGAATGTGGAAAAAAACGGGGGAAATTATTTGTAAGGGCTTATCTCGCGAACTACTGGAGCAATTTTTATGTTATTTGGCACAGATAAGAAGTAGACCACGTGAAGGATCATAGGCTATCGATTTTAATCATTTTTTCAGTGGCTATATATTTTATACCCGTGCGACGCCGGGGCGGGTCGCTAGTTAAAATTATAAAGTATGACAAGGCTTTAAATGGACGTGGGCGGGGGCGCTGCTGGTAAAGGAGAACTGTGAAAAATGGCGTTGTTCTATGATAGCAACGTTAGTTTCTTATTCCGCCACGTTCATTTAGGCCGTTCCACTGAAGCGGAGCGGAGCGGAGCTCAGCGGTGCCTGAATTGACCAATCGTGCTATTCCAGCGGAATGACAGCGAAGATTTCGAGCATGGTGATTGGTCAATTCGGCACCGCTAAGCTCCTCTCCGCTCCGCTCCGCTTCAGTGGAAGCGCGGCCTTAAAGCCTTGTCGAGCTCTGTATGCAGCAGGGTAACTCTTAATAATTTAAGTTAGCTCTAGGTACATCATCAAAAAATTGTCTGGCAGTTGCTACTTGGCACCATGGTGCGATAGGCCATTTTGTATTTCGCGGAAACCCTACTTTTTCCGGGATAAATAGTATCCTATGTTTATTCCCAGGATTCTAAGTTTAGCCGTGAAGTGGTAACAGACAGACACACTTTCGCATTAATATTATTAGTATGTATATTATATTTCGCTATATTATAATGTCATAAAAACGCCGATAATACCGAGCTAGAATCTAGATTTTCCTTTTTTCAAACCTTGAATTTAAAATACCAATGTCCTCATAATGGTGGCGTTGAATTCGTTGGCGAATTAGCAATTTGTTTATTTGCATTAATTTCCTTATATCCCAATTCCCAACTGAACAGTGTAAACCACACTAATGTAAATTACAAATTGTGTTTATCGGTCTGCATTATATCTATGGTGAATTTAGGTATGGAGCATAGACACACAGGTAATTTTTGTGTTTAGTATGCAGATTTAAGTCCCGCCTCCCGGGAAAGGACAAAGAACTGAGGGTTAAAACTTAAACCATACTCGTTTTCTTTACCTTTAGGTATCTATTTCTCATAGAATCTTCAATCAAAAATGTATGGTGTTGACATAACCTTTCGATAATAGTGAAGTCGACATTCGACTTATATTATGTCTATTCTATACATTTTGATCTGGGTTCACATCACATTCTTGATCTCACAAGGGACCAAGAAAACGTGTTGGCTAGGGGCTCAGGTACAAGGAAATAGTACCAAAAATTAGAAAAGTTGTAGGCAACAAAATAACGCGATGCAAATAAAAACAACGAGCAATGATTAGCGGAAGGCTTAGTAACTCAACAAACTGGTTTAGGAGATCCAAGGCTATGCATTTAGAAACTTGTTATTATGCGCTTAGGTACACTGTATGAAAGCGCAACATGAAACCTTTGCGCTGTGAACTCTGAAACTCAGTTGCTTTAAGTGGATGAACAATTAAAAGTTATACCAAAAGGAACCAAAGTCTCTCGGAAGTTTTAAATGTCGTAGAGGACATTTCTCATTGAAAGCTAAATAATAGACACACACACACTCTAACGTACTACCACTATGTTTCGTTACTGTATATTATGTAGGTACAAGAACAGACAAAATTCAAAAGCGATACTGTATCAAACTGTAACAATGATACTGGATAGAAAAGAAGGTTAGCATTCTAAAAATATCATAGAGCGTTTTCTACCGCAAATTGTATCTACGTTATGGACACCCTGTATGATAGTAGTTAATAGTTGTGCTCTGCGGAGCCCTGGGGCACCGTAAAGGCTTGTAGGGGCACCGCGAACGACATAAATTGTTTTTAGAAATGTCATTAGCCACCAGCACAGAGGAAATTTATTGAAAGACAATTTTTTTTTCTTAACAGGGTTCCAAAGGGTCACCAAAAAAGTTTGAGAACTGCTGCACTACTACAAGTGGAGCAAAGCAAAACAGCATGCGATTTAAACAACTTTTTTTTTTTCAACATTTCAACAACAACATTTCAACAACACGCTAACGGGTTCTAATTCGATCATTGTCCTAGAAGGGTCCACTTTAGGTTCCATTAGTCCCTTTTATAAAAGGACTAAAACAAAGGATTTAATTGCCAAATACCTTAATAATGTTAAAATGCCACGCATCTTTTCCAATATCACATGAAACAAATGTAAATCGGTGATTATAAAATTGTAACCCGTCTTAAATTAATGTACGTTTTGAAAAAATTGGCCCTTTAGTAATAAAAATATTTACGCCGCATATTTCAACCACTGTTTTTGTCTCGCATGTGACGTTTCTAATATGTACTACCCTCAGATCTCTATCTAGATCTTATTTCTGTGTACTACCTATGCCAAACAAAGACAAGACCTATACCTATTTTTTTTAATTTAGATTACCCCTTTAAAAAAATTACACAGAGATTCGGTTGTTGATTTTACGTTATTTACTGAAAGCATTAGTGTCTAGACACACTAGGCCAAAAATACGCGGCCGAAGTTCGGCATGATTACGCTTGCAATGCGCTACGCATACAATACATACAACGCGACGTAACTTTGGCATGGTGTGTCATCAACTCATCACTCATCAGCAATTTAAAATAAATTGCAGCCGTAATCATGCAGAACTTCGGCCGCGTTTTTTCGGCCTAGTGTGTTACACTTAGGATATATTTGTAGTTTTTGTTAAACAAAGAATCAATTCTTATAGCTTAGGCCGATACCACACTATTTCTCTTCTTCACTGTTCTTCGACCTTCGTGTTCTTGTAGGGAAAGAATCGGAGATCGTTTACAAATAATATTACAAAAAAATAACTCACCCTGAGAACACAGCACATGCCGTAGTGATACCAGCGCTCAAAATGAAAATTGCCCCCGGAAACGCTGACAGAGTATAAGCGTACACCGAGCTGTATAATACTGGTGAGATCAGTGGACTCACTCCTTCTATAGCGCACATCAAAGCGAATACTTTAGCTATATCTTCTGGTGGTAAAGTCTTCGATAGATAAGATCTTATTAATGGCGCGGAGAGACCCCTGAATATGGTCACACCGGCGGCTGAAAAAAAATAAACGTTATTTTCAAATATGGAACTTTCCCTGCAGTAAGCAATTTTTTTTCCAAAGTTAACCTTTGCAGTTTGTGTGCCAATAAAAAAATATTTGGCGACAATCGAACCAACATTAATCATTCGTTTGTTAGTTAAAGCAAAATTTCAAAAGATTTCAAAACAAGACATCTATACAAATATTATAAAGCGTAAGAGTTTGTTTGTTTGTTTGAACGCGCTAATCTCAGGAAGTACTGGTCAAGTTTGAAAAATTCTTTCAGTGTTAGATAGCCCATTTATCGAGGAAGGCTATAGGCTATATTTTATCACGCTAAGACTAATAGGAGCGATGAAATAGAGGAAAATGTGGAAAAACGGGGTGAAATTATTTGAAAGGGCTTATTTGAACGCACTAATCTCAGGAACTACTGGTCCGATTTGAAAAAATCTTTCATTGTTAGATAGCCCGTTTATCGAGGAAGGCTATAAGCTATATTTTGTCACGCTAAGACTAATAGGAGCGAAGAAATAGAGGAAAATGTGGAAAAACGGGGGAAATTATTTGAAAGGGCTGATCTCAGGAACTACTGGAGAAATTTTTCTGTTATTTGGCATAGATAAGATGTAGACCCCGTGAAGGAATGATCCCACAAAAAAAGCCTATGAAGGCTTTTTTTGTGGGATAATTTGTCTGTGAAATATCTAATTTACGCGGGCGAAGCCGCGCGGAACGTCTAGTCTTATAATAATTAATAGCTGTTTGACCGAGCTTCGCTCGGTATTCGATAAAACACGAATAAAATTACATTTTCTAAAAATGATTCCTAGCTAGATCGATTTATCGCCCCCGAAACCCCCTATATACTAAATTTCATGAAAATCATTGGAGCCGATTCCGAGATTCCAATTATATATATATATATATATATATATATATATATATATATATATATATATATATATATATATATATATATATATATATATATATATATATATATATATATATATATATATATATATATATATATTATTGGAAACATGTTATGTATATATGTATATATAGTATAAGAATTGCTCGTTTAAAGATATAAGATTAGACGGCGAATAAAACAAGACTAATCTGTATTTATGTCTTTTTCATGTTGAAAAATCTATTAGATAATAGATAGTCAACAAAAGCCTTGTACATTAATTACTTATGTTTAATTAGTCGTTTATTTATAAGGCCGATTTTGATTTGAATTTAACAATGCCAGTGCCTGCCATTGAAGATATTTTCAAAATGGCGCATCCGATACCGGCCGGCCTCTAAAATTTCCAGCCCTTTCAGACATACTACATTGGATAACAGAGTGGACTGTGGACAGCAGTCAGCAACATATCGGTCAGTTATTTATACTCACCTAAGTACATATGCCATGATACCGTAGCGAACGCTTTGATAATGTACTCTATGCTCTGCGACGCAAAGGCTATAACTGCAAACACCAAATCGCTGACTCTCAAATACTTCTGCACTAGAATCACACCGAAGAAAGATCCAAAGAACGACGTAGTTGTGTGAACGGCAGAAAAAGTGGAGTACTGTTTTATCGCCCAGTGTAACTTCTGTCTACAGTACATATAGTCCAAGCTTACTAGACCATACAGTATGAATATTGACAGGCTGTTTGCGACCGTCAAAAATAGGATCACTGCTCTTCCGTAGTTGGGTCGCTTCTTGAAGCATTTCACCATCATCTCCTTGACTAGTGATAAGTCTAATAGACTTTTCAGGCCACCCTGCAAAAAATAGGGTTAATAATTATTATAATTTGAGAATGATCTACTCTTTGAACCACTTTACCCCATTCAAGATCGACTATCTTCTGAGACATGCGGATTGTGGGTATAAAAACTTTATATATATTTTATATTTATGTTATATAATAGTGTCTACTTAGGCACTATCATGAAATCGCATTTATTTTAAATAAACATTTTATGGAATCTTGTTAATGTATTATTAATCCTGGTACTAGCAACAACCACTTTTGGTAGATGATATAGGCCTACTATAGTCATTTCAAATGTGGTCAATCTCCGACACTTCAATAACGCGATTCGGAAATGTGGCGCTAGTTAACCGCACCGGCTTGTGGGACACTTGATTAAACGACACTGTTATAATATGTACTTATTATGCTTGTTATAACAACGCCTCCGTGGTCTAGTGGTATATTAGAGCACGGCTCTTGACTCGGGTCTCGGAGGTCGTGGGTTTCGATTCCCGCGTTGGAAACATGTTATTTCCAAGTTTGGTTAGGACAATGCAGGCTGATCACCTGATTTTCTGACAAGTAAGATGATCCATGCGTCGGATGGGCATGTAAAAAGTCGGTCCTGCGCCTGATCTCTCGCCTGCAGTCGTGTCGGCCTGGCGTCCCACTGGGTTATGAGAGTAAAGGAATAGAGAGTGCTCTTGTGTACTGCGCACACACTTGGGCACTATAAAATTACTCCTGCGTAGCTGGCCTGGTTTCAATGAAACCGGCCACCGTCACCGAAACCGGTGTGGGAGCTATTATGCTTGTCTGAATGGCAACTTAATTATTACTTGAAGAAATTGATTCATAGGCAGATGGCAGACCTACATCATTCGGTCGGGCTAAGTCGATATAATGTTTTATGTTAGACGTGACTCGTGATCTATGTGCCGAGTGTGAGTTTTTGTTTCACATTCGCTCGTGAACGCCTTTAGCCGCGTACTGACCAAGCGAGCAGCCTCGCTGCCTCGCCCGAGCGTGCCGCGGCCGAGCCAAAAGTTGTCGGTTTTTGTCGATGCTCAAAGGCACCTCGGTACGTTTGCCGCGCACTAACACGTACTGACCGACCGAACAATGCGCGCGAGGCTGCCGCGGCGAGGCGGCTCGCTTGGTCAGTACGCGGCTTTTGGTGTTTACTAAAATTTTGTATGGGATTTTAACAGCGCCACCTGCTCACGGGAGTGAGCCCAGCCCAGTGAGTAATCCCATACAAAATCTTAATAAGCGGCAAACGCGTTCACGATCGAATGTGAAACAAAAGCTCACACTCGGCATACTGTCGGCAGAGTATACCGCGACCAAATTACATAGATCCGCCATCTGCCTATTAGTCAACTTCCTGATATTCTGCTGTAAACTTACCGGCGCAGCGTTGGGCAGCGATTCCGATAGGAACACGTTAGTGAACAGATATCCTATGACGCACAGCGAGGTTGATATCAGCAGTAGATACACATTTCCTACCGCTCTCAGGAGGTATGAGCTCGCTATGGACCCGATGACACTCCCTGCTGACACTGACGCCTCTAGTATTGTCATCCTGTTGACATATAAGTTATTGATATGTATACGTAAAACATGGTGTGAAGCAATCGGCAAGCTGATAATGAGGGACCTATCAAACAGAGAGCGACCACGGGATCAAGCATTCAAGCGGTCAGTTTTGCGTTATTTGTGTTGTATTACGTTACATACGAGGGCTGGTATTTTTGTATCCGGAATTAAAAAAAGAAACAAACATATATCATTTAATATGGTTTTATTGCTTTTCAAAATATTCGCCGCGGTGATCGACACACTTTTGCATACGCTGGAACCAATTTTCATAGCACTTTTTCCATTCTGATTGAGGTATCTCCAAAACGTGCATTTTGAACGCATGAACAGCCTCTTTGCGGCTCGAAAAACGTTGACCACGTAATTTGTTCTTCGCGTATGGAAATAAAAAGAAATCGTTAGGTGCCAAATCAGGGCTGTACGGCGGATGACCAGTCAATTCGATCTTTTGACCCTCCAAAAACTGAGTTGTTTCAGCTGAGGTGTGACAGCTAGCATTGTCGTGATGTAATATGATTCTGCGTTGTCGGT
This sequence comes from Polyommatus iphigenia, assembly GCA_963422495.1. Lineage (NCBI taxonomy): Eukaryota > Metazoa > Arthropoda > Insecta > Lepidoptera > Lycaenidae > Polyommatus > Polyommatus iphigenia. The sequence goes on from OY730179.1 coordinate 17,390,648, forward strand.
TGTCCTTTCTTATTTCTTCAAAGACTTCTGGTAAACAAATGGTCGTATACCATTCAGAATTAACCGTTTTACGATTCTCTAATGGCACTGTAGCCACATGTCCATTAATTCCAAAAAAACAGGCGACCATTTGCTTCAAAGTACTTTTTGCACGAGTAACTTTTGTTGGTTTCGGCTCATCTTGGAACACCCACACCGTTGACTGTTGTTTAGTTTCGGGGTCATATGCATAGATCCAAGATTCATCACCTGTGTAGATATTATAAACGGCTTTTGACGTACCACGGTTGTATTTTTTTATCATTTTTTTGCACCAATCGACACGAGCCCGTTTTTGATCGATTGTCAAGTTGTGCGGAATCCAACGCGAACATATTTTTTTTACAGCCAAATGTTCGTGTAATATCTTATGTATGCTCGTCATACTTATGCCTAAGGACGCCTCTATCTCGCGATATGTAACATGACGATCACGCATTATTAGTTCCCGCACAGCATCTATATTTTGTGGGACAACAGCTGTTTTTGGGCGACCTTCTTTATTTTCATCCGTGAGCATAGACCGCCCACGATTAAACTCACTGTACCAGTGATAAACAGTGGTTTTTGATGGTGCTTCATCTCCAAAAGTTGCGGTGAGTTGAATAAAGCACTGTTGTTGATTTAGCCCACGCCGAAAATCGTAGTAAATCATTGCACGAAAATGTTCACGCGTTAAATCCATGGCAAATGAAGACACGCAATTTTCAAAATGACGCCACAATGGAAAAATAATTGACAGTCACATGAAACAAAATGTATTCTTCAACCAAAGAGTTCTATTTTCAAATGTTGTAATTACTTTTTAAATATTGTTCTTGTAAGTGGCCAGTTCCGGATACATAAATAGCAGCCCTCGTAGATATATATGTACTCATACAACTGTTCTGACCGCGCCAGAATTGCTCATATGTCACTGACCGCTCGAACGTAGAATAGTAGAAAGAAAACGCGTGACCGCTCTCTGTCTGATAGGTCGCTATGTTGAAGCTATGTATCTTTTTCTTTGGGGGTTGATTGTATAAAAGTAATAATGTGGTAAAATACGAAAGTTAGGTAATTTTCACAAATCGATAGGGCCAGTTCGATTCTACCGGCTACTTTTTACCGCGGGAAAATGTACCATTACCGCGGTGATTTTGATGTTTGGCAAAGAGATAGATAGGTCAGATAGGCTACTTTTTGACGCAGGAAAATGTACCATTACCGCGGTGTTTTTGCGCAGGCAGAGACTCCCGCAGCTTTTAGTGAAGTATAATAAGAAGTAAAGGGACTTTATATTTAAGTAATCCAGAATTCTAATACTAACAACAAAGTATACGAAATTATTAGGCAATAATTATAAATTAAAATTATATGAATTGAAAATAAGTATAAATTATAAATTAATGTTATAATCATTATCTTTATTCTAAAGGTTGTATGCAATGTGATTTTAACCCATCAAGCCCCGTACGAGAACCGGTGATCGCGACAACAATAGAATACAATGGCATTTTCGAGAATCTCCAATCAAAGGATTAATTCATCAGTAAAACATTAATAAAGTCCAACATTTGCATAAATTGTTCAGCATGCAATAAAACTGGTTAGGCGAGTGTTACAATCCAAGAGGTTTTATATTTAGGCATGCATTTTATATCCACATACTATTAGTCCATTGAAATGTTACATTTGCTTTGCATTTATTAGAGGACGCAGTTTTATTTTTGGAATATGTTGGGGGGGTCAATAGAAGCTTAACCTCAAGTTTGTGGGGTCGCCACTCTTGTCCCCCGGCCGCCATCTTGAAAAAAATGGTGACAACACCATTTTCGTGATATCTCGGAAACTATACGTCTTACAAAAAATTTGTAAGAACATAATTAGTTGCAAATTATTTTGCCTACAAATATGCTTATATAACTTTTTACCCTAAATTAAAATTTTAAAAAGTTACAAGCAAAAAAGTGAGAAAATGTTTGAAAAGGTTTATTATCACTTTTTAACTTTGTTTAACACGTTTTACAAAAAATATACCTTAGATCAACCTTGTAGATGATCTTTTGAGAAAAAGATCCCCCGATCCCATGAAATTAATTTTCTGCAGATACAAAGGAAACTCTGGAACCATGTGTGGCTGCAGAAAAGCAGGCCTGAAATGCTTTATTGTATAGCAGGCATGTGCAGACTAGTATAGTAGGCATACTATAATACTCGTATAGTTTGCATATACTTATGTTGTGTAGTAGGCATACTGTAGATTGTGGCTGCAGAAAAGCAGGCCTGAAAAGCTTTACAGAATAGTAGACATACTGTAGACTATTTTAGGTCTGCTTTTCTGCAGCCACACATGCTTTCACAGTTTCCTTTGCATCTGCAGAAAATTAATTTTATGAGATCGGGGGGGATTGGGGGATCTTTTCTCAAAAGATCATTAACAAGGTTCTTCCAAGGTATTTTTTTTTTTGTAAAATGTATTAAACAAAGTTAAAGAGCAATAATAAACCTTTAAAAAAAATCACTATTTTGCTTATAACTTTTTAAATTTTTAATTTAGGGTAAAAAGTTATATAAGCATATTTGTAGGCAAAATAATTTGCAACTAATTATGTTCTTACAAATTTTTTGTAAGACGTATAGTTTCCGAGATATCACGAAAATAGTGTTGTCACCCCTTTTTTCAAGATGGCGGCCGGGGGACAAGAGTGGCGACCCCACAAACTTGAGGTTAAGCTTCTATTAACCACCCCAACATATTCCAAAAATAAAATTGCGTCCTCTAATAAATGCAATACTCGGTCCTTAAATTGTAACATTTCAATGGGCTATATAGCTATTATTTTATTTGAAATTTGAGTAGGTATTTGACATCTGAATTCTGACTCGCAACCTGCAAACTTAGGCTGCGTTGCACCAGAGGCGTGGTTAAAGTTAAAGTTAAGGTTAAAGTTAAATATGGCGTCCTTTTAGCTTTAACTTTAACCTTAACTTTAACCGGAAAATTTGACAGATGTCGTTTGAGCATATGGGGTGTTTGGACGCCATATCTAACTTTAACCAGAGAATTGACATTTTGCACTGTTGTCAAAGTTAAGGTTAAAGTTAAAGTTACAGTAAAAGTTAGTTCGTGCAACCCACTCTTAGCTAGTCCCTAGATGATCAATTTTATTGTGCAATATTACTGACCGTCTAGGGTTGCTGTTGAACGCCCCCACCTTCAATCTTAATTTCAAATAAATTGTTCAATGATATTGCACAATAAAATTGATCCTCTAGGGGCCCATTAATATTGCATCTCATTCTATCAATCCTGGGCGTCAATATGCAAATAGCCTACGAATAATAACTAGGGAAACGTAACTCCCATACTATTACCGTTTTAAATTTGGTTCCTTTCGAACTGTCATGTAACGTCAGCCTGATACCGCTCAAGGCCACCTAAATATTGCAAATGTATTGAAATGTGTACCTCAGGTACACATTTTTGACAAGTATTGTGGAGCATGTTTTTTGACGGAGTTACTTTTCCTTAGTTTTTATTATTTGTAGCAAACAGCCTATAAAAAGTACTTAATGGACAATTAATTAGAAAGCAAGTTTTAGCTTACATCAGCCAATATACCTAAGTGATCTCTTTTCTGACGATGTAATGTCGCTCAAATAACAGAAGGCTCCAGTGAATAACGCAGTGAACCCTCCAGACATGGACATCGGAATGGAGGAGACGATATACCACCACGGTCCTAGTCCATCCAGCATACAATACACAACTGTCATTGTTCCGCTCATGGACATACCTAAAAGTTAAATTATTTATTTAAGATGTGATTCTGGTGCTTATGGGGCTTGATAGGTTAAATAAACCAGTTATGGGCTTGAAAACAAGATATTAAAACAATAAATAAATAAATAAAATAAAAAATAAATATACACTTGCATGCAAAAAATAGACCCACCTCTCTCCTTATGATTCAAACGGTCATTACTCAAGAAATATAATTAGTTTTAAATAAATGTTGGTATCATTTTAAAGGTAGTACAATAAGGATTTAATTAAATTAATGCTATACTTATTGTAACTGTAAATTGTTTACTAATTCTACAGCCTTAAAACAAAAACCGGCCAGTTTGGCATAACATTTCAATAGGCGATTAATGACATCTTTCTTGTAAAAAACCCTAACAAACTGTTTTCAATACCTCGTAGTGCCACCCATTACCCTAATTGAGGTTTCCATCCAGTTTTTCCTTCACCTTACCAAAGTTATGATGAACTCCTGAGCGATACCATCCCCATCTGGTCTGGTTATTCCTGAAGGTTATTTGCGGCAAGATTCCGGGCCCTGACCCTCCTTTTGAGTTCTTCCCATGGGTGCTCAATATTATTAGGGTTAGGGCTCCTTGCAGGCCAGTCCAAACCCAAAATTTCGACGTCGGAGAGATATTGACTAACTATCCCAGCCACGTGCGGTCGAGGATTGTTCTGCATCAATATGAAACCTTCACCAACAAAACCAGCGCATGGCACCGCATGTTGTCCCAGCATGCCCTGAATGTAGCGATGGGTACTCAAAGTGCCAAGGCGCGGCCCGGTTACGAACTCAAGATTGGTTTTTGCATCAAAAGTAAAATCGCCCTAGATACAGTCCGTGAACTCCTACCAAATGGAACCCTTTCGTCAATGCACGCCTGCGCAAATCATTCTCCTTGTCTACGGTATGCTTTCCTGCGACCATCGTTCCTATAAAGACTGATTTATCATTCATCAGAAAAGAGCACGACCCGCCATTGCTCCAATGAAAAATCAACATGAGAACGTGCGAAACTAAGCTGCGCTTGACGGTGTGCTGGGGCTATTTTTGGACCGTTAGCGAGTTTTTGTGAAGTCAAACAGCTGCCTGCAAGTATCCATCGTACATCGTACTCAATTACTGTAACTCATCGGACTTCTCTTGGTCGTCGTTGCACTTGAACTGCAATGAGATGTCGATTCCGCAAGGACGTTGACACATTAAAACGGTCATCACGTTCAAATGTAGTCCAATGTCTTCCTGAACATAGTCGAATGTTAAAGTTTAGAGTCTCTAGAAAATTTCGGTATACTTTTGTAACCGAAGTTCGACTTAAATTAAGACTTCTAGCCACAACTCGTTGGCTAAATTCAGCTCTTAGCAAAGCCCCTACTTGAGACCCTTTATTCAGAGTAATATTCATTTTGCCACAAAGAAATTACGTCCAAAATCAAGTTAAATGAACAATAAATTAACAAAAATCAAGACAAAACAGAAACAATAAGATTTCCCACATAACAAAACCATTCAATTAACGATTGCAAACTGAGTGATGGGGGTGCTTAGTGATTTGTGTCGTTTGTAGTCAAGCATGTTGGTTTTAGAAAATGTAGAGTAAACATACACATTCCCTATCATATTAACTCACATTATTAATAAAAATAAATAATTAATAACTATAATTTTTTAAGATAGAGCAACTTCAACAGAAATGCGCGGGGTGGGTCGATTTTATTGCACGCAAGTGTATTAATGAATATTCTAAAAGAACTTAAAAGATTTTATAGTTGTTTAGGCCCACTTGCACAGACCTAAGTTGATACTGGGTTAACTAACAAAGCATGTCTGTTGCTTATATTATTAACCCATCAAGCCCCATACGAGCACCGGTGATTGTGATAACAATAGAATACAATAGCATTTCCAAGAATCCCCAATCGAAGGATTAATAAAGAAGAAAATATGGTATATACTCCAGGGTTAGTTTTAACCAACATCTGTGCAAGTGAGCCTATATAATAATTATGTTACATAATAATCTTATCACTGTTTGAAGCTTGTTGTGAGGAGTATATTAGATAATAGTATCTTATCTGTAAATTGAGCTTCTTTGTTTAATCATCAAGTAATACTTTGTAGTATTTTAGATTAGCTGAATAAACTGAAGAAAGTTTTATAAAGTAATATAAACAATTATAACTAAGTAATACATAAGATTGTTTATAATATATTTTGTCTACTCACCCAATAGGGGCCAAACAACCAAAGGCTTCCTTCCATGTCTATCCGACCACACTCCTAGAAATAGAGAGAGGACAGCAGGAGCCAGAGACTCTATCATAGTCCGAACCATAGTAACAAATGTTGCATATTTTTGGACTTCTTTTTCCAAGGGTTGTGTTGAATTATTTTTTATAGGTGAAAGAAATACTTTACATTCTTCTTCGCTGTGATTTAATGAATGAACACATGTCCTGTACAGAATAATGTTGCTTATTGCTACCCCTAAAATGTAGAAAAAAAAAATATTATTTTTTTTAAAAGGCTATTCAATTAAGACCGACATTGAGACCGACACATAGATTAAACATGTACCTGTTAATGACACTGATAACATAGTTAAAAACAGTGGAAGTTCCATGGTTATCCTAGAAGATCTTGAACTACTAACAGCCCTCGTATTTGAATCATTATCACCATTATTAATAGATTCATTTTCTTCAGACATTGTTTGAAATTACCCCAAAAATTGTATAAAATTATATAAACAGTGCGATAGTAGTAAGGCAATCAATGTAACTTGCGACTGTCCACTACGGCTAGTTTTACGCAAATAGTTTTCAAAGACATAATTGTGCGCATTTTATATACATTTTGTAAATTTTTAAATGTACTATGACAAGTATTTAATGTTTTTGTTTGCATTTTGCTGTCAAGTCTTCAAGTGTCAACAGCACAGATTAAGTATTATAATATAGATGCTGTCTTAGGCCGCGATCGCGTGGCCATTTTGTGCTTGTTTTCATACAAATAGTGTGCGTGTATTTTCTTGAATATTTCTATGTGTCGATAATTTCGAAGCATATTATAGCCCTGAAAAGAAAGTCATTTAGTTTATGATATCGATAAACTATAGTTCAAGTAATGTGCATTCCTAAACACACGTAAAAAACTTTGCAATTTTTGTAGACAAATTATTACTTGATGTGACATTTTTACCACTAACGCCTTATATAGCACGATTAAGGGATTTATAAACTTGTAAATTATCTTTTCAGCTTACAAAAATACCGGTTAAAAAGCCCAAAAAAACGTTGTTCAAAACTTACGTATTTAACGTTAAATCTACGTGTTTGAGGCATTCTTTGGCCGATCTTATGGTTTATTATTTAGCGGAACCACAAAACTCAACGATACCTAGCATAAAATATTTACTAAAAACCTTCATTAACACTTTTATTACATGAAATATGCAGACCGATTCCTTTGTTATGACCGAGTAGGTCGGACGCAACTTGACACGCTTTTCACGCATATACACCGTTCTTTCTTTCTTTCTTTTTCTTGTTTTTTGGCAACTTGACACAAAGGATGTGTATGTTGTGCCACAGACAAGGTAAAAAGGTAAGGAATATGGCGGGAAAACCATATTCCTCCTATTATAATTTTCATCATCGTTTTCATGTATCGTCAGGTCTAAAGTCTAGTCAAAGTCTAAGTAAAAGTCGATACAGTCACAGGAGTCAAGTCGGTCGATTCAGTAAAGTGGTAGACGCTTTACTGAAACTTTCGATGGAGTTTTGGAGGGAACACAAAATAGCACGTTTCTGGATATTACATCACTTTCCTACACTTGTGCATGAACACGAATATCTAATGGTTAATATCCTACCAATATTACACATTAAAAACCCAGCTAACACAATTTTAGGAAAATAATATAAAAACACAACAGCACCCTTTTACATTCCAGGCAAAACTCAAAACTCCATATCTTTCTTTCTTTTTCTTCTTTTTTGGCAACTTGACACAAAGGATGTGTATGTTGTGCCACAGACAAGGTAAAGAGGTAAGGAATATGGCGGGAAAACCATATTCCTCTTATTATAATTTTCATCATCGTTTTCATGTATCGTCAGGTCTAAAGTCTAGTCAAAGTCTAAGTAAAAGTCAATACAGTCAAGGAGTCAAGTCGGTCGATTCAGTAAAGTGGTAGACGCTTTACTGACACTTTCGATGGAGTTTTGGAGGGAACACAAAATAGCACGTTTCTGGATATTACATCACTTTCCTACACTTGTGCATGAACACGAATATCTAATGGTTAATATTCTACCAATATTACACATTAAAAACCCAGTTAACACAATTTTAGGAAAATAATATAAAAACACAACAGCACCCTCTTACATTCCCGGCAAAACTCCAAAACTCCATATACACCGTTATAAGGCTCTCTCCTATAGTCTTCTTCTTCTTTTATTTACGGCAAACCATCGCTTTTTGCGACATTCTGCCAGTGTCAAGTATTGAAATAAAAAAAAAAAACGAAACGGAAAAAAACAAATCATGAAACAATTAAAATTTTGGTATTTGAGACCTGAAAAGAGAAATATTGTTAGTTAATTATTATGGTAGGTTAAACATTTAAGGATTATAATAAAATAACAAGGTATACAAATAAGTGGGTTATCAAAGGAAAGAATAATATTACAGGTTAATCTTATTTAGGTTAATTTTAGGTCTATCCTCCTAGGTCAACAGCAGCTGTATAAAAGATTTTTTTATTTAAATGTCAAAGTCAAAAAAATCATAAACAAAACTAATTTTTTTTCATACAATCTTGATTCCTCAAACCACTACCTCCATAGTCCATGTCTCATTGTTGTCTCATTGAGTAATGCAATTAGTGGAAATCCAATCTCACAAAATATTCCTGACTCAATTCATTACGGAAAAGCATTGACATATTAAATAGGTACAGGCCTTTGCGGATAAGCTTTTTATTCTTACCTTACCTAGATTTGAGTTGTTCTATAATACATTTTCCTAAGGGAAAATGGGCTAGTCTTGACTCTTGTCACTGCTATCTGCTGGCTGCTGCCTGCTAGCCGCAAGTCGCCAGTCGCAACTAGGGATGGGTAAGGCAGTAAAAACTGAGTCAGAGTAAAAACTCAAACTCGTGAATACTGAGTATTTACTTTATTGTATGAGTATTTACTCATTGGACACAGTAAAAACGTTTTATTCAATATTTTAGATTCTAATTACACGTAAACAAATCGAGAACATTACAGAATAATAAAAAATACTTATAATTTAACAGATTCATAATTTTAAGTAAAATTTAGACAATGTAGACCAGTGCCGATACCTTTAAAAATAATAAAAAGTGAAAAAGAATAATAGTAGCATGAATCCCATTAGAAAAGGAGGAGAATAATATAAAAATTAAGGGAAAAATAATTTACGGGTGATCTGACTTCGGGAAGGGTGTGGGGGTGGGTTTTTATGGGTAAAAATCGATTTAACATCGAGTTAAATCGATTTTTCGAATCGATTCCGGCAAAACTAAAAGTCCTATGGAAAAAAGTTAAATGGCCAAGTTGTAGGTAATAGAAAGATCTAAAACTTTTGTAGATACGCTTTTTCCACATAGCCTTAAAATTAATGTCAAAAAAATTCATAAAAACATGTTTTTGGTTTTTTATAAATATCTTTAAAAAAATTTTTTTTACGAAATTCGGTCATAACTTTCCTTTTTTTGTACCAAATACGCTGTAATTTGTTTGATAAGAAATATATTTTATTTTTTCACCTTATTTCGAAATTATATTGAAAAAATACCCTAATTTTCAATCGCAAATTCACCCGTCAAAATATCAACTGTTTTAAAAAAAATTGGTATGATTTCAATTCGTTGAAATCTCTACTTTCCAATGGTAAAAAAAATATATTATACTATAGTAAATCTTCTCAGAAAATGCAAAAAATCGAAAAAAAAACTCAAATTTGAAAGTTCTTTATTAATTTCATTTAAAAATGTGATTGCTGCAATTTGTTGCAATTAAAAAGTTGATTAATTATTTAATTATAATTACATTTCTGTCATATAAAATCTCATTGTATGTAAATATAAATTATTATTATGTAACCGATTAGGTACATTTCTATGACAGAAATATATATATATATATATATATATATATATATATATATATATATATATATATATATATATATATATATATATATATATATATATATATATATATATAAAATGGTATGCTTTCCATAATATATATATATATATATATATATATATATATATATATATATATATATATATATATATATATATATATACATATATATATATATATATATATATATATATATATATATATATATATATATATATTATGGAAAGCATACCATTTTTTTTAAAGCTGATATTTTGACGGGTGAATTTTCGATTGAAAATTAGGGTATTTTTTCGATATAAATTCGAAATAAGGTGAATAAAATTAATATTTCTTATGAAATAAATTACAGCGTATTTGGTACATAAAAAGGTAAGTTTTCACCGAATTTCGTGAAAAAAAATTTTTTTTGAAAGATATTAATAAAAAACCAAAAACATGTTTTTTTTTTAATTTTTCACATAAATTTTGAGGTTATGTGAAAAAGGCGTGACTACAAAAGTTTTAGATTTTTTTCTTACCTACAACTTTGCCATTTGACTTTATTTCATTGGAATATTAGTTTTGCCGGAAATCGAGATAAACCGTTTTTTCCCCTGAAGACCTCAGATCGCCCGTAAATTATTTTTCCCTTAATTTTTATAATATTCTCCTCCTTTTCTAATGGGTTTCACCTACCATATTTTTTTGTTTTAAAATTATCTGTCTTGGTCTAATATAGTTTCATGTTGAAGGTTGTCAATATGTCGACCCTTCGCTTCTCTTAATTTCTTCATAGCACCAAAAACTTTGAAAAGTACCAATAATAGGATCAAAACGGGACGATACATGGTTCTTTAAGGGTTTATGGTAGTGATTGGTGATGATGATGAATGATGATGAATGTAATTTGCGTAGTAGCATATGCTTTCCTTTCTTAAAACAACGTCGAAACTCCCAAATTTGTATCTATAAAGAATCAGAAGTTCTCTCAGCACCTTCCAAACCATAGTATACCCGGTGCAAAATCTTACTTGTTGGTAGCATATGCTTAGAATACTGCTCACGAAACCGAAGTCATCACATGTTTCCATGTAAATTTTGAGGAGTTCCCTCGATTTCTTATGGATCCTTTCATCAAGTCACCACTTTTATGAATACGGTATCAAATTGTACCTTTACACCAAAAGAAAAAATTTGAAAATCGGTTCACAAACGGCGGAGTAATCGTTGAACATAAAAAATCAGCCAAAAATTGTGTTTTTTGTATGGGAGCCCCCCTTAAATTTTATTTTATTTAAATATTATTATTAAATATTAAAGTAGACATATAACTAAGGCTTTTGTGAAAATTTCAAGTGCCTACTTGTTGTCATCATTGATATCGAGCAAAAAATGTTTGAAAAATCACGTTTGTTGTATGGGAGCCCCCCTTAAATATTTAATTTATTTTGTTTTTAGTATTTGTTGTTATAGCGGCAACAGAAATACATAATCTGTAAAAATTTCAACTCTCTAGCTATTACCGTTCTTGAGTTACAGCCTGGAGACAGACGGACAGACGGACAGACATCGAAGTCTCAGTAATAGGGTCCCGTTTTTACCCCTTGGGTACGGAACCCTAAAAACGAACATAACACCTCCTCCATTTTGAAAGTCGGTTGAAATTGTAGCCTGTGTTATTCTGAAGTATAAGCTATATTAATGTAAAGTTTCATTAAAATTCAGTCCAAAAAATATTAAAACAAAATTTTGCATTCAGTATATTATATAATTTTATTTTCATTTATACTGGTTTAAGTCTTAAAAAGAACATAGCTACTTTAAATATAATACGAATAAATAATAAATAAAGAAAAACCTTAAATAAATCAATTGTGGTTAGTAAAACATAAATACTCAGTTAAAAGTAAATACTGAGTGTCTAAATTCATTTTTACTGAGTATTTACTCTGGTCTGAGTAAATACTCAGTAGCTTACCCATCCCTGGTCGCAACTCGCAAGCAACTAGCTGCTAGCAACTAAAGTACACTGTACAACAGCTATGAAGTATAATACAACATGCTGCCCAATGCTGCCTAGCATTTCTAGCAAGCCATGCAACTGCAAACTGCAAACAAAAAAATAATCTTTGTCTATGACGTTTTACCACGATTACGGGAGCGTTGTGAATTGCGATTTTCGGTTTAAAATTTAGAAATTTATAGCTCATCTACATTAAACAAGATAACAAATATTGGAACAGCAAAAGATTCGTTATCTAAAAGGTAAATAATCCATTTGAATAACATATTAATTATAAAGTTGTGCTACTTAAATAAAAACTAGCTATGAGTCGTCGATCGGCTGTCATGATTTCCATTCTCCGTTGGCATTTTATTTTAAAACTGCGGTAAATAAATAATAATTACAATTCATTATAAAGTGAAATTCACGGAAACCAATAAAAAACTTTAAAACGGAAGGTAATCTGTGCGGCGATTGATAGTTTCGTATTGGACGAACAGTGTACTATTTTTAGTTGGACTCTTTTTTTTTGGAAAGTTTTATCCTCATTAGAGCGCTCGAATTAATATTTCAGTTATACTTTCATCATGGCAGTTAACGTTTATTCCACAAATGTGACTTCGGAGAACCTTTCGCGGCATGATATGCTCGCTTGGGTGAACGACTGTCTGCAGTCGAACTTCGCTAAGATTGAGGAGCTGTGCACCGGCGCCGCATACTGTCAGTTCATGGACATGCTTTTCCCAGGAAGTGTACCAATGAAACGTATCAAATTTAAGACAAATCTAGAACATGAGTACATACAGAACTTCAAAATCCTCCAAGCGGCGTTCAAAAAGATGTCAGTAGATAAGGTGAGTCTTTTTTCAGAATTACTAAGTTTAATCCAAATGTATTGTTCATTATTCAGAAACCATGAGAACTTCAACAAGTTCTAAATTGTAAGAAATATTCTACATATTTCACATTTCTTAATTGTGACTCATTTTGAAAACTATGACTTCAAAATTATCAGTGACAAACATTCTACATGTCCTTAGTATCATGTTCTTTACACCCATAACAGAAGTGTGAATGATTCATGTAAATCAGTTTTCCTTATTTGGTCAGTAAGTGCTGACTATAAATAATATAAAATATGTATGTAGGTCACTCTTGTAAGACTGTTCATGGTTTTGTTGCTTTATAATTCCACCTACATAAAGCCTTTTGATAAATTTTCTTAATGTGGATATTTTACATCATCTTCAAAATTGTTTCTGACTCCTAAATTTTGTAAACTAACATTTATTTTTAGAAAGATTTCCTCTATAATAGGTATTGACAATGCTTGGGATTGTAAGCTGATAACATGGTGAATCAATTGGTAATTCAAAGATTCCTGGCCATTGCTGAATGTAGATTTATTTAGAATGATTTATTGTGATTTTTAGGGTTCCGTACCCAAAGGGTAAAAACGGGACCCTATTACTGAGACTTCGATGTCTGTCCATCTGTCCATCTGTCCGTCTGTCTGTCCGTCTGTCTCCAGGCTGTAACCCAAGAACGGTAATAGCTAGAGACTTGAAATTTTCACAGATTATGTATTTCTGTTGCCGCTATAACAAAAAATACTACAAACAAAATAAATTAAATATTTAAGGGGGGCTCCCATACAACAAACGTGATTTTTCAAACATTTTTTGCTCGGTATCAATGATGACAACAGGTAGGTACTTGAAATTTTCACAAAGGCCTTAATTATATGTGTTCTTTAATAATTAGTAATAATATTTAAATAAAATAAACATAATTCCCATACAAAAAACACAATTTTTGGCCTATTTTTGCTCTATAACGGTATGGAACCCTTCGTGCGCAAGTCCGACTCGCACTTGGCCGATTATTTTTCTACAGCAGTAGGTTAACTTCAATGTTCATAAAAGATATAACAGTTATGTATGTATACTGTGTGTTATGTATGTTATATGTGAAAATAGAAGTACCCATTTTCATATGGATGAGTTTACCAAATAAACAATTTATCAAACTTATTTTGTGCATACATTTTGTAGGTAATACCAGTGGACAAACTGATTAAGGGCAGGTTTCAAGACAACTTTGAATTTTTGCAATGGTTTAAAAAGTTTTTTGATGCAAATTATGACGGCCGAGAGTATGATGCTTTCGAGGCCCGCGGTGGATTTACTATCGGCTCGGGGGCGTGCGAGAGTGGTTTGCCCCTGTGTACAGGTGCCGCTCCACCTCAGAGAACGACAAGACGAGCTGCCCCTTTGCACCACTCCGGCAGTATGCATACTATATCAAATAAAAGATGCCATTTTTATTTGGATACACTTGAAGCCTTTTCATATTTATCTTTTGTGAATTTAGTATTTAAAAATAGCATCGCTGGCAATTCAAAAGGTTTTAAAGATGTCCAGTAAAAATGGCAGTTCATGTTTATCCAGTAGGAGCCCCTATGTTCATTCATTTTGTTTCGTTTCTTTTTTTTATACTTTGTGTTCTCTTTCATAGATTATACCAATCGACAGACTGGTGAAGGGTCGTTTTCAAGATAACTTTGAATTCTTGCAATGGTTCAAGAAATTTTTCGATGCCAACTACGGTGGTACAGAGTACGATGCTGTTGCCCAGCGCGAGGGCTTGCCCATGGGCCACGGCTCCGCCGGCGCTCCGCCCCGGGCTATGGCCCCCTCGGTTAAGAAACCCATGGCACCACCCGTCGCCAAAGTCGCTGCGAGACCCCAAACCAGTACTTAAGTTTTTTTTAATAATTGGCAACTAATGCATAAGCGGACTGACCCAAACTGATTTGCCTTATTTGGTTGTATTGGATTGTACAACATTATTATACAATCTACATATATAATGAACTTTATTCTATTAAAATTATGTTTAAATATATCGAAAAAGTAAATTTAGCTGCGATATTGAATTATTAATATGTATAATTAGAAAATTATATGTATTATTAATCCAATACTGTAGCTTTTACTTTTTCCATGCTCAAACTTAAACAACAAACATTATACACCAGAAAAGGCAATGAATAACTGTAATAAGAGTTATTTTGATGTTAATGGGTTTGGCCAACTTGTGTGCTTAGTACAAATATTGGTAATAAAATAATATAGCATATAAACTAAAATATGGCTTGCCAAATTAACAAAACATAAATTACTAAATTTTATACAAAATAATGCTTTTATTGGTACAAATGTTTAAGTAATTTATAACATTTCTTTTTTTCTTTCTTATACTTTGATAAATCTTTTAATACTTTTTCTTTCTTATACATTTCTTTCTTTATATACTTATGTGTTTTAGACTTTTGTGTTTTGTTTGTTATTAAAATATTGAATGGAAATTGCAAATGGTCACTGTTAAGTAAGTCCTAACCCACAATTTTTTTTGTTATTAAATTCTGAATGCAGACTTGCTTTAAATCATCTAAAGAACATTACTGCATTCATAACTCAATACGTAATTTTTTGTGGGATGGTACATGAATGCTTAACAGCGTCCAAAAGTTAAAAGCATAAGTATATTATTATTATATTCTTCTTCATACTGCTTCATACATTTTCTATTGCTCATTTAGAAATAAGTTGAATACAACTTTTGGAAATGATGCAGTATTTTACTTTGGATTGTTTTGTAATCAAAATTTATTTGAATTGTAGTTTCTAGTAAGAATATGTTCCACTACAAATAGTAATGTTATTGCATGATCTTATTTATGGCGTTAAATTTGGAATTCCACAATAATAAAAAAAAAATCTAGGCCATCCATAAAGTATGTCACACCTAAATAAGGGAGAAGGGGTCGACGGGACAAGGAGGGGGAGGGGTCCTAAGTTTTGTGACATCACACTTTAAAATTTATAAATTAATAGTGATAATATTGAGGTGGTTTTAATTTTTAGATGTAAAATTTTAAATTTGTGATATCACACTAGGGAGGTGGAGTCTCACAAAATAATGTGACCACCTGCAACAGGGGGGGGGAAGGGGAGGGGGGTCTAAAAATCATGAAAATCGTATGTACTTTATGGATGGTCCCATAATATGTTGTTTGTGAAATGTTTATTATGATGTTTCATTCTAATTTTGTTTCACAGTGACCTCCTACAACAATCAAACGCAGGAAGGACATTCTAGAAGTAATTTACTGCACTTTCCATACTCTCATTAACATAAAATTATAGTCTGTTACGATTCATTTTAATTTTAATGTAAAGAAGACTCGGTGTGAGCTGTTACTAATATAAATAGTAACTAACCTACTTGCTAATAAGAATGTTTTGTCCTTATCCTTGGACATTGAAAAAGTTGCTCAAAAGACAAAAACAGGCATTTTAGTCATTCATTGGGTAACATTTTTTTATCAGAAAAGAGTTTTCACTTTTACATTTACATCAAAATGGATAGTAATAGAATATAGACAAGTTGTTCATAAAATTTAATGGTTTTCAGTTGGCAAAGCTAACAACACAGTAAGATCTCCCCCAGTCAACTTGTCAAGACTAAATCAAAGTGGAAAAGGAGACTCTAAGATGATTGACGAATTAAATCTTCAGGTAATGTTTTATTCCTAGTATTTCTTTCAGTGTAGTCGTATCTTCATATTATTATACAGGGTGTAACAAAACTAAGTGTGTACTTTAAGGTGTGTATGTGTTCCTTGTGGAGAGTTCACTGTGAAAGTAGCAGCGCTGAAAGACCAAATTTTTTTGAAGTGAAGTGTTTTAGCGGCGTTGAGCACTTTTGTGGGATGGGTAAAAACTGTGAAACTCGCGTCAGATTCTCGTGCTGATCGAAAAACCGTAAGACGGTTGGAGAGTAGTGTTGTAACATCGAAATCGATTAATCGAACAATCGATTCGAACAGTCGATATTTTTTAATCGATTGTAAGGGTTTCGATTACTTAATTAAAAAAATCGATTTTTTAAAAATTGATTTTCATAAAAAATGGGTTAAAAATTTAATCGATTGTAAGGGTTTCGATTAATTAAAAAAATAGTTTTTTTTTTTTAAATCGATTTTCATAAAAAATGGGTTAAAAAAAATAATGCACAACGTTAATAATCAAGTTTTCACTTCTGCCGGCACTCCAGGAGTGCAACCCGTCTTTTTTTTACTTTTGTATGGGCAAGCGCCCCAGCGTCACGAGTTTCCCCATACAAAAGTGAAAAAAAAATTGTCTTTAAGCGCTGCTACTTTCACAGTCAACTCTCTACAAGGAACACATACACACCCTAAAGTATTATCACTTAGTTTTGTTAAACCCTGTATATTATTTAAAAATGGGAAGCTGCACGTCAGCCTCCTTATTGTCGTGTCCTTCTGACATTGTGTGTGCATTTTACGTTACGTTGATGTAAATTTACACGTCACGTCAACGTACCGTGCCACGTTACCGCACTGTTCCACGTTGACGACGTCGTGACGTGGAGATGTGGACAGGCCCTAACACAAAGGCCTCCTCCAGCCTTTTCCACTCGCATCTGTCACGAACCAGCCGAAGCCGCAATCACAAGTTCGCGGTTTATTAGGCATTAGGGAGAATAATTCATGTGATATTTTCCCGCAGTACAAAGTAGCCTATGTGTCAATCCATGGTATCAACTAATTCCAAACCAAATTTTATTAAAATTCCTTCAGCTGTTTAGACGTGAAGAAGTAACAAACATACTAACTCACATTCGCCTTAAATGTGATTAACTATTTTCTTTTTTAGATTAACGAATTAAAAGCGACGGTAGACGGTCTGGAGAAGGAGAGAGACTTCTACTTCGGTAAGCTGCGCGACATCGAGGTGATCTGTCAGGAGATGGACGAACAACACAACGGACCCATCATACAGAAGATCCTCGACATCTTATATGCGACTGAGGTGAGATATTATATCTCTAGATGCAGGAACGGATTTATATTTTCATGAATAAAGGCCACTTTAATTTTGCCGCCCCTATGTACGAACTCTGCCGCCATCCTAGGACGCTGCCGCCCATAGGCCATGGCCTATGCTGCCTATACATCAATCCAGAGCTGACTAGATGACGCGCGGGAACCGTACATATTTCCGATCAAAAACCTTTGTCCTTTCCTGTCTCTCCTTTGAAAAGCGCCCAAAACTTGTATTTCCCCCTTGGTCCTGAAAAGAGCCAGGAAATACCTAAGGCAGCCACTAAACCTATAAATAATATTGAATAATATTTTACTGTGCAATTTATTTTACATCGCACGGGAATCGTACCTTTTACCGGTATAAAAAGTATCCTATGTCCTTTCCTGGGACTCAAAGTATCTCCATGCCAAATTTCAGCAAAACCGGTTCAGCGGTTTGGGCGTGAAGAGGTCACAACACAACTAACAGACAGGCAAAATTATCAATTTGCATGAAAATGATTCTATCTCGTTTTAACAGCTTTGCAATAGAACGAGGGTGCATTTTTTTGTTGACGAATGAAAGAGTGATAGGTCAATTTCTATAAAAGCGGTAAAACGGATTGCTTTAACCCAATACATTAAATACCAAGCGGCACCCGGGTGCCGCATAACAAGTGAAAATCTATTATGTCTGGAATTCCCACGATCAAGGTATTAAAAACGCAAAAGCTGTTTATAAAGGCAGAGCGGAAATATAGTTTCTAAATTGTTTTTACCATTTCCGCATCTAAACTCTAAATACAACATAAATAATCTCTACCTACGAATATGTAGGTCATTAGTTCATTACTGTAAACTCGTTTTATTATTCTTACCGAAATTTGCTCATTATTTTTTGTTACTGAAATCAGTGCTGTTAAAATAACCCATATCCATATAAAATTTAATGCGAATGTAGACCTAGTAGCCTGGCAACAGACAGGATAAGACTAGCCTGTCTATTGCCACTTCAGACTTCGACGACTAAACCGTTTTTGATCAATTTTGACATAGTGATACCGTTGTTACGCGACATTGTCTATATCACTATTAGCTGCAGCGCAAAGCACACTTCTCGGGGGCACGATTCATGGAATCATTATATCACAATTGGAGGACAGGGTGTGTAGGCGGGGCTAGCTTGCTTTGATATTTTTGGCAGCCCGGTCTTAAGCCCCGGGATAGGACATTATATTATAAATATTGTCCCAAAGAAATCAATAGATCACGTGCCATAAACGATTTCCCGCCCACAGATTTGCGAGCAGCATGGTACTGTACATTATTATGAAAACAAAAAGTTATATACCTAAGTTATTTTTTTTTTAAGGATGGCTTTGCACCTCCAGAGGAGATAGACGGTGACAATCCCCACCTGCCCGAAGAGGACGAGTATTAGATATTGTCGTAACAATGTGCTCTTTGTATTATATAAATTAAAATTACATCGCTTATGATCAAAATCGTGTGCTTGGTATTTCACAGCCAATACAGATCTCGCTGTCAGAGCAAATGCAGTCAGAAAGCCTACTATGAAACCGTTTTGAGACTCAAACAATCCGACGAGAATGCCGCGTCCTGCTCTAACAACGTCATTTCGCGTTTGTTAGAGTGATGCGGCATTCTCGTTTGATTGTTTGAGTCTCAAAACGGTTTCGTGGTACAAGCCCTGAATCCTAGAAAAAAAAACATATACCAATAACTGTTTTAATATCATGTTGTCTCTCTCGTTCTTTGTATTAACGAAAGAGAAAGCATGACATTTCTAAAACGAACGAACTAGTGATATTCGGATTTAGACTGTTTATACTCTGATGGCTTTAGTAAACTAATGTCGGAGGCCCTAAAATAGCTTATGAATGTTCCTAGATACATTTAGATGAAGTATATAAATTAGAATTCATGCAATTTATAGGCATCACCAAATTTTTCTATCCACCATAAATGTATAATTATAGTTGTACATCATAATCTATGTATATAATTATGCTAAATTCATATTATAGTACACAGATGGCTGTGTTATACATAAGTGCATTGAGCATGGACCAGTAAAGCAACCAAAATCAACAGTTACAAACTACAGCTTAAATATGACTTGAGGTAGGTATTAAATAAATAGAAAATCCAACACAAAAATTGTATCTAAATGTGGTAATTTTTGTATAACAAATTAAGTTAAAATATTTAATGATAAATACTAAATTAACTAAGAAATATAATCGACTTTAATATTGCATTTATTCTATTTAATTATTAAAAAAATTAAGTATTAAAATTTGTGATACCAGTGAATTATGTTAGAATTATTTAATGTTGTGGTAAATAATTATTTAAATTGGCACTAGGTTTCTATTAAAGTGGCAGCTGAAGTATGAAAACTATTATCATAAAAAAATGGTTGTTAAGTTGCTAAAAATGTATGCTATAGCTGGCCCTCTTGTCTAAGTTTTTTCTGTTGACTGGGTTGCTTTGCTGTTACTAAAATTATACGCTGACATGTCTGTCTAATATAAAATTCTTTGTTCATAAACTTTGAAATACATTTAGTTTGTAAATGTATAACCGTCGTAAGGTGCAATGTGCTGGACTTTTAGGCCACTAGAGCCTGTATTATGCATTTAATAGTTTGTTAAATATGAAAGAGAATTTAATGTTACTCGTTTATTCTGTTAAGACAAAATTTTGCTGTACATTGGTATTCGGTAATAATCCTTATAACCGCAGATCTGAAATTAGGTGACAAAATTAATGTTTATTGTATTAGTTTTAACAAAAATTAACGAAATTTGCCTTAGCTACCGAGCACTTCCAATTAGTTTAGCGGTTTTATTTATAAGGGACGAGAGCACTTTTAAAATATTTCAACATAGATCATTAGATACAACTTTTCTGGTTTTATAAACTACTAATGACTGTGGTTTAATATAGGTTTCATTTACATGTCTAATTTATTTACTTTAAAGCATTTGTGAATTGCCTTAACTGCAAAACCTCTCATATCAGATTCTGAAAGTCTTATTGAATAAAATATATCCATACATAATAATTTGTCTTTTATTACATTAACTAGAAATTAAGAAGCTAATATACGATGTATACATCGTAATATATTAAGTACGTACCCTCACTAATAAGAACAACAGATATAAATAACCGTGTATGAGGGGAGGTAGGTACCCATAGAGGAAAATAATACACGGGGCAGCCTTGTATAATGTATTAATGCCGCTATCCCCAACCCGCGGGCCGCATGCGGCCCGCCGCGCCGCGCCGCGACATGTTTGTGGCCCGCATGAAAAAAAGGTTGGGGACCACTGTATTAATGTGTACCTAAGTTACTTTTAAAGCTGACTGCTGAAGTAGTTATTATTACAAGAAGTTATATCCTTCTCTGTTCTATAATATGGTTTTATGCTATGCTGGCTATGCGAGACGGTCAAAAGTCGTCGGGAAACCTCTCACTTCCCCCTAAGGGGAGGAATCGGGATCGGGGCTAAGCCCCCTGAGGCTGCCCGAGGGTTCCGCCGCACATCATAGAAATGAGGCGGCATTGGGGCGTGACGAGTCCCTAGGTTGGGTCATGGCCCATGGGTAGAGTCACCTCTGCTTCTAGCGTTGCCGCCTGCCGGCCCTTCTTAACCCACCTGAAGGGCCGGCAAAAGTCGGAACTGTTGCAGACAAGGAGCGTACGCTTATTGCATTTTGGCTCTTGGCACTGAATAAAAAAAGTAATATGACGTTGACGGTTGACAGTAAAACGTTAAAAGGCCGTATACACGATCGGTTCCAACCACCAACAGAGGTCACCTTGGTTGGGTCAACAAAGTTGAATCTCTATCTACACGTACATCAACTCGTCAGTCTTGGGCCTTGGCTAGGCTGTGGAAAAGTGAACAATGGGACCACTATCTAAACCAAATCTAAACCTCATGTCATGTGTTCAATTTTCTTTTTTGCCATCGACATAATATCAGCCTCAGGGTCATATTCCTTTAATTTTTCGACAAGCAACTGCCACGCTTGACTCTTTTTGTCCCGATCTTTATTATGATCGGAACCAATATCCCATAGCGTAGGCAAATTCCTATACATTTCTAAAAATTCTGTCAAGATTTCGCGTTCATTGCGCGTCGGCGCCGCCATTTTCAGTTGCTAGCGCTACACACCACATGCAACGCAGCCGACGATCAATGTGCGACTGAGCGCCAACAAGCGTCTACACGGTCGCGTTTCAACTCAATGTTCTCTATTTGACATTGGTAGTGAGGGATGCGCTCACTACCAAGGTAATTGAAGGTTATTTGGTTGGTCAACCAAAAACAAACGTCTATACGGTTGATTTTTGTTCCAACCCTACCAAGGTGACCTCTGTTGGTGGTTGGAACCGATCGTGTATACGGCCTTTAAAACGTAGTGAAAGCGTAGTGATTTCTCTTTGGTTCACAGTTGACTGTTGACATTTCATTAAAAAGGCGAAGAAGAAGTCATTTGGAAATAAATAAAAAAGCATGCTTTTAAATTACAGTTTGAATATAAACAATTTTAAATAATGGCATTTTCTACACGATTATTCGTAGGTAATATCCCAGAAAAAATTACAGAAGATGCGTTGCGCAAAGAATTTTCGGTTTATGGAGACATAACCAACATAGACATAAAGACAAAACCTGGCGCTGAAAATGATAAAAAAGTGTTTGCTTTTGTTACTTTATCCGCTAACAATTATAACGTTGAGTCTTGTAAGTATTTACCTATTTAATTTTACTATTTATCCGTTTTGTTTACTTTAAAAATTATATGTATTATGTTATGAATGTAGTGATACATACACATTTATAATATAGTTCACATGGCAATCTTTCATTTCAGGTATCAAAAAATATTCTGAACAAGACTGTTTTGGTCAAAGGTTGTATGTCACTCGAGCACGGGAGAGTTTCTTAGAAAGATTACAAAGGGAAAGAGAGCAGACTCAGCAAAAGAACAGCTCGAACAGTCAGGTAAATGATAATTCCTTAGAAACAATAATTATTACTATAAAGGTTTTTAACTGTTTCCTGGATTTGATTACTCATGGTTATTTTAATACTATTCTTTAAAATATTACAGAGTGTTCCAGAAACTTCGCCATCAATACATAAACCAGTTAAAAATCCTACCAGCAATTTGAATAAGAAAAGAAAATTTGCTGAGGATGAAAATTTTGATGACTACAAGGAATTGAACACTGAAATACCCAAAAAAGAAGTTTATAAGCCCAAACTACAAAATGAGGATATCAGACATGTACAAAATGTGCAGCAAGACAGTAAAAAACTTGATTCAGACCAGAAAAGGCTGGAATCTATTAAAAGGAAAAGACAGGAGTTTAATCAGAAGAAAAACATTATTAAAACTGGTCTTATTAGTATTGTAAGTAGAAAGAAGCAAAATAAACTTACATCTTTAAAACTTCAGTTGCCAATTTATTAATATTTTTTGCAGGATAAACAAGCAAATAAAAAAGTAATATTTTCTGATGCTGAAGACGACAATAATGAAGACAACAATAAATACTTAAATGTAACAAACAAAGAAGTATCGAGTTCAAAACGTAAAGATTTGTTTGACGATGATGAAAGTGATGATGATACTAATTTTGATATGAAGAAACAATTTGAAGGAAAGAAGGGGCAAAAGGTATGGCCACCTATGATAATAATCTGAAGAATATACAGTAACAAAACTAAGTGACAATACTCCAGGGTTTATATGTATTCCTCACATAGAGTTCACTGTGAAAGTAGCAGCGCTGAAAGAGCAAGTTTTTTGTGATTTGTATGGGCAAGCGCCCGAACGTCATGAATATTCTCTTTCAGCGCTTCTTTAACAGTGAACTCTGTTTAGGGGAACCATACATACCCAAAGCAGCTATCGCCAACCCGCCCACCGGCAAAATAATGTCGTAAAATGTCATGTCGTCGTGAAAGTCGTGAAATCTTTAAATTTGAAGAACATTATTTTTTCATCCTAAAAAATTTTTGTTGCGACCCATGACACCAAGACCAAAGCATGTTTGTGGCCCGTATGGAAAAAGGTTGGGGACCACTGCCCTTAAGTATTATCACTAGGGCCCGGATTTATATGTAAATACATATTTTTATTTTACGCGATTTTCGGCCTAGAATGTGTTTTTTACACGAATTATCATGTTTAGACTGTGAAAAACCAAGTTTTATTTTCCATATTTTTCCATATTTTAGGTTTTTGCAAAGATAAGTCCATATTTTGTCACAATCGTCCATTTTTCAAAAAAATACAAAAAAAAAAAATACTTTCCCGCCACCATGTATACATATGTACTGCTGCGTATTTCGTTTCTCTCGCGTTTTATCGTCGTATTCTGTTTTCAAAGAAGATTATTGAAAAAATAGAAAATAAAGTTTCAGATGCTGAAGGTCCTGCTCCTGTTATTGACATGGCTAAACAAAAACTGAAGTAAAAAAAAAATCGTGAATTGTGAGTTGTCACGTGCAGGGATCATTTAGCCAATATTAAGCGAACCCAAGACGATCACTTTTTTTAATGAAATAAGGGGGCAAACGAGCTAACGGGTCACCTGATGGAAAGCAACTTCCGTCGCCCATGGACACTCGCAGCATCTTAAGAGCTGCAGATGCGTTTCCGGCCTTTTAAGAGGGAATAGGGGAGGGTAGGGAAGAGAAAAGGGTAGGGGATTGGGCCTCCGGTAAACTCACTCACTCTGCGAAACACAGCGCAAGCGCTGTTTCACGCCGGTTTTCTGTGAGCCCGTGGT
The DNA here is from genome assembly GCA_963422495.1 of Polyommatus iphigenia. Lineage (NCBI taxonomy): Eukaryota > Metazoa > Arthropoda > Insecta > Lepidoptera > Lycaenidae > Polyommatus > Polyommatus iphigenia. The sequence continues at coordinate 17,415,384 of OY730179.1, forward strand.
ATTTCTCCGGTCGAGCCGGCCCGTTCGTGCCGAAGCATGGCTCTCCCACGTCAAATCATGCTTACAATATGATCGGCATGTCATGCAAGTTGCACAATTAATACTGTCACGCTACGAATAATAAAACTTAAGGAAACATAACTCCCATACTAATACAGTTTTAAATTTGGTTCCATTCGAACTGTCATGTAACGTCAGCCTTTATACCGCTCAAGGTCACCAAATGTATGAAAAGTGAACCTAAGGTACACTTTTTTGACAAGTATTTTGGAGCATGTTTTTTGACGGAGTAACTCCCATACTAATACAGTTTTAAATTTGGTTCCATTCGAACTGTCATGTAACGTCAGCCTTTATACCGCTCAAGGTCACCAAATGTATAAAAAGTGAACCTAAGGTACACTTTTTTGACAAGTATTTTGGAGCATGTTTTTTGATGGAGTTACTCTTCCTTAGTTTTTATTATTCATAGCTGTCACATATCTTTATTCCCAAACCAACTATACATAGGCAAAGCCAGTATAGCATATTTGTAGCCTACCAAATATGCAGAGGCAAAGCTAGCATAGCATATTTCTGGCCTCTATCTCTTTGTTATCTGTCACGAGTGACTCTTTTCTTACCTACACTAAAACAATGTTTAATTATTGTAATTTTATACTCCATATATTTTCCATATTTCTATTTTATACTCCATATTTTTTCATATTTTCGATTTTTTAGTCCATATTTTATGTACATATTTTGGATTTCTTAATACATATTTTTCCGGGCCCTAATTATCACTTAGTTTTATTACACCCTCTATTTACAAAATATAGGAATATACATAGATATATATTTTCAATTTGGTATATTTTTTTAGGTTTTGGAGCTACAATCAAGGTATAAAGCTGATAAGAGGTTTACATTGGATGAACGATTTGTTGATGACGAATCAGACAATGATAACCAAGGTGAAGAGGCGGTTGATTTGGGCCAGGTTGATGAGAAATCCAAGCAGCTGAATATACTCCAAGATGTGCTCGGTGTTACTATAAAAACAAAATCAAGTGATGACAAAGATAAGATAAAGTAAGTTATAATAATCTTTTCCTAGGATCCTTAAGGTGAAAAGTACTTGGTGCAGGTTGGGCATTTATGAAGACTGATAACCTAAGATGTCCCTGCGATACGTACCGCTGAGGCACTGCGTCCAGTTCTTGTGGCGTGGATGCGCCGCAAGAAGAAACCCCTCACCTTCCGCCTTACGCAGGTACTCACCGGGCACGGGTGCTTCGGTGAGTACCTGTGTAGGGCTGCCAGGAGAGAGCCAACGCCAGCCTGCCATGAATGTGGCGCTGCGGAGGACACGGCCCAGCATACCCTTGAGGTGTGCGATCGTTGGGCCGTGCAGCGCCACGCTCTCGTGGCGGTGCTAGGTGGAGATCTCTCACTCCCGAGCATGGTGCGCTGCATGCTCGAGAGCGATGAGGCCTGGCAGGCGGCGGTCTCTTTCTGCGAAATTGTTATGTCGCAGAAAGAGGCCTCGGAGCGAGACAGAGAGGACGATCCCACCTCTCTGCCGCTCCGCCGGCGTAGGACGGGAGTGCGGAGGCGTCGCTACGCGAACCTCCTAACTCTCGTCTAACGGGGCTCCGGGTCAGGATGGGAACCTGCCCGGCTTTGTTAGTCCCGGCGTCGAGGGGAACGCTTTAGTTTGCCTAAGCGTTCCCTTACTTTGGTGGAAGTCCGGTCCGAGGTAGACCGGCCAGTCGTGGAGGGAGTCCTGTGTTTGTTAGATCCGGGATATCCCTCCTCTATACGGCTGAAGGCGAACCGCAGGTGGTTTTAGTGAGTAGGAGTCTCACATACCCCCAGGGTGCTTCAGCTAACTGAGGCACATACCCAACCCGGGGCACCCATGATGGGTTTCCCCTGCGTAAAAAAAAAAAAAATTGTCCCTGCGATATTTATTTACTGATGCAGTGTGAGTCAAACAAGTGCTTTGTGTGCAGCCATGGGCGTAGCCAGCCTTGGGCTTAGGGTGGGGCAGCAGTCAACCTATTATTGTAAATTGGCTCACGATAGTTATATTTTTTTTATAATATTAATAATTATTATCCTTACTTTTTCAGAGCAAAACCAGGGATGTTACGTTTTGACCCCACCAAACCAGATCATTCGAAATTCTTAGCACCAATGGAACAAAAACCGGAATCGAAGAAAGCAAAGAAAAAGAAGAATAAAGAATTGCAAGAGGAAGTTCAGGAACAACCAGAAATTGTAGTAGAAAAAGTTGAAGTGTCAAAGGACCAGTTTTATAAAGTTAGCGACACACTGAAAGAGGCTATGGCACAACCTAAAGAGTTTAGTCTCAGAAGTTTATTTGCAAATGATAACAATGAGGAAGAAGGTAAATTTACTTGTTGTTTATATTATACACCTGTTTAAATAGATTAACGAAATATTTATAGTCTTTCAAGAAACTTCTATTGTATAAAGCTGATATAAGACACCTCACAGCTTGACCCATAGACAGTACTATTATTATTATAATATGTTTATTTATAAAGGGCTGATATAATATTTTAAATTATAAGTATCTACAGGTATATTTGAGAGGTTTAATTAACTTTTTTTTTCAGACACAACCGAACAAAGTGCAGATTATATTTCATTACAAAGTAAAAAGGACAAGAAAGGAAAAAATCCTTTAGATCCAGGTGAAAAAAATCCTTTTGTCTATGATTCCTCTGAGTCAGAAGATGAAGAGGAGAAAACTGTAAAGGAAACAAAAACAGATGTACAGAATGTGGAGCCAAAAGCTGTTTGGCGCGAAAACTTCTTTTTCAGCGAAAATGATGACAGACTAAAAGGTATTTCCTAAGCTATATTCTTATCTCTGGGCTAGGCTCTAGAAATCTAGAATGTTTAAAACAATATTTTTTTGTTTCATATTGAATTTGTTTCAGATGGTTTGCTTTTCTTTACTCAAAAAACTGAGTCAGAACCTACAAAAGATAGAAGAGAACTAAAATCATTGATGAAGAAGAGGATCTACAATAAAGAGAGGAAGAATCAAATGTTCAAGAAGAAAATTGGTGGACGAAAGAAATCTATGAAAAAATCTTTTAGGAAAAAAAGTTGATTAAATAAAATAAATCTATGTGAACTAATATCTCGTTTTTATTTAAAATATCTAGTAGACATGTAAATTATCTCTTCTTCCATGTTGGCTTTTTCCTGGCACCGGGTTGACCAGGCTTCTTACGTTCCCGCCTTCGGTGGTCTCTTGTCAGTAGACCTGCCACCTGCATGGACTGCAACATTTGTTTGTCAACGAAACTACGTAGACCCCATGCTATTCCCCATCTAATGGCTCCGGACTGCCCGGACGGCCCCCCTCCCTCTATATTGCATTCTACATCAACCTGGTCTTGTAACCCAGTGAAAATGAGTGGGAAGATGACTTGCTCCCTGGACTGAACATCTTCAAAATATGTCAGATCTTGGCCATTAATAGTAATCTTTCCTGTGCCCGGAGACCTAATTGTCACATCACCTCTCGCCTTTTTGCGTAAACATTCATATGTTGTTATGTAAGCTCTACCATTTTCGTCATAGCTCGGTTTTGGTATTTCTAAAGCAAACTTTTGGGTGGCGAGTGGATTTCTGTATTTTTCAATAAACTCCTTATATTTGTACGAATAAGGCATAGATGCCAATCTTTCCATAACCAGCTTAAAGTTATCATACTCCAAGTCATTTATTTGTTCCACCAATGCTTGTTCCAGTTGATCTTTAGTGAACCAAACACTAGATGTGAAATCTAATGACTCATTTGGATCAGCGGTAGCCTTCTTCCTCACTATTTTATCACTGAAGGCGTACAAATTTTGAATGTTTTCTGCTGCATCATAGAGCAGTTTGAAGAAATTTGGTTTTCCTGTATAGAAGAGGAAATGGTGAGGTCTACCGGCTTCATCGAATTCTGCTGCTTTTCGTGCTGGGAACACTTCTTCCGGTGGCTTCATCATTGGCCTAGCGGCAGGGTCATATATGCCACTAGGGAATAAATACTCAATGGCTCGATCGACATCCTTTTGAGTGAACGTTTCGGGATCTTCCCCCATCATGTTGGCGAGGTGCCTCTTGCCTATATCGAATTGAAGCCTCTCTTTTTTCATAAATTCGTCGTGTTCTTTTGCTCGCTCCAAATACGCTTTCATAGCTTTGCTGATCTTTTTCTTCTTACTTAACGTCTCCCAATCCGTAAAATCATTGAAATTCTGATCACTGGATGGTACTTTGGAGCTGTAGTTGGAAATCTGTGTAATCCTGTTTTGTATGATAGGATAAAACACTTTCGTGTATGGGAGAGCACATTTGATGCTCATCTTTATAGCGAGTGACATTTTGATGTATTTATTTACAAAGTTTATAAAAAAGATAGCTAAATCATTTTAATTAACCCAATTTTATAAATAAAACTCAAAAACTAACCTCAAAATTCAACTATTTTTGAGTTTTGACAGCTTTGACATTTAACGAAGAAGAAGGAGCACAAATACTTTTTTTACTTGACTTGAGGTAAAACAACATTGAGGGGACAACCAAACCAAGTGGAATATATATTTTCTACTTGTAGTTATAGTTGTAGTACTTGTAGTTGACTCCACGAATAATCTTTACTAATATTATATTGCGATATTATGTGTCTGTTACCTCCTCACGCAGCACCTGAACGGAGTTAGATAAAGCAGATTCAAAGCGTCGCAACTCGCGTTCTATATGTTTTTCGAAGCATATTCAACTCTATTGTTCTACTAATTTCTGAAAATGTTCTAGCGCGCGTCGACGTAAGACTTTTCGACTCTGCGCCAGAGTGAGACGTGAGTTGAGCATTTGGAAGACTGCAAAGGCCATTCTTATTACTTAGGTTGGCTTTTCACTTTTGTTGCAAAAAAATGTAGTTTTCGCCCGATAAACGAATTTCGGTGCAAGGGGGGTGCGGGTTTCATCTCGTAAATTTTTATATATAATACAAAACATATGATAATTGTAATATTATGATATCAGCAAATTGGCGAAAATGAAACAACAAATTAGTTTGATAATAAAGCTTTGTAATTAACTACTTACATCCAAATACAGAATAATCAATAGTCAGATTAAAAAATACTGATATTAAAACTAAAATCTCGAAAACTCTTAACATTATAGGAAGTGAACATTAACTAAATACAAAACAATACAGTGTAACACAAACTATTTTATATTTACAACTTCCAATCGTGGAATGATTATTTTCTTAGCGAATAAGCTTTTAGAAATGCTATACACATTATACTAAAAAGTAAGACTAGTGCACACCCAGTGGTCAAATTAGAATCATTGTCAAATGTGGAGTCAAACAGTGGTTAGCTGCTCATGAGGCCTGATTCCACCAGTCTGGATCACTCGTTTATGTAAAAATTATGCCATCTTTTTCATACACTTAAAGCACAATCAACTTTAACTCAGACTGGTGGAAGTTGGCCATATGTTAAGCCGGTGGTTAGTTCAACCATAGTTTAACGGTGGTTAAGCACAGATAAGTCCTGTTGGGCCGCATCGCGCCGCGTGGGTTACGTTAGCTCGTCAGACGACATCAAAGCTTCCGATTGTTCGTCCAGCTCCGAGATATTTCTTATTTGTCTGAAAAATATAATATAACGATGATTATTATTATTAACTATACGTTCCGCGCGGCTCGCCCGCGAAAATTAGATATTTCACAGACAAATAAGTCCACAAAAAATAGCCTATGATCTTTCACGTGGTCTACTTCTTATCTGTGCCAAATAACATAAAAATTGCTCCAGTAGTTCGTGAGATAAGCCCTTTCAAATAATTTTCCCCCGTTTTTTCCACTTTTTCCTCTATTTCTTCGTTCCTATTAGTCTTAGCGTGATAAAATATAGCCTATATCCTTCCTCGATAAATGGGCTATCTAACACTGAAAGAATTTTTCAAATCGGACCAGTAGTTCCTGATATTAGCGCGTTCAAGCAAACAAACAAACAAACAATGTCTTCCGTTTTATAATATTAATATAAGTATAGATTTTGGAAATAATTAGCATTTTTTATTTTATAAAAAATGATAATCATGTTATTATTCACAAACAATTTTCACACCATCATCTCAACAAGTGATTAAATGAGTATTTTACAACTCCGAGACCATAATATGGTATGGCAATCTATGTATATAATGTGTATATTATACACATTATATACATAGATCAATACAACAAAATCATAACCCTTTCTTTCCTTCGCCGAAGTAAACACTTACGTGAACCCATCGGTGCGTATCCTCTTCAGCTGCCTTGGCAAACAGCTGGTGGTCGCTAGTTTCTTCGCTGTATTCGGACAGACACTTACGTGAACCCATCAGAGCGTATCCTCGTCAGCAGCCTCGGTAACAGCTGGTGGTCGCTGGTGGCAGCAACCCAGCCAGCAGCAGCTAACACCGATGCTGCCGCGCTGCCGACGCCTGTGGTGCCGCGGTACACGGCCACTGCAGCTGCTGTCGGCAGCGTGAGGGCCAGCGCGCCTGTTGCCGTGCGGCAGGAGGTTAGAGATCGGCCCCTGTAAGTTAGATGTTAGCGATTAGTGTGGAGGTCAAGAAGTGTAAATTCATTTTCGATTAGGTTAGAATATGGTAAGCTCAGTGTTCATCGGCTCAATAAGAATGTGTGCAAATCGACACCATTACAACCCCCTCTGCACTATTGTCCACATTTGCAGGCTTTAGCTATCCAAAAATCATTCACATTTTGACTTTACTGCAATCAGTTAGGATCAATTCACATTACAATATGACATAGTGATTAGATGTATTTTGAAATGAACCCTACACATCTCAACAGACAGTCTGGCACAACAAGCAGTAAGCCTGTCAATTCAACTTCTTGTGTGCAGTCTTGAACGGGTTATTTAAAAATGCATTGCATGCAATGCAAACCAACCGGCAACCGTCATGGAGGCACTTCACATGGCTATTTGTATTTGCTATTGGTTATTTGTTGCATTTGGCAAAATTATTGACGTATACACAAACAAGCAAATAAATGCAAATACGGCCTTCCCACACATGGACGTCAAATACCAAACTTTTACTTGATTTTGTTTACTTGCCTATTTGACTCTTTTGATGTGCGTCAAAAACCGACAAAGGTGTATAGTATATACGTGTATTTGGTATTGGTCATATTTGTCAAATAGGCAAATAAGGCCAATACTTTGTCAAACATACCGTCTACACATAGTGATTGTTTGGCAAATACATCAAATACGCAAATACAAATAGCCATGTGAAGGGCCTCCATTATAATTTATAACTTACAAACAACAATGTGGTAAATGCTCAATACCATTACTATGTTCACTTCAATTATTATCTCCGTAACACCTACCACAGCCACAGCGACTCTATCAGCAGCGGGCCCAGGGCGGCGTCCAGCAGCAGCCAGCTCCACAGCCTGGCGGGGGGCAGGTCCGCGCGCTCCACGCCGCCCAGCGCCAGCGCCCCGCCCAGCGTCCAGGCCACGCACCCGCTCGCGCACCCCACTACACCTGGAATATAAGTTAATATTATGTATAATAGAAAAATGAAGCCTTAAGTATAATTTACACAGAGCCAGTACTGGCTCTGTGTAAATTATACTTAAGGGCGTTTGTGCACTACACGGAATTTTACCGTCCGGCGTTCCGGTTTCTTACATTTTGATATGGCAAACGTGAAAGTTATGAACGCCGGACGGTAAAATTCCGTGTAGTGCACAAACGCCCTTATGGCGTATAATCACAGAATACATAATAGTACCTTACGGTACAGAAGTCTCACTCCCGAGTTTAGGTATGATAAACGCAAGCGTCCGGTCACCGGACTAGTCTCAATAGGCTGGCACTCGCTCGACTTGTCGCATACGCAGCGCACACATCCGCGAAACAAAAGTAATAGTACCCGGCCGCCGCGCCGCTCGCTTGACAGCCCTGCCCCTGGCAGATTAAAGCGAGACGGCAGACAGTTATTGTACTATGAACGCTAAACGCTATGCAAAAGGTTGAAATTAGGTTGTTTTCCAGAATAGTAGGTAAATATCTCGGCGATTTCGCACCGTTTGTATGGAAGTGAGACAGGCCTGGTATAATTTAATTATACGCCATAAGGCTTAATTTTTCTATTTCGTATATTTAATTGATTACAGGGGGGCGCGGGTGGAACGCGCCGGCGACGCGTAGTGTCCATAATTGTCGTGTTTTTTAGGAGAACTTTTGGAAACTATTTCTCAACATTTTAGTTCTGAGTGATTATAAAAGAAAAAACACGTGTATTTTTATTTTTTAACAAGGATCAATATATCGTAATCTGGCCGGAAGGTTTAATTGCACCCTGTATAATTGTATATTTCATTTTCCTAAGATCTTTGAGGTGAAAACTTCTTAGTGCATTATAATATAATATGAAATATCTATCTTTAAAATGCATATTATGCATTTTAAAGATATATAATAATCCAAAAGTGTCCTTGTAACATTTACTGACTGATGCAGTATGAGTCTAGCGAGTGCTTTGTGTATATATATCGTAATTTGGCCGGAAGGTTTAATTGCAGCCTGTATATTTTAAAATATTTTTTTTCCTTTTTTTAAAAAGCAAAAAAATTAGGAAAATGTTTATGATATTGAAACTTTCAACTTACCAACAAGAAGGAAAGAATTAATGCCATTCCCTTTCCTCAGCTCTCTCCGAAATAGCATCAAATGAATAGAATAGAACAACGCAGATCCCAAAGCAGCTAAAACACCAGTCCAGTTACTCTGATGGCTTTCCGTTATACTTAGAACTACCTGTAACAATTTATTGACAAAATTAAGGTAAATCGTTAACTTTAAAGTAGGGTTGTTGAGGAAGTGATTATGAGGAAGAGGAGGAGGAAGAGGAATTATCACGCGCAAATTTAGAGGATGCGGATGAGGAAGCGGATGAGGAATAGGATGATAGGAAATTATAAGTACTAGCGGACCCAGCCCAAAAGCCTTTGTCCTGTCTGTACATAACAATACACAAAAAATAATTAAAAGGGCATTTTCCAGTGGACCAAACTATAAATCTAAACCATTCTCGAAACACACACAATAAAGAATCATCAAAATCGGTCCAGCAGTTAAGGAGGAGTTCGTGTGCCTAGTGTGAATTTTTTGTTTCACATTCGATCGTGAACGCGTTTGGCGTTTACTAAGATTTTGTATGGGATTTGCACAGCGCCACATGCTCACGGGAGTGAGCCCAGCCCAGTGAGTAATCCCATACAAAATCTTAGTAATTACGCCAAACGCGTTCACGATCGAATGTTAAACAAAAAACTCGCACTCGGCACACATTAAAGGCTCCATTCCACCGCGGCGCACGCTGTGCACGGCCACGCGCACGCGTGGACATGCACAGATTTATTTACGCTACGCACGAATTGACTCAAGTCAAAGAAATAAATCCATGCACACAGCGTGCGCCGCGGTGGAATGGAGCCACATACACAATACACGCACACAAAAAAAGATGAGTGAATGATAATCTCGCGCTCTGGTGTGCGTTGCCATGATTGGATACGCGACGCGCATGCGCAGTGAAATTCCTCATAAATTCCTCTTAAATTTTGAGGAAGCGATAGCGGAAGAGGATTTTTTTATTTTTATTTATGAGGATGCGGTAACGGTTGAGGAACCAAAAATATTGCGGAACTTCCTCATTATGAGGAAGCGGAAGAGGAATCCTCAGTAACCCTACTTTAAAGTGATTTTGTAAACGATTTTACAATGGCCGCGTTATTACGCGGCCATTGTAAAATCGTTTAAAATCGTTAGCGAATCCATCAAAATATTGTCGTTCCGTCAGTTCGAGCCTTATCGAAAGCGGTTTACTGTTTAGGCGTAATGGGTTTCACGCTTAACGTTTAGGTGTCGACTTTCGATGCATTAATTTTGTATGGTTTTGAGTCCCGGGAACGCCTCCATAGTCCAGTGGCTTAGAGCACATGGCTCTTGACTTAGAGGTCGTGGGTTCGATTACCGCGTTGGAAGCATGTTATTTCCAAGACGGTGTTGGTGTAAGAAGGTGTCTGACAAGTAAGATGATCCATGCGTCGGATGGGCATGTAAAAAGTCGGTCCTGCGCCTGATCTCTCGCCAGTCGTGTCGGTCTTCCGTCCTACTGGGTTATGAGAGGAAAAGATAAAGACATCAACTATAAGAATAAAATACTCACCAGTCCAGCTGCAGTTAGTATGACGGCCAAGCACTTTGTAGGTGTGAATCTATCGTTGGGTACTTGAGAGAAGAGAGCACCAAACGTCAGGGTAAACGCCCCGGTTGTTGATGTGTACAGTGTCGCAGAATATGTTGTCGTGTGCAGCAGACTTAGCCGGTATAGGTAGTTTGATATGAACCACTGAAATAAAGACATAAAATATATTTAAGTCACTGACATCATAAACTATTAGGTAGGTCTTTGATTTAATCTATACTTATTATAAAACAAAGTCACTTTTTTTCCCTCATGTCCCTTTGTTCCCTTTAATCTTTAGAACTACTCAACGGTTAGATAGCCCATTTATCGAGGAAGGTTATGGGCTATATTTTATCACGCTAAGATTAATAGAAGCGAAGAAATAGAGGAAAATGTGGAAAAAACGGGGAAAATTATTTGAAAGGGCTAACTTGAACGCGCTAATATCAGGAACTACTGGTCCGATTTGAAAAATTCTTTCAGTGTTAGATAGCCCATTTATTGAGGAAGGCTATAGGCTATATTTTATCACGCTAAGACTAATAGGAGAATGTGGAAAAAACGGGGGAAATTATTTGAAAGGGTTTATCTCGCGAACTACTGGAGCAATTTTTATGTTATTTGGCACAGATAAGAAGTAGACCACATGAAGAATCGTGATAGGCTATCGATTTTAATCATTTTTTCAGTGGCTATAATATATTTTATACCCGTGCGACGCCGGAACGGGTCGCTAGCATTAAGTATAATTGCGAGTTTCTTGCCTGTTTTTCTCGCTGGGTTAGTTTCCAAACCGGTGGCAGGCATCATGAACTATCCATAAAGCATTATTTTGAAACCAATAATTCTGAACACATTTCATTACTTAAAATACCACCTATTGGTCAGATATTTTTTGAGCTGCTTAAGGGCTGGTTTACACGTATTAAGTAGATAAGTAGTTAACTAAATTTTAACTTAATTTTAAGTTACTTATTGCATGTTAACACAAAATTTTGTAGCAAGTAGCAAGTTAAAATTTAGTTAAGTACTAAACGAGGAAATTATAATTTTGACTATTTTCTGTTAAGTTGGCAGGCGGGGCTTATCACTTGACACATTTCGGGCACGGGCAGGTACTTCAAATTAAGTTAAAATTTAGTTACTACTTATCTACTTAATACGTGTAAACCAGCCATAAAAGGTTGTTAAGTTGGCAGGCTTATTTATATTAAAAGTAAGGCTTTCTTATTTATTTATATATATGGAAGAACAGAGAAATTAATAACATTAATCTGACATTCTGTTCCTAAATCTGTAATTCTATACTTTGCATTTCAATGGTGATTGAGGCCATGTTATCCTACTGTGGGAATATGCGTAGTGGCCGCAAAGGAAGCGACCGACCAAGCGAGGTGTGATACTCGGTCAGGCCGAACGACGCCCACGTGATAGATTTCAGCTGTCGTATGTATAAGGGTGCAATTAAACCTTCCTGCCAAATTTTGATATATTGATCCTTGTTAAAAATAAAAATACACGTATTTTTTTTATAGTCACTCAGTACTAAAATGTTGAGAAATAGCTTCCGAAAGTTATCCTAAAAACACTACAATTAATGGACACAATGCGTCGCCCGCGCGTGACGTGCCCCCGCGCGCGCGCCTCATTCCGCGTCACCCCCGCTCATTCCCCCGCGCCGCGAGTGACCGTTCTGCAACGATTTTAAATGGGATAAAAATGTCATTGACAAAAAAAAAAAATAACACCCAATTTTTTTGGTTAAATGGACTGTCCTAATGTTACCTAAGCCCTGGAAAAAAATTGACAGGAAGATTTAATTGCACCCTGTCTACTGACGTCTGACGGACTTGGAAAACTTCGATAGCGAGATATAGGATTGTGGCGCTAATTGTGGGTATCGCCAAACTACAAATACAACATACCGGCACACAGAACACCAGCGCCAACCTAAGATGGTGGCGGGTGGCGGCGGCGGCGGCCTTGCGCTGCGCGTGCTCCGTCGCCCGCAGCGACGCCGACCACGACAGCCGCGCCAGCAGCGCCTCGCCAGCCATCGCGGCCGACATCACTCGCACCTGTTGAGTTCACAGACAACACATACCGGCACACAGAACACCAGCGCCAACCTAAGATGGCGGCGGGTGGCGGCGGCGGCGGCCTTGCGCTGCGCGTGCTCCGTCGCCCGCAGCGACGCCGACCACGACAGCCGCGCCAGCAGCGCCTCGCCAGCCATCGCGGCCGACATCACTCGCACCTGTTGAGTTCACAGACAACACATACCGGCACACAGAACACCAGCGCCAACCTAAGATGGCGGCGGGTGGCGGCGGCGGCGGCCTTGCGCTGCGCGTGCTCCGTCGCCCGCAGCGACGCCGACCACGACAGCCGCGCCAGCAGCGCCTCGCCAGCCATCGCGGCCGACATCACTCGCACCTGTTGAGTTCACAGACAACACATACCGGCACACAGAACACCAGCGCCAACCTAAGATGGCGGCGGGTGGCGGCGGCGGCGGCCTTGCGCTGCGCGTGCTCCGTCGCCCGCAGCGACGCCGACCACGACAGCCGCGCCAGCAGCGCCTCGCCAGCCATCGCGGCCGACATCACTCGCACCTGTTGAGTTCACAGACAACACATACCGGCACACAGAACACCAGCGCCAACCTAAGATGGCGGCGGGTGGCGGCGGCGGCGGCCTTGCGCTGCGCGTGCTCCGTCGCCCGCAGCGACGCCGACCACGACAGCCGCGCCAGCAGCGCCTCGCCAGCCATCGCGGCCGACATCACTCGCACCTGTTGAGTTCACAGCAACTTTTAAGCTATTGCATAACTTTTATCGAGGGCTTTGAGCGCAGCGATCGAATCAAGAAATTCCGTAACGAAAAGCACCTAACATTCGTCTAACGTCATTTCCGTTCGGGAGACTTCGGCTCGGTATGGCTCAGGGCGTGCCCGACCGGCACAGCACACTATTTTTTTTTACATTGAGTGATTCACAGAAGCACCCATAGATTAGAGAGTATTATAGTATAGATGTAATCTTAGCCCGTCATCGCGTGGCCATTTTGTGCTTATTTTCATACAAGTAGTATGCGTTTATTTTCTTGAATATTTCTATTTGTCGATCATTTCGAAGCACATTATAATACAGAAAAGAAAGTCATTTAGTTCATGATATCGATAAACTTCAAGTAATAAGAATCCGTAACCACACATATAAAGCTATGCAATTTTTGTAGACAAATTATTAATTGATGTGACATTTTTAGCACTAATGCCTTATATAGCACGAATGAGGGATTATTAGACTTATAAATTATCTTTTTAGCTTACAAAAATACCGATTGAAAAGCCCAAAAAACGTTGTTCAAAACTTACGTATTTAATGTTAAATCCACGTATTTGAGGCATTCTTTGGCCATTCTTATGGTTTATTATTTAGCGGAACCACAAAACTCAAGAATATCTAGCATAAAATGTCCACTAAAAACCTTTATTAACACTTTTATTACATGAAATATGCAGACCGACTCCTTTGTTATGTCCTAGTAAGTAGGACATAACATTACACGCTTTTGACGCTTATACACCGATATAAGGCTCTCTCCTAGTTTATAGTATCTCAATGGAAGCACCACTAAAAGGCTAATGACATAAGCGCATCACACACGGTGAAGATAATATAATATTTTATCTTAAGATGCCCAAATATAAAATATTATAGTATCTTAAGCTATCACACACGGCTAAGATACGATAATATTAAAAATCTGTTCATTTCCTTACGAGTCTGCGTTGGTGCCACACGTATTCCTTGTTAGAGTTCTATATACAGGGTGATTGACTATGAGTGATAACTGATACTGCCTTACATCTTGATTTGTTAGACAACTCCTCAGACGATGATTCTAATATAGAATGTGAAATGCAGATTGCAGTAGCACATTCCAAAAGGAGAAACATTTGGATAGAGCCTCACATAAAAAAGAGAAAAACCTGCGGCGAATTAAACCTTTATCAATATATTCTGTCAACGAAGAAGTTTCAGGAGTATTTCAGAAATTCAAGAGAAACATTCATTTCGATTCATGAGCTTTTTAAGTGCTAGCTTAAAAAGCTCATGAAAATTATAAGTCAATTTTATTTAAAATTATCCGAAATGTTACTTTTTCCCTCAAAATGTTACTTTTCGAATGAGACTTGAGAGTATGTAACTTTCTAACATGCAGCACTGGCAACACTGCATCCACTAGTCCATCCGATCACCGATGAGCCCGCTGCCCGACACAAAAACACCCTGTATTTATAAAGATATCGCATCTTAAGATAACATATTAAGATACGAAATATATATTTCGTATCTTAAGATAACATCTTAAGATACGAAACATATATTTCCATATCGCTCGGTATCTTAAGATACAAAATATAAAATATAAATTAACTTTGTCGTGTGTGATGGTTCATAGGATTTGTATGGTGAGCGATATTCTAAAATATGCTCTAAGATAATATATATTTTATATTATCTTCACCGTCTGTGATGCGCTTTAATTACTAATTTTAATATGGCAGAAAGTAGAGCAGCTCAGCTGTCAAATTTAACACAAAGTAGATATGCCTGTGCAACATTATTCTGTATTGCTTTGCTACATCTTATATATAAAATTCTCGTGTCACAATGTTAGTCCACGAACTCCTCCGAAACGGCTTTACTGATTTTTACCAAATTTTATATGCATATTCAGTAGGTCTGAGAATCGGCTACTGGGTACTTTATATATTGATAAGTGCATTTGTTGAATAAATAATAGTAAATTATTACAACTCGAGACTGAGGGCGACTATTGTTTGTGCGACGGGATAGTGATAGACGTTGCTATGGTAACATACTTATTTAGTCACTTCAAAAAAATAATATGGGTGAAATAGGTACTTTATATTATGGCAAAGCAACGTTTGCCGGGACAGCTAGTAGTTATCTAAAATCAAATCCGTGCATATGACGTGCCAAATCAGGCTTGTCTAGTCAAAGATAATCTGCTGTAGATTTCATTTAATAAGTAGTGTAATTATTATATTGGTCAAAATATATGCTCAATGTTTTGTACTTTTACAAAATTGCTTATAAGTATTTCTCAATTACTTGTTAAATAAACATTAATAAGTACTAAATGTTATCACATTATAATGTCTTTTAAGAATCTGTATGCACTAATGAGTGTGATTATTCATTTACAACATGTTTTTAAACAATAATTAAACTTATCACATATTTTTGTGTATTGTTTGTTAGTATTAATATATCATCAACTGTAAAGTTATTTTCTTAATCACCAAGGACTGAAGATAAGCTATTTGCACAGCAAAACAAAACTACAGCATAATTACAGAAAAACTTTAGAGTTATGCAGTCTCAGTGTGATAATCTGTGACCAGGGCCCCCGCTACCATATGTGCAATGTGTGCAATGCACACGGGCGCCATCCTCTAGGGGCGCCAAATCGTCATCTTTAGGGGCGCCAAAACCAAGGACCCAAACAATTTGCCTAAAGGGGCGCCAAAATCCTTTTTTTGCACACAGGCGCCAGTAGCCCTTATGGGGGCCCTGTCTGTGACACAGTGGATCTATCAGCAACTTGATCATAGTTCTTGGTCTTGGCTTCAGCTGTGTGCTAACAACCTTCAGAAATAAATAAATCATTCATATTACCTCTGCCACTTTATTGAAGCGCACAGCTCTTGGGGTCGCATCATCACTATCTGTTGTTTCACCAGCACGCACCGGGATGAATGTTGAGTCTCCCTAAAAATGCAAAGTGATGGAAATGTGAATTATTTATGTTTTAACCCGTCAAGCCCCAAGCGGTCGAATTCGACCAATAGATTTCCAAGAATCTACGATCAAGGAATTAAATAAAGAACAGCAACATCTAGTCTATAATATTTTAGTAGAAAATTCATACATATTAATAAGCTCAAAACAAGTTAGGTTCAACGTTAAACTTGAGCTTTTAAGGTCCATCTTTGGGCTTTGCTGTGTTAAAAATATGTTCTGTGTTAAAAAAGAACATGTTTGAAATATAAAAATGTTGCTGATATAAAAGTATTGATATGCTTAAGCTATGGAATGTATCTTACCAAGCTAGTGCTGTTATCGTTGCAGAAACTGTCATCATCTGTTTCAGCTGTTGCCTCTAAAAGTTGCTGCAGAATTAAAAATAAAAAAGTAAACATCACTTTACAAATGTATTGAAATAAAATAACTTAAATGTTTATTTGCTATCAATTTTAACACTTTTCTCATACAGTTTTCTGCAATTATTGATCTGAAATGTATTATACCTTATTAAATAACTAATATAGCTAATACCAGCACACGAATGTACAAGTCAATAAATTACAATCAAGCAAAAAGACCTAAATATAGAAATTGATAATTTAAGATAACAAATAGTCAAAAACATTTTACCGTATAGTCAGCAGGTTGACAGGGATCTTTTGTTGGGGGTGTGAAGCATAAAACTAGTAGATACACAAACAGTAGTGAACTTCTTATGTATGTTACAAGAAAGGGCCGATCTAGTTTCTTCTCTGTGTAAATATACTGTAAGAAAAAACATGGTGTTGAAAACAACAGTCATAAATTTTCAGTAAATTATACAGCGAAAACAATGTACTTTATACCTTTGTCACCTCTGAAGACGCCACCCATAAAACAGTGACGAGAAACAAAATAAACAGACCAAACACATATTTTCTTTTACTGAAACTTTGAGTTCCATCCTTGCAGTTTTTGTTTTGCGACACTCCAAAATAGTTATGACATAGGGTCAACATGAAGAATACTTAATAAAAACTGATAGTGAAAAAGTAGCTAGTCTTTTTGCGGAAGATAAAAGACATTGATACAAAATTATATCTCAGTACTGCACTTAGTATAGGTATTCTGGAAATCTAAATACGACCATCGAATTCCTTATGTATGCTCCCCTTTATTAAACATACAATCCTTATTAGAATAATCTCAATTCCGGCTTTTTCTTTACAAAACTAATAAGAATCATCGGTCTTCACAAAATTCACAAAACTAAATAAAAATTTTGACAGCAGTGTTGCCAACTATTCAAAACATTTTCCCCCTAATGCAACTTCAAAACTCACTAAATTTCATCCAAAACTCCCCAAAAAATCAAAATATTTAAAATTACTTTGGGTGTGTTCTACTAAGCGCTTAAAACACTGAAATACACCTTTTACAGGCCAAACAAACAAGCAGGCCAGCAGTTTTAAAATACTACAATCTTTTTTTTTCATCATACAACGACAACTGTCATCTGGTACGACTCATAGACTATGCATTGTGCGGCAGTTCCATCTTAAAGGTGGCTTTCGGATCTTTGCTGCGAGCGACCGCGAACGGTAATAATTCAAATAAAATGCTACTGTATGACACAGAAAATAGGTATCATTTTCTACTGATATTTGCGTGGCGAACCATGCTGCCACCGGCGCGGCGGCGGCGGCGTAAAAGCTAGTGGGAGAGTAAAATGAAACCTATAGCCTTTGTCATAAAGTGGCATTTCGTTTGAATTTTCGTCCATCGCGGTCGCTCGCGGCAAAGATCCGAAAGCCACTTTAAGGTTGTTATTAAAAAAAATATTCCATTCTTCAAAAATTTTACCCCCAAAAATATCTCCAAAATATTTTATCCCCTAAAAAACATACTAAATTTATTTTTTTCCACTAAATTTAGTGGGAAATCCCTATAGTTGGCAACACTGTTTGACAGCTTCGCTGTCTTTTTTTCGCTGTCATTTTGTCTTGTTTTTAAATTTTATCTATTATAAGCAAAAGTCACAAAAGTCATAAAGCTTTTACAATTTGCAAGTCTTGCTTTAAAAAAATAACAGAATTAATAGCTGTAGTGTAGGAAACAAAAACTTGTTTTTATCAAAGTAGCTAGTAGCTACTCTTGTATTATTTATTTTTAGTGAACAGCACATGATAGAAACTAGAAAGTCTAGAATTTTGGCATTGTCTTTAATGCATTTTGCTATTCAATCGTCATTAAAAAAAAAAAAACTCAAACGTCATTCGTCAAATCAAATCTCCCGATTTGTTGATAACTATAAGTTTTAGGAAAATTATTTATTAAATTGAATAAAATATTTATTACTTATAATAATGGACGTTATAAAACAGGTCGGCAAGTATTTAAACACTCCAGTTGGAACTTTAAGCTATAACACTGACAAAGTATGTATAACAAAGGTAAATAATATCTTTATCCACAATATTTTACTGTTTTCTTTGTATTTATTCTTGAATTTGTACATTTCAGGTGCTAACTACCTCCTTAGATAAAGAAAACATTGAAGGATTCGCTACTATAATATTGCGATTCGCAGCTAAAAGCAACCAATCCATGAACCAAGAACAGGTGTTATTAAGTTACCAATGGCTTGAACACATCTCCATGTATATGAATCAAGCTGCAACGAACCCTGCATTTGCTAAAAACTTTTTGCTGGTAAATATTAACATTATCATTTATTTATTATTATTGCATACAAAAAACCATTGGTTAACATCAGTTTATCATGATTGAAGGCCGCACTTCATGTTGGGCCATAATGGATCACCATTCATCTTGTAGTCCATCATGATTGTGATTCTGTTTTGTATCAAATTTTTTTGTGTTTGTCTAGGTCCGCTATCCCCAACCCGCGGCTTTATTTGTGGCCCGCGTGATGTTAAACAATTTTGAAATTCTTGCCCACCGGCAAAATAACGTAAAGTCTACGTGATAGTCGTTAAATTTTTTCCACTTTGAAATCGTTAATTTTGAAGAATGTTATTTTTTAACCCTAATAAAATGAAACCACATAATAAATAACCACACAATAAAAAAAAACCACAAACATGTTTTGGACACCAAGACCAAAACATGTTTGTGGCCCGCATGAAAAAAAGGTTGGGGACCACTGGTCTAGGTCTATTAATCCAACATGGAGAGGCTACTTAAGTTAAATACATATAATTTAAATCTATGCAAACAAGCAGTTTGGCCACACAAGCAATTGCTTGTGATTTCACAATGTAGCGGCCAAACTGCTTGTTTGCGTAGATGCTGCTTTTAAAATTAGAGCCTTAATGCCCATTAATGCTTCAAGCCCCAAGCGGTCGCATGCAACCGCGATAACAATAGAAATCTATTGTGTCTCGTTTTTTCCATGATCGAGGGATTAAGTTTAAAAATTAAAAGTGACAAGCCATTTAAAGCTATGTCCTAAAATTAAAGCTTCAAGATTTTTTTGCAATATTGTCTTATTAGTTATTAGTGTGTACTGTGTACTATTTTATAAATCTTATACAATTATAATCTTCCTCTGTTACAGGGTCTCAATAGAACATTAGAGAGAAACTCATATCTCACCGGTAGTGCTTTGACGATAGCCGATATTGCTGCCTACTATGTTCTTCATCCTATAATTGTAAGTTAACATAAGTTCAGATGTATGTTGATACAGTAGTGGATTCCTGCCTATCTTAAGTCTAGATTAGGGTTGCCAACCTCTAATTTAAAAAGCCAGGATTTTACTGCAAGCTACAAATGCAATTAACTTTAAAAACAGGAAACAGTAGTAGACTGTAGAGTTGCTGTAACAGAGCTGCTTGTTTAATTGCTAATTAGTAAAAGTGAACATTATTAATGTATAAAAAAGCACACTGCTCAAAACTATCCAGGATGTCTCAGCCCTCAGGACGGTACAAAAATTAGGACTTGTCATGGCAAAACAGGATGGTTGGGAACCCTAGTCTGATTTCCAGTGGAGAATCTGCATTGTCAGGGCCCCCGCTACTATATGTGCAATGTGTGCAATGCACACAGGCGCCATCCTCTAGGGGCGCCAAATCGCCATCTTTACTGGCGCCAAAACCAAGGACCCAAAAAATTCGCCTAAACCTATAGGGCACCAAAATCCTTTTTTTGCACACAAGCGCTAGTAGCCTTGTGCGTTGTATTAATCTATACAATATTGGATGTTGAACTGATTAAAAGACAAAAGATGCACTACTTATTATGTTGCTCCAGCTAATTATAAAATAGAATTTGATAACTTAATAAATGAAACTAATATGCTCTCAGTTATAAAGTAATATTAATAGCTTATTTAATATCATAGTACATATTACATAATATTATGATTAAGCTACATAATTCTTAGTGTATGACGTCATAGCCCATAGGCTTAGGCACACATAGTGTACAATGTCCTGAGACACTGTGGACCAATGATTTGAAGAAAGTAGCATGAGGGCTGCCCAAGATAGGGATGGTTGGCGCTCATTGGGGGAGGCCTACTTTCAGCAGTGGACAGCAGTAGGCTGATGATGATGACATAATTCTTAAAATAATAATATTGCGTATTATAACTTTTATGTAATAAAAAACCATTTGCACAATATAACACTCATATAAACATCATATAGAGGCACTTCACATGGCTATTTGTATTTGCGTATTTGATGTATTCGCCAAACAATCACCATGTGTAGACGGTATGTTTGACAAATGTTGGCCTTATTTGCTTATTTCACAAATATGACCAATACCAAATACACGTATCCGTACCTTTTCGGTTTTTGACGCACATCAAAGAAGTCAAATAGGCAAGTACAGAAAATCAAGTAAAAGTTTGGTATTTGACGTCCATGTGTGGAAGGCCTTATTTGCTTGTTTGTGTATACGTCAATAATTTTGCTAAATGCAACAAATAGCCAATAGCAAATACAATAGCCATGTGAAGTGCCTCCAATACATCAATAAAATGTTTGTATTGTTTGTTTTCAGGAGCGTCTCTCATTGAGTGAACAAGAGTACCTAATAAATGTTTGTAGATGGTTCAAGAATGTACAGGCACGGCCAAGAGTGTGTGGCAGTAAAAAACCTGTACAGTTAAACACTTTGACTTTATCAGTTTTAGCTCCAGCTGTACATTAGTTTTTTAATTCCATTTTCAATTATGAACGGCAAATAAATTGTGTATATCAAAATGATTGGTATGAAATTGTATGTGGTTTTGTTTTGCATTACTGGATATAATGTAAGTATTGAATAAATACGACAAATTGATATTTTTTGTTTGGCTTAATATCCACACTACATTTGCATTATGCAGTCAAGATTTGGTTTCAGAATGTTGAATGTAGCAGCATGCACTAACACTGGTATAATGTAAATTGAATAGAAATAACCATTTTACCACGAATAATAAGAAATATAAATAAGAAATAACCACGTTTAAAATCCTTTATTTTCTCTAAGGTCACATAGTAACCTTAGAGCGCTTACAGACGAACGGCACGCGTCGGCGGCACGCGTCGGCGGCAATCGACGGCATGCGTCGGCGGCAGTCGACGGCACGTGTCGGCGGCAGTCGGCGGCACGTGTCGGCGACAGTCGAGGACAGCCGTCGACAGTTTATCATGCTTGCAGTTGTGACGTACCGCGTAAAGGTAAGCGACAAGCGTCCACAGGTCGGTATCGTACGCAACGGACGTCTCGCATCAAACGGATATAGTCTGTCAAGAAAGTCATGACAGGCGGGAAAATTTTTAAACGAAATAAAAAATAAGAGAGCTTTATTAATTCGAGATAAAAATGTGCAAGATGACAATATTTAAAATGTAAGAAGCGCTGTTTATGAAAATACAAAGAAAAAAATACACCTTAGGTATAAGCGTGATTACGTTTAGAAAATTTTCCCGCCTGTCATGACTTTCTTGACAGACTATAATTTTTTTACAGCACGTCCAATGTATGAATAATGAATCGGTAGCGTACGAATTACCGACTAGCCAGTATGTTTATCTTCAAATTAGTCCAAACAAAGTTCCTGAGTCAAAATTTCTGCTTTCGACTTTTCCATCCACACCACAGACATATATCACACCCATTTTTGAGCATTCATTTACTAGGCTAGTCGGTAATCCGTACGCTACCGATTCAGCGGACGTACTGTGAAAAAATTATCCGTTTGATGCGAGACGTCCGTTGCGTACGATACCGACCTGTGGACGCTTACCTTTAGGCGGTACGTCACAACTGGGGGCCTACCACCACCTCTTCTAAGCGGCACCGTTTGACAGATAAGCATTTATTACTTTAACGTCAAGCTAGCGACCTTAAAAAGTTGATATTTCACAGCGGACTTAACAATGTTTTGCATTTTTTACTGTTTTTTTAGTAAAATTATATTTAAAAAGTGAGTACGGTAATGTTATTGTAATCTTACAACAAAGTTTTCTGGAAACATGATAGTTTTAGGAAAGGTCGTGGTAGGCCCCCTGCAAGCGTCATAAACTGTCAACGGCTGCCGTCGACTGCCGCCGACTGCCGTTGACATGTGCCGTCGACTGCCGCCGACACGTGCCGTTCGTCTGTAAGAAGCCATACTCAACCAAACACTGTAAATCGCACTGTTGTTTTATGCAATTGATCTATAAATTAAAGATGGGCCATGAGAATTTTTTCTATTGGCAAGCAAAAGGATTACTGGTGTCACAACTGCTTCAATCTAAAGCTAAACTTTTAAAAAAGGAACACGTTCTCTTCTGGAAGGCTTAGCAGGTCGTTATAACGCTGAAATCTATATATTTATACTAATATTATAAATGCGAAAGTGTGTCTGTCTGTCGTTACCTCTTCACGCCCAAACGGCTGAACCGATTTTTGTGAAATTTGGTATGAGGATACTTTGAGTGCCGGGAAAGCACATAGGATACTTTTCATCCCGGAAAAATGTACGGTTAACGCGCGATAAACGAATTTTACTATACGATACGACAATAGAGTTACGGGCGTCATCTATCTGCCGCACTCAGAGTGGAACATTAATAACTTAAATGTAATTAATTTAAAAATTTGACATAAGACCCCATTATCCGTCAAACTCTCAATTAAATTGAAGGTTAATCATAATTAAATGCGTAAAAAAATAAAAAAAATATCTGAGTGCGATAGTATGTGACGTTTCTTTCATGTTAAAGTAATTTGTTTCAGAGCAGACGTATACCACCGTCAGAGTTAGAGCCGCTGCCGCCACAGATATTCCCCACCGACCTGGCCGGGCTGCTAGACCTGCAGAAACCTTTTGTGTACCACCCACAGCCGTTCACGTACCCGCATTATCCTATTGTGCTGTACATATAGATGTACGAACTTATGGGCTTTTTAGTTTAAATCGCTTATCGGACTTTATCTGTGGCCTGCGTTAAAGATAATAATAGTGAAGATCAATGCAATTAATTTTCTTTTTGTGACCTCGCCTGAAATTTTTAATTTATGTGTAATTACTGTGCTTGCTACTTTTTAATCACTAGTCTTGAGCAACGTTAACCCTAACTGGTTAACCCTAATTTTTTTTTTGCGGACCGCGACACTAAGGCCCGTATTTTTGGTCAGTACTCAAGATGCATCTCGGTCTCAAGACACGGTTCAGGCTCTGTGATTGGTTGGCTGTCAAAATTTGGACCAATCACAGAGCCGAACCGCGTCTTGAGACCGGGTCGCATCTTAAGTACTGACCAAAAATACGGGCCTAAGTGTCTAAAGACACTAGGCCGATTAAGTTACGCGGCGTAAATTACGTACGCAATGTCAAACGCATACAAAATACGGACGGATTAACGCGACGGAATAGTGTGTCGTCGGCAATTTAAAATACATTGCGGGCGTAATCGTGCGGAATTTACGCCGGCGTAACTTCGGCCTAGTGTGTTTAGACACTAAGGCCCGTTTGAAAAAAGGTTGAGTACAACGGATTTAAAGTTTTAACAGCGAATCGAGGCACAAAACTCAATAATTTTACATACAAACTACCAGAAGCCTAGACGACGAAGAAATTTCGCCCAGGGCGCGGCTGGTAGTGCTAAGGCCGTGTTTCCACTGACGCGGAGCGGACTAAAGGAGTTTAGCGGTGCCGAATTAACCAATCACCATGCTCGAAATCTTCGCTGTCATTGCGCTGGAATAGCACGATTGGTCAATTCGGCACCGCTAAGCTCCTCTCCGCTCCGCTCTGCGTCAGTGGAAACGTGGCCTTAAACTGGCCCTGCTTGATAGTTCAAGATTAAATAATATAGTACATAGTAAGGTACTTAATAAAATAATAGTAGTAAGTAACTACGAGGGCTGCTATTTATGTATCCGGAACTGGCCACTTACAAGAACAATATTTAAAAAGTAATTACAGCATTTGAAAATAGAACTCTTTGGTTGAAGAATACATTTTGTTTCATGTGACTGTCAATTATTTTTCTAAATTGACAATAAAAAAAGAAAAAAAGAAAATTGCGTGTCTTCATTTGCCATGGATTTAACGCGTGAACATTTTCGTGCAATGATTTACTACGATTTTCGGCGTGGGCTAAATCAACAACAGTGCTTTATTCAACTCACCGCAACTTTTGGAGATGAAGCACCATCAAAAACCACTGTTTATCACTGGTACAGTGAGTTTAATCGTGGGCGGTCTATGCTCACGGATGAAAATAAAGAAGGTCGCCCAAAAACAGCTGTTGTCCCACAAAATATAGATGCTGTGCGGGAACTAATAATGCGTGATCGTCATGTTACATATCGCGAGATAGAGGCGTCCTTAGGCATAAGTATGACGAGCATACATAAGATATTACACGAACATTTGGCTGTAAAAAAAATATGTTCGCGTTGGATTCCGCACAACTTGACAATCGATCAAAAACGGGCTCGTGTCGATTGGTGCAAAAAAATGATAAAAAAATACAACCGTGGTACGTCAAAAGCCGTTTATAATATCTACACAGGTGATGAATCTTGGATCTATGCATATGACCCCGAAACTAAACAACAGTCAACGGTGTGGGTGTTCCAAGATGAGCCGAAACCAACAAAAGTTACTCGTGCAAAAAGTACTTTGAAGCAAATGGTCGCCTGTTTTTTTGAAATTAATGGACATGTGGCTACAGTGCCATTAGAGAATCGTAAAACGGTTAATTCTGAATGGTATACGACCATTTGTTTACCAGAAGTCTTTGAAGAAATAAGAAAGGACAACCGACAACGCAGAATCATATTACATCACGACAATGCTAGCTGTCACACCTCAGCTGAAACAACTCAGTTTTTGGAGGGTCAAAAGATCGAATTGACTGGTCATCCGCCGTACAGCCCTGATTTGGCACCTAACGATTTCTTTTTATTTCCATACGCGAAGAACAAATTCGTGGTCAACGTTTTTCGAGCCGCGAAGAGGCTGTTGATGCGTTCAAAATGCACCTTTTGGAGATACCTCAATCAGAATGGAAAAAGTGCTATGAAAATTGGTTCCAGCGTATGCAAAAGTGTGTCGATCATCGCGGCGAATATTTTGAAAAGCAATAAAACCATATTAAATGATATATGTTTGTTTCTTTTTTTAATTCCGGATACATAAATAGCAGCCCTCGTAATAACTAAATACATAAGATTTATAAAGGTTTTCCTCAATTAAACGCTAACGTGTAAGTACTTATTTTAATTTTTATTTCATTGTCGATATAACATCCGCTGAATATATTAATAATGATATTAATATTGATTATATTAAATAAGCTATCTGTTTTGCTTGTAAATTATGTAAATTTTGTATCATACTTAGCTCATTTTTCGGCGACCAACAGCCAAAACTGCGTTGGTGACAAACGGTTTGTCACCAACTAATGGAGATTATTTTCTTTAGTTTAAATATTATAATACGTACTTATTAATAAACTTATCTTGTTATACTAATATCAATATCGTAATTAAGGCCATAAAATGTTATTTAGACAATTGCAGTGTTGTTGGCGTTAATTTTTCTGTCGGAGAATCGCAGCATCAGACATCGTTCGAGTTTGTTCGAATACAAGCAGCCGTTGTCTTCGGACTCTGCAAATAAATTAAGGGTCAGTTCACATTACAACGTGACCCGTAGATCCTATGCGTTCTGGGTTTTGGAAAAGACAGCCCAACGAGTTGTAAGGTAAACTGGTTAATGAAATTACAGTAAAATCAAATTGTTATTCCGCCGCCCTCTGCAATTAATTTTTTATAAGGAAATAGAACGATACTTAATTAAAGGAATAAACCCACGGGTAAGTCGGTTTCTCCTAATAACTAAGATTTCCGTTGTTTACAGCGGAAAAACTTGTACATTTTTGTCAAAAATCTCCACAAGACCATATATCCTATCAAAATCTGTTCAAACTTGCGTGACAGACAGACAGGCAGAAAGATAGGTAAATTTTTAAATTATTTATTATTTTAGTATGGATAACCAGACTTGAGAGTAGATTAGGTGAGTCATAAAAAAAAAACTTCTTGTGTCATAAAACGACTTGCAAAAAGGTTGTGGTGTGCACGTATTCGGCTGTTTTTTTGTGACTGCTCTCGAGGTTCTGATACCTGTCTGCATCTCCTGGAAGCAGGCTCTGATCTGGTCGCGGAGTATGGCCCGGGACTGTTGTGACGTGACTGCTGTCTCCACCTTGTTCCACAGTTGCGCCTCACGGGGAATCCCGTGCATGTCGACCTACATGGTACAGCAGACTATTACTCCCATGAGATCCTGATACTTTATCAGTAGCCCGCGTGACCCGTATGAGAAAAGAGGTTGAGTATAGATAAATTACTACGATAACATGGCGCGCCCCTCCAAAATTCAAAACGTTTGAAAGTAAGTATATTTTGTGAAAATATGTACCATAGCGCCACCATGTAGTACTGGTTGATTGGTTGAATACTTACAACTACATACAAACTCTTTCATAAGGATGTGACTACAAACATTGAAACAGTACCTAATTTGGAGGGGCGCGCCATGTTATATTAGTTTATTTCTACCATTGTTCTACAATCTACATAATATAGGTACTATTGATACATAATATAGTAGTTAATTTTTAAAAACATGAAATTGCTAAAACTTACCACTTGCAAGTTGGCGAACACACATTGGCTGAGGCACTGAAAAAAGTTTTAAGTATGAAGAGCACAATATTTTACCAAGCATTTTGAACTTGTATACTATATGTAGAGGTAGCTTGTAGGTACAGGTAAGAAATTCCAAGATCTAAGTCAATACCTGAGGGTAAACCACAAGTCATTAACGCTAATGTTGAGTTTACACAATATGTTGCATATTAATTGAGTTTTACAAGAACATCTTTTGTCATTACCGCCTACTGTGAGTGTGACTATGTACAGTTCCTGTCAAGTGTAAAACTCGATGGACAATACTTAGGTATCGTAGCACTTAATCTTAAGTACTTATTTACTTGTGCATCTTCCTTAAGTTTTTCCTGATTAGATCATTTAATACCTACTTTCTAGTCATGTTTTTATATTACAAGAATCTTCTAGCTCTTGGATGACATTGTCAGTAGCGGCGTTACGCAAGGGCGACGCGAGGCATCCGCCTAGGGAGCTGAATAAGAAGAGGCACCGCCCGTAAACAGAGAAAAGGGGAAGGCAGGTGCCCCTTTTCTAGCACTACCAGCACACTGGGCGCCGAAAAAATCTCGCCCAGGGCGCTGGTATTACCAAAACCGGCACTGGACATTGTCATGGGACGTGAATGTCTGAACTATATCTGTATGCAATCTGCACTGTCTGCAAAGTGACACTTTACAAAGCAGCAGCATTAGTTCCAAAAGGTACGCCATCCTAGGACGCTGCCGGCCCTAGGCCGAGCCTATAGCCCTACTACGAAACCGTTTCGAGACTCAAACAATTATTATTAATATTGTTTGAATCTCAAAACGGTTTCGTGGTATAGCTCCTGGGCTG
The DNA here is from genome assembly GCA_963422495.1 of Polyommatus iphigenia. Taxonomy (NCBI): domain Eukaryota; kingdom Metazoa; phylum Arthropoda; class Insecta; order Lepidoptera; family Lycaenidae; genus Polyommatus; species Polyommatus iphigenia. The sequence continues at coordinate 17,443,556 of OY730179.1, forward strand.
GAATAGTGTACGGTGCACCTAATAGGTTTTACGCCTCTGTATAGTGTGTGTGTGTGACACTGTGTGTCTTCTTAGTTCTTACCTGATCAGTCTCCTCCTTGCTAAACAGCGATTCGCTTCTCTTAGCTCTATCGTTCGACGCATTGTAACTATGTCCATGTACCGGTCTGGGCTTATGGTTGATGAAATTATCATCATAAACCCGACTTTCTTCAGGATACGAACCATTCAGGATCTTCATTTTGTCAGAAAAAGTGTTGTTTCTTCGCTCGTGGTTGTACTGGTTTCTTTCACCGCCGCCGTCTATACGCGGTGACGAATCGGAATATCTGTCTGTGTGTCTTGTCTTTCTGACATTTTCCCGGCAGCTTTTGAGGGCTACAGCCACGTCTTCTTCCATCAAATGTATATTCCCTTCTCCGGAACACAAGGAGTAGGGAAGGATTAAAAGAAGCACCGCTATCGAGTACATTATGCCTACTTCGGTTTGGGTCATTTGGATGGTGCTGTTATGGTGATGATGGGTGCTTTTATTGGTTCCGGGCAGGATGTGATGTTATTATCTTTGACAGCATGTCTGTTGGGTCATTGTTGGATTACAAAACTGACAAGGCTATATCTAGTTCAATGCCTAGTCTGTAATGTGTTTCCTATTCATGGTATTCGGTAGTTAATAATTATTATATTTTCCGTTATGGTATAATATATTATTTAAGAATGCGAAAGGGCCAGGCCACAACATAAACACTGCGTTGCGACGTCGTATCGCAAAAACAACGCTTGAAAAGAAATGTATTTTTTTGCGATGCGACGCCGCAACGCATTGTTGTGGTCTGGCCCTAATGCATCTTTCATCACACGTCTCACACTGCTTGCTTTGTGATTTTGTTTTTGTTATTGTGTTATTGTGTAATGATTCTTATAATATACTGGGTTTCAGTTAGTAAAACAAATAATTTCAAGAACAAGGAAGAATGCAACTCAAATAACTATGCTTAATAAATTAATTGTTTAAAAAGGATGTAACCAATGTGGATGATATTGATGATGATAAGGTACCTACGTAAAGTAGGTATATTAAAAAGCTTAAAACATTTAAAACGTTTATTTATCATCGTCAAAAGTACTTACAACTAACACAAAATATATTACTATTTACTTTATATCTTATTTGAATAACATACTGTATAATTAAGTAGCCTATATTCGTTATTTAGCCTTTCCCATAGTGTCCCCACCTTCCGTTCCCCCATCCTCCCCACGCTGGTGCCCGGTTTCCCCCATAAATTTTAACCCCATCATCATAGTAAGACCCGTAGCTGCTTCCCGCCAGTGCTGATTTCCCCCTACCTAAAAGTCCAGTGATGCCCGAAATCCCAGCATAGGTGTTCCCAATCACCCCCGTCCCATATCCCCCGAAGTTCCCATATGACCCCGTCAGTTGGAAGGTCAGGGGGATGTGGACTTCGCGCTTGATGGACCGGAGACCAGGCCAGAACGTTTCAGATGCTTCTAGATCTGGTTGCACTGTTGCTTCTTCTTCTGCAAGCAGAAAACATTTTTTTATTATTAGGATTATAAACACTAAAATAACTAATAAGTCTGTGTGTGACCTCTTCACGCTTAAAACACTGAACCGATTTTGCTGAGCTTTAGTATGGAGATACTTTGAGTCCCGGGAAAGGACATTGAATATTACGTTTCAACCCGGAAAATGTACGGTTCTCGCGCGATAAACGAACTTTGCCGCAACGGAGTTGCGGGCAGTGGGCACCAACTGTTGTGTAATGAGTAGACATCGGATTATATGCATTTGCATACTTGCATATGCAAATGCATATAAAGGCACTTTTTAGGCGATAGTGCATATTTCGACAAATTTTCGTTGATAGTGCATATTTCGGTCGTTTTATGACATTGTAGTCTCCAAACTAGCTACCGAGGCCACGAAACAGAAGTACGATGGATCAAAATACCTTAAATAATATGTGGCCCCACTCATGTTCAAAGACTTCCGCAATAAACCCAATAGTAAAATGTTTCTTTGTGGTTGGCAGCATTAGAAAAAAAAATTCAATCGGAAAGAAGAAAAAATCCTGGATTTGATTGCAACACCCGAAAACTCTTCAAAAAATAATAAATTTTAATAGTAAATGTCTTCTGATTGTGCATATTTTGTGCATATTTCGGCCATTTTTCGTGCATACTTGCATGCATATTTCGGCACTTTGATCGTGCATATAATCCGATGTCTAGTAATGAGTAATGACTAATAATTTTAACTCACAAGTTATTATCATAGAATTCATAGATGGATAGATAGATAAAAAATTCTTTATTTGTACAAACTAAACTAAATTACAATTTAAAATAAAACAATATTAGAATATTATGTACAAACACGCGGTCTTAGAGGATAGATAACTTGATAGAGGAAGATAGATAACTTTTTGTCAGGTCTTTAAACCTTGCTCAGTAAAAATATAAACAAAAAATGCATACAGTTTTCTTACAAAAGGTTCAAATGATAAATCACAGAGTTCAAAGACCTGCCATTAAGATTGGAGGGTCAATTATACCAAAATTAACGATAAAAAGGTTACGTTTTGACAAGTTTAAATAATATTGATTGTGAGATAAAATGCAAATAATTTTTGGGCATATTTAGCCATTCAAATAAAGGTTTTTTTAAAGTTCAAAATAAATTAATTCAAAAACTTGCGTCGATTCGAAACTCTATTTCGATATTATTCTAAGAGGAGACTAAAAATAAGGAGAACGGTTGATACTTGATAGGTGTTGGTATATTATATGGTTAATAATTGTATATTTATAGCCTATATTGCCTTAGATACAGTAGAGGTATTTGGATTTCTATAATATGTACATATTATAATGACGAATGGACATCAAGTATGGATTTATTAATAGAGTTAACTTTACGTAGACGTAAATGTCTATTTATAAATGCATTAAAACTGTATTTACTCTATGCAGCTAATAATATGTTATTGTGAACTATTTTTATTGTCTCCTCTTGGTCTCCTCATAAAATCTAAGAAATCCTATGGGCTGTCGTATCGTATTAACACCTTCACTGCGGGGCAGGCCAAAATCGGCCTGCCGCGGAATTTCAGCTGGTGCGGACGAAGAAAACTATGTTCTCTCACACGAATGCGGTGCGGAACGATTATCTCAGGTGTTTGTAAAGGTACGAAAGAGGCAAATAATATATAATTGAGATTGTGTTCAAAATTATAGGTCTTTCCTATAAAAAAAATATGGCAGGTCGTTATCGGCCTACCACGCACTGGAGGTGTCAAAAATCAACTCAGTGCGGCAGTGGGCTATTGCGGCCCGCCGTTTGTACGGCGGGCTTGTGCAGGCGGTTGGCGACCCGATACCGCACCGAGCGTCCGCCTCGCCAGTTAGTGATGTGCAATCTATCGTAAGTCGTAGCTGACGTACGTCGCGTTTTTTAACCGACTTCAAAAAAGGTTATCAATTCGAGCTGTATATTGTATGTATTATTTTCAGAACTGCCTAGTTTTGATATGTTTTAGTCTATATCAGCATCTGAACAAATGTGTCCTAAAGTGACACATCTTCGGAACTACTAGTCCGATTAAAGTAATTCTTTTTTTGTACTAGGTACTGTTTAACTTGGGGGATACTGCAAGTTTTCGGTTCAGTAGTGTTTAAAATAGGTAATTTTGATTCTCAATTACGTACGATTTAGAAGTGGTTTTATCTTTTTAAAATACAATAATTATTCATTTTATAAAATTAACAACGCACGATAGCAGGAAACAAAAGATCATGTCCTTGAGATGAGCGTTAAACGGCCAAATTGTGCAGGGTGATATGAAAAACTGCGAGAAACCATGAGGAGTGTCGAATCAAAAAAGAAATTAAAAAAAATTAAAACATACTGCAGAATGTGCAAACAAAATCGGGCTTTGTGTTTTAAAGACAGGAATTAATAAAAATATATATTTTCGATATCCCCTTATTTTTGTCTTTCCCATCTCTATTAAAAATACTTTCTAGTGCGGTTCAGGTCGATATCGGCCCGCCACTTTCCCTGGTTTATTTCTTATTTCCTGTTTGGCAGATCCCAGGGCGAATCAAATCTAAAGTAATTGGGTTCAAGGTTCCAACAGTCCAAAAAATGTACACCTACATTATGTTTTCGCAAAGTTATAGTAATTTAATCTAACCTTGTGCTGGTGGGTCGAGAAAGGCCTACCCCGTACTGGCGGAAAAATCATTGGGGGCACATTTTGGCCCGCCGCCGCACCAGACGAAAGTTTAAGATTTTACTTGCCGCAGTGAAGGTGTTAACTATTATTAACCCATCAAGCCCCGAAATTGAATCTAAAGCCAATGATAGTCTTAATTTAATATCGAGTTGGGGTAAACGTAATCGCCTGAAATTTGCAGTGCATAAAACTTACCAAATTCTTTTAAAAGGTTCCCTCATATCTTCCCCTAGCATTAAACTTGACAATATTAACGTTAAACGCAAAAAAGTCACTCTGTTATCTTGGTTTTTACTTGGAAAATAAATTTACATTTTTAGAACATATAATTCAAACCGGTGAGAAAGCGAAGCGCAATTTTTACTCCTTTACCAAAATATCTACGTCGACATGGGGCCTCTCTTTCAAAACCCTAAAATTAATTTACACCGCTACTTATCTAGGCAGCATTTGCTACGGGGCCCCCGTGTGGGCCGACAGGGCAACAATCGGCGCGGCTCGTCGCAAGTTGCTACAAAGCCAACGTCTTGCTCTTATATTCTTGTGCAAAGCTTACAGGACCATAAGCACCGAAGCCTTGCCTGTGTTAGCCGGAGTTTTACCCGTTGACCTTGAGATTCAGCGTCGTGCGACAATGTATTATCATAACAAAAACATTGACAACCCGTTCTTTTTAAGCGCTCGCGATAAAATTAAAATAGCAAGATTGTTTGAACCTTATGAAAACTCTGTGCAAAGCCTAATCTCCGAATGGCAGTCGCGATGGGACTGTTCCACCAAAGGGCGACATCTTTATAATTTTTTCCCTAATATTCGTGAACGGCTATCCAAACATTGGATGGATATTGATCACTGCGTTTCTCAATTCCTGACCGGTCATGGAAATTTTAAGGCCAAACTTTACGGATTTAAACTAGTAGCATCACCCATGTGCGAGTGCTCGACCGAAGGCAACATGTTTGAACAAACCGCTCATCATGTACTCTGGGAGTGCAGTCTCTGGCAGGACGAAAGAACTACTATGCTAAACAACCTATTCTGTACTTCTGGAGTCGCATACTACGGTGATCTCATGGACAGCGCTAGGAACTTCCGTGCCTTCAAGCGTTTTTGTCACAATTATTATTGGCAACAGTCAAACACAATAAACTCCAATTTTAACTTAGCTTTGGCTTAGGAGTCATAATTATTAACCTTATTTCCGTGGTGCTCCCCCCTTAAGTTCTTTGACTTTCGGTCATTGCAACTTTGTGCTGTCTCCCGCTTTTATGGGGAGGGAAATTGGAATCTTCCTACTCCTCCTATTTACTTTTAATTAATTTCGTTGCGGGTCCCAAGACAGTTTTAGCATATCCCTCGGGCTCCCTGAGATCATATCAAAGGGTTTTCGTGGTTGGATACCGCTGTCGATCCTGGCGACACAGGAGATACAGTGGTGGGAATGTGTGGTGGGCCAAAGCCCGTTTAAAAAAAAAGCCCCATAATTGAAGATTTCCAAGAATCCGCGATCGAAGGATTAAACGTCAATTTTTAGACTATGTATATCTGTTGCCGCTATAGCAACAAATACTAAAAACAAAATAAACTTAATATTTAAGGGGGGCTGTCATACAACAAACGTGATTTTTTTGGCCTTTTTTGCTCTAAGTATATCAATAATGGCAACAGGTAGGGTACTTGAATTTTTCACAAAATCCTTAGTTATATAATATTGGGTGTAATTTAATATTAAATAATAATATTAAAATAAAATATAAAATTAAGGGGGGCTGCCATATAAAAAACACAATTTATGGCCTAATTTTGCTTTATAATGTTACGGAACCCTTCGTGCGCTAGTTGGACACGTACTTGGCCGATTATTTTTAATTTTGTAATTAACCTCGTGTTTTTTTAACATACGCACTTTTACTATAATAATTATACTAATAATAATAGTGCAGTCGCCAGAGGTTTTAACCTCCGAAAATTGTAATAGTGAATGGATTATTGTTTTTGAGGTGTCATTTTCTTTTTTACACTATAACTTGCAAAGTTTACCAAAAAAATTTTGGTGCATTTAATTTTTTAGTTACTTAATTGAAAATTAATATTTCACCATATAAAACCGGTCCATAAAAATTTTTTTTCTTGTTCCTGTTATTTAATGACTCTTATCCGATTGTTTACGTTGAAAATTAACCAAATACACAATTTTCAAAAAAGAAAGTTTGCTTTGCTAAGCTAAATACAACTATAAGGTTTTTGCAAAGTTTTTAGAGATTAACGCTCGTCGTAACCAAGATAAAAGGGTTTGGGTGGATTTAAGGGTTGTAACGAAAAGTGTGTTAAACTTACTTGTTGTGCGTATTTAACTTTTAGAGAAATGATAACTTTTAAGTACTTAAAAACGTTTAAATATCTCCAAAAATGTGTAAAATAGACCGAAAATATTTTTCTATATTTGTTGAGAATTTATATATGTGAAAGCTAAAACATTAAATGCATCGACAAATGAAAGACTTTTTCTAGTCTTTGAAATATATTTAAACATCCTACTTCAAGCCAGAAAAAAAATTGGTTGCTACAAATCTCACGTACATACTAAAGACGCATGCTGCGACCTATGTTTGGAAAATGCTTACCCGAATACAAAAAAATATCAGTTCTTAACCTAATTTGTATTTTTTTCCTTTAAGTATGTTTTAGCAAATATAATTTATGAAAAAAAATAAATAAAAAATCAATTTTATTCTGTAAAAACCTAACTAAAAGAAATAAAATACAGATTTTCTTCGAAATATCCGTGAAAAGTTTGTGCTACATTTTCAGAAAATTTAATAAAGTAAGAGCTAAAAAGTTATACACATTAAGAAATAGAAGGCTTTGTTAAGCCTAAAAAATAATTTTAAACTTCCTATTTAAAACCAAAGAAAAATAGGAACGCCATTTACCTGGCGATGCACACAACAAGCACATTTGGAGGTATGCTCATCTACATACAAAAATATTAATTTTAAATCTAAATTATATATTTTTTCAACTTATTTTCTGTGTTTGGAATATAAGCAACGACACAAATCAAAAAAATAATAATAAATTTTATTATTTTGCAATATAATTAAAAGAAAGAAATATGCAAATTTTCTTCAAAATTTTACAGTTTATGAGTTTACTTGAAGTGGAAGAGAATAATTTAAAAATCAAAAGCACAACTTTTCAATAGGTAAACTTTATTATTTATGTTATCAGCTACACATTCCTTTTTTTCTTTTCAATTTTCATCCACTATTGCAAAAATCGGAGGTTTGTACGATTTTTACGCTCTGGGAACTGCACTATAAATGTTTCACTCAACAAATAGGACATCTCACTGACCTTTTACATTATCTACTTTCGGCGTATCTTCCACTGGCTCCAACGCTCTTGCACTCTTCAACCACTCTGATGGCTGGTCCCTGCTAATCGGTGGACTCGGTAGGAGGTATAACGCTGGGTCCAGCACTGCACATTCTATTGAGACCACCGACAGTAGGAGGAGACCCTGAAATGTGATAAACAGTATAGTTAAGTAGCCACCAATTCCTAAAAAACTTACTTCAGGGATGATGAGATGTTGCTAAAATCTCTAAAGTATCCTTACATAATATCGTTACCAAAATATTAAGATATAATCTCTTATATATAAAATTCTCGTGTCACAATGTTATATAGCGCGGTACTCCTCCGAAACGGCTTTACTGATTTTAACCAAATTTTATATGCATATTCAGTGGGTCTGAGAATCGGCTACTGGGTACTTTTTATATTGATAAGTGCATTTGTTGAATAAACAATAGTAAATTATTACAACTCGAGACTGACGGCGACCATTTTTTGTGCGGGATAGCGATAAATAAACGTTGCCATGGTGACATACTTATTTAGTCACTTCAATAAAATAATATGGCAAAGCCACTGGCAAAGCAACGTTTGCCGGGACAGCTAGTAATTATGTAGATAGACCAACGATGTACCATCGAGGAAATTGATTCCTAGGCAGTTGACGGACCAACGTCAATCGGAAGGGTTATGTCAATTAAATACTAGTCGTAATCTGACGGCTAGGTTTGACGTAACTGACTTTATGTAGGTCCACCATGTGCCTAGGATTAAGGAATCAACTTCTCTGTATATAAGTACAAAGTTTAACAAAACTAAGTGAGTATAATATTGAAGGGCGTGTATGTCTCTTATAACAATAAGTCACTGTGAAAGTAGCAGCGTTGTAAGAGTTACTTGATTTCTGTATGTCTATAAGAAATGCCTCAATCCCAATATTATCAATTTGCCCATACATTAATAAAAAAGCTAAGTATTCTTTTAGGGCTGCTGTTATTTTCACAGTAAACCTTACATAAAGAACACCTTAGAAGTCATAATATAAAATTAAAAAAAAATCGCTTACCAGCATTTTCGATTCCGTATTGACGAAGTGCACTCTGTAATCTCTATATATGGACTGGACGCTACTGTATGTCCGTCTGTCATAAAAGAAAGCCTTTCTCCATGGTTCAAGGACACCAAGTATTGGTCACTTGGTTATGGGTGTTAAGTGTTGCGTAATGAACATAGATGTAAAATTACACCTGGATTGAGTTAGAATTAGACAATAATGAAGTTTTTGGAGGGCTGGCATGCCACGTATGGCAAAAGCCCTTTATTTATAGTCCGCGCGGAACTAGTTGGCCGCTCTGCCGGTACTGATGAGTGTATGGGCAGAGCGGCCAACTAAATAGTTCCGCGCGGACTATAAATAAAGATTTAAAAAAAAGTTTTTGAAGTTCAACATTTAAATATTGGTTGTATTGAAACCATTGGTGTGTTTCAAATCATAACCTTAGCAATATTCAAAAGTTGAGAAAGTATTGAAGTTCTCTACTAGTTCTAGGTACCTAATTTCTTTTAGTGGTGTGATTTTTGAAAATGTATGCTGATCACTATTGTTAATAGTCTTTAACTTTTTTAAACACTCACAGTTTTATGCTCAAATATTATGACTACTCTTTTTAGTTTGTTGTCTATCGCCTGAATTTGATAAAAACTAAAAAGTTACCACCATAGCTACCTTATATTTATTTTATAATAGTCTCATTTACCTTTATGTCTTAATGTAGAGGTAAAATATACCTAATTCCTAAATGCTTTTTACTAAAAAGGCTTTTGTGAATATAGCAGCTAGTAAGTCTTCTAAACATTATTTTCGAAAGTAAGAACAGAATCTAGTAGTTATACGTCAAGTGCACTGAATCCCATAATCCAAAGCTTAACATTTTTCAATAACTTAAGTTGGATTTATTAAAATTTCTCCAAATTTCTCCTCTTAAAGCCTAGAATATAAGTACAAGTAGTACAATATAATATACTTTTTATATTGTACTTACTAATATTTACAACTTACATTCGAATTTCGATAATTTCGACAAACCAAATTAGATCCCACACATTTTTGTAATTTGGTTTTTGGAAGATTCATATCTATTTTCCTAAATATATACAGTATAGATTATAGGTCCTACTTAAAATGGTTAAGTAATCAAATTTAAGCCTGAGTTCTGTATCACTAGAATCTCCTTAGTCATAAAATAATAATTAGAACTAGTAGGGAGTTCCTACTATCCTTACGGAGGCCCTGTTCCTACTAGGATTTAGGAATAATTAAACTTTTTATTCAGTTATACTTTTATTGTCATAAAACGCTGCCGAACACTTTTTTAACCGTTCACTTTCTAACCCCGCCAACCTCCACCTCTGCCCCATCCGCCTCCATGGCCCCATCCGCCTCCATAGCCTCCGTGACCCCATCCCCCATAGCCTCCGTGACCCCAACCCCCATAGCCTCCGTGACCCCATCCCCCATGGTGACCGTAACCGCCTCCCCAGTGGCGGTTCTCTGCGGGTTCTAGAGTCTCCAAAGCCTCGGGTTGAGCCTCCAGAGGCCCATCATGGGGTGCCAGAGCGGGCAACGCTGCCGCGTAGGCTGCGCACACCAACAGTAAAACGTAGATAACCTGAAATAAAAATAATATGATTATCTTACGAGTTATTAAACTAAGTAATTCGACGCTTAGTAACACGTAAAATCTTTCACAATAATTATTGTAGATCTACCATTCTATAATGGTAGAGATGTAGCTTAAAAGTAAGGACACACCCCAAAGCATGGACTTACACTTAGCATAATAATTATTTAACTACATTAGAGGCTGTTGTGCAAAGTCATTACTATAAAATTCTCTTTTCACTCTTATCAGCCTTAATTTGTTATATCAATTCGTTTTGTGTATTCAGAAACAAATCATATAAATTTATTTATTTTCTCACGTTTTACTAAAAGTCTAAAACAGATAGCAAAGCTCGGTCTCTCAAGTACCTTCTAATTAAAAACAGTTTAAAATTATTTATGTAGAGCACATATTTTATTTTAATTAAAATAGACATACAACGTTCCTAATATTATTAAAGAAAGTAATAATGTCTTACTTTTAAATAATGAATAAAAACATGCTTTCTCTCGAAATAAAATAGGTCCGTTTTGATAAAAGTTAAGTATATAATAATAATAATAATATTTGACTTAATCTTGTTTAATACAAAAAATGTTTTGATGTGATGTGATTTATTTTAGGCTTTTGTATTTTAGTTTGAAAACATTTGGATTCGAAAAAAATTCAATTATAATTTAATAAGACACTACTTGTTGCATTTAAAAAAATAATTTACCTTCATGTTCGTCACTTTGCAACACCAAGAAACTTGTGAACTTCGAGGTGTACCCGACCTATTTATATGTACTTATTACATATGACCACAGATGACCACCCATTCAGGTGTTCATATAGTACCTATATTATACGTTAAGTACATAGCCGGTAAATCAGAAATTAATACATAAAGGTATATTCGTTGTAGACCAAGAGCCTGTATATTATTCAATACTTAATATTATAAAGCGGAAGAGTTTGTCTGTTTATTTGAACGCGCTAATCTCAGGAACTACTGGACCGATTTCAAAAATTCTTTCAGTGTTAGACAGCCCATTTATCGAGGTTAAGCTATAAGCTATACTTTATCACGCTTAGACTAATAGGAGCGAAGAAATAGAGGAAAATGTGAAAAAACCGGCGAAAATTATATGAAATTGCTTATTATCTTAAGAACTACTGGAACAATTTTTATGTTACTAGGCCACGTGAAGGGACATAGGTTATTTTTGCGGAAAAATGTACGGTTTCCGTGAAATAATTCCTAATTTACGCGAGCGATCAGCGAAGCCGCGCGGAACATCTAGTATTGTATAAAAACACCTTCGCATCGCCCGATCTTTTTTACGCCGGTCATTTCTTCTGACTAATACTATGTCCGCGTCGGCTCTTGATCTGCAATTTATGGTCATCAAAATAAAATTACGAGAAAAATTTATCATAAAATTTAAACTAATTGTCAAACAAAAACTAAAATAATTTTTAGTACTTAATTTACTTAATTAATTATATTATATGTTTTACCAGTACGTACTACGTTGGGACATTATAATATAATGCGCATATTCTCTGCATGGCATAATATCTTATATCTTTAAACAAACAATTCTTGTACTTTATAATTGGAATCTCGGAATTGGCTCCAACGATTTTCATGAAATTTTGTATATAATATAGGGGGTTTCGGGGGGCGATAAATCGATCTAGCTAGGAATCATTTTTAGAAAATGTCATTTTATTCGTGTTTTATCGAATACCGAGCAAAGCTCGGTCAAATAGCTAGTTTTAATAAAGCCAGCTAAGTATGAAAGAAATTAATGAATGAATTAAAAATTATTCGCGATATGGTGGTACATATAATCGCACCAATATAATTTAATATATACCCAAGTACATAAAAAGAAAATAATATTTAAAAGTAACCAATTGGAAAAAATCATTCTTTTTGCGTTTCTTGGCTCTCAAACTATTCACAAACTCCCCACATTTTCCTGCTAAGATGAATCAGTAAGTTTAGGCCTCCAAAGGGCTTAGAATGACTTTAGGATTTATTGAAGGCTTTAATGGTGTACAAGTTTTATTTAAGTAGGTACCTACTCAGATTTCAAAAAAATTATACTGTACTCGGCGAAACATGGCGGTAGCGCTCATTGACTCCCTGTCAAAACCATGTCATTAATTTTCTATATAATCCATTTCTTTGTACTGAATTAACAGATTTCAATTGCGTTTAGGATTTATTGAAGGCTTTAATGTTGTACAAGTTTTATTTAAGTAGGTACCTACTCAGATTTGAAAAAAAATTATACTGTACTCGGCGAAACATGGCGGTAGCGGTCATTGACTCCCTGTCAAAACCATGTCATTTTCTATATAATCCATTTCTTTGTACTGAATTGACAGATTTCAATTGCGTGAGACGTTTGCAAATCTGTTAAATCCATACTTTAGGAATGCATAGACTACGCTACGTGTCGCGTTGCGGTCCGAATTGACCCTTATGATTTGAAACGATTCTATGGCATTTATTTTTTAACGACAAGGATCGGGGATTCCCACAAACATAATATTATAGCACTTGCTAACTTGCTAAGGTTACCTATTCAAGAGTACGTCAACCTGCCAAGGCCACTAAAACTTAAGACATATTTTGCAACTCCGGTGACATGGCATTTCTACAAGGTGTAACAAAACCAAGTGATAAATACTTTCTAAGGTTATGTATATTGTGTCCCTTATATAGAGTTCATTGTGAAAGTAGCAGCGCTAAAAGAACATTTTTGTGATTTGTATGTGCATGGCTAGCTTCTTAATTCTGTCATACAAAGGTAAAAAAAGTTACTCTTTCAGCACCGCTACTTTCACAATGAACCCATAATATATACCTACCCTGTATTATTATGTACTTAGTTTTGTTACACTCTGTATAGAATTCCTTACAAGACGTCAGAAGTGCTCTTGTGGCCATATTGTGAAGGTGTTTTGGAGAAAGAGTACTTTTGAAGGGTCTGTGTATAGTGGTGAAAAAAGTCGTGACTTATGAGTGAATGCTCTGCAGTTGTGTTTTTTGATTGCGTTGATTTTATAATTATTGCGTTGTTAATGGAATCAGGCGTATACTTTGCGGAAATCCATAGCTTAAAATTTAGTTTGTTATTATTTTTAGCAATATTCCACGAAATAAACTTCCACCTTTAAGTAAATGAGTGAGTGCACGCATAGGCATGCGTACAGCACCTCCCTCCTCCCACACTGCCTATGCGTACACTCGCATGCAAGAACTTGCAAACACCACCACCACACAAGCAATAATGTTGGCAAATCCGTGCAAGGCCCCTCACCACCATGCAGGTTGAAAACCTCGACGCGCGTTTCGCTCCAACACCGGAGCATCCTCAGGATGTGGACTCTACGAACAACGTCCGTCAAGTGCCGCCACCAGCCAAAACACCGCCTTTTATACCCTATCGAGCCCCTCTACTACTACTATCCCCACTACCCCCACTACCCTCACCAGTACCCCCGAACATATTAATAAGCGGTGACGTAGTCAAGCAAGTTTGGTCATTCAACAATGCAAATCTGTTATTTTTCTTTTCTTTTATGATCTCTAATTGTTCCAACATGCTCAGCCAAAAGCCTTTATCGCATTTATGTAAAACTTTATAGGAATGGCCATCGGGCACGGTATGATTACTATCTAAAAGATGTTTAGCAAAATGTGACTTATCAGGATGACCATTCTTATAAGCCGCGATATGTTCTTTATACCGAGTCTCAAAGCTGCGTCCAGTTTGACCCACATATACACTATCGCATTCAGGATAATCGATCTTATAGATAGGAGGCATGTCGCACCAAGTTTAACATTAATTCATAAATCATAAAATATTATGCCTCCGACTGCATTTTATTATCCACTTTCTTCTTCTACATTTTTCTATGTAACCTTCTATTTATCCTGGCATGAAACTCGTAAGCAAGAGTCGTATCAATTAAAACATGGATTCGATGCCTCCGGCAGAATTAGGTCTTGTTTCGTTCTTTTTAGTTAAAATTTTTTGCAGTCGGGTTTTTTGATTTTTAATTAATTTATTTTATGACCTTGGAAGTCGGTTTGCATTTTTTGTTAAAAATAATAATTTCACTCTTTTTAGTTATTTACCGGTAAACATATAAGCTGTCAGTTGTAGATCACAACTACTATACTCAGGCAGTTTTCAAAAAAGTTTTTTCCTACGTACCTCATAGATCCCATGAACAAATTGCCAACTTGGTAACCGCAACACCAAGTTTAAATCATTTACTTTGTAACAACATTAATATAATTTTCAAAATCACTCGACAAACTCGAGTCTCGATCGAAAAGACTATGAAAAGTACCAATAATAGGGTCATAACTCATAACGATGCATCGTGTGATGGTAGTGATAATTATGATGATGATGATGATGATGATGATGATGATGAATGTAATTTGCATAGTAGCATATGCTTTCAGTTCTTAAAACATCGCCGAAAGTCCCAAACTTGTATCTATAAGGAATCCGGAGTTCTCTTAGTATCTTCGAAACCATAGCATGCATTGATATAAAATCTTACTTTTTGGTAGCATATGCCCAGGATCCTTCACATAAAATCAAAATCACTATATGTTTCCATATAAATTTTGAGGAGTTCCCTCGATTACTCATGGATCCCATCATCAGGTCACCAGTTTTGTGAACATGGTACCAAATTGGAGTTGAACCCTATACAACAAAAGAAAAATTTTGAAAATCGGTTCGCAAACGGCGGAGTAATCGTTGAACATACACAAATAAAAAAAAAATACCCACAGCCGAACATATAACCTCCTCCTTTTTGGAAGTCGGTTAAAAACTAAAGTTTCATATTTTCCTAACTAAGCTTCGCAGATATTTTATTTTGCACTAAACAAAATGATTTAGTCCTTGTCTTAAATCTATACTAATATTATAATTGGGAAGAGTTTGTTTGTTTGTTTGTTTGAGCGCGCTAATCTCAGGAACTACTGGTCCGATTTGAAAAATTCTTTCAGTGTTAGATAGCCCATTTATCGAGGAAGTTATAGGTTATATTTTATCACGCTAATACTAATAGGAGCGAAGAAATAGAGGAAAGTGTGGAAAAAACGGGGGGAAATTATTTGAAAGGGCTTATTTGAACGCGCTAATCTCAGGAACTACTGGTCCGATTTGAAAAATTCTTTCAGTGTTAGATATCATATTTATCAATAAAGGCTATAGGCTATATTTTATCACGCTAAGACTAATAGAAGCGAAGAAATAGAGGAAAGTGTGGAAAAAACGGGAGAAATTATTTGAAATGGCTTATTTGAACACGCTAATCTCAGGAACTACTGGTCTGATTTGAAAAATTATTTTAGTGTTCGATAGGCTATTAATTAAGAAAGGCTATAGGCTATATTTTATTGCGCTAAGATCAATAGGAGCGAAGAAATAGAGGAAAGTGTGGAAAAAACGGGGGAAATTATTTGAAAGGGCTTATTTGAACGTACTGGAGCAATTTTTATGTTATTTAGCTCACATGAAGAATAGACCACGTGAAAGGACATAGGTTTCTTTTTTTTGTGGAAAAATTTACGGTTTCCGTGACATTCCTAAATAACGCGGGCGAAGCCGCGCGGAACATCTAGTAAGTATATTTATAATTTACCTAAATAAGCAATTTTGTGAATATATTTTCTTTTTCAAAACTTTAAAATGGCTGCAGTTTCTGAAACCACCGCTTAGATAAAAAACGTTCTTATTATTTTTTTATCAGTTTTACCTAATGTAATAAAATAAATTAATAAAAAATCAAAAAACCCGACTGCAAAAAATGTTAAGTTGTTAACTAAATAGAACGAAACAAGACCTAATTCTGCCGGAGGCATCGAATCCATGTTTTAATTGATACGACTCTTGCTTACGAATTTCATGCCAGGATAAATAGAAGGTTACATAGAAAAATGTAGAAGAAGAAAGTGGATAGTAAAATGCAGTTGGAGGCATGTCGCACCAAGTTTAACATTAATTCATAAATCATAAAATATTATGCCTCCGACTGCATTTTATTATCCACTTTCTTCTTCTACATTTTTCTATGTAACCTTCTATTTATCCTGGCATGAAATTCGTAAGCAAGAGTCATATCAATTAAAACATGGATTCGATGCCTTCGGCAGAATTACGTCTTGTTTCGTTCTTTTTAGTTAACAACTTAACATTTTTTGCAGTCGGGTTTTTTGATTTTTAATTATTAGGTACAGTAGTTCTAAGTTCTTAGTTTGTTAATAGAATTATATTTTCAGAGAATAGTGATGATATTTCCTGTAGAATACCTAAACTACAAAATAACTTTAGTATGTATTGCAAAACTAAAAGATAAGATCCATGTCATCTATTAGGCTTTTTACCTTTTCAAGAACTAATAGTAGACACCCTTTATATTGTTATGGAAAATGGATAAAAAATCATAAATAAACATTAATTATTGTACACAACATGACCATTAATCCAATGAAATCAATAGACATTACAAAAAATCAAATAAATTTATTCAAAACTTATGTGCAAAATTTCGCCTTGCTTAACCTATTTGCTAAGAAATTGCCGAGCGCGCGTTGACGCGGTCACATTATTTACGAAAACTGATCCCATTTTAAAATTTTGTCCCCGAAAATTTCGAATTCGTCCCGAATATATTTTTTCACATCAACAGATAGCTTGAGAAGCTTATAAAAAGTACGGTGTTGAGAAATAATTAAGAGTAATTCTTATTTTTATGGTATTTTTGTTGTAAGTGTCATCTTTTAGTTCCGTGTCTAGCATTAGGTCTTTTCCCTTAATATTTATTTAATTTTGCAGTCATATTGTTGAAATAACAAACCACAAATTTCGTGGTATGTTATCTCGGTCCTATGATATATAAGTAGTCCTAGAACTTGCCTTCATAGTAACAGCCTACACAAGTATGAAAATAAGTTCCCAGGTAGACATTTTTTTAAAACCTACCTATTTTTGTATAATATAACGCCTTCATTTAACGTTTCTTTGTCATCAAAGCGGGTTTTGGAGATAAGATCAAAACACTTCGTATGATTATTGTAAGCAGGTACTTACAATGCGGAAAACGGTGCCTTTACTTATGTGTACGTCGGAATATAAAAAGACTAGGATATGTTGCCCCGACGTCATGTATTTAAGGCCGGCCGCACATTTTAAGAATTTCTGATCAGAAAAATTTGGACGCCCGCCGGAGAAATTTCCTTCCGGCGAGTCCGAGTTTAGTACCTACAAAATGTATAGTGAGTAGAGCTAGAGAGAGCGCGAGCCGAATTTCTGATCAGGGGGGTGTGCCAAGACTTTTTCGTTATCGCTTAGTTATAGAATCGCCGATCAAAATGTACGACGGAATTGACATAAGCGTTCGTTAATATGAAGTTGACGTTCGACTCGTCTTATGTCAATTCCATACATTTTGATCGGCGATTCCATAACGAAGCCATAAAGAAAAGATCCTTAGAAAAGAGGCTTACTCCACAGAAAAATTTCTGCCATCCGATTGACGGCATCGGACACTCATCCAAATCGGACGTCAGACAGTTCTAGTACAGTAATTGAAGGCAAAAAAGAGGTGCAACCTCCGATTTCGTTGAACCTCCATCGATTTGGATGAAAATTTGGGATTAAGTACATTAAGCCCTCTACTTTAAAAGTGACATATGCTCGTATCGCGCTTTTTTATTTTAGGGGTGAAATCCACCCCTTTTGTTGAAAATAGAAAAAATGAAGATTTAATCATTCTGGCTTAACTAATTGTGTTTAATTTGATAAAACAAACGTTTTTAATGTTTTATTCATGACTTATGATTATATTATAATTATGTTTACAATCCTTTTAGCAACCATCCCTTTAATCGTGAAGAAAACATTTTTTGTATTTCTTTGCTTTAAAATCGTATATTTACATTACATAAAGAGTTTGTTTAATATTGATGATATAATTTTTGGATAAAACTGAAATAAAAACCCGTAAAAATACCCCTTTATTGCGGAATAACGGTAAAAATTGGTTTCGAAAACTTATTAGGTTTAAGTTTTTGAACCAAAAATTTCAGTTTATTTACTTAGTATTAATTTCTTATTAAGTTTTTTTTGCGAAATTTTTTCACCCCTGTAAACTACCCAAAGTTTGAATAATAAGTTTTTATTTTAAGTTTTTTATCAGCTTATTAAAGCTCTCATTAAAGTTCTCATTAAACTCATTAGAGTTCGAATATTTTTTCATAGTTATGATAAATTTTAGAAATATATAATTCAAACATTGATATTATTTAGTCCAAAATATTCAAACAACGATTTCAAACTACCCTCTGTGCAAAAAATTGGCGCAAAGGCTGAATCTGCTAGACTGAAATATTTAATAGACGCACTTCATTATAAAAAGCCCCTCTCTTATCTAATAAACATTTACAGTTTCGTTTACTTTCTGAATATTGAAAGACTTGAAAATATTAATGTATATTTAGTATGGATTAGATGACGCCTGCAATCGCGCTGGAACCGTACATTTTTTCGGGATAAAAAGTATCATATATCCATATCCAGTCCCGAGACTCAAAGTATTTTCATACTAAATTTCAGCAAAATCGGTTGAACCGTTTGGGTGTTAAGAGGTAACAGGTAGACAAAAACACTTTAGCATTTATAATATTAGTATAGATGTACCTATTGACAGGGTTTCCTACAATATTTGCATCCCAAATCTCTGCTTCAAAATTGTTTAAAAAAAAAATTCGTTAATGTCACAATAGCTCTGTTAATTTTTAAGTTATCAGGTTCATTTATGGACCATTTTAAAGATGATTTAAAAAGCTTTAAGATCAATTTGAAAAATACTTTTTAAAGCCCTTGGTTTAAAAAAAAATTGGATTAAAAGGTCCCGGTTTTATAGTTCTTGCGGTAAAAGTTAGGCTTTAAACATCTCTATCTTCGTTATTTTTCATCCTATAAAAATCAAAAGAAAATCAAAAGATTTCTTAAAAAAAATGGACACAAATTTCGCTTTTTACAATTTATACGAAGGTTCAATATTTTTGAAGTTATTTTCAAAACAAAACGATATTTAGAAAAAAATTAATAATTTCGATTTTACTAAATCATTATTTTTTTCAAAACTAAGCATTCTAAACCAAGAAAAATTTTTGAGGTCATCACTTATGCTAAAATAAAGAAAAACCTTTGGGGATAAACATACATTTGAATTATTGTAGAAATGGTCAACGTTTTATTTTTCGATTTTTCCAAAAAAAATTGTAAGGGTCATCTTATTTTTATCATAACTTGTTCAATTTTGATGCTATTAACTTTTTAAAATGCTTATTAAAAAGGTAATTTTAAGCACTTTAAAAGGTCTTAAGGAAGTCCATGACATAAAATGCATCGGTTTACCGTTATTTAAGTTTGAATGCTTAGACTTAGGTACTCGCCGAAAGAAAATATATATACAATCACCTATTAGCTCACTTTGAATGAATATAGAAAGGTATTTCAGGGTAGAAATTAATTTGTTTTTTTATTGGCTTTAATTTTGGTAATAGCACATTTTTCGTAAAAAACCTATAGTTTCTTATTTAATTATAAAAAACCGCTTTAAGACATGTATTTTTCTCATGCAAAAACATGATCTTTGATATTTAATAACTCCGAAAGTATTGATTTATTCAAAAAACTTTATATAACAAATTTTGATTAAAATTGGTGTGTCTATTGATTCCTGTGGGGTGATTCACTAAGCGATTCCGCGCGGAATCTTCCCGCTGGCGGAAACTATTTCACTTTCAAGCAAATGACAAGTGAATACTTTCCGATTTTGCTGTCATTTTGACAATAGTGACATTTCTTTTGTATGAATGAAATAGTTTCCGCCACGGAATCGAGAAGATCTCACCGCGGATGGGAGTTTGACATCCGACGGCGGGAAATTATCCGAGGATTAGAGTCGTTTTCATGGAATGTTCCCGCCACCTCCGAGACTCGTGAAATCTTTTCACTACGAGATCCGTGTCATGGCGGGTATTGTTAGATGAAATAATTAAATGATAAGAATAAAACAAAGCAATTATTAATACTTAGTTAGTCGTGTCTTGTTTAAAATATTAAATAAATGTCGTACTGTAATAATTATGTGTTAAATCTTTAGGAAGTGTTCATTGAACAATAAATATTTTTTATTTATAAATGCAGTATAATATGTATTAATATTCGGTACTTAAAGATTTAGAAATAAGTATAATAATTTTTAAATTTTGTATTAACTATTAATCCTTCAATCGGGGATTCTTGGAAATGATATTGTATTCTATTGTTGTCGCGGTCACCGGTGTCCTTATGGGGCTTGAAGGATTAATACTTATATATTATGTTAAACCATTATTGTGATTTTACAATAATTCTAAATAGTTATTTAAGTATATATTATCATTATAATTCCAAGGTCATACTCACCACCCTGGAACTTCCATAGTATATATTCTAATAAAAACTAATATTAAATAAAAAACAAATTTAAAACAAAAAAAACTTATATAAAATTTAAAATAAGTAATAAGTTTGTTTTACACATAAATAAAAGGTATTCTCACACAACAAGATTTACCGATATATTATAATAAAGTACTCTGTGATTTATCAGAGCTCAACACACTAGTCAACACACGACTTACAGATTTGACAGATTGGCATTGTCACTCGGCAGTCGGCACATAAACAATATTTTTTGTTTTAATTCCACTCAAGCCCCAAGCGGCCGCGGCAGTCGGCAGCCGCGCTATTTACACTTTGTACTGCGCGGTACGCCATTCACTCAAGACTCAAGCCCCAAGCGGCAGCCGGTTACCGCGCTCTTTTATTCAATTATGTAACATATTTCGCTGACTTACAGACTACTTTTGTATAATCCTTCCATCGGGGATTCTTGGAAATGCTATTGTATACTATTGTTGTCGCGGTCACCTGTGTCCTTATGGGGCTTGACGGGATAAAGAAGTTTCATTAGACGTACGATCTTTGATATATTGGCTACATTCTGAATGAAAAATACTACAATATAGACTATGGGCGATTAGTATCTTTTCGGCTATTGTGCGTTATTTAGTGTGTGTTGCTATAACGTGTACTTTTTCGAAGTTTTTTTACTGGATTTCACGAATGTAAGTAGTGTTTTGTATAATTTTTTTTAATGAGTAGCTTTTTAAAATTCAATAAAATACTCAAAATCATTCGTTGATTAAAACGCGAAATATATTTTTTTGTAAGGTAAGACTAATCTTAGTTTTAAAAATTTTGTTCATTAAATTAAGAGGTGCAGGAAAAAAAGACAATTATTTTCCTGTCTGATGAATAACCAAGGCTATAATATATGCCGTAGCACTTATTGACAAAAAAAACTAGTGTCAATTATTCTCTTTGGTTTCGGATTCATTCCGTCGCGGAAGTTTGTGAATCGCTGTAATACTGACAGAATATGAGATCTTTTCACGTGAAAACTTTCCGACGATCGTGAATCGGGCAGCAGGGGTTATTTTTATTAAAAAAATTCACCCCCGAGAAGGTTTGGCATCCACCCCCATACTCTGGTAAACAAGTGCCATTTTCGTCAAAACCTGATCTCATGTACCGAAAATTATGATTTTGGTCTCATTCGATTCGGAATACCATCTAGAATATTCTATCAAAATTCCAAGACGGGCTGAAAAAAAATGCAAAAGTTATAAACAATTAAGTAAACATAAAAATAAGGGTTTGGTTTTTTTTAATATTTCAAAAACTATTTGAGATAATTAAAATTTGAAAATAGGTCCTTAAAGAGCAGGAAATTTCCTAAAAAGATCTTAGATCCTGGAACCTTACCAATAATCCTTATAGCTTTAATTGAGCGGCGAAAGTAACGGTAAAACCGCGTGGTTCGGGTTTCGCGTGATTTGCCGCAATCTGCTACGTGAAGTAAAAAAAATATTTTAAGTGATTAAATATTAATATAAAGGAATAAAAAAATTTGGGTACTAAGTAGACATATCAATAAGCAATAATCCGCTAACAAAAATAAATTATCACAATTTGTTTAATAGGGAAGATGCGATATTTTTATTTTTGTGTTTATTTTAAAGAACC
Organism: Polyommatus iphigenia; assembly: GCA_963422495.1. Taxonomy (NCBI): domain Eukaryota; kingdom Metazoa; phylum Arthropoda; class Insecta; order Lepidoptera; family Lycaenidae; genus Polyommatus; species Polyommatus iphigenia. The sequence continues at coordinate 17,466,017 of OY730179.1, forward strand.
CCATGTAGAATAGACCACAAGCATATTAAAAAATTTTAAACACTGGAATTTACTGCAAAAAATGCGGTTTAAAATTGACAATTTAATTTTTGGCGCCAAAACGGCTATAGTCTGTATGAAGTCACTACTGTTTGACAATTATTGACAATGGCCCCACCTGATCAATTCATTATATTGTGATTATACCTTAATCTGTGCACCAAAGAGAATATAATCACTACATGCTGTGCGGCCTGATCGTACTTGTCTTCAGTGGCTTTCCCAAAGGCTTTCCTAATTTTGCATAATTTTTCGGCTAAGAAAAGTTGAAGAGATGATGTACTCAGGTCAAAGAAGATTGCAAGTCTTCGAATTCACATTGAAAGAGTGATCACAAAACTACACGAATTTGCTTTTCTGAATCATTTGCTGTGCACTTGTCAATTTACAATCACCTTTAATTAAAATGAAATAAAAAAAACTGTATTTACAAAACGATATAGTTTTATTAACTCAAACATTTTAAAAATAATGTACATAAACTATCATATCATTTCAATAAACATCTATATCTCTTACGGGTTAGACAGTACCTAAGTTTATAAGACCCAAAGGCCACATTTAGCATTTGTGGTGTATATATAATTGGAAAATGAAACCAGAATAGTGATGGGTTGCTACCACATCGTCTATTTACACATTCATTACCACCACTATTTTCTAATAGTTCCCAGCGATGCCGCCCTATAAAAAACGCAAACATGCTAGGTGTGCTCTCGACACTGCAGGATGAAATTACGTAGCACGCTAGGCGTGTTCACTGGCACTGTAAAGAGGTAATAATATCATAATTTAGACTTCTTCCAATAACATGTGACGGACGTAATCGGAGGCTCCTTTTGCAGGACCTCGCATTTGCAGGCCTGAACCGAGCCTTGCGTTTCATTTATAATAGCTATAACACGATACCGTAACCTCCTTTACGTACTTTGTGTTCTGGAGTAACTCGAATGGTAACTCGACTTTTTATTGTATGTAAATTGTAAGTACATGTTTCTTCTCTTTTGAGTTGAACATTCAGATGGCATTGTGCTATAAGATTCTCTTGTTGAGCTGAAAATATAAAATAACTGCTATATGTTTATAGAAGCCGCCGCGCTGAATGAAGGTAAATAAATGTAAGTCTGTAAATGATATTACATATTTTAGTCCCTCTCATTTCTACACTGGAATACTCTCTGCACTTTCGACAAAAAATGTTAAGTACTGCAATGTCAACAGTGACTTTGGAAGATATCTATAAAACGTAGTGATTACATTCTCTTTGGATTTGTAGAGTCTGCTTTGATAAACCCAGCTTCCATTTTTATTGGAAAAATGCAATTAAACTTTCGTGAACCTTAACCTCTCAAAAAATTGTCAAACATAATAAGTACTACTCGACCAAGCCAACTAGTCGACTGTCAAATCATGCTCTCTCGCTCTTAAGCATTGTTAGCGAAGTGGGTAAGTGCGAGAGAGCAAGCTTTGACATTTGTCTAGTTGCTTGGTCGAGTAGCATGTATTATATTTCTCTATGGTTGTCAAAAGCACGTGTGACGTCACTGAACGCTGATTGGTGTTTTGAAATACGTTCCGTTTCAAGCTACTTTTAATTCATATTTTTTGTAAAAAAACAATATTTTATAAAATAATAATCTTACAGTGCCATTTCTTTTATATTTTTTTAACATTTTAATAGCAAAATTTTCATAAATATTGTATTTGCATGTTCCCTATTATTATGCTTTTCTTAATTTGGTAATAGTCACCATTTTAATGTTAACATAAAAACGCTGATTATTTCTAAACAAGAAATCTAGAAATTTTTATTATTCTTTTGAGCTAATCTTAAAAGGGCCTAGAAGAGATTCCCGTTGAAAAAATTCATTTTTTTTATTTTTCACTTTTTTATTAATATTCAAAAGCATTCCAAAATTATTCATGTAAATAAAGCAATTACGGTACTTTTATATTCAATTATTGTTATTATTTTGTTTTGTTGTTGTTAGAAGCCAGATAACAATATATATTTTTATATCTATAACTAATAAAATTTAAATAATCAGTTTTATTGATGAAAAAACCCTAATTGCTTTATTTACATGAAAATTTCATGAATGCCTTTGATTGTTCATAAAAAAGTCAAAAATCAAAATTTTTGATTTTTTCCATCGGATATCTCTTCTAAGCCCTTTTAAGATTAGCTCAAAAGAATAATAAAAATTTCTAGATTTCTTGTTTAGAAATAATCAGCGTTTTTATGTTAACATTAAAATGGTGACTATTAACAAATGAACAAAAGCATAACATTTAAACAAATTGTGATAATTTACTTTTGTGGACGGATTATTGTTTATTGATATGTCTACTTAGTACCCAAATTTTTTTATTTCTTTATATTAATATTTATTCAGTTAAAATATATTTTTTAGTTCGCGTGGCAGATTGCGGCAATTCACGCGAAACCCGAACTACGCGTTTTTACCGTTACTTTCGCCGCTCATTTAAAGCTATAAGGATTATTGGTAAGGTTCCAGGATCTAAGATTTTTTTTAGGAAATTTCCTGCTCTTTAAGGATCTATTTTCAAATTTTGATTATCTCAAATAGTTTTCGAAATATTAAAAAAAAATCCAAACCCTTCTTTTTATGTTTACTTAATTGTTTATAACTATTGCATTTTTTTTCAGCCCCTCGTGGAATTTTGACAGAATGTTCTAGATGGTATTCCGAATCGAATGAGACCAAAATCATAATTTTCGGTGCATGAGATCAGGTTTTGACGAAAATGGCACTTGTTAATCAGACTACCAGGGCAAAAGCGCAAGTTGACACTATGTCACTTTTATTTCTTAGGGTATCCCCCACCTACTCACCAATTTTCATGAAAATCGATGGAGGTTCAACGAAATCGGAGGTGAAAACCTTCATTGCCTCCACTATTCAGACACGTCAGAACTCTGATAGAATGCGAGGTCCACAATTTTTGTTGTATGAGCGTGCGTTCCGGCGGGCGTCCGAATTTTTCTGATCAGATTGAATTCTTATAATATGCGCCATGCGGCCGGGGTAAACCGTAATTAGACTAAGGGTGAGATGAATAAAGTCCCATAATCCATACTAATATTATAAATGCTAAGCTAGTCTATCCTAGTGCTAGTCTATCTGTCTGTTGACTGTTACGTCTCCACGCCCAAACCGTTGAACTGATTTTGCTGGTACTTTGAGTCCCGGGAAAGGACACAGGATTCTTTTTATCCCCAAAAAAATGTTCTGTTCCTGCGCAATAAACGAATTTTGGCGCAAAGAAGTTGCGGGCATCACTTAGGTTAGTAACATACCCATCAGTCGTGGCAAAACGAGACACAATAGCTTTTTCATTGTTATCGCGGCCGGATGTGGCCGCTTGGGGCTTCATGAATTAATTATTATCTTATAAACGCCTCCGTGGTCTAGTGGTAGAGAGCGCGGCTCTTGACTCGGAGGTCGTGGGTTCGATTCCCGCGTTGGAAACATGTTATTTCCAAGTTTGGTTAGGACAATGCAGGCTGATCACCTGATTGTCTGACAAGTAAGATGATCCATGCGTCGGATGGGCATGTAAAAAGTCGGTCCTGCGCCTGACCTCTCGCCGGTCGTGTCGGTCTTCCGTCCCACTGGGTTATGAGAGTAAAGGAATAGAGAGTGCTCATGTGTACTGCGCACACACTTGGGCACTATAAAATTACTCCTGCGTAGCTGACCTGGTTTCAATGAAACCGGCCACCGTCACCGAAACCGGTGTGGGAGCTATTATTATTATCTTCTTATTATATAAAAATGGATTTTCAATTGTGTTAGTCGCGCTAAAACTCGAAAACGGCTGAACGGATTGGGCTGATTTTAGTCTTAAAATATTCGTAGAAGTACAGGGAAGGTGTTAAAGTGACACGAAGTTCACCGGGACATCTAGTCTTCTTATATATAAAAATGGATTTTCAAATGTGTTAGTCGTGCTAAAACTCGAAAACGGCTGAACGGATTGAGCTGATTTTAGTCTTAAAATATTCGTAGAAGTCCAGGGAAGGTTTTAAAGTGACACGAAGTTCACCGGGACAGCTAGTCTTATATATAAAAATGGATTTTCAAATGTGTTAGTCGCGCTAAAACTCGAAAACGGCTGAACGGATTGGGCTGATTTTAGTCTTAAAATATTCGTAGAAGTCCAGGGAAGGTTTTACAGTAACACGAAGTTCACCGGGACAGTGACAGACAGACATATTATAAATTATAATCGGTCCACAGACGGTATTTTATTAAAATTTTCATTCTAGAATTTTCCCACAATATCGTTGTACGACAATTCGTGTATCGTGTATGATCCGTACATTATCCCAATATCGCTTCAGCGAGGAAAGATATAGACCGACAGACAAAAAGACAGACAAACAGTCAAAAAGACAGACATACTATACATATTTGGTGTAAGTTATAGAGTCGGAATAAAGATTAAAATCAATCTAAGAATAAGTTTATTTACTTCATATTAGGACTTAGGTTGGAGGTAGTAAAGACAAATATGTTGCTTAATGGTAGGTATATATTTTATTATAGGTAAGCTTAGTTTAATTATGGCATTCCTGTCATGGCATAATTTTTAAGAAGACATTCTATTATATTGTGACTTCAGAAGACGACTTGTGGGCGAAGTAGGTACAAAAAAACGTTTATTTTGCTAAGGAAATCTTTATAACTACATGATAGTTCCTGGCATTTTTGGTAGGGTGTTTAGTCAAAATACATTCACTAGACAACGAAGTTAAAAACGAAAAATGGACGAGATTTGACACGCCAAATCATGGTCAAACCCACAAACCTCTTAATCAAAACCTCGATGTTGAAATTGCCAAATGCATCTTGACCAAGATTTTGTTAATCTCATAATAACATAATTAATTCTGCTAAGGATTCGCTAAAGACTACAATGGCAATACTGATTTCATCACAATCTTGGACAAATAATAATATTCACTTTATTTCCCGTATCCTATACCACCCCCTATTCCGAAACCAATACCACCCCCATGGCCTCCTCCATATCCACCCCCATAGCCTCCTCCATAGCCTCCACCGTAGCCTCCACCGTAGCCCCCACCGTGACCGCCCCCATAGCCACCTCCATGTCCGCCCCCATAGCCCCCTCCATGACCACCCCCATAGCCTCCTCCATGACCGCCCCCGTAGCCTCCTCCATGACCACCCCCATAGCCGCCTCCATAGCCACCCCCATAGCCCCCTCCATAGCTACCCCCATGACTTCCACCCCAACCCCCATGCTTGTATTTTCTCCAATGTGTCTCTTCCGGCACCAAAGTCTCATCCGTATCGGATTTAGTTTCAACAGTTTGTATAGCTTGGGGCTCGCCTAAAGCTTTAGCATCTTCTAGAACGGGCAACGCCGCTGCAAATGCTATGCACGCCAAAAAGACGATGCTTGTCAACTGGAAATAAAAAAATAATTAAAAGTTAATTTAAAAGTAACAAAGATTGTAAGTCGCTACGAGAAATTGATATGTAATTTTTAGAAGGCTTTAATATAATTTTTTATTCAGAAATTCTAAATGTATTAACTTTTTATGATGATAACACTAATGTGTAATCTTGATTTGATGTTTTTCATAATTTCATACTCTCAAATGAAATCTAGGCATTACATTTTACTGCAATTTTACTTGAAACCTTTCCAGTGGTCCACTCTATATCTCTACTTTTTTCAAAATCAATCCAATCTATTGATACCGGGCAAACAATAAATAATTAGTCTTTCATTTTTATAACATTAGTGTGAATAAGAAACAAAAGACTCAATTCAAATTAATTGTGAGGTACAATTTACATTTTACATCAATACTACAAAAAGTTTATAAACTCTTAACAAGGTTTTTGTGCTATCTCGTAATTTGATACAATTCAACATTTTGTTCAAAATATTGACAGGATTACTATTAAAATATTTACTTATAATATTATTTAATACATTTTAACTACGTAGTACATATATGTCAGTGATTTTAACTAAGTAGTTTTAATAGCACTTGTGATTTAAACTCCTATTCTTATTTTAAACTTTTTCTTCATAAAACCTTACCTTCATTTTGAAAATTCCAGCTCCTTTTTTTAATTTCGGAGCTCTGAATCGCACTTGATCTTGACACACGTTTGCCATTAGATCGAGGATGGTCAGAATATATATGTAGGAAACAAAACTGAATCATTGTTTCATTGCAGACATCTACAGCGCGTCCTGAGTTATTTTTCCCTTGATATAACCTTTATGCCTTCATAGTAAGGGCTATTTTCATACAGACTTGGACTTAACGTCTTAACGGTCTCTTCATACAGCAATTTGCGAAGGTCATTTACACGTAGCAATTTAAATTATATAGTTTTTATGATAAATAGATATTTAATGCGAAATAATTACAATATTATTGTTCATGCCAGAGTTATCGTTTGTGTGCTTCAGAGATTATTGAGCTTTTAATACTATTAATAGGAAATAGTATGCCATAATGTTTATATCTATGTCATCAAAATGTTTTATACAAAGACATTTTGGTATTCATTGGGCATAGCTTGTTGGAGGCAGGCTAATACGTTGACAATGGATCTAATAGATACGACAATATACAGCCTCTAAAGATTGTAACAAAACTAACTTATAATACTTTATGGTAAGTATATAGTGGAGTCGCCAGAGGTTTTAACCTCCGAAAATTGTAATAGTGAATGGATTTTTGTTTTTGAGGTGTCATTTTCTTTTTTACACTATAACTTGCAAAGTTAACCAAAATATTTTTTGTGCTTTTAATTTTTTAGTTACTTAACCCTTAATTGGTCGCATGGGGTCAGATCACTTTTAAACCGAAAAAAATGTGCTAGAGTTCCAGGAATGCAACGATGCTTTTGTTAGTTTCCTAACTCCTATCGAGGTATCCTAATAAGAGGTAGCCGGTCAGCTAACGCTGGTGCATGTGTCGCTACTCTCTTGAGAGCTGACCCCATGCGACCACTTACGTGACTTTTTTGTCATAAGACAAGTTTACATTTTTGTAATATTATGTTTAATTGTTAGATTATTTTTGATATAATTTAGAATGATTATTAAATAAATGAGTATGTCGTTCTATTGACAATCTTATTTTATATAATTGCTCTGTAAAAATTTCAATATAGACCAAGATAGAGAAATACACTGGCGGCTGGTAGGTTTCTGAAGACAAAAGAGATTTTGCGAGCCTATAGCCTCCGAACTTCAAAACTATGAACCGATTTGTGACGGGCATGAATCGGTAGACAAGATTTAAGAGCCTAGAGATGAGAGCCTAAAATAATCCCTGACCACTGGATGGTGACGACTAGAAGTGCGTAAGAAATCATACAAATGAGGAAAATATGTTTGTTAGTATTAGCTCAGGACCTACTTCCTTCGGTGATGCAAAAAAAAAATCTGGTCATCAAAGTGAATAATAGATTTTTTTAATCTCAATCTTAACCATAGTGATATTCATAAGATTTTGAGACAGAACATTATTTGATTGATTTTTTTTGTTGTATAGAAGCAAATGAAGGTTTTTGCTTATTAAGATTAATTATCATAAAGTATTCTAAGAATTTGCATAATTGGTACTTCGTTTTATTCATTTCTTCAACTTAATTTTCTTTTTTTTTATTTGGGGTCGGTGGAGACCCCATGCGACTACTTGTGTGACTTTTTTGATGCGTTTATTAAGGGTTAATTAAAAATTAATATTTCACCATATAAAACCAGCCAAGAAAAAAATTTTTTTCTTGATCCTGTTATTTAATGACTCTTATCCGATTGTTTATATTAAAAATTAACCAAAAACACAATTTTTAAAAAAGAAAGTTTGCTTTGCTAAGCTAAATAAAACTATAAGAGTTTTGCAAAGTTTTTAGAGATTAACGCTCGTCGTAACCAAGATAAAAGGGTTTGGTTAAGCCCTCGCAAAACCCTTTTATCTTGGTTACGACGAGCGACGAGGGTTGTAACGAAAAATATGTTACACGTACTTATTGTGCGTATTTAATTTTTAGAGAAATGATGTGTTTTAAGTACTTTAAAACGTTTTAATATCTCCAAAAATGTGTAAAATAGACCAAAATTGTTTTTCTACATCTGTTGAGAATTTATTTAAGTAAGAGCTAAAACGTTAAATAGCTTTGTCCACATTGCGCCTTTTTCTGTTCATCAAGGGCATGCCTTATAGCGCTGTCAACAGCAAACGTGAGGCATGCCCGTAACGCGCGTTGAAATCGTAGCGCGCGCTATGACACTTTTGGACGCCACACGCGTGGATTTTGACGCGCGTCAAGGGAATGCCACACCTTCGCTGTTGACTGCGCTATAACGCATGCCCTTGTTGAACAAAAAAAAAGGCACAATGTGGACAAAGCTAATGCATCGACAAATGAAAGGCTTTTTCTAGCCTTTGAAATATATTTAAACTTCCTAATTAAAGCCAGAAAAAAATTGGGTGCTACATATCTCACGTACATACTAAAGACGCATGCTACGACCTATGTTTGGAAAATGCTTACCTGAATACAAAAAATATCAGTTCTTAACCTAATTTGTATTTTCTTCCTTTAAGGGGCCGGGTACCCTCGAAATTCTCATACATACGTAATTCCAAAATCATTTTCTCATACGAAAATATTTAACATGTTTGAGTTGTTTTTCAGTTTAAAATAGTAATCACCTAGGTCCCTGCACAAAAATTTACTTCAAAATATTTAAACACTTAAAAAAATAGTACTTATTGTGCGTATTTAATTTTTAGAGAAATGATGTGTTTTAAGTACTTTAAAACGTTTTAATATCTCCAAAAATGTGTAAAATAGACCAAAATTGTTTTTCTACATCTGTTGAGAATTTATTTAAGTAAGAGCTAAAACGTTAAATAGCTTTGTCCACATTGCGCCTTTTTCTGTTCATCAAGGGCATGCCTTATAGCGCTGTCAACAGCAAACGTGAGGCATGCCCGTAACGCGCGTTGAAATCGTAGCGCGCGCTATGACACTTTTGGACGCCACACTCGTGGATTTTGACGCGCGTCAAGGGAATGCCACACCTTCGCTGTTGACTGCGCTATAACGCATGCCCTTGTTGAACAAAAAAAAGGCACAATGTGGACAAAGCTAATGCATCGACAAGTGAAAGGCTTTTTCTAGCCTTTGAAATATATTTAAACTTCCTAATTAAAGCCAGAAAAAAATTGGGTGCTACATATCTCACGTACATACTAAAGACGCATGCTACGACCTATGTTTGGAAAATGCTTACCTGAATACAAAAAATATCAGTTCTTAACCTAATTTGTATTTTCTTCCTTTAAGGGGCCGGGTACCCTCGAAATTCTCATACATACGTAATTCCAAAATAATTTTCTCATACGAAAATATTTAACATGTTTGAGTTGTTTTTCAGTTTAAAATAGTAATTATCTAGGTTCCTGCACAAAAATTTACTTCAAAATATTTAAACACTAAAAAAAATATTTTGTTTTTAATTTTTTTTAGTAAATTTATTACTTAATATTTAAACACTAAAAAATAGAGTAAAACACTAAAAAATATATAAATAAATAGTAAATTTACTACAAAATATTTAAATACTAAAAAATATTTTTTAGAGTTTAAATATTTTGTAGTAAATTAACTATTTATTTATATATTTTTTAGTGTTTTACTCTATTTTTTAGTGTTTAAATATTTAGTAGTAAATTTACTAAAAAAAATTTTAAAGCAAAAAAAAAAAATTGTGATTACTATTTTAAACTGAAAAACAACTCAAACATGTTAAATATTTTCGTATGAGAAAATGATTTTGGAATTACGTATGTATGAGAAATTCCAAGTGTACCCGGCCTCTTAAGTATGTTTTAGCGAATGTAATCAATGAAAATTAATAAATAAAAAATAAATTTTATTGTGTTAAAACTTAACCAAAAGAAATAAAATACAGATTTTCTTCGAAATATACGCGAAAAGTTTGTGCTACATTTTTGGAAAAGTAAATAAAGTAAGAGTTAAAAAAAATTACGCATTAACAAACAGAAGTCTTTGTTAAGCCTAAGAAATAATTTTAAACTTCCTATTTAAAACCAAAAAAGAATAGGAACGCTATTTATCAGGTACTTACTGCCGAAGCACACAACAAACATATTCGGAGGCATGCTCATCTAGATACAAAAATATTAATTTTTAAATCTAAATTATATATTTTTCCACTTATTTTCTTTTTTTGGAATATAAACAACGATTTGAATAAAAAAATGATAATATATTTTATTATTTTGCTACATAACTGAGCTGAAAGAAATGCAGGTTTTCTTCAAAATTTTAAAATTTATGAGTGTAACTGAAGTGGTATAGAATAATTTAAAAATTAAAAGCACAACTTTTCAATAGGTAAACTTTTTTATTTATGTTATCAGCTATACATTCCTTTTTTTCTTTCCAATTTACATGAACTATTACGGAAATCGGAGGTTAGCACGATTTTTATGCTCTAGGCACTCCACTAATATATGGGTCCCCAGTTCCCCACTTTAATATGTATAGAGTTCACTGTGAAAGTAGTCGCTATAAAATTTGGTCTTTCATCGCTGAAAGACCATTTTTTTTTCACTTTTGTATGGGGAGACTTGTGACGCATGGGCGCTGGCCCTTACAAAAGTGAAAAAAAAGGTCTTTCAGCGCTGCTACTTTCACAGTCAACTCTCTACAAGGAACACATACACACCCTAAAAAAGAACATATATACGGTCGAATTGAGAAACCTTCTCCTTTTTTTGAAGTCGGTGAAAAATATTATCACTTAGTTTAGTTACGCCCTTAGATAAGTCTGTGAGGTTGTAGGGGTAAATTAATTTTTGTGTATGTATTAAGCTGATAGTGAAAATTCTTCTAAGACCAAAGGTTTTTGTGAGTGAGAGTCATAGCTATGGCCTTAGTTACACAAACGAGCGTAATTTGTGTGTTGTGACTTGTGAGTCACAGAATTTCTGCTGGCAGAAATTCTGCTGCATTCAGTTTCATACAAAAGTCCTGTTTGATTCACACGAGCGTAATTTTGTGAGTCATGATTGGTATGAAAAGACGCGACCGGAATTCTGCGTCTCAAGACTCACAATAACGCTCGTTTGGCTTCACCCTTATATTTGATAACTTGCATACTTTGAACTGCTCCCGTATTGCTCCATAGCTAAGCAGCTTTGGATTGATGATAGGCAGTATAGACCATCGCCTATGGGTGGCAGCGTCCTATGGCGTCCTAGTGGGGGCGGTAACGTCCTAGGATGGCGGCAGAGTTCGTACATATATAACATAGGGGAGGCAAAAATAAAGTGATCTATGCCACAGATTAAGAGTACATGTGATGTTATCAGCGTGAAGGGACCTTATTGTCGGTATTGAGTTATAAGTATCCCCATAATCTACATTTAATAGGCTATCGAACCATGTAAATAACATGCGTGTAGGTCTGGAAAATATTAAAAAAAAAAATGTTTAAACTCGAAAGTCGTAAAAGGTGATATTGAGAAAATCGCATTCAAACTTCGACACCCAAAAAAAGTATGTTATTGTAGGAAGTTACATAGATATCATGTTTTTTGAGAAGTACGTTATATGGCCTTTTAGAATTTAACTTCAATTATATAATTTTATAACTCTATTTCTGTTGTTTACCACGCCAAAGTGCATGATGTAATGAAAATGCCCAAGATGGTTTTTACTAAATATTTCATTTATAGTATGTTTTCTTTTGGATTTTATAAAAGAATAATATAAAACGGATCAGTTTTTACTAAATAGAGACGTCTTCGATATTAAACAACGTTGTTTATTGTATTAAAAATTTTTTTGAACAAATAAACATTGTATGTTGACTCGGAGGTCGTGAGTTCGATTCCCGCGTTGGAAACGTATTATTTCCAAGTTTTTTAGGACAATGTAGGCTGATCACCTAATTGTCTGATAAGTAAGATTATCCATGCGTCGGATGGACATGTAAAAAGTCGGTCCTGCGCCTGATTACTCGCCAGTCGTGTCGGTCTTTCGTCCCACTGGGTTATGCGAGTAAAGAAATAGAGATTGTTCTTGAGTATTGCGCACACACTTGGGCACTATAAAATTACTCCTGCGCAACTGGCCTAGTTTCAATGAAACCGGCTATCGTCACCGAAACCGGTGTGGGAATTATTATTATTATTATTATCACACGTGTACACATGCATTTCGTCTCATGTTCAGCAACGTACGGTATGCAACTATTGCAGATCTGAGGGGGCATCACCATAATATCTCTAATACAGCTGAGACCAGCTGAGGGTTCTTAATCAGATACTTCAGACCCTCGAAGCGGCCCTCCAAGTTGAATATTTTGATCTCTAATAGCCGCGTACTGACCAAGCGAGCAGCCTCGCTGCCTCGCCCGAGCGTGCCGCGGCCGAGCCAAAAGTTGTCGGTTTTTGTCGATGCTCAAAGGCGCTTCGGTACGTTTGCCGCGCACTAACACGTACTGACCGACCGAGCAACTGCGCGCGAGGCTGCCGCGACGAGGCGGCTCGCTTGGTCAGTACGCGGCTATTAGTTTGTTTGGGCTCTTGTGTTTTCTAATCAGGGTCACCAGGTACCGATCTTCGATTATCCTAGTTTTTACGGTTGCGTACCCAAAGTGTAAAAACTGTCTCTCCGTCTGTCTATCTGTCTCCAGGTTATATCTCGAGAACCGCTATAGCTAGACTTGTGAAATTTTCACAGATTGTGTATTTTTGTTGCCGCTATAACAACAAAAACAGTAAAAATAGAATAAAATTAGTATTTAAAGGGGGCTCCCATACAAAAATACCGATAATGGTAACAGGTAGGCACTTGAAATTTTCACAAAATCCTCAATTATATTATGTTTACGTTAATTAAATTGAAATTAAAATTTAAGGGGGGCTCCCATACAAAAAACCTTTTTTCGAGTCCGACTCGCACTTGGCCAAATTTTATAGTTTTCCCTTTATGTGGCCATTAAACCCTAACTCTGTGCCAAATTTCAGCTCTCTGAGTTTATGGGAAGTACTAGTTCTATTTTGATGATCTTGAGTGAGTGGGTGAGTGAGTGTCATAAATGAGAAATTTTGCTTTAGCTTAAGGGGCCGGGTACCATCGAAATTCTCATACAAACGTAATATCAAAATAATTTTCTCATACGAAAATATTTAACATGTTTGAGTTATTTTTATGCTTAAAATAGTAATTACCTAGGTTCCTGCACAAAAATTTACTACAAAATATTTACACACTAAAAAATATAAACGATTACATTTCATACATTTTTACGCCATTGACGACACACTTTCCGCACACTTGTTTTATATTAAAAACTCATCGAATCGTTACGTATTTTTCCTGGGATCTCAGCTTATATTGTGTAGTTACAGAATGTCTTCAAAAGAATGGCAATATAATAAATTTTCATTCATCTTTGGTATTCGTGAACGCGGCGCAATTTCTCTATAATTTCCAAGGTATCGTGCCGATCCGCTCGCACGACAGAGCGCGGCAACGGGAGGCGCGGGCGGCGGAGTGGGGTAACCGGTACACGTGACTTCATTCAAGGCATTCAAGTACAATATTCCCTCAAGCTCCAAGCGGTCGCATGCGACCGCGCGCGCGATAACAGTAGATTTCCAAGAATCCGCGATCGAGAGAATGTTATTGTTGTTGATTTTGATAGTTTTTTGTGATACTTGAAGAAAATTGCTTGAACAAAATATAATTACATATTTTGATTTGTGGTGCTTGAACTTTTGATAATAATGGATACCGAAAGATAGGATGTATCACACAGTAAACTGTATATAATAATTATGTACTTATATCATAATATTATTTTCTTATACTTAGTATTTTGTAAATAACGTTTAGGAATAGCGATAGTGTATTTTTCTACTATTTAGAAGGCTGACATAATATGAGACTTTTCCTAAATCCTAACTTCCTAAGTAAGTAAGTACTTATTTTTTTAAATGTGTAAAATGTTTACTAATAAATAAAGGTCAATAATAATTCATACTTTCTATTATATTATGTAGGTACCTACATTATGATAGTGTGATGTGAAGTGATACTTTCATACTAATACTAGGCTCTGTCCCGGCAAATGTTGCTTTGCCATAATATAAAGTATTTGGCCCTTATTATTTTATTGAAGTGACTAAATAAGTACCTATGTTACCATGGCAACGTCCATCGCTATCCCGTCGCACAAACAATGGTCGCCCTCATGTCTCGAGTTGTAATAATTTACTATTATTTATTCAACAAATGCATTTATCAGTATAAAAAGTACCCAGTAGCAGTAGCCGATTCTCAGACCTACTGAATGTGCATATAAAAATATTTAATCAGTAAAGCCATTTCGGAGGAGTGCGGTAACTAACATTGTGACACGAGAATCTTATATATAAGATGTATTAATATTATAAATGCGAAAGTTTGTCTGTCTGTTATCTTTTCACGCTAGAATGGCTGAATCGTTTGAGATAAAATTTGGTACTAAGATACTTTGAGGAAAGGATATTATACAATAGTTTTTGTTGCGAGAAAATGTACGGTCTCCACAATTCCCCTTCATTTAGTCTTCTATATAAATAAAATAAAAAATATATAAGTACATGTATATTTATTATATACTTATTATATGTGTATACATATATAAATATAATATATATAAATATAATATTATACATATGTATAACAATTAATTTCGTTAGTGTCGCTAAAACTCGAGGACTCCTGAACTGACTTGCTAATTTCTGTCTTGAAATAAAGTAAAATATAAAACTGAAGAAAATTTATATTTATATACATAATACATACGTTTATAGCATATATTTTGCGACAACGATTATTCCATACAGCAGAAAATTCGCGCACATTGTGACGGAATGCTTCGGGTCGGGTCGGATTTCTTGTACAATTAATGCTCACGGAAGTGCGCAGGCCTAGTTCCAGCAGGCCGCGCGCATGCCGTGCACTATTTACACGAACCGTTTCGACGCACTTTTGACCCCCCTGTAGCTCAGTGCCTATTGCGAGAGCAAAGATAAAATTATACCTAGTACTTAAGCAGTATACCTAATTTCATAGATATAGGTTCGGTAGATCCTGAAATATGTCCCTGTAAAAATAGCTAATTTTGGCACTGACTCACTCACTCACTCACTCACAGACCGGTAATCAAAACCTCTAGATCACTTCCAATTGTCCTAGCGTTATGAAATTTGGCACACAGGTCGTGTTATATGTAGATTAACAAAAAATTAAGAAATTTTAGAAATCGGTCAAGCATGAGTCGGCCCATCTACGAACTTCAGAGGCTACTTCCAAATGTCCTAGAGTTATGAATTTGACACACATGTCGTGTGGTATATGTAGATTAACGAAAAATTGAGAAATTTAAGAAATCGGTCAAGCGTGAGTTGGCTCATCTACGAACTTTAGATAAAAATTCTTTTGTACCAGTGATACAATGTGGCACAAAAAGAAAAAATAGGTATGATTTCTTGAAAAAAAGTATTGAAATCCCACCAAAAACATACCTGTTAAAGTAGGGTCTAGTTCCTTTAGGCTAATTGTTGGTCTAAAAAAAGAGTTGAAATCCAATCCAATGCCAAGTTCAGATGCACTTCATCGATCATAATCATCTTCATCAACAGCCTGATCCATAATACTTCTAAATTTGAACTTGGCAGGTTTTTGTGCTGTACGTTACACTTGATTAATTATATAATTAGATAATATTTATAGAATTTAATTTACTTGCCAAGTTGAAATTAGAAGTATTATGGATCAGGCTGTTGATGAAGATGATTATGATCGATGAAGTGCATCTGAACTTGGCATTGGATTGGATTTTAACTCTTTTTTAACCCCCGACCAAAAAGAGGGGTGTTATAAGTTTGACGTGTCTGTCTGTCGGTCTGTCTGTCTGTGGCATCGTAGCATCCAAACGGGTGGGCCGATTTTGTTCTAGTTTTTTTTGTTTGGAAGCTGACATGACCGAGAGTGTTCTTAGCTATATTAGATGAACATCATCATCAGCCTGCTCATTGCTGAAATATCACGGTTTATCTGGTTCGTGATAGGACGAATAGCAACTTGCAGTCGTTTGATGGGTTTTATATTTTGCATTCTGGTTCGTGACACTTATGAATATATACACATTATTGGAAAATTGACCTGGTGCTGCAGCATCACCTGGTTATCAATAGGATACCCAACTCCTTACCAACTTAGAGCAGAGGTTTCGTGTTTGGGCTCATTTTAATTGCGACAACCAGTAAGACGTAGATAAACAGTAAATATTTGCATGCTGCTGCTGCTGCATCACCTGGATTCTATAGGAGCCGAGCTCCGTATGATCCCAAAGTGGAGGTTTCATGTTTGGGCTCATATTGACGGCCTCATCCAAGAGGACATATTTTAAAGATGGTATTCATTGGGATATGATCCAGTTGATAGAAATTATTCGGCACAAGTTTAAAAAGCATAAAATTCAATTAAATTAAGAAATTTTAAAAAACCCCCGCCAAAAAAACTTTAAAAAGTAATTAAATAATATTTACTGACTTAAAGTTTAAATCATTCCTAAGAGTAAAGTAATATTTTAGTCCATAATTATTGTCAAGGTGTGTCGGGGGACCGCTAATGTAGATGTTTGATTTCACATAACATCGATTCGGGTCAGTTCACAGCGACCCGAATCGAGAGAATCAGCGACTATTATGGCAATACAAAATTCAAAAGTCGCTGTTGTGGTAGTTTACTTAGCGGTCCCCCGACACACCGTGACAACAATTAAGGGAAAAGACCTAATGCTAGACACTGAACTAATAGATGACACTTATGACAAAAATATCATAAAAATAAGAATTACTCTAATTATTTCTCACCACTGTAAATTTTATAAGCTTCTCAAGCTATCTGTTGAATTGAAAAAATATATTAGAGACGCCTTCGGGAACAAAATTTTAAAATGGGATCAATTTTCGTAAATAATATGACCGCGTCAACACGCGCTCGGCAATTTCTTAGCAAATAGGTTAAGGAAGGCGAAATTTTGCACGTAAGTTTTGAATACATTTATTTGATTTTTTGTAATTTCTATTGATTTCATTGGATTAATGGTCATGTTGTATACACTTATTAATGTTTATTTAAGATTTTTTATCCATTTTCCCTAACAATATAAAGGGTGTCTACTATTAGTTCTTGAAAATGTAAAAAACCTAATAGATGACATGGATCTCATCTTTGAGTTTTGCAATACATACTAAAGTTATTTTGTACTTTATTCTACTGCAAAAATCATCACTATTCTCTGAAAATATAATTTCAGATTTGATTGTTTCAAAAATTTCCACAAGGCCTTACAAATACAATCAATTGTTTGGGAAGGTATGAAATTGGGACACTTCACTTTTCACACAACTAGATTAGACCGATTTTCAAAATATTTTTATAGTGAATAATTTATTAATATAATTCTAATTTGTAGATGTTTTTACTGAATTTATTTAACTTACTACGTATACAATTTAATAGAAATGGGTAATGGTCTATGTTATTTATAGAAAAAAATATTTTAAATGTGGGACAAAGATTTAGATAGAAAGTACAAATTTTTTGAGAAACGCTCTCATCATAGTAATTACATGCATCAGAAATATTATCCACGTTGTCTCCAGATTCTATTCATTATTTTTCCATGCTGAAACTATATTTCCTTTTATTTTTATTTTTCATATTTTTTCCTAGCAAATTTATTTTCAGTCTTTAGTCTCCATGCTTCTTTTGCCTCTTCTTTTTTCTTCTTTCTTTTCTCAGCTCTCCTTTTTCTTCTTTTTACTGCTAAAAAACTAAAGCAATCGATTTTAAGATCAGTACAAGGTAGTAGTTTAGGTGCTGTAGTTCTTAGATTGTTAATAGAATTATCTAATTATTATACAATTAATCAAGAGTTACGTATAGCACGAAAACCTGCCAAGTTCAAATTTAGAAGTATTATGGATCAGGCTGTCGATGAAAATGATAACGATCGATGAAGTGCATCTAAACTTGGTATTGGATTGGATTTCAACTCTTTTTTTCGACCAAATTTTTTCCGATAGGAACTTGGCCCCATTTTAACAGGTATGTTTTTGGTGGGATTTCAATACTTTTTTTCAAGAAATTATACCTATTTTTTTTTCTTTTTGTGCCACACCCGACTTAAAACATACCATAGATTTCCAAGAATCTGCGATCGAAGGATTAATAAGCTATACAGTATGTATTATACCCCCCCCCATCCTCCCACCCTCATCGTATTCTCATTGTATCACTGGCGTATAAGAATTTTTACCTATAGTTCGTAGAGGAGCCGACTCACGCTTGACCGATTTCTTCTCAATTTTTTTATTAATCTACATATTAAAACACACGACCTGAGTGTCAAATTTCATTACGTTAGGAAAATTGGAAGTGGTATCTAAAGTTCGTAGATGAACCGACTCACGCTTGACCGATTTCTTGACCGATTTCTCAAATTTCTCAAAAATTTTTAATCTACTTATAACACACGACCTGCGTGCCAAATTTCATAACGCTAGGACAATCGGAAGTGGTCTCTAAGGTTTGTAGGTGAACCGACTCACGCTTGACCGATTTCTTAAATTTCTCATTTTTTGTCAATCTACTTATAACACACGACCTGCGTGCCAAAGTTCATAACGCTAGGACAATCGGAAGTGGCCTCTAAGGTTTGTAGGTGAACCGACTCACGCTTGACCGATTTCTTAAATTTCTCAATTTTTTGTTAATCTACATATAACACACGACCTGTGTGCCAAATTTCATAACGCTAGGATAATTGGAAGTGGCCTAGGGGTTTTGATTACCGGTCAGTGAGTGAGTGAGTGAATGAGTGAGTGAGTGAGTGCCAAAATTATCTATTTTCACAGGGAGATATTTCAGGATCTACCGAAGCTATATCTATGAAATTTGGTATACTGCTTAGGTACTAGTACATAATTACGTAGGTATAATTTTATATTTGCACTCGCAATAGGCACTGAACTACAGAGGGGTCAAAAGTGCGTCGAAACGGTTCGTGTAAATAGTGCACGGCATGCGCGCGGCCTGCTGCAACTTGACCGCGCACTCCGTGCGCTTTGATTATATTGTCATTTTATGAGGAAAACAAATTGATGATCATTATCTAGAACCATCTCGATGAAGTCAGCATTCAAACGAAAACTTCAGCCATTCTTCGGCCATGACATTACACTCATCATGACGTACTGACTACTGACTACTGTATATTATAGTGACTACGAAAGAGTTTGTAGGTATAGTCACAAGCATAATATAAGTCACAGGTTACACGGTCAAATTTTCATCAATCTGATCCATCAATCTGATTGACGGAATATTGATGGGTTTAAAAAGTTCATAATAAAAATACGATCAATCCATCAATCCGTGGGTTACACGATCAAATTTTCGTCAATCTTTACCGGATTGATGGATCAGATTGATGAAAAGACCGTGTAACCTACGACTAAGGCCTTAAATGCTTACAAAAAAATTGTAAAATCATAATTTATTGCAAATTATTTTGCCTACAAATATGTTTAAGTATTTAACTTTTTACCCTAAATTAAAAATTGAAAAAGTTAAGTATAAGTAAGCAAAAAAGTGAGCAATTTTTTTGAAAAGTTTCTTTTTGCTCTTTAACTTTGTTTAATACATTTTATAAAAAAATCCTCAGACCAATCTTGTAGTCTATGATCATGAGATCGGATGGGGGATCAGGGGATCTTTTCCTCAAAAGATCTCACTTAGTACCCTAACTAGGTTTCTAGGTCTCACTTAGGTTTGTTACACCATGTATAAAATATACACTCGTGAGACGGAGAGAGAGGAGTACAGATAGTAGCAGGAGAGGAAGAAATATCACCCAGTCCCCTCTCTTTCTACCGCCCGGCCAAAATATATGCCTGCTAATGCTGTTTCGTTTTCACTTTTGCAGGCACATCCACTTCTGGAGTGCAACTCGTTTTTTAGGGTTCCGTACCCAAAGGGTAAAAACGGGACCCTATTACTAAGACTTCGATGTCTATCCGTCTGTCCGTCTGTCTGTCACCAGGCTGTCTGTCAAGAACCGCTATAGCTAGACTTCTGAAATTTTCACAGATTGTGTATATCTGTTGCCGCTATAACAACAAATACTAAAATCAAAATAAATTAAATATTTAATGGGGGCTCCCATACAACAAACGTGATTTTTTTGCTATTTTTTGCTCTTTTATTCAATAACGGCAACACATAGGCAATTGAAATGTACACAAGATACTTAATTGTATTTGTACTTTAATAATTAATAATAAAATTTAAATAAATTAAATAATTAAGGGGGCTCCCATACAAAAAATACAAATTTTAGCCTATTTTTGCTCTGTAGTGGTACGGAACCCTTCGTGCTCGTGCAACAACTCGTACTTGGCCGATTTTTTTTTCTACTCTTAATTGCATGGTATGATCGATGTCAGCTAAACATTTTTTTTCTTTTTCATATTTTATTTGATAGTAATGTGCAATAGTATAATATTTATCTAACTTATAATATTCACAGTAATGTACAGATACCTTGAATAAAACAATAACAAAATATCAACTTCAGAGTATTCAAAGACTATATTGTACTTATGTCTTCTTGTCTTATTAATTATCAAATTTTATTTTCGGTAGGTACATCATAATAACTATTCTGGTTTGCAACAGGAAAATTTCAAGGTAAACATTCTCAATTTGAGGAAAAAGAAAAACCAAAAGTAGTAAAATAAAGATGTATTAAAGATTAACATTTATTCGAATCACCAGATGCTTCCGTAGCTGATGATGGGGTATCCGTATGATCCGTATGATCCGTATCCGTAGTTGCCGTAGCTGGGGTATCCGTAACCGTAACCGTTACCGTAACCGTAGCGGCCGTAACCGTAGCCGTTACCGTAACCGTAACCGTTACCGTAACCGCTCCAGCCGTGTCTGGCCCACCTGGACTCTTCGGGCTTCAGGGTCTCGTCAGCGTCAGGAGTCGGCAGAGCGTAGGCGAAGGCGACGATGGCCAGGAAGATGAGGCACGTACGCTGTAAATGTCATCATTGTAAGAATATAGGCTGAAAGTCAAGATAAGGCTGGATCAATTTTGAGGAAATTTGAGTGTGCCGATTACGTGGTATTTAGTAATCTCTGGTGACACATATAATTCAGGGCCCGGAGGGATTTGAGTATTATCAAATTATGGGGAAGATTCCAGCCCTATACTCTTATTGCAATTAGAACTATTATGTAAAACATTATTCTTCAAAATAATTTACGCTACATTTTTCACAAGTAATAAATACATTTAGGTCTGTTAAGTACACATAAAAATATTGCTACCCAAAAAATACTGGTACTTGTTTTTTTTACTGACTGTACCTGTCATAGTTTAAGCTTTAGGAGCATAATACGTCATCAAACCACATGCAAACTTTGCTAGTTAGTGGGCATGATTTCGTACTGTTCTATCATGAACAGACCAACTTTTTTTATTTTAACAACATGAGGATAATTTTGTAGCATCTCCGAAATGAATAAAAAATGGAATGTATTGAACCCGGCTTTGATCTTTAAATTACTATCTAAGAACAAGCATAAAAAAAATAACAATTTATGTAACCGTACATACTGGTTGTACTGGTTTGACCTTACTATATGCTATTTTTAACCCCCGACGAAAAAGGGGAATGTAATAAGATTGACGCATCAGGTTGTCTGTCTGTAAAAGTTATGATTAGCCCGCTGGAAAAGGATTTATCTATTTCATGAAAGATTTTATAAGCAACTTCCAGTGATTTGATCGGTTCAATAGTACCTATTCTGACACTTATTAGAGTTTTTTTTTAAATTCCTAATTTAATATTATTATAGGTACTTAATGAACTTTATAAGCAAGAAGCAAGGTGCTTAACCAGATTGGATTTAATTTCAACCTCTTTAGTCATTACTACTGTATAAGCATCAAGCTATGAATTCATCTAATTGTACGGTCCCAGGCGTAGTTTACTTTGAACCTTATCATCAATAGATAAAGTCGAAAACTGGTAACCAGTTTTGTCTCCGAATGTACATTACGTATACAAAAATTAAGGCAATAATATTGGGGATTTCCCCGCTACACGTGTTACAAGTGTAAGGTCACACGTACTACTCACACGACACATCCGCTAGGACCAAGCGGGCGTGGTCGAACGTGTTTGGCCAACCAAAAAGAAAGATTAAGTTTTATTTAATTTTTTTATTTCATTTTCTTGATATACTTTATGTGGATTTAACTTGTATACATGGACGTATAAAAAAAAGGCTTGTATATCCATACTTTCATACTATAAAAAGAAAGGACATAGGATACTTTTTATCCCGGACAATGTACGGTTTCCGCGCGATAAACGAATTTTGGCGCAGCGGAATTGCGGGCGTCATCTAGTAATACATAATATTGTAAACGCGAAAGTGTGTCTGTCTGTTACCTCTTCACACTTAAACCGCTGAACCGATTTAGCTGAAATTTGGTATGGAGATACTTTGAGTCCCGGAGAAAGGACATAGGATAGTAAGTCCCGGAAAAATGTACGGTACCCGCGCAATTACCCAATTTTGGCGCAAATATCAAACCGTATCGATGTAGCTGTATTTTTTGGCCTCGCTTTTTACCTAGATATGTCTTTTATATATGTTTATCATTCAATTTCATATAAAGTGATTTAGGTATACACTATAGTCATTAAGGTTTCAAGAAAAACAAAGGGCAAAAACTAGAAGAATATAAAAAAGAACGTAAGTCAATGACCATGTTCCAAAAGAAAATTTTTCTTCTCGCTTAGTGAGGTCATTGTTATGATACGTAGAAAATGTAAATATTATCATAATAATATAAGGTAAATAAACAGACAGAAACCAGTTTTTATATTGAACCAGAAATCGTTTAAATTAGTCACGGACGACATAACATTATAGTAGGGGAGGTAGTGCTAGCGTTTGCTAAGTAATTTCATACCGACCAAATTTTTGTCCAGCGGTAGCTGGTGGTTCCACCCGTGGTGGAATGTTAACTGAGAGTATTTCAAAGTTGTAAAAAAAAACAGTTGCGAAAAGTGATTTTATACCGAATGAAACTTTGATGGATGATTATTGAAGTCATGTTTTACCAAAAAATCACCGTCAGCCGTATTGCAGACGGGGGATTCAACGTCAGTCGCGTTACTGAACATGTAAAAAATTTTTGAATATAAAGTCATTTTATACCGTACAA
The DNA here is from genome assembly GCA_963422495.1 of Polyommatus iphigenia. Lineage (NCBI taxonomy): Eukaryota > Metazoa > Arthropoda > Insecta > Lepidoptera > Lycaenidae > Polyommatus > Polyommatus iphigenia. The sequence goes on from OY730179.1 coordinate 17,489,495, forward strand.
AATTTATACAGGTGAATGTTTCTACTTTGTAAATAATAAAGAAAACCGTCAGTCGCTAATACGACGGTGGAAAAACAGTCAGCCAGCGATATAAGTTATGACCAATATAGCCCTACTTCGCGCTCAATGTATCCTAGGGCGTCGCGTAGACGACATTTCCACCTGCAAACATTCAGCTGACGGCGATTTTCGTTTGAATTAACCATAACATTATCTCACATAGCAATTTCAAGTAATTAATTCGATAGTCAATATTTGTGAAGAAGAATTATATACATTTTACTTTAAAAGCGCCATCTGTTGTTATATACTAAAACTAAAATAACACCTACCGAACCTAAACGTGTATAATCTAGATATGAACCTTTATTGGGTGCGAATTGGGATCTTTTTAATGTCAATTCAATACGATTCCCAACAACAACTTTGAGATACTCTCAATTTTTATTCCACCCATTATGAAGTGGCTGACGATCAAAGCTGTTATGTATTAGTGGAATTCTATTATTGTAACGATTTTCGCTCGGTATGAAATGACTTTTTAAACTGAGCGCGACCTCCCCTACTATTATATTTGCGGATTTTTTACGATTTTGTCACCTTCAGAAGTTAAGTTTTTTTTATTAATGTAAATTTCAAGGCAAAGGGGTGTGGTTACTCTGACTACATTAGCAGTTAAATTATAATATTACCTCACTATTAATATGACAATCTCCATATTGCTCTAAATAAATGTATATTTCTCGCAATTTTACTACATAACATAAATCGTTCGACGACACGTTGTTATTTCCACTATTATACCTTGTTATTTCCATTATTAAATCACTAATTTGGAACAACGTTATTTTTACCCTGGATAGAAAATTTTGGTTGCGCCTTGCGACACCATGGTCCATGACTATAAGAATATTATGTTTGTGGGCCCGATAAAAAAAGGTTGAGTACCGCCGCTATAGGGGGTGTAGCAAAACTGAGTAGGCTGTATCATATCGTGTTTCCCGTAATACATAACTTTTTCAGGGCTGCCACTTTTACAGTGTTTTCTATAATAATAATTAGGGACATACGCTTAAAGTATTATAATATCAGTGCTTTGTTTTGTTACGTCCTTTAGATCTGACGACGATAATAATATAACAAAAGTGATTTAAGTGATTTTTTTTAAATATGGATTTTGTACATAACTGCAAAATCTTTGCAACAAGACAGCAACAAAAACCTTTTAAAGTTGAGTCTAGCTAGTATTTACTTATAATATTATTAAGTATGCTATAAAATATATTAGATGGATAATAGTAATATAATAATAATAATATCTATGGACGCTTCATACCACGTCAGTCTGGCCTCGTGGCAAGTATCTGAAGGACTTGTGTTACGGGTACCAGACAACGGAAATATATTTAATACTTTTTATACCTATACATATATTTAAGATTTTTATTATATTATACACATATTTAATACACATCCATGACCCGGGAACATTGAAAACTTTTTGTTCCGTCGGCGGGATTCGAACCCGCGACCCCCGGCATGAGCTACCAACAGCCCACCAACTGAGCCACAGAGGTCGTCAATATCGGATCGGATAAACATCAAATATGGTAAAAAAGTATAAATACTAAAAAGTATATTAATTGCTGGAACAAAATATAAATAAAAATATGATTTTTAAAATTTCTTACTTTTCAAATTTTGAAAATGCTCATTTTTACCTTTTTTTTCTTTATTTTATTAAAAGAATCTGCTAATCTTTGACCTTGGCAACATCCCTACTAGGTATATCTAATTCCTTGTGTTTAGCGATCATATTATAGCTTTGTAGAGAAAATTACCCGAATTTAGGATTTTAGTAATAAATTTATACAGCTTACATTTTTTATATATGAACTAATTATTGGACTATTTTTATTTTAACTAAAATCATTTTAAAATACATTAGTATTTTAAAATATAATTTATTATAATTATTATAAGATTTGCTATTATATTCAAGAATATTAGCTAGTGTAACCCACAGTACTGTCCAAAGATTACTTGGAATATTTCACATTATAATAATAAAACCTAAGCTATACTTACAAAATAAAAACAGAAAATTAAGAGTAAATTAATGACATACTAAAATTATTTCACCAAAATAAAATAAAATAAAAAATACTTACAAGACTCATGTTTATATTTTTATAGGCTGGAGGATGTCGCGACGAACTGTAACTTTTTATATTAATTTAAATTATAACGAGCGCCTCTATTTATACGAAAATGATTTTCGATACCAATAAAATAACGGAAAAGGGACGCTAAACATTTGGCGATAAAAATTTAAATACCTTGTTTAATATTCAACTGATTATAATCATTTTAATATACCGTGCAAAAATTATCGCAAAATGGGTTCCTTTTTATTCAATTAAAAAAACGTATCGGATATTTAAAAAAAATGTTTTTTCAATGTAACCTCAACCTTTTTGAACTTTATACGGATAATCCACATCACGGGACAGTGACGATAAAAAAATATCCTTGCCTTACTTTACGCATATGTATGTTAATATAGGTGTGTATTTTTCGTAGTTTTAAAAATAAAAAAGTGTTAAAAATCATTATTGTTTGCGTAGTAAGTATGCATGTCCATGTAAGGTTCCATCTTTCTAATTGTAGAGGATATTACTAGTACTACGACTACTACTACTAGGGTTCCGGCTTCCGAGACTGAACTGCGGAACCCTGATGGTCATGGTAACGTCGATATTTTTAAAATATTGTAATTTGGACCCTTGGACTTTATATTTCACGCGCAAGAGCTTTAGAGCAGCTTTTCCTTGTTGTGAAGAATTTGCTTTTAAACTTGATTCTTAAATTTAAATAATGTTAATTTTTAGCCAAAAATAAACAGTATGCAAAATAGCAATACGTATATTTGTCAGAAAAAATTCTCATATTTTAAGAAAAAGTTACGCCATTAAATTATGTATCGAATTGGCTCCTAATTTATAGGGTTTCGTACACAAAGGGTAAAAAATGGGACCCTTTTACTGAGACTTCGATGTCTGTCCGTCTGTACGTCCGTCCGTTCGTCCGTCAGTCCGTCTGTCTCCAGGCTGTATCTCAAAAACCGCTACTTATAGCTAGACTTCTGAAATTTTTACAGATTGTGTATATCTGTTGCCGCTATAACAACAAATACTTAAAATAAAATAAATTTAATATTTAAGGGGGCTCCCATACAACAATCGTGATTTTTTTGCTATTGAACTGTTAATAAAAGACTTATTTGTACTTAATCTTTAAAAATTAACCATCAAATTTAAACAAACTAAATAATTAAGAAGGGCTTCCAATTCCCACACAAAATAACACACTTTTTGTCTATTTTTGCTCTATAATGGTACGGAACCCTTGGCCCTGGCCTATTTTTTTTTAATTACAGTAATTGGTACAAAATAAGGAGCAAAAATGTTACACAAAGGGGAATTGTGCTTAAGATGACATACTTTTTGTTTGAAGGTAAATATTTAAAATAAAATAAGTCACATGAGATCAGTAACTTACTTTTTGAAATAAATGATTCATAAACAACAAAATTAAACAGTTTTAGAAAAAACAAACTTATTATAACAGTGAAAAAAAAACATAAATTGCACGCCAGGTAGGCGAGTGTAAGATGACATATCGATATGGTAAGACGACATACTCTGATTCCTTAGACTTTAATGGTATGTCGTCTTAACAATACGTAAATTCCAAGCTGCACATCATGCCTCTAGTTGTCAGTGGTGTAAAGGATTCTCAAGTTCTTTATCATTGTCAAAAAATATACAATGCTTCTGTAACCGATTTAGCAGAAACATATGTAACTATAGTATGTCATCTTAAGCCGACGTCTAGTATGTCATCTTACCAAATGAGTAATAGTGGATACATTTAAATTTTGTAAAAAAATACTTAACGTTAGAACACGCTTTTATTAATATTTGTGGCCTATATGAATCCATGTCCATAATAACAATTTGTTATAAGAAAAGATTCTGAACTTATGCGTTTTTTCACCACAAAACAAAAGTGTAAGAAAATTTTTCTCTCATCAAAATTAGGAAAACCTTTATTACTTTGTAAAGTACGGTCCCTGTCCGGCATACTAAGTTGGGCTACTAGGGGCACACTGAGGTGCTCCATAAAACGTTACAAGTTCACAGAAAGCACAATGATTTCAACGAATTTTGCCGATGTGTCGTCTTATCTGACTATGTCATCTTAAGCACAATTCCCCTACTTAAATCCGCATTCGAAGCTATGTATAAGTTAAGAATAATATTATAGGTACGCGTCTTTATGTTAATGAACTTATTATAAGAATTTATTACTATTGCTGCCTTTAAATACCGGTTTAAATGAACTGACATAACTTGTTACAATGTTTATATTATTGTTTTGGATAAAATTTTATTTTAGCGTTATTTTGAAAATCCTGCAAAATTAGCAAGTCTTAAAAGAAAACCTTGAAGGCTTTTTCATATTATATCATTAATAGTTAGTATATTTTTATATTCGTTATTATTTATTTTATTATTGCTTGTAGTACATTTTTAACGATGTGTTTGTTCATAAAATAGACCTAGGTTTAATTACACTACTCAACAAATTTTCAACTTTTTTTTTATCTGAGTTTCTACTATGTAATTATAATTCCTTGTTATTTGCCTAAAATAAATGTGTAAATAAAATTTTTGATCACATCTCATTTCCGAGATAAATGCAATTATTCAAACATATGATTTTCTAGCAAAATCAAGCTCATATGTTAGGTTTTTTTGATGTTTTAATTAAAAAGGGGAAGATTTCTTGGTGCAGCTGGCTTTACGCTTGTATTAAGATCCTGGAGATTCACTAATAAGGCTCCAACAGTAATTTGCTAGCATAACAGGCCCCATCTTGGAAACAAAATCAGCCGTATCATCATGAAAGCGGTTCCTATGTTCATGGCTAACTGATCCCATATTTTTGGGAAAAAATCCCAAGTGCGAATTAAGTAAATGACATATAATATTGCTTTTTAATTTTAATGGACTTTAAACATCAGTTTTATTTTTGGCGAAAGTAAGCGGATTTGTTGTGACCGAGAAAATTCTTTGTCACATCAATAAAAGCTTCCCCTGCTTGTTTTTCAGTATAATTAAGAGTAAGTTAATGTTAAAGATGAATCTTCGATCGGCTTTCTTATACCCTACCTACGAATAAGATTTGATTTTGACTTTGATTTTCACCTAACTAAACTTTGGAAACTTGCTAGAGAAATTGTAATGCAGGACTATCTTTGTTCAAGTGTTGTGTCGAGCTCAACCAATGAACCAAATTTAACAATCTTAATATGTCCCGGTACGAGTGACTTTCGTGATGGCCAGATTTTGGCGTAAGTTCGCCAAAAATGCAACAAATAAGTTAGGACTGCTAACATTCACGCATATCAAATAAAAGTTCATCAATTAAACTAACGTATAAAGTAAGAATTGTTTATAAAATAATCTTATTTTCGAAATACCAGCTACATAAACATCAAACTTACGTCTACGTTACAGAAAGTTTGAATTCATATTTCTCAGTTTCTAGATGTGATATTGAAATAAAATGCCTACATATATTTATTAGTAGTCAACCTCGATAAGAAAAGATATGTACCAAATCAGATTTTTTTAGTGTTGAGTAGTGTTATTATTATTATAATATAATTTCCAATGGTAGGTTTTACGTTCCAAGCTCTATAATAGGTAGGCTGAGTCTACCAAATTCCATTGGGACAGGCAAAGACCAAGGAAGTAATATATATTAGTCTAATTTAAATTACTTCCTTGGTCTTTAATAGACACTTTTCATCCATGCTTTTTAAAGAGTATAAATTATAATTATGTCTTTCTTATAGAATTGCACTATCAGAGAAGTAATTGATTCATATGCAGATGCCGCAACCTAAGAGCTATGTAAAATAAATCAAATAAAATAAAGATTGTTTCATTTATGAGTAAAGGATAAGGTCCAAATTGGGCTAATTTTAAAAGTGTTGGCCAACGCAAATAAACCCATTATTTAAATAGAACATAATCTAAGGAATAATTTTTATTATTACACCAAAGTTTTAAGTCAAGTCTCCGAGTTGTTATTGAAGGTCAAACTTTTTTTATAACATGTAATAAAACTTATTTTATTAATTAAAAGCACTATGTAATCGATCCCAACTTCCCTATCCGAGTCATAGAACAGATTAGAGGCCAAATACCTACAAATGACTTGGAAAAATTCAAAGAAAGAGGGAACCTCTACATGCTTGGGGCTTGCAGGGCACAATTAATTGCTTACTTGGAATACTAGGCAAATGCCGTGCGTACCCCAAGCACGTAGGGGAGAGGGGGGCTAGTTCTAACAGATTTTGAATATTGTCATTTATCTTCTTAATTTGAAAACTTTATGTTATTATTTTTATACCCATGTAACGGTAATTTATATGACTTGCATATACTAAGCTAAAAATTCATCAAAATTATTTGGATTCGAAGGGGGGCGCTTGCCCTTGCCCCGTTTCGGGGGCAAATATTAACAGTGACGGGGTAAGTATTAACGGTAGCATACTTGTTAGAATTTCATTTAACCATGGAAGTAAAAAACAAAACAATATTAAGGTGATAATTTATTTCATTTTTGACATATAAATGTTAAAGAACAATAATAACTTCTGTCAAATAACATAAATTTCCTTTTATGTCATCCAACCTGAGCTGTTTCCAGTCCCTATGGATTCCACTTGCTACAAAAATTGAATCTGATCCTCGGATATATGAACATCGGTAGGTATGGTGTTACTGTAGTGCCGCGGGCCGCCAGAGTGATCGACGTACCTCTTTCGGCAGATGTGGTAGCTCCAACTTGCTTGTAATACCAAAAATTAACGGGTTAAAACTTACCCCGTTTCATTTGTTAAAACTAGCCCCCGAGGACCTTTTTGGAATATAACTAATTGTTAAAAAAAACTATAGGTATATTTAATAAAATAAAATAAAATAAAATAAAATAAAATAAAATAATGTAATTAAAAAAATCGATATTGCTACAGCCAAATTATCAAGGTCGCGTCGCCTTAATACCACAGAAAAATTATTTTTTTAAAATATGAATATTACAATATCATGTAACTTAATCTTGTACAATGTAAAAAAGGTACTTAATAGTTACACAATTGTAAAGTCAAAAATGGACGAATATAGGCTGATATGATGATGATGATGTAGTTAAAAATTAGAATAAAAATATTATGTAGAAGTAGCCTCGCAAGCAGCCATTCTACTCCCAGGATGTACCATCGCTTATGAAATCATTGACTTTGGCCCACAAACGTATTTGACTCCTTTTTTATTAAATTTATTAATAGAAAGATTTTGAACGTTTTCTGGGATTTTATTGTAAAGGCGTATATACCTTAAAAGATTTACTGACTGTCTGCCGGTGGGCAAATCTAGCTTGTGCTTATATCTAGTGTTCATATAGTGAACTGTGAATTTTGAATGATTGATGAAAATTTCTGACTGCATATGCTGCAGAACTGAGCCTACTAGTAATTAGGTCAAACCCAGCACAGATCACGAATTACATTGAATTGGCATAACCCGACCAAATGACGTAGGTCTGTCAACTGCCTAGGAATCAATTTCCTCGGTGGTACATCATTGCATGATCATCTGTACAATATCCACCATAAATTGGCAAAACGATGAGCTCAATTATTTTCAGTTAACAATACCCAATGTTTTTAATTTTCATTAAGTTTTCACTTAAAAAATTAAATTGAAGATTTTTAAACAGAAAAAATAAGAGCAACGTATTCGCAACATTATCGAATGAAAAATTTAATGGGCAGTACTTTCATACAATTCTACTAGTTAATATTGTGTTACGAATAAGCAGCAGTTTTTGCTAAACCCCCCAATTAACATAAAGATGTACCTACTTCATAACGGCTCAGGTACTTGGGGAATAACCTAACGTTAATGGTACTTTAACATAATTATAATATGATGGCCAGCTGATTCATAGTGATTAGTGATGATGACAAATGTGTTATTGATGATACGAAAATGTCATCATCCATTAAAATACGTCATATTAAATATTGCCTGCAACTGCGTGTGCGCAGAAGAAAATCTGGCGAGAAACTGTGGATCCAATACTTAATATTATAAATGCGAAAGTGTGTAACCTCTTCACGGCCAAACTGCTGAACCGATTTTGCTAAAATTTTGTACGGACTTTGAGTCCCGGGAAAGGACATAGGATACTTTTTATCCCGTGAAAATGTACGGTTTCCGCGCGATAAACGAATTTTGGCGCAACGGAGTTGCGGGCGTCGTCTGGAATTCAATAATTTTGCAAGAAAAGTACATTTATTCTACAAGGTGTAACAAAACTAAGTGATAATTGCTTCGCTGAAAGACCAACTAAAAAATTTGGTCTTGCAGCGCTGCTACTTTCACAGTGAATTCTCAACAAGGGGCCCGTACACACCCTAAAGTATTATCATTTAGTTTTGTTTCACCTTGTATATATATGAAAATCAGCCCAGTTAGGCCTGGAGATGGTGACACAAAATTCTTGGTCATTTGTACCAGGCTGGCGGTTCTGTTTTTGCGGTCTAATTTTTGCATAACTAATCATCGTTGAATTGAATTTAATTCACGAAAAAAAATTGAAAATTGAATTCACGAAAATCACCTTGCCATACTTTTCCGACGGGTCCCAATGGCCCCCATACCACTGCAAAGGTGTAATTTTTTTTTCGTTTTTCGTATGAGAAAATGATTTTGGAATTACGTATGTATGAGAATTTCGAGGGTACCCGGCCCCTTAAGTATGCTTTATCTGTTCTATAAATATAATTATAGAACTATAATATGTTTGCCGGATCAACCCATCAAGCCCCGCACGAGCACCGGTGATTGCGACAACAATAGAATACAATAGCATTTCCAAGAATCCCCGATCGAAGGATTAAGGGAAACAACTGCAGGTGATTACTGCAATTATTTAACTAACCGGTTTGTGCTGCAACTGTGAGTCAATAAGTACAGTGTGTTTGGACCGCGAGTCCTTTTACACAATCTATATTCTATATGCATCGGAATTGTGCGGATCTCTGACGATGTTTTACCTATTCTATAAATAGAACTATATGTTTGCCCGATTATGGGAAATAACTGCAAGTTAATTATTTCAAGTGTTTAAATATATTAAGTTATTTTATAAACCGCCATAATGTGTGGATTGACCGCGGGTCTCTAAACACAATTTATATGCATCGGAATTGACTGCGAGTCTCTGACGATGTTTTATCTGTTCTATAAATAGAACTACACGTTGGCCGGTTTGGGGGTTAATAGCGAGTTATTTTATAAACCGCCATAATGTGTGGATTGACTGCGAGTCTCTAAACACAATCCTTATATATCGGAAGTGACTGCGAGTCTCTGACGATGTTTTATCTAAAAATAAAAGTATAATATTATGTTGGCTGGTGTGAGGGTATTAACTGCGAGCTAATTACTATTTAAATTTAAAATATATTGATATTTTTTAAACCAACATAATGTATGGATTGACTATGAGTCTCCGACAATGTTTAAAAATAAAAATTAGCAACTACCGCGCGTTTTCCCGCGCTCTTTTTTCTATAAATAGAACTACATAATTATTATTATAATGATAATATCTTTTCCGTTTTATAGAGAACAGCTATTTCGAGCTAATAACTAGATTGACTGAGAGTCTCATCAGTTAACAACCAATGCGCGTCCCGCGCGATCCTTTTGTTCTAAATAATCAGGTTACGAATGAACCCGAAACTTTCCCACTCCTAAACCAGGTGCCAACGGTCGATTCTGAGTACCGGCACCGATAGAACAGGACCAGATCCGGATAGATCCAGGGCTCCTAATGAAGTAAGTTTATTTCGAAATTACATGTTAACTTGGAAAATTACCGTACGGCTTTCAAGCCAATACCCAAAAGTGGATATCTAGTAAAAATAGAGTTAAGAGCCTACTCCTTGGTTCCTATTAACTCACTAGTCGATCGAAAGATTTTAATTTACGGATTAAGAGCCTTAAGTCTTGACGTACAGACTATCAGATGCGCTAACAATTTTTTTTCACAAAAAATATAAAGAAGGAAACCAGAACAGTGCAGGCTTTATCACTACTAGACTTACCACGCTTTAATTTGACAATATCAGTGTTCTAGGCGACAATTCTTCAGCCTCAGGCGCCCCTTTTTTTGTTTACGTTTTATTGTTAATAGTGCCATGGGTGTATTAAATCCACAACAAATATGTAAATATTTAAGTCTTAACGTTTATAATATATATTGTTTTAACATAACTAGCTGTCCCGGCAAACGGCTTTTGCCATATAAAGTATTTCGCCCATATTATTATTTTATTGAAGTGACTAAATAAGTATGTCACCATGGCAAAGTCCATGATTGCTATCTGTAGCCCTGTCTGTTAGGATTCCCCGGGTCAATACTCCTATGAAATTTTTGATATTAGTTATAACTTATAACTGATCAGGTCACAATCAGGTTTAGTTAATATGTTTTAAATGAGAAATAGCATAAAGGATAGATATAAAAATAATATTTAGAAAATAGTAATGGTGCTCCCACACCGCCGTTAGAAAATGTTTGTAAACCTTTTCTAACATAAAAACATTTCCTAACAAATGTTGTCAACTGTTACATTTTGTTAGGAACTGTTACATGTTATAAGTGCTCCTACAATAAGAAAATGTTTACTAATGTTTACTAACATTTTATAACATTTAAATGTGGTATTGGCTCACCGCATACTCCGCCGTCACCTATAAAATGTTTACAAGCAAAAGGTAACACATGTTTTATTTTGTTATAAGTAATTTGTTTTGTTATAATTTGTTAACTTACGTTTACTAAACATTTTCTAACATGAAAACATTTTTAACATTTGTGATTAAATGTTTGCTAATAAATGTTTACTAACGTTACTAAACATTTTCTAACGGCGGTGTGGGAGCACCATAATATACAGTGTGTAACAAAACAAAGTGATAATATTTTAAGGTTTGTATGTGTCCCTTGTATAGGGTGAGTAGCACCAACTTACTTTATCTACAACTAGTTCATTCTTCTGGACATTAATCATCATCATCAATCAATCATCACGCTGGTCCCATCGCCGTCCGCGCTGGTCAAACCCGTGTCTGGCCTGAACGGGGCAGCAAAAAGCTACAACGGCCGGTCAGCAAGCAGACCACGAAAGCCTCTCCTGGTCATTGCACGCGTAGTCACGGCCCACCCTTGTCAACACAAGCGCATCGAAGAATACAGCAAGTCTTCAGGAGGGAGTGATGTGGAGGTACCCACAATTAGCCTCACAATCCTACATCGTGCTATCGAAGTTTCTGAGAACGACAAGATATAATATATGTCGCAGTCCTGACGCCGCGCTAAAGTAAAAAACCGTGTTGGATATTATGTTTTAGATTGCTTGTTTTCTATGAGAGGCTGGCCCGGCCTCTCATAGAAAACAAGTAATGGAACAGCAAAAACCATTTTGTCGCGTAATAAACCATAAATACATTTCATATAAGCTATGGGCAAATTAAAGTGTATGCTTGAACCAATCTATGTACAAATTTTGGAAGCTTAAATCACTCTCCTCTGTTGGCAAAATAGGAATCCCTTTTTTTACAGAGGTCTTTTTGAATGATTATTCTGTGTTACAAAAGTTGACCAATCGTGTTATGCTATGGGTAATTCAAAGACAAAGACAAGTCTTAGTCTTATTCATCAAGATGAATACTGACAATGAACTTTAATTTCTTAGCTTTAGTCATTGCTGAGAAAAATCGATATCGCTACAGGCAAATTATCAAGGCGTCGCCTATCAAACAGCTAGCCCTTTGACTGAACAACGCCATTCAATCACACGGCTATACGTCGTTTAGCCGACTTGTTGACTGCAATGTTCAACACTACAGCTAGATGACGCTTAGCCAACTGGTTCGTTTAGTGCTATTATTACATAAGCGTAATGATAACAAACAGAGTGGATGGAGAGTGGATTTCAACAACTTGCATTTTTTATATACTTTTGGTGGAAATTTTTGTTTCCACCAAAATTAGAGATTAGGTGTTTACGGGAAACTGGTACGACAACCACCACCTGGACGAGTTAGCTTGTGACAGAATGAAGTGAATGGCGTATTTTTTACGCTTCAAGAATAAACGGTATTTTGTAAAATAATGTTTTACACACCCTCTTACCCACTAAAGTTGTAATTTGCGAGAAAAATAATCTTTAAAAAAAGTACGTGCACTAAAGTTATAACACATTAATTACTTATCCATAAACAAACCAAAACTCTTCTGATATTCAAAATAACAACATGATATATTATTGCCACAAGTAGGATAATTTAAGTACATCATAATTGCATAAAATCGGGGGTTTTGTGATAAAACGGTTTTCTTTCATTTCTGACTGGAAACTGGTACGACCACTACAGCCACCTAAACGGGTAAGCGTGTGGCTGAATGAAGTAAATGGCGTAATTTTAATGCTTATGGGATCAATATTATTTTGTAGAAACAACATTTCGTAAATGACACCAAAATTTGTAAAATCTCCGCGACAGACTTAATCTGTGTCATAAAAACTCAACTACAGAACTTAGTACAATAAAATTTATATATTATCAAGAGTCAACTATATTAAACGACTACATAAAGATAAAAATCCAATCCAGTATCAAGTTTTTTGTAAATCGATCTAGATATTGAGTAAAATAGGTTGACAACAAGCCACCAAAATTGGAAATCACCTGTTTAATATTTATGTTTATTATCTTGGAAAATAATTATTATTTAAAGAACCTTAACTTCTTCGATTAATATTTTTTATTGATTTATAATTACTGTTCTATTATCTTAAACATCATTGTACTTTGTAACCATAGTCTATTATAGTTACACAGAATTTTGTTTGTTGTGTTTGTTGTGAACAAACATGGTTTTTGACCGACTTCCAAAAAGGAGGAGGTAATATGTTCGGCCGTATCTTTTTTTTTTTGTATGTTCCACGATTACTCAGCCGTTTGTGGTACGATTTTCAAAATTATTTTTGTGTAGTATAGGGTTTAGCTCGAATTTGGTACCATGTTCACAAAAGTGGTGATCTGATGATGGGATCCTTGAGAAATCGAGGGGACTCCTTGAAATTTCTATGGAAACATATAGTGATTTTGATTTTTTCTGAAGAATTCGAGGTAAATGCTACCAAAAAGTAAGACTTTGTACCAGGTTATGACCTGGATCCGAAGGTACCGAACAGAACTTTTGAATGCTTAAAGGTAGAGGTTCGGGGATTTCGGCGTTGTTTAAACAACTGAAAGCATAAGCCAACACATCAATTTGATTAATTATCATCATCACAACTATAATTATACCATGGGTCATCACACTATGACCCAATTATTGGTACTTTTCGTGATATTTTGCATCGAAGCAGATGTTTTTGATGATGATTTCGCTGTTTGTGGACCGATTTTCAAAATTCTCGTGTTATTGTATAGGATATAATCTTAATTTTATATAACAATTACGAAAGTGGTGAGCTGATGATGGGATCTACGAGCAATCGAGGGAAATCCTTTAAATTTATCAAAACACTCATAGTGGTTAAAATGATGTTTCTAGTAAGTTAAACATATGTTAAGAATAAGAGAAATTTCATACGAGGGTGTCTCTTGGTCCAAAGGCACTGAACAGAACTCCTAAGCCTTTGAAGATAAAAGTTTGGAAATTGCAGCATCGCTTAGATAACTGCAAGCATTTACCACAATTTCGCTTACAGTAACATAATGTGAATAGTTAACATTCGTATTGGTTATTTACGCATAAAGCCTTATTTTGTAGATAACTAAAAAGAGCGAAATTATTATATTTAAGAAAAAAATTAAAACCGACTTCCAAGCTAAAAACAATAGTAATATGAACTAAAAAGTATTAAATAACTCTTACTCTTTAAAAGTGCCTTTTTCAGAATTCGTCTAAATCTCAACTATTTCTGTACATACTACAGTCTTCATTACTTTGAAGTCGGTACCAGTCCCAAAAGTTTCAGATATTTAGACTTTAGTGAACTCACTCTCACCCACTCACACCCTCTCCCCCCGCGGCCTCCGTACGGTTGACATCGTCTGACGTGCGCTCCGGGATTAAAAATTATTTTCGGTGGTTTTAAATCGGTAAATTCGTGCTGAGTGTGTGTAATTAGCTGGGTAACGGTGTAATCTACGTGTACTGTAAGTTTTTTAACACATTTGCTCGTGCTTTATTGGATTTAACTCGGTAAGTAAATTTCTTTGTTCACTTTTATCAGTAGGGAATTGTAGGTAGGTAAAATATTGTGTGTGTCGGTGCCGCTCGCGCGGCGCCGGCCGGCCTTGCGATCGGCTGACTGTGATTATTAAGCTAAACTTTTGTTTCATTCTAATTTGAATTAAATAAGTGTAATTGGTACATTCAAGTTTTGTATTAACTCACAATGTCGAGCCAAAATAATATGCCGCCAGATAAAGATACAAACCCGTTTAATAGAAGCGATAAAACTCCTCGTTCTCCGACATTCTCGTCCGGTAAACGTTTGTTGTCGGAATTATCTCCTTCCTCTTTGTCACCTGTCGAGAAGCGTCACCAACCCACTAGGGACGAGCCTCTGCTGTCCCCCGTTACGTCATTATTAGACACAGGCCGCGCATCCGACGATGCTTGCAATTATTACGAGCTCGTCCGCGAAGCTAGCTCGTACTTAGCCAAAATAAACGAGTTCGCAAATGACACCGTGTCTCGCCGTAATAATTTTGCCAACAAGTCCGATATTATGAGTATGACTCAAAAAATAACTACGATCGTCTCACTTCTCGCCATAAAGAACTCCTCCTTGGAAACCAAGGTCGCTAATATGGAACGCGAATTGTTAGCTGCCAAAACTAATCCCGTCGTACAAACAGTTGCCGCCGCGCCTTCTACCTCCTACTCGGACGCGCTTAAACTAAGACTTGCGAAGTCAGTGCCGCCAGTCGAGACCCGAAAACCGCTTCCCTGCGTTATTGCCTATCCGACACAAGAAAAATCGGGGGAATTAAAATCATCGTCGGAGACAAAACAAGCTCTGATGAAAGTCATCAACCCGGCCGACGGTTTTCAATTTCACGGCGTCAAAAAAACAGCTAATTCGGGTGTGATCTTGCGACTTACTAGCGAGTCGCAAGTTAATAAACTTAAATCCGTGGAAGCGCTTAAATCGGCCGGTCTGCGACTCGAGTCGCCTAAAGGACGTAACCCACGTATTCTCATAAAAGATGTACCGCAACATATGACGGATGATAATTTTCTTCTCGCACTTTTTAATCAAAATATTAATGGCGAAATGAATATGTCTCAAGAACAATTTTTGCGTTCAACAAAAATAGTAAGACGTCGTAATTTAAATAAAGATTACAACAACAGGAAATGGATAGGTATCGAATTAGACCCCGCTGTGCGTAAACACCTGATCAATTCAAAAGAAAAACTGTTTATCGATTGGGCGATGTGTCGCTTCGTGGACGACGTTGAGCTGGTCCGCTGCGGCAACTGCCAACAGTTTGGGCACGTCGCTAAATTCTGTCGCGATCCTAATCCTTGCTGCTATCACTGTGCCGAAAAACACAGCTCGTTGTCGTGCCCCAACAAAGATAAAGAAAATTTTAAGCCAGTTTGTGGTAGTTGCCAACGTTATAAAAAACCTTCCGACCACCCCACGGGCTCCCCAGACTGTCCAACATATAAAAGCAAAATGGAGCAACTTATTTTAACTACTAGGTATGGATAGTTTAAATATAGGACAGTTAAACCTCCATAATAACAAGCACGCGACTTTAGAATTAGAAAAGTTAGTTTCTGACCACAATTTAGACTTAGTACTTGTTCAAGAACAATATCAACTCGCGTCGTTTCGGTCGAAAATGATACAAATTAATAACTTAGCTCGCGCGGGTATATACACACCTCAGTCTAGATTTTCAGTCACGGCCCTAACTAACCTTTCGACGTCGCATTGTGCGGTAGCCGAGGTATCGTGTCCTCAGTTTAGACTATACGTTGTAAGCTGCTACTTTCAGTACGCGGATACCGTAGGCCCACATTTACATCAACTCCGCCGCGTATTACAATCTCTCGCGGGTGATAAAATTATTATTGGCGCCGACGTAAATGCATCCTCGCCCTTATGGCACGGCCAGCTTAGGTACACTGACCGCGACCGTCGTACCGCTGTAGAAGACTTTATTGCGGAGTTTAACCTCCAAATTCACAACACCCCCGATGCACCACCTACCTATAGTAGCCCAACGGGCGAATCGTCGATTGACGTCACGCTATCCAGCGCGTACGTCCAGATTAGGCATTGGCGTGTCCTACCTGATGCGTCATGTAGTGATCACCGCTTATTGGTGTACGAGTTTTCTCGTGCGGTCCCGAGTGATACCGTAGTCAATTCTAATGACTATAAATACAACGTAAAGAACGGCGATTGGAATTTATTCCGCTCCCTCATTACCGCTCATGCCGGAGACTTCACTCGGCCGGATTTAAACGTCGATGAGTGCGCGGAAATTATGACAAACACATTTGTTTACTGTGCCGATGTAGCCTTGGGTCGTAGACCTCTTAAAAAAGATCACAACTGTAAATGGTGGAACAGTAACCTTCTTAATCTTCGTCGGGAATTTAGAAGGGCCAGGCGCAAAATCAATAATCTTCGTAAATCTGGCCACGATCGTTCGAATTATAATTACATAATTAGTTTGAATAACCTACGCATTTCAAGGTCACGCTATCGCGCCGCCGTTACGTTAGCGAAAAATAATATGTTGAAGAATGCCGCGAATAGACTGGATAAAGAGGGCCCCTGGTCCTCTTTATACCACGAGCTTAAACCCGGTAGTAGTAATGAGCCAAGCTTTTTCTCAAATATTAAAATTAACAACTCTTACACTTGTAGCTTAGACGAAACGGCGAAGGCATATCTAAACGTTCTCATCCCAGACGATGAGCCCTCCTTGGATGATGAACACCACCGCGACATTAGGAGTAGAATGCTAGACCCCATACATACACCGGCCTCAGATTTACAATCTCCGGCGCGTTCGATCATGCTTGGTGGCCGATGTTATTATTAAAACTAAAAAATCGAGGTTGCTACTCTAATATTTATGCCATAATACGTTCTTATTTTTTTAACGGTCAAACTAAGCTTCGACTTGGCCATTGTACACACGCCAAAGATTTAACATGCGGCTGCCCTCAGGGCTCTGTTATCTCGCCAAAACTATGGAACTTCGGATTTGATGATTTATTAAGTCTTCCCCTACCACCGCTGTGCGTACTAGTTGGCTACGCCGATGACGGTTTTCTCATCGTTCATGCAAATTCACGTTCCGAAATTGAATCTAAAGCCAATGATAGTCTTAATTTAATATCGAGCTGGGGTAAACGTAATCGCCTGAAATTCGCCGCGCATAAAACTTACCAAATTCTTTTAAAAGGGTCCCTTATATCTTCCCCTAGCATTAAACTTGACAATATTAACGTTAAACGCAAACACTCACTCTGTTATCTTGGTTTTTACTTGGAAAATAAATTTACATTTTTAGAACATATAATTCAAACCGGTGAGACAGCGAAGCGCAATTTTTACTCCTTTACCAAAATATCTACGTCGACATGGGGCCTCTCCTTCAAAACCCTAAAATTAATTTACACTGCTACTTACCTAGGCAGCATTTGCTACGGGGCCCCCGTGTGGGCCGACAGAGCAACAATCGGCGCGGCTCGTCGCAAGTTGCTACAAAGCCAACGTCTTGCTCTTATATTCTTATGCAAAGCTTACAGGACCACAAGCACCGAAGCCTTACCTGTGTTAGCCGGAGTTTTACCCGTTGACCTTGAGATTCAGCGTCGTGCGACAATGTACTATCATAAAAAAAACATTGACAACCCGTTCTTTTTAAGCGCTCGCGATAAAATTAAAATAGCAAGACTGTTTGAACCTTTAGAAAACTCTGTGCAAAGCCTAATCTCCGAATGGCAGTCACGATGGGACTGTTCCACCAAAGGGCGACACCTTTATAATTTTTTCCCTAATATTCGTGAACGGCTATCCAAACATTGGATGGATATTGATCACTGCGTTTCTCAATTCCTGACCGGTCATGGAAATTTTAAGGCCAAACTTTACGGATTTAAACTAGTAGCATCACCCATGTGCGAGTGCTCGACCGAAGGCAACATGTTTGAACAAACCGCGCATCATGTTCTCTGGGAGTGCAGTCTCTGGCAGGACGAAAGAACTACTATGCTAAACAACCTATTCTGTCCATCTGGAGTAGCATACTACGGTGATCTCGTGGACAGCGCTAGGAACTTCCGTGCCTTCAAGCGTTTTTGCCACAATTATTATTGGCAACAGTCAAACACAATAAACTCCAATATTAACTTAGCTTTAGCTTAGGAGTCACAAGTATTAACCTTATTTCCGTGGTGCTCCCCCTTAAGTTCTTTGACTTTCGGTCATTGCAACTTTGTGCTGTCTCCCGCTTTTATGGGGAGGGAAATTGGAATCTTCTTACTCCTCCTATTTTCTTCTGATTAATTTCGTTGCGGGTCCCAAGACAGTATTAGCATGTCCCTCGGGCTCCCTGAGATCATATCAAAGGGTTTTCGTGGTTGGATGCCGCTGTCGATCCTGGCGACACAGGAGATACAGTGGTGGGAATGTGTGGTGGGCCAAAGCCCGTTTTTTTTTTTTTTTTAGTGAACTCACGATTAAATTAGCTGGTACCGACTTCAAAATAATGAAGACTGTAGTATGTACAGAAATAGTTGAGATTTAGACGAATTCTGAAAAAGGCACTATTAAAGAGTAAGAGTTATTTAATACTTTTTAGTTCATATTACTATTGTTTTTAGCTTGGAAGTCGGTTTTAATTTTTTTCTTAAAAATAATAAGTACCATGTTTGTTTGCTAGTTCTTCTTTGTTAATGGTGAAAACCTGTCATTGGCTTCTTGTTTTATCTATAATTTAACTATTTAAGGAATATTGTAAGCTGTTGGTTTTCCAATATTAAATGAATAAATAAAAAATAATAACGACGGGGCCAAATTATAAGCATTATATTACTTTTAAAATCAAAAATGAAAACCTTATCTTAAAAAAATAGGATGGTTTTCAGCCTTGCCGCGCAAAAAAGCGTTTTGGGAAATCCAGTCTATACCTTGGTGATGCATTTCATAATTCCGTAATTAATTCTCCTCGAATATTAGTTTAAATTTTGATTCACTCGTATGTGCCCCAATAATTTCTGTCTCTTTAATAATTTTGTAACGTATGTTTACGAAATATATCTTAATACAACCACAAAACACCGGTTAGGCTTCTTACAGACGAACGGCACGTGTCGGCGGCAGTCGACGGCAGTCGGCGGCAGTCGACGGCAGTCGGCGGCAGTCGACGGCAGTTGACGGCACATGTCAGCGGCAGTCGACGGCAGCCGACGGCAGCCGTTGACAGTTTATGACGCTTGCAGGGGGCCTACCACGACCTTTCCTAAAACTATCATGTTTCCAGAACACTTTGTTGTAAGATTACAATAACGTTACCGTACTCACTTTTTAAATATAATTTTAATAAAAAACAGTAAAAAATGCAAAACATTGTTAAATCCGCTGTGAAATATCAACATTATTTAAGTTCGCTAGCTTGACGTTAAAGTAATAAACGCTTATCTGTCAAACGGTGTCGCTTAGTAGAGTTGGTGGTAGGCCCCCAGTTGTGACGTACCGCCTTAAGGTAAGCGTCCACAGGTCGGTATCGTACGCAACGGACGTCTCGCATCAAACGGATATTTTTTTCACAGTACGTCCGCTGAATCGACAGCGTACGGATTACTCAAAAGGGGGGTATGGATGGAAAAGTCGAAAGCAGAAATTTCGACTTAGGAACTTTGTTTGGACTAATTTAAAGATAAACATACTGGCTAGTCGGTAATCCGTACGCTGCCGATACAGTGGACGTAGTGTAAAAAAAATATCCGTTTGATGCGAGACGTCCGTTGCGTACGATACCGACCTGTGGACGCTTACCTTTACGCGTTACGTCACAACTGCAAGCGTGATAAACTATCGACGGCTGCCGTCGGCTGTCGTCGACTGCCACCGGCACGTGCCGTCGTCTGCCGCCGACGCGTGCCGCTGACACGTGCCGTTCGTCTGTAAGCGTTCGCTGACGCCATATTGTAAACAAAACGCACCTAGCGCCGCGGTGGTGAGTGCTGAACTAATTCAATCGAACGGCGGCTTTTGAATCAGCTATAGTGTTGAACGTTTTGAGCAACTTAAATATTCAATTAAAAAGCTAGACGTGTGATTAAATGGCGTTGTTCAGTCAAAGGGCTAGCTGTTTGATTGAACGGCTATTTAAACCAGTTGGCTGCGACATATACAACGTCTGAAATGACGTCAGTGGGCTTCGGCCTGAGCGAATATGCTATTTCGCTGGGTCGGAAGATATTCGGCCGCTATTCACATCACATTAGAGGAAGATTCTGGAATTGTGGAAGGTTTCTTTGTGCTTAAGGAGATTTGGTGGACTGCTGGAGTTTTTATTCCGAGGTAGAAGAGGAAAGAAATGCTCGTTAAAAAAATACATTCGGGTATAGCCTGCCGAAGGGATGTATGACCGCGATTAACACTGTCTCCAAGGTAACTAAAGATGGACGTGATCGACGAAGACCCAAATCGAGTTCAGTTGCTAATAAGATAAAGTTGCCGGGATGAATCAGTCAGACTATTTTATTTCTGCACATTCGGAAGATACTACGGATACTGATGACAAGTCTCGGAACATGTGACACTATTAACTAATATTAATAGTGCCTATGGCGCCATTAATTTGTCCCAAGAAGTGCAGTCGCATTCGTCACATGCTCTAGGCCAGAGGTTCCGAAACCCCTTTGTTTCGTGGCCCACTTTTAAGGTATTGGTGCATACTGCGGACCCCATACAATACTAATCCATGAAACTTGCTATTATTTTAAGTAACAGTAGCTGTGCGTTTCAACAAATTATCCGCCTATGCCAGGGATTGCACGCGACATGAAATTCTGAGCACGTCAATGATCATTGATTATATTATTCTACAAAAGCGCCAAGTTAGGCTAAGGGCATTACATCTATACTAATATTATAAATGCGAAAGTATCTCTGTCTGTCTGTCTGTCTGTCTCGCTTTCACGCCAAAACTACTGAACCGATTGTAATGAAATTTTGTACACAGATAGTCTAAGGCCTGAGAAAGGCCATGGGCTACTTTTTAACTGGAAAAAGGGGTTGTAAGGGGGTGAAAATGCGTAAATTTGTTCAAATTAAGTTAGTTCCAAAAATTCATAACAGATGGCACTAAGAGTCGCCTACATCTCACTATCGCTTGCTCATAAGTCTTTCTATAAGAGGTGGCACCATATTGAGCGAGGCTTTTCGATTCTTTCGATTGTTATACACGTTATTAAATAACTCACTACTCAGTACTTTATCTATGCAGTGACGTAACCTTGCTCATAAGTCTTTCTATAAGAGGTGACACCATATTGAGCTAGGCTTTTCGATTCTTTCGATTGTTATACATCGTTATACAACGTGGTTTATTAAATAACTCACTACTCAGTACTTTATCTATGCAGTGACGTAACCTTAAACCTACCAATGATAAATAGTTTATGGGTAAAGCTAAAGTTGTGTAATGGGGGGCTAAATAAGCTTTAAATTTGGTATAAATAAAGTTTATTTAATTAAAAAAATTAAATATTATGTGCACACTGCACAGCTGTTTTTGGATATTTTGATACCAAAGGGTACCAGGGTTTTAAAAAGCTTTTAAATTTGACACCAATTTTGTTGACACCGCGCGCTATAAACTGAAGTCCACGCGGACGAAGTCGCGGGCAACAGCTAGTTTTAAATATACGGGTCAGGATGCAATGAAAAATATTATTTAATGGCACGTCTATGATATCACTTGAGTAATTATTCAGAAAAGTGGCACGTTTCCACGATATAGCTTTGAGTTCTCGCACGTAGTTCCCGCGTAGCTAGCAAGACTAATAGGCGGAGTTCAGACACGACTTTAACTAGGCGGGCGGGCAGCGCGGCATCGGCGAGTCTTGACACACTCTTTCTGAATATGCCATGCAAGTTCTTACAAAAACAATTTCTGAGCTTCTTATGGCATTGGCTGCCAATATTCATAGGAGAAGTAAAGTCGGGTCACCAAATACATTTCTACAACCCCCGTTAACGACTTGTGAACCCCCATATTTTTTCCACGCAAGCGTAGACCCCTGTCGGGCTCCCGTGGACCTCTGGGGGTCCACCTGGACCACTTTGGGAATTAATGCTCTAGAGTCTAGATGCAAGTATTAAAAGTCATCTGGCGACTGTTGAGAGTATAGCAGAACGCTCTAAAAAGTTTAAGGGCAATTCTGCTTGCGATTTTCGTGCAGCAGTCCGATTTGTAAATGTGGCGATGGATGAAATTGCTAGACCCAACGTGGTATATGCAAACGCTGCTCGACTTGAGCTCGAAAATGCAGAATTACGTGGTCAAGTCTCAATTATTGTTACTTAAAAATTGATTAATTTGCTGCGGAGCTAACAGTCATTCGTTCTTCAAACTTGCGTTATATAATGCAAGTGGTAGCTCCATCAAGAGCTCTATCTGCTCCAGCTGTCACCTAAACGTTGGGTAGCTCCAACTTCTCCACATGTGAACAACGAATGCTTCGGATCTTATCACTATTCACTGGTGCACCTTGAATGAATGAATGAATGAAAACACTTTATTGCACCAAAACAAACATAAAAATATACAAAACTTAAAACTTAGTAAAACACCTTCTTCCAACCTTTTTCGAGACATCGATGACATTGAAGGGGCCTTTCTTCTAGGATATCTGAAATGGTCCCAGAGTGGGTCACGATGCACAAAACGCTTCGTGCATCGTGACACCAGAGAAGGCGGGCCCAAGCAAGCCCCAAGTGGGGCCTCTGTCGGCCTGCGGGGCGAGAAGCGCCCCCAAATGAGTGTGGTCTGACAAAGGTCGGACGGCCACTGACGGAGTTGCGGTGGGTGTGTCGTGCCCGTGGCTTCGTCTTGGGTGGCGAGAGGAGCGTCGCAGAGTTTTAGTGGGTAGGGTCGCGGCACATACCATCTTCGCCGCGATGAGCTCCACATATCCGCAGCGGGAGTCGCCATCCCCTGCGTCGAATGCGTAATGCATTTCTCTGCGTGAAAAAAAAAGAATATCTGAAATGAAATGTAATACAAATATTTATCTTTGCGATACTCCAGGCAATACGAAGACTCGAGGTTGGTATTGTTAAAAGTAGTAAGAGCACATCTTACTTTTTAATAAAATTAAGATACACCAACCCCAAATTTAAGACATAAATTATAATTACGCGGAAACACGTTTAATTGTGTCCATCGAATTTTATTAATTTTCTAATCAAGCGTCATTAGTTTACTATAAATACTCGATGGCATGCTCAATTAATTACATATTTATCAAACTTTGAGTTCGACACACAGTTACCAACATGAGTCTTGTAAGTTTAATGTAATTTAAAATATAAAATAAATTATTAATATTATAATTTTTAAGTTTAAACTGTATACGGGTTCTTTTGCTTCTTGGGTTAAATCAGACCGCAACGCGACGAGTAGAGGGGAAGAGGGGATTTTGGGAGTAGCTCGATTAAGCTTGTATAGGCTTCCGACATGTGTCTAGTTATGGTATAGTAATCAGATTTCTCACGTGGTGGGTTAATTTTTTTTTTAAATATTGAAATGTCATACGATCTGTCAGATTAAGATAGGGGATGTTTAGTATACCCCAAAGAAGCTTCCATAAAAAGCACTGACGATTCAAAGATAAGGTAAGCCTGTAGGAACATTTTAAAATATAAAAAAAATAAACCTTCATATTTTCCTAACTAAACTTCGCAGATATTTTATTTTGCACTAAACTAAATAAAATAAAATAAAAAAATTAAATAAATGATTTAGTCCTTGTCTAAAATATAATAATAACTGACCGAAAAAAGCAATTTTCTGAATATATTTTCTTTTTCAAAACTTTAAAATGGCCGCAGTTTCTGAACCCACCGCTAAAATAAAAAACGCTCTTATTATTTTTATCAGTTTTACCTAATGTAAAAAACCTACTAGGTCTCCATCGCGCTCGAGTGACTACAAAATTAAAACCTTCCCCTCCCCTACTATAAATATTGTTAGGATTTGACAGATTTGCAAGACGTCTCACGCAATTGAAATCTTTCGTGCGTTGTGGTCTGAACTGATTCGTAGTTTGAAAGTCAAATGCTCTGACATAGTGACAATTAATAGCTGTAGTGCGAGTGAGAAAATCATAATATCCTATTTTAACCCCCCACAAAAAGAGGGGTATTTGTTTCTGTGTGTGTCTGACCGTGGCATCGTAGCATCCAAACGGGTAGACTGATTCTGTGTTCTAAGCTATAATTGATCATCATCAGCCCGTTCAGTGCTGAAAAAATTCTCTTTAAATTTACTTTTAAATTTTTTGAATCGGGGGTAGTTTCTTTTCTTGATTTAAAACGTTACTGTTGTTACTTGTTTTTAATACCAACTTTATGTATTTCTAAGTAGTTTTAAAAAGAATAGGCAATGCATTTTAAGCATCAATAATTTATTTTATCTGAACTATGAATTTGACATTACATAGTTATAGATAGATCGTAATTTTTAGTTTTGCGCGTTTTAAAATAATAAAGGTATTTCTTTTTTTTTTGTAAAATTTGATTTTTAAGACAAAAAATATAATGTTACTTGTGAAAAGGACATCCCGCAGATTACGACTAACATTGACTATAACTTGACACACCCCGACCAAATTATTTAGATGTGGCCAAGATCTGCCTGTGGATCAATTACTCTGATTGTACTCCCATGTAGTAGACCACGCGGAAGGAAGTAGGCTACTTCTTAAAACGCAAAGCGTACAGCCCCGCGAGAATTCATTTTGTACTTTAGAAGTCCTAGGAATAAACACTAAAAATTGTAGAAAATATTATACTGTACTTCAAAGACACCATCAAATTGCTCTCATTCGTTGTTAATAATTTAATAGACCAAATAATTTAATAGGACTCTTTCGCTTGCCCTCATATGGACCATATTGAGATGATTTCAATTGTATGTCGAAATTGTCGAACAAGCAACTAAGTGTCCTTTATTTTGCAGCGCACGCTTTCCATTTTCCTGCTGTGCTGTGTGGTGTTCGTGGCAGCTATGCCCGCTGATGAGAGCCTCGTAGGCGCCGAGACCGCGCACCCTGGCGGCGGATGGGGTAATAGGGGTTATGGAGGTAGAGGCGGTTATGGGGGCTATGGGGGCGGCTATGGAGGAGGACGTGGAGGTGGCAGAGGAGGCGGCTATGGGGGCGGCTATGGAGGAGGCTACGGTGGAGGCTACGGTGGAGGCTACGGTGAAGGCTACGGCGGAGGCTACGGCGGAGGCAAATAGCTGGGGCCGGGGCGGTGGGCGTTAAAGTATTAAATACAAACGGCGAGTGACACAAAACTTCATACGAATCGTCTGTATTAAATTCTATACCCAGACTCAAATGTTTTGTAAGCTCTAAGAAAATGTACCTAATTGATTTTTGTTTATACCAAATAAATGATTGTCTATAAAAAATATTTTTACTATTGAATTGAAGCCATCGTTTTAGCCATTTCTACGTTTTTGCTTCGTCTCTAATTTAAATCCCACAGGACCCTAAGTACCTCAGGCCAGTTTAGTAATATTAGTTTGAGCATATACAGATAAATATGTCAATTGTCAAACTGGCACTAATAATAATAATAATAATAATAATAATTTAATAAAAGAGTTGACCTTAGTGATTATCTATTTGTTACATAAAATAATAATAATTTATTTTCTTATCTTATCACAATTTTGTTACAATATAATAATATACACAAAGAGAAAATGAGTAATATTTTGACACCTGTGTCAGATCAAGTATAATAATATTTCAGTATATTTCAGTCAAGTTCGAGTTCGAGAGTTAAAATCTTACCTGCAGATTCGGCTGCATCTGTCTCCGTGTCTTGACGTCAATAGTTGGATGCTGCTGGCTAGCGTTGGTACTTGGTAGGTTTACTGTTCTGCTCTGTTTCTGAAAAGAAAGATTTTGAATATTTAAGTAAAATGTTGGCCAGTTGAAAGTATAAGTACCTACCTACAGCGAGCGAAAACTGCGTTTCGACAAGTCTACTGGGTTTTGAGTTTCGACAGAGATTAAGGTTGGGTTGCACCAACTTACTTTAACTATAACTGTAACTTTATAACTTTAAGTATAACTACAGTGCAAAATGTCAAAATGAAAAAATATATATTTTGAATTTCATATCGTTTTCGGCATCCTGAACCCAGGGCAGGGTGGGCCAACAGGATAGGTACGGAATACGGATATAACATAAACTACGTATTGCACTATAGTACGGGAGCCCTAGAACATTTTTTTTTGTGATTACTATACAACAAGCTAATTTTTTGTGAGTGATGATAAGAAACTCCATATTTGTAATATCTATATGTACATATACTTACAAACATTAATTAAACTTAATATATGATTTTTGTACAATCATTACTTTGCATCAACCAACATTGACATTATATATTAATTAAGATAAAAATCCTTGTGTATTACTCTCTTGAGTCTTAGGGTTGGACCTCATCTGGCAGCCCGGATAGCCTTTTTCCGTAGCCCTTTCTCTTTCTGTCGCTTAGAACTGCCATTTGCTAGACCGAGACAGAAAGCATAATGCGATCGCCTCGAGGATTCCGCCGCGTGCTATCGCATTATGCTTTCTGTCTCGATCTAGCAAATGACAGTTCTAAGCGACAGAAAGAGAAAGGGCGACGGAAAAAGGCGATTCCGTGCTGCCAGATGAGGTCCAACCCTTAATGTTACAACATTAATTGAATTATGTAATATCTTTCAATGTAGAACAGAAATTACAGTATAGAAATACAACAATCTAAAATTTTAGTTATGCTAAATAATGAAACTATACAAAAGCTCATTAGGATAATTAATTATATTCTTTGCGACTCATTTAATAGAGATACATAACTCCGAGTATCAAAATAAAATTAAATATCACAAAAAACTTAATAAAGACAAACTGAAAAAATAAGCCTAAAATAATAACTTGTCACACAAGACCTTTAACGATTGCAGTGGTACAAAAAGTAACTTTTCTAACATAATACACAACAAAATAAAGTTAAGTAAATCTTAGATACTTTATCAAATGTCGCTGGTGATAAAAAATTAGAAATAATAAACAATAAACATTACAGACCTCTGGAAGTTGTAACAATAATTGGTCTGCATTTTACTTTTAAAGCTACTAGTAAATATGGAACTTCCACTTCAGCAGATTTTAATTTTATTTTGTATCTACCTATAGATCTGTGATCATCTGGTATTTCCAGAAAAACTAACACAATATTATCTATAGAACTTCAAATAGTAATCATCTGATATTCCCAGAAAAACTAATGTTTATACATATAATATATATTTTTTTAATATCAAATAATTAAATTTTATGTGGAGATTGGAATAATTAATACTTTATTAACTTACAAGACTACCCAAAATTTGACAAATTTGTTAAAACCAAACATCTACATGCATGTCTAAGTTAAGCTTTTCTGCAGTAAAGAGCATACTTATTTTAACATTTTACGAAATATAATTGTTTACTGCTTTATAAACTACGCTTTCCTGAGATTTCTAATAGAAAATCTTATATTAGGGCCTTCTGGTAAAACGCTAGCCCCGTCTACATACCGCTATCTTCCAATCGTGATATTATAATGATTCCAAGAATCGTGCTCCCGGGCGATGTGCTTTTCGCTGCAGCTAATAGTAAACAATATCGCGTGACAACGATTTCTGCATTATAATGCAGAAATCGTTGTCACCTTTACTTTCGTGCTATAGCACGAAAGTAAAGGTCGTAAGTCCCAAAAATGCTTTTGATGATTAGGTACTTAAAAATTAAATACAATACTAATATTTCCTTTAGCTATTATTTTATAAAGTGATTGTAGTAGTGCAAGTTATTTAATGATAGTAACTCAATAAGTGTAACAGGTATTTGTTGAAAAGCCCAGAAATATTCATAATTTCGAAAAATATAACTATCGAGTCAAAATAAGTGAATCGTATTTTCCGTTAGCCAAATATCAGATAAATATACAATGATTAAATAAATCTCAATTTCATTTGAGTCAATCGTCTTCCGGGATCGTAATACTTATTAGAAAAGAGCAAAATTTGGCAGCCCGCTCTTAACATAAACTTATGGTAATCAAAAGGCAAAGGTTCAAGGACAAATAGATTCATTATAAAAATATAACTTAACTATAAATAATCATAAAAACAGAAGTAATGTGGGATCACTGGGATATTTAAAAAAATCTGTGACATTAAATTACACAGACTGGCATCGATACTTGTTTAAATAATATCCAGAAATGTTTAAATAATACCCAGAAATTACCGGAATATTCATTGTCATGAGTCATTTAATTATTATTAAGGATGACTTTCTTCTAATCATCGAAACCAGAGTGACGTGATACATGCCTAGATTTTCTATCGGTTCTCGAATAATTCGGGACTAACTTCACATGGTTTATATTTCTAAACATATCATAACACTGTTCAATGTAACATAAATCAAAACAGGTATTTTAAATCTAGATTCCACTAGCTCAAGATCAGGCATAAAACTTGAGTCATTTCTACGTTTTTGCTTCGTCTCTAATTTAAATCCCACAGGACCCTAAGTACCTCAGACCTGTTTAGTAATATTAGTTTGAGCATATACAGATAAATATGTCAATTGCCAAACTGGCACTAATAATAATAATAATAATTTAATATAGGAGTTTTGACCTTAGTGATTATATATTTGTTACATAAAATAATAATAATTTATTTTCTTATCACAATTTTGTTACAATATAATAATATACACAAAGAGAAGAGTAATATTTTGACACCTGTGTCAGATGAAGTATAATAATATTTCAGTATATTTCAGTCAGGTTCGAGTTCGAGAGTTAAAATCTTACCTGCAGATTCAGCTGCATCTGTCTCCGTGTCTTGACTTCAATAGTTGGATGCTGCTGGCTAGCGTTGGTACTTGGTAGGTTTACTGTTCTGCTCTGTTTCTGAAAAGAAAGATTTTGAATATTTAAGTAAAATTTTGGCCAGTTGAAAGTATAAGTACCTACCTACAGCGAGCGAAAACTGCGTTTCGACAAGTCTACTGGGTTTTGAGTTTCGACAGATTAAGCTTGGGTTGCACCAACTTACTTTAACTATAACTGTAACTTTATAACTTTAAGTATAACTACAGTGCAAAATGTCAAAATGAAAAAATATATATTTTGAATTTCATATCGTTTTCGGCATCCTGAACCCAGGGCAGGGTGGGCCAACAGGATAGGTACGGAATACGGATATAACATAAACTACGTATTGCACTATAGTACGGGAGCCCTAGAACAATTTTTTTTTGTGATTGCTATACAACAAGCTAATTTTTTGTGAGTGATGATAAGAAACTCCATATTTGTAATATCTATATGTACTTATACTACAAACATTAATTAAACTTAATATATGATTTTTGTACAATCATTGCTTTGCATCAACCAACATTGACATTATATATTAATTAAGATAAAAATCCTTGTGCATTACTCTCTTGAGTCTTAGGGTTGGACCTCATCTGGCAGCACGGAATCGCCTTTTTCCGTCGCCCTTTCTCTTTCTGTCGCTTAGAACTGCCATTTGCTAGACCGAGACAGAAAGCATAATACGATAGCACGCGGCGGAATCCTCGAGGCGATCGCATTATGCTTTCTGTCTCGGTCTAGCAAATGGCAGTTCTAAGCGACAGAAAGAGAAAGGGCGACGGAAAAAGGCGATTCCGTGCTGCCAGATGAGGTCCAACCCTTAATGTTACAACATAAATTGAATTATGTAATATCTTTCAATGTAGAACAGAAATTACAGTATAGAAATACAACAATCTAAAATTTTAGTTATGCTAAATAATTAAACTATACAAAAGCTCATTAGGATAATTAATTATATTCTTTGCGACTCTATTTAGAGATACATAACTCCGAGTGTCAAAATAAAATTAAATATCACAAAAAAAAAACTTAAAAACAAACTGAAAAAATAAGCTTAAAATAATAACTTCTCACACAAGACCATTAACGATTGCAGTGGTACAAAAAGTAACTTTTCTAACATAATACACAACAAAATAAAGTTAAGTAAATCTTAGTCTATACTTTATCAAATGTCGCTGGTGATAAAAAATTAGAAATAATAAACAATAAACATTACAGACCTCTGGAAGTTGTAACAATAATTGGTCTGCATTTTACTTTTAAAGCTACTAGTAAATATGGAACTTCCACTTCAGCAGATTTTAATTTTATTTTGTATCTACCTATTATAGATCTGTGATCATCTGGTATTTCCAGAAAAACTAACACAATATTATCTATAGAACTTCAAATAGTAATCATCTGATATTCCCAGAAAAACTTACTTTTCTAACATAATACACAACAAAATAAAGTTAAGTTTCCTTACATACTTTATCAAATGTCGCTGGTGATAAAAAATCTATACTTATTATAAAACAAAGTCACTTTTTTTCCCTCATGTCCCTTTGTTCCCTTTAATCTTTAAAGCTACGTAACGGATTTTGATGATTCTTTTAGTGTTAGATAGCCCATTTATCGAGGATGGTTATAGGCTATATTTTACCACGTTAAGACTAATGGGAGCGAAGAAATAGAGGAAAATGTGGAAAAAACGGGGAAAATTATTTGAAAAACCTAACTTGAACGCGCTAATCTCAGGAACTACTGGTCCAATTTGAAAAATTCTTTCAGTATTAGATAGCCCATTTATTGAGGTTGAGGAAGGCTATAGGCTATATTTTATCACGCTAAGACTAATAGGAGAATGTGGAAAAAACGGGGAAAATTATTTGAAAGGGTTTATCTCGCGAACTACTGGAGCAATTTTTATGTTATTTGGCACAGATAAGAAGTAGACCACGTGAAGGATCGTGATAGGCTATCGATTTTAATCATTTTTTCAGTGGCTATATATTTTATACCCGTGCGACGCCGGGGCGGGTCGCTAGTTAGAAATAATAAACAATAAACATTACAGACCTCTGGAAGTTGTAACAATAATTGGTCTGCATTTTACTTTTAAAGCTACTAGTAAATATGGAACTTCCACTTCAGCCGATTTTATTTTATTTTGTATCTACCTATAGATCTGTGATCATCTGGTATTTCCAGAAAAACTAACAATATTATCTATACAACTTCAAATAGTAATCATCTGATATTCCCAGAAAAACTAATGTTTATACATAAAATTAAATTATTTGATATTAAAAAAAAATTATATGTGGAGATTGGAATAATTAATACTATATTTACTAACAAGACTACCCAAAATTAACAAATTTGTTAAAACCATACATCTACATGCATGTCTAAGTTAAGCTTTGCTGCAGTAAAGAGCATACTTATTTTCACATTTTACGAAACATAATTGTTTACTGCTTTATAAACTACGCTTTCCTGAGATTTCTAATAGAAAATCTTATATAAGGGCCTACTGTCAAAACGCTAGCCCCGTCTACATACCGCTATCTTCCAATCGTGATATTATAATGATTCCATGAATCGTGCTCCCGGGCGATGTGCTTTACGCTGCAGCTAATAGTGAACAATATCGCGTCACAACGATTTCTGCATTATAGCACGAAAGTAAAGGTCGTAAGTCCCAAAAATGCTTTTGATGATTAGGTACTTAAAAATTAAATACAATACTAATATTTCCTTTAGCTATTATTTTATAAAGTGATTGTAGTAGTGCAAGTTATTTAATGATAGTAACTCAATAAGTGTAACAGGTATTTGTTGAAAAGCCCAGAAATATTCATATTTTCGAAAAATATAACTATCGAGTCAAAATAAGTGAATCGTATTTTCCGTTAGCCAAATATCAGATAAATATACAATGATTAAATAAATCTCAATTTCATTTGAGTCAATCGTCTTCCGGGGTCGTAATACTTATTAGAAAAGAGCAAAATTTGGCAGCCTGCTCTTAACATACACTTATGGTAATCAAAAGGCAAAGGTTCAAGGACAAATAGATTCATTTTAAAAATATAACTTAACTATAAATAATCATAAAAACAGAAGTAATGTGGGATCACTGGGATATTTTAAAAAATCTGTGACATTAAATTACACAGACTGGCATCGATACTTGTTTAAATAATACCCAGAAATGTTTAAATAATACCCAGAAATTACCGGAATATTCATTGTTATGAGTCATTTAATTATTATTAAGGATGACTTTCTTCTAATCATCGAAACCAGAGTGACGTGATACATGCCTAGATTTTCTATCGGTTCTCGAATAATTCGGGACTAACTTTACATGGTTTATATTTCTAAACATATCATAACACTGTTCAATGTAACATAAATCATAACAGGTATTTTAAATCTAGATTCCACTAGCTCAAGATCAGGCATAAAACTTGAGTCATTTCTACGTTTTTGCTTAGTCTCTAATTTAAATCCCACAGGACCCTAAGTACCTCAGGCCAGTTTAGTAATATTAGTTTGAGCATATACAGATAAATATGTCAATTGCCAAACTGGCACTAATAATAATGATAATAATTTAGTAAAGGAGTTTTGACCTTAGTGATTATCTATTTGTTACATAAAATAATAATAATTTATTTTATTATCTTATCACAATTTTGTTACAATATAATAATATACACAAAGAGAAGATGAGTAATATTTTGACACCTGTATCAGATGAAGTATAATAATATTTTTATATAATATATTTTTTATATAATTTTATATAACATTTTTCATTTTTAGAATTGTGTTATCGCTATCTCGGTTTTTATTGGGTCGTATTAGTAGAATATTAACCATTTAACATGAAAAATACAGTTGCAAGTAAAACATGAATTTCGAAAGTCAATATTCATAAAAATATAAATGAGTCTAGTTTTACATTTGGGATCATCGATTGTTATCTACCAAATACTCAATATAGCGACCACGTGGAACTTTTACTTGAATTAAAAGAAAACGTCCCATTGACAAATCATAATAAATTCTACTTCGATATAGCAGCTGTGTTAATTCTACTTCAACGAATAATAACTAGAATGCTAAAACCGACAATTCTTTGTTCACATCAGTATCAGTAGAATTGTCTCATCTCGTTACCGTATTGATCGTAATCGTAACATAATTTAAAGTTTTTTAAAATAGCTATCCTAAAATAATGACTAGGTACCTACCTATACGACTTTTATATATCACCGAATAGTAGCCAACAGTTTGTTTTATAAGAATAGCAATACTACATTACAGTGCTTTGAGATCTATCGATGATAGGAATCTTGTGGTGGCCATTTTTCTGGATATGACAAAAAAAAAAACATTTGACTTTGTAGATCGCAAAACTGATTGCTTTCAAGTTTAACAACTACCGTTTACGAGGTAAAGCAAAGAATTCGCTTAAAAATTGTTCATCCAATAAATATCTAAAATTCAAAAGCGTTCCAGTAGTTACATTATAATTCTTAATCGAAACTACTAGCTGACCCGGCAAACGTTTTGCCGTATAAATTATTTCTAGTATCAATATAAAAGGTACTTAGATAAAAACCTATTCTTAGGTTCAACAAATGTACATACAAAATTTTATTAAAATCGGTTGAGCCGCTCTCGAGGAGCTCGTGCGCAAACACTGACACGAGAAAGTTTTACATAATATAATATTAACTTATCTTCCTAACGCTATCAATCACAAAGCAGTGTTATTTGTAGATGTCATAACTTTGGCAACAATTATCATAGTAGTACATAGTATATCCTACAACCTTTACATTTTGTGATGAATCATACACTTTACGGATAAACTATCATGCCTATTGATTTGTGCTCTAACATATAGTGGTGTTCCCAGAGCGTAAAAATCGTGCAAACCTCCGATTTTTGCAATAGTGGATGAAAATTGAAAAGAAAAAAAGGAATATGTAGCTGATAACATAAATAATAAAGTTTACCTATTGAAAAGTTGTGCGTTTGATTTTTAAATTATTCTCTTCCACTTCAAGTAAACTCATAAACTGTAAAATTTTGAAGAAAATTTGCATATTTATTTCTTTTAAATAAAATATATTATTTTCTTTTTTGATTTGTATCGTTGCTTATATTCCAAAGAAAGAAAATAAGTTGAAAAAATATATTTTTTAGATTTAAAATTAAATGTAAATGGCGTTCCTATTTTTCTTTGGTTTTAAATAGGAAGTTTAAAATTATTTTTTAGGCTTAACAAAGCCTTCTATTAATGTGTATAACTTTTTAGCTCTTACTTTATTAAATTTGCTAAAAATGTAGCACAAGCTTTTCACGGATATTTCGAAGAAAATCTGTATTTTATTTCTTTTGGTTAGGTTTTTACAGAATAAAATTGATTTTTTTTCATTTATTATGTTTGCTAAAACATACTTAAAGGAAAAAAATACAAATTAGGTTAAGAACTGATATTTTTTGTATTCAGGTAAGCATTTTCCAAACATAGGTCGCAGCATGCGTCTTTAGTATGTATGTGAGATTTGTAGCACCCAATTTTTTTTCTGGCTTTAAGTAGGAAGTTTAAATATATTTCAAAGACTAGAAAAAGTCTTTCATTTGTCGATGCATTTAATGTTTTAGCTCTCACTTAAATAAATTTTCAACAAATATAGAAATATATTTTCGGTCTATTTTACACGTTTTTAAGTATTTAAAAGTTATAATTTCTCTAAAAATTAAATACGCACTACAAGTAAGTTTAACACACTTTTCGTTACAACCCTTAAAACCACCCAAACCCTTTTATCTTGGTTACGACGAGCGTTAATCTCTAAAAACTTTGTAAAAACCTTATAGTTGTATTTAGCTTAGCAAAGCAAACTTTCTTTTTTAAAAATTGTGTATTTGGTTAATTTTCAACGTAAACAATCGGATAAGAGTCATTAAATAACAGGAACAAGAAAAAAAATGTTTTTCTGGACCGGTTTTATATGGTGAAATATTAATTTTTAATTAAGTAACTAAAAAATGAAAAGCACAAAAAAATTTTTGGTAAACTTTGCAAGTTATAGTGTAAAAAAGAAAATGACACCTCAAAAACAAAAATCCATTCACTATTACAATTTTCGGAGGTTAAAACCTCTGGCGACTGCACTAATAGTAATTTTTATTTATATACGTACATATATTATGTAGATGTATTATTATCAGTCAGTCAAGGTGTGACGGCACGAGCCCTCGCAAAGCTCGGCTTTGTATAATATTTTTTCGAAAACTCAACAATATGGTTGAAGTTGATCTCGATTTACAATTTTATAATACGAATATTGACATGGACTGAATGATGAACTTTCAGGATTAATAATTTTGGATATTTATTTATTTATTTGATATGAACAACCAACATTAGACTTTACAATTATACATACATAATATTAACAAGGATTAAATATTGACTATGGTTATTGCACTTTTAATTGGAGGCTATTACATCTTGCTATTAAATCGGCTACAAAGTTCAATATAATATTATTAACTGCATAAGTACTAATATTCACTGTAGCGTTTCTTGATTTCTAACAGGATTCTGAATACTTTTTACTAAGAGCAAATGCACGAACCGCTCTTCCAGGAAATAAATTCAAATTATTTAAGCTCCATGACATCTATAAACGAATTTAAGAACCTTTACATGGTCGAGTAGCCAAGAAATTTTCTTCATCGCTTCCTTATAGAATGCTAGTTATTAAAAATACAATGTTAAGAAACACGAATCAAATTTCGATTTATCATTTAAACTATCACATTATATTTAAGATTTAGAATCATATGTACATAGTGAAAAATATTTTCAACTGAATCTCATCTAGAATTCATAACTCTTGTATTGACTTTTCGACACAATATATTAAACTAATGATAGCTACTATCTTTACTAATTTTGACTTCCAAACCATTTTTACTTTTGTACGCCTCTAGAAATGCAGAATGTATCTAAGACAGTTTTTCCATTTCAGCCTAAAACTCCATTTCAGTCAAAAATCTCAATTCAATCTATTTCACTTACTTTCATATTTTTATTTACAAATCATTTAATCTATTTCACTTAATAATTTCATTTAATCTATTTCACTTAATTTTATTTTAATCGATTCCATTAACAAATTTCATTTAATCCAAATTTCATTTAATCCAAATTTCATTTAATCCAAATTTCATTTAATCCAAACTTCATTTAATCCAAATTTCATTTAATCCAAATTTCATTTAATCCAAATTTCAATTAATCCAAATTTCATTTAATCCAAATTTCATTTAATCCAAATTTCATTTAATCCAATTTCATTTAATCCTAATTTCATTTAATCACAATTTCATTTAATCCAAATTTCATTTAATGCAAATTTAACTTAATACCATTTCTCTCCACCTTTTATACAAAAAGTAAACTTTAAACTAGAAAACAGTTTCATGTATTTTTGCATCTAAAAGGTCTTACTTTATATAGAAATTTTACAGTGGTCAATCCCACAGTTACTTTACTCAGGAGTTCACTTCCCAGTTCTCAAAAACTGATACTGTTGAAATTGAGTTTAAAATTTCCAGTGCACATACCTTTAACTTTGATCAATGGTTCACTCCACAGCAACTTGGATCAATGGTTCACTCCACAGCAACTTGGATCAATGGTTCCCTCCACAGCAACTTTGATCCATAGTTCACTCCACAGCAGTTTCATGAAAACAAAAAATAAAAATGATATTGTTATTGAATCGACACTTTGAAATTAACTATAAAAGGGATAAACTGCAATAAAATGAGATCTCATACATTCATTATATTAGAATAAACCATTTCGATTTATTTATATTACTTGTTTGGTTATTTTTCCAAGCAAGCTATGCTTGATGAATGTCCAACAGGAGGTCATTATTTTATTTCTTGTATTGAATAAATAATTATTTTAGTTAAGTACCTAAGTAATTCTATCCAAACATTTACATAATACATAATACATTAGTTACCAAGTTCGAATAATTTACCGTTTGCACTAAAAATACTATGTCAAAAGCTTGCACATCACCGAAACAACTAGGGTTATGACGATTCTTTTTTGGCGTTTGAAAATCTTGTAATAAAAATGATATTTTATCAACTTCCGTGTAGGCTCTTTGCTATTATAATTGTGTATAGCAGCTATAAGCAATCCAAATGTGAACTACAATGTGGTGTGTGGTGTACACTGTCGAAGAGTAGCCTCGACCAAGTGAAATGTATCATGATGTTAAATTGATGTAATGTTGAATTCACTGTCGAAGAGTTGCCTCGACCAAGTGAAATGTATAATGATGTTAAAATGTAATGTTGAATTCACTGTCGAAGAGTAGCCTCGACCAAGTGAAATGTATAATGTTAAAATGTGATGTTGAATTCACTGTCGAAGAGTAACCTCGACCAAGTGAAATGTGTAATGATGTAATGTTACATTCACTGTCGAATAGTAGCCTCGACAAAGAGGAAGGTAATAAGTGCGTGGTGCGTGGTTGTTACGTGTACGTGTTCTTTCTACCCCGCAACGTATTTATTGAATACCTCTTGTCACAAAGTAATTATGATTAAATCAAATAATTTTATATAACTTGTAAAATTAATTATTTTTCGTTTTAATATTTTTTACAATTTACTTACGTACATCTTCATAATTACTCGAATGTGCACAAAAATGTTTCATATAAAAATGTCACATTAGAAAGACTTTGCATTTATCAAATCTAAAATTATAGAAAACTAAAATATTTCATAATTAATATTTAAAACTACCATCTAATTTAGTAAAATTAATTAAATTATGATAATTTAGTATTCTAAAATCAATGAAATATTATGTTCTACATTACGTAAATCATAACACTTTTTAAAAATAAATACTTTGATTAATTTGATTTTTGAATCCGCATCGAACGTTTTGCGACCAAGACACATCTTCTGCGCCGGCTTCACATTCATATAATATTATGCTTTGTGGACCCCCGACGTGAATTTTTTTTTGCTTTATTGCTTATTTTATTGCTTATTGCTTTATTGCTTATTGCTTAATTGCTCTTTGTTGATTCAGTCCCCTTAAGTCAGTACAGTTTACATCAAATAGTACGTGTCGATGATCAGAAAGAGTAATAATATTTTCCGCAGCCCGCCAACCTTCCAGCATTCGAAAGGCTTTAGCAGGCTTTTAGGCTATTTGAAATCTATCTTTGCTATACTCCAGCCAATACGAATACTTGAGTTCAGTCTTAATAGCTAGTTAAGAGGACATTTTACCAAGATCGTACCTAAAGAGGTCGGAGAACGACGAATCTCTCCCGTTTTAATAAACTTAAGGCGCAGCGCAGACGACAGAAAGTGCGTCACGGATAGCTATTCTATCGTCTGCGCTGCGCTTAAGATGCCCCAAACCCGAAGTTAAGACACATAAATTATAATTACGAGGAAAATACGTTTAATTGTGTACGTCGAATGTTATCAATTTTTTACACAAGAACAAGAGGTATCCAAGCGTCAGATCACTATATAAATACTCAAGAGCATGTTCAATTAATTACATATTTATCAAACTTTGAGTTCGACACACAGTTATCAACATGAGTCTTGTAAGTATAATGTTATTTTAAATATAATATAAAATAACTACGAATAATAAAGTAAAATAATAATAGTATAATTTTTAAGTTAAAACTGCATATGGGTTCTTTTGTTCTTAGTTTGAACTCGGACATAGTGACAATTAATATAGCTGTAGTGCAAGTGAGAGAATCATATTATTAATATCCTATTTCAACCCCCGACAAAAAAAGAGGGGTGTTAGTCTGTATGTGGCATCGTAGCATCCATACGGACCTATATACTCCTATATATAGCTACGCGGGATTTCATTTTGCACTTTAGAAGTCCGAGGAATAAAAATTCTATAGGTAAACACAAAAAAAATGTAGAAAATGTGTACTCCAAAGATACTATCCAAATTCTCTTCATTGTAAATAATTTAAAAGACTCTTTTTCGTGTACCCTCTTAAAGATCATATTGAGATGATTTCAATTGTATGTTGAAATTGTCTAACAAGCTGCAAGCAACTAAGTGCTCTTTGTTTTTCAGCGCGTGCTTTCCATTTTCCTGCTATGTTGTGTGGTGTTCGTGGCAGCTATGCCCGCTGATGAGAGCCTCGTTGGCGCCGAGACCGCGCACCGCGGCGGTGGATACGGTGGCTACGGCGGCTATGGGGGCGGCTATGGCGGAGGACATGGAGGTGGCAGAGGAGGCGGCTATGGAGGCGGCTATGGAGGAGGACATGGAGGTGGCTACGGTGGAGGCTATGGCGGAGGCCATGGGCGTTAAAGTATTAAATACAAACGGCGAGTGACACAAAACTTCATACGAATCGTCTGTATTAAATTCTTTGCCCAATCGAATGTTTTGTAAGCTCTAAGAAAATGTACCTAATTGATTTTTGTTATACCATTGACTGTAAAAAAAATTTTTTGAAGCCATCGTTTTTGTCAATATAACCGAGGAAAATCAAAATTTCGACCTATGCATAGGGCTGAGTAGAGACTAGAGACGTTAATTACAATTTACACCATTATAAATAAAACCTCAAAAAACGGCGATCCTCCTTGTGCTAAAATTTTTATTCAAATGTACGAAAATGAGGTTTTTCCTGTTTTTTTTTTACAAACGGTTTATTTTATCATAAAAATAGGAAGGACAATATATATCAAAGAATTTTGTACAAATAGTATTAAAACACTTTTTTTCGTACGACTTACCATTCCTTACAAATAGCTGGTTTAAAGTTTGAGAAATTCATATCTATACTTGCATTATAAAGCTGAAGAATTTGTGGAACTAGTAGTCTAGTAGTAAGTAGTTTTATTTATCGAGGAAGGTTTTAAACTACATACATCACGCTGCGACCAATAGGATCGAAGAAGCATAGGAAAATGTGAAAAACACGTAATGTACCCCTGTGCACGTGTGTGAAGGCAGCCGAAAGGTCAATGACCCCTGGTGCCATCTTAAATTATTGTCCTGACTAAGGGCAGAGTCTGGGGGGCAGGTAGATGCAATTTTCACAGATTTCAGCAAAGCATTCGACCGTATTGATCATAACATACTACTGCTTAAGATCTTATCAGCTGGAATCCACGGAAATCTGTTTCGCTGGTTTACGTCTTACATTCAGAATCGTTATCAACTGGTGGTTCT
Source organism: Polyommatus iphigenia (assembly GCA_963422495.1). Lineage (NCBI taxonomy): Eukaryota > Metazoa > Arthropoda > Insecta > Lepidoptera > Lycaenidae > Polyommatus > Polyommatus iphigenia. The sequence goes on from OY730179.1 coordinate 17,530,247, forward strand.
GCAGGGCTATGAATCTTCATGGTATCATACCCCTTCAGGAGTTCCCCAAGGATCGCTACTAGGGCCTTTACTTGTTAATATATTTATTAATGACATTTCTTCCTGCTTCAAACACTGTTTATTCTTACTCTACGCCGACGACATGAAAATCTATAAAAGTAGTTTAAGACCTTCAGACCAATTACAGCTGCAAATTGATCTCAAGGCACTAGAAGAATATTGCCTCAACAATAAACTCGATTTGAATGTCACCAAATGTTTTAGCGTAACTTTTACTCGTAAAAGTAAACCATGTTTAATTAACTACACCTTAAAAGACCAACCTCTATGTCGATTAACCAAAATTTGTGATTTAGGAGTCATACACGTCCATAAAATTCTATATGATGCCCATATAGACAATATTATTACTAACAGAGCTAATAAAATGTTAGGTTTTGTGCTCAGATCTTGTTCTGAATTTAAAAATATCAAAATTATGAAAATCTTATTTTGTGCATTGGTTTGTAGCATCCTGGAATATAATTCTATGGTATGGAACCCGTTGTATAACACATAATATATAGATAAAATTGAGTCTATTCAAAAAAGATTTCTCAAGTTTCTAGAGTTCAAAACTAAAACCAACGACGTGAGCTATAACATGAGATGTGTTAGACACCACATTATACCTCTTCATCAGAGACGTAACATAGCAGATGTTGTATATCTATCAAAAATTGAACAGAATAATATAGATGCTCCTACTCTGTTATCTAAAATACTAATAAATGTACCTTCCAGAACATTTAGAAAGAATAAATACTTCCATATTCCTGTCTTTTCAACAAATTACAAAAGTAATTCGTTCTTTACAAGTTCTTTAGGGGGCGTCCACAAATTACGTGAGGTGTTTTTTTTTATTTTTTGACACCCTCCCCCATTGGTGAGATTTCGTGAGATTTTATTCAACCTCCCCCTTCCCCCCAAATCTCACGTGAGATTTTTCAAAATGTGGGTTTCTTACGTAAACGTTTGGTTTAACAGTCAGTAGATTTTCTTTCGAACGAATTTGTGAATGATCTTAATCGTATAACGATTACGCTTACGATTAAATCTTAAGCATACGTACAATCTGGATGAAATGGACCAAAATAGTATTATTTGTTGAGAAAAAAATTACGTGAGATTTGCCGAGACCCCCCCTCTCCCCAACGTGAGATTAGATGAGATTTGACTCGACCCCCTCCCCCCCCTAAACACATCACGTAATTTGTGGACGCCCCCTTATCAGAACCTCTAAACAATTCAACATATTTAGCGAAATGCTAAATATTGACCTATTCAGTGATAAACCAAATAGTATTAAACATGAACTTTCCAAGCACTGGTTTTCTTGCAATGCCCAAGTTATCTCGTAATATTAATGTAACTCATTACTTGTTTTAAGTTTTAATATCTGTCAAATATATTATGTAAGTACTTAATATTGCATTATCTAAGCAGACTTTGTGCATTCTTTCCGCTTTTTGTTTGTTATCTTGTGTCATTTGTCTATAACTTTTGTTTTTTCTTAGAATCAAAAATGTGAAAACATGTAAATGGTATTATATTGTAATATTCCTAGAAATTTTATACTTAATATGTAAATTTGTACTGTTTGTTTTCCTAAATAAAATAAAATAAAAAAATAAAAATAAAATAATGCAGTCAAACGCATCAAAACCCCAACCTCCGCACTGTTACAATCATTTCATTAAACTTAATCCAGTAACATGATTATAATATCACTAAACTTATGTAAACTCAACCGCATCATAATTATGTTTCCAGGAATATAGTAATGAATAGCTTGCATAAAACTATGTAACTATATAATGAATAGCTTGCATAAAACTATGTAATCCCTAGGAACATGACTATATTACGGCTATAATATCTATCATACTGCGACATCTATAAAAGCTTACAATGCTACTCCAACAATGATCAAAGGTGAATGCCCAAAAAAAACCCATAGTCGATTAAAATTATTTATATACAGCAAAGTAGACCATTAATAGTAGATTGTAAATATATTACTCATTTTATTCAAAACCATAACCGAAACGGATAATTTGAAAAAATAAATCTGAGATTTTGAAACAGCGCTTTGTTTTTTGTGTTTTCCTCATAAAAACGATGGTGACACGTATAAGAATATACAATTTAGAGAAAATAAAGACAAAACCGGCAAAGTGCGTGTCGGGCCACGCGGAATACCTATAAGGTTCCGTTGACCGCTAGTTTTTGATACTTTTTAATGGTCAATGTATGTACACATTTTATAACATTACTAACAACATCATCTCAGTAACGTTTTTAAAGGAATTTAAATTATAAGTTCCTTTAATACTTCTCAGAATAGTTACATTTTTTTTTTTTTTGATCGACTATATTACTTATGAAGTCTTCTTAGCCGTGGTAGTTTTTCTTTTAAATTCAGCACATTTACTACTCCCGTGAATATTTTTCCAGAAGCAACCGTTTAGCTGGTAGAAGGGGGGGGGGGGGACACTGCAGGATTCTAAAGATATTTTTTCCACTTTAAAGCTTCATATTTCACATCTCTAAATCGGAAAATTGTATGTTATACTCATAATATTTTTAAAAAACCTATCCAACGACACCTCACACGGTGGGGTAGACGCGAAAAAAAATTTTTTTTCGAAAAAACGAGCGTAATTTGTGAGTTGTGAGTCGCAGAATTTCGGCTGGCAGAAATTCTGCTGCATTTAGTTTCATACAAAAGTTCTGTTTGATTCACATGAGCTTAATTTTGTGAGTCATAATTTTTATGAAAAGATATTTACGCGACCGAAATTCTGCGACTCACAACTCACCGCTCGTTTGGATTCACCCTTAAAAATAAAGAAAAACAAAACGAAAACGACAGACACGCCAATCAAGTCAATTACAACAACTCTCTGTGTTCGTCGGGGGTTAAAAATGGTCCGAATTATAGTGACACTTTATGACATGATTATTAATTTTGCAATAAACGCTCCGCTTTTAACTTATACCATATGCCACATTATATTACTCTCTCTCTAGTATGTACACATTACCAGAAGTTAGTGGCGTCAAGAGTTTATTTAGTTATATACAGCCTAAATTAATTATGTTTTATCGAAATAATAAAAGATTTAAATCATTTATTACTTTAAAACCCTTTACAATCTATTTAGAACATGGAATTAATATATACTACGTATAACTGGAAAGCTCACTGTGCATCTAAGCACGTGCCGAGTGAGAGGTCATAAACCTTGGTCCGTCTCTCTCTAACTAGTGTAACCATTCCTATGACCTATCTGTAGGACATTCAATTATAATGCAAGTGCAATGCAGTGCCTATAATTATTGTCCTATCGGTCAATCTCGGCGATAGCGGCCACGAATAATGAAGTTTTTATTATTCGTAGGGTAGCGGTCAATAACCCTCTGTCAATTTTTTTCATATTTCCTAGTTTTCTATACAAACCACGATTGACAATAAAGTGACAAAATATGTTTCAAGTTGGGGTTATATTGTGTTTTGCTTAACTCGATGTGAACTGAATATGAAGTTACACTTCGAACTTATAAAAAGTTGGAAATTATCATTTTAAGAGTTACCCATTGTAGGCCATAGGTTTTTCTTTCAATCTATAATAGCCTGTGTCTCTTTAAGAGTAAAATTTTTGGTTTAAGTTAACAAAATACAGTGAAGGCATTTTCCACTTAGCAACTAGACTAGTAAACGGTCAACAACCGCTACCGCCAACTTTGAACGATTTGAAATGAAAATACGACTATTGAAATTAAATAACATTAATATGAAGCAGAAATATATGTTTTATTTACTTTGAACTAAACAATTATTAATTTTTAATTTTCTTTGGAAAAAGGCAATTTCATAAATAAAGGTGAAAAATAATAAAACACAGTAAATAGCATAATATTTAATTTTAAAACATAATACATTTTTTTTAATTATTAAATCTTTTCTTTAGATTTTCTGTTTAAGATTTTTAACTCACGCATTATTTTTCTTGGGGTTGCAACTTGCAAGCAAAGTACCTAGATGTTAATTGTGTATTTACGTAAATTTTTATTTATTTTCTTCCTTGGAGAACTTTTAGAAGATCCAGGTTGTGTGTTTTCTAAAGTATTGAAGCGTATAATGCTTAACACTTTAATTTTATTTTCGGGAAAAATCTGTAATGCAATTACATAAAAATAAGTAGGTATTGTTACAAATTGCTGTTCAGTAACTTTTTATTAGGATACAATGTTGCTTATTGTTGTCACTGTGTGTCGGCGGACCGCCAACAGCGACTTTTGCATTTTGTATCGCCAAGTCACTGATTGTCTCGTTTTGGTTCGTTGTGAACTGACCCTTAAACTGTAATGTTATGTGAAATCAAACATTTACATTAGCGGTCCCCCGACACACCTTGACAACAATTATGGACTAAAATATCACTATTATAGGTACACTTAGGAATTATTTAAACTTAAAGTCAGTAAATATTATTTTATTACTTTTTAAAGTTGTTTTCAGCGGGGGTTTTTTTTTTATTTCTTAATTTAATTTTATTTCATGCTTTTTAAACTTATGTTGGTTATAGTAAAGAATAATTCCTATCAACAGGCTCATATCCCAATGAATACTATCTATGAATGTCCTCTTGGATGAGGCCGTCAATATGAGTCCAAACATGTATCCTCCACTTTGGGCTCATATGGAGCAGCAGCAGCACACCTTGACAACAATTATGGACTAAAATATCACTTTAGACTAGGAATTATTTAAACTTAAAGTCAGTAAATATTATTTCATTACTTTTTAAAGTTGTTTGGCGGGTTTTTTTTTAATTTCTGAATTTAATTTTATTTCATGCTTTTTAAACTTGTGTTGGTTATAGTGCAGAATAATTCCTATCAACAGGATCATATATCCCAATGAATACCATCTATGAATGTCCTCTTGGATGAGGCCGTCAATATGAGTCCAAACATGTATCCTCCACTTTGGGCTCATATGGAGCTCCTCGGCTCCTATAGAATCCAGGTGATGCTGCAGCAGCAGCATGCAAATATTTACTGTTTATCTACGTCTTACTAGTTGTCGCAAATAAAATGAGCCCAAACACGAAACCTCTGCTCTAAGTTGGTGAGGAGTTGGGTATCCTATTGATTACCAGGTGATGCTGCAGCACCAGGTCAACTTTCGATTAATGTGTATATATGTTACGGCTAATAGCCGATGTGCGGCTACGCCTAGTTTTACCCGGCTACAACTAGGTGCAGTCCACCACATGCGGTTAAACTTAGGTATATCCTACTTATCTTCGGTTACAACTAGGTTTAGCCTTCATTATAGCGGCTAGAACTAGGTGCAGCCGTACACTGGTGGTTAAACTTAGGTGCATCCTATTTATTATCGGCTAGAACTAGGTTTTCAGTTCAGTTAAGCCAAGCCTAGACAAGCCATAAACCATGCCAGTCCGAAACAATATTTATACAAGTAATTGTGTTGAATTATATTATGAACTGAAATTAAATTTCGTCTTTTAATGTGGAGAGTCCCTCTGTTATAGTATAGTAAAAACTACAGTAAGTCTTGCAACATACTATCACATAATAATATGAGAGTTTGTTGATTTTTGTATAATTAAAACTGAGTTAAAAAGTTGTCCTATTTGTTTTAAAAATATGAAAGAGAACAAAGACTAAGTACTCGTAGTTGATTTTGTCATAGTTAATAAGTAAAACTTTATTTTTTATGTTTATTTTTTTTATCTTTGCGTCAAAGATGTCTAGTTCTAGTAGTTTATAAAGAGAAGATTCATAATATTTTGTGTTTTAATTACTTATAATAACGCCTTTTTTGTTAAAATATCAAATAAATAAAATAAAATTGCCTGTCAAATAATCTATACATATAATAAAACTGTAGAAATGAAGATTCTGTACATTAAAGATATTCAAAAAATAATAAGTGGAGGGTGTCACTACATCTTCTGTCTGTCTGTCTGTCTGTCTATACAGGGTGACCGGTAATAGGTCTGTTTCCTTTTAACATGTAAAAATACATCACTTTTGCAGCCTAAAAAGCTATATCATACCCTGTCCAAAAGCTAACGGTTACCGAGATATTCAAGATTTTGTATTTTTTTCAAAAACACCCGATTTCAAAGGAAAACTTTAAATAAAAAAAAATCTACCTATTAATTTCTTAATCTTTAACATAATTTTAGTTCTTAGGTAGATAAACTACAAATACAAAAGTTATTTATCCATCTAAACAGGAAACAAAAATTAGCAGAGTGTTTCAAAAGTCTTAACAAAAAAAAATGAAAATGATTTTCCCTCATTTCACCCCTTATTGTTTAAAAAATCAATAAGACATTAGTCGTACAAATTACTTAATTAAATTCCTTATTCATTAAGCTATCCAAAAAGGTATAATTTGTAATGCAAAAATCTAAATAACATCTTACTTAGGGAATATTAAGGACCCTACGCCGATTTGTCCAAATGAAGAACCTGCTAACTACCTGAACTAGCAGGTAGTAAAATTCTAATTAGCAAATTGGAAAAGTCTAAATAAACATTTGCTACGTCAGGTTAAGTTAAATAAAAGTCTTAAAATAAAAATTAATATTTTATTTACATAATAAGTTGATAATTATTACGGTAAATCCTGTTCGAATTGTCGTCCTCGATTTCTGATGCACTTGCGTAATCTTAAGCGAAAATTAGATCGCGTTACTCTACTTGTTAAAGTTTCTCGGATTTCGTTTGCTGCATAAATTTTGTGTTTTAATTACTTATAATAACGCCTTTTTTGTTAAAATATCAAATAAATAAAATAAAATTGCCTGTCAAATAATCTATACATATAATAAAACTGTAGAAATGAAGATTCTGTACATTAAAGATATTCAAAAAATAATAAGTGGAGGGTGTCACTACATCTTCTGTCTGTCTGTCTGTCTGTCTATACAGGGTGACCGGTAATAGGTCTGTTTCCTTTTAACATGTAAAAATACATCACTTTTGCAGCCTAAAAAGCTATATCATACCCTGTCCAAAAGCTAACGGTTACCGAGATATTCAAGATTTTGTATTTTTTTCAAAAACACCCGATTTCAAAGGAAAACTTTAAATAAAAAAAAATCTACCTATTAATTTCTTAATCTTTAACATAATTTTAGTTCTTAGGTAGATAAACTACAAATACAAAAGTTATTTATCCATCTAAACAGGAAACAAAAATTAGCAGAGTGTTTCAAAAGTCTTAACAAAAAAAAATGAAAATGATTTTCCCTCATTTCACCCCTTATTGTTTAAAAAATCAATAAGACATTAGTCGTACAAATTACTTAATTAAATTCCTTATTCATTAAGCTATCCAAAAAGGTATAATTTGTAATGCAAAAATCTAAATAACATCTTACTTAGGGAATATTAAGGACCCTACGCCGATTTGTCCAAATGAAGAACCTGCTAACTACCTGAACTAGCAGGTAGTAAAATTCTAATTAGCAAATTGGAAAAGTCTAAATAAACATTTGCTACGTCAGGTTAAGTTAAATAAAAGTCTTAAAATAAAAATTAATATTTTATTTACATAATAAGTTGATAATTATTACGGTAAATCCTGTTCGAATTGTCGTCCTCGATTTCTGATGCACTTGCGTAATCTTAAGCGAAAATTAGATCGCGTTACTCTACTTGTTAAAGTTTCTCGGATTTCGTTTGCTGCATAAATTATTCTTCTCCTCAGTTCATGTACATCGCTAATAGGTGTTGCGTATACTAAAGACTTCATGTGGCCCCATAAATAATAATCGCAAGGAGTCAAATCTGGAGACCTTGCGGGCCAAGGTATTGGACCGCCGCGGCCAATCCAACGCTGCGGGAAATTTTGATCCAGCCATTGCCTAACTGTCACTCTGTAGTGTGCCGGGCATCCATCATGTTGGTATATCATACCTCTTCGGGTTTCAACTGGTATATCTTGCATGAGCTCGTGAAGATTATTTCTCAGGAAATTTTCATACGACTCCCCGTTTAAATTGTCCGGTAGAAAAAACGGCCCAATGCAATGATTATGCAAAATTCCCATCCAAACATTCAGGGAAAACCTCCTTTGATGAGCACCTTCTTTTGCCAAGTGGGGGTTTCCACCCTGGGGAGCCCAAAAGTGCATGTTGTGGTAGTTTGTTATGCCGTCACGCTCAAACTTCGACTCGTCGGTCCATAAAATCTTTCTTAAGAAGTTATAATCGTTTTCATCGGAGTGCAGCATAAAGCGGCAGAAATCGAGCCTCCTTGCAGGGTCTCCTTCTTCTAATGCTTGTACTGGTGTGTAGTGAAAAGGGTATAACCGAGCGCTATGTACGGTGAACCACACTTTCCACTGCGTTAAACCCAGTTGCTTCGCTACAATTCTTGTAGAGGTGGTCGGATCTCTTGCAAAACGTTCCAATATTCTCTCTTCGTCTTCTGCAACATAACGAGGAGGTCTTCCTGCATCACGTCGCCTTTGATGAACAGAGCCACTTTCCCGCACGCGTTGGTACGCCGCGGAAAAAACTCCAGCACTTGGTACATTAATTCGACGGGGAAAACGACGCCGGTACTCTTCCCGTGCAGCGGCTGCGTTGCCATCACAAAAACCGTAGCAGTACAGTATGTCAGCGTACTCTTCATTGCTAAAAGATGCCATTTTTGATAGACAAACTTGATCAAAAGGAATCGCAAATAAAACGTCAGCGCGCTCAGGACGAGAAGCGTTAACTAAACAAAAACTCTACATATTGCTCTTTAGACAGACCCGAACTGTTACGAACCGACGCGAACAGTTACGAAGAAACCGGATTTTTTTAAACCGACCAATAATAGATCGCTTCTTCCTCCGATAACAAAAGAATTTGACTACCTGGCAACCTAACCCTGAACAAATTGTAAGCCAAAAAAATTGTGCTGAGAGTTATTATCTTACCTTACCAGATGTTTGTGAATTTTTTGCACACAAATTATACCTTTTTGGATAGCTTAATAAATAAGGAATTTAATTAAGTAATTTGTACGACTAATGTCTTATTGATTTTTTAAACAATAAGGGGTGAAATGAGGGAAAATCATTTTCATTTTTTTTGTTAAGACTTTTGAAACACTCTGCTAATTTTTGTTTCCTGTTTAGATGGATAAATAACTTTTGTATTTGTAGTTTATCTACCTAAGAACTAAAATTATGTTAAAGATTAAGAAATTAATAGGTAGATTTTTTTTTATTTAAAGTTTTCCTTTGAAATCGGGTGTTTTTGAAAAAAATACAAAATCTTGAATATCTCGGTAACCGTTAGCTTTTGGACAGGGTATGATATAGCTTTTTAGGCTGCAAAAGTGATGTATTTTTACATGTTAAAAGGAAACAGACCTATTACCGGTCACCCTGTATGTTTGTTCCATTATCACACGAAAACTACTGATCCGATTTGAATGCGGTTTTCGCAGATATATTTGTCTTCTTCCAACTTAACATCTGGTGTATAAAATTTTTTCCCCCCACCCCTCTAAAGGGACGAAAGAGGGGGTCAGATTTTGTAAAAGACTTTTGCTTTAACACGAAAACTACTGATCCGATTTGAATGTGGTTTTCGCAGATATATTTGTCTTCTTCCAACTTCACATCTGGTGTATAAAAAAAATTTCCCCCATCCCTCTAAACGGACGAAAGAGGGGGTCAGATTTTGTATAAGACTTTTGCTTTAACACGAAAACTACTGATCCGATTTGCATACAGTTTTCGCAGATATATTTGCCTTCTTCCAACTCAACATCTGGTGTCTAAAAATCCCCCCACCCCTCTAAGGGGACCAAAGAGGGGGTCAGATTTTATATCAACTGATGAAGTAGAAATAATTTAAATGGCAAAACAACGTTTGCCGGGACAGCTAGTAAATAATAAATGTCACATAAACATCCCTGTCTTTTATTTATTCCATGTAATCGAATCAATCGGGAAACGCAAAATTAGAATCTCAAAACAACTGAACTGAAAACCTAGTTCTAGCCGATGATAAATAGGATACACCTAAGTTTAACCACCGGTGTGTGGCTGCACCTAGTTTTAGCCGCTATCATAAAGGCTAAATCTAGTTGTAACCGAAGATAAGTAGGATATACCTAAGTTTAACTGTATGTGGCGGGCTGCACCTAGTTGTAGCCGGGTAGAACTAGGTGTAGCCGCACTTCGGCTATTAGCCGTAACATATATACATACATGTCACGAGATAGAATTCAAAATATAAAGCCCACCAAACGACTGCAAGTTGCTAATCGGCCCTTCACGAACCAAATGAACCGCGGTTGTCCAGCACTGAGCTGGCTGATGATGATAAACTATAGCAAAGAACACTCTCGATCATGTCAGCTTTCAAACAAAAAAAACTAGATCAAAATCGGTCCACCCGTTTGGATGCTACGATGCCACAGACAGACAGACACGTCAAACTTATAACACCCCTCTTTTTTGTCAGGGGTTAAAAAAGATGGCTTCAAAATAAAACATATTTTTTACAGACAATAATTTATTTGGTATAAACAAAAATCAATTAGGTACATTTTCTTAGCGCAAACACAGGAGTCTGGCTCTGGGCACAGAATTTCATGCAAAATTTGACGATTTCTAGAAAGTTTTGTGTCTATCGCCGTTTGGATTTAATACTTTAACGTCCCCAATGGCTGCCTCCATATCCACCTCCATAGCCATAGCCGTTTCCATAGCCGCTTCCATAGCCGCTTCCATAACTCCCATAGCCATTTCCATAACCCCCATAGCCCCTATTATAGCCGCCGTAATTGCCTCTCCAACCGCCGCCTGGGTGCGCGGTCTCGGCGCCAACGAGGCTCTCATCAGCGGGCATAGCTACCACGAACACCACACAGCATAGCAGGAAAATGGAAAGCGCACGCTGCAAAAAAAAAGGGCACTTAGTTGTTTGTTCGACAATTTTAACATACATATTATATAAAACTCTATGGTCTATAAGAGGGTAAAGGAAAAGAGCGTGGTCTTTTAAATTGTTTACAACGAATGAGAGCATTTTGATAGTGTCTTTGGAGTATATATTTTCAACAATTTTTAGGACTAGGACTAGAACTTGTAAAGTGCAAAGTTTCCATTTTAAAAAGTAACCTATACGTCTTTCCACATGGTCTACTCCAGTATTTCCCAAAGTGTGGGTCGCGACCCACTGGTGGGTCGCGGGTTGATTTTGGGTGGGCCCTGAAACTATAGGACGATTCGATTGTCGTACGTAAGTACGACAATCGTCCTATAATAGTTGTGTGTGACGAGCTTTAGAAAAGGCCCAAGTCCAGAAGTGAACGTCAGTTAAGGCCCTATAGACCCGAAAATTAGCAGGTCGATGTCTGTCAGTACGAATATCGACGTAAAGGACATTAAAATAACTTTCATATCAGCGCGTCTTGTACAGTGGCGGTTACGACGCTCGCCGCGTACTTGATAGGGCGAAATAGGAGAAAAAAAACCTTTTTTCTTTGATAATTAAACCAAAATGCAAAATGTAACCACAAATTATTCTTCTTTAAGTTATGAGCTTTTCGTAGATATGATTTTTGAAAGTAAAACTATCATAAGCTTCATGAAAAATAAGAAAAATATCACAAAATATTCGAATTTAGCCTCCTCTTCGGAGTTATTTTTGATCAAGTGAAGTTTTCAATATTATGTTTCGAACCACAAAATGTCAAAGTACATTAAGTAAACAACAATGTGTATTTTTTGGCTTTTAAAAGTCACTATTTGTTTGTTTATTATTGATTCAAAGTCATGTAAAATTGGGTCTATAGGGCCTTAAGGCTATGAGTGTGAGTGGTATGGTGGTGAACTACGATAAGAATAATTAACGGTAAATGTTGCGGCAGCACTTACATACCGCTGCTTTTTTTTGTCTTCATGACACAAGGTGGGCCGCGAACTTTAAACTTTCTTGTTGATGGGTCGCGGTCCCAAAAGTTTGGGAAACACTGGTCTACTCCATGCGAGTACAATCAGAGAAATTGGTCCAACTAGATGACAGATCTACGTAATTTGGTTGGGCTACGTCAGGTTAAAGTCAATGTTATAGTCGCGATCTGCGGGATGCCTATTTACAGGTAATATTTTTTTTTAATTTAAAATTTTACTCCTATATTTTAAAACGCTAAGCAAAATTAAAAAACATGATCAACTTATGTCCAATTCAGCGCAGCATGCAGATATAATATTATTGATGCTTAAAAATACCAGCATAGTCTATTTTATAAACTCCTTAGAAGTACATAAAGTAGTAATATTAAAAGCAACAATAAGGTTAAATTAAATTAAGAAATTTAAAAACAACCCCTAATTCAAAAATTTTAAGTAGATCAAATTCAAAATTTTTAAGGCCCTGAGCGGGCTGATGATGATGAACAATAGCTAAGAAAACGCTCGATCATGTCAGCTTTCAAATAAAAAAAACTAGATCAAAATCAGTCCACCCGTTTGGATGCTACGATGCCACGGACGGACACACACACAGACAAACACTCCTCTTTTTTATCGGGGGTAAAAAAGAACATTATGATTCTCAGCCAGTGCGTTCTTTATTTGTAACTATGTCAGAGCATTTGAATTTCGAACTAAGAAGTAAAGTAAGCAGTTCAAAGTTAAAAATTATGTTACTTATTATAATTATTATTGTATTAATTTAAATTATATTATACTTACAAGACTCATGTTGGTAAATGTGTGTCGAACTCAAAGTTTGATAAATATATAATTAACTGAGCATGGTCGCGAACTATTTATACTGATTTGACGCTTAGATTCCTTCCTACCTATTCTTGTGTAAAAAAAATAATAAAATTCGACGTACACAATTAAACGTGTTTGCCTCGTAATTATAATTTATGTGTCTTAATTTCGGGGTTGGTGTGACTTAATTTTAGGTGCCGAAGATTTTGAATATATACCTACTACAAATCAAAGTTTCCCAAACTTTTAAGATAATGAAACCTTTGCGGGCGCGGATTAGCAATAGCCGGGACTGATTGCAGTTAGGGGTGAAATTTTTATGGGTTTAAAATGGTGTTGTTTTTTTCAGTGTTGAAGCAGTCGGTTTATTCAAATTTTTAATGACTTCCGTTTTTTTTTAGCAGCAAATCAGGTTTTTTCATTCAAAAAATTATCTGTAGCCTCGGCCCGTTGTTGTAAAGGCACATGAAATATTATGTAAGTATGTTGAAATTCTGAGAGAAAAGTCACTCGTACTATACTTACATACATTTTAGTAGTGGATTTTAGAAAAAAAAAATGCACGGAAGTAAAAACGCAAGTTAATTTTTTTTTACAGTTTTTTCATATTATTTTGTGACGCAATACCTATTTATTGGACACGCGTGGTACAATAGAAGAAAAAGTACAAATTTTTGAACCCATGCAATATATTATATAATTTTTGCAATAGCTGTGTCAATGTTTTACGTAAGTACATTGATTTACGAATCTATACTAATATTATAAAGCTGAAGAGTTTGTTATTTTGACGCGCTAATCTCAGGAACTGCTGGTTCGATTTGAAAAATTATTTCAGTGTTAGATAGCTCATTAGTCATATTTTGTTGAGGGAGGCTATAGGCAATATTATGTTATCACGCTAAGACTAATAGGAGCGAAGAATTAAAGGAAAATCTGAAAAAAAACGGGGAAAATTATTTGAAAGAGCTCACTAACCACTGGAGTAATTTTTATATTATTTGGCACAGATAAAAAGTAGGCTACGTGAAGGATTATATGCTAATTTGTGTAGGCTAATTTGTCTGTGAAACTCCTAATTTACGCGGGCGAAGCCGCGCGGAACGTCTAGTTATCGATATTTGTTATTTTTTATTACTTACGGAAAAAAACATAACTTTATTGCGTGTTCTTGAATTCCAATGTCATATGGGTACGATTCCTTTTTGGGTAGGTACCTACGTGACAAAAAATGATCTCTTGCATGACTTTGATTTAGGACATAATAATATACCTGATGTCTCCCATCATACTGCTTGACAAAATTATGGAGATGAGAAGATGTTAAAAATATAATTAATGCATATACAGGGTGTAACAAAACTAAGTGATAATACTTTAGGGTGTGTACGTGTTCCTCGTTGAGAGTTCACTGTGAAAGTAGCAGCGCTGAAAGACCAAATTTTTTTCATTTTTGTATGGGGAAACTCGTGACGCTCGGGCCTTTGCCCATACAAAAGTGAAAAAAATGTTTGGTCTTTCAGCGCTGCTACGTTCACAATGAACTCTCTACAAGGAACACGCACCTACACACCCTAAAGTATTATCACTTAGTTTTGTTATACACTGTATAATCAACATAACAAATCTGTATCTATAAAGAGTCAGGAGTTCTATCAGCGCCTTCCGAACCACGGTATACCTTGGTCATCCTTGGTGCAAAATCTTACTTCTTGGTAACATAATAATATTATGCTTAGAATACTTCTCACGAAACCGAAGTCACCAAATGTTTCCACATAAAATTTGAGGAGTTCCCTCGATAACTCATGGATTCCTTCATCAGGTCACCACTTTTGTGAACATGATACCAAATTGGGATGATGCCGGATATGAAAATCGGTTCACAAACGGCGGAGTAATCGTTGAACAAAAAAAAAAAAAAAACAAACAGAACTTCTCCTTTATTTTGAAAGTCGGTTCAAATTGTAGCCTCTGTGTTATTCTAATGTGTAAGCTATATTATTGTAAAGTTTCATTAAAATCCGTTCAGTAGTTTTTGCGTGAAAGAGAGTAACAAACATCCATACATCCATACGTACAAACTTTTACCTTTATAATATTACTAATAGTATTCTGATGTATAAGAATATATATTATTCTAAAGTTTCATTAAAATCCGTTCAGTAGTTTTTGCGTGAAAGAGTAACAAACATCCATACATCCATACATACAAACTTTCGCCTTTATAATATTAGTAGTATTATAGTAGTACATATTAGTAGTATTTTGTTTCTTAATTCGATTATTGTACTAGTAGTCTTCTAGATTTTGCCTGCAGTTTTGTCTCATTATATAATATGGAGACAATTTATAATAATATATTCGTCATTACATTAGTCATAGCAATCTTAAACGAATCTATTAAATTCGTTTAAAAAAAAATTAAAAATAATTGTATATTAAGTATTCATTATAATATGAAAATCTAAAAATAATATAAAAATCCCCCACATTTTCCTGTTTCTTAATGGCGGACGGAAAAGTTAAATTATTATTATTCAACTCAAAACCCACCTGACACCTCACATTGATACATGGCTAGTAAATCAAAATAATAAATGACTCAGTGCAAGAAAAACATCTTTAGGAACCTACGTTTCTACAAATGTAACAAAACAAAGTAACATAGCTGAAAGAGCAAAATTTTTTTTGTGATTTGTAAATAGGCGAGCGCCCCAGCGTCATGAATTTGCCTATACAAAAGTTTAAAAAAGTTACTCTTTCAGCGCTGCCACTTTCACAGTGAACTCTTTATAGTTTATACCCATACACGTGTCACGTACACACCCTAAAGCATTATCACTTAGTTTTCTTACAGCCTGTATATTATTCTAATACTTATATAAAATTCTCGTGTCACAATGTTAGATAGCGTACTCCTACGAAACGGCTCTACTGATTTTAACCAAATTTTATATGCATATTCAGTAGGTCTGAGAATCGGCTATTGGGTACTTTTTATATATTGATAAGTGCATTTGTTGAATAAATAATAGTAAATAATATTACAAGTTACAACTCGAGACTGACGGCGACCATTGTATGTGCGACGGGATAGCGATGGACGTTGCCAGGCCATGGTGCGATTACATCTCAATGTGCGATACTTATATTTTAGTCACTTCAAAATAATATGGGTGAAATACTTTATATGGCAAAACAACGTTTGCCGGCACAGCTAGTAATATTATGTATGCAACAATGCGCATTTTAACCTACTAAAGGCAACCGCAAGGCGCAACCTGACCTGACCTGATTATTATTTCAGGGTGAAATACTGTATACATTTTCATGTCAGGGTGCGGTGCGGTCACTTAGTGGTCCTTTAGGGCAGTGTTTTTCAACCTGTGGGTCGCGACCACCTGAGGGTTCACGAAGCTTCTGTAGTGGGTCGCCAGGGGTCGAGATAGCTATTTCACCAAATTACAATAAAGATAAAAATATTGATATATTAAGTAGGAGAATTTAAACAAAAGGATTATTATGAATGGATATGGTTATTAAGAATATTACCTATATACTTGATAAAAAGCTGAGATTGGTGAGTCGCGAAATATTTTTTCATACCAGGGGGTCGCATCATAAAAAAAGTTTGAAAAACACTACACTGCTGAGTGCTGAATGCTGATGCATCTTTTAGTAATTTAGGTTTTCAACGCTGCTTAAACCGTTAGACTTTCAGGACATGATTATAAATGACATTAATTTTATTTAAGTGACATTATGAACGTTAGTAAAAACTTAAAAATGTGTACCCTTAATGGCTTTAAACTCGTTCTGTAGGAAAAAATCGTCTGGATTCAACCTTGAAGGGTGACTCAAAGCAAGCATGTTTTTGTAGTTGTTATTGTAGTTTCTTATTGAGCTATTGCATAGCTTTTGCCTTTTTACTTTGAGCGCTGCGAACGAATCAATAAATTCCGTAACGAAAATCCTACACACCCCACTCCGATCGACACAGCGGCAACGCCGTACCGCTGTGCCGGCGGCGTTGTCAGACTTCGGCACGGTGTTTTTGTGCGTGCGACTAGACGCATGCAAATTATAATTACATAAGTTGATTAAAATGCTATGAAATAGCTTCTGCGGCAGTCCCCGAGTGCCATTTGTATTTTTTTATACATAGAAGATATATCTCACAAAATTCCTTCAATGTTTACGGTAGGAATTCCAGGAAGTGATTATAATATACATTTAATATAATATGCATACTATATGAATACAAAATAAAATAAAAAATAATAATTAATATTAGCAATAGTCATTTACATAAATAAAGATATTTAAATAATTTTGATCAATGCAAGGCCTTTGGTTTAAACTTTAAGTTCAAAATTTTTTCCCCACGCAAATTCATACTATACTATTACAGACCTTGCATCAGTTGCATCATGTATCTGCCTAGTTTGAATGTAGCTCCCCAGTCCCCTGTGATGTATTATGTGGCATAATATTAGGTACATAATTAAAAAAATATATATGTTTACTCTTAAGGTGGCTCTTATATTAAATAAAATGCCACTCTATGACTTGTGGGGCTATAGGTTTTATTTTGCTCTCCGCCACTATAAAGCGGAGGCAGCGTGGGTCGCTAGAACAATGTCGATAGAAAATGAAACCTATAGTTTACGCGGGAGAGCCATGCTTCGGCACGAATGGGCCGGCTCGACCGGAGAAATACCACGGGCTCATAGAAAACCGGTGTGAAACAGCGCTTGCGCTGTGTTTCGCCGAGTGAGTGAGTTTACCGGAGGCCCAATCCCCTACCCTTTTCCCTTCCCTACCCTCTCCTATTCCTTCCCTACCCTCCCTTATTCCCTTCCCTACCCTCTCCTATTAGCCTATTCCCTCTTAAAAGGCTGGCAACGCACTTGCAGCTCTTCTGATGCTGCGAGTGTCCATGGGCGACGGAAGTTGCTTTCCATCAGGTGACCCGTTTGCTCGTTTGTGGGTTATTTCATATATATAAAAAAAAAACCTATAGTTTAGGTTATAAAGTAACATTTTTTGAATTTTTGTCGGTCGCGGTAGCTTACGGTGAAGATCAGAAAGCCACCTTTGGCTTTTGTCTACTTCTTATAATGTGCTTATCAAGTCTTAAGGGTTGGCTTAGTCTATCGAGATGGGTTTACAAAAGTCTGAGTAAGAAAAAATATTTTTATTCAATCTCAAATTAATCACAATTACTTAATGTAACTTAAAATACTGTCAGTTGGGGAAAGACATCATACATTAATCTTAGCTCAAAGAGAAAAAAAATCCAACCCCATCTGACCTTACATTAAACACGTATTAGCGCTTAGCCGATTTTTATCCAACCGATTTTCAGAAAGTGTAAGTGTTTTCTGCTTGGGTCCATATTGCCTTCAAAATCTTCTGTATCTGAAGACGACTGTCGAGCAGGTATGAATGCAAGCATCATGCATATTAAAAATACGACAAAAAATTTCTGAAAAATAAGAAAAATATTAGTTAATCTAGGTGGACTGAAATATTATTTTATTATCTGTTGAATTAGTAAGCAATATTATAAGTTTGGTAATATCTTGTAAAATTAAAATACCCCGGGAAAATTAAACATTCGCCCTCGGAATAACTCGCATAGAGCTGAAAATTGGTATAGACGTTAAATACACCATTACAAATAAAACCTCAAAAGTCCCCGGCGATCCTCCTTGTGCAAAATTTTTTATTCAAGGTCAAAGGTATGAAATTGAGGTTTTTCCTGTTTTTTTTCCAAACTATACATTTTATCACAAAAATAAGTAAGACAAGAGTGTAGATCATAGAATTCTCTACAAAAAACACTCAGACACTTTTTTCATACGACTTACCATTCCTTATAAATGGCGGGCTCAAAGTTTGGGAAAATCATATCTATGCTTATATTATAAAGCTAAAGAATTTGTGGAACTACAGCTTTGAATTGAAGAATTAGTTTTTTGTTGGATAGTCTTATTTATCGAGGAAGACTTGAGCTATATAACATCACGTTACCACCAATAGGAGCAAAGAAACAGAGGAAAATGGGGAAAAACGGGGAAAATTATTTGAAGGAGCTTATCTCACAAACGGCTGAAGCAATTTTTATGTTATTTGGCACAGATATAGAATAGGCCACGTGGAGGGACATAGGCTATTTTGTTTTTCAGGAAAATTTACGGTTTCCGTGAAATTTATAATTAACGCGGGCGGAGCCACGCTTAACATCTAGTACTACATACTAGGGTTGTTTGAAAAAATATAAAATGTTCTCGATCTGACATACTTCTGAGTGACTTGCAAGCGTACTGTTGCTCTTCGCGACTCGAAAAGTTTAGATTATAAGTCACGCAGAAGTATGTTTGGCTGTGAACAGCCCTCGTATGTTGTAGTACAAGAAGTTCCGCTCCGCCCTGTTAATTATGTATTTCACGGAAACCGTACATTTTTCCGAGAAACAAAATAGCCTATGTCCTTCCTCGTGGTCTTCTTTATATCTGTGCCAAATAACATAAAAGATGCTTCAGCCGTTTGTGAAATAAGCTCTTTCAAATAAATTTCCCCGTTTTTCCCCATTTTCCTCTGTTTCTTTGCTCCTATTGGTGCCAACGTGATGTTATAGCTCAAGTCTCCCTCGATAAATAAGACTATCCAACAAAAAACGAATTTTTCAATTCAAAGCAGTAGTTCCACAAATTCTTAAGCTTTATAATTTAAGCATAGATATGATTTTCCCAAACTTTGAGCCCGCCATTTATAAGGAATGGTAAGTCATATCAAAAAAGTGTCTGAATATTTTTTGTAGAGAATTCTATGATCTACACTCTTGTCGTACTTATTTTTGTGATAAAATGTAAAGTTTGGAAAAAAACAGGAAAACCTCAATTTCATACCTTTGACCTTGAATAAAAAATTTTGCACAAGGAGGATCGCCGCGGACTTTTGAGGTTTTATTTTTAATGGTGTATTTAACGTCTCTACCAATTTTCAGCTCTATGCGAATTATTCCGAGGTTACGAGGCTAAGATCAATTTAATTAAACCACAGAGGTCCCATTACCTTTTTTTTATTTTTTTAGAATATAAAAATAAAGAACCAAGTAAATAAAGCAAAACTTACAAAATTCATGATTATTTTTTAGCACTTTTCAGTGCGAAAACAACAAAGTGTAAAGTAACAATAATCTGTTTAACATTATATAGAGTAAATATTGCAATTTTTTATTTTATTCCAAGGTAATTTACGTAAGGTGTACTTAAATTAATTTTATAAAATTTTAATTGTTCGGAAGAAAGTGAATGGTGTTTTGCCTAATATCGCGAAAATTTGCATATCCTGTGTTTTAGTAACGACTAACGACGTACCGTTTACGACCTTTGATATTTTTGTGCCATAAATACGAAGTTTTGTTAGAATTACTTTTTCTCTTGAAAAACTTTAAAAGAAGTATCATTTTATTTAAAGCTTGGTAGTTTGTAAATTAAATGCTAATTCTGCTCACATTAGAAGCTCATATAACCCAAATCATTAAGGTGAAGAGATACTAATTAATATTTATTTCTTATAAAAACTTAATTCGTATTTCGCATTCGAGCAAGTTATTATAATGTAGAATTAAACTTCTATAATATTTTGTTTGATAACATCTAAATAGTTGCCAATCAAAATAGTATAAAATATTAATGGGCATTGTGCATTTTTGCACATTAACAATTAATTGTAACTATATACATTTCAATTTTGTGCAAAAATAGTTAATTTATCGTTAATGATAATTCAAGTAAAGTGTTGCACAAAAAAAATATCGCAATAAAAAATATAACGTCAATGTCAGGTACAAAAATATTACATAAAATATTTATAACCTCAGTAAATAACTAACCTCGACAATAACAATAAAAAAATACTAAATGTTGTCGTAAAAAAAATAAACGAATATGAATTTCCAACAAACCCTTATTAGATTAATATAGGAACAAACATATTTTTATTCATATGCATACGTGTGACTGTTATAAAGATGGTTTGTAGATTATTTTATTAAATAGTCAGATTCAGACGAAATTAGTACAGTAAATAAGCTATATTATAATACAAAATTATTAATTTCAGACTTGAAAAACAAAAGGAAAGGAAGACGTCGAAAAAGGAAACGTAAAAGACAAACATTTTGTAAAAGGTTACGACGCAGATTCTGCCGTTGGTTTTGTAGAAAGATTAGAAGATGCATTAAAAGGGCTATTTTTGGTGATCCTGATCCAAGTTTACATGATATTGAAATTGCAGGAGTTAATTTTGGAACAGCAAGAAGTAAAATAAAGAATGTGAAGGATAAAATGAAGATTGGAAAGTCTTTTAAACCGAAAAATAAAAGTACTGATACACATATCGACACACAAACTTCGATGCTTACTAAGACCGTAGCTATTAAAAGCAGTAAATCCAAAATAGGAGTAAGAAAATTTAAAAGTAAACTTAAAAATAAGTTTTATAAAAGGTTTAAAGGACTAAACAAAGGAATCAATCTTAATAAAAAACCTTCTATTTCTACTATTTTTAAAAGAATACCTACGATTTCAAATATTTTTGAAAGAGATGATTTAAAAGCTATTAAATCTATTTCTTTGATCAAGGTTGTTCAAAGTGAAATTGATAAGTATTCACTATCAGATACTTTAAGAGACCTAAAAAATATAACTGGCATCAGTCGTATTCTATACCCCGAAAACCCTAAGGTTGAAAACAGCAGTGTAAAAAGAAAAGATAACGAAATTACCCAAATATTCGATAATTCTAACTTCGTCGAAAAGAAATCAGAACAAAGTCTTTTTAAATACCACAAAATTAAAAAATACAACTCAAAACAGAAAAGCGGTCATGTGCCTTTTCAAAAACAATCTATGTTCAAGCAACTGAAATCAGACTTGAGGTCGAAAATTAGTTTCCTTTAAGAAAACAGTAATGGAAGTTTTGAATTAGCAAAATTAATAGTTCTAGCATAAATTGCAAGAAAGAATTAATGAAACATTGAAATTTTAATGGGATGATAAGAATGCATGCCTATTATTCTGTTCTACTCGTGGTTAGTCAATATTTTTATGTAATGCTTTTCATAAAATCTTCAAATATGATTTGGAACTTTGTATCTGAGTGTTATTGGCAATAATTTTTTATTTTTACAGATTCTTGCCTTGCACGAAACATTCCAGCAAGAATGTAATTGCCAACAAACAAGAGTAGCATCTCGACCCGAGGCCGAAAAAAATAATGAAGGAAAAGTAGACACACCTAAAAATAAATGTTGCCCATATAATTTCGATGGGAAATCTTGCAGGTATGTCAATGATCGCCTACTCTGCGGCTATAATCACAACGTAGGTGTAGATAAAACTGACGAAGCGGTTCCTTATGGAAACGACTGTAGATTGTTTAAAGGCCGGATCGAATGTGGATACTTTAAGCCCCCTTTCACCGGTCTAAGGCGGCCTACAGGGGGAAACAGTGGGAACGCATTGAGAACCAATGATTATGTAAGCAAAGAAATCAGAGATAATATAATACCACAAACCAGCAGAGAAAATTCAAGAAGATTTGCGTATAGACACTTCGAAACAAATTCGCAAGGTAACACGAAATGCGTTGAAATTAATGGGAATGTCGTTTGCTTGTAAAAACGTAAAATGTGATTAAATATAATATAACAATAACATTGTCTGTGTTTTGTAGTTTAAATGATTATCTAGCTAGTTAGTATAATTATGATAGTTATTAATTCGAGGTAGATTTAATAGGAAATTACCTCAATTTGGCTTAAGCATTAATTATTTTTTTATGTCGAATTATTATATTTACCGGTTATTAAGTTTTGTTTTATGGTCTAAGATTGCATATTTTATAACCCCTATGGTTTTATTTCTAGCAATATCATATTCAAATTGCTACAAAAAATCAGCAGGCACAAAATTAAAATTTTATTGTTATGACTTATGAGGTTCTTTACTCTAATACTTAATTTAATAACATTGACTAGTTAGTCAATGTATTTAAATATAATATTTCAATTCTTTTTTGATTTTTATAATATTACACCTACTAAGTGAGTCCCTTTTTGGGCATGTATATAATATTCAAGAAGCTTAATAATATTACAACAATTATTTTTTGTCAATGAAGCATAGTAATAATAAATTTATTAAGAGCGGTTGCTTCTAAAGATTCTTCAAAAGATTCTTAAGCTTACGAATAATATTTTTAGGTATTATAGGTACCATCGAGGAAATTGATTCCTGGGCAGTTGACGGACCTACATCATTTGGTCGGCTTATGTCAATTCAATGTTAGCTGTGATCGATCGGATGGGTTTGACTTGACGCGACCAAATTACTTAGGTCCGCCATCTGCCTAGGAATCAACTTCTCTGATAGTACGTAGTCATTTAGATTTTAGTGCCTAAAAGAAAATCTGTAGCAACGTTGGAGTTAACGATGTTATTATCGATCTCTTTTTACTGGTAGTAAATAATGGAATTATAATAAAATTAAAATAACTACATAATTTGGCCGCTTTTAAATGTCAAACCTAGACCCAATATTAAATTGACGTAACTTGACCAAATGACGTAGGTTCGTCATCTGCCTACGAATCAATTTCTTCGATGATACATTCAAAACAGATAATTATATCTAGATATTGTTTTTTTTTTATTTTATATTCAGAAGGCTTACAGACTAATAAGTTAAATAGCTAATACAATAATTTAGATAAACAAATAGCTAATTACAAGCCTCCACATGTATGTAAAAAGATAATACAAGTCAGCAAAAATGTATCGAACTATATTAATCTACTTACAAATAATTTTGGAAAGATAAAAAGAGAAAAAAGAATTGTGCTAATAAGGCCCAACATAATATTATTATGAGATATTGTACATGGCCGATGATTACTGGTCGGTGGTAATGATGATGATGTTATAAGGCTGATCGTTTTCATATATTTTGAGGCAAAAGTAAAAAAAAATAAATATCATTACGACACATAAACCAAACATTTATTATCGTGTTCGCTTCGCATTCGACGCTCCACCAACGCCGATTTCACTTAGAAATTATTGGAAAATGCATTGTTAGGCCGCTGATAGAGTTGATCATACATCAGCTGTTGGAGAACCTACCCGAACTATCAGACTATTTATTAATATACACCGCTGGGGGATGTACGTATGTATGTCTGTATGTGTGTATGTCTCAATGTTCTTGCTTGTAATGCTTTTAGATGTTCAGTTCAATTCAATATGACTTTTACAAAGGTGCCAAATTTTCTATACTTTATATAACAGAATCCCACGGAAATCCTTAGGTTTCTGTTATGTATTTATTTACTGTACTCGGCGAAACATGGCGGTAGCGATCATTGACTCCCTGTCAAAAACTTGTCATTTTCTACATAAACCGCGATTGACAATGAAATGTCAGATGTTGTCAATCGCGGCTTTGTATAGAAAATGACAAGTTTTTGACAGGGAGTCAATGTCCGCTACCGCCATGTTTCGCCGAGTATTGTATAGTAAACAATAATAATATGACTATTGCACGGAGCCCCTGGATTTCTTAACATCATCCCAGTTCTACAGCTCTACGTATAAATCTCAGCGATTTGCTCCATTTCATTATCCTCAACGTAAGCACTAAATAACTCTTTCAAGATCTTGGTCTCAGTGTCATCTTTGGGGAACACGTAGTCCAGATATTCCGTAATCGCATCCGGAAGGCTATAACTCTTCATTTCGATTTCGAATACGTTCTCAAAGATCTCCTGGATGATGTTACACTCGCCAACGTGAAGGTACGCCAAGACCAGAATTACGTAGTATATCCGATACATGGTGTCCTGGAACACAAAATGGATTTTTAAATTAGGTACAAACAGTAATAATGAAGAGAAAACAAGATAAATTGATTAAAGGAAAGTAAATTTGCACGTGGGAGCTTGGGCACGAATGGGCCGGCTCGACCGGAGAAGTACCACGGCCTCACAGAAAACCGGCGTGAAATAGCGCTTGCGCTGTGTTTCGCCGAGTGAGTGAGTTTACCGGAGGCCCGATCCCCTACCCTTTTCCCTTCCCTACCCTCTCCTATTCCTTCCCTACCCTCCCCTATTCCCTTCCCTACCCTCCCCTATTACCCTATTCCCTCTTAAAAGGCCGGCAACGCACCTGCAGCTCTTCTGATGCTGCGAGTGTCCATAGGCGACGGAAGTTGCTTTCCATCAGGTGACCCGTTTGCTCGTTTGCCCCTCTTATTTCATAAAAAAAGTAGCAAAAAAATGCATGTGGCACCCGGGAACTGACGCGGTAAAGCTACTGCATAGCATTTTTAACAACTAATGCAATTATAATTCGCATATGTCTAGTCGCACGCACACAAACATCGTGCCGAAGTCTGGCAACTGGGAGTTAGATTTTTTTCGTTACAGAATATCGTGATTCTATCGCCGCGCTCAAAGCCCGCTATAAAAGCTGAAAGCTTAAAAAACAATTCCTGTATACGGTAGGTACCCGGCTAGCTAGTAAGAGAACTATATAAAAACTAGCTGTCCCGGCAAACGTTGCTTTGCCATAATATATTTGCCATATTATTTTATTGAAGTGACTAAATAAGTATGTCACCATGGCAACGTCGATCGCTATCCCGTCGCACAAACAATGGTCGCCGTCAGTCTCAGTGTAATAATTTACTATTATTTATTCAACAAATGCACTTATCAATATAAAGTACCGAGTAGCCGATTCTCAGACCTACTGAATATGCATATAAAATTTGGTAAAAATCAGTAAAGCCGTTTCGGAGGAGTTCGTGGACTAACATTGTGACACGAGAATTTTATATATAAGATGAGTTCGTCTGCTTGGGACCTACGACATTGGGCGTTTTCACACTGCGACGATAACGACACGACACGATACTGTTGTGTCGTCTGCTCGGACGACAACGATATCGTCCGACGATATCGACACGATATAAACCAACAGCTTCTCATGCGGTCCACAAATTACGTGAGGTGTTTTTTAAATTTTTTGACCCCTTCCCCTGGTGAGATTTCGTGACATTTTATTCAACCCCCTCCCCCCCCCCCCCCCCCCCTAAATCTCACGTGAGATTTGTTGTTGATTTTTCAAAATGTGGGTTTCTTACGTAAACGTTTGGTCACAACAGTCAGTAGATTTTCTTTCGAACGAAGATCTTAATCGTAATAAGTTAATAACGAATAAGCTTACGATTAAATCTTAAGCATACGTACAATCTGGATTAATAGACCTAAATAGTATTTACCTATTTTGTTGAGAAAAAAATTACATGAGATTTTCCGAGACCGGGGGGGTCTCGGAAAATCTCATGTAATTTTTTCTCCCCAATGTGAGATTAGATGAGATTTGACTCGACCCCCTCCCCCCCTAAACACCTCACGTAATTTGTGGACGCCCCCTTAGTTGTATTGCGTCAGCAAAGGTGTGTCGTCCCGATATCAGCACGACAATCTGTCGGCGACGATATCGTTGACTGCAACGACACAGTGTGAAAGCGTTTAGTAGTGATTGTATGAAACTACCAGTCCGACGATATCGTGTCGTGTCGTTATCGTTGCAGTGTGAAAACGCCCATTATCGGCAGAGTACAGACTCACAGATTGCTTCGAGACTTTGTTTACTTACATAGTAAAAATTGTGTTTTTTGCTAAGAATAATTTCTATGGAAGTAACTTTAGTAAAAATATTTATATAAAATATACCGAGACATAATGGATATCAAATATAATGTTTCGTCCTTTGCTGACACATTGCAAAAATCGCCAGACAGACAAACACAAAAAATGTATAGCCTAATTATTATTCTGAAACTTTTTAATTTGTTTCTAGGGTCATTATTTTGCAATATTATAGAATACATTTAGGTAAGTTCAAACATGACCATGGGTATATTTATAGTGACGTGCTTCTGTTACATTAATATTTAAAATTGCTTAAATAAAATTTATATTTTCCTCTTACCTTCAACACAAATCTGGTTCACTGCAAGCTAACGGTCTTGACCGTCATTATAATTAACTGTTATCCAATGTTTTAACTATTTCATTTATCGTAAGACACAATTACACTATTTTCTTCAATATTCGATCTTTATAAATCGCTTTTTGGGGAAAAAATAAAACATCGATATCCTCTCCCTATTTCACTAGTGTTGTCGATTTTTTATCGATATTTATCGATATTTTTACGACATCAGTTCTGACGGCCACAGTCAGCTGTTTGTAACTGAAGCGTGGTACACACACCTTACACCACTTTCTCGATAAGACCGAGAAGTGTGATACGCGGAGCGAGCGTTTGGCGGTTCGCGATTTTGCTGAGTAGGATTCTACTCATTGAAGATTTTATATTTCTAATTTCATAGAAATATAATAATATGTAATTATTATAATACAATTAAAAATTTCTTTAATGTATACTGCAGTAATGCAACAACGACTGGCAGTAACACTCCAAATTTTTTCGTTAAAACATTAATGTAGACTTAAATGAGCATAAGTAGAAAGTACACACAATATTTTTCTCTGCAGCGTTTAACCGGCTGTCGCTATTTTTTCTTTTTGCCTTTATTATACATTATACAATAATTATCTGTGATGCTAAATATACAATATTGTGTAGATAATGACAAGACCGAAAACTCAAATTAATAAATAAAAATAAAAAAGGACACAGTAGTTGCAGTGGTTGGAATGTGTGGTGGGCCAATTAAAAATACATAATAAATATTTAAAAATAAAGCAGTAGTAAGCTGCTTTGTAAAAATGTTATAGTCCTAGTGAAAATCGCTTGCTTTCATCCGCCTATACGAGGCACAGGTCTTATAATATACAGCGGACATAAAATATTAGCATTTACCTATTTCGTTATAGGGGAAAGGTATTGTTGGTTCTCTTAATCGTTGTCTCACGAGGTAAAGACAAACATCGCCAAATAAGCGTTTGTAGAAACTTTTTTCGGTGTTAACGCATTTTGTATATTGCACCTCAGCGTAAATACTCCAGTCAAGTAGGATAATCGCATTATTATTTTTAAAACTAGAGAAAAATTATGAGTAGCATTTTTGTGAATAATTTTCAGAACCTTAGTCTAAGGTTATTTTCGATTAAACGTGGCATTTCCATGAACAATCCAAAATATCACAAACGACCTTTGACCCCAATTTTTTAACTCACATGGGAGTTGGGACGGACGGACGGAAACTCTTGAAGATTTTTTTAATGTCGAACTCAAAGTCTTAAAAAAATTGGTCTGGCTGTGGCCTGTGTCAGAATTTTTAACCGACTTCCAAAAAGGAGGAGGTTCTATGTTCGGGTGTGGATATTTTTAGGGTTCCGTACCCAAAAGGTAAAAACGGGACCCTATTACTAAGACTCCGATGTCTGTCCGTCTGTCCGTCTGTCTGTCACCTGGCTGTAACTCAAGAACCGCTATAGCTAGACTTCTGAAATTTTCACAGATTGTGTATATCTGTTGCCGCTACAACAACAAATACTAAAAACAAAATAAATTAAATAATTAAGGGGGGCTCCCATACAAAAAATACAATTTTAAGCCTATTTTCGCTCTGTAGTTGTACGGAACCCTTCGTGCGCGAGTACAACTCGTACTTGGCCGATTTTTTTTAATTGCGTAAAATAGAGTGGATGTATTTTACTTGGTTAAATGATTTTTTGCCGTAGATAGTAAGAAATTACTTTATGGAACATAATATTACTGTGTAGGTAGTAGAATATTCTTACCCATTAAAATAATAAATTAAAGAAGTAAAAATTAAATATATTTAAAGCGAAAGTACTTGGGGCATAAATAGAAATATTATTACTTTCTTATATAAATTATGTTTCTGAATACATTATAGTAGTTATTAAAATTAGTATTAAATTACGGTCTAAAAAACTAAACTTAGACTGGTGCAGTGTTAGAAAAGATTGCTGCCATTGATAAATCCAATCCAATAATACCTAGTAGAAAAATAGCTTGTATTTTTCCACAAAATTATATTAATAATATTATATTATTATTTATTATCGTGCTTTAATGATTGTATGATTTGTATGCTCTGTATCGTTTTATTGATGAAGGCATTTCTAATTATTATGAATCTTTACAAGAAAATTGTAATTTCCTTCCGCTAGTGGGAAATATACTAGATATAAATATTGTCTTTTTCCGGCATTCAAATTATTTCCATACCAAAATTTCATAAAAATCGGTGCAACAATTTCGGCGTGATTAGACAACAGACATTCCTCATCTGCAACACTATTGCGGATAAAAATTCTAAGCATACGTGGGATTTGGATGGGATTCATACGTGGGAGAGCCATGCTTCGGCACGAATGGGCCGGCTCGACCGGAGAAATACCACGTTCTCACAGAAAACCGGCGTGAAACAGCTCTTGCGCTGTGTTTCGCCGAGTGAGTGAGCTTACCGGAGGCCCAATCCCCTACCCTATTCCCTTCCCTACCCTCCCCTATTCCCTTCCCTTCCCACCCCTACCCTCCCTATTACCCTAATCCCTCTTAAAAGGCCGGCAACGCACCTACAGCTCTTCTGATGCTGCGAGTGTCCATGGGCGACGGAAGTTGCTTTCCATCAGGTTACCCGTTTGCTCGTTTGCCCCCTTATTTAATAAAAAAAAGCAATTATATACGACTTTAACAGTCTCTATCCTAACATAAACTCACATTTTATCATTGGCGTTTGATTTACGTGCTTTCTCGCCATTAATATTCTCCATGCCACCTTCGTAGTTCCGACTAAAACGCGTTTAGGTACGCAGTTAACGTATGGCCGAAATTCGACGAACATGGAGACAGTATGACACGATTACATTATGGTACTACTAGCGGCCTGATACGTGCTTCGCTACGTATAATATAATAATATAATATCTATAGACGCTTCACACCACGTCAGTCTGGCCCCGTGGTAAGTACCTGAAGGACTTGTGTTACAGGTACCAGACAACGGAAATATATTTAATACTTTTATACTATACATATATTTAAGATTTTTATTATATGATACACATATTTAATACACATCCATGACCCAGGAACTTTATTAACTTTTTGTTCCGTCGGCGGGACTCGAACCCGCGACCTCCGGCTTGAGCTACCAACGCGCTCACCACTGCGCCACGGAGGTCGTCAAATATAATCTATACTAATATTATAAAGAGGTAACTTTGTTTGTTTGTTTGTTTAATTGTAATGAATAGGCTCGAAAACTACTGGACCGATTTAAAAAATTCTTTCACCATTCGAAAGCTACATTATTTACGAGTAACATAGGCTACATTTAATTTCGGAAAATGTAGGGTTCCGTAAGATATTTGGGTTTTTCTGACACAAGATGAAAAAAATCAACCAGAAAATTTACTTATTTTGCGTACGCTGCCTAAACTATAAAAAATAAAACCATACAATGTTCTAAGTAAATGTAGATCTTTTAAATATCTACAAAAAAGTCCGCAACACACTATACCTATCTATGTCAAGTGAGGTACAACAACCATTATTTTATTTAAAAATCTCGATTTTTTTTGGACTACATTTAAACGCATTTATTTTACTCATGCTATTAATCTTTATCAAAATGAATTATTTCATCACTAAGTATAGTTTATGTAGATAATATTTGGTCTTTGAATGATTAAAACTGGACGTTTGGTTTAGAAGTTATGGCGAAATTAAAAATTGCGATTTACGCCCGTTTCGAAGTGGGCGCTACCAAGGCGGGGGTGCACAGTAGCGAAGATTATGACCGGCCCTGCAGCTGGTGAATTGGCTCATATACCAAGAATACCAATGATCCCTACTGATTTGCCTATACCCTTCAAAAGGCTCCAATTTCCTGTAAAAAATATTTTGCACTAATGATAAATATTATGTAAATCCCAGGGCCAAACATTCAAATTAGTAGGAATAGATTTATAAAAAGAATGTTTTGCTCCATCACGAGTCGGGGATCCCGACCATCAGTATATTTTGTTACCTGAAAATAACTTAACGTCAATTAATGTTGTTTATAGAAAAGCTCTACAATAATCGCTTTAGTTATCTATCCTAATACAACGGGTTGCACTCCGGGACTACCGTCAGAGGTGAAAACTTATTATTAATTACATTTAAATATTCTCATCATTAACAACTTTAACATCCATAGAAAGACAATCTGTGCAGCCTGCGGAAAATGACTGCGTCGTCGATGTTTCTGTGAATTGACCTGGGAATCATTTTGCTGACCGTGTCTTTCCTGGGTAGGCTTTTTGCAGCGGTAACCGACATCCACGCGGGCGGAGCCGCCGGCGACCGCCATCTATACATTATAATAAAACTGTAGAAATGAAAATTCTGTACATTAAAGATATTCAAAAAATAATAAGCGGGGGGTGTCACTACATCGCTATAGAAGTCTGTCTGTCTGTCTGTATGTTTGTTCCACTATCACACGAAAACTACTGATCCGATTTGAATGCGGTTTTCGCAGATATATTTGCCTTCTTCCAACTTAACATCTGGTATATAAATTTTTTTCCCCCCACACCTCTAAAGGGACGAAAGAGGAAGTCAGATTTTGTATAAGACTTTTGCTTTAACACGAAAACTACTGATCCGATTTGCATACGATTTTCACAGACATATTTGTCTTCTTCTGACTCAACATTTGGTGACTAAAAATCCCCCCACCCCACCCCTCTAAGGGATCCAAAGAGGGGGTCAGATTTTGTATCAAACTTTTTTCTTTAATGGACTTACTTTGACATATTATTAACTATTTTTTTCAACTTAACATCTGGTGTATACAATTTTTCGCCCCACCCCTCTTAGGGGACAAAAGAGGGGGTGAAAATTTGTATCAACTGATGAAGTACAAATATTTTAAATGGCAAAACAACGTTTGCCGGGACAGCTAGTATAAATATAAAGTGAAATAAATATAAAGTGAAATAATACAAAAATCTGTTAGAACATCGATTCATTTCTTAAAAAATATATTACTTAATTGCTAGCTATTTAAAAACTTTGGATTAACAATAATTTTTGTATTTCCATTTTGAGTGTGAATAAACAAACGGCTGGGGGTACCGACTCTGGAACAGGCAACATATCGCACGGTGAGAACGAAAGTGACCTAATAGAAAAATCATCAAAATCGAGTTTTACATAAAAACAGACTTTAAAAGCCATTTTTTATTACCTACAAAATCAAAAACTGACTTAATCCCGCTACGCACCGCTCTAAGCTATCTTGCCGTCTCTTTCATTTTCACTCCCCCCGCAACCCCGTCAGTATAACAGCGACACGACCAGTAATCCACCGAGAGTGCTAAGGGATCGACGTATATCGCGTTAATTTTTTTCCGACCAAATACGGATTAAGTCAGCTTAGGACTGAAACTTAGGTAAGATTATTGATGTCGCTGTAAGTATAAAAGTGACCTATTTTTGTTTTAAGCCTGTTTAAGATTGAAATATTTTTATTTTACGTGTTCTAAAATCTATTAGGGCAATTCTTGATTAACTGATAGCTGGAGTTTTATGTCGCGTTAGGTGATACGCTTTTACTTTATTATTAAATTGCATTTTGTTTTGACTTTTTTGTGAATGAGTCTTTTTACGAATAAACTTAATTTAAAATTGTTAGACTATTTAATGAATGTGTCTATTTACGACTTTTTAGAGACGGAGAAAAGCTGTTGTGGCAAAAATGAAAAGAAGAGTGGATCTGATCCTAAAGATGTTAGAGTGTAAAGGAGAAGAAGAGGTAACACTTTATGTATAATTATAATATTTTATTGTAAATCTCGGCAACTGGTCGGTTACGTGACCACGTCTCCGTGATCCGTGTCTGTTCCGTATCTCTATCTGACTAAAAGTTGTGTCTTGTTGTGCGCAAGAGTGGCTCTTCTACAAGAATGGATGTACTATCAGAGAATTTGATTCCTAGGCAAATGGGGTACCTACGTAGTTTGGTCGCGTTACGTCCACCCCAGCAAACAGATCACAATTAACATTGAATTGAGTTGATCCCACCAATTGATGTTGGTCTGTCAACTGCCTAGGAATCAACTTTCTCGATGGTACATCTTGCATGCTACTTAAGCTTGTTTTTTCTATAATCCTTGAGTCGTACGTAACCTACATAAACTAATTATTTAATATTTTTAGGAAATTGTTAATAACAAGGAAAATGTTTCTTCAAAGATTAATGTTGAAGTAGATGATGGAACTACAATTCAACAGATAAAAAGAATAAGGACTGAAAGTGGTGAATTAGAGGTAACTAAAATAAAAATAATTTAAACGTCATTTTGTGATGTATTTTGTTTATTTTTCTCTATGTATTTGTGTTTCTAGGAACTACGAAATTTATGCAACACTACTTAAATTGTTTTACTTTTTACTTACTTTGGTTTATGTTTCAGAAGGAGTCTCATAACGGTGAAGAAATTGATTCAAGAAGTTATACCTTACTACAAAACGTTGAAAAGTGCAATGTTACCACAAATCATTTATTGGAACCTACTCAGACCGCAGCTGCTCACGGAGAGGTAAAAATGTTCAATTTACTTTATTTTAAAACGATCAAATATTTAATTATTTGACAGTAATTTTAAACAATAATAAGCAGTACCTTGGTAAATAAAGTCACGCAACATACTAGTATATATTGATCTGATTCCTTTTTGGTTAAATTAGCTTTATTTTTCAGAAGGTGAACTGTGATAGAGTAGTAGATCTAGAAAATGGTACAGAAAAGGAATTAACCTTAGAAGAAAAAACTAATTGTAGGAAATCTAGGTCCAGGAGTTCATCGACGTCTTCATCATCGTCATCGAGAAGCTCGTCTTCAAGCTCATCAGGGTCTTCAAACACGTCGTCAAGTTCATCTAAATCATCGAGATTCTAGCAAGCTAGACGCCGCTACTCCTTCATCAAGTCCCAAGCCGAGTTCCAGTAAGGAACATGCTTCTCCTTCTGCGTCGAGTCCTAAGCCGAGTACTAGTAAGAAACATGTCGACTCTTCTTCACCGAGCTCTACGCCGAGTAAACCACATACAACCTTGTCTACTTCACCTAGTAAGCCGAACTATCGAATATCACCGATTAATACTGATGAAAGTGATGTAGATCTCAGTGACTCTGACCGACTTTTAAATTAAATAACAACACAGTTAATGATGCTTCATCGTCTGAATTTGTTTCCGATTCCGCCAACATTGAAAATACCGAAAAAAAAGAAGAAAACTAGAAAACGCCTAAGAAATCCATCTAAGTGGAAACAAAATGTCATTAAAGAATTGAGAAATACGGGAAAAGCCTATCAATCACTTTCAAAAACAAAAAAAAAAAATTTCAGCTCGTAGTATAAAAGAAAAGTGCAATTGCAAACTAAAATGTGGTGGTCCTATATACACCCCATACCAGTTTATCACAATTATCAAAAATGCTCGAGAATCTGGAAAACCGTTCACCGTTAGGGAAATGAACCATAATTGTTTCTTTGATTTGAAACAATTGCAAGAACGGTGGGCGTATAACTTTAATGAGGATACGGAAAAAAATAAACTCACTTGGAATGATATCAAAGTCCTGCAATTTCTCAAAGAAGAACCGTCTTCATTTAGGTACAAAACATCATATTCCCAAACTGCTTTCCATACAGTCAATATGCGAAACAAAAGAAAAAAAATGAAGTGTGATGATGAAATAATACTTCAACGGCTGTACGAGCAACCGATTCCTTTAAAAGAAAATAAAATTAAAGATCTCAAGAATCTCTTAAATAAAAATCAGATTCCGCATTACTATGCAAATTTCTATGATTTCTTATAATTTAGTAAAATTATAAGAAATCATTATAATTTAGTACTGTGTTACAAAATTATAAGGAAACATTATAATTTAGTGCTATGTTACTAAATTATAGTAGGTGCTTAAAAGGTACCGTA
The DNA here is from genome assembly GCA_963422495.1 of Polyommatus iphigenia. Taxonomy (NCBI): domain Eukaryota; kingdom Metazoa; phylum Arthropoda; class Insecta; order Lepidoptera; family Lycaenidae; genus Polyommatus; species Polyommatus iphigenia. The sequence continues at coordinate 17,565,141 of OY730179.1, forward strand.
TTATTTTTATTTAAAGACAAACATTTTTTTTTGTTTTGTTACCTAATAGTTTTTAAAATTATTAATACATGTTACCTAGGTTACCTAGGTACCTAGTAAAGACTGATTTAAGACTGATAGTACTTAAACAATATTTCCTAGAAAATGTTATAAACGAAACTATGCTTATGTGATTATATTTTATAAAAGTTTTGTTTAATTTTAGTTAAGTACTTTAACTTTTTGATTAATTTTAAGGAGAATACCTTTATTTTAATAGAACAACATGACTGTTGTTTTTTATGTTTATAATACTTTATATTATAAACTACAGAATTTGACTTTGTTGTAACTGTTTGTTTAATACAGTAATAATTGATTTTAAAAATGTTTTTATTGGTCCTTTGGTTTATGATATATTTAAGAATTTAAAGTGCTCTATTTTGTGTCAAGTCACTTAATATTAACATTCATCAGATTAAAACAGACCTATATCCTAAAAAGAAATGACAATTTAATTGTTTTGAGTACTAAAGTGACCTACTCTCGGAAGTTTTTTTAATGCATTATAAACGTACTAAATATTTTAATTATCTAAAAAAATATTATTGAGGTCGAAACTAGACAGTACAAAGATAAATTTGCAACTTTAATTTTGAAATTATCAATACAATGAATATGCTTTAAATAGAAATGAAAAAAAAAAATCTTTTAAAATGTTAACTTTCTTTCTTCAATATCCAAAAATCACGATTTCTGTATTGGGTCACTTTCGTTCTCAGCGTGCGATATTATAGTTGGCTATGTAATAATATTAATATAATAATATCTATGGACGTTTCACACCACGTCAATCTGGCCCCGTCAAAGACTTCTATTAAATAGAAGTTTTTGGGCCCCGTGCTAAGTACATAAAGACTTGTGTTATGGGTACCAGACAACGGAAAAATATATTTAATACTTTTAAACTATACATATATTTAAGATTTTTATTATATCATACACATATTTAATACACATCCATGACCCAGGAACATTGAAAAACTTTTGGTTCCGTCGGCGGTATTCGAACCCGCGACCCCTGGCTTGAGCTGCCACACACTCTACCCATTGAGCCACAGAGGTCGTCATGTAAAAAACACATGATTCTTCCAAATTCAAACCACCACGTTTTTGTGATTATCAGATGGCATACGATCGAGAGCAATAATTTTAAACAATAATTGAATAGATAATTTTAAATTCAATTCAATTCAATTCAATTTCTTTATTTGCCAAATGTGAGTTAGTAAAGATGTTAGTAGATTTACAATGGTACCATCACATTTGCCCAATCGAGCATGCAAATGTTTTTAGCTTATAAAGTAGGGTACAATATAATATGAGATACTTATTAGTTATTAGTTATTACTATTCTTACAAATTAACAAAGTATATTCCAAATGTGTTATTAATTATTATATAATAAGCTAATAATTGTGCTGTATGGTTAACTTATTTAAATATTACCAATTGTCAATAATAATAAGTAATTATAAGTAATTAGACAAAATCTATTATTTTTAATCATAGAATTCATTTCTTATTTAATTGTATTATAAGTAGAATTATTATTATTTTAAAAGTCAAATTATAGGATTGGATTTTATTATGTCAATTATAGTCAATTTACAATTACAATAATTAGTATAAATTAACAAATTATGAGAATATTTTCATTTTATGCAATTCATTAAAAAATATTTTTATTTAAAAAGTCATTTACAGTATAATAGCATTTGTCAATTAAGAATTTTTTTAGATTTCTTTTAAACATAGTCAAGTTTTCAATTTTTTTTATGTCCTTAAGCAATCTATTATAAATTAATGTTACCATGCCTAGTACTCCCTTTTGCATAAATGTTGTGTTACGAGTTATAGTCCCAACTCTTAGTTTAAGTCTGTTGCTTTTAAGTTTTGGGAATATATTTATATTGGTTTTAACTAATAAGGCGCATTCAAGTACGTATATGCTAGCGAGAGGGAGTATATTATATTTTTTAAAGTATGGTACACAACTTTCATTCTGTTTTATACGAAAAACGGCTCTGAGACATCTTTTTTGTGCCTTGAAAACAAGTTTCCTATTGGATGAATTACCCCAAAAGACAACACCATATCTCAAAGAAGACATAACATAGGCATTAAAAGCCATTAAAACAGATGATGTATGTGAGACAATATTCAGCATATAAAGAACGTATGCATATTGATGCAGTTTCCTACACAATGAGTCACAATGAGTTTTCCAATTTGTCAGTTCCAGTTCCAGTCAAAATTCCAGTTTGTCATCTAATATAATACCTAAGAATTTTATAGTTTGAGTATCTTCTATCGGAATGTCTTGATATTCTATATTTAATTTGATTTTATTTGTACGTTGATGAAAATGAATCATTTTAGTTTTTTCCAAATTTATGATTAGATCGTTCCTTTGAATTCATTCTATAATTTTTTTAATGCTTTCATTTATTTGTTCTTCAAAATTTTTATTGATTTGTTCAAAAATAGCTGTACTGTCATCGGCAAATAAAATCATAGGATCCCTATTATAGCTCTAGGTAGGTCATTAATATATTATATTAAGAACAAAAGTGGTCCTAAGACACTGCCCTGCGGGACTCCGCATGTAACAGTTCTGTATTTAGACTTAAAATTGGTCTCTGTATGTGTTTTTGGACAGATATTTACTATTTCTGTCTGTTGTTTTCGACCCGTTAGATAAGATTTAATAAGTTTTAGGGCTACACCTCGTATACCACTACGTTCTAATTTATTTAACAATATTTTGTGATTCACACGATCAAAGGCCTTTGACATGTCCATGAATATAGCCGCAACTGCTTTTTTTTTGTCAATGTTAGGTATTACGTGTTGAAGAAAATTGAAAATAGCTAGATTATTAGATTTATTCTTTCTGAATCCCATTTGCTCCTTACATAGAATATCATTTTTCTCAAAGAATGTATTCAGTCGGTTGTAAATTATCTTTTCTAAAAATTTTGACAAAACAGGATTTATAGTGATAGGTCTGCAGGAATTCATACTTTCTTGGTTTCCCTTTTTAAATAGTGGCTTCACTGTAGACGATTTTAAATGGTTAGGATACACCCCTGTTATAAGGCACTGATTTACAATGTGACTTAAGACCGGACTTATATTACCTGCAACTTCTTTAATGATGCTCGTTGATATTCCATCATACCCTGTGCTATGTGTGTTATTAATTGATTTTATTATTGTAAGTATTTTTCGGGTCAGTAGGAGTAAAAAAAATTGAGTTCGAACATGTAGTGCTTGTGATATTATCATTTAAATTATTATTTTCATTAGAGTTACATTTAGTATTATTAGTTTCCGATAATTCAATAAAATAGTTATTAAAGTGTTCGGCAATTTCATACGGCTTTTCTACTAATTTGTCACCAGATTTTATTTTAGTTATTGTTCTTTTATTATTCTTTTTATTGTTTTTTACTTTATTAATAATGTTCCATGTTGCTTTGGTTTTATTTTTTGAATTATTAATGAAATAACTGTTTTGTGATTTTTGTGTTAGTTGTATTATTTTTTTTAGCCTTTTTGAGTGTTCCTTTAGATATTTTTTAATTTTTTGATCTTTTGTATGTCTATAATTCCAAAATAATAACCTTTTTTTTCTACAACACTGTCTTATTCCTTTTGTAAGTCACTTACATTTATTATTTGACTTTTGACGTGATAACGTCTTATAATTCGATATGGGGTGCGCGCCCGAAAAACATGACAGTTCATGCGGCGTTACCTCGCTGACAGCTCTGAGGCGTTCCATTTACACTTTCAAGTCTCTCAACAACCGTAAGGCCCACCTGGGCCGCGCTCTTTGTTTCGATTATATTACGTATTTCGATGACTTAGAGAATACTTTTGTATGAAGAAGTTTGGTTAGTTATGACCTTTGATACATTGACCACACTCTGAATGAAAAATAAATAAACAATCTGTGAGCTATTAGTATTATTTCGGCTATTCAAAATTGTGCTCTATTTCCTACGTGTCAAGGTATGACTTAATATATTATGAAGAATAAAGTATTCGTTTATTTCTTCTGAACAAGTCACTAATTATAGTTTCGAAAGTTTATAATTGAGAAACTAATATCACATCGGACTAAATACTATATTATGATGGCTTGATAGATAGAAAATTTAACATATATTATAATGTAGTTCACACAAACATAAAATATGGATTATATGTAAGGATATTTCATATTACATTAATTTTCCAAGGATGGTAGGCCGGGCGCCATTTTTTTTTGCACATTGACCTGCCAACTTTTTTGCATAGATTTTTCCCGGAACTGAGGGGTTAAGGCTATGACGTTGTCACGTTCAACTATCGTCAGTAAACCGACTTTACAGACAACCGATTTTTTTTTTCTTATTTTGTGTATCGAAAAACAAAGGTTATATAGTAAAAGAAATATGTCAATAAATGAATCATATGCCTTATTTGGACAATTTTGTTTGTAAACTTCATCAAAAGAAATACTCGATAAATAATTTTTAAATTTACTTATGTTTTCGTTGCTATAATCTCTTTTATTTATGAAGTAGTATTTATCTGTTTTAACTTGCTTATTAATTTTATATTTCAATAGTTGAGCTGTATGATCGGAAAGTCCTAAGTCTATAACAATTGAAGCTTCATTGTCTTTTATATTGTGAATTAAATTATCTATACATTTTCCGCTAACAGGACGAGTAGGTTCTTTTCCAGAGAATATCATATCATAACCAGATACTATGTTCTCAAATTTATGTATTGTTGGTGTTTTATTTAGAATGTCCAAATTGAAATCACCACACATTACAATTTTTAATTTCGGTTTGTAACTAATTTTATCAAGGATTTCTTGTAATGTCTTGAAAAATGTATCTAAGCAAGCACTAGGTGGTCTATAGATGCAAATAACGACCAGATTTAAGTTAGAAATTTTTATAGCTGAACATTCTATTATTTTAGGTATGCTTAATTTTACAATTTCATGTAGTGTTTCGTATGTAAATGAGTTTTTTACAAAGATACAAGACCCTCCATGCCTACTCTTTCGAGAATAATGTGGGGCTAACCTATAACATGGCAAATTAATTAAGTCAATGTCATCGTCTACCATATTGTGTTCGGTCATGCATAAAATGCTTACATTAGTGGGGTTATTAGTGTTTTGTGATAATTCATCCAGATTTACATACAACAAATCACATTTAGACAATAGCCCATTAATATTCTGGTGCATAATGAATATTTTATCATTGGCGAAAAAGATGATCCGCAAGATTTTCTTCCACTTCAGGAGATGTTATTACATTACTAAATATTTTATCATTGTCATTATACAATATAGGTTCTGTTTGTGTATTTTTGTCCAAGACTATTTTAGAATTACATTTGTAGCTTGCCAGTTTTTCACTTATATATTTTTCATATTTATATTTATAATATAAACTAATAATAACCCTAGCTAAAGATCTGCTTAAGATTAATTTAAAATTATGTCCTATGGGGATAATCCTGCTGTAGTCCATATTGAGAAAAATGTTTTTATAAATATGACACATATGTTCCAAGAGATTATTTAGCATTATTTCATTTAAATTTCTATTCTTGGGTACCTCTGAAATTATAATATTTGGAGTTTTATTGTTCTCAAAAAACATTCCCAAATATTTTGTAATCTTTTAGCCTGTTCTATACAGTCCGGACAGGAGTCGGTAAATGAGTTGTTAGGCATACTATTCATTGTTGTGTCAAAGATTGGTGATTCTTGTGTGTGAATATTTGATATGGATCTAGACCTTCTTCTGCGCAAAGTAACAAAATCTTCGTTGTAAAAATCCATTTTATTTAAATTTATTTCTTTCAATCTTTCAATATTATTAATTAAAATTTAAAGGTTTGATAGGCTCTCATTTTTAATTTTAAACCATTGTAGCTCGCGAATAATTTCTCGTCTTGTATTAGAAATAATTGCACAACGTTGATCCAATTCACGATTTTCATCGCCAATAAAATATTGCAAAAATTGATGATCAGCGTCGGGGTACGGCAATAACGAACCAACTTGATGATAAATCTGGCCCTGAATCTGTAACATGTATGCAATTTTAGGTTGTTGGATAAGAATTTTTAAAACTATCGAATACTTTGTGATTAAGATTGATATAAACATGGGACAATCCAGTTGAATTTACCTTAAACGTCGGCATGAAATTATCTCTAATAATTTTAGTAGCACCAAAAGAAGTCATTTGAAATGCCGAATTGTATTGTTGAATATGACTCAAAAATGCTTCGATATTTGAGATGTCCAAAACGCTATGCCGTAGCCGGCGGCTAATATAACGGTTCCGGTAAATTAACGATAACGGCTCCAATTTTATAAAAAAGAAAATAAAAAATATTGATGAATGAAGTTCGGGTGGAATTTCTAATGCTGGCAATCTAACTTTACCATTAGTACAACACATGCCGGGCGTATATTTTCTTCGCTTCGACTCGTTCACTATCAACGGATTCCCAACTCATTAAAGTACTCATTTCAAATATTTTTAACAAAAAATTAAAACTGACTTCCAAGTAAAAACAATAACATTACTTATTATTAAATGAACTAAAAAGAATTAAATAATTCTTAACCCTTAATTAGGCGCATCAAAAAAGTCACACAAGTAGTCGCATGGGGTCTCCACTGACCCCAAATAAAAAAATGAAAATTAAGTTGAAGAAATGAATAAAACGTATTAATTAAGCGAATTATTAGAGTGCTTTATAATAATTAATCATAATAATCAAAAACCTTCATTTGCCTCTATATAACTAAAAAAATCAATCAATTACTGCTCTGTCTCGAAATCTCATAAATATCACTATGGTTGATATTAAGATTAAAAAAATCTATTATTCACTTTGATGACCAGATTCATTTTTTTTGCAGCACCGAAGGAAGTAGGTCCTAAGATAATACTGACAAACATAGTTTCCTCATTTGTATGATTTGTTACGCACTTGTGGTCATCACCCCCTCATCATCATCATCATTACCATGCAGTGGTCAGGGATTATTTTAGGCATCTCTGGGCGCTAAAATATTGTCTACCGATTCATGCCTACCACAAATCGGTGCATAGGTTTGAAGTTCGGAGGCAGTAGGCTCGCAAAATCTCTTTTATCTTCAGAAACCTTCCAGCCGCCAACGTTTTTCACTATCTTGATCTATACTGACATTTTTACAGAGTAATTATATAAAAAATGTTGTCAATAGAGTGATATACTCATATATTTATAAATCATACTAAATTTTATCAAAAATAATTTAACAATTAAACATAATATTACAAAAATGGAAACTTGTCTTGTGACAAAAAAAGTCACGTAAGTGGTCGCATGGGTTCAGCGTTCAAAAGAGGAGCGACACATGCACCATCGTTAGCTAACCGGCTACCACTTATAAGGATGCCTCAATGAGAATTAGGAAACTACCAAAAGCGTCGTTGCATTCCTGGAACTCTAGGACATATTTTTTTCGGTTAGAAAGTGATCTGACCCCATGCGACCAATTAAGGGTTAAGCTGGGAACAAATTATCGGACGAACGTCCGCGGACGCTTTCATCGGATGCGGCTTGTTTCTATCTGATCAATACAAAATACACTAGACTTTTCACATTGTCTGACATACCTAAGTCGCGGGCGCGACCTTGAGCGTTCGGACGTCCGAAAAGAATCTGGCTGGCCGGATGTTTTTGCATCCGCGGACTACGTCTTTGACTTAGGTTAGGTCTTTGACGTCCGCGGATGAACCGTGCACATTGTTAAGCCGCATCCATCAGCCGCGACTTATGGATGCGTCCGATAATTTGTTTCTAGCTTTACTCTTTAGTAGTGCATCTTTCAGAATTTTCCTAAGCCTCAACTATTTCTGTATACAATCTTCATAAATTTGAAGTCGGTAAACTTGAAATTTTTATATGTTTTTAGTAAACGTTTTAGAATGAATATGTACAATGCCAGGCGGTTTTGAACAGCATAAGACCTGGACAGGCGAGGGGACAGCTGCTAAGAGTCGAGCGTGCGAGTTAGAGGTGTTGCGTGAACATATTGTGACACAGACATTTTCATATTACTGCTCGGAAACATGGACCATCTTAACAATTATAATAGGTAATTTTAAAAAATCTATATGGAGTATGGTAAAAATAAATAAATTCAAAATACGATGATGTGTATTGCGCAGTGTGAAGGAAATGATGATGATGACGAATAAATAATAATTAAATATGCTTATAAGCATATATGCTTTCAGTACTTAAAACAAAACCGAAACCCCCAAACATGTATCCTCAAGGAAGTTGAAGTGCTGTTCATCACCTTCAAACAATTAACAATGACATATATTGGTGCAAAATCTGACTTTTTGGAAACATTTGCCCAAAATCTGTGTAAAATTACGCTAAAATCGGTCCAGTAGTTTGTGAGATTAGTGCGCTCAAAGTCAAACAAACTTTTTAGCTTTATAATACTAGTAGTGTTACCATTCATTTTTGTCATCATCACAATCATCACAATTTCTACTTTTGTGACTTAGAAATTCATAGGGTTGAAAGTGTTTGGGCCCTCACCTACGGCCACTTCACCTAACGTACATAATAATAATATTATATTCTTTCTTTGATGGGTAGGTAAGTGTAGCATCAATTCATGCCATAAATACAAATTATAATAATGCTAAATTAATACGAGTATAAAATCTAAAAAATCTTACTTTACTTTCTAAGGAATAACAAAATCGTGTTGATTTTTTGATCAGGGACCTCTAGCAATTGTCATAAACATTAATATTATTTTCCTTAACCCAGATTTCATTGTAAGAAATGATAGCGTGCCGTATCGGTTTTAAATTCAGATGTCTGGTAATTTCACGAGAGAACAATTAAATTGAGATTTTATAAAAAGATCCCGTCTGTTTATTGTTTAGTTAGTGAAATACTCTTCGTCAGGCAAAATGAATTATTTTGTTAAGGTAGTTTAGTTTTTTATTAACAAAAGTTAAAAGTAAGCGCGTAGGGTTTGTTAAACCAGTAGCTTTGTCCACACTGGGCCTTTTTTTGTTCAACAAGGGCATGCGTTATAGCGCAGTCAACATCGAACGTGAGGCATGCCCGTGACGCGCGTTGAAATCGTAGCGCTCGCTATGACACTTTTCTTTCAACGCGGTTGGATTTTGACGCATTCAATTATTGAATATGCCAAACGAAAGTTGAATAAAAAGAAGACGACGAAAATTGAAGATGAAATTGCATAATGTGGACATAGCTAATATGTATTCTGTGGTAGGGTCTTAAACTTTTAAATAAGTTTTTTGTTGCAGTGGTTATTGCTATTTGCCAATCTTGTGCTTATATTATTTGCTGATACTTGATAGTGCGTGTGTTAAAAGTGAATTTTATTTTTAATAATAATAGAAGGTCCAGAGTAAAAGTACCATCGAGGAAATTGATTCCTAGGCAGTTGACAGACCAACGTCATTTGGTCGGATCATGTCAATTCAACGTTAATAATAATTGTCGCCTGGGTTTGACATAACGCGACCAAATTACGTACATATTCTGCCTAGGAATCAACTTCTCTGATAGTACTTTTCATTCTCTTGCTTTCCATATAATTGCAAGTTCTTAATCCTTCGATCGCGGATTCTTGGAAATCTATTGTTATTATATTGTTGTCGCGGTCGCCGGTGTCATTATGGGGGTTGATAGGTTAACAAAACCCTTAGAACGCAAACTGAATAAGTCATAATACATGCCTTTTATATCCCGAGTTACCAGATAAGTAATTATTATGCTCTTCTAATAGTTTAAAATAAGTAGACCTGTTATCTTAATCACTATTAGGCCGTGTTCACACCAAACTGACTATACGCCGCTGAATCTGAGCGAGCGTTACGCACTTTATTGTATTTCCATACATATTCACTTTTTCGTTCACACCTAACGGACAATACGAGTACGCCATTACGCTAGGCGTAGGCGCGGACATTCGATACCGTATATTTTCACGTTCACTTACGTTCACACTGGGGCTCACAGTGAGCCTGCTCTCATTCAGCGGCGTATAGTCAGTTTGGTCTGAACACGGCCTTATAATAATATGTAATTATTTCAGATATGTATCCTCTACTCGATATTACAAAACATAGAGGGTAAAGCGCTGGCTGGAGTGAAAAAGACATTTCAGTTCGAACTTGTGCCATTTAGGCATTTTTCTGTATTCCTGGAGCATATCTCTCCATTTGGGAAATTTGAGCTGAAGCATTCTCTGGAGAAACGGGACACGGTGGAAGAACCCATCCCCAATGAAATACCCGTTGCTGTGGAGGAGAAGAAAGTTGTTCTTACTAGTGTTGTTGGTAAGTAGTTAGGTATATCTTATAAGGTTGCAGTCAGATAGGGGTAGCGGGCCCCTAGACGATCAGTTTTATAGCGCAATATCACGTATTGTTCAATATTATTGGCCGTCTAGGGTTGATATTGAACGCGCTGCCTTTCAGTCTGTCGAAACACACTAGTGAAGGCTGAATTACGCCGGCGTAAATTCCGCCGCGTTTACGCCGCGCTTCAAACACATACAAAACACGGGCGGAACGCGAGGGTTGACACCTGTAGCGCTAGCACGGCAACCAGCGGAAATGCGAAAGTATGGACAAACTGTGGAAATAAACCTAAGGTGCCGTTCCGATCTTTTTTCGTTCCGAAAAATTAAATTAAAATGCCAATTTATGACAGACTATAGTTACAAACTGTGGAGATAAACTTAAGGTGCCGTTCCGATCTTTTTTAGTTCCGAAAAATTCAATTAAAATGCCACTTTATGACAGACTATAGTCCTAAAAATTCAAAAAATATCCTACATTATAACATATACTGTCTGTCATAAAGTGGCATTTTAATTAAATTTTTGTCGGTCGCGATTAGCCGCGGTAAAGATCGGAACGGCACCTTAGGTTTATTTCCACAGTTTGTCCATACTTTCGCATTTCCGCTGGTCGCCGTGCTAGCGCTACAGGTGACACACTATTCCGTCGCGTTCCGTCCGTATTTTGTATGAAATTTTGAAACGCGGCGTAAACGCGGCGGAATTTACGCCGGTGTAATTCAGTCTAGTGTGTTTAGATACTTATTGTCAAATAAATTGTTCAATGATATTGCACAATAAAATTGATCGTATAGGGGGGCCCACTTAATGATCACGTAATATCATCTATAATTTATTAAAGGTTTTGATGTGAAAACGTAGTAAAGAAGTCAAACTGTAAAGAAAAGTGTAGGAAAATTAAGTCTTTAAGTAATGTATCAGATTAGATAAATTAGTTATTAGACTATTTATTACATGATCTAAGTATATTTAGCCACATCCGGCTTTTTATGACTATCAGATGAAAAAAACCTAGCGTTTAATATCTGGGTAATAACGTACGTATCCTTAAATATCGTGAATCAAGCAAGACATTTTTTTTATCCGTAGTAAAAAAAAACACTTTAATATACCCAACTGTTGCTTGTTACGTTGAAAATAGCAGTGTAAATAGATCTTGAGTTTATTTCGCATGTGGATGCTAACTGTGAAGCTAAATAAGGTTATAGCAGCCTGACGAAGGTCGTTTTAAAATTGCTATCACGCTCCATTGCATAATTTTTGTCCTTCAGTGGATAAAAGTACAGCAAAAATATCACTAGTCTATGTCCAGTTTATAAGGTTTTTTGAGAACCTTTTCTATTCAGTAACGCTTCTGACAACCTACTTATTATAAAAGTTAATTAAGAGCGAGCTGTCAAATTTTGCTGTGTTTTCTAATAAGTATTACGATCCCGGAAGACGATTGACTTAAATAAATCTCAATTTCATTTAATAATTGTATATTTATCTGATACTTATAGCCTAACGGAAAACACGATTCACTTATTTTGACTCGATAGTTTTTCGAAATTATGAATATTTCTGGGCTTTTCAACAAATATCTGTTGCACTTATTCAGTTACTATCATTAAATAACTTGCACTACTACAATCATAGACTTTGTAAAATCATAGCTAAAGGAAATATTAGTATTGTATTTAGTTTTTAAGGGTGAAATCTATAGCTTAAGCTTAGCTAAGATTTTGTAAAGTAAAGTCTGAAGTAAAGTCTGAGTTAAGTCTAAGATCGCTCTATAGATTTCACCCTAAGTAATCATCAAAAAACTGTTATGGGACTTACGACCTTTACTTTTGTGCTATAATGCGGGAACCCTTGTTACGCGATATTATTCACTACTAGCTGCGGCTCAAAGTACAATTCATGCGGGCACGATTCATGGAATCATTATATCACGATTGGAGGATAGCGGGGTATGTAGGCGGGGCTAGCGTGTTTTGATATTTTTGGCAGCCCGGTCTTAATCAATATCATTATTGAAAAGGTAAACTTAGCTATCTAGATTCTAGTCCATTGAAATAATTATGTTACATGAGCTTTGCATTTTTTTGGGGACGCAATTTTAATTTGGGACATGTAGGCCCCCCCTACATGTCCCATCAAAACCTTAACCTCAAGCACAGAATATTATATATTAGTAGTACCAACCTCAATTTTGTGGAGTTGCCACTCTTGTCCCCCGGCCGCCATCTTGGAAAAAGGGGTGACAGCACTATTTTCGCAATACCTCGGAAACTATAAGTACGTCTTACGAAAAATTTGTGAAATCATAATTTGTTGCAAATTATTTTGCCTACTAATAAATGCAATACTCGATCCTTAAATTGTAACATTTCAATGGACTAATCAGAAACCTCACAAACTATGTAATACAATACATAAGTAATACGAGCTCAGAGAGTCTTCAGTCGTCTTGTATCAATAAAGCTAGATGCGCTTAGGTGATATAGAAACCAATTCCCATAAACAATGGAAAAGTACCTAGTACCACATTTCTATCTAGTTATTATGGGTGGAATCAAATTTCACGGTACCGTTCTAGTATTCACCATATTTTTGAAGTGAAAACTTCTTTAGCGGCGTTGAGCACTTTTGTGGGATGGGTAAAAACTGTGAAACTCGCGTCAGATTCTCGTGCTGATCGAAAAACCTTGGAAAAACCGTAAGACGGTTGGAGAGTAGTGTTTTGTGTCGAACTCGAACTCGAACTCGAATTGATTGTAAGGGTTTCGATTACTTAATTATAAAAATCGATTTTTTTAAAAATCGATTTTCATAAAAAATGGGTTAAAAATTAAATCGATTGTAAGGGTTCCGATTAATTAAAAAATCGATTTTTTAAAAATCAATTTTCATAAAAATGGGTTAAGAAAAATAATGCACAACGTTAATAATCAAGTTTTCACTTCTGCCGGCACTCCCGGAGTGCAACCCGTCTTTTTTTTTATCTATGGACACTTCACACCACGTCAGTCTGGCCCCGTGCTAAGTACCTGAAGGACTTGTGTTAAGGGTACCAGAGAACGGATTAATAATATATTTAATTCTTTTATACTATACATACATAATATATTTAAGATTTTTATTTATGTGATACACATTACACATATTTAATACACATCCATGACCCAGGAACTTTGAAAACTTTTTGTTCCGTCGGCGAGATTCGAACCCGCGAACCCCGGCTTGAGCTACCAACAGCCCACCAACCGAGCCACAGAGGTCGTCAAAATTATTGTACTCTCTAAACACTTATGCGGTTGCTCTACCCAACAAATACGTTAATTTACCTTTTATAGTAGTTTCTAGTACCATCGAAACAATTCCTAGGCAGTTGATGGGCCTATGTCATGTGGTAGGATTATGTCAATTCAATGTTTGGGATCTGTCGGCTTGGTTTGGCATAACGCGACCAAATTACGTAGGTCCGCCATCTGCCTATGAATCAACTTCTCTGATAGTACATGGAGCAGCTGATGTTAAATAAGAAAAAATATATATTTTGCAGAACCCCCAGTCGAAGTGGCGCCCCCACCAGCACCAGTGCCCGTACCGGTACCAGAGAAGAAGCCAGAAGTTGTTCCGTTCGTGATCGAGCTGGCACCAAAAGTAGAGGTTCCTGTGGTTCCAGAACCGGTCAAGGAACCGGTACCTGTGGTACCCGTGGTACCGAAAGTTCCAGTCATGTATACCGATATTACACAGCTACCTCTATACAATTTCGCGTATCCTAAACCAATCCCCATCGAAGTTCCTTATCCGATACACATAGAGGTTCCGGTGAAACCAGAACCGATTGCTGCGGTTCCTGTCGAACCTGTGGTTCCAGTGGAACCGGTTCCCGTGGAGCCAGCTGCAGTACCAGTCGAGCCAGCTCCGGTACCGGTCTTCACTGAACCACCGGTTGCGGAAGTTCCGGTTAAGCCTGAAGTGGTAGAAGTGAAACCTGTCGCTCCACCGTTACCCAACTATTTGATCAAAGGTTCCCGTCTCATCATATTTTTTGGCTCCAAGATCCTGCAAATGCTGTCACAGTTTGTCGATGGGAAGTCATTTGCTGAGTTCACACTACCTCCCCCACCTCCGTTACCGGCACTAGCGAAGAAGAAATAAAATTTTGAAAAAAGAATTTATTTTATTAATTACTAATCACAGTCACTTGGTATATCTCAGCGTCTTCCGAAACCGCCACCTGGTCCAAATCCACCGCCGAAACCACCCTGTCCTTGGCCGAAACCGCCCTGACCTTGGCCGAAACCACCCTGCCCGCCCTGACCGAATCCACCGTTTTGACCAAATCCTCGCTGGCCAAATCCTCGTTGACCGAACCCTCCTTGGCCAAATCCTCCTTGACCCAATCCTCCTTGGCCGTATCCTCCTTGACCGAAGCCGCTCTGCCTGCCGAGGCCCCCGCCCTGCCCACCGTAGCCTCCGCCCTGCCTGCCAAAGCCACCGCCCTGCCCGCCGAAGCCACCACCGCCGAGGCCTCCAAAGCCTCCACCCCCTTGTTCGCCCCCGAATTGAGCAGACACCGAGCACATGGCAGCCGCCAAAACGACCACAATGACGAATACCTGGAACAATTGAAATGAATTAACAAACATCTTTTGGAGCAATGCTTACGCCGAGTTTTCAAAGAAAACTTTCCTAATAGCATACTAACTACAACTTGTTGGAATTCGCAGATTTTAATATTTTTATTATACAAACGAAGATTAGGAAAACACTATTTATTAGAAAATTGGAGTATTCAAAATTAAAAAAAAAATACAAAAAGTGAAGGGAATTTTATGGCAAAATATCCTTAAATTAAATTTCAGTTATCATTTTCTATCTAAGGAGGGAAAATACATTATAATATGTTCAAAAGTTTTTTCAAATCCCTTGAAACAGTATCAAAACTAAACTACAATGTGAAGAAGTAGACTTACTTTGTACATCATCTTGGTATCACTAGAACACTGCGGACGACTATCGTACAAGTTCGCTTAAATATACCACGATTTTGGGAATAAATAAGTATTTCCAGTCATTAACAATAGTATGTGATGTTTGAGCGTCGTACATGTTTACTATGTTTTTTGTGTGAGTGTATGTGTGTGTTAGCGATTTATAAATGTCCGAGAACTCCCAAAAAAGACTTTAAATTTAACACGACTTATCAGTATATTATCCGTATGACATAACTTTTTCATGAATATAGTCAGAAACATTTATGTGTGATTACTTACTAACGATTTGTCGGTACAATCAGTTATCAGAGCAATTATAATATACAAGATGTTAGTGTAAACACCGTTATCCTTGAAACCATCAATTGAGCCCGTCAAAATGAACAACTTTTTCTATGAGAACAATGCTGGGAACTCAAAAAAATCCGTCTTCATACCCATACAAATTGCCGATCCGGGCATCCGTATGGGTATGAAGACGGCATTTTTTTTTGAGTTCCTAGCATCGTTCTCATAGAAAAAGTTGTTCATTCTGATACGGTGTTTACACTAACACACTGTTTACGTTACGTGACAAAATATTTTATACAAAAAAAATAAAAATTGTAACGTTTTATATGGCACGAAATATTTGCAATTAATTAGGCAAAACTTGATTTTCTGACCGTTCACCTAAGGTTTCTGCAAGTCGCATACCGCTGTTTTAAGTAGGTTAGGACTTAGGATTTTAGTTTAAGGTGGGCAGGCATTGGAAAGAACTGTCAAACATTTCCGGTAGTGGAAGACAAAATTCCTAAGAAAATAAGACAAAAAAATTACAGATGGCATTGATAATAATAATTTGTGTAAAGAAGCACCCCGCACTAGATAACGCCAGATTTGTAACTTATTACAGTAAGAACCACAGACCTCTATCAAGTTAGATACCGCATGTGTATGTACTTCGCGTGCCATCGCGTTCCCAAACGATGACAAATTTCAATCTTTCGAAAGTCTGTTCTTTAGTCTGCGCTCCACCGTTATCGGAATCGGACGTCAATCGGAATTCTAAAAATGCCTAATTGTGCCGTATTGGGCTGTGGAAATTCGAATAGAAACGTTGGTATAAATAGTGGACACGTTTCTTATGATCGGTAAGTAATGTTATTATTAAATCATGTGTCCTTTATTTTAAAATCAATTACTTAATGTTATTCGTGGGTGGTTGTAGTTTTTACCATGAAATCTACGTAACTGCGTGTGTACCGCATGATTCATAATACATTGCCGCTTTAGTTAGAAAATTATAGAGCCCGTTCTGTTTGTCCGCTATTGAGCGCGCAATGGAAATAAAACAATCGATACTTTCACTCATCGCTTAATTTCGAGGTACAGTCAATATTCTCATTTTTCTGTCAAATGAAGTAAATAGTGTTGTACATATTCTCGATTCTAATTAATCGATTTTCGAAACAGAAATGAAACAGAGTAATGATAATGTTCGTTTTGGGATATTTTGTGACTCGGTAATTATATTTTATGTAATATGTATTTATGTTCCTGTTTAGTGATTTAGTTTAGAATAATATAATATATTACTAGCTGTCCTGGCAAGCACGTATCTTAAGATTTATCATTCCTCTGTCTATGAACTTGAATAATAATCGATTAAAAATCGATATACATAGGTAAGGTAGGTTTTAATAGTAAAATGGCAAAATAGGCGAGGCGCGGCGATTCCTTTGAATCGATTCCGCGCGTACGGGTATTCTTATCACTAAAGCACTCTTGTGACGTCACAGTAGGTATGAAAAAAGTGACACGCTCGTGTTCATACAAATGGAGCGACAAGGCGCTTCTATCTAGATCTTATTTCTGTGGTAAAAACGGTTTTTGTTCTTCTTTTCTTTTGAAATTACTATGAATAATAATTAATATGAATAAGGAATATTATGTAAAGGTCAGAGCAGAGGATACTACTAGTACGTGCAGTAAATAACCCGACCAAAATTCGACATGTTGCAAACGTGATATCAGAATATAGACAGAAGCGTTATCAAACGTCGAAAAAAAATTTTTGTTTCCTGTTTATAGTGCTGCTTCTAGCGTAAAATATTGCAGTAATTTAATTACCGAATGATTTCATGTCCGCTATCTTCAAAACGCTATGCTACAAATCGCTAACTGGGACGATCGTTCAATCGACGTTCGGCCGAGTCATTCAATTGAATGGTGTCATTCAATGAATGCGCTAGTCATTCAATCGAATCGCAGATTGAACTAGATGACTGCAACAGATATATACAATATACATCCATTCAATCCAAAATCCATTTAATCATTGACCCATTCCATTCCAGATTCCAAGACCGAAAAATTTCTAAGATCCATACGGATCTTGGATTTTTTCGGTCAATTTATTGAAAGTAGATATCAGACTTATATATTGTTTAAATAATTTTAAATACAACGATAATTTTATATCTAAACTTGGCATGAATAATTGTTTAAGATAAATACACAAAAAATTATTACTAATGTTTATTACAAGTTGTTAATAGAAAAGTAATTCTTAATAGGATGTTTAATAGGTATAATATTATGTAAATGATGAAGCATATATTGGGTAAAAACGTATTTTCATAAACGTCATTCCAAATATTATCTTGAAAGAAATGTTTGCTTATATAAATCTTTCGATAAAATATTATTTATTTAGTTATATGCAAATTCAACAGTACCTATGTATTTATAAAAAATTTGATTTATAGTAAGTAGGCTGATGGCGAACCAACGTTATTTAGTTGAGCTCAAGTCAATAATATTAATATTATGATTGTGATCGGCCGGGCTTAACTTGTCGCTTGACAGAACCCGACCGAATAGCGTAGGCACACCGCCACAATAGACATAACTACCAGTAGTTCGACTGCAAAGAAACGGACAGTTTTCAATATCTGTCAAATTCGTCGGGTTTTACTAGGATTATGAACGGAATGTGCCTCGCGCTGGCTGACATAATTTATTTTTAAATATTTAAAATAAAGATTTCAAAATTGGATTCTGACAATTTTAATCGCATGTGCCAAAAAAACACTAACAACAATACGACCAAAGAGGAACACGTCCAGCGAATATGTCAAAGTTTTAAATTCGTAGGTAACAAGTCAACAACCCTAGCGACGATTTTCGTCTTAATACGTCAAATTTAAAAATTTCAACATCTGTTCTAAGTCGGCATACTCTATAATTCTGTCTACTCTGACACCGCACAGATCTATACATATAATAAATCTGTAGAAATGTCAATTCTGTACATTAAAGATATTCAAAAAATAATAAGCGGAGGGTGTCACAATATCGCTATAGAAGCCGAAAAGTTAGTTAGTTTTTTTGTCTGTCTGTCTGTCTGTCTGTCTGTATGTTTGTTCCGGCATCACACGAAAACTACTGATCCGATTTGAATGCGGTTTTCGCAGATATATTTGTCTTCTTCCAACTTAACATCTGGTGTATAAAAAAAATTCTCCCCACCCCTCTAAAGGGACGAAAGAGGGGTCAGATTTTGTGTAAGACTTGCTTTAACACGAAAACTACTGATCCGATTTGAATGCGGTTTTCACAGATATATTTGTCTTCTTTCAAATTAATATCTGGTGTATAAAAATTTTCCCCCCACCCCTCTAAAGGGACGAAAGAGGGGGTCAGGTTTTGTATAAGACTTTTGCTTTAACACGAAAACTACTGATCCGATTTGCATACGGTTTTCGCAGATATATTTGCCTTCTACCAACTCAACATCTGGTGTATAAAAATTACCCCCCCCCACCCATCTAAGGGGACCAAAGAGGGGTTTTGTATCAAACTTTTTTCTTTAATGGACTTACTTCATATTATTAACTGTTTTTCCAACTTAACATCTGGTGTATAAAATTTTTCCCCCCACCCCTCTTAGGGGACAAAAGAGGGGGTAAGATTTTGTGTCAACTGATGAAGTAGAAATACTTTAAATGGCAAAACAATGTTTGCCGGGACAGCTAGTTACTAATATGTAGTTACTATACGTAAGCGTGGGTCCGCAATCTGCCTATTAATTTATTTCTTTGATAGTACTATAATAATTTAAATAAGAATTGGCAATATAAAATTATTTGACTATAATGTTCGCTAAATTGATTAAACTTAATCACATAAACGAATAATAGTTAATTTATATAATGAAAATAAAGGTAAGTACTTACTTATCACAATAGTTAATTTAGTATTGCAAAATATTTTTTAAAACGTGTTTATTTGAAATGAAAATAAAGTAGGACCAAGAAAATAGGGCTCAAACGTAAAAATATAATATACAGTTTGATGAAACATTGTATTTTAAAATGTTTGCCAACAAAACTGTTACAGCTTCAGACTCTTTTAAGACAACGGTATTAATCATAATCACAATTAAGAACCTTGAGATTCCTTTCCTTTTTTGTCATTTTTGATGTAATAATACGGTTCTAGAAAAGCCCCTACAGGCTGATAATGTGGATCCCAGTAATAAAATGGAAACGTATACAGTCCTGGATAAAACGGCTTCTCATTATTGACAAAAATGAACTTGTCGTCAGGTTTTCTTCCAGGTTTAGCGACGCGGTCGTCAAACGTCAAAATGGGTTTCCATGGATTCTGTTCCTTAAATTCTGTACTTATTTCACCATAATGGCCACCGAAAACCACTCCAGAGAAAATTAAAATCAAAACTGTAACTTTATGCGTATGCATTGTAAATGTTACCTTTGTGACAACTTTGCTTGGCTTTAAATAGTTGTCTTTGCAATTACTCTTATCGTTATTGTTTCCTGTAATTTAGTTGCCCTTGTGTTTTTGCTGTTAGAACATTAGGATTTTCCAATAATTTTGTAGAGCACTTACTTAACATATCAGTGTAAAAATGTTGAAAACATTTAGCAAAATTAGTAGCAAACTTATAGTAAAAGACAATCTTTCTGTAACTATACTAGTAAACAAAATTCTCTACTTATATTTTGCGAGTATAAATAGCTACTAGAAAATTGTCGGTATTCTTGAAATAAAACTATAGTTATATAACGATCAAAATGCATTTAATAAAAATTACAAAAGTAATATTAATTTTAAATTATCATCAAACTATTTTGTTGCTTTGTTGATATTATTCGAAACATGTTCTAATATTCTTCTTTTTTGTCGTCTTCTTTATCTTCACCCTTGCCTCCGAAAATGCTGAAAATACTGAAGAACAGTTGTACGTATTTGTCAGGGTTCAGTTCTGACAAGCCGTAGTCTTCCTTTTCATCGCGTGCTACTTCACTGTCAACTTTGTCTGACCCATGAATAGTTTGAGTCAGAAAGAGCACAACGCAAAGTCCAATAAAAAGTACCTTTAACAAACACAAAAATTTAGAGTGCGTTATACTATACACGGTGTAACTAAACAAAGCTTAGGCCCTTGCGGGTGTGTACTGTGTATGTGTCCCTTATACAAAGTTCACTGTTATAGTGTAGCAGAGCTGAAAAATATTTGCTACATTTTTGTTATTTGTATGGGCAAGTAGAGCTGCTATCACAGTGAACTGAGTTGGGACTCGGGACACATACACACCCTTAAATATTATCACTTGTTAAATCCTGTATTAAAGATCATTAATCTTTTTCTCTTTATTTAAAACGAGCTTTTGCCCGCGGCTTCGCTCGCGTTAAGAAGTATTATTATATACAAACTTTCAAACACCTATTTGAACCCCTTGGGGTTTTAATTTATCAAAATCCTTTCTTAGCGGATGCCTACGTCATAACATCTACCTGCATGCCCGATCAGTCCAGTGGTTTGGGCTGTGCGTTGATAGATCACCATGTCAGTCAGTCACCTTTGAGTCTTATATATATATATATATATATATATATATATATATATATATATATATATATATATATATATATATATATATATATATATATATATATATATATATATATATATATATATATATATATATATATATATATATATATATAGATTAAAGTACAGATTCGATAATTTTTAAGAGAAAGCATGGCTGACTTGACATAATTTTTAAATATCGCATGGATCAAGCATACTATACCTACATACGAAATAGACAACAAATATCACAACTCACGTCACCAAAGACGGGAAAAAATACAAGACATACCTTGGTTTCCATTTTTGGTGCACTTCCTTCCAATATAAACTGCACACGTACTGTTCTGTATTTATACTTACATTGTTATCACTTGTAACCACCATCAGTTTCTTAATTGTTTAATTTCTTTATCAAAAGTACTTTATAGGACATTATCAATGTTGAATTTGCAAAGAAATATTCTTGTTTTTGTTGGTATTTATTTGGTATCTGGCATACCTGATAATAACAATTTAAGTGGTATCATATAGGTGTAAGAATTAAAAGAAACTTATTTCTGTTTATTGAATAAAATTCAAGTAAAAAAATATATTTTGTACTAGATGACCCGGTGAACTTCGTATCACTTTCCTACTAGTAATATAAATCTTCTTGGACTTTCAAGAATATTTCAAGACTAAAATTAGCCTAGTTAGTAATTATGCGCCTACTGTTTCTAAATAGCAAAAGCTAATAATAATATTTACAACCATTGACAAATTAATATTTTTTTTAAAGTGTATGTATGTATGTATGTAATACAAGGGTGTCCCTTATATGACTAAAAATTTTTTTTTTCGGATTTCAAAATGCATACCCTGTATATTTTTTACAAACGATATAAGATACTCAAATATAAAATTTCGCCTTCCTAGCACAATAGGCATGATGACTATTTTTTTTCTTATTGGTAATTAAAAGACCCTTAAAAAATAGAAACATCGCTGAAAGAATGACTCTGATAGCTTAAAAATTCACCAAGATATGACGATTCAAACATCTCATAAAATAGACCTGCCCGAAACGCTCCATACAAAGTGCTACGAAAGAATGACGTCACTCTTTCGTAGTTTGTACGCATTGGGAGAGAACTTTGTTCGGTAGGTATATTAAATATTGCGTTTATGAAAGTGGTTTCATAACAAAAGTTGCTTTTAATTGCATAAGTTATCGAATGGTATACAAATATTAAGAAATTTAATTGAAAAAAAAAATCGACTTGATTATCCAACTTTGAAGGCGCATAACAAAAAAAAAAATACAAATGCTATCAAGCTGAAATTTTGGGAACACTTATTTTTTACCGTGATTTCTTTAATTTATTAACAAAATTAGCTAATCTTTGACCTTGTCATCATCCCTATATAGTGCAACCCGTGCTGACCGAGCCTCAAAGTTTTGTATAAAACGTAATTTTGTCCTGATATTATGTCGGTCTACATTAACCCATCGATCGTGGCAAAACGAGACACAATAGCTTTTTCATTGTTATCGCGGCCGGATGTGGCCGCTTGGGGCTTCATGAATTAAATTACTAGAACTGCAATAAAAGGAAGTGGAAATGGAACAATTATAATATGTTTTTAATTAATATTAATAAGATGAACATTAATCTTTAATTAATAACATACATTTCTTACAATCAGACAGGGTAACTTCTTTTTAGAGTAGTATTTTTTACAGTTAACATACACTTTTCTGTGTTCCTGCATTCAGCGCAGCAACAACTGTTTTTGTTCATCTTCAGCCGTGCATCAATTTAACAGCCCTTGCAGCAGTAAAATTTACATCTCTCAAATGACTTATTTTCTTTAAAATTCTAGAAAAGCATTATTGTTCCAAGAAGATACGACGAAACAACTCTTCAGACAATTTTTCCTTCGACGGATCACGGCGTTTGCTAAAATTGTGATTCTGTCCCCGTTAAAGTTGAAAATCATCTGCTTTTTAGTTTGGTTACCAACATTTATCAACAAACAGTGATATAATGACTGTATCTTCACAAAAATACCATCAATTATGGCTAAACTTCCTTAGAGGCCTTAAAAATTGTTGTATCAATTTTTCCGTACTCTTTTAACATCTTCAAGAAGCACAAATCTTAGAAATATGCTTTAGTTACCACTGTGCATTCGAAAATAATAAGCAAATATCTTGTAGAGCCTTTTTGTCCTTCGCAGTTATTGTGAATAGTGACTATAGTAAACAAATTTTATACGATAGTTTGCTTTTTTGCCACTTTCTCCAAACATGATATAAATCAATAAGTTTCTTCACGCAGTTCGGAGTAAATAAACTGACATGTTTACGCACTAAATAATGGACCATTAATAATCTCAAAAATCTCGTATGAAATTCCAAAAAAGTCTTTCAAGTCACAATGCAGTACTTATACGTAACTTGTATGAAGAAGTTTAATCTCAAGTCGGCACGGGTTATAGTTTAGGAATCGAACTTATATTTATTTCTAGACAATATAGGATCATTACGAAACTTTTGAGACGGTATGCGTAAAAATATATCGAACTTGAAATTTAAGGGACACCCTAAGTACATACAATGACATACATACATACATATGTATGTATGTTTTTATGTTTGTGTTCGCATGTCTCTGAAAGTACTACTAGCTATTTGACCGAGATTTGCTCGGTATTCGATAAAACACGAATAAAATGACATTTTCTAAAAATGATTCCTAGCTAGATCGATTTATCGCTCCCGAAACCCCCTATATACTAAATTTCATGAAAATAGTTGGAGCCGATTCCGGGATTTCAATTATATATCTTATCTTATATATAAAATTCTCGTGTCACAAAGTTAGTCCACGAACTCCTCCGAAACGGCTTTACTGATTTTTACCAAATTTTATATGCATATTCAGTAGGTCTGAGAATCGGCTACTGGGTACTTTATATATTGATAAGTGCATTTGTTGAATAAATAATAGTAAATTATTACAAGCTGAGACTGACGGCGACCATTAAGTTTGTGCGACGGGATAGCGATCGACGTTGCCATGGTGACATACTTATTTAGTCACTTCAATAAAATAATACCGGCGATATACTAATTTATAATATGGCAAACGTTGCTTTGCCATAACATAAAGTTAAAAGTATTTCGCCCATATTATTTTATTGAAGTGACTAAATAAGTATGTCGCCATAGCAACGTTGTCGACGCATCACAACGTCGACGTCACGTCACACGCACACACGCAGGGGCGTACGTAGGTCTGCGCCCGGGCAGCGCGGCGGGCGGCGCGCCCCCCGCTCACTCGATACTGGACCACCGCCGGTGTGCGCATGTCAAAGTTACTTTTTGTAAATCATTATTGTCACAATAAACCGTATTGAGTCAACATCATTTTTCATTCATCACCATCATCAAGCAAGGCACCTTCCAGTGGACGGCTCCATGCTCCAGCCCCAACAAACGTCGTTCGCTATCCCGTCGCATAAACAATGGTCGCCGTCAGTCTCAGGTTGTAATAATTTACTATTATTTATTCAACAAATGCACTTATCAATATATAAAGTACCCAGTAGCCGATTCTCAGACCTACTGAATATGCATATAAAATTTGGTAAGAATCAGTAAAGCCGTTTTTGTGTATAATATATATTATACTAGCTGTTGCCCGCGACTTCGTCCGCGTGGACTTCAGTTTATAGCGCGCGGTGTCAACAAAATTGGTGTCAAATTTAAAAGCTTTTTAAAACCCTGGTAGGTCTCTTAAATCAAAATACCCAAAAACAGCTGTGCAGTGTGCACATAATATTTCATTTTTTAAATTAAGTAAACTTTATTTATACCAAATTTAAAGCTTATTTAGCCCCCCATTACACAACTTTAGCTTTGCCCATAAACTATTTATCATTGGTAGGTTTAAGGCTACGTCACTGAATAAATAAAGTACTGAGTAGTGAATTATTTAATAACGTGTACATTACAATCGAAAGAATCGAAAAAGTTAACACAATATGGTGCCACCTCTTATAGAAAGACTTACGAGCAAGCGGTAGCGAGATGTAGGCGACTCTTAGCGCCATCTGTTATGAATTTTTGGAACTAACTTAATTTGAACAAATTTACGCATTTTCACTCCCTTACAACCCCTTTTTCCAGTTAAAAAGTAGCCTATGTCCTTTCTCAGGATTTAGACTATATGTGTAAAAAATTTCATTACAATCGGTTCAGTAGTTTTGGCGTGAAAGCGAGACAGACAGACAGACAGACAGAGATACTTTC
Organism: Polyommatus iphigenia; assembly: GCA_963422495.1. Classification (NCBI taxonomy): domain Eukaryota; kingdom Metazoa; phylum Arthropoda; class Insecta; order Lepidoptera; family Lycaenidae; genus Polyommatus; species Polyommatus iphigenia. Next base: position 17,590,808 of record OY730179.1, read on the forward strand.
GCATTTATAATATTAGTATAGATATAAATATATATTATATACTGTGTGTAACAAAAATAAGTGATAAGGGTGTGTACGTGTTCCTTGTAGAGAGTTCACTGTGAAAGTAGCAGCTCTGAAAGACGATTTTTTTTTCACTTTTGTATGGGCAAGGGCCCGAGCGTCACGAGTTTCCCCATACAAAAGTGAAAAAAAAATTTGGTCTTTCAGCGCTGCTACTTTCACAGTGAACTCTCTACAAGGAACACGTACACCCTAAAGTATTATCACTTATTTTTGTTACAACCTGTATGTACAAGAATTGCTCGTTTAAAGATATATTAAGATTCCGATTTTAGTAACTCTTTTTTGTTTTATTAGGTATTGTTCCAACTTAGGGAATAGTGCAAGTTTCATCAAAATCGCCTCAGTAGTTTTAGAGATAGGGAGTTTTAATTCTCAATTACGTACAATTTTGAAGTCGGTTTTATCTTTTTAAAATACAGTTATTATCTTACTTGCCTCGTCACTTTATCCTTCACATTCCAATTTTGTTTGCTCGCAAATCGCACTAAGCAAGTTACGATATACTAAATTGTTCAAATCTATCTATATTCAAAAAATCAAAATCAAAATTGTTTTATTTCTTAATTTTAAAATAAATGTTTTCAGAATGTCCTACATGGTGCCTACCACCGGTTCGGGAACTAACCCGGCGAGAAGAACTGGCGTAAGAAACTCGCACAGGGCAATTTTTTCTATATTTTTAAAATAAAGTTTATGTTGTGTAATTGAAATGCATTTTGTAACGTAGTACTTTTATTGTAAGAATAATTATTGAAGTCTGAAGTAAACAAGTTCGGTGCTATGGCAACGACCCTAAAGGTACCATAGATAAAGTATATGTCAGCTCTCCCCCGCTATTCCTGAATGCCTGGGCAGGAGAGGCAAAAGCTCCAGTAAGTGCCGGCGTCAAATTGTTACAGCATCAGTGAGAACATTAGGTATAGCGTAGTCCAGGCGGCGTAAAATTGTTGGTAGCCTCCTCCTCCTCCCTTATTCCATGTATATTTGAGAGTAGTTCTCTTCTTGTATATGTTATGTGTATCTTTTATGTATCCAAAAAGTGGGTATGTGATATTGTAAATAAATCACTCCTTCCAGTCGCATTTCCATTCGCATTCTTCCTTTTCTTTCCATTTGTGCTTGATATGTATTTTTAACTCGAATGTCGCTTTTGTATAATATTTGAATCTGTTTATAGTATTTTTCAATTTCCTTTGAATAATAATATTCTGCCTTTTGTTCTCATTCTGTTCTGTATAATATTTTCCTTTTTGAGTGTCGTTCGTGTCCCGTTCATCCTTCAATGCATCGTTTATTTTGTCAATGGAATTGTATTCATATTGTGTATTCATTACTTCTCTTGATGGGAGTTCGTTCGGTACTTTGTTTTGTATGCTCTCATCCGTAGGTATAGATTTTAATAAGTCGTGTATGATGTCTTCAGTTTTGTCCACGGCGTTAGCTTAATCTTCGAAAAATGTTGTAGATTGTAGGTTTTCTTTGTTTAAATATTTCTCCAATGTATCGCAGCGTGTACATCTGTTCTCTGTATCTAATTGTAGTATTCGAGTCAATGATATTGTATGTTACTAACGTAACTAGATTGGCAGTTTACGACAGCAACGCGTCACCACTTTGAAGATGCCTGCAGGCATATCTGCCATACATAATGACATAATAACATTATGAAGTGACATTGTCTTTTGGGCTATCAAGTGGTTACGCATTTCTGAGAATCGTTTGTAAGACGTTGCCACTCTAGTATTTTAGAAACTCATTGATTCGAGTAGTTGTAGAATTACTTTCAGCTCGTTGTTGCATGTTAAGAAGTTTAACTTTGATGGCAATAAATTCCTCTTCAATATTGTAACTAGTCTCAATCTCATCATCCAGTTCCTCATCTGGCACTTCTGATATTATATTTTGTTGCAGTTCTCGAATTATTTGAAAATCTTCGTATAGGCGCTGTGCCTGTAGTAATCAAGATTCTCATGTCTTTCTAAGTATGATTCCCACTTCGTAAATTGTGCTCGTATGGAGGCGCGAATCCTCTTCCGATTCTGCAAGTTCGTAGTCATCCTCGTCGCTATGTTGTGTTGTGTAATTGAAATACATTTTGTAACGTAGTACTTTTATTGTAAGAATATTTATTGAAGTCTGAAGTAAACAACCTCGGTGCTATGGTAACGACCCTAAAGGTCCCATAGATAAAGTATATGTCAGTTTACAATTTTGTAACTTAATATTTTATACAATATCAACATACATAATTGTAAGTCATATAATGTAGAAGTAGCCTTGCAAGAAACCATCCTACTCCCAAGACGTGCCATCGTTTGTGAAATCAATAATTTACCTTATGGCTTTGGCACACAAACGTTCTTTGACTACTTTTTTAAAATTTATTAATGGAAAGATTTTGAACGTTTTCTGGGATTTTATTATAAAGGCAATACACATTGACCTTTAAAAGATTTACTGACTTACTAAGTTATTAGTAAGTATTAATCCTTCGATCAGGTATTCTTGGAAATGCTATGGTATTCTATTGTTGTCGCGATCACCTGTACTCTTATGGGGCTTGAAGGATTAATAATTAACCAACCAACCGGGAATAAAGAAACATTTGGCGAACGTGTAAAAAACACGTCTACAAATCTGAATCCAAGGATACAAATTCAGATTTGTAGACTTGTTTTTCTCACGTTCGCCAAAATATGTTTCTTTATTCTCGGTTGGTCTATATAACATCTCATGTAGAGCCAAGCTTCTGAATCTACACGTAACACGGCCTAACTCTACTGACCCTAACTTAAACAAATTCTATATATCAGTAAATAATAAGTATGGCTCGGCTGATTCGTTACTAACTTCAGATCAGAAACTTAATATTCGCATGACCTCCGCGATGATAATATTTTTGTTGGGATTTCTTCTTTTTGTATGTTTTTTTATACGTCCATGGTTGGTTCTTGTACTTATAGTTACTGTCTGCAGTTCCGTGTGTGCCGTGTGAGTGAGCGTCCGTGGCCTGATGTCTACCCATTAGGCCACGGACGCGACGCTCACTCTCACGGCTTTGGTTCGCACTCGTAGAAACCTGCTGCAGGTTCGATCCCGGGTGGAGGCGTGTACCAATGAGACATTTTTTGATCTCAAGTACATAATACGGACGCTCGTACGGTGAAGGAAAACATCGTGAGGACCCGCACATAGTCCCAGACGTATTGACTAGTTCTTTCCTCTGGACTAGGCCGACTATGTGGCGAGAATGCCGTATGTGCTTGGGACATTTAAATCTTGTCCCAGACACTACAGTATTTAAGGAGTGGTTACTTCGCTTTGAAAATACTGCATAAATCATCCTCAACGGATGCAAAGGCCTAGTTTTTTTCTACAGTGCCGTGTAAAGTCTTTTATTTATTATTCATAAAATTGGTTAAAGTCTCATATAAATCCCCAAACGGGGGGAGGGGGGGAGGAACAAAAGTTATAAGTTCATTAATTTTTTTGTTGGTTGTATACTAAACTGATATTGCATACCAAATTTCAGCTTTATGGCACTTCAGGAAGTGGCCAAACATTTTGATGATCATCACTCATCATGTGTCAGTGACGAAATCGGTGTATTTTAGATAATATCAATAAAATCTAAAGTATTAGAGCTATTTAATTGATACTTTGCATGTTTAGTAAGTCTATTATTACATCATAATATATTATATTATATTGATAATATTAACTATCTGGTACATCGGAAACAAATGGGTGCAAAAAGGACGAAACACTTAGAGAAAAGGTAGGTAGTGCCTTTAAAATGTCTACGTGAATTAAAAATGTAACTGGTTGAAAATAATTTCATGCAAGTTACTTGCATGGATATTATATCATATGATTAAAGTATATAGTACAATAATAATAATTATTCTTTGGGGAAATATTTTTATTTACACATAGAAAAATGATTGTTTATCGTGCTGTAATGTAGATTTAATAATTAAAGTTCCTAGTTTTTCACTTTATTAAAATATAAAATATACAATGATAAAATTATTAATTACCATTTTAATTAATGTTCTTTAATATTCATGCCATCTTATAATAATATAGTACATAGTAAGCTTAACATCTATTGCATTATAGATCCACATACACGATATCTTATTCAGAACAGAAGAATGTCTGTAGTCGATTTTTAAGTTGTTTCAGTAGATTGCGTTTCTTCTTCTTGGATTTAGCCTTGACCTTTTCTATATATTCATGATCTTGTATAGCTTCTTGCTTGGCAGCTGGACGACGCCTCTTGTGCTTACGGTATTTGGTAGCAAATGTATAAATATTAATATCTTGTGTTGTCGTTGGTATATTTTCCGTGGTACTTATTTCATTTTCGTCATCTTCGTCGCTATCTTCGCCATCCCTATGTTTCTTGTGTTTCCTACGTTTTTTTATTTTTTTGGTATTTGTTGTTAATGTTTCCTCATCATACTCATCATTTTCTTCGTTTACTTTTGTGGCGTTGGGTGTGGTTGAAATATCCAAACTATCACTTGTATAAATATTAACATCTTGTGTTGTTGTCGGTATATTTTCCGTGGTACTTATTTCATTTTCGTCATCTTCGTCGCTATCTTCGCCATCCCTATGTTTCTTGTGTTTCCTACGTTTTTTGATTTTTTTGGTATTTGTTGTTAATGTTTCCTCATCATAATCATCATTTTCTTCGTTTACTTTTGTGGCGTTGGGTGTGGTTGAAATATTCAAACTATCACTTGTATAAATATTAACAGCTTGTGTTGTCGTCGGTATATTTTCCGTGGTACTTATTTCATTTTCGTCATCTTCATCGCTATCTTCGCCATCCCTATGTTTCTTGTGTTTCCTACGTTTTTTTATTTTTTTGGTATTTGTTGTTAATGTTTCCTCATCATACTCATCATTTTCATCGTTTACTTTTGTGGCGTTGGGTGTGGTTGAAAGATTCAAACTATCACTGTTACCCTCAGTTGTAGCGATGATAATAACTTCTTCAGTACTAGTAGTATTATCTGAATTTTTATGCTTTCGGAGTTTTTTATGTGTTTTGGAAAGAGATGTGTATGTTTCAACAACATCGTCATCGTAATATTCGTAATAATCTTCACCGTCGACCTTTGTTGTGTTAGCTGTTGGTACTTTCTCAGTTGTGTTGTGTATAATAACATCGATTTCATTTATGATTATAGTCGTAGCAGTTAAGTCATCGTCTTCACTTTTCACCGTAGATGTGCCAACATTATTTATATTTGTAGATGTCTCAACATCTTCATAGTCTTCGGTAAAGCTCTCAGAAGTTGTTAATAGTTGTTTATAATTTTCTTTAGTTTTTTCAGTACCGTCAGACATATACTTGTCGTCAGTCATGATTGTCGTGTAAGATGGTGTTGAAGATTGAGAATATTTAGTTACCATTTGAGTACTATTTGTGGATTCATCAACTTCATATTCCTCGTACTCGTAGTCGTCACTCTTTTCATGAGTTGCAGCAGTTGATGAAATTAAATAGCTATCTTGGTTATTTTTTGGTATATTCGTGGTTTTCGTGTTATCTTGTACTCGTTTAATATAAAACGGAGTAGAAGTAATGTATTTTAAATTAGTTTTATTCAAAGAAGGCTTAACGGTTTGATCAGAAGTTGAAATAACTGACTGATTTTCTGTTTTCATATTGTTTGTAGATGGCTTACTATTTTCTGCTGGGGACGTTTGATTGTTTTTGTACTTTTGGTTAATATCTGATCCTTCAGTTGAATAGTTAACGTCGAGGATATTACTATCTTCATCATAATCATTTTCAGTTGTTGAAGATACTATTTGAGATATTGCGGACTGGTCACCTTTGCCTGACGATAGATCCAACTCAGTAACTTTAGTAGAACTTTCTTGAACATCATCGTCAGAAACATCATCATAGTCTTCGCTTGTGGCGTCGGTTGTTGTAGAGTAGCTAATGTTTTTTGCCTTTAACGTTTTATTTGCATTTGATGTACCAGATGGTGATATTAAACTGTTATTAACGTCCTTTCTAAAGCCATCGTTATCGCCATAATTGTCAAGCTTGCTTCCCTTGTTTCCGAGTTGATTAGCACTTGGTTTACCAGATGGTGACCTGTTGTCATCGACACCAAATTCTAAACCACTGTCATCCTTGTCACTGCCCGCCGGTTTTTCTCCAACAGATACATCAGATGGTGATTTAGTACTATCATCGGGGCGATTACGGTCAGCATTGTTGTCACCATCTTCGTCAAGATTATCGCCCTTGCTTCCTGGTAGATCAGCGCCTGGCTTGCCGGAAGGTGAGCTGTTGTCATCGGGGCCAATTTCAGAACCACTGTCATCGTTGTCACCGCCTGCTGGTTTGATTTCATTTGGTTTTGGTGGGTTAGGGCCATTATCGTCAATATCGCCATTTTTGTTGCCAGTTTTGCCTTGATTATAGCCCTTGCTTTTTGGTTTATCAGCGCTTAGCTTACTAGAAGTTGAATCGTTTTCCTCTTCAGGACCACTTCCTGAACCATTTTCTTCGTTTTCATGTGTAGTCGTCTCTTCGTCGGATTTGTTTGGATTACGCGTTAATTTTTCACTGTCGTCTTTCTCATTGTTAACGTCGATTTTTCGGGTGACATTTTCTGTGCTATCTTTTTTACTTAGAATATCTTTTTTTGTGTTTTTATCATCATTTTTATTCGTTGCATCAGTTGTTGACAAATTACTGCTTTCATCTTGAGATGTGCTTGTAGTCATATCAATGCTATCTTGAGTAATAGAGGAAGCGCTCGTAACGTCAGTTGAGCTATCATTTGTCGATGGACCTGCGCCTGGCTTGCCGGAAGGTGACCTGTTGTCATCGGGGCCAATTTCGGAACCACTGCCATCAACGTTGTTGTCACCATCTTTTCCTAGATTATCACCCTTGCTTCCTGGCTGATCAGCGCCTGGCTTCCCGTATGGTGACCTGTTGTCATCGGGGCCAATTTCGGAACCACTGTCATCGTTGCCGCTGCCCGCTGGTTTCTCTACATTAGATACGTCAGATGGGGAAATAGTGGTGTCGTTGGGACCACTGCCATCACCGTTGTTGTCACCATCTCTGCCGTGATTATCACCCTTGCTTCCTGGCTGATCAGCGCCTGGCTTACCTGGTGGTGACCTGTTGTCATCGGGGCCAATTTCGGAACCACTGTCATTGTTGTTACTGTCCACTGGTTTGTTTCCATCAGACACATCAGATGGTGATTTAGGACTATCATCGGGGCCATTACGGTCAGCATTGTTGTCACCATCTTCGTCAAGATTATCGCCCTTGCTTCCTGGTAGATCAGCGCCTGGCTTGCCGGAAGGTGAGCTGTTGTCATCGGGGCCAATTTCAGAACCACTGTCATCGTTTTCACCGCCTGCTGGTTTGTTTTCATTTGGTTTTGGTGGGTTAGGGCCATTATCGTCAATATCGCCATTTTTGTTGCCAGTTTTGCCTTGATTATAGCCCTTGCTTTTTGGTTTATCAGCGCTTAGCTTACTAGAAGTTGAATCGTTTTCCTCTTCAGGACCACTTCCTGAACCATTTTCTTCGTTTTCATGTGTAGTCGTCTCTTCGTCGGATTTGTTTGGATTACGCGTTAATTTTTCACTGTCGTCTTTCTCATTGTTAACGTCGATTTTTCGGGTGACATTTTCTGTGCTATCTTTTTTACTTAGAATATCTTTTTTTGTGTTTTTATCATCATTTTTATTCGTTGCATCAGTTGTTGACAAATTACTGCTTTCATCTTGAGATGTGCTTGTAGTCATATCAATGCTATCTTGAGTAATAGAGGAAGCGCTCGTAACGTCAGTTGAGCTATCATTTGTCGATGGACCTGCGCCTGGCTTGCCGGAAGGTGACCTGTTGTCATCGGGGCCAATTTCGGAACCACTGCCATCAACGTTGTTGTCACCATCTTTTCCTAGATTATCACCCTTGCTTCCTGGCTGATCAGCGCCTGGCTTCCCGTATGGTGACCTGTTGTCATCGGGGCCAATTTCGGAACCACTGTCATCGTTGCCGCTGCCCGCTGGTTTCTCTCCATTAGATACGTCAGATGGGGAAATAGTGGTGTCGTTGGGACCACTGCCATCACCGTTGTTGTCACCATCTCTGCCGTGATTATCACCCTTGCTTCCTGGCTGATCAGCGCCTGGCTTACGGGATGGTGACCCGTTGTCATCGGGGCCAATTTCGAAACCACTGTCATTGTTGTTACTGTCCACTGGTTTGTTTCCATCAGACACATCAGATGGTGATTTAGGACTATCATCGGGGCCATTAGGGTCAGCATTGTTGTCACCATCTTCGTCAAGATTATCGCCCTTGCTTCCTGGTAGATCAGCGCCTGGCTTGCCGGAAGGTGAGCTGTTGTCATCGGGGCCAATTTCAGAACCACTGTCATCGTTGTCACCGCCTGCTGGTTTGATTTCATTTGGTTTTGGTGGGTTAGGGCCATTATCGTCAATATCGCCATTTTTGTTGCCAGTTTTGCCTTGATTATAGCCCTTGCTTTTTGGTTTATCAGCGCTTAGCTTACTAGAAGTTGAATCGTTTTCCTCTTCAGGACCACTTCCTGAACCATTTTCTTCGTTTTCATGTGTAGTCGTCTCTTCGTCGGATTTGTTTGGATTACGCGTTAATTTTTCACTGTCGTCTTTCTCATTGTTAACGTCGATTTTTCGGGTGACATTTTCTGTGCTATCTTTTTTACTTAGAATATCTTTTTTTGTGTTTTTATCATCACTTTTATTCGTTGCATCAGTTGTTGACAAATTACTGCTTTCATCTTGAGATGTGCTTGTAGTCATATCAATGCTATCTTGAGTAATAGAGGAAGCGCTCGTAACGTCAGTTGAGCTATCATTTGTCGATGGACCTGCGCCTGGATTGCCGGAAGGTGACCTGTTGTCATCGGGGCCAATTTCGGAACCACTGCCATCAACGTTGTTGTCACCATCTTTTCCTAGATTATCACCCTTGCTTCCTGGCTGATCAGCGCCTGGCTTCCCGGATGGTGACCTGTTGTCATCGGGGCCAATTTCGGAACCACTGTCACCGTTGCCGCTGCCCGCTGGTTTCTCTACATTAGATACGTCAGATGGGGAAATAGTGGTGTCGTTGGGACCACTGCCATCACCGTTGTTGTCACCATCTCTGCCGTGATTATCACCCTTGCTTCCTGGCTGATCAGCGCCTGGCTTACCTGGTGGTGACCTGTTGTCATCGGGGCCAATTTCGGAACCACTGTCATTGTTGTTACTGTCCACTGGTTTGTTTCCATCAGACACATCAGATGGTGATTTAGGACTATCATCGGGGCCATTACGGTCAGCATTGTTGTCACCATCTTCGTCAAGATTATCGCCCTTGCTTCCTGGTAGATCAGCGCCTGGCTTGCCGGAAGGTGAGCTGTTGTCATCGGGGCCAATTTCAGAACCACTGTCATCGTTTTCACCGCCTGCTGGTTTGTTTTCATTTGGTTTTGGTGGGTTAGGGCCATTATCGTCAATATCGCCATTTTTGTTGCCAGTTTTGCCTTGATTATAGCCCTTGCTTTTTGGTTTATCAGCGCTTAGCTTACTAGAAGTTGAATCGTTTTCCTCTTCAGGACCACTTCCTGAACCATTTTCTTCGTTTTCATGTGTAGTCGTCTCTTCGTCGGATTTGTTTGGATTACGCGTTAATTTTTCACTGTCGTCTTTCTCATTGTTAACGTCGATTTTTCGGGTGACATTTTCTGTGCTATCTTTTTTACTTAGAATATCTTTTTTTGTGTTTTTATCATCATTTTTATTCGTTGCATCAGTTGTTGACAAATTACTGCTTTCATCTTGAGATGTGCTTGTAGTCATATCAATGCTATCTTGAGTAATAGAGGAAGCGCTCGTAACGTCAGTTGAGCTATCATTTGTCGATGGACCTGCGCCTGGCTTGCCGGAAGGTGACCTGTTGTCATCGGGGCCAATTTCGGAACCACTGCCATCAACGTTGTTGTCACCATCTTTTCCTAGATTATCACCCTTGCTTCCTGGCTGATCAGCGCCTGGCTTCCCGTATGGTGACCTGTTGTCATCGGGGCCAATTTCGGAACCACTGTCATCGTTGCCGCTGCCCGCTGGTTTCTCTCCATTAGATACGTCAGATGGGGAAATAGTGGTGTCGTTGGGACCACTGCCATCACCGTTGTTGTCACCATCTCTGCCGTGATTATCACCCTTGCTTCCTGGCTGATCAGCGCCTGGCTTACCGGATGGTGACCCGTTGTCATCGGGGCCAATTTCGAAACCACTGTCATTGTTGTTACTGTCCACTGGTTTGTTTCCATCAGACACATCAGATGGTGATTTAGGACTATCATCGGGGCCATTAGGGTCAGCATTGTT